>JAQPZY010001659.1:4293333-5666666 GCA_029931535.1 Margaritifera margaritifera
GAGTCTTCCCTGGACAGCATCAGATCAAGCTGTAATGTACAGAAGGTTGAGTCTTCCCTGGACAGCATCAGATCAAGCTGTAATGTATAGAAGGTTGAGTCTTCCCTGGACAGCATCAGAACAAGCAGAAAGTACACAACATATTGTAGACTGGTGAATGTATTGCAGCATATGTTTCAAATTGACAGGTGTTGATAGATTCAATGAACTGCAAAGGCAGGCACATGTGGCATCACTGTAAGTGCTTCACAGTAAAGCTAACACTATCTTATATCTTACCCTATGTAAACAGAAGGTAAAAAATGATGTCTGATGCATCCAAATTCAATTCTAGTCATAAAACTGAACATTTTCAGCAGTTTGTTGAATAGAACAGTGGTACATTTACCATGTAAGAAAACAGGCTGTTCAATTGTGTTCATGTTATATAAAATACATAAAATGTGTTGAATGATTTAAAAAATTTTCTTATCAAGGCTTGTAAAACATAGATTATTCAACTCCTTTTTTTGATTTATTCTAGATCAAGTTCCATTATGATTTGCAGGTAACTTTGTTACTGAATAGGTCAGTGATATTCCACACAGATACAAAAAAAATGATAATTGCTTGACAGTTGTCCTGAAGAGCAATTAGCCCCATGTTTACCAATGAACCTAGTATATAAGAATAATTATCATTTTACTGTAACTTGCCTTCTACTCCTGCCAAAGCCATCAAAAGGCCACCATACATGCCAGAGGGTCCTCCAACCTTCAGTGTATCTGTCAAATACTGATTTCATTAAATAACAGTACCACCTTCACTTCATTTGTATACCTATTAATTACTGTAAAACATAGCTGTAATTAACCTCTTGGCAGCCAAAAATTACATCATTATATCAATAATTTCTCATATCCCTATTAAAATGTATATATAACAATTTATCTGCTATGCAGATTCAATTCATACTTACTGATTCATTGTATCCATGTTTTACTGTATATCCATTGTAAAGATTTATGTATGTAAACTTAGCCATTACAATGAAATCAAAAAGCAACCCGTATTGACATTGATGTTTATTAAAATACTGTATAATAATTCATAAAATTACTGTTATTGCCATATTTAAAAAGATTTCTTGAAAAAGGGGGAGGGATACTAAATTTAGGGCTTATGTTTCAGAGATTAGATTTTTACCTTTATTGGTAGTTAATTAATTCATTATCATCATCATCATCATCATCATAACTACCACCATTGATATCTTGATCACCATCATCACAATTGAATATTATCATCATCATCATTATCTTTGGTCATCATCATCATTGTCACTAGTATCATCAACATCAATTACTATTATCATCACCATAATAATCATCATCATCACTTTTACTTACCAAATGCTTGCCGCAACATCGAGAAATCATCGGTGAGACGTTGGATGACCCTGACTTCCTCACCAAATACAGATATTGCTACACGGTCCTTAGTGAAATTACACTCCTTCCTCACTTCCTCCAGTCCTGTATCAATGTTTAAACATTTTATAGCTGGATTGCAAAGAAACGATAAACTACTGATTACTGATGTCCGTCCATCAATCCAACCATCTGGCTGTCTGACCATCAGTAATGGTTTCCATTTAGGTCAGATTCTCGAACACTATTGCTTATAGAGTTATGAAGGAGCCTCAACATCAATTGAACCATCTCTCTGTGTGACCATCAGTAACGGTTTACATTTAGGTCAGATTCTCTGACATTATTACTTACAAAGTTATGAAGAAGCCTAAAGAGGAGTTATACACTATTTAGACAAAATTTAGGTCAAGGTGTCCCATGTTTCATACTTCAATGATTTGCATCAAGTTTTGCTCTTCAGGTGCTTATTGCTTGCAGTGTATTTTTATTTGATTGTAAATGCACTATGTTAAAACTGGTACAACATCCTTCAGACAAAATTAGGTCACTGTGACCTAGTTTTATGCCCCAGTGATATGTTTAAGATTGTGTGCTTAGCTCAGTTTTCTCTGACACATTGCCAGCAGAGTCACATAACTTGATATATACATATGTATCATGAGGAGTACTACCTATGTTTTGCAATCTTGTCATGCTGAAATTGTCCGTTTTCTTACTTAATACTTATTTGATTCAACAATAAGGCCTATGTAACAACTTGAAACACACCAGAAATGCTCTGATAGCTCAAATGGCATATAAGGTGCCTTGAAGGTGCAGGAAACCATAGAAACCAGAGAAAACCACCCATCTTCAAATGGTAAATCAGGTGCTTAACCATGCATGTGCTGGTGCTGGTACCAAGAATCAAACCCATGATTGCAAAGATGCAAAGCAAAATATTTTTCAAATGAAGCCTGGATGTACATCATCGAAATCCTCCCTTATGCATCTGAGGGTTCTGGTTCTAGTCAAAGTTCAAGCTTATCGTAATGGTTCCCTAATGCACTTACCTACACCTCAGAGACCACCTCACACCTATAACTGAGGTGTTAAGTGTACACTGTATAAGTTATCAGAACTTGTAGTACAACAGTACAGCCCAGTAAATGAATAGTTTAAACCCATATACATGTAATTGTACACAATAACATAACCTTTCTGCTGTCATGATTGTTTACCACTATATGTCCTTGGATTCTGAGGGTTTCCAGACAAAATGTGTGCTTTCCTTCACATGCATGACCTAATACACTGGATGTTGATATACAGAAAAGAACAAGCATCAAAGAAGGATTAAAACTGAGCCTGTGATCATTCATCTGGTTTGCCTTGAGTAAAAAGGCAAATGAAACAACACTTGACCAGGTTATCTGGGTTAGATGAATGGATGGATTGCAGATGGATGGAAGAACTGATGGATGAATGAATGGATGGATGTATGAATATATTCATTCATCCATACATAAATGCATATATTCAAGACAACAGATAGATATAGATATAAGTATCACAATTACCATTATCATCATGATCACTTTACATACATATATCTTACACTGTATGTACATAGATAGAAAAATTTGACAGATAGATTTAAGATATATAAAGAAATAGGTAGATACCAGTGATGAACTGATTGAAGAACTGTTTAGTTTGTTCCCAGGCAGACCCCTGTCTCATGCTGGCAGATGTATCCACACAAAGAACAGTGTTTACTTTTCCTCCAATCGTTTTACAAGCTGAAAAAATAAAATTATAACATTACTGTAGTTTTTACTTACTTATTTAAAGTGAAGACATTCACTGGAATATCACAACAGTAAAACAATAATGATCCAGACACATCAAGAGGCATGGACTAAGCCCCAATCACTGGTCAACAGCCAAAATGCTTCCGCAATAAATGTTGTCAAACTTTACTAATTCTGGGTCACTGAGAACGAAAATGATGCTTAAAATTGTTGATTGGCTCAAGTTTTAAAGATATTATACTGGGTCAGTACATACGACCCTTGACTTGGGAATGGCGGAGGATAAGTGAGTTATAAAGGGAAGGGATCTCAATTTAAACCAGAAATGACTAAAATACATCTTTGACTGGATCTATGAATAAATTTATGACTGGGTTTGGACAGTACTTGCTTTTTAGGCAAAACAATGAATGATGCAGTCTGAAGCTGGTATTGCATCATACATGATATGAATTGCATTCTGTTATTCCTAGAAGTCATGGATGATGCAATCATAACTAAGCTGACATCACTCTGCTGACGAAATTGCCCTATATCAGCTCTACAGATCATACAGTGTCGTGCTCTCTTATTTGTCAGTCTTTGATTTTGCAAAAGGACACATTTCTCTTTAGCCAAAGTGAGCAGAGATGCATCATACTTGTGTGAACAGTGCTATCTTCTGCTATGTTTGTGGTGAAGTGACTTTTGCATCACAAAATGCAATTCATATCATGTATGATGCAATACCAGCTGATTTGGAGAGAGCCAACAGATCATATCAGCAATTGTTACTTCTGATTGGTGCCTCCAGTTGGGTAAGGTGTGTCAAAGAAGAAAAAGTGGACTTTGCATTATCCAAACTTTCGGTCAGCTATATGCCCAGTACCCCTCGAAGAAGGACTGCCGGTTCCTGATGCACCAGAATCATTCTCACTTGAGTCAGACGATTAAGAGGATGAAACTTCTAGTCCTGAACCATCAATGTCACATGACCCATATTTACTCCAATCCTACTCCTCTGAACCACACCTCATAACACAAGGTGAACTGAATAACCTTGTCAGGGATTTGGAACTACCCAAGAGTAAGGCAGAGCTGTTGGACTCCAGACTACAGCAGTGGAATCTCCTGGCAGGTGATGTTAGGGTGTACATGTTCCGTGATCGTCAAAAGGATCTTGTCCCATTCTTCTTCATGGAAGGTGATCTTGTAGCCTGCAACAACATCGATGGTGTGATGGCAGCCCTCAACATCGTTCATGATCCAGATGAGTGGAGACTGTTCATTGATTCATCGAAGACGAGTCTTAAAGGTGTTTTGCTGCATAATGGCAGTATTTTGCCATCAATTCCAGTTGGTCATGCAGTCCATATGAAGGAAACCTATGAAAACATGAAACAACTTTTGAGGTGCATAAACTATGACCAACATCAGTGGCAGCTTTGTGGCGATTTCAAGGTTCTTGCTCTCTTGCTTGGTCTGCAGACTGGATACACAAAGTACTGCTGTTTTCTCTGCGAATGGGATAGTCATGCTAGAGATTCCCACTACATTGAGAGATTGGCCACTCTGACAGTCATTGGAGCCTGGGATGAAAAGTGTTCAGCATCCACCACTTGTTGAATCAAGGAAGATTTTGTTACCACCCTTGCACATCAAGCTGGATCTGATGAAGAACTTTGTCAAGGCCATGGACAAAACACAAGCAGCTTTCAAGTACCTCCGTGGAAAATGTCCAATGTTAAGTGAAGCTAAGATAAAGGAAGGTGTCTTTGTTGGTCCTCAGATTCGTGAACTTCTTCGAGATGATGCATTTCACCGTGCACTGCGTGGTAAGGAAAAGATGGCATGGAAAGCCTTCCAGTTAGTGGCAACAAATTTTCTCGGAAACAACAAGGCAGACAACTACAGGGAGTTGGTGGAAAATCTCATCAAGGCATACAAGAGCCTTGGTTGCAACATGTCACTAAAGATACATTTTTTGCACTATCATCTAGATTTTTTTCCAACAAACTGCGGAGCAGTGAGCGATGAGCACGGCGAGCGATTTCACCAGGACATTGCAACAATGGAGAAACACTATCAGGGCGAATGGAGCCCATCAATGCTTGCAGACTATTGCTGGACAGTGACAAGAGATGCTCCATTTAATGAATACAAGAGACAAGCCAAGAAGCGCAGAGTAGACACTGATTAAGGACTAAACTATGTAGTTATATATACATAAGAGGTTTTTTTTACTTTTGTTTCAATATATTTTTTATTTATATAACCCTTTTGCTGTTTTTTAAAGTTTTACATAAACAGGACAGGTGAAATATTATCATGTAAAGCAACCATAAACACATGAAAAGACCTAGGTTTACAATTTATGATTAAAACGCTACTATGTACACAATATACATAGACATAAAATGTAAAAACTTAAATATCTTGGAAACAGTAGCCAATCAGTTGTTTTAATTGTCATATTTGAATTCAGCACATAAAAATCCCTAATAAATAGCACATTTTATCTCTGAAGCAGACGACTTTGAAAAAATTGTAGACCAGTGATAAATTGGTTATCCAGAAAAATGATAAATGTATGCACAATAAATTGTGTATCTAGGGAACACTCGATTAGTCCATATGATTGATTAAGTCTGGATAAACAGAAATCAATGTTTTACTGTTATACAGCAAGCAATACATGGTGATCGTTTTGGATTCACAACCTCACTCAAAAAGCTGAACCTCTAGATGAGAAGTCACTTCATCCTGCCCCTCATTTTATAATAAAAAATCACATTTTTACCATTTCCCCTGCCTCCCCACCCCCTTTAAAAAACGTCATCCGTGTTATAAAGCCACAATTTCTTCACAAAAGTAGCCTTTGAAACAAGGGGACTACATACTACAATCAACAAATTTAGACATTTACAAATTTTAAACAATGGGTTACCATAATATTAATTTATTATTGCCATACAAATGTAGTTTTTTTCTCAAAATTAACACAAGCATATTCTCAGGATAAAGCAATATAATTAAATTGTTTGGGATAATAAGCTTAAGAACTAGTGACAAATTAAAAATCTAGAATCAGATGCTGTTACAAAAGTTATGGCTATACCTTTATCATGTTCTGTTTGGGCCAGAGCTACCCAATACTCAGTGTCAGGCACTTGAACAATTGGTGCATGCTTATCCAAATCAACTGAAATAAAAAGTTTATAAATATAATTATATACTGAATAATTTACAGATGCTAACATTGTAAAATAACATAATTGGCAAATTATCTTGCAAGTAATGCACCGATTATTTGATAGCACTTGTCTTGCAACTGTTGGACCGACATACATACATATATATATATATGCATACATACACATATACATACACACACACACACACATACATGCTACTGGTGTATAACCAAGTTTCTTTCACAATAAAGCCAATTTTAGACTTAAACATAATTATCTGTTACTATTTCAAAGTGAAGTCCTGGTTAATAAGGCACCAGTAGTTTTTGGTTATTAAGACTAAATTGTTTTAAAACAGAATGATATTACACAGTATTACTGTACTGGAATATAGGTTACCATATATATTTGCTTATAAGTCAGGTCCAACTGCAAACTGCATAGATCCAGATCTGCTGTCACATAATGCACTGATAGATCTGGGTCCATGCAGTTTGTCAGGAGTAATCAGTAGAACAAACAACATAGATCCTGTTCTGCCAGTGCATTATGCAACAGCAGATCAGTGTCTATGTTGTTTGCAGTTGGATCCAACTTATAAATGAGCACATACAGCTGACATTAATCAGAACTTTGCTCAATCCTCACAATCTTTACATCTAAGTGGGTATTCAGGCTCTGTTGCAAATTTCAAAGTATTTCAGGGTCACCAACATTTAGAATGTATGTTATCCTAATATAACCCAATTTGAGGGGATTGTATCATTAACAATGCAAGCCTTGTAGCCCTATGACCTGAAGTGCAAAGCCAAGATTTTAAGGAAACCTACACACATGGTAATGCAAGGTTTCCAAGAATTGATCGATGAATCCAGTTATTACAACACTTCTACAAGTTACAGTTCCAGGCAATGCCTGCCCTGTCCACTACCTTCAGATTTCCTGTTACTGTACATTCACTTATGAAATTCTCTGTGAAATAATGAAGTCCTCTCTGTATGGGCATAAGTATCACAGACATGTTGTGTTTTTTGCTTCAAAATGCCAGCGAGATTAAAAGGGTCTCAATTAACATGTAGCTTTTTTGCCCTTAGGAAACTGCTATATATATGGCAACTCACCAATAAAGTAGTGGCTACACTACAGGACTAGAACAGAACCAAAATATATAAATACCAATCTTTATCGCTGGATCTTGTTTTTTCATAACCGTGGATGCAGGAAATATGTCCATATGACCATCTTTCCTACTTTCATCAAACTGTTGATGCTGCTGACTCTCCTTACTCCCATAACTGCATGGTTTTCTTTGAAAATTTGGATTCTTTATTGAAGATTTGGTAAAATGTAAATCTTCTTCCACATAACTGTTTTCTGTACAAACGCTTTTCACTGCATCTCTGGCCTTGGCATCTTTTACTGGTCCCTCAGCTTCCTGGAAGATGTCTCCAGTAATTTCTACTTTCTGGACTCTGTTGCTGTCTTTATCTGAACTTGTAACTTTGGCCTCATGGTTGACTGTTTGTTGCGGTTCTGGAGTTTGGACTTTGTAGATCTCTGATAGTGAGGCAGTTACAGAATCAGTGCCTCTGGAAGCATGAACTGAAGACACTGGCCTAAAAGATATGAAACAGTTTGAATTTGCAACTTCATCTAGAAATAATAATTAGTAACAGCACCCCTGGAATCCCCCATGACCATGATGTTTCATCCTCCAACCTACAAATACCTTGCAATTTTCTACATGCCATTGATAACAATATATCAATCCTATGTCAGGATCAAAATAGCACGAAATGAAAATCTAAGAAAATCTTCTTGTCAGATGGATAGACTACAAGTAGTTGTCAAATATTTATAATTGACATTTTGAAAGTTATGTTAATTAGAGGCAAAATGCAACTGAAATTATACAATGACCTGTTTTAAAAGTTAGAATCTAACTGTGCCTTAACTAACATGTATTTCAAATCTATTCTGCTGAAAGTAGCAAAATACTGGCTGGCCTTGCACATTGAAAGATAAAAGTTCAGATAAAGAGATACACTGTATACCCTTTTCATAATGTTGCATATGAGTAAGCATCTGCTATTTGGCAAAAGTCCCCTAGGCATGTCTAAAAGGTCATAATATTTTTCCCTAAACTGTTATGAATATTGTTTCCCTCTACCTCCCCCTCACCTTATTTCTTCTATCTTTCCTGTTGAACATACATACATGCTCAAGAAGGAGAATGATAAAGTCATTAAAAAATGGTTCACTGCCTACAATAACTATGGCACTGTAATGCCTACAATAACTATGGTATTGTGATGCCTACAATAACTAGAGTATTGTGATGCCTAAAATTACAATGGTATTGTAATGCATACAATAACAATGGTATTGTAATGCCTACAATAACTGTTTTAACTGTATTGTAATGCATACAATAACTATGGTATTGTAATGCCTACAATAACAATGGTATAGTAATGTCTACAATAACTGTGGTAACTGTATTGTAATGCATACAATAACTATGGTATTGTGATGCCTACAATAACAATGGTATTGTAATGCCTACAATAACTGTGGTAACTGTATTGTAATGCCTACAATAACTATGGTATTGTGATGCCTACAATAACAATGGTATTGTAATGCCCAAAATAACTGTGGTAACTGTATTCTAATGACTACAATAACTATGGTATTGTGATGCCTACAATAACAATGGTATTGTAATGCCTACAGTAACTGTGGTAACTGTATTGTAATGCCTACAATAACTATGGTATTGTGATGCCTACAATAACTATGGTATTGTGATGCCCAAAATAACTATCGCATTGTAATGCCTAAAATAACTATGGTATTGTAATTCCTAAAATAACCATGGTATTGTGATGCCTAAAATAACTGGTATTGTAATGCCTACTGTAACTATGGAATTGTAATGCCTACAATAACTATGGTAATGTAATCTGTAAAATAACTATGATACCGTAATGCCCAAAATAACTACGGTATTGTGATGCCTTTTGTCGTTAAATGCCACTGAATCACCCCCAACAATTGTGGCTGAAATGATGCAGCCCATACTAATGTCTATATACATACATAAGATACAGTGGTCCCTCACTATAAAGCCCCTCAGTATACAACTACCTCTTTTATAATACAGTATGGTTATGACTCCCATTTAATTGGTCAAATTTTTGTTTTATCATTGCTACTTAATTTTATTTCACTTTATTATAGTTCTTCGTTCATGAGAACCACCTATAATATGATTTCAGATCACTAATGCTCTATTTTCTTGTGTTTAAAGGCACTATAAGGACACAGCTGTTTTGTAACATCCCTCAGTATAAGGCTTCGTCACTTATGATGCCGGTCAATGACTGATGAACAGCATTATAAAGAGGGAACACTGTACATGCATGTAGTGTCTATCTCATTTAGTACTTGGCCAATCAAACCTTGTGGGTGAAGCTTTCATATAACCAGCAATGATGCCCTCTACAGAGACTGCCTCACACTCCACATATCTCTCTCTAGTTGACCTTGAATGTTGTGAGTGATCCACAACCTCTGTTAAATGCACAACATTTTGCTGATTTGTAGACTGATCTACTACCTCATTTCTCATCTTAGTTTGTTGATTTTTAGATAAAACAGCTGTTGAATCAGTCTGTCTTGTCACAATCTCTTGACCACTTTCTGATGAAGTCTTGACACCCGGAAAACTGCTCATTTTAGGATCACTTGTAGTACTCAGTTTCTGCTTTATCTGAGTACTCTCTGTTTGGTTACCGCTGTAACTTCCTTGTTTATGCTCATCATCACAGTTCATTTCATTATCAGTGTTCATGCCAATGGGTAGAATACGGTCTGCTTGTGTAATATCTTGCAAACTGCTTCCTTCTTTTTCAAACCTTGAGTCTCCATTTATCTCAGAATTCACTGTTGCAAAGTCTCTTTGATCCTGTCTGCTTTTGTTTCCACTCTGAGAGCTAATTTTCTTTGCTGAGCAGTCTCAAGGAGTTTATCAAAGTTTTTAATTACTGTTTTTAAGGATTCACCCAACTTTTTCATTTCATCCTCTTTGTGTCTCTCTCGTTCCTCAAGAGTTTTGACTTCCTCTTTTAGCTCTGCCAAATAAATTGAAAGACATTGAATATTACTGCTGTTCTTCCAGTGATCTGATTGGCTGAAATTTAAGTCTGGATTAAAACTGACCAATCAAACATCTTAATAATTCTAGTCATTATACGACTGCCTTGTAAAACGTTTCTATCCTTTTTTTCATAATGTATGTAAGATAAACTTTGAATCTTATACGAGTATTTGTTGTATATGAATTGATGAAATTTTAAACAAGTGGAATCATTTCCTTGAGTTTTTTAAAATTTTGTCTAGCAGAACATGGATCTAATTTAATGAAATTCATAAACTGATGCATGCTTATAGAATCAGCACAAATACAGTCAGGGGTAGACAAATATTTTGCCTGGAACCAAAAATGAATGCAGGGCAACCATTTTTCCAATGTGACAAACATTTGAACATTAAATCGTCTCTCTGGATACCTACAGCAGGGTGCCTGAATTATCTCCATATAATTCTTTCTGGAGCTGAGTGTTAGAAGACTGCTATTAGTATGATGCCACACTAATCATCAAATGTCAGCTACTCATTATTTGCGTAAGCAATCATGGTCCAGTACCAGCACCTCAGGGAGAATCCTCAAAAAAAAACAAGGCTGTTGAATGTTTGTCTTGTCAATATACCAACATATGGTACTGGGATCTTCCATCTTTAGCTTGACACACTTAATGCCCATCATCTAGCATTATGCTTCTTCATTGGTGTGTTGAAGAAATGGGCACTCTCTGTACAGCATGTGACAGTTGATTCTTTTGGCTAACTTTAACTAAAGGAATATGGCAAGTTTAAATGAATCAAACCAATCACAATTGTTGTTGCATACTCAATTATACTTTATTTGCTGATCTTAAATAGATTCAATAAGTGTGTACAGTTGTTGATTTTGATTATGGCAATCTTGGGGGCTGCTGCAGTTATTTACTTGGCAACCAGAAAAGTCTCCTGGGCAACTGGATTTTCAAAGCTGGTTGCCCAGGGACAACTATGGATTTTCAAAATTGTTCTACCCCTGAAAGTGATGCATGCTAATAGAATAAGCACATTAAATAATTGTCTGTATTTTTCACATTACAAAATATGACAATTCTAAATTTGCTGAAATAAATATACACTACAAGAAAACACTGGGATGCCATGCACAGTCTTACATGTTTACTTTGTATGACATCATTATGTGATTTGTTTGTTTCCAGATTTATGGCACAGCAACACAAGTAGGTTATTTAGTGCCAAGGCAACTGAAGTAAACTGCCTTGTCCAAGTACACAACACAGGCTGATCCAACGGTATAATTCATACCTGAACCCTTTTGGTCACAAGTCCGACATGCTAACCACTGAACCACAGCGACTCATGCCTCCATTGGTGACCACTTATGACATGCAGGAGAGTACATTGGGCCTATTCTTACATGTAAATATGATGAATATACAATGGGCTAATGAAACATCACAGCAATGGGCTATTGAAACATCATAGCAATGGGCTAATGAAACATCACAGCAATGGGCTAATGGAACATCATAGCAATGGGCTAATGAAACATCACAGCAATTGGCTAATGAAACATCACAGCAATGGGCTAATGAAACATCACAGCAATGGGCTAATGAAACATCATAGCAGTGGGCTAATGAAACATCACAGCAATGGGCTAATGAAACATCATAGCAATGGGCTAATGAAACATCATAGCAATGACATCATGTGATAAATAACATTATATTTAAGTTGGAATATGCTACCTAATATCAATGTTTGACTTTATTCTCACATGACATTAATACCTTTCTCAGAGATGCTGCCAGGAATTTTCTTAAGAGGGGAGGTCCCCCACACCTTCCTCAAGATGGGGGGAATCATGGGGGGGCAGGCGGTGTATACAATGCTGAATGGTAGTTGATGGGTGACAACATTATTATAAGGTGTAGAAACACTTAATTTAAAACAAACATTTCATGATTTTGTATCACTTCTTTGACAATAAATGTATAAGGTATCTGCATACCTAATTGTTGCTCAGTTGCTGAATATTCTTCCTTGTTTCTTATCACTCCCCTTCAAAAAAGCCTTTGGCAACTGAAAATTACTTATTGGACCACACACACACATGTACACAGACACACATCTGTATAGTCATCAGTTTATTTACAGTTTCAGATGTTAGCCCACATGCCTTTGAAACTCTATCACTGTAGTAAGAAAATGTCAGAAAAAATGGAGAAAAAAAATCCTTTCCATATATCTATAGGATTTTGGTTAGGTCTTTTTTCTTCGTTTTTTTTCAGATATTTTGACATTTTCTTACTATGGTGATAGAGTTTCAAAGGTCTGTGGTTTGCCTATTCCTCGGAGAAGTGTGAATTTTGTTTTGAGAACTGAATCCCCTTTCACACTCAGCTGTTTAGAAAGGCAAAACAGCTGCAATTATTGCCAGTCTAAATAGATTTGGGAACTGGTTTTCAGGATGTATATCCAAAACACAATTTTCCACAATTCACGCATGTTGTTCCTTGGATATTTCTTTCGATGTATCAGGTTTTCTGAGAGGCCTAAACCGTAGTAAACGACATCATGCCGGTTATTTCTGATCACCGCTTTGTACGCTATGTTTGGTAAGCAGCAAACCATCAGATTTTTCATCCTCCCAAGTTTCGTCCATGACAGATGATCTTTCTGTCTTGCTGAGTTTCTTAAAGAAATCAGTTATCTTTTGTTTCAACATGACATACTGCTGTTGCGCTTTAGACATTTCCGTAATGGTTGATGGATGGATCAATTTACTATAACCCTCAAGGAAACAATTCAATTGGAACACCTACATAGTTTCTGCAATACTACAAGAGATCAACATCATAAAGGTGCATGTATTCAAACAATATTCTCCATAGATATAGGGATCATGGAGAAAAGGCAAAAAAGACGATCTGATCAACCTAATTAAAAAACAAAAAATTTAAAAATCGCGCATTGGGTACGAGAAATTGCGGGAACCACAGGAAACTTGCACGATCTTTCCTGCACTGGGTTTTAAAAGTTGCGCAACTCTTGATCATTTTTGCAAGAAACCCGCAATCCCGCAGCCTGGCAGCATCTCTGCTTTCTATAATGCATGATCATGGGCTTATGTGAATTGAGACCTAAGGAAGGGAGTTTACTGATGTGCAAACTGATAATGGATATATATTTTATGGTGAGGGACAACAGAATAGAAAGGCTTCTGTGTTCATTTTAATCCTTGTCAATATAACAACAGTGAAACATCAATAAAAAGGGCAGTCAAGGGACTTCATATTTTTACAGACAGGTGTCCTATTTGTACAGGGCTAGTACTCCTGATGTGCTTTACAGGTCATACAGCTATGACTGTGTGTTGTATAATATGCAAAAAGTAGAGGTTCTTATGGACAATAGGATTCCTTCTGAAACAAGAGTTCCTAGTGCCTAGGGTGAACTGATGCTCTACTGGCCAAAATGAATTTCCAGAAATCCAAGATAAGACCATTTCTTCTAACTGCTGAGCAATGAAACGATCTACAATATTTCTGAGAAACTCCAACAAACCAAATTTCGTAAAATATATTTTTACATGTCTCAGTTAATATTATCACAAGATACATGTAAGAGCAGGACAAAATTCTTTGTCATAGCCATTGACCTTGAACCTGATATCATGGATAGAAAATTGTTACACTTGACTTGGACACTGTCAAAAATAAACATGTATATCCATTTGCTAAGTTTGATTAAATCTAATTAACATTTTAAAAAAATAAAAATACAGTTATTTAAGTGGCATAGTTTAAGGTATTCATCAGCTATATCCACAAACTGGATTTGATAAAAATCCATTCATAGCTGTTTGTGTTGTCATATTCATAATCCAATATAACTAAAACCCCAAGTCAAGGCCTTTGACCTTAAAATCATTGTCAGAGTGCCGACTATCAACTTATTCATTGGAAAGCAATTAAATACAGAGTCTGGTCAAAATTCACTTGAATATGTTATGTATATTTAATCTATAATGTGTGTTCAAATCTT
This sequence comes from Margaritifera margaritifera, assembly GCA_029931535.1. NCBI lineage: Eukaryota > Metazoa > Mollusca > Bivalvia > Unionida > Margaritiferidae > Margaritifera > Margaritifera margaritifera. The sequence goes on from JAQPZY010001659.1 coordinate 4,307,908, forward strand.
GTCCATAGAGGTAAGTAGCACTTTAGATTTTGGTCATTAGTAAAGAGAATGTTTATTAGAATTTTAGTTCAAGGCCAGTCATGTTGACAGTTAGACAGGGTTTATTTCCATTTTATTGCTTCACATCCTGTTGATATAGGTCAAGTGAAAATGTGTATAAATAGGGATTTATTCCCGTTTTAGATCAGTCTGTGGAAATCTAGTTGAGATCAGATTTTATAGTTTGTGCCGTTGAAATCAGATATATTTCTAGAAGAATTATTTACTTAATATATTCATTCGAATTACTAATGTGCTCATTGACTTCTGAATTAATACATTACTTTGGACATTTGTGAACCCATTCAAAAACATTCTGGATTGTATCATTTCGTTATATCAGGACATTCAACACTATTGGAACTCATTCGGAACATTCTATATTTTTGGACTTGTGATTAGGACATTTAGGATTATTTGGAATTTGATTCACAATAGTGTAAGTGTATTTTGAATTTAACTCTGTATCATAGGGAAATAAATTGCTTGCTGATATTAACTTACATTGTTGGTTTCACTTTCTTTCTGTTACATATTTTAAAAACCAAGAGTTGTAACAGAAATTGGGGGCTCGTACGGGATCTGAATTTGTTTAAAACATTTCAGAGATATTAAAAATTACCTTTAAAGTTAAATTGACTTTGTTTTGGAATTTTTATTGTCCCTGGTAACGATTTTTATTTCACACATTTGAGAAATCTTTAGTGAAACTAGCAAGCATTCACAATGTCATCGAATGTTAAGAATTTTGTTTCAAATCCTACCCAGGTGGTTAGAGTTTATGAAAAAGGATGAGTTGCTTTAGCATGCCAGACATTATGATCTTTCTGAGGCAAAAGCATCTTTAACAAAGCAACTAGATATGGAATATTTATGATTCAGTATTTGGTGGGAAAGGAAATTTTGGATAACAGAGCTTTGGGTTTGATTGGGAAGTCTGTATCTGGTTTTGATAGGAAATTAAGGGAATTAGAGCTAAAAAACCAGATGGAATTGGAATTGAGAAAGCTTCAGCTTCAGACAGAAATGCAATTCAGAAATAGAAAGAGGAGAGGGAAATGCAAATGCTGAGAGAGAAAGAGAGGGAAATGAAGGAGAGACAGAGAGAGTGAGAGAGAGAAAGAAGCAGGAAATATAAATGCAGATGCAGTGAGAGAGAGAGAGAAAGAAGGGAAATGCAATATAGATTAAAAGATGGCAAGTGGAGCACTCTCCCCCCACCTTCCTTTATACACAAGTTCCAGTATTGATGTTATTAGATATATTAGGTTAGTACCAGTAGCGTACAAACAGGGGGGGGGGAGGCAGACGAGGCAGTTGCCCCGGGTGGCAGTGGTATTGGGGCGCTAAAACATATGATAAAAATTCGGGCCTTGTATTCTGGCCCTTTGGGCCATCATCGTCGCCCCAGGCGCCATTTACTGTAAGTATGCTACTGGTTAGTACCCCCTTTTCAGGAAAAAGAAGTAGATAAATACTTTCTTCACTTTGAGAAAATTGCTCAGAACTTGAAATGGCCCAAAGAGCATTGGACTTTATTGCTACAAAGTGTACTTATTGGCAAAGCTCGTGAAGTCTACACTTCGCTATCGGTACAACAAAGTACTGATTATGATGTGGTTAAGGAATACGTCTTGAAGAGTTATGATAGAAGAAAAATAAAGATTTTAACCCCTTATTTTCTTCCCTACACTGAAATCTAGTGGACATAATTTAATTTACTGTAGATATTTGAATTCTACAGGAAAAAGGCTATAAGACTGCCAGGTTTCATGGAGATATCTTTTTTAGATCAAAAGTTATGATGGAAATACTTATTTTATTAAATGTATCATGTCCGCAACTTGAAAGAATTAAACATGCATTTAAATAAGGCAAAATTCACTGAAAAGCCAATTTTTGCCAATATTCAAATAGTCATAACTTCTGAACTAATCAACATATTTCAAAATTTAAAACTGTTCTGAAAAGGTCTGAATGAGCTCTATATGAATCAATCATTAAAATGCAAATATAATGACTTTGTAATTTTGACTGGGGTTGCTACCTTGAACAGGAAACCCCACTTTGGGAATTTATAAAACGGCAAATTAAAGCCAATGTAAATAATAAAAAATTTTAAATCACAGCGTGTATCATATTTATCATACATGGTGTAAATAAATTGCTTTGGCAAAACAATCGTTACCCTCACCCGCTCGTAGACGAGGATTTATATTTAGACTTAATCTTTGGCACAGTTAAGGCTGTCATACAGCATGTTATCAGCCATATGTATGGTACTCAAACTGTGCCGCAATGGAGCTGACATAGTGGGTAATGTGCAATATTAACAAAATATCGTTCTGTGTACTCAAGATAGCTTTCCTTCATTTCGCCTACTATTAAAAATATTTGTGATAAATAATTATATGACCGAATTTGCTGGTTAAGCTTGAACACATGATAACGAATGCTAAATATCAAACCGAAAGTATTAGTAAAGTTCGCATTGTGTCACTAACAAGTAGAAAATTAAAGGAATAAATTTGCCACGGTTAGATTACCGAGCTTTCTCCATATGCAGCCATTCGTTTTGATCTCATGTCAATATGGAGTGGATATTCGCCTGACTTCGTATAGAGGAGCAGGGAATCAAACTATATGCAGTGGCTCATTCGTAACTTCGAGGTCAAGCATATTTTTGTCTCGCAGAAATAGCCAAGGTGGTCCAAATGTGCATTGATTGTTCGAGTCGTACACTCGAGATAGCAGTAGTAAAATTAGCTCGATTTTTGGGACATTTAATATTTTATCATAGTTACCTGTTTTTAACAATTTGAAACTATTCTAGCGCCATGTAATTATGAGGCCAGATGTACGTTTCGATAATCACAGCTCAGTCCCAACAGTGCCGATAAAATAACCAATACTTGTCCCTACTATCGCTGTCTCTCGGGGTCCCGGATGGCCGAGTGGTCTAAGGCGCTCACCTTTAAAGATCACTGACATCTCACCTCTGTCCGCGTGTGTTCGAGTCTCGGCCAGCGTGGGTAGGTGAGAAAGCTTGCCAGCAGCATCCCGTGGGTCGGTGGTTCTTCTCGGGAGTTTTATTTTGATATGTATTCAAGATGTATTAAACGTGCGCCTTAAGTTTAATGCAGCAAACAGAAAGGCTAAATCTGGAAAATTACTTTAACACGATCTTCGTCATGCACAATTTTATTTGGCACAGGAAATGCTGCACCAACTCATGAAAATTCTTAAAGCATGCATATTCATGACAAGATTGAACATCGAGCTCTTGATTTAATAAAAAGTCTAGTTTTAAGGTATTCTTCTAAATCAGTTGAAGCCCAAGAGGTTATATAAAATGATCATAGTAAATAATGGCATGCCTAGTTTCTGTAATATGATTTATTTCAAGTTGTTTTGATTTTGATTTTTACGATATTTACTGAATGCAGTTTCTAGACGCCTAAAATAATAAAATACATGAGATACAAAACTCTTTCCAAGCAATCTATTACAGTAATAAGTAATAACAGATGTGAAACAAATCTGATATTCAGAAATGTTATATATATATATATATATATATATATATATATATATATATATATATATATATATATATATATATTCGTAAAAGTTAGTAGTTGTATGAGACGTTTGGGGGTCATACGGCAATTAACATTAGCAAATAAGTTAACATGAAGCAGACGATAGGGGGTCATACAGGAAATCCATAGGTTTAAGATGGTGATGGTTATTATAGGGTCATACAGGAAATCCCATGTTATAATGGTTCATAGGTTTAACATGGGGATGGTATTATAGGGTGTTATGTATGATGTTTATATAATATTATAAATTTTTTAGGAAATTATAAATGTTTCTTCACTTTGATATTTGCTTAAATCTTAATGTTATCAGGAAAAACATGTTTAACTAGTGTCCTTGAATTAGGTTGTTTTGATCAATATAATGTTTTCTCAATTTGAAGGTCAAGGTTGATTTTTGTTTACAAGTAAAATTCCATTAAGATGACTCATGTTCTAGAACATTCTGTCATGTGACCAATCTTTATATATGCCATGTTTGGTGGACATTTATTCAGTTTTGACATTACCATCAGTCTTGTAAAGAGCTATTACAGTTGTGAAAATTCATTCCAAATTCTAAGAGAGGAATTATTTTAAATATTCATTGGATTATAACAGTGCATATAAACTTTTGGATTTTGGATTTTTAATTGATGATTTTGGAATTTAACTGAACTTATTCAGAGATTTTGGAATACTTCATTTTGACATCAGCACATCAAGATTTCTAGTACATCAGGACTTTGGAGACCATTAGCACATCATAACATTCAAGGACACAGCCGTGAATTCGGAACATTCTATATTTAGGACTTGTGATTAGAACAATCATTCTTATTGGATTATTAGGATTTCAAAACACATTACTGTAAGTGATTTTTTTTTATTTTTCATTTTAATTATCTAGTAATAAATTGCTTGTTGATTTTTACTTGATTTGTTGGTTTCACTTTCTTTCTGTTACATTTTTCTTAGACCATAGAGTCGTAACAGAAATTGGGGGCTCGTCGTCATCCGGGATTGAATTTCTTTAAAGCATATTAGAGATATTAAATTTATCTTTGAAATTCATATTGATTTTGTCTTGGAATTTATTTTTTTTTGACTTTGGCAAAGATTTTTAATAGAGAAATTTTTTGTGTGTGAAACCAACAAGCATTTACAATGGCATCTAATGTTCAGAATTTAATTTCAAAACCTACCCAGGAGGGGTTAGAGTGCATGAGAAAGGATGAGTTGCTCGAGCTTGCCAGAAAATACAGTCTATCTGAGGCAAAAGTATCATTGACAAAACAGGAGATAAAGATTATTTTGATTCAGTATTTAGTAGGAAAGGGAATTTTTGAAAATAGTGCTTTAAGTTTGAAGAGAAAGCCTGTATCTGGTTCTGACAGGAAATTAAGGGAATTAGAGTTAAAGAACCAGATGGATTTAGAGTTGGCAAAGCTTCAGATTCAGAGAGAGAGAGAGAGAAAGAAGAGAGGCAGATACAGATGGAGAGAGAGAAAGAAGAGAGGCAGATGGAGAGAGAAAAAGAAGAGAGGCAGATGGAGAGAGAAAAAGAAGAGAGGCAGATGGAGAGAGAGAGAGAGAAAGAAGATAGACAAATACAAATGCAGATGCAGATGCAAAGAGAAGAAAGGGAAATGCAATTTAAGTTAAGAGAATTAGAACTGGCAAACAGAGCACACTCCACTCCTTTAAACACAAGTTCAGGTTTTGATGTTACTAGATATATTAGGTTAGTACCCCCTTTTCAGGAAAAAGAAGTAGATAAATACTTTCTTCATTTCGAGAAAATAGCTGAAAACTTGAAATGGCCCAGAGAGCATTGGACTTTGTTATTACAAAGTGTACTTATTGGCAAAGCTCGTGAAGTCTACACTTCACTGTCAGTACAACAAAGCACTGATTATGATGTGGTTAAGGAGTACATCTTGAAAGCTTATGAGTTGGTACCAGAGGCATATCGACAAAGGTTTAGGAATTGTAGAAAAGAAACTGGACAAACTCATGTCGAATTTGCAAGGGATAAAGAACAACTATTTGATAGGTGGTGCTCAGCCAAGAGAGTTGATCAAGCTTATGATAACCTCAGACAGCTCGTATTAATTGAAGAATTCAAGAGGTGTATCCATAGTGATGTTAAAACCTATCTTGACGAGCGGAATGTGGAAACTTTGGAAAATGCTGCTCGTATGGCTGATGATTATTCCTTGACTCACAAAATTTCATTTGGCAATAAATCGTCCTCTCAGCAGTTTTCTGGTAAAAAACCATTTCAATCTCATTCGAGTACTTCCAAATTTCACAACAGCACAACTGTTAGGAATCAAACATCTGATAAGACTGATCAGAAATCCTTATCTCTTCCTACGTGCACTTATTGTAAAACGAAAGGGCACGTTATTTCTGATTGCTTCAAGTTGAAAAATAAGCAACAGAATAAAGACAGAGCTTTTCCAAATGCTCTTATTTCTACGAGGTCAAGGTCACGGTCTTGTATTGAAAGCAATACATTTGTTGGGTCAAACAAACCCCAGTCTGATTCTATTTTGGAGGCTTATGAACCATTCATGTCAGAAGGTTCTATATCACTTATTGGTGATTCTGCCAAACCTATCCCAATTAAAATATTAAGGGACACTGGAGCTTCTCAGAGTCTTTTATTATCAGGTACTTTGCCTTTGTCTGAGGAGTCTTCTTCAAGTGAAAGTGTTCTTGTTCAGGGAGTAGAGTGCGGCTTTGTAAATGTTCCTCTTCATTGTGTAAATTTGGCATCAGACTTAGTTTCTGGACCTGTGACTGTTGGGGCAGTGACTTCTTTACCCATAGAGGGTGTTCATTTATTACTAGGCAATGACCTAGCTGGAGATAAGGTTGTGGTTAATCCACTTGTAACTGACAAGCCTTGTTTGGATCAGAAAGTTGATCCTGTCGAAACTGAAATCCCTGATTTGTACCCTGCTTGTGCAGTTACTAGAGCTATGGCAAAAAGAGCTCTTGAGAGTGATGTTGATCAGGATATTATTCCTTTAGCTGACACATGTATTGGTCAGTCTTTTGATGAGGTCACTTTTTCCTCAGGTATTGATCAATCAAATGGTATTGATCACAGTGATCCTCTTTTGGCAACTCATTCTCTTCGTTCTAATCAGGATGACAAACGACAATCCCTTATCGTTGAACAGGAGCAAGATCCCGAGATATCTTGTTTGTTTCAGAGGGCTATTAGTGAAACTGAAGCCACACAAGTTCCAGTGTGTTACTTTGTGAAAAATGGGGTCCTTATGAGGAAATGGAGACCACCTGATGTACCCGCTGGTGACGAGTGGTCAGTGAGCTATCAAATTGTTGTTCCTAAGTCATATCGACAAGAAATTCTTAATTTAGCCCATGAAACTCCTTTGGCTGGTCATTTAGGAGTCCGTAAGACTTATCACAAGATCTTGAATCATTTTTATTGGCCGAAACTCAAAAGTGATGTTTCTAAATACTGCAGATCTTGTCACACTTGTCAAATGGTAGGAAAACCCAATCAGAAGATACCTAAGGCTCATCTGCAACCTATTCCTGCATTTGATGAACCATTTAGTAGAATAATAGTAGACGATTTGGTCCTTTACCTAAAACCAAGTTAGGCAACCAATACTTGTTGACCATCATGTGTGCATCTACAAGATTTCCAGAGGCAATTCCTCTGAGAAATATAAAAACTAAAAATATTGTGAAAGCTTTGGTGAAGTTTTTTACACTTGTTGGCCTTCCCAAATCTGTCCAGTCAGATCAAGGGTCAAATTTTATGTCTGGAATTTTCCAACAAGTTATGCATGAATTAGGCATCCAACAGTTTAAATCTTCTGCCTATCACCCTGAAAGTCAAGGTGCTTTGGAAAGATTTCATCAAACTTTGAAGAATATGATTTAATCATATTGCTTTGATACAGAAAAGGATTGGGATGAGGGTGTTCATTTGTTGTTGTTTGCTGTTAGGGAATCAGTTCAAGAGTCGTTGGGTTTTAGTCCCTTTGAACTAGTTTTTGGTCATACTGTCCGTGGACCATTGAAATTATTGAAAGAGAAACTTCTTTCAAATGAAGATTCAAAGATTAATCTTCTTGATTATGTCTCTGATTTCAAATACAAGTTGTCAAAGGCCTGTGAAGTAGCAAGAACTAATCTTCACAATACCCAGTCAAAAATGAAATTAAGGTATGACAGAAATTCACAGGTAAGGAGTTTTAAACCTGGTGACAAAGTTCTGGCTCTCTTTCCCATACCTCAGAATCCTCTTCAGGCTAAATTTTTTGGTCCTTATACCGTTGAAAAGAAAGTAAATGACTTAAATTATATCATTAACACTCCTGGGAGACGGAAACAGAAACAACTTTGTCATATAAATATGTTAAAGGAATATTTTGACAGAGATAGCCCAGCTAATTATTCTGTTAATTTAGTTGTACCTGTCCCACACAGTGAAGATATCAACGATGGAGTACGATCAGACTATAGTGACTCTGGTATAACCAATCTTCGGAATTCAGAAATATTGAACAACCTAGACCAGAAACTTTCACATCTACAACAACAGGAAAGAAATGAACTAAAACAGCTATTACATGACTATGAGCACTTGTTTCCTGATGTTCCAACACGAACAAGTAAAATTTATCATGACGTTGACATTGTAGATTCTGCGCCTGTGAAACAGCATCCTTATAGGATGAATCCTCTCAAACAGAACTATCTGAAGAAAGAAATTCAGTATTTACTGGAGAATGATTTCATAGAACCAAGTAAAAGTAACTGGAGTTCACCATGTATTCTTGTTCCCAAGCCAGATAATACATTCCGTATGTGTACTGACTATAGAAAAGTCAACAGTGTCACCAAAACTGATTCATTTCCAATCCCAAGAATGGACGATTGCATTGATAAAATTGGAAATGCGGAATATGTCACCAAGTTTGACCTTTTAAAAGGATTCTGGCAAATTCCACTGACGGAAAGGGCAAAAGAAATTTCAACATTTGTAACTCCAGATGGACTTTATCAATATAAAGTCATGCCGTTTGGAATGAAAAATTCGCCTGCAACGTTTCAACGTCTGATGAACATGATAACATTTGGTCTTGATAATTGTGACGCTTATATCGATGACGTCATTATCTACAACAACACCTGTGAAGATCATTTGGAAACCATTCGAAAATTCTTCGATCGACTCAGTGATGCGAATCTGACAATTAATTTGAGCAAAAGTGAGTTTTGCCATGCTTGGTCACATTTTTAGGACATATTGTGGGACAAGGTCAAGTTAAACCTATAGAAGCTAAGGTCAAAGCTATCTCTGAATTTCCGGTGCCAATTTGTAAAAAGCAACTGATGCGATTTCTAGGTATGGCTGGATATTATCGGAAATTTTGTTCCAATTTTTCCAAAATTGCTGAACCTTTGACAAGTTTATTGAGTAAGAAAACCAAATTTTATTGGTCTGACAAGTGTCAGAAATCTTTTGACAAGTTAAAGGCCATGCTTAAGAATGCACCAGTTCTTTCTGCACCAAATTTTAGCCAATCATTTAAATTATCTGTTGATGCAAGTGATGTAGGGGTTGGTGGAGTATTGATTCAGGAAGACAAAAATGGTGTGGATCACCCTGTGTGTTATTTTTCTAAAAAACTAAACAAGCACCAGAAAAATTATTCCACAATTGAGAAGGAATGTTTGGCTTTGATATTGGCTTTACAGCATTTTGAAGTGTATGTCACCTCAGCTCTTTCTCCAATTATTGTATACAGTGATCACAATCCCCTTACTTTCATCAACAAAATGAAAGATAAAAATCGGAGATTGTTGAGATGGAGTTTGATATTGCAAGAATATAACATTGACATCAAACACATCAGGGGAAAAGACAATGTGATTGCAGATGCACTCTCACGTGCCTAGAAATGTAATATTGCTTGATGTAATTAAGTCCAGTATCATAAAACATGTTCTTATGTAATTTTGGTTATTATAGTATTAGATGTATATTCAAAAGAAAGCTTTATTACATAAATCTTTCTTTTTCTTTATGAGGGGAGGTGTTATGTATGATGTTTATATAATATTATAAATATTTTAGGAAATTATAAATGTTTCTTCACTTTGATATTTGCTTAAATCTTAATGTTATCAGGAAAAACATGTTTAACTAGTGTCCTTGAATTAGATTGTTTTGATCAATATAATGTTTTCTCAATTTGAAGGTCAAGGTTGATTTTTGTTTACAAGTAAAATTCCATTAAGATGACTCATGTTCTAGAACATTCTGTCATGTGACCAATCTTTATATATGCCATGTTTGGTGGACATTTATTCAGTTTTGACATTACCATCAGTCTTGTAAAGAGCTATTACAGTTGTGAAAATTCATTCCAAATTCTAAGAGAGGAATTATTTTAAATATTCATTGGATTATAACAGTGCTCATAAACTTTTGGATTTTGGATTTTTAATTGATGATTTTGGAATTTAACTGAACTTATTCAGAGATTTTGGAATACTTCATTTTGACATCAGCACATCAAGATTTCTAGTACATCAGGACTTTGGAGACCATTAGCACATCATAACATTCAAGGACACAGCCGTGAATTCGGAACATTCTATATTTAGGACTTGTGATTAGAACAATCATTCTTATTGGATTATTAGGATTTCAAAACACATTACTGTAAGTGATTTTTTTTTATTTTTCATTTTAATTATCTAGTAATAAATTGCTTGTTGATTTTTACTTGATTTGTTGGTTTCACTTTCTTTCTGTTACATTTTTCTTAGACCATAGAGTCGTAACAAGGGTCAAACGGGAATGGTAATGTTAAAATGTTGATCTACAATCCAACACATCACCTATACTATCCAAACACGCACCCCTGCAATCCAGCACCCACTTTTTGATTACTATCCAAACGCACACACATAATATCTAGCACCGGCTTTTTGATTACTTTCCAGCAACGAAAGTGTAGGAGTGTTTATACACACAATCTATGTAACATACATACAAACACACAATCACACAAGAAAAGGGGTAGAATGTAAACGAATGGGGATGAAATAGACACTTTTACACACAAACATACTGTACTATCACACAAGGGTAGGAAGTGTTTATAGACACACTAATATACCCTTACACACCAACATACTATAATACAGAAGAGAGAAAGGGTAAAGGGGTTTTAAGTTTTAGTTTTTGTGAAAGACATACATAAGAGATACACAAACACATATATACACAAAATTGTTTGGCAAATAAGAATAGTGTCTCTCTATTCTAGAGATCTGGGCGTCTCTGACAAGGACCTGGGGTTGTTAATCAAAGAAGATGGTTAACACACACCACACCGCTTCACTGTTATTCTCCTCAAACTTGTTCGCACTGCCGGTCCGTACACCAGTATTCTCTTCAGACATCCCTGCCTTTCCACGCATACTCTTCTCTTTGAGATAACTGTGTCCCTAATATTTCTGATGGCCCACGATGCCTCCACGTACATGGGGTATTCTGGGTTAAACAGCATACCCGAAGCAATGGTTGGTGACTCTACACTAGTACTAGTCTACATCTTGCTCGAGATGTCTTGAGAACAGGTGACACCATAGGAGAATGCACTTGTGTGTGTGTGTGTGTGTGTGTATATATATATACATATATATATATATATATATATATATATATATATATATATATATATATATATATATATATACCGGGTCGAAACGGATTGAAATGTTCCACCCGTGGGGTCTCTCTATCAATCAGAAGAGAGCGGTCGCGTGACGTCATATTCAATATATAGGCGCACCAGTGTTCCCACGGTTTACCATTGCGGCACAGTTTGTGTACCATACCTATGGCTGATAACATGAAGACAATGTATTGGTGTGCGCCTGCTGCGAATACCTCGTATACTCCGAATAATAGTATGATGACTACGACTACTAATGCAGCTGTAACCAGTATTCTTCTTACAGAACAGGATGACTTTAATTTAGCTTTGGCTGATTTCTTGTTGTCTCTGCAAGAATGTTTGCAAATATGCTCGATTCCCTACTGGGCACCCTGAAATGTTAACAGAACACATCGACGTGGAAAACATTCTTCAATACGAATAATTGATCAAATGCAAAGCCTTACCTCCAACCCACTTGTACCATCCTGTGTTACCACATCATTGCCAAGGAAAACTGATGTTTCCTTTATGCCGTACGTGTGCTGAAACATGTAATCAAGACAAACCTTGTTGCCACAAGGATGAAGAATGCGCTTTGACAGGAACGCGGGTGAGTGTCAAATTGTTTAATGCTCTGGATCGTGGATACAGCTTGTTAAAAGTAAAGCAAATTTGGCACTTTCCTACCACAGAACTGTACCAAATGGACGACGACTCGAGTCCAGGAATTTTCTCAGGCTACGTCCAATAATTTCTCAACTGAAACAAGAAGCTAGTGGCTATCCATCTTCGTGTCAGACTTCAGAAGACAAAGAAACATTTAAAGAACGGTACCAATCCTTAAAAGGCATTACTTTGCAACACTTGGAAAAGAACGAGGAAGACGATCGTTTGCCAAAGTTGTGTTGAATTGTTTGTGGGGACAATTAGCGCTACGTCCGATATTGCCCAAGACGGAATACTTGGCAGATCCAAGCCGCTACTTTTAACTGGTGGATGACAAAGGAAAACTGATGAAACGACGTGGAATTAATCTTGGTCAATTACGAAGAAGCGACAGAGTTTGCACCCGTCTGCGCGTTTGGCAATGTCATCATTGCAGCGTATGTGACAGCCAGTGCCCGTTTAAAATTGCATGATGCCTTAGAACTTTTAGGAGATGGTGTCCTTTACTTTGACACGGACAGTTGTATGTACATCCATCGCAGTCATAGCCATCACCCAAATATCAAAGGGGATCGTTTAGGTGCATGAACGGACGAGCACCCAGAAGATACTATTGTCAGTTTTGCTGGGGTGGCCCCAAAAATTGCTGATATCAATACAGAGACCGACAGGGAGAAATTAATACCAAATGCAAAGTCAAAGACTGACACTGAACTATCGATCGAGTCATGGGGTCAAGTTTGGTGTCTTGAAGAAACTTTACAGTCCGGACAAGGTCAGGACTTTTGCATGAAACAATTGGATCCACATACAATTGTATGTTTACAAAGCCACCAAATCGTCAGTCGACCTTTACATAAAGTTTATCAAATTGTGTACCAGAAACGAGTGCGACTTCCAGACCACAACACTTTACCGTACGAACACGCTGAACTCCAGTATAAAAAAAGGAAAAGTTCCAAGACCAACAATTAATTTTGAATACAAACGTCGACCGAGAAAGATGATGAATAATTCAGCACAGCAACCGAGTGAGAGACCTACTACAGACTTCAAGTTCGATAATCAGCTCGAGTGCAATGCTCTGCCTTGTGACCAGAGTGATGCCGTACTCTGCAACATCAGCGATGCAGCACGACCTTGCCGCTCCTCTGCTCACCATCAAAAGCAATGCCGTTCGTGTGCATTACCGCTCTAATAGCGAAAGCGATGCAGCAAGACCTTTCTGCTTTACTGGTAAAAGTGATGCCGTGCGTGTACCTACCTATGGATCTCATTCATGCACTTGCAAAACACTATGGATGCCACTAGCTAATCAAAATGTACAAATCAAAGAAGAATACACGTTTCATGTGGCTTTGCCTGGTTTTTCTGACATTGAAAGTCGATTGCAGACTTTCATAGGGAAATGGTCTAAATATCTGGAAGGACCTACTCGCAAATCTTTAGCCAGAGCCGAAGGAGATAAAGTACAGTGTTTCAGCTGTGGTGTGACACTTCACGAATGGGAGTATAAAGATACAACTTGCCTGGAACATGCCAGATGGTCTCCACGCTGTCAATACCTTCCTTTGGCCGATCTCAAATATGATCCTCATGTCGGATACTTTTGAAGACAAACTTCGTAGTTTGCCCTCTGAGCAACGAGAACGCATTTACAAAGAGCTTGTACAGATTCAAGTGAAACGCAAAGAACAATTATATCCTTTATGACATAGACTTTTAAATAAGTGGTACCTGAATGTTATCAGAGGGTTGATTACTTTGAAAGTTTTCAAATGGTCAGACATTGATCAACTACCCAGGACTCAGAAGAATTTCGATGCCACGACTTCTACCTACAAGGTTGGAATACTACAAAGAATTCTTCTTCCAGAAGAGGATAAAGACTTACAGGATTACGAAAATCGTGTACAAGAAGTGTTACCTCAAGACGAGACTTCTTCAAGACGTGATGTGTGTGTGTGTGTGTGTCTGTGTGTGTGTGACTAAAACATTTCTGTTCCTCTCTGTACCAGTAGATACCCTGTGTAGAAAGTATAACTATTTCCTCAAAATGAAAGACATTCATGTGAATAACTAGTTTAGAAGAGCACATTCAGAATCTACATTTGGAGCTACGAGAACGCATTTACAGAGAGTTTGTCAAGATAAAAGTGAAACGCAAACTCAGAATCATTTCCCGATTTTTAAACTTTTGCTATTTTCACAGTGCAAGAATACTGATTCTTGGAAAAGACTATCACAGACATAGACGCTACGTGGATATAAAGTTTACCATGCCACGACTTTTGTCTTCGGTGTTGCAGCAAATTCCGCGGAAGGAAGTCAATGACAGTGTTCAGGATTTAGAGGATTACCAAACCCTTTTAAAAGAACTGTTTCCACATCATACGATTCCATTGAATTTTGGACGCCGTGTGGTGTGTGTGTTAGTGACTATTTTTTTCGGATTTCATTTCCCAGGAAATTCGTTGTGGACCACCAAAACTTTATATGTGCACGAAAGATAAATTGTGTTAAAAGTGTTGAGAATAGTGATGAAAACATGGTGTGCACCTCCGTATGAAGAAGACATTCTTCATACTTTATCCACGCTTTATACTTACCAAGAAGTGTGTATAGCTAGTTGGTTACACCAACAAATTTACGACTGGAAATATGTACGTGACTGTAAAAGTCTTGGCTTTGATGCTTGGATACAAGAAGTGGCTGACTATGCCAAAGACATTGTGTGTCACTAATCCAAGAAAAGAAGTTAAATTAGAACCAGTGCAAAAAGTGACAATTGAATTAAAGACAATGTTAGAAACAGTGGTAGAAGAACCCCACAAAGAGGAAGAACTATTACAAGTCCACGAGAATAGTACCATTGTACAAATAAAAAAGAATGAGAAAGAAATAACATTCCCGGAGACATTAGAGGCAATGAATTTCACAGAGACTATTTGAACACCAGGCAGTGTACATAGATTTCATGGGACACACATAGATCGAGAATATTCTACACTGACTTGTTTATATGCAGCTTTGGTCATTTTAATTTGTGCCTTATTGATGTACGGAGTCATGTATACTTTATGTGTTTTCGTGTTTAATTCTTGAAATGTAAATATTGTTTTTGTTGTGGTTATGCTTTTTGAAGAAAAAAACCCAAAACATTAAACGTGCATCAGATTTATAAAATATCTTGTGTCTTTAATGGTAATCTCAGAATTCTCAACACCATATTTATCGCTGCATCTTCCTCCTCCTCCTCCTTTGTTCTCAAAGTGATTAACGAAGAGTTAGATCGTCAAAATTGGGAGGTCTTGTATTATCGCCATCCCTTTAACATGTTGATTGCTGGACTTAGTGGCTCATACAAAAGTGAATTTGTCAAACGTTTGATCGAACATATATCACATTTGTTTGTTCGTCCACCCCAACGTATTGTGTGGTGTTACAAAGAGTGGCAATCGGCTTACACATTACTCCAAGAAAGTCAAGGACAATCCATTTCGTTTGTAGAAGGCATTCCTCGTGAAGACGATGGGATCGTGTCTGACATGAGTCAAACACGTCTTGTCATCTTCGATGACATGTTAGGAGAAGACGAAGAAGAAATTAAAATTTGGTTTACACGAAAAGGACATCATTGTAATGCCAGCATTATTTACATTACTCAAAATTTACTTTAACAAAGTAAAGCACATCGTACCATCAATCTCAGTGGCCATTATGTGGTGTTGTTTAAAAGTCCAAGAGACAAATCTCAAGTGCAAGTGTTAGCCAAACAGTTAGGAACACCTTGGCTGAATTATGCGTAAGACGATGGCACTCCAACACCTCATGCGTATTTACTCATCGATTTAAGACTGACCACTCCCGATTATTTGAGATTTCGTACCAATTTGTTTCACCACTTGTGCCAAGAAGGAGGCCCTGTCATTTACACGTCCCCTTTGGCGTCTATCTGAAGAAAAAAAAAATATAAAAAAATCCTTCACTTTTCTTCCAAACAGTATTCAACATGATCTCATTTCAATCTCATCCCCCTGACAAATTGATTCGTACACTGTACGGCATTAGTCGCGAAAGAAATGCACAAGTCCATGCACATTTGTTAGAAGCCAGTCTCTAAGAAATATTACGATGGTTTTCTTTGACAGCACGTCAATTGCACCAAGATATCATTCACATACCCCGTCGAACCAAACGCTTTTTGGAAAAACATAAAGTAGCGTTGTCACAACCGGCAGATCCAAGAATCGATTCTCAAACCAAAAACAAATCATTTTGAAACCTGGTGGAAGTGGTTCTTTAAGTGGTGTAATTATTCGTTCCCTTTTAAAATGGGATCCTAATGTCGAAGTTAAAACAAAGAAAAAAGTCAAATTCCCCAAAAGACGGCAGCAGTCCCAAAAGAAGATTAGTGGTGCAGCAAGTTCACACAAGAAAAAGAAAAGCCCTAAGAAGAAAAGTCCCAAGAAAAAAGAAAAGTCCCAAGAAAAAAACATCTCCTGCCAGAAAGAGAGGTACTGCAGCCTGAACACTTACGTACTCGAGAAAACCACGACTTTACAAGAACAATCAACGTACACATTACACAAACCCATTCGACTAAAATTTTACAGAAGTCAAACCAAAGTCGCTGGCATCGATCATCAATGACAAGCATATTTAACTGATGTCTGAGTTGGCAGCGTACACTCGTGGTTACAAATATTTGTTTTGTGTCATTGACATGTTTTCAAAATCAGCTTGGGTAGTTCCTTTGACTTCTAAAGCAAGTTCAGAGTTAGTACGAGCTTTAAACCTGGTTTTCAAACAAAGTGGACGTCACCTTTACAATGGCAAACAAACAAAGGCGCCGAATGTCTGAACCAAGCTTTTCAAAAAGAATTGAAACAACAACACATTAATTTTTTCACCACTGAAAATCCTGAAACAAAAGCCAGTGTTATGGAACGTTTTCAAAGGCCTTTGAAAGAACGCATGTGGAAATATTTTACACATCAACACACTCTCAAATACATCGGCGTGTTAACCCGTCTCGTCAAAGCTTACAATCAATTGTACCATCGTAGGATCGGATGTGCACCCAAAGAAGTAACCCCTGAAAACGAAGTGATGGTGTTTGATCGATTGTTTGGAACGTCACCTCCATTCCAAAGAAAGAAGTGGTGTTAAAGCCTGGAGATTGGATTCGCATTGAAAAAACCAAACGCACATTTGACAAAGGTTATTTACCTAACAGGACCACCAAATTGTTTGTGTCACTGGACAAGTACTTGGACGTGATCCTTCTGTCTATAAATTGGAAGACACGTAGGGAGAAGTATTAAAAGGAACATATTACTTGCCTGATTTACAATGAGTGACCAAAAGAGAAGACGGCGTGTACGATATCGTAAGTATTCTCGAAGTGAAAGAAGTGAAAGTGCGTTGGAAAGGATATCCACCTAGTTTTGATTCTTGGATTGCTGGTTCACAAGTCATGGACACCTAGTTTTGATTCTTGGATTGCTGGTTCACAAGTCATGGACTATAAAAAGAAGTTGAAGTGACTACCATCCCGTTAAACACAGCAGCTACCTCTCCTTCTCAGAGTTCCTCTCTTTAAGAACTACAAAACAACCTCCTTGGGCGTGGTGTGGAGAACGTGTTCCTAAAAATCAAATCGTCTTTTTCTAACAAATCGTTGTAGTGTATTGTATAATTGGAGCAGCAATTGCCAATTTGAGTTTGCAACAAGGAGACAAACAAGTGTGGACAATTTTACTCAGCAGTTGTACTGTTATCTTCTTTCCGGTCCTTCCTTGAAATATACTACAGACAGTAACAACAACAACGGTAGCCTTGCAGCCAATGCCAGTCACCATTCTTCCAGTCACAACAGCAGCAGCAACCCTCTTTTGGAACATTTAGAAAATCATTTTCCTTTGACATCGAGTCTCTCCTCAAAAACCAGAACCATCAAACTTTGAATAACCAATTTTATTTAACCTTACCGAGTGACAGTTCTATGGATGTGTTTCCTAACAATACCTTATGTTGTTTCACAGCTAAATTACCTCAAGCCATACAATTGGATTAAGCAGCTCATTGTGAAGGCGCTTTGATAGAAATCATTCATCCTACGCAAGCCCTCAATATCAACGAAGGTCAAAATACTTCCATCGTCGATATCCTGAACGAACAAGTTCAAGAACAGCTGGATAAAAATGATCCTCTCACTTACGAATCCAAAAAGCCATCACCCTCCAATCCTCCATTTACTACCTATACCATGAGAATTCCTGTTGAGTATTATTTTAACGCTCAACATCTGGTCGAAATGATTGCAGCTATTTTTAACGATCAGTTTGGCAAAGCCCTGGAGAAAGCTCGCTGTACTGATCGAGTACCATACAATTGCTCATCGTTTTAAATGCATTTTTCTGACGGCAGAATAATGTCCATTACTTTTTGTCCCGTTTTTTTTTCTATTTTGGGTGGATACACTGCTCTAGCTCCTATCAAAGATATTTACAACAACGATCGATTCTACAAGTATTTTCGCTATCGTGTAGAATTAAACGAAGGACTGAATTTATTGTTTCTGATGTGGTCGAGTACAACGTGGTGGGAAACACAGCCGCTCCGTTACTGAGAGTCATTCCTTTCAAAGCCGATTCTGCAATCCCTGCTTATGAGGAAGGTGGAAGCACGTATCACGTTCACCGTGAATTTGTACATCCTCATTATCTTCCTGTTAGTAAATCGTATTTTGACAGTGTCAACATTAGTATAAAAGGAGATCTTGGACAAAATATTCTAAGAGTCACGGTGAAACTACATTTTCGAAAACGATTCTCCAGTGAATTGTAAAATAGATGTTTCCTGTGTACCAAGGAATAGCTTGACAACGAGGGCATGGTTTAGGAGATATGTTAAGATTGAGGTTTTGGTACGGTAGCACCCATCTTAAAACCGATGGTTACTAGAGAATTGCACGCTTTAAAAGATGCTGCTTTGACGCAAGGAAAAGGATTTCTTCAAAATATTCTCATCGACAAACAAGATCCTAAAGAAGTCTTTATGAGAGCAGGAAAAAATAGTGTTGCTCCAAACTGGAAAAGACCTTTTGGGTCGCCGAAACACCCTTATAAATTCGCTTCACACTTCTGGCCAAGGCATTATTTCTTCCTCAACGCCACAGTAAAGACGAGGCAGAAAGACACGTTGAAACCCCTTCATATTTCATAAACACGTTCAGAAAAAGAATAAGAAAGAAGTGTTCGATTACTAAGTGTGAAAAAAGGAAAATGATGCACCGAGATTCCTGCGAATGTTCCAAGTCAGAACTCGATCTGATTGCTATGCCACCAACCGTGATGACGATGCAAGAATCCCAATGGGTAGAATTTCATCCTGTGTCGTCTTTGACTACTTCAGCCCCTATTGAATTTGAAATCAACGGACAAACCGAAGATTATATCGATCTGAATAGCAGCCACTTGTACCTGAAAGTCAAAGTTCTCAAAGTGGATAACACCAATCCAGGGGAAGATGCCAGAGTAGCTCCGAACAACAATTTCATGCATTCGTTGTTCAGCGAAGTGGATTTGTACTTGAATAACAAACTCGTGAGCAGCAGCATGGATACTTACCCTTACCGAGTGTACATGGAAATCTCTTGACGTACGGAAAAAAAAGCCAAGAACAAATATCTGGATGCTTCTGTGGCATGGAAACCTGACACGTTGGACACGTTCAACGACACCACTTTGACTGTGGATGATGACCCTGATCACAATGAAGGATTTAACGACCATCTAAAGAAAATCAAACAAGGATGCAGTTTAGAACCGATGGATTGTTTGCATTTGGACATGTGGTTGCAAGACAAGTATTTGTTAAATGGAGTGGATGTATGTCTGAGACTGAATCGAAGTAGTACCGTGTTCCATTTGATGGCTAATGCCAACGAGCACAAAACCATCATGGAAAAAGCCAGACTTTACATGCGCCGTGTGGAAATCTTACCTAAAGTGGCAAATAACATCAGTAAAATTTTGAGCAAACGACAGCCAAGTATCCTGTTAGACGAGTGGAAGTGAAAACCTTCACCATTGTCTTTGGACTCCGATCCAAGATCGAAGATCGTGTTTTCCAAGGACAGCTACCCAAACGTTTGTTCATTTGCATCGTTAGCAATGCGGCCCTCAACAGAACCATCGATCAAAATCCTTTCGTGTTCCAACACTTCAACGTGTCCAAGACACAAGTCACTCGAGATGGCCAGACGCTGTGTACCAGACCTTCTGAACCTAACTTTGCCCAGAAAATTATTTGAGATCTTACTCGACACTGTTTGAAGCCACAGAACAGTTAGGTACTAACAGCAGCCAAGGTATTTCTTACGAGGATTTTGCAGGAGGATATTTGTTGTGGGGATTTGATTTCACTTTGAACCAAGGCAGCGACGAAGGACATTTCCACTCTATAAAATCAGGCCAATGTCGTGTGGAACTTCAGTTTGCATTAGCTCTGGCCAACCCAGTGAACGTCAACGTGTATGCAGAATTTGACAATACTCTGGAAATCAGCAGTTAGAGAGAAGTGATTCTAGACTATTAGAAGAAAAGATGAAACACAAAGAACCTATGGAGATAGGCAATGAGGATGTTTTTAATCCAGAACAAAAAGAAAAAGACAAAAATACAGTCAGGATGTCAGGATGGCCAGAGCTAGAACAACATTTAGTCTTCTGTTTTGCTCGTGACTTGGTTGAAATAATTACAGGCCTGGCTAGAGAACATTGTTATGGATGTCAAATTGATCATCCTATTCAGAAACAACATGACAAATATATGATGATTAGTTCAGAAGAAAAGTTGGAAGAGTGTCTGGAAGATGCGTGGACTCTCATGTCAGAAGAGGCGATTGTGAGAAAGTGGTATAAAGACTTGCGTGACCATTCCTTACCTCCATTGACTTCTCTGGAGACAAACGTATCGAAGTTCTCATGCAACAGAATACATAGACTACTCGTGGTTCATCGACTTACTTGACAGAATTTTACAACGAAAAAGTCAGGTGTGAATTGATGACTTAGAAAAAAGAATGGATGCGTGGGAACTTCATTACATGCTGACTCACAGTTCGTACACAGCTTCTTGGAATCCTGTGGTGTGTGCTAAAGATGAACTTCCTCATCGAAAACCTAAAGACGTTCA
The DNA here is from genome assembly GCA_029931535.1 of Margaritifera margaritifera. Lineage (NCBI taxonomy): Eukaryota > Metazoa > Mollusca > Bivalvia > Unionida > Margaritiferidae > Margaritifera > Margaritifera margaritifera. Next base: position 4,329,127 of record JAQPZY010001659.1, read on the forward strand.
AGTCTATGTCATCAATACAGATGATAGTCATCGCCCAGGAACCCATTGGGTAGCTGTCCACTTTCCCAACGATCACAGTGTAGAATATTTTGATTTTTATGGATTACCTCCTCTGGAAGACGTCGTTGACTTTATGAGAAGAAATGCTTTACCCACTCAATTCAATAATATGAGATTACAAGGATCAGATTCCATGGTATGTGAACACTATTGCGTGCATTTTCTTCATCAACACATTCTTGGGTTTCCCCTAAAACATTTAGTGACTTGTTTTGATCGTGAGTACTCTAAAAATGATGATAAAATAGAAAGATGGTTTTGTGAACATTATGGCTATCTCTTGTCTTTAACTCAGAAACGAAGTGTGCGTCGATTGCTATGACTCTATGGTCTAAGAAAAATGTAACAGAAAGAAAGTGAAACCAACAAATCAAGTAAAAATCAACAAGCAAATTATTTCTAGATAATTAAAGTGAAAATCAAAAGACACTTACAGTATCGTGAATTAAAATCCAAATAATCCAATAATCCTAAGTGTCGAAATCGCAAGTCATAAATATAGAATGTTCCGAGTGAACCTCTGTAACCTTGAATGTGCTGATGTGCCAGTAGTCTTTAATGTCCTGATGTGCCAGTAGTCTTTAAATGTGCTGATGTGCCAAAAATGAAGTACTCCAGAATCTCTTTGAATAAGTTCACATAAATCCCAAAATCATCAATTCAAAATCCAAAATCCAAAAGTCTATGAGCACTTTTATAATCCAATGAATATTTTAACTAATTCCTCTCTCTGAATTTGGAATGATTTTTCACAACTGTAATGACTCTTTACAGACTGGTGGTAGGGTTGAAACTGAAAACTCTCCACTAAACATGATATATATAAAGATAGGTCATATGACAGAATGTTCTAGAAAATTATATGGTGTATGTGACTTTTAACACATAATTCTAATGAAATTCTATTTTTATATGTAAACAAAATTAAATTGACCTCAAATTGAATCAGCAACTTGTTTACCAAAAACCGTCCTTGAACTCAAATACTAAGTAAACAACCTAATTCAAGGACAATAGTTAAACGGGTAAACCTGATACATAACATTAAGGTTTGAGCAAATAATAAAGTCAAGAAACATTTTTAATTTCCTAAAATATTTATAACATCATATAAACATCATACATAACACCTCCCCTCATAAAGAAAAAGAAAGATTTATGCAATAAAGCTTTCTTTTTAATATGCATCTAATACTATAATAACCAAAATTACATAGGAAGCTGTTTTATGATACTGAACTTAATTACATAAAGGAATATAATAGTTCTATGCACGTGAGAGTGCATCTGCGATCACATTGCCTTTTCCCCTGATGTGCATATTAAACTCCATCTCAACAATCTCCGATTTTTATCTTTCATTTTGTTGATGAAAGTAAGGGGATTGTGATCACTGTATACGATAATCGGAGAAGGAGCCAACGTAACATGCACTTCAAAATGTTGTAAGGCCAATATCAAAGCCAAACATTCCTTCTCAATTGTGGAATACTTTTTCTGGTGCTTGTTTTGTTTTTTTGAAAAATAACACACAGGGTGATCCACACCATTTTTGTCTTCCTGAATCAATACTCCACCAACCCCTACATCACTTGCATCAACAGACAATTTAAATGATTGGCTGAAATTTGGTGCAGAAAGAACTGGTGCATTCTTAAGCATGGCCTTTAACTTGTCAAAAGATTCCTGACACTTTTGTCAGACCAACGAAATTTGGCTTTCTTACTCAACAAACTTGTCAAAGGTTCAGCAATTATAGAAAAATTTGAACAATATTTCCGATAATATCCAGTCATACCCAAAAATCGCATCAGTCGCTTTTTACAAATTGGCACCGGAAATTCAGAGATAGCCTTGACCTTAGCTTCTATATGTTTAACTTGACCTTGTCTCACAATATGTCCTAAAAATGTGACCAAGCATGGCAAAATTCACTTTTGCTCAAATTAATCGTCAGATTTGCATCACTGAGTCGATCGAAGAATTTCCAAATGGTTTCCAAGTTATCTTCCCAGGTGTCGTTGTAGATAATGACGTCACAACTCTCCAGACCAGACATTAACATGTTCCTCAGACGTTGAAACGTTGCCGGATAATTTTCGTTCCAAATGATATGACTTTATATTGATAAAGCCCATCTGGAGTTACAAATGCTGAATTTTCTTTTGCCCTTTCCGTGAGTGGAATTTGCCAGAATCCTTTTAAAAGGTCAAACTTGGTGACATATTTCGCATTTCCAATTTTATCAATGCAGTTGTTCATTCTTGGTATTGGAAATGAATCCATTTTGGTGACACTGTTGACTTTTCTATAGTCAGTACACATGCGGAATGTATTATCTGACTTAGGCACAAGAATACATGGTTAACTCCAGTTACTTTTACTTTTGGTTCTATAAAATCATTCTCCAGTAAATACTGAATTTCTTTCTTCAAATATTCCTGTTTGAGAGGATTCATCCTGTAGGACGCTATTTCACAGGCGTAGAATCTACAATGTCAGCGTCATGATAGATTTTATTTGTTATTGTAAGAACATGAGGAAAAAGTGCTCATACTCATGTAATAGCTGTTTTAGTTCATTTCTTTTCTGTTGTTGTAGATGTGAAAGTTTCTGGTCCAGATTGTTCAATATTTCTGAATTCCGAAGTTTGGTCACACCAGAGTCACTATAGTCTGATTGTATTCCATAGTTGATATCTTCACCGTGTGGGACAGGTACAACTAAATTAATTGAATAATTAGCTGGGGTATCTATGCCTAAATATTCCTTTAACAAATTTATGTGACAAAGTTGTTTCTGTTTCTGCCTCCCAGGAATGTTAATGACATAATTTAAGTCATTTATTATCTTTTCAGCGGTATAAGGAGCATAAAATTTAGCCCGAAGAGGATTTTGAGGTATGGCCAAGAGAGCCAGAACTTTCTCAATATGTTTAAAACTCCTTTCTTTTTTATTTCTGTCATACCTTAATTTCATTTTTGACTGGGTAGTGTGAAGATTAGTTCTTGCTACTTCACAGGCCTTTGACAACCTTATTTTTAAAATCAGAGACATATTGAAGAAGATTAATCTTTTAATCTTCATTTGAAAGAAGTTTCTCTTTCAATAATTTCAATGGTCCACGGACAGTATGTCCAAAAACCAGTTCAAAAGGGACTAAAACCCAGTGACACTTGAACTGATTCCCTAACAGCAAACAACAACAACAAATGAACACCCTCATTCAACTCCTTTCCTCTATCAAAGCAATATGACAGAATCATATTCTTCAAAGTTTGGTGAAATCTTTCCAAAGCTCCTTGACTTTCAGGATGATAAGAGGAAGATTTAAACTGTTGGATCAATAATTCATGCATAATGTGTTGGAAAAGTCCAGACATAACATTTGACCATTGATCAGACTGGACAGATTTGGGAAGGCCAACAAGTGGAAAAAAACTTTACCAAAGTTTTTACAATAGTTTTAGTTGTAATATTCCTCGGAGGAATTGCCTCTGGAAATCTTGTAGAAGCACACATGATTGTCAACAAGTATTGATTGCCTGACTTGGTCTTAGGCAAGGGACCGACACAGTCTACTATTATTCTACTAAATGGTTAATCAAATGCAGGAATAGGTTGTAGATGAGCCTTAGTTATCTTCTAATTGGGTTTTCCTACCGTTTGACAAGTGTGACAAGATCTGCAGTATTGAGAAACATCACTTTTGAGATTCGGCCAATATAAATGAATTAGGATCATGTGATAAATCTTATTGACTCCTTAATGACCAGCCAAGGGAGTTTCATGGGATAAACTAAGAATTTCCTATTGGTATTACTTAGGAACGACACTTTGATAGCTCATTTGCCACTCATCACCAGCGGGTACCTCAGGTGGTCTCCATTGTCTCATAAGGACCGCATTTTTCACAAAGTAACACACTGGAACTTGTGTGGCTTCAGTTTCACTAATAGCTCTCTGAAACAAACAGGAGATCTCTGGATCTTGTTCCTGTAAGACAAAAATAAGTGATCGTCTTTTGTTACCATGATTAGAATAGAGAGAATGAGTTGTAAATAGAGGATCACTGTGATCAATACCTTTTAATTGATCAATATCAGGAGAGAAGGTGACCTCATCAAAAGACTGACCAATGCATGTGTCAGCTAAAGGAATAATTTCCTGATTAACATCATTCTCAAGAGCTCTTTTTGCCATAGCTCTGGTAACTGCACAAGCAGGGTACAAATCAGGGATTTCGATTTCAGTCAGATCAACTTTCTGATCCAAAAAAGGCTTGTCAGTTACAAGTGGATTAACCACTACCTTATCTCCAGCTAGGTCATTGCCTAGTAACAAATGGATACCTTCTATAGGTAAAGAAGTCACTGCCCCAACAGTCACAGGTCCAGAAACTAAGTCTGATGCCAAATTAACACAATTGAGATCAACATTTACCAAGCCGAACTCTAGACATTGAATAAGAACACTTTCACAAGAAGAAGACTTCTCAGATAAAGGCAAAGTACCTGATAACAAAAGACTCTGAGACGCTCCTGTGTCCGTTAATATTTTAATAGGGATAGGCTTCTCAGAATCACCAATAAGTGATATAGAACCTTCTGACATGAATGCTTCATAAGTCTCCAAAATAGAATCAGACCGGGGTTTGTTTGACCCAACACATGTATTACTTTCAATACAAGACCTTAACCTCTTTGAAATAAGAGCATTTGGAATAGCTCTGTCTTTATTCTGTTGTTTTGTTTTTCAACCTAAAGCAATCTGAAATGACGTGCCCTTTCTTTTTACAGTGGGTGCACGTAGGGAGAGATAAGATTTTCTGATCAGTCTTATCAGATGTTTGATTTCTAACAGTTGTGCTGTTTTGAAATGTGGAATTACTCGTTTGAGATTCAAATGGTTTTTTACCAGAAAACTGCTGAGAGGACGATTTATTGCCAAATGAAATTTTGTGAGTCAAGAAATAATCATCAGCCATATGAGCAGCATTTTCCAAAGTTTCCACATTCTGCTCATCAAGATAGGTCTTAACATCATTATGGATGCACCTCTTGAATTCTTCAATTAATACGAGTTGTCTGGGGTTATCATAATCTTGATCAACCTTCTTGGCTGAACACCACCTATCAAACAAGTGTTCTTTTTCCCATGTAAATTCGACATGAGTTTGTCCAGTTTCTTTGATACAATTCCTAAACCTTTGTCGATATGCCTCAGGTACCAACTCATAAGCCTTCAAGATGTACTCCTTAACCACATCATAATCAGTGTTTGTTGTACTGACAGTGAAGTGTAGACTTCACGAGCTTTGCCAATAAGTACACTTTGTAATAAGAAAGTCCAATGTTCTCTTGGTCATTTCAAGTTTTCAGCAATTTTCTCAAAGTAAAGAGAGTATTTATCTACTTCTTTTTCCTGAAAAGGGCATACTAACCTAATATATCTGGTAACATCAAAACCTGAACTAGTGTGTTAACTGGAAGAGTGTCTTCCACTTGCCAGTTCTAATTCTCTTAATTTAAATTGCATTTCCCTTTCTTCTCTCTGCATCTGCCTCTCCTTTTCTCTCCCTGCATATGCATCTACCTCTCTTTCTCCTCTCTCTACATCTGCTTCTCCATCATTACTTTCACTTTCTGTATCTGTCTCTCCTCATTCTATCTCTCTCTCTCTCCCTGAATCTGAAGATTTGCTAATTCTGAATCCATCTGATTCTTTAACTCTGATTCCCTTAATTTCCTGTCAGAACCAGATACAGGCTTTCCAATCAAACATAAAGTACTACTATCCTAAATTGCCTTTCTTACTAAATATTGAATTAAAGTAATTCGTATCTCCTGTTTTGTTAATGATGCTTTCGCCTCAGACAGATTATATTTTCTGGCAAGTTTGAGCAACTCATCCTTTCTCATAGACTCTAACCCCTCATGAGTAGGATTTGAAATGAAATTCTGAGCATTAGATGAATTGTGAATACTTGGTTTCACTAAAGATTTCTCAATGAAAATTTTGAGACAAAATCAATATGAATTTCAAATGCAACTTTAATATCTCTGATATGCTTTAAAGAAATTCAGATCTATCCCAGATGAGCCCCCAAAATTCTGTTACGACTCTATCGTCTTAAAATAATGTAACAGAAAGAAAGTGAAACCAACAAATCAAGTAAAAATCAACAAGCAAATTATTTCTAGATAATTAAAATGAAAATCGAAAGACACTTACAGTAACGTGAATTAAAATCCAAATAATCCAATAATCCTAAGTGTCTTAATCACAAGTCCTAATATAGAATGTTCGTAATGAATTTCAGTATCCTTGAATGTGCTGATGTGCCTATAGTCTTTAATGTCCTGATATGCCAGTAGTCTTTAATGTGCTGATGTGCCCAACATGAAGTACTCCAGAATATCTTTGAATAAGTTCACATAAATCCCAAAATCATCAATTCAAAATCCAAAATCCAAAAGTCTATGAGCACTTTTATAATCCAATGAATATTTTAACTAATTCCTCTCTCTGAATTTGGAATGATTTTTCACAACTGTAATGACTCTTTACAGACTGATTGTAACAAGATAACCGGGTTGGATTTCGGATTTATAACAGAACACTTTTGATGGTGATACAAAATGCAATGTTTATTGATGAATGACTTGAATGGGAAAAAAGGTTATGATTAATACGTGCGTGTATAAGGTCCAAATATTGGACAAATTAACATAATTCGCATGAACCTAATAATGTAACCCAAATATGAATACAAATAAATAAATACACAGTACAAAGACAAATCTTAATGATTCACAGTAATTTCAGACGACGAAAAGAATGATGTGTTTTACTCAAATAGTAAAAATGATGTACTTTACTCATATAGTAAAAATGTATACCCTCAAATGATGAAAAATGAGGTACTTTATTCAAATAATAAAATGATGAAAACAATGGGATAGATATCACACAAAATATCGTTACAATCCCAAACCACTGGGTATCACAAACCCCAAAAGTAGCCCACGGCTAAAAAGTCACATGTATGGAGTAACACAAAACACTCCGTCACTGGCACGCTTGGCTATCAGTCACACTGGTCAATCAAGCAGTCAGCATTACAGGTAGTCCCCGACCACCATTCAATTCCTTGGTCAATCAAGCGATCAGCGCCCACCACTCGGTCAGCAATGCCCGATCACCTGCTACTCAAGCAACACACTGTTAATTCAGCTCTATGGCTGCTATAGTTAGCTTTACAGCTGCTATAGTCAACTCCTATGGTCGGCTCTACAGCTGGGACCTCGTCGACTCTGATCAGCTGAAAATAAATCTAACACCGTGTATTATGATTGACACGGGCATATATGATAACACGTAATGACGTTATATACGGTAAGTTATACAAATTACATTATCGACACAACATTACAAAGCAATAAACAAGTTCAGAAGTGAACCTACCCGTGTCCGATAATAATCCTATGGTACTAAACGTTCCCTAAAAATGCCACTTTATATTGCTAATATAAAGCTCTTATTAAGTCACAAACAAGAACAGAAAATATTTGCATTGTACTACGCAAGTCGAAGCTACATAGAAAATATACATCAGAAATTGATAAATAATTTACATACCTCTACAGCTGAAGATGCGCAAATCCTTAAGTAGACTGCTCACTGACAAGACGTTCCGTAATGTAAAGATTTAGTCTTACGGTGAGGCATTTATACACAAACGATGCAGCCCTACATTGTCCCTCGCTTGATGTATTCGGTTTTTCCCATCGAAAGCATTTCGCACGTGCGGCATAGGGTAAACCGAACTCACTGTTTCGAAATATTGCACAATATACATAAATCACCCTCGGGTATTGTTGGACATGAAAAACGAAACCCGAGTACATGTATTTAATAAATAAAAGGGATTTATACAATTCCGTGACACTGATGGTAAGGTTGAAACTGAAAACTGTCCACTAAACATGATATATATAAAGATAGGTCACACGGCAGAATGTTCTAGAAATATATATGGTGTATGTGACTTTTAACATGCAACTCTAGTGGAAATTCTAGTTTTATCTGTAAACAAAATCAACCCTTACCTCAAATTAAATAAACTTCTTGTTTACCAAAACCGTTCTTGAACTCAAATACTAAGTAAACAACCTAATTCAAGGACAATAGCTAAACAATTAAACCTGATACATAACATTAAGGTTTGAGCAAATATTAAAGTCAAGAAACATTTATAATTTCCTAAATTATTTATAATATTATATAAACATCATACATAACAATGGTAACAAGTTGAACTCGGCAGTGAATTTACCATCATATAATGCATGTGTTTCAGTGAAGATGAACAGGTGGTTGTTACACCTAAAACTTTGTATTTATGTGTTTCATTTTTGCAAGAGAACACTTTAAACATTTTCTCATATACTGTACCATGTATTTCTGTCCATCTTTTTTATTTTATTTTGCTCCTGACTAGTTTTAAAGTAAGTATTACATGACACTCATGGTGTGTAGCAATGAAGGAGTCAACCAGATGTTTCAACATCATAATTGAATGTATATCACAATTACAGAATGAGAAAAAGAAGAAAACTCACTACATTTCAAATTGTTTACACTTTGTACATGATTGTTTTATGACCAGGCCCATGTTATGTGGATATATGACAGACACCCATTAGGAGTTATGTTTTGACAACATAGGTTATTTCCATAATGTATACATTTATTGACCAATCAAATAATCCATTTCAGTTGACATTAGACTTTTGTTTTTGCAGGTTAGTGGTATGCTTTTGTACCAGGACTATACATGCAGAATAGCTTGATTGATATTCAGAATCCTGACAACTGCAATTTGATTGTAAGGTCATCAATAAAGACCACTGAGGGTAACTGCAAGATTCTCCATGTAACATGGGTCTGTGGAGATCTGATTTTAATCAGATTGATGATTCATATACACAGAGCCAGAAATTCAATTTTCAATGTTTAATTACAAAGAAAGCTACCATAACTACCAGTATTTTGAATAACATGCCAGCCTGATTTTACAGTTTGAAACACTTTTTATTCAGAAATAAACCATTCTGTAATTATGCTGTTGTTCAACAATTAAATATATGCTAAATAGATAACCATCAACATTAGCAATGCCAAGGTTATGTAATAATTTTCAATATGAAAGTCATGCACAGCAAAGTGACTTGCAATTTATAGTAAACTAATTATGTCAAAGCAGTTCATTTGTGTATAAGTCTTATTTAATTATCACATAGTGTCATTTTTTGCAATACACATTGTGTTCACCAAAGATGATGTACCTGAACCTGTCTTTTTCGATACCACAACATAAAGAACACTTGCACATTTTTAGCAATCCTGATGAAATTTCATAAATCACCTAAATTTGCAATATACATGCTCGACAACGACAACAGATCCTGATTTGTTTGCCCCCAAAGTATCTGGTTTTCTTGTTTGAAGTGAAAACACCTAATTCATTACAAGTGATCTCCATGGGTTTTCCATTTTCATGAACTTATTATTTCACTTTGTCTGGTATTATTCTCATAGCAGAGAATTTTCCCTAAACAGCTGTTTTTGAAGACCATTTATATGTATCGTTACAGTTAGTATGAGTTATTATTTGTTTCAAGCAGGAATCAAATCTCTCCTTTCATCCATTACTTTGTTCTCATGCAGCAGTGTTCGGATCCATTTGGCAATGTGCTCATTCACAAAAATAGATGAAACAGTGTAACCTCTTTTAACCAGTCATGCATAGGACAGATCAATTTTGGCTGGATAAAGGTAAGATATATTTAGATGAAATTAAGAGCATGGAAAAACAGAACATGGCTGGATGTGATAGGTCATTGTTTCAGGGAGGTGACCATTATGGGAGGTTGCATTGTATATGACACACAAAGAATGCACATTTTTATGAAATAACCATACAGGTTACATGTAAAATATTAATCTTGGATATCTGATTTTTATCTGTCCCAGTTCTTATGCTCCAACACATGGTCAGTAGTTATGCTCCAAAACATAGTCAGTAGTTATGCTCCAACACATGGTCAGTAGTTATGCTCCAACACATGGTCAGTAGTTATGGACCCCAACTTCCATGTTATGATGAGGGAGAGCTGTATATATAGAAGGTGTGGTCTAGCCAGATGCAAAAGTTATTCATTCACAATATAGAAAATATCAAGATGTATTTCATTACAGTAAATGTAAATAAAGGAAGTATTTATCAAGATAACTTGCTTTTTCTGTGATAATTTCCATATCCAAATAAGCCACCTTTCTTTTGTCCAATGCATAATCTTTTCGTTGATATGGTTTTTAATGGAAGAAAATTGTCACCCACTAGAGAGTCAAATGATAAAAGAAAACAACTTACCATGTATACATGTATATAAGTTGGATCCAACTGCAAACTGCATAGATCCAAAATATGCCATTTCATAATGCACCAGCAGATCTGGATCTATGTAGTTCGTTAGGATTAATCAGTAGAACAAACAACATAGACTCAGATTTTCTGGCGCATTATACGATGGCAGATCAGGGTCTATATTGTTTGCAGTTGGACCCAACTTACACATGATTATATATTGTAAAAGACAAATAGTTTAATGTCAGAAGCATTCAACCAGAGAAAGAACAGAAAATGTTGAAGTAATCCTCAAGATATTAGATTTCATTGGCATGTTTTTATTTATTCTTGTGTCACATCAAAGAAAACTAGTACTTTAATAAGAGTTATTGATTGCCACAGCAAAATACAGTACTGTGTGTGATATACTATTATTGAATCATCTCATATCCACTTGTGTGTCACTAATGCTTATTAGTAAAGACACATGTAAAACGATAAACATATTCAACACAGATTTTGGCATTTTGATGTATATATTTTTGTACATAAGAATGGGAGATTTAAAAACCTGATATTTTTTCTTCCAAATTGTGATCAACTGTCTTGATTTAATTTTGAATAATACGGAATAGTTTCTGATCTCCTAGAAAACTTGTAATGAAAGTCTGTATTATATTTGTCTTTTTTTTTTTGTTGGTCAATTTAAAGATCAACAATGCTGTTTGATATTTTATCTCTTTTGTATGGGTGTACATGTTTTAGTTTCCTTTAAAAACAAGTTTCAGTTTTAATTTACAAGTGAAGTCATAACACTTGTTACATATTTGGTCATTTGGCTATAAAGTGCAAGAATGTTTACTCATATTTTAATGTAAATCAGTCTCATTTCAATGCTACTTTAACTTTAATCAGTAATACACATTTAAAATCCACTCTAAATTGACTGTAAATGATTAGCAGGTGGATGTTTGCCATAATACTCAAACAGTGTTTGCAAATTTTCATAGGTCGCTTGAAGTAATCAGGCCATATAGATCTTTGTGTAAGTCCCCTCTCTTTATTGAATGGACCCACATATAGGCAATCACATACTTGGAAATACCTTCCCCCAAATGCATATACATGTATATCAAACTGACGAATCCCTTAACTCCCCCTATCTACCACTAGTTGTCACTTAGTTGTTCTTTATCCAAAATTCAAATGGGCTTTTGACAATTTTGAACCAGACAATGTTTAAATGGTTACATAATGCCACCTGTTGTGCTTACCTTGTCAAAGAGGATCTATGCCATCCTAATTGTTTGGCATATGGACAGTTATGCTGTATAACTTGTGTCAGTAGCTGGTTTGTAATAATATAATTTCTTTCATCCAATTAAAACGAAATTTTAAATTTCAAGCGAAAATGTATCTCTTGTAGAGCGATATAAATGGTATAGGCACAGTTCTATCTTTGCAAGCTATATTAGAAGATTATTATTATAACAAATAACTAATTTTCTGTCTATGCATTTAATAAACTTTCTCCATAGAGATGTGCAATATAATGTGCAGCCCTAAGATTTGAATAATCTAATTTTTTTAAAAATAATCTTCATCATCTGGATTTGACCTCAGGAAGTAATAATAATTACTGCTAACATATGCAAGAGCATGACTGTTAAGAAGTACAGAGGGAGTTGATGGTAATTTGAAAGATGCTGACTGAAAAACCATGGATGCTGATTTTTGTGTCTTATATATGCTATCATTCTGGAATGCATAATCTTCACATATCTGTAATATTGTGACTATTAATACACAAGGCCAAAGTTGTAATTCTATTGTATGACATATTTGATGGGTAATAGATTTTGTACACTAAATTCTAATGTATGACATATTTGATAGGTAATTGATACTGTACACTAAATCTATTGTATGACATATTTTATGGGTAATAGATGTTGTACACTAAATTCTAATGTATGACATATTTGATGGGTAATTGATACTGTACACTAAATTTTAATGTATGACATATTTGATAGGTAATTGATACTGTACACTAAATTTCATGTATGACATATTTGATGGGTAATAGATGTTGTACACTGAATTTCATGTATATCATATTTGATGGGTAATTGATATTGTACACTAAATCTAATTTATGACATGTTTGATGGGTAATTGATATTGTACACTAAATCTAATGTATGACATATTTGATGGATAATTGATATTGTACACTAAATCTAATGTATGACATATTTGATGGGTAATAGATGTTGTACACTAAATCTAATGTATGACATATTTGATGGGTAATAGATGTTGTACACTAAATCTAATGTATGACATATTTGATGGGTAATAGATGTTGTACACTAAATTCTAATGTATGACATATTTGATGGGTAATAGATGTTGTACACTAAATCTAATGTATGACATATTTGATGGGTAATAGATGTTGTACGCTAAATTCTAATGTATGACATATTTGATGGGTAATATATGTTTTACGCTAAATTCTAATATATGACATATTTGATGAGAAACAGATGTTGTATACTAAATTCTAATATATGACATATTTGATAGGTAATTGATGCTGTAAACTAAATTTTAATGTATGACAAAAGTGTACTGTGTTATAGATGAGGTCACCTGATACTGTGCTTAATTATATATCAGAGTGTCTTTGCACAGTATAAACTGAGACTAGTTCAATCATACAGTAATCCCTTACTACAACGATCATAAGCCATATAACAGTGTAGTGTATTATAGATGAGGTCACCTGATACTGGGGTTAATTAGACACTGGAGTGCCTTTACACAGTATAATCTGAGACTAGTTCTAACATACAGTAATCCCTTACTATAATGTTCTTGGAGCCACAAAAATGTACCATGTTATATAGATGAGGTCACTTGATACTGGGGTTAATTAGACACTGGAGTGCCTTTACACAGTATAATCTGAGACTAGTTCTAACATACAGTAATCCCTTACTATAATGTTCTTGGAGCCACAAAAGTGTACCGTGTTATATAGATGAGGTCACCTGATACTGGGGTTAATTAGACACTGGAGTGCCTTTACACAGTATAATCTGAGACTAGTTCTAACATACAGTAATCCCTTACTATAATGTTCTTGGAGCCACAAAAGTGTACTGTGTTATATAGATGAGGTCACCTGATACTGGGGTTAATTAGACACTGGAGTGCCTTTACACAGTATAATCTGAGACTAGTTCTAACATACAGTAATCCCTTACTATAATGTTCTTGGAGCCACAAAAATGTACCATGTTATATAGATGAGGTCACTTGATACTGGGGTTAATTAGACACTGGAGTGCCTTTACACAGTATAATCTGAGACTAGTTCTAACATACAGTAATCCCTTACTATAATGTTCTTGGAGCCACAAAAGTGTACTGTGTTATATAGATGAGGTCACCTGATACTGGGGTTAATTAGACTCTGGAGTGTCTTTACACAGTATAATCTGAGAATAGTTCTAACATACAGTAATCCCTTACTATAATGTTCTTGGAGCCACAAAAGTGTACTGTGTTATATAGATGAGGTCACTTGATACTGGGGTTAATTAGACACTGGAGTGTCTTTACACAGTATAATCTGAGACTAGTTCTAACATACAGTAATCCCTTACTATAATGTTCTTGGAGCCACAAAAGTGTACCGTGTTATATAGATGAGGTCACTTGATACTGGGGTTAATTAGACATATTGCTACTATTACATGATGTAATATGATCCATGACTATATCCACCTTATAAATGGACCATGTTATACCAAGCACATCTTTAAAATGTACACAGGCAAGCAAATTGTGATGGTTATTTGCCCATTCAACTTTTTACTTTCCCTGCATAAACAACTTAAGTACATAAATGGCAAAGTGTGCCCTTTCAATATTATAATATTCATTTCATCTCAAATAAGAATACATCACAAACAATAACTGCATGTTGCATGCAAATCTTTATGTACAATTCCTGAGATGGAAACTTACCTACCATGTAGGATAAAATTTCTTTTTTCCCAATGTGAAAATCTACATCAAAATAGTTGCTTGCCTGTGTGAAAATGTACTTGCCCTGGGTAATGGGCAATAGAAATTTCAAATGCCTGGAAATAGCACCCTATAGTGAGGGACTATTGTATATTGATAAGAGTGTTAAGGAATCTTCAAAATTAAATACACCTTTTTCTACAATATCAAAAAGATTGTCTTTATAATTAGTGATTGAAAATTAAATACACCTTTTTCTACAATATCAAAAATATTGTCTTTATAATTAGTGATTTAAAATTAAATACACCTTTTTCTACGATATCAAAAAGATTGTCTTTATAATTTGTGATTGAAAATTAAATACACCCTTTTCTACAATATCAAAAGATTGTCTTTATAATTAGTGATTCAAAAAGTTTGTTTTCTACTGATAATAGCATTATCATTAATATCCTCTGTTAGACACAAAGAAACTTCAAAGTAAAAATAAAATTGATCAAAAAGAATGCTTTCTCTTTCATAAATGGTGCACCAAGATTTTTGTCATATCTGTAAGACCTATTCATCTGACAACTTTGCTCCCATTGTGTTCATATGGATAAACATGAAATCAAGGATTCATTGAACCACTTCAAGGAATAAACAAGGATATCTAATCCTATTAAATTAATGATCATATGAATATCAAGACATCATGATAAAATGAGTCAAGATTTACAAGGCCTCACTGTAAATACACAATAAATGAAGCTTCAAGCATCAAAAGAATATTACATTAGACAGACTATGGCATATTTACTGTAACAGACCTCGCTTTACATGGCAACCAGATAAAATCAGGTCATTAAAATCCAGTAAGCGGGGCTCATCCACAATAATAACATCATATTTTCCCATTTCACCATAGCGATAGAAGTCCACATTTTCATTCCTGTCCCATTCAACAAAGACATCTGGAAAAAAACAAAACAATATGTACATTACACAGTAAAATTCTCAACTGTTCAAAATATAAAACAAGGAGTGTAAAATGTCTATAATAAATGATGGCAATACTCTAATAAAAGATAAAACAATGAGTGTAAAATGTCTATAATAAATGATGGCAAAACTCTAAATAAAATATAACACAAGGAGTGTAAAATGTCTATATTAAATGATGGCAATACTCTAAATAAAATATAACACAAGGAGTGTAAAATGTCTATACTAAATGATGGCAATACTCTAAATAAAATATAACACAAGGAGTGTAAAATGTCTATAATAAATGATGGCAATACTCTAAATAAAATATAACACAAGGAGTGTAAAATGTCTATACTAAAAGATGGCAATACTCTAAATAAAATATAACACAAGGAGTGTACAATGTCTATAATAAATGATGGCATTACTCTAAATAAAATATAACACAAGGAGTGTAAAAAATGTCTATAATAAACGATGACAATACTCTAAATAAAATATAAAACAAGGAGTGTAAAATGTCTATAATAAATGATGGGAATACTCTAAAAAAAGATATTTGTAGTTGTATAAATTCCCAAAGTGGGTTTTCCTGTTCAAGATACGTAAACAAAGCCAACATGTGATCAGCAGACCTATCTTTAGCATATAATAGAAAATTCAAGGCCAAAATGCCAGACACAAATAAGGTATTAGTGAAAATGTAGATTTTCAGTCTGATTATTTTCATTTACATGAAATTACCTTTTAAAATCTCATTTTGTTTGATTTTATGCATTAAATACTTGGCTGTCTCTTGAAGAATGCTGGTGACACTGTTGATGATGTCATTATCTTGAAACAAGCATGCTAGGTCGCAAGAAACATGGTGCACGATTGAAGGATAGTTACGAAGTTGGGGGGTTGGATGATATATAATGTAAATAGAGTGTAAACTGGATGCCAAAATACTATAACTAAAAACAAATAATACTTTTTGACCCAATTGCCCCATGTAAGGAGTGGTATGAGGGTATAGGAAATAATTTGATAATGTCAGACTCAAAATATGCATTGAATTGGATAAGGCTTAATAATAATAATAATAATAATAATACATGTACAGTTATGTTTATTAAGAAGGCCAGAGCCTGCATGCTGAGCCCACAATAAAAAAAAATTGCTGTGAAACTTTAATCAAAACCTTAACA
Source organism: Margaritifera margaritifera (assembly GCA_029931535.1). Lineage (NCBI taxonomy): Eukaryota > Metazoa > Mollusca > Bivalvia > Unionida > Margaritiferidae > Margaritifera > Margaritifera margaritifera. The sequence continues at coordinate 4,345,804 of JAQPZY010001659.1, forward strand.
AACTGTTGGCAATAATGAACATGGAAACGTGACTGTGATGTCTCATTTCCCACTAATTGGGCTCTACAATGATACATCTGGAAAAGTGACTGCTATGTTTCACTTCCAACTACCGGTAATTTGGGCTCTACAACAGTATTCTACTTCGTCACCCCATGCCCCATCTAGAGACATAACCCAGGACAACAGTCTCCTACTTCTTGATCCCATGCTCGATCCAGGGACATAAACCAAGACAACAGTCTTCAACTTCCTGACCCCATGCCCTATCCAGTGACATAACCCAGGACAACAGCATCCTACTTCTTGACACCATGCCCAATCCAGGGCCATAACCCAGGAGAATAGTGTCCTACTTTTTGACCCCATGGCTCCTCTTTGAAGCATAAAAAACCCAGGACAACAGTGTCTTACTTCTTGACCTCATGGTTCTACCCTTGGACATAACCCAGGACAATAGTGTCCCACTTCTTGACCCCATGGCTCATCTTTGGGACAAAGCCCAGGGCAATAGTGTCCTACTTTTCCAACCCATAAACCCACCCTAGGACACATTCTAGGACAACATTGATATAAGGAGAGAGGGAAGTATGGGATCATATAATATTCCAACTATGATGTGAACAGAATAAAGAGATTTTATTAGAAAAAACAATTAACCAAAATGTGTCCTATTTCTTGACCTCATATCCATGGTCATAACCCCGGGGACAACATGGAATAGGAAGAATGTAGAATCTGGAGTCAATTAATTTCAAAATTTTATAGTGGATTTGATAAAAAGTTAATTATAAAATTTTGAGAGCTGGAAACAAAACTTTAAACCAAAGGTGTGCTACTGTATATATTGAACCAATTGCATCACCCAGGAATTTGACCCGGGAATAGGAGTAGTAAAATTCATAGTAAGTGTATGATGATATTATATTCCAAACATGAAGTGAATTGGTTATGGAAATATAAGCCAAGACAAAACTTTACCCCAAACGTGTCCCCATTATAATTCTTGAACCCTTGGCCCACCCAGGGGCAGTTCACAGGGAAAGCAGTCGTACTAAGATTAGGGGTGTATGTGATGATATTATATTTCAAATATGAAGTGAATTGGGTAAAGGGTTATGAAAATGTAAATGTTGGAAAAAGCTTGAAATAAAAACTGTAACCAACATGTGTCTTCAATATTCTTGATCCCATAATCCAAACCTGGGACAGGAGTGGTATTGAGAGAATTATGTAACCCCATAACCCAAACCAGAGACAGGAGAGGTACCCAGAGAATTATGTGACCCCATGACCCAAACCAGAGACAGGAGAGGTACCCAGAGAATTATGTGACCCCATGACCCAAACCAGAGACAGGAGAGGTACCCATAGAATTATGTGACCCCATAACCCAAACCAGAGACAGGAGAGGTACCCTGAGAAGTATGTGACTCCATTTCCCAAACCAGAGACAGGAGTGGTATTGAGAGAATTATGTAACTCTATGGCCCAAACCAGGGACAGGAGAGGTACCAAGAGAAGTATGTGATGAAGTTATATTAAAATATTCTTAACCCCATGACCCAAACCAGGGACATGAGTGGTACTGAGAGAAGGTGTGTATGTGGCCTCATGACCCATACCAGGGACAGGAGTGGTACTGAGAGAAGTATGTGACCCCATGACCCTAACCAGGGACAGTAGCAGTATTGAGAAAAGGTGTGTATGTGATGAAGTTATATTCCAGACATGAAGTGAATTGATAAACGGTTATGGAAATATCAACTTTAATAAAAAAAATTATGTAAAATGTGTCCCCATCATAATTCTTGATGCCATTGTCCAAGCTAGGGGCAGGAGTCATATTAAGAAATGGGGAGTATGTGATGACATTATATTCCAAATGGGGAGTATGTGATGACATTATATTCCAAATACAGACCCTGGTATGGGTAATTTTATCAAATACAAATTCCATTTGCATTGTTTGCTTTCTGCTTACATTCAATTCACGTCTGCATTACATCTATCATCTTGTTATTTTCCATTTATGGTCTCACAAATGCATTTACGTTTTGCCTCGATCATTTCCATCCATTGTTTCCTTTTATTTTTGCACATAACTCTCAGTCGAGCCTACATAGACAGCTAAAATTTGATGCTGTGGAATCGGTGCGTTATAGATACTAGAATAGAAAATCTTGTGTCCAAAAGTCATTAAACATCTTAATGACAAAAAAGGGGGAGTTCATTTCAAATATTTTCCAAGGAAAAAAAAGAAAGATCGGAGCATTTGCCTAATTTTTGAATTTGAAAACTCTAAATTTACATGTAAAAAAGCACCATTTTTAAATGGAAACCCTCAAACATGTTATCAGACTTATGAAGCAAAATTTTTATTTTGCATCAATTGATTTAAATTATGCCTATTATTCCATCCCAATTCATGAATAAGATCAGCTTTATCTGCATTTCATTTGGAAAAACATTCACCATCAGTTTGTGCGCCTCCCCAATATCCTTGCATCGAACCTCACATCTTCGCCAAATTGCTTTAACCTTTATCTGCCTGTTAAAGAAAAATGGGTCATTTAACTGTGGTGGCATAACCTGAAGATTCCCATTTGCTAGGTGAAACATGTGCACTGTGTTCACAAAATGTAAAAAATACAGCTTGTTGATAAACATGGACTAACTCTCAATCCCACTAAGTCAGTGTTTGAACCTACTCAGGAAATTGTGTTCATAGGATCGATCTTAAATTATGTTTGTTTGTTTGTTTGTTTTTGTAGGTTTAATGCCATTTTTCAGCACATGATTGACTATACATGGCGGACAGTATATTTAGTGGAAGAAGAACCTGGGAAAACCCCGGAAAGAACTACCGACCCACAGGAAGCTACTGGCAAGCTTTCTCACATATCCACGTTTTTCGAGCCTAGACTCGAACCCACGCAGACAGAGGTGAGATTTGTGAGTTATCTGTAAAGGCGAGTGCTTTAGACCACTCAGCCACCTGAGGCCCCATTAAATTCTGTAAACATGACTGTAAATATTAACCACTGGGAAAGCAAACTCTCTAGTGTTGAGACTAAAAGAGATATAGACTGGTACAATTTATTGGTAAGATGGCTGCTAGTGAGCCAGTGGTTATGCATGGACCTTTATACTACAAACAGCTTGAAACTAAGAAAAACTCCGCTTCCTTATAAAATGCTGGAAATATGTATGCTTACTTGGAGCTTAGTGACAGTGGAAAAAACAAATTTGAAATTGTGGATTGATAATGTCCATGCTGAGAATGGCCCATTTCAATTGGTAAACCCCAGATAGTTCTTAAAATTACAGTTCCAAATGTGGATGGGGTGGTCTTAATGAAAAAACAGGTGCTTGTACTGGAGGACACAGAGATATTAATGAGAATTTGGAGCATATTAATTTCCTGGAACATGAAGCTGGGTTCTTTACTCTAAAAATGCTTCTACAGTGACCTAACAGATTGCTAAGTGAGACTTTACATGAACAATAGTGTGGTAATTATATATATATTACCAAGATGGATGTTACATTCCAACCTTAAATTCACTAACACTAACAATATGAGAATAGTGTATCTGTAGGAACATTGGGTTAAGTACTTGTTACCTCCCAGGGAAACTAAATAGTGTTGCAGATAAACAGTCTAGAAACAAAAAACAGTATCCGGTATGCATACTAAACAAAGGCATTTTTCAGACTATTTCAAATGTATATGGCAAAACTGACAGATTTATTGGCCTCATGATTAAACAGACAAGTTGTGACATTTGTTTCCTAAAGACATGATCATGAGACACATGCTGTGGATGCCTGTTTCTTATAGACATTATCCTGAGGCATATCATGTGTTTCTTATAGACATGATCCTGAGACATATGCTGTGGATGCCTCTTTCTTATTGACCTGATCCTGAGACACATGCTGTGGATACTTGTTTCTTACAAACTTGATCCTGAGGCATATCGTGTGTTTCTTATAGACATGATCCTGAGGTATATGCTGTGGATGCCTGTTTCTTATAGACCCAATCATGAGACACATGCTGTGGATGCCTGTTTCTTATAGACATGATCCTGAGGCATATCATGTGTTTCTTATAGACATGATCCTGAGGCACATGCTGTGGATGCCTGTTTCTTATAGACCTGATTCTGAGGCACATGCTGTGGATGCCTGTTTCTTATAGACCTGATCCTGAGGCACATGCTGTGTATGCCTGTTTCTTATAGACCTGATCCTGAGGCATATGCTGTGGATGCCTGTTTCTTATAGACCTGATCCTGAGGCAGATGCTGTGGATGCCTTTTTGATATAGACCTGATCCTGAGGCATATGCTGTGGATGCCTGTTTCTTATAGACCTGATCCTGAGGCAGATGCTGTGGATGCCTTTTTGATATAGACCTGATCCTGAGGCATATGCTGTGGATGCCTGTTTCTTATAGACCTGATCCTGAGGCACATGCTGGAGATGCCAGTTTCTTATAGACCTGATCCTGAGGCATATGCTGTGGATGCCAGGGCCCCCGTTTCGCAAAACAACGTTCGCCTGAGATTTTCTAGAGATTTTATGTACGACTTTCATACCTGATTATGGGTGTTTCACTAATGAGAATTACGTACGTTTTTTTGGGATTTTTTTCATACGTTTTCCTTACATTTTTATGCAACTTTACAGCAACTCCCAGGCAGGCGTAAGTGCAAAGTTTTTTCTTAAGTTTTTTTGTGGAGAGCGAGGGTTCTTTGAGATGCTCTCTGACATTCCATATATAAACCATATAGTTTGTTTTTCTCTAACGTAGCTATTTTAGAATATATTTTTACTAGTTCTCCATAAAAGAATAGCATGTAAATATTCATGCATAACGATACATTTTATTTAGTTCATTAACCCGACAAATATACACAAATGAGACAGTAAATCACCAATTTTACTGAAATTCCATCAAAAATCACGGTAGATAAATGACTTATTATATATCGTACGTCAGGGTCAGGGTACCTAATTCAATCAGACTACATTGCAATTCAGTTCTGTTGATAACGTTCATCAGTATATGGCATACGTGATTTACAAACACAAATATAGTTTCTAAACTTTAAGTCATGTAATGAACTTTTCAGAATTTGTAGAACATAGTGGATAGAAAGAAAAAAAGACTCATTTGCTGTTTAAATGGATCTGAACCTAATAACTGGAGACACTGAACCTAGTATTTTATCGAATTTAAGTAAAGAAATTTCTTTTAAATAGCTTTTTTTATATATATATTTTAACATATTAATCAGATACAGAGATTAAACTTAAGCTAATCCTGGTGTTGAGAGAATATATGAAGTGTGTGTGTGTGTGTGTGATTAAGAGAGAGAAAGCAAGTAAAATAATTTTGAGATTATTACCGATCTAAAGAAATGGATCTACTTCACGTCCCACTGTGTGCAAAAATAACTTTACTTGAAAGTTTGACAAGCCAATAATCCCATTGAGGGTGTGTTTAAAGTTGTGAATGAATGAGGGATGTTTCAGTTTTTGATCTTAAAATGCAAAAAGTTGAATCAATAGTGAAATTAAAACCCAGTCAAAACTTTATTCTTAGTATTGTGATGAATGTGAAATTTCACATTTACCTTCCCATTTATAATAGTGGACTCTGCTAGTTTGTCATTGGAAATTACAGCTTGAGGACCTTAAGTATGTTTCATGTTTTCAAAGGAAATACAAGTCTATTAAAACAGCGAAGTGATTAGATAATCATTTTGATATAGATAAATAAAAAAGTATGGTTTAGCTGTTTGATTCAATTAGTTCAATCATGTATATCCATCGACTTACAGCTTGGCAATATTTCCCTCCCCCCCCCCCCCCTTCTCTCTCATACACACACACACACAAACCCATACTAACTTCTTGAATCATAAATAGTAGCAAGATTTGATTCAATATGGCCAATAGGTCAAGGCTCTTTTTGCCCAATATTTTTTGATTGTTGTGTTGTTGTTATTGTTGTTGTTGCTGTCTTTTGTAAGTATTTTCAAGGTACCCTGTTATATTTTACAGAGTAATTACCTACCTTCCATACAAAAGAGTAGCTTGCGCAAAAGTTTTTCTCAGACGTGTGAAATTTTCCTACGGAGATCTTTGTGAAACGCACTTGCATGATAGTGTAAGATTTTCTTACACTTCAAACTTCCGGAAATGTTTTGCGTAAACTTACATTGTTTCGTGATACGGTGCACTGTTTTTTAAAACCCTGATCCTGAGGCATATGTGGATGCCTAATTTTCATTACGTTAGGCACATTATGCACTATGCTACTCGTTTCCTTGTTTCAGTGTTATTGGAGCAACACTCCAGAAACTGAAAATTTTCCTAATAGATGCAATGCTGTAGCCCCAATTTGTTCGACTCAACCTAGATTTCCTATCTGTTGAATTTGGTCTCAGACTAGAGTTAGCTCTTGAGTCTTCTACAAGACAAGGAGCAAACACTATTCTTCTCAAGAAATTGCACCTGGGATTTTCCTATTATCCGGGAACTCCTCAAACATCAACAAATTTCAGGAGAAACCTCCAACATTCTGCTCTTCTCTTAGAGACCTTCCAAAAAACAGTAATATCAGAGTTGGCTCGAAATATGGATGTGCTTTTGTGAACAAAAACAAATTGATCCATTTAGTTCACCTGTAAAATAAAGTGCTTGATTTTTTAGCTCATTTATTTAATTCAGGATTAGGTTCTATTGCAATCAGTACACCAATATCAGCTGTATCTTATACTGTTATTTAACCAAATGGTATGCCTGTGGGTTCTCATCCTCACTGTTAGGAGATTTTTTAAAAGGGATGTTCAAGAAAAGACCTGCTTTACCAAGAACTGGAATAACTTGGAATGTTGATATTGTTTACCAATATTTGAAGACCTTGTCCTCTTGACATGAACATTCTTGTATAAGCTTGCATTAAAAACAGTTATGTTCCTTGTGGTATTATCAGATAAAGGGGCCAAACAACTAATTTCTTCGGTATTAGAAATATTGCAGCAAATGAGAATACCATAGTAGTTTTTTGAATTGGTGATCATCTAAAGAGCAAGGTCACATCTATCAGAGATTTAATTACCGTATTTGTCGATATTATTTTACTTGGAAGTCTTGGCTTCGTCTTATACTCCGAATCAACTTGTATATGGATCATGTCATTGAAATTGCTTTACCATATTTTAATTTTTTGTACACGAAAAAAATTTTTTTTTCTTCAAAATACAAAACATTATGTGTAAAATAGATAATTATTATTTTGGGGAAGAGATCGCATACAAAAAAATATAGGACCCGACACTGAGAAGAATTTTAAAATATTTACATGATCTTCAGTATTAAATTCACCTGCATCTGACGTCATTGCACTAAAGCAGCATGCAGTAGTAATATATGTTGCTTAAATTTGCTACATATACGTGTATTAGAATAGACAAGATAGAAAACGAATAACCATGACATGGACACAGGTATTCCATCATACATTTTTCTTCTTGCACCTCGTGATCGAAATAAAATATGCTCAGTACTGTACACAGTAACATGCTTTACAGGATCGATTACAATACCCTATGAGAAGCCACATTTTCCTGTTTGTAGCCTCACTAATTTGATATCATCTGCCTGATCCTGCCTTCAAACAGGTGTCAACTGGGATGACCTGGCCAAAGCTGTAGGCAAATTTAATTAGCATGTAAATAACACCGCATTGCCATGTGGTTCTTGGGACAATGGATATCATAATTAAGACAAGAATGAACTGCTTATTCAGAGTTATTAATAGATAATTGAATATAGTAGTGGCCTTGGACATGAGTAAGATCACCATTGTCAGGTAACTGAACAATATAGATTACAATCTCCCTGTAAACTCTCTCTCTCTCTCTCTCTCTCTCTCTCTCTCTCTCTCTCTCTCTCTCTCCAAAAGCTACAGATAAAAACTGCTTTGAATACATACTTTCGTACACACTGACAGCTTTGTTCCCCCCTCTCTCTCTCTCTCTCACACACACACACACACACACACACACACACACACACACACATACATGCATTAACTAAAACAACAAGTCTTTATCGAATTCTTTTATTTATTGTTGTCCCAGACCACACAGTGTACTGTATCAATACTCACAGAATATCATAGTAGTAAACAAACCCTTCAAGGGAGTGAAACTGTTTTTTTATTAGTACTCAGGCCCCTCATAGATGGATCAGTAGAGACACTATTTCATGCTGGATAAAAATGGTTATATCATAGGCAGATATTGATATTACACAATTCACACCTCACTGTTAGTGCTGCTACAAATTGAAAGTGCCATTTGACACTATAAAAAAGACTGACACTTGATGTTGAGCCAGTAAATTCAGAAATTTTAACAATAAACCAGTTGTGAGAGACTTTATTTTCAGTGACAGCTCACTGGATAGAAAATCTTAGTCATTTTGTTGTTCCTGTTCTGCTTCAGTGACTGCAGGAATAGTACAGTACTCCCCCCCCCCCCATTATAATGCGCTTCGCTACGACGCGATTCAGGATATAACACAGTAACGCTATTGACCCCATAACCAAAATAATGAAAATTATTAATTAATTTTTTTAATATAATTTTCAACATCTATCAGCTGAAAACTTTACATCAAAACTACTGTACTTTATTTGGACATCACCAAAACGACCAGCTTATTGTAGGTCGTTGTTATTGACACCTGGACAGCAATAAATCACAGAAAGGATTAGTAGCAGCATGTTTTTTGGACTTGCCACCGCTTTCTGTGATCTGTTGCAGTGTAGCCCAGAATGCACTATCGAATCACCAGAGAGAAAGTGATAGTCACTGATAAATGCTCATTTGCATAACGAAGCTACAAATAAGGTCCATCAAGACAATTAAGTGTCACTTTCTTGTGAAATCAATTAGATTTAAAAGTGAGTTCAGTATTATCAGTGTTTACGAGTGAATTAAGATCGAACACTTTTCACTTAAATGAGGGAGCTTTCCAAGATGCAAAGGAGCAAGAGGAGGGTTGTGATTTTGAGGAATCCACAAAGGAGGATGTTGAAGAGGCTGAAGCCGTGCTATGAGGACATTTGAAATCACTTGATGATGTTCAGCACTGGATCAACATTGATGAGGACTGCCCCACTGTTGAATGTAAGACTGATTCTGAAATCGTCCAGTTTTTCTGAGGCACCAAACGAGAAAACATAGATCCTGATCAACAGGACGTATGATCTACTATTGAGAGTGATGATGAGGACCCGTCGGAAGCATCTGCTGCCGTTTCCGAAGCCATATTTGCAATTGAGAAAGAACTGATGTGGCTAGAAAGCTAAGACATTGAGCCCTTGGAAATTATGCTGCTGAGAAATATCATAGACTTTGCAAAAAAAACAAGAATGATCAGGTCTCAAACAACATAAAATCCCGAAATACTTCAAGTAGGAATACACATCATGTCAGTGAACAGTGTTTATTCTATTTGGATTAGTACTTTTTGTGAAAAAATGTGTTTGTTTCGGACATCGTTGAATTTTAATGGGATAGCATACGTGTATGTAAGTTTGTTATCTTTTATCTCTGTTATTCTGTGTTCTAAAATTGCTAAAAGCGTGCTGCACATGGTGTGACATCGTTGAATCTCAAATCAGCATATGTAACTGGTGTTTTGAACTAAAGACGAAATATTTTATTGACAAAAATGACTTGACATTACTCATAGCGCTTTTTTACAGATGTTAATTTCTTTAAATGCAAAATGTGTTTAGAAGTGGTAAATATGTCATTGTGAGCTCTTAATTAAAAAGAATCAAGCTCTTAACGTCTGGATGCATTGGCCTTAAGTGCAACCTGAATTTAATCATTTTTTCTTCTTCGCACTTGATATTTTTTCATCAATTTAAATCACTTTAAACTTGATGACAATGCAGCTATAGATAGAAATTTCAATTGGCAAGCATATTTATTGAAATGAGGAGTTTACATCCTTGTTTTAATGTTGCTCATATGATCTATCAAATGTACGACAATATGGGTTGAAAGAAAATAACCTGAAGCTTGGTATTATATCTCCATTTCCTTTTTAAAACGTTATTACTGGACAGAATTAAATGTATAAATACCATGCAGTGAGAAAAACATACATAATTCATATAAACTAACATTATTATTGTACGTTTAACTGGTGTTTTGTCCACCACCACCCTAACACACACATACACTCATTCATATAATTTTCAATCATTTTCGCTATACTGCTGTTCGGTACATAATGCGTTAAATGGTTATGGACCCCGACTATCACGTTATAACGGGGGAGTACTGTATATTGGTAGAATGAGTACTTTTAAATAGTCGCCTCAACTGAAAGTTTTGTTAATATATATATAGAGAGGAGCTCTGTTTCTGTCATTCATTTTTGTGCTGATGGACACCATTACTCTAAAACTCTTGTGGCGTCACTAAATGAATGAAAGGTATGATGAAATTGGAAAATTAAATGAATCTTACTTGTCAGCTGAAATATGATTCCAATTTCATCATGCCTGTAGTAACTCAGGGATCTCAAAACCCTCCCTATATACAAATATCTCCTGTTTTATGGCATCCATCAACCCTCCCTATATACAAGTATCTCCTGTTCTATGGCATCCATCAACCCTCCCTACATACAAATATCTCCTGTTTTATGGCATCCATCAACCCTCCCTATATACAAGTATCTCCTGTTCTATGGCATCCATCGACCCTCCCTTTATATAAATATATCCTGTTCTACGGCATTCATCAACCCTCCCTATATATAAATATCTCCTGTTCTATGGTATCCATCAACCCTCCCTATATACAAGTATCTCCTGTTCTATGGCATCCATCACCCTCCCTATATACAAGTATCTCCTGTTCTATGTGATCCATCAACCCTCCCTATATACAAATATCTCCTGTTCTATGGCATCCATCAACCTCCTACATATAAATATCTCCTGTTCTAACGGATCCATCAATCCTCCCTATATACAAGTATCTCCTGTTCTATGGCATCCATCAACCTCCTACATATAAATATCTCCTGTTCTATGGCATCCATCAATCCTCCCTATATACAAATATCTCCTGTTCTATGGCATCCATCAACCTCCTACATATAAATATCTCCTGTTCTATGGCATCCATCAACCCTCCCTATATACAAGTATCTCCTGTTCTATGGCATCCATCAATCCTACCTATATATAAATATCTCCTGTTCTATGGTATTCATCAACCCTCCCTATATACAAGTATCTCCTGTTCTATGGCATCCATCAACCCTCCCTATATATAAATATCTCCTGTTCTATGGCATCCATCAACCCTCCCTATATATAAATATCTCCTGTTCTATGGCATCCATCAACCCTCCCTATATACAAATATCTCCTGTTCTATGGCATCCATCAACCTCCTACATACAAATATCTCCTGTTCTATGGCATCCATCAACCTCCTACATATAAATATCTCCTGTTCTAACGGATCCATCAATCCTCCCTATATACAAATATCTCCTGTTCTATGGCATCCATCACCCTGTATAGAGTGACCAGTCACGTGACCAATCGTCATCTTGTGTGAACCCTAAGGTACTCCAGGCATGATGAAACTGGAATCAAATTTCAACTGACTGTTCCATTTTCAAGAACATTCAAAGATGAGATCTATTGCCTTCATATTGTATATTATTAAAAGTGTGCTTTAATAAATAGCCGATTCATAAAATGCGAAAGACTGCATTGAATTTACAATAAATCAAGATATAACTGCAAATGCAATATGTGTAAAAATATACCCGTAGAGTATTTGTCAGCAAATTTTATTTCTTATTTTGTTTTGTTTAAATAAAGATTGTACATATAAAAAACATCAGTCATAATGTCATCACATTAATAGTGGTTTTTTTTTGTTAAATGTCTGCCTCGATAAGAACAATGTAACGGGTGCAAAATTGTCTGTTAACATAAAAGAATCTCATCCTAGATAATCATGCAAAAGAGTTTTTGCCCATCCAGGGCTAAAATAAAATGTAATTTTCTCCCAATTGCCCACTGGTCAAGTAAAATGTATTGCCTAGCTACAAAATCAATTTGTCCAGTAAAAAGCATTCTCCATATATAATAGTTTTCTTCCTACGTAATAAATACACAATCATCCTTATATTGCCACATTGCTCTAACATATACCAACTTCAAATTTGGAAGTGCCTTTATATTTAGTAACTTTTTCAAGGTTTCAGTTTGGAGACACCATGTTCACATGATTTCAGTCTACGACGTTGAAAACAAATTTCAATTGTTTTGCCATAATAAACAAGAGGACTGTACATATTACTTTGTCCTTAATAGTATGAATACATGTATTAATCATTATAGTGTGAATACATGTATTAATCATTATATTATGAATACATGTATTAATCATTATAGTATGAATACATGTATTAATCATTATAATATGAATACATGTATTAATCATTATAGTATGAATACATGTATTAATCATTATAGTATGAATACATGTATTAATCATTATAGTATGAATACATGTATTAATCATTATATTATGAATACATCTATTAATCATTATAGTATGAATACATGTATTAATCATTATAATATGAATACATGTATTAATCATTATAGTATGAATACATGAATTAATCATTACTAACTTAATAGTACGAATACATGTATTAATCATTACTAACTTAATAGTATGAATACATGTATTAATCATTACTAACTTAATAGTATGAATACATGTATTAATCATTACTAACTTAATAGTATGAATACATGTATTAATCATTACTAACTTAATAGCATGAATACATGTATTAATCATTACTAAACCCTACTTTTGATGTACTGGTGGTGATGGTTATTGTTGTTGTTGTTGTTGTTATTATTATTATTATTATTATTATTATTATTATTATTATTATTATTATTGTAGTATTGTTGCAGTTTATGCATCAACTTGCTGCTCATTTTTGTAGTTTAAAACAGATCAAGGCATTGTAAACAAGTTTGTTCACATAATCATGAGGATAACCATTTCATTAACTGTAGAAAAAATCAGGAAAAGAATTATCGCTGCTTTAATTGAAGGATAGTTCAGACTATTGGGGAAGGAGTGGTACTGAAAGAAGAGGAGTATGTCTTGATATTATATTCCAAGTATGGAGTCAGTTTGGAGTAAAACATGTTTCTTTGATATTACTCACCCAATCATAATACATTAGGAGTACGACCACTACCTTGAAAATCTAGCCGTCCAAAACTGATTTTTAGCAATAAAAGTGCCAAAATCTGTCTGCCCACCCAGATGGGAGAAAGACTTGAGTGATCTCCCCTTATAGAGACTTGCACTAAATCCTGTTCATACTTGAGTTACTACTGGAGCAGATATGCACATTCTGACAGGTTTTAAAATGCAACTGTATGGAGGCTGGGAGGGTGTGCCTGTATTATGATTGGGTAAGTATTACAGAAGAAGCATATTTTACTCCAAAGATTGGTTCTTCTTCAAATACATCACCCGATCGTAATACACTAGGAGAATAGGTAAGAGGTGGAAGGTGTTAGACCCCCTTACGCCTGAGATGGAGTTAGAGCCCCCGAGCTCAATGATTATGCCTGATGTGGCTAGAACAACTAGGAAGTAGGTTGGTATGAGGGGTGATTCAATGAGCCTCCAGACAGAGGTGCTTTATTCGGTCATGTCATAACTACAGTAAATTCCATTTGGACCTAGAGCCAAAGCTCTTGGTCAAGACAAATCAAAGTTTGGCGGAACGTCCAAGAGATCTTTATTTTGTCTACTATATTCATTTCCATGATGATGAAATGTGTCTGAGCCCAAGGAATGGTAGCATTTATAGTCATGTAGGCTAACCTCTTCTCTTCAAAGAGGCAAAGGAGTAAATTTGTTATTTGTGATATCGAGGCTTTTACCTGAATGATGTATCTGCTCACACCACTGGGAGAAATCTCCACTTCCCGTGATATGCCCTCAAAGTGGTGTGCCTTTTTGTCTGAGCGATTCTGTCCACCACCCATTCTGAGAAATCTTTCTCCTTGAGGGCTTGCTTGATATGATCCAGGCATGCAGGTTCAACAATTCGGGGGTTGAATAAAACACCAGCATTTGTGGTTGCTTGAAAAGTGAGGAAAGACCAAGATTTCACTGAGAATTTACACTGCCAAGTTGCAATGATCATTTAGCCATGTTATCAGGATTAGACAGAACTCCGACTCCCTCACTTTCTGCAGGACTTAAAGGATCAGAGGGTCTGGAGGAAATAAGTAGCATGTTCCAGTTCATGGAAAGAGCATAGACTACTCAGGCCTTTTGAATATTGGGCTGGAGATACAAAGACGGGTAACTTTGCATTTCATCATGTCGCCAATACATCCACACCTGGTTTACCCAAGTGGGCATAGATTCATCTGAGTCTCAAGGGATGAAGAGACTATTCACTTTGAATTAGATGATTCTCTATGGAAAAATAGTCCATTAGGATATTGAGCCTGTCCAAAATGTAGTAGACTTGAAGGTGGATTTGTCAGTGATGACACCACCTGAGAAAATCCTAAACCAGAAGGCAGAAATCTCGAGATATTTGCCCCCCCCCCCCCCCCTTACCTTGTGATATCATTTATCACAATGGAGTTGTCGAACAGAATGAGAACACCCTTTCCTGATAGCAATTCACTATAGCCTTCATCTCCAGGCAAGTGATATGCAGTGAACTGCCTCGAGTGGCTACATGGTTCTGACTTCTCAAAATGAGAGCATGAAATGGGCACCACAGCTTACCATGGTTTCATCGATGCAGATTGTAATTCCCAGAGACTGAATCTGCAAGAGAATATCCACAGAAAGCCATGTGTGGTTGTCCCATTTGCTGAGAAGGGACCTCATGTATTCCAAAAATGTGATCACTGATCCAATGGGGCAAAGCTGATCCCATGGGCAGTAAAAGATGGGGGGGGGAGGGTCCATTGCTGCATTGAAGAGACCCAATAAGCAAAAACATTCACAGGCTGAGATTCAATTCTTTGAGTGAAAAGACCAAGTGATTCAAGGCATGTTCATCAGGAAGACAGACCCTGTTCAAATGCATTTTGAACTCCAATGTGGGTATAATGTTGAGATTGGTGTGAGAACAGATTTGTCCTTGTTGACAAGGAATCCTAGGCAGAGCTGAAGTGAAACAAGGGATTTCGTGCATTGATGTACAATATTACGTATCTGATGCTTTTGCCGAATGTCATCTAGGTAGCTGGAAGTCACTGATGTGGAGGTGGGACTGAAGTAAGACATGACTCCCTCCATAATTCATAGCCAGGGACTGATGTTCTGACTGAATTGGTATACCATATACCATATCCCTGAATGTCAAATCTTCCTCTTGTATGGCATTGAAAACAGTCTCTGTGTCTCTATTCAGAACCATGGTGCCTGAATGAAAATGTTTCAGAGAGTTTAGAAGTATGACCAGCCAAAGCATGCCACTGGCCTTTTGCACCAAGAAAAATCTGGAGTAAAGTCCTAGTGAGTTTAGGCTTGAACAATCACTACTTTTGTAAGAAGATTGTCGATTTGCTACAAGATGTCCACTTTGTACAAGTCTCATAGATGTATGCAATAATGGGTCACATTTATAATGGCGTAGGAGCACAGAATGTTATCCGGGGGCTCTCGGAAACAACCTGTATCATGCATAGATCAGCAGATCATTGTCTCCATTCCATGGAAAAGTGAAATTCCTCACACATGGATGTTAGAAAGAAAACAAGTACACAGCTCTGTGTCACTGGGCCCGTAAGGTTTGCCTCCTTGGTGTTATTTAAAAATGCCTATGTTCAGATAGCTAAAAAAATAACATTGGAACCAAAGCCAAACACAGGTCCTATCGCTATGACATTTCAAATTAGTTGTTGCAAGTCGAAGATGAACTTCTAGTCCATACACCCAGAGGAAGGTTGACAGTCCCAGGCCAAAAATGTCTCTGTTGACAGCTGGGACTACAGGGAGAAAGGTCAGCAGCTGTGCCCAGTAGCACACTGGGATAAAATTGCAGGCTGTTGCTGATGCAGAAGAAAAGAACTGTTGACACTTGGGTCTTGATGTGGACTTTCAATGGAACAAATTATGTCAGCAACCAGTCCAGACTGTGGCATTTGCTCGAGTAATGGCTGTCTTTCTTGACTAAGAGGTTAACGGACGCAGGATTTAGCCATAACTGCCATAACACGACGTGTCACGCTAAAAACACAAGTTTTACTCCCAAACCCCCTGACATGATCGTGCTTAAAAAACACAATTTTCAGTAATCTTCGGGGAAAAAAACCCCCACCTCGTCAATATATGCCCATTAACATGTAGCATGTATAAATGGTAAACAGTCTTGCTTAGAGCTCATATACAACTATCCTTGGGGCACTTTTTACAGCTAATTGTCACAGAGGCAATTAAAAGACAAGGTGGTCAAGTATAAACAACCACCATTTCACATATTACTTAACTGGCTGACAATAGCTAGGGTGATGTGTTAAGTCCTTTGAAGACTGCTGTGGTGGAGCCCATTATGCTAATTTGCATAGGTAAAGTTTGCAAAGTTGAACAACCGAATTCGTTTTAAGTTATAGGTAAATCAAAGAGATTGATTGTCGAAGAACAAAAGTTATTACAAATCACTGCCTTGAATGAGAATATTTTAGCTATCTGTATTAAAGATTATTGGCAAGTTTGTGAACAGCGGCAATGTTTCTTTGAAGATGGATTTCACTTCATATGTAAAACGCAAAGCATGATTATTTCAGTCGTCGGAATAGTATTCAAGTATGATTGGTTTTTTTAGGGCAAAAATGTCAAAATAAATTTCCTGTGATTCAGGAAGCAACAAACAATCAGCAAAGAAAGCGAAGCCCAAAAACAATAAACAAATTTCAGAACTCCTGGTTGATGGAGTTTGATTTTGTGAAGCATAGCAGCAAGGGGAAGCATTGAATTCTTTGCACATGCTGCAAACAATATATCAACATAAGTCATTCTGGAGTGCACGACGTCCGTCGAAATAGCAGCACCACCCGTAACATCGGGACAAACCAGAGCATTTTTGACATGCTGAATTGAACATTCAGATTAGTTGTCTTTATTATTATTCATTATCTTATTCTTGTTAAAATACCAACTATTTATTGACCCATGCTTTTCAGGACGATTCTAGCTATGAAATAGATTGAATGAAAGACAATAATAAGAACACACTTTTGTTTGCACCGTTGATTTGTGTTCATAAAGCATTAACTTGAAAATATTATGTCCCTTCTTCTCCCCCACCCCCTTCACCCAAGGAAATGGTCAGTCCCAAATGTGATGTATATTCTCTTTTCCATAGTGACAAGCATATCTCATGGTCAAACTGCATCAGATACAGTTCTGACAATGCTAATGTTCTAGTTGTCAGCAACAATTCGGTTCTGACCATGATTTGCTCAGAAAATCCAAGTGGGAAGTTTGAACAAAAGTACCATCCAGTCTCTAATGAGTGCAAAGATGAACACAAATGAGACTTGGATTACCTTCAAAAACCTGCTACCGAACTACTGAGTGCCACAAAGACTGCATCTTATTCAGTCGATATTTTGCCTTGCAGTGGATTTAAAGACAGAAACTTGGTGTATGTTTTTATTTAATGTCAGTGTGGTTGTGATTATGTGAGTGTTTGCAAATGCAAGTATGCATATGTGTGTTGTGATGATACTTGTCAATGATAAATCTACCAAGTATTTTTTTTCTTTTTAAGTGTATTAAGTGCTTAAAAGAAAACAGACAAGTTATTTTCTTTTATTCATGTTTGAATTTCCAATCATATTCTAAAGGCTTATATGAAAAGATAGCTTATTCCCTATTGAATAATGTCGTTTTTTTTTTTTTTTTTTGAGGGTGGGGTCACGCACACACCCCTTTGGGACCTCAAAACACACTTTTTTGAAATTCAAAACCCCCTCACACTGTCTGGGAATATGGCAGGTATGGATTTAGCAAAAGGGTGAGTCTTCTCTGATTGAAAAGGGAAGATGGTGCTTGAGATCATGAATCTTTGCAATGGTGATAAAACAGCCTCCTGTGCGGAGTGAAACAATGGACTTAGCGAAATAGGCAATGTGGGACAGTGCACAAACGCTTGTAATCTGTCCATGTTGTGACGCAGTTATCTTTAGGCATTCACCGTGTGAATCCTTGATGGTCCTTGCTGGTACAGAGTCAAGAGAGACCCGAGACCAGTTAGAAACTGTCCTGTGCTGTTCAACTATACTTCCTGATTATGGCACTGAGTAGAAGCATGAAATGGTTCCCCAACTCTGGTAGCAGATATGCTAAGCGTCTGAAACTGTCATGGTTGGGTGATGGACTCCGTCTGTGTCATGAAGCCGGGAATGGGCACACAGTAAAACCCGTCTTGAGCAACCTCTGCTATGAGCAACCACCTGTCATTTACAACCACAATTGTCATACATGGATCGATTTTATTGTAGAAATGTACTGTCATGAGTGACCACGTGCAGTAGAACTTGACCAGCAACCACTAGTTTCAGGCAAAATATGCGTTTCAACACTGCTATGAACGACCGAATTGCAAAAAGGGAGATAAACACCACTGACCTTATAAAATCCTTTGTAAACATGACTGCTTAGGAGTGTCTGTTCTACGCAAACAAAAGTTGAGTCTGGCTACCAGTTTGCTAAAATCTACAGGTCATGCAGGTAGCATTGTTTGCTACAGAGCGTAAACCAGACTAAAGTACATGTCACTAACCACTATTGTAGTGCCAAAGTCATGTAAATCCCCGTTACAATTAACTATTCCTTCTTCAAAGGGAGTGGTCAAGGATGTACATAGTTAATGAAATATTGTTTCTTTATCTTTTGTGAAAAAACACACAATGCCAATAATGGCATAATTAGAAATCTTCTTAAAGGTCTTCACTGGAGTGTTCGAGTACGTTGTTTGCCTTGGAATCAATCCGTAATGCCTGGGGTGAATGAGGTCTCTATTTTTGACTTTAATAAGTGATTCTCTTTTTCCGAATTAGATTATCATTGGAAAAGGTTTGTATGTTTTTTTTTTTTGTTGCTTTTTGTATGTTACGGTTATTAAAACACACACACACCAAGCTGTCATCTGTTTGCCATCATGCAGCCAATTACACCCTTTATTTATGAAGCTAATCTCTTTATGTCATCAGTGAATTAAGCCTTTGGCTTCTGTTTCTGATAACATTTTTTAAAATTCTTTTCTGGATGGCTTAATTTTGTCTTTTGATTTCATTCATTGGTACATATATATTCTATATTTACCTAAAACGTGACCACTACAGGGCAATTCATACACAAAAGCGTTATCATAACTAACTGTGTAATTTTTATGCTTCATTTGAAATAACTCTGAAATGTATGAACATGTGAAGTTAACTTATGGTCAGGATAAATAAATATTACCTTAGTCAGTTAATATTGCAATTCATATGCTAATGCATGCACATATGCTCTTCAAATATAAATGTCAATGTTTTATGATATATGTATATCTTGATTGCTATATAAAATTATCATGGGATGAAACAAATGCAATATTTTTACAAGAACTATGAATAAAAAATAAAAAAAATGCATGTACAGTAATTGTGGGTAATTTCCATCTTACGCCAAGTTGAATTTTGACCTTCAAAACTGGTCATCACAAACCTGTTATGAGAGACCATCTGTCTTGAGAGATCACTTTTGTTGGCAGAATGGGTGGTCCCTCAAGAGAAATTTTACTGTATCAGGAAAATCGATCATCATACCCAATTCTGATTCCAAAAACTTGACATGACTGGCATTAGGGTCAGAGCTGGCCCTGGAACTGTTAATAGTCAGGTACCCACACGCTTTCTGTGTTATCAAGCCTGGAAAGGGTAAACCTGGAAAATCGATCACTGTACCAAATTCTGGTGTCGAATACTTTATATAATTGCCATCTCTGTATGAGCCATTTCTGGAACTGTCATTGCTGGGTGCTTGGAGCCACGTGTGTCTTGATGACATGAATAAGTTAACCAGGAAAATAGACAACTTTGCCCAATTTAGACTCTGTGACACAGATATGTGTGAAGTCAGCCAAGATGAACATTGAACTAAACTAATCTCCAGGCATTCACCAAGTGAATTGTCCATGTTCCAGAAAGGTGTAGGGAAGCCAGGTCTGTATCATCACCGTGGGAAATGCCGAGATGTGATGGAATCGGGCTGGTACTAGAGCTGTCCAGTATCCCGTGCATAACTCGCAAATGGTTCAAGGCTTGTGCTGGGCATCTTGGACTGTATTGTCACTATAGCCAGTGCTGGGATGTGAAGAAACTGGGGCTGACACTGTAGCTGTCTGGTATACTGTGAATGACTCAATACTGGTTGTGAACTCTACCAGGCATCCAGGACTGCATCATCACCATCGCCACAGTGACAAGGCTGGTGCCAGTAAAGAAAATGTCCTGTGTTCCCTTGATGACTGGCCTATCGTCTGGGTATCTGGGACTGTATCGTCAACATAGCCAGTGACAAGTCATGACGTAACTGGGATTGGTGATGGAGCTTTCAGGCACGGGTCTATTATGGCACCAGTAGGCTGGTTCTCAATAAAGACCATTTGATCATCAATGCCGGTGACAAATGAATGATGCCAGGGCCGGTTAACTCTTTTATCACTATATCCGGTCCCTTTAGGCATGAATTGTATCTACTGACCATGGCTGATCAACCTTTAATGTTGTTGCTGGTCCCAGTGGGCCACCATATCAAGCTGGAATTGGTCATATAGGTATTACTAAGAAAATATGTTCCAATCATGGAAGCAAGGGTGGGGCTGGAGATGTATGTGATGCCCTCGATACTATGGCCCACCAGGCTTTCTTCTGGAGTGATGAACTTTCCGCCATCAAAGATTCTGCCAGTAAAATGTTGTTCACTGAGGCAGCAGCAGTTTTGCTCACTTTCTGACTCGCCCCAGGTACTCCATTTGGCCAAAATAGTCGCCCATACATTTTCTCTCAATTGTGTGCAAATGTCATACATGTGGCCTGAATTGTACCCAATACAAGTCAGATAGGTAGCATGGTGATCTACCACCATGTTTAAAGTACTGCACCCCATTGCATTTAGCACTGCCCATTGTGTTGACTCCCCTGTAATTACATACAGCAAAAAAATAGCATATACAGGTGAAATCAGTGAAGTGTCATGTGAACTTATTGAAAAATGACACTAATGACTAACACAAGCTGTTTTTTTTTCTTCTAGATATAATTTTGTCACATAATAACTGAAAGGAATATGTGTTAATGTCTTGTATGCGGTATTCCCAAAGATGTACATCATCATAATGTTTCTTTCTCAAAAGATGCATTTTAAAAAAAAACCCATATCTGTGACTCATGGTTACTCTTACGCATATATTTATATCTATCTCAAATATTATGCGTCTACAAAAGGTAAACTTTGATTAATTAAACTTATGCTAACTTGTTTGTATGATCTATTTGCAAGAGACTTTCTAATTTCAATTCTTTTAGATATTGTTCAGTCGATTTTAAGGTGTCATTCTTTCCAAGTGAAGAAAATATAATTTTTCTGTGCAATGTTTGCATTCATGGCCATTTGCTTGAACTTTAAACGAATTTTTAATAATAGCATTTAAAAGTTAGATAAAACGATAGTGAGGCTTCGAAGGCAAGTTAAATTCAAGGACTGGTACAAAGCAACAGTATTCATGCTAGATACGAGTCTGCTTCAACCCGAAAACTCCGAGACGTGGAATGCAATGATTTTTGTAATTCTCATTTGGGGTTTAATGAAGCAACATATAATGATGACCTTGACCTTTACATCAACAATTGGAGCAGTGTATCGTTAAACCCAAACAAAGAATCCCATAAGCATCTTCGACATAGGCAGAAAGATTAGCGGTTTTCAAAATAAAAGATTAGAGGTTTTCAAAACAAAAGATTAGCGGTTTCCAAATAAAAGATTAGAGGTTTTCAAAACAAAAGATTAGCGGTTTTCAAAATAAAAGATTAGAGGTTTTCAAAACAAAAGATTAGCGGTTTCCAAATAAAAGATTAGAGGTTTTCAAAATAAAAGATTAGCGATTTTCAAAATTAAAGATTAGCGGTTTAAAAAAAAAAAGCATTTGTTAGAATAAATTGAAAACAAAATGAAAACCTGCACAGGACAGATAAGAGAGGTGAGAAAGCAACAGCTAGTGTTTGCTTCAAATTTAAAGATTAAGAGAAAATTACAATTACTTGAAAAGAATAAATACATCGAAGAATAATGAAAAACTTCGAAAAACAGATGAAAAGTTTAATCATCTGGGCTGATTCGAGTTCAGAGTTTTCTGTGTCATTTGTCGGTTCTAATTGTGACTCACATTCTTATTCATTACTGATAATTCTAGTTCCAGCTATCATCGAGTTCTGAATCCAAATTTTATAAGAATTCCTGTCGTATGTGTTCCAAACTCAAACAATCAAAACAAAGCATTCGTATATCCGATACTGATTAGCATCAAAAAGTGTTTCTTTCAAAAAATTCGATTATGAAATGTTTTTGGTGAAAGAAACAGCAAGTTTTATTACTTGACTACTGTGTTATTTACGTACGTTAATATAACGCTATCATAATTTGCGTATATGTAACACGTGTAATAACACTTTTTATTTTATTCTAGGCAGTGAAATACTGGATTTTCCGAGAGTAATAATTGTGATATTTCACTGCAGTGAAAAAATATCATGATATTTTTTAACTTGCAGTTAATAGCTCGCGTGGTGTAGTGTTAAAGATGGCCATTTCGCATCCCGGCGAACGGGGTTCAAATCCAGTAACAGACATAAAAAAAAAATTTTTCATTTTCTTTTTATCTGATATTTTACCTTGAATTGGGAAGAAGCATTATGTAACTACTGATATTTTATGTGCAAATATACACAAAACAGAGCAAATCATAAACGATAAACCGCTGACATTATCGCGCGGGATGCAGTAAGAAATCAGCTACATCAGTGTGTTATACAAATTGCTAGACAATACGCTTGAGCATAAAATAAAAAGAATATTTGCTCTCTCCGAGTGAATAACGGATATATTTCATCTCGTGGGTGAAAAACTTAAGTATTTTCACTCGTGGCTTCGCCACTCGTGAAAATACTGAGTTTTTCACCCACTCGATGAAATATATCCGTTATTCACTCGTTTCAAGCAAATATCCTCTCTATAACGTCACAAATTACGTCATAACATAATGCAATGGAAAGGCGTAACGCCCGATGCATCAAAATGTATTATATAATTAAATGATGACGATTCGGTATTTACACGTCGATAAATTTACTTTGTGATTGATTAGGTAAAATTTACACTTCGACAAATACCCCGCCATAATCATTGAATCCTTATAATTCCAATTTTACTTCCTTCTGTCGTCAGATGTTCAAAAAATGGGATTTTAGGTAGCACCTAATTTTCTTTCATGTGCCTCGTGACATAACGCCAGAATAACTAGACCGTACAAAATCACAACACAAAATTGACGAGGGTCATAGTTATGTTTATTGAGAAACTTAATATTTTCCATGTTTAGCATTTGCTGCCCTTGCTTTCTACGCATTACGTTTTGTTTAAAAAGAAGAAAACAAAAACCTACTTGTCCAATTTAGTCAGATCCTTTGCACAACGTCATATGACCATGACCTTGGATAATAACAGCTGATATAACGATTGTGCAAACTTAGTTTTTAAGCAAAACTGTAGTATTTTGGGATTTTATCTATGAAAAACAGGGAAACTTGAGCAAGGGGAAGCAATCCCTGTCCAAATAAAGGTAACAAATTAAATACATGGTACACTGCAACAAAAACAATTTTAATTTTGTGTCATGTGCAACAGCGCTTTATAATAGTTGCCTGGGCCCATCCAGTTTTGCAATGTGAAGTGAAATGTGTAGTTGTTGAAGGTTGAGTTGCTCGCAAAGCCTGCCATATGCTTTGTTTGGTTACACAATTGAGTGGTGGAGTGCATGAAGGACTGTGCAATTAGGATGTGTGAACTTCGGATTGCAGATTTTGTCGGGTGTAGCAAATTTTAATCTAAAGGAAAAAGGTGGAGGGGGAGAGGGTTGATGAAAGGAGTTGATACAGACAAAGCTTGACCACCAATAGTCATATTTTTCAAAACTGAACTGATAAGTTGTTTTTTTAAGTGCTCGGTCTGCGACTGTAAGGTTTGAGAGCCCCCCCCCCCCGCCCCCGTAATCTGTCATAAATACAATATTTCTGGTGGCAAACCCAGCGTCAGTCATAGCTTGAATAGCTGTCGCGCCGAGTGATGTACCAGTGTAGTGCTGGACTCCTGCATTCTTCCAAATGTCTGGCATGAATGAGGAGAATTGTGTTGGTTTACAGGTTCGCAGGTATACCATTTGTCAGCTAATTCAGATGATTTCAGCGTTTCTTTTCTGCTTTGTCAGATTTCATCGGCAAGAATTTGCGGATTTTACTGGACATGTGCTCGTGCCAGATGTATATAATCTCTTAAAACTCAGCTTTTTCCTCAACACCACCTTGGTGATTTTGTAAACTTTTTCACGAGTTAGAGTGATCTACTCCATGCCCGATTCATCAATTTCAACCTTTAAAGAAGTTGGAGTCATTTGATGGTGAAATTCTACACCTCTGGTCACAAAATAAATACGTACAAGGCACCAGATTCGGAATCGAAGTGCGACATGGTCAGGTCAGATTTTTGAAGATATGCATTGACTTTCCCTAAATCTTCAGGTGAAATTACTTGATAGTGCTATGTTGGTCTTGAAATACCTGATTTTACGTTAAATTTTAATTCACTAATGAGTTAGCATGTTTGAATTCTTTGCCTTTGACAATTTAATTTTCTTTTCCAATGTTCTTTAAACTTCTAAGTATGGCTGCGCGAATATTTTTCAAAGAATTCTTATAATATTCATGTTCCTAACCTAATCAACTGGTATTTTTGTAACCCTGGGGGATAAGAATTTCGATTAGGCGTCTGCGTAGAACCTTCTTAGGTGGCCACACAGTTCATTTTATATGATTGTGTTGAAGTCCAGCTTGTGTCCAATAGTTTGAATGACACCAAGCTTTAAAACAGAAAAGAATATTCATAATCATACAGTTTGTATTCTTTGGAAGCTCATGTTGAATGACAGAAAAGGACATAACATTTTTTCTCTCACCCACAATGAAGAGTGTCATATTATGCATTTGATCCAGCATGGTACAATTTATTAAGATTTCTCACAAATTTATTCTTCGGTTTCTAGAACTTAAAATTGAAGTCTCATGTATTTTTTAGTGATTGAATAAACTACATGTATGTATGTGATATGGTTATATTAGGATTTCTTATCCTTCAATATTTAAATATCTGTCATTTATACAGAAGATTTATTTCTATAAGTAAACCAAATAAGTGTTGCAATTTATTTTTCTTTTGTGTGAGTGACCACTGATCTAAATAATAATTCAAATATACCACATTTTTCAATATCATGAAGTGATGTTGGGGGAGGGGCAATGGTCCTGTCATATCAGCAAACTGTGTCCTATATTAAATGTTCAAGATATACCCATCACAGATATTTCATATAATTAGGTTGGGGTTTTTTTGTTGTTGTTATTTTGGCGTAAAGAAATAATTCACTCTTTGAATAATGTTCTCATAAATGTGTGTTTGTGGGTGTGGTCAGATTCACACCTACCCATCATATACAAGACACGAAAAGATGTACAAGTACACACACACACACACACACTTGAAGAAAAAACAAAATACCATAGAAAACGCCAATGCCCCATTTGGTGTTACGTTCGGTTGCCTCTAAGTTCTGGTTTATTTCTGTAGTTTAAAATTCATCTTCTGATATTTTCTTGAAACTTCGAAGCTGCCCCTCAGCATCTTCTAATTTGTTTGACGTAGTTCCCACTCTATTATTGATCCTGTTTTCCATGTCTTTGATGCCGGTGGTCGTCGTGGGGATTCTGAGTTTTGCTGTTATTCTGTTTCATTTTCAGCGCGTTTAATATCCACTACAATATCATAAAATCCATCAACATCTTTCTACAGACCTGCTAGTATTTCATCTAGTTCCTGATCTTCTAATTGTTTCAAATGAATAGGAAGTTGCATGCTGGACGAAGAAGCAGACGAACACCAAAAGTGTATAGATATTGGAAAAGGAGAAGAAAGGCTTTCAGTTCTATTTGTTTGCACAAATTTAAATTTAACGGAGAAAACAAATCGTTTCACTATGCCGTGTCTGAAGTGATAGTTAAATTGGAAACAGTATTGGAAACCGAAAGTAGTCCCCAGAATTTACCTATTTGTAAACAATCTAGATCTGTATCACACGATCGTCAATATACAATCACACTGCAGAAACCCCAGTCAATTCATAATAACTGAAATTATTTCAAAGTCATCTCACTACACTACACTATTCTACGGTTTGGTCAAACAAAGTCACCATTTTTTTGTCACTCGATAAATATAATCTTCCATTTGTGCTCATTTCAAATGAAATTTATGAAACGAGTCGAATAGTTTCATTCTTATAGAAATGATTGGAATCGTTTTATAAACTTTATGTGAAATGAGTACAAATGTAAGATCCTCTATATATTAAGTGAGCCCAGCTCCAAAGTTGAAGCAAACTTTAGTTTTAACCTGAACATAACGATTATTCACAAACCCAATATTTACGATTCAAAACGTCTGTTACAGGTATATGATGCACTTGTCAGAGATTTTGAATTATGTATCAATACTTAGGCAGGTGAATCCGCAGTAATTGAGACAGTAAGCGATTTTGCGAAGAAACATCTAAGAAACATCAGAAATGTGGTTATATTTCCCAGAAAGGCCAAATCGGGTATTTTCATATTTTAAAAAGTAAAAGCGGCTTCAAAACATTGGGAATCTTTGGAAGATCACATGCAAAAAGGTGAGCTCATTTTGTGTGACATTTTGAAGAAACGATGAGATTCACCTTGAGGTTCTTCAAAATGCCCACACAATATTTGACACGTATTAACACCTTGCTCTATGCTAGAAAATTTACGGTAATAAGTATTCAGTCAATTTTGTTTGCATCGAAATGAAATTTTAAATAAATTCAAAGCTATGCAACCATGTAACATATTGATGTGTTTAGTAGGTGCATTTGTAAGAAATAAATCTACTCTAAGTCTATGTTTTCCCACCTTTAATAAGGAAAACAATTTTGAAATATGCACAAGATAACTAATCTATTTACTTATTTCATTTGCACGCAGAATACAATTAGCATTGAATACATTTAGGGTGCTGAAGGATCAAAACAATGTGATCACCATGGATTTAATAGTAATGTTGTGAAAGCCCGTTGAAGGCCCTTCAATGATTACGCTTTATTCATGTGACAATGCTCCAAAAATGTTTCTTTAGTAACCTTTTGTTTTTTTTCATGAGGATGCTGTAAACAGGGTTGTGGGGTGGGGGTCGGGTGGGTAGGGTTGGGGGTTGGATATAGACCAATATAACTAATTCATCAGTTGTTAGTTTGGCAGCTTGCATCAAGACAAAGATGCTAAAGGGAATTAAAATTCCCTACGGCCAGATTCCGATCTGGAATCGTTTGGTGAGTTGTAGCTTTCTTTGTCTATGTGGCTACGATCAATCTGTGGTATTTGCAATCATTATTGCAGTTTCTCATATTCTGAATTATCCGGCAAAGAATCACTTGGATGACTTTAGCAGAACTAAAAGAATGACACATCTTTAATTTAGGAATTGAATTAAGTAACTTTCTGCAGATATATGATATTGCAGAATGCGTGTACAAATGTATGTCATCCATGGAAAAAAAATGCCCTTTCGTTTGTATTTTTTATTCAACGGTTTATCTTATACTTCAAGTAAGACAATATAGATTGGCCGAAATGTCTTTATTAGTTTTAATTTGATGATTCTGCAGCTTTTAGTGAACTGCAGTTCTTGATAGGCAAATATAATTTGTAGCGGGATGATAAGGATGGAAGAGTGATCTGAACCCAGTGCTTTCATAGTTATTTCGGTTTTTTTTATACACACGCTCTCAGTAACAATAACTAGATTTCAACTATAATTGTTACCTTCAAGCTTTGGGGTGAGTCGATATCATGCCATTTTGTTTACAAGACGAAAACAAATAAATAAAATATAGTTGCTTCGTGTGCTGACAACTTGTATATTTTAACGTCATTCATTTTATAATACATTCATGAGAAACTTGCCACATTGCTGATCTCTAAGTCAATTATATGTCAAAATCTGTAACATATCTAGACTAGACAACGTTTACACCAAAAATACTATACTCTTGTGACAATTAAACAAAATTGTATTCATACAAGATTTTTGCGCAACAATATATATTTACCTCTTCCCGTGACTCCTAACTGTTAAATTCAGGCCCTATTCAAATTAAATGATCACTTAAATGTTTGCAGTTGAAAGTTTTCTATTTAGGTATACTCAGATAAGATGAGTAATTTTCATTTCGCTATGTTTTTATTGGGTCAGTTGTCAGGTTGTGATCCTCTGTTTTATCCAATGTAATAGTCATCTGTCTTGTTCCAGTATAAATGTATAGCTTTCGATGTCCCTCATTAGAACATGCTAAATTTAGATTTTGCCAAAGGATGTCACACATCCGTTAACAATCTGTTGTTGCAGAGGAACACGTTCTTGCTAACAAATGATCATATTTTAGTTCTTGCATAAACTAGTTCAGACAATATATACAGTACACCAGTTATTAGAAGCTCATGCGTGAAACTAGGTCAAAAAAATATCCAACAGCTTTTCACTTTTTTGTTGTGCAGCTCATACATACAACTAAGCTACACATTCCTCTACACTGCATCAGCGTGCCCTTTCGGTGTAGCTCGTGCATAAAACTAGGTCAGAAATTACTCCAGAAAATGTCACCGATGGTTTTTATGTCAGGCATGCATATAACTAGGGCCGAAATTACTAAACAGCGTTTCATAGGTGACATATTTGTTATCTAGCTCATGCATAACAGTAGGTCAGATATCACTCAACCCTCTGTAACGAGTGATACTTTTATGCAGCTCGTGCATAACACTAGGTCAGAAATCACTGAACTATGCCTCACCGGTAATTTTATTTAAATCATGCGTTCAGGTAGGTCAGACAGGACAAAACAATGTGTTACCAGTACGGAGGCTTGTTTCCCACATCGGGCATAATATCGTCGTTGCAAATATTAGATCCCCTCGGTAAAGAACAAGTAACCGCCTCGTTTTTCTTTCTTTTCCACAAAGCTGAAGCAAAATATATCACAATTTCTTTTTTTCAAGAGCGTATCACCTGTGAGGTTTTTAATACATTGTATGATATCAGATTGTTTGCAAAGGAAGAGTCTGTTTTAGGTATATCCGACGAAAATCTGGTAATTATTACCACGCTCATTATTCCACCCGAGAGGCATTAGAAAAGGTGTTATCAGTTTCAAAATACTCATGAATTGTGCGAGTTGAATAAGAAGTTATTATTCCAGTCAAAAATCAAAGTAGTTTTCTCCCCTGCGTGAGTCAATGTGCTGCTATAACATCGTGCACACAAATGAGCTCCTACATGTAACTGTCGTATGTGCACGATCTAACGGCATTATTTACATACAATAAAAAAAATCTAAAGTATAGATAGGAACACATTTTTAAAAAATGACTTTGACATATAAACAATACAAAATTAGGATGAATAATGCCTCAAAATTATTACAGAAAAGTTATTTAATGAACAATAACCTAAAGAACCCTCTTAATATTTTAAAATATTTCTTATATGTTTGCTACTTTTGATCCTATTTGTCCAGCAAGGGAGTGAATTCAGTGTAAATGTATGAGGAATATCCATCAAATGGTTTAGGAAATATTCGCAAATAAAAAAATAAAAACTTTAACCAAAAACTTAGCGAAAAGTATCGACGACTGTGACATTGACTCCAGGCTTTAGGGGCGAGCGAGCATGTCGCAGATTTTATTCTCTTAGATTTATAATGATTCACGCCAAGAATGACGAGAATCTATCAAGAGGTTTACGACATATACGTCAATGAAACACTTGAACCAAAACCCTAACAAACTGTTGACGACCACAACGCCGCCTCCGCTGCCAGAGAATTGACTGCTACGTCTCGCTTCACACTAACCTGTGCTCGTCAGAAACGAAGAGACTGTTCTTGACTGAATGGCGGTGTTCTCTTTACCGACGACTAAAATAGTGTAATCATAACGTGCTAAATATTCCAACCTGTTGTGTCTAATAGTTGAATGCATAAGAGTCTATACAGAAGATGCTATCATTTTCGAAATACTCATGAATGTTAGTAGTTGAAAACAAACAAGTTATCATATCAGTTGAAAATCAAAGTATATTTCAGCCCTGCGTTGAAAAATGTGCTGCGTCCATGTGGAGCCATCACATCTTTTAGGACTTGCCTGTTGATCCTACTGTGTGGATCCGTGCATATGTAGAAAAAAGGACAAACAAAAGAAAACACAGGTGCTCCAGATATTTAATAACCTGAAATGATTTTGGCAGCTTTACGTTCTCCAGGCAGTAATAAAAAAGTAAACGGAAATAGTTATATTTGTTTGAGAAGCATCAATCTTGTGGCGTGTATGGAAATGACTTGTAAGACATACCTGGTGATTCTATTTTGAATGGATAGAAAAATGTACAGAAGAAAGCCGATGCTCTAGAGATTTTAATTAAACGTACATGGAAGTGTCATTGGAATATGTAAACTGCTACTTGCAATATAAACTTTGTTTTCTTACGATATTTTAACATAAAATTGTAAATTTCAATTTCCATTTTACTTTCGGGAATACAATTATTGTATTCATCTTTATTTTGACCACACCTTTGTGTTAAAACCATTATTTATTAGGTTGAATACAAATGTCTGTAAAGATATCAATGAATCTTTGCCATTTATTTCTGTATAACTTTTATTACTCTCTCTCTCTCTCTCTCTCTCTCTCTCTCTCTCTCTCAGGACGCTAAGGATTATGCTGACGTGGCGTTAAACCCTATAATACATGCATACATATATACATATGTCCTCTCTCTTTCTTTGTTTTGAGCACTCAGCTGTTGACTGCTGTCGTAGGCTGAAGTTTATAAAAAGAACACAGTTCAGTTTTAAATTTTTTTTTTTTTTAAATGTAGAATTATCAGTACAATTATAAAGAAACTATTGTACTGAAACTCTAAAGGGAAAAAGTGGCGGCCGTGGATTAAGTAGAATAAACTGCATAGTATCATTATGAATTTAACGGTACATCGCTCTATGACGGACACATCATTCAGCACAAATCTTCTGAAAACAAGCAGAAAGTTAAATTTGCTCTCCAAATGAGAGAAATACACAGGTATTCTCTCTTTGCAATCTGTATAAAGTATTACTTTCTAAAAGTATAATGGCTCACTCCATATGTACGCTGTATCTTGCAAAAGTTTATAAGCAGCTGTACTGTATCATCTTAAAATGGTTATATAGTAGAAACTTTACATACAGTCAAAGAGTTGAATATGTCTTAGAGAACACATGCTGTTTAGAAGAGGTTTATTTTGTATAGTGCCACAAAGAGATCTAAACTCCATACAAAATGAACACTGATGGACATTAATTAAAATCATGTAAAAATCTGTGTTATAACTACGTTTTCTTTTAGATATAGCATTTTGTTCACATAACTTTGATCTGGTATGTTGGTTTTCACACTCAGTTCTGTTAAATGTGGTCAAAAAAAGGCGTATATGCGTGGGTGGCGATCTGAGCTACGTACACAGTTTTGAATGGAACACAAAACGGGCTTTAAAAAATTGTGAAACCCAAAAGGAGTCTCACAAATGTCATCAAAATAGTACTAACTTCTCGGTCTCTCTTGGTCTCTTCAGTCACTTTTGCTTGTGAACATGACTGGAGAAATAGCACCTGCTGTCCAAGTTCCATCCCAAAGATTCACTCCAGAGCCAATCAAAATCTTGAACTCAAAAGAACTGACGAGGTTAGTATGTGTTAAAGACATGTACCCCATGTATTAAAGTGAGATGAAATTACTACAAAAAATGCGATCACCAGTTAAATAATTATAAGCTGTGTGCTGCTATTCATTGCTATCTGCATTCATTGAAATATAAATTAAAACTTACTCAAAGCAACTTCACCTTTAATTGCTTTTAACCAATGGATATAAATTACTTCAGAAATTCCTCAGTAAGGCTCCATGGTCATCTTTTATAAAACATATCTCTTCAATCACTTTTGCTTGTGAATATGACTAGAGAAATACAAATCTCCACCTTCAATTAAAATCTTGAACTAAAAAAAACAAACGTACGAGACTAGTTAGTCTTACAAATATGTGTCCCATGTATAAAATTGAGAATGAAATCACTGAAACATGTGATCACGAGTAAAAATATTATAAGCTGCGTGGTTCTATAACCATCTGCATCTATGAAAATATAAATGAAAACTGACTCAAAGCTACTTCAAGTTTAATTTTTCTTAACCAATGGATATAAATTAGGTCAGAAATTCCTCAGCAAGGTTTCATTGCCATCCTTTATAAAACATATAGCTGATACACCAGTTATCAGAAGCTCATGTATAAAACTAGGTCACAAATTACCCAACAGAGTGTCACCAGAGATTTTTTGCAGCTCATACATAAAGTTCACCCACAAATTCCTGAACACTGGATCGGAGTATCCTTTTGGTGTAGCTCATATATACAACTAGGTCAGAAATTACTCAAGAATATGTCACAGTTGGTTTTCTATGTTACTTATGCATAGAACTAGGGCCGAAATTACTAACCAGCGTGTCAACGGTGACATATTGTTTGGCTCATAGATAACACTAGGTTAGAAATGGGTCAACACTCCATTACGAATGACATTTGTATGTAGCTAGTGCATAAAGCTAGGTCGAAAATCACTTAGCTATGCCTCGCCGGTGATTATATTTAAATCATGCCATCAGCTAGGTCAGAATGGCCAAAACAACGTGTACCCGAACGGAGGTTTGGTTCCTACATCAGCGAAAATCGTATACACCTTGCGAAAATTACATGGCAAATTGGTAAAGAGCAAGGAACCGCCTTGCTTCTCTTTCTTTTATATAATGCTGAGGCAAAATGTCTATCTAAGGGAGTGAATTCAGTGTAAATATATGAAGAACATCCATCAATGGATATAGGAAATATTCGCAAATAAAGAAACACATTTCCAACAAAACATTAGCGACAAAATATCGACGACTCTGGCATTGACTCCAGGATTTTGGGGAGCGCGAGCACGTCGCAAAATATATTCTCTTAGCTTTATAATGATTCTCGCCAAGAATGATGAGAATCTGTCAAGTGGTTTATGACATATACGTCAATGAACAATTTTAAACAAAACCTTAACAAACAGTTAACGACCACAGCGCAGCCTCCGCCGCCGGAAACTTTACTCCTATGTCTTCCTTCCCACTAAAGTGGGGTTGTTAAAAAGGAAGAGTAGTTTCTTAAGTGAATCAAAGTTAGTTTTAGATAACGCACTGTATTAATAGGTTTGCCTTGCTGTGTGTTCTTTATATTCGTCAGGGGAGAAAGATTAGGAATATAATATTAAGGGAAATTTCGTCAGTCTTATGCCCTTCATGAGGTAGGGCTGTCATTGGTCGTGTTATGAGTATTGTCCCTGTGTTAATTATCAAAGAAAACATTGGGATGATGCCAACAAAATATGGTTAAATTTCCTAGAAATATCAGATCGCGCAGTTCTTCGTCTTTTCAAAGATAAAAATTCCTTTAAAATATAAGTAATCCTTGGATGATCACATGCAAAAGGTGAGCTCATTTTGTTTGGCATTTTGAAGAAATGATGGGATTCACCTTGATGTTCTTCAGAATTTCCACATAATATTTGATACTTATTAGCACCTTGCTCTATGGTAAAACTTTTATCAGCCATCATTCTTATCCAAAGAGCCAGATTAGACACCTTTGTGTAATTCAACTTTTTCTAAATCAAGTTAACTTAAACCTAAGATGAAATAAGGATGTATTGTCTCGAGTGTGATTTGTTCAAGACTACAATTTATCTTACAAGACTGTGGTCTAAGTGGAGTGTCATGTGATGCCGTTGGTGGCAAATGTAAGGTTCAAAGAGAGGGACTCAGTTGCCATTCTCATAACAAATTGAGCTTCTTTCATATGTTTGAGATAGAATACTTTATACAAACAAATAATTATTTCATTTGTAAAGACCAATTTTACTACATTTTGGTGTACTTTTTCATATTAAAATTGTTTTGAAAAATGCAAAAGTTTAAATTTCTTGGTTGTTGCTTTGGAAGTAACATGCCCAAAAGAGTGTAAAATGGTACTTGTGTTCTCGCAATAAATGGTTCCGAAGAACTGATATCATCTAAGTTGAAATATGAGAAGTTCTGAGATCCATCATAGATTTGCGGAAATTAAAAACTGCGTATATAATAGTTGCCTTAATATTGTCATACACACTTTGAAACTGGAAAGAGTCTTATAAACTCATTTGTATGTTCATTTCCAAATGTCAGAAGATGTCAGAAGATATTTAATCTGTTGAGAATTACGAAGTTTAGATTCTGATGCCCCCAAAGCCATAATTTGAGAATATTCCTCAAAATTGACAGGAACAGGATCCACAATGTATGTCTTTATATGGTTCTATGTGTCCTTCTGAATAGATAAATCAAACACTTTTATATAGAAAATGATCCCGTGCTAAGGTCCCATCATATTGCAAGAACTATACCAGTACCGCAGGGGTGAATAAAACACTTCACCGGTGATGAGTTGTTTAGTCGGACAAATTATGTCCGTCTGATCTCGTTTGACGAAATCAATTATAATAATTTGATTTACATGTAACATCTCGATTGCATGATCAACCGGTCATCTATCTTCCCCAATCAGTACTTGTTCCTCCACCAGCACATGTTCCTCCACCACCTCATAGTAAAACTTTTACCAAATCTGCTATAGTCAGAGCAACAGTTGATAATGTCATATTTAAAACTGTAACAATGGTGGCACTGCTACATCTTTTTCTTTAACGATCAGTTTAGCCTTTCATATAAAAGTAACTTCTATCGAACGTTTAAATGAATTTGTTTTCAATATTGATTGGAAAAATTACGCTCTAGATATGTTTTAAATGTCCAAGTGTTCCTGCAATACAGCCTTTCTCTTTTTTGGGCCTTTTTGTTTGTTTATATATTTTTTAATTTCCTATCTATCGTTGTCACACCTTTTAATATCTGATTTCAAAGATGATATTTGGAATTTACAATTTCCACATCATTTACAGAACCCCTTAATTATCTTTCCTCGTGTATATTAAATAATCTTTTAGCTGAAAGTGTCAATTCTAAACTTAGATTTTTTCCATTGTAATCATCTATTATAGTCTCTGCTTGTAATACTTGGTGATCAAACAGTTCATTTGCGCTGATAGTCTCCATGTCTGTTTCCTCGAGAACCTGTATTTGTTGCCTCGATATAACCATGGGTTCTAATTGATATTTAGGTGATGTTTTTTCTTGTAATGTAGGAGACACGTCACATTCGTGTGCAGGGTTATACAATATCTTTCGTTTTTACATTTGGTGAGATCCATATATTTCTTTCTTTTCTCAACCCCTAACGACCTAAGGAAGTTACTTTCATTCTTGTGCGTAGCCACATAGTTAGGTACTAACATTTTACCAGGATTACCTATTTTGCAAATTTTTATTGATTTTCCGCCTACTTCACGGTAATACAATATTTTCCCTCAATCTTTTAATCATGCTTAATTTACTGATATTCTGCATCATCTATGTTTAAATTGTGTTCAACAAACATTTTGTATTCATCCGGAAAATCTTCAGATAAAGTAGTAGCAGCACCTTCTGGTGACAAGTTAGTTTGATTTATATATGGCTTGGTATTTTTTACTGATTGAGTGTATTCATAATCACGTCTCGTGTAATCTTCAGGTATTTCAAAATCTTTATCAGGCTTACCACAAGCTGCCACTTGCACACTATTTATATGGCAGATAAACAGCGTGAAAAAGAATTAGGTTTTATTTCAGATTAAAATAACAGTAGCCTCACTTTCCCTAAAATTGAAGAATACAATCAAGAATTGAAAATTAGTTAAGCAAATGGAACATACAAAGAGATAACTAACTGACAAGGAGTTGAAGAAAAGAGATGAAAAACAAATCAAGAAAACATATGAAATATTTGTCAATGTAAGAGCTGCTAAAAAAGACATTGTCATTTGTTGTGATCCAAGCAGCAACATCTTTGATTAGTACATTTCTACCAGTTGATAATCTGAATAAAAGAAGATTACATGAAATCAAATGGTCTTAAATACTTTGCTCGTTTTTTTTCTTCATTAATGTTGGGATTACCACTATCAGTACTAAGTGCTAATTTAATAATTATGAACACAATTATTTCAATAAAAGCGAAGAGGTAAAAGAAAACACAGACAAAAATAAAGAAATGTGTACAGGACTTTTTATGATCCATGCATTTGTACCTTTGGCAACGATTGTAAGAGCTGTTATTTTAACTGGAGTGTCTGTCTACTACATAGTAAGGTTGTTGAGTAAAACAAGAGAAGAGACATGAAAAACTAACAAACATTATACTGCACCTCATCAGTGATAAAGTAACTTTTGTCGTGTCCTGTATTTTGCTGGGGGGGGGGGGGGGCTCCACCTTTTGTGGTATTCTTTCTTGTACTCTTTTATGTGTCCATTTTCTGTTGTGCTCAGGTCGACAAGGTTTACAATAACCACTAGTTTAACTAAATTCAGTAACATTCTTTTAAACGGTATATTTTTAACATGCATTAGTTTATATGTTTCACTATTTTATTTTCTTTCATTTTGTTACTACTGTTGTTTTTCAACATGAGTACAAAACAAAATTATAAAGGTAGAAAAGATTATTAAAATAGGATTGAATTTGAAGTAATCTAAATATGTTTGTTTTAACATATAAGTTTCTGAGAGATTAAAGAGATGGTGAACAAAGTAAATATATAGATAAAAATCAGTCTCAATCAAATATTTAAAAGGAAACTTTCAAAAGGAATACAGATCCACGTAAACTTGAATGTGGTATACAACTTGAAAAACGTTTCACAAGATTTAAAAAAACAAAAACTGATGATGAAGGAAGTTCAAGCATGTTGTGTATATATATATATATATATATATATATATATATATATATATATATATATATATATATATATATATATATATATATATATATATATTACAAAGATCTGCAATAATAACTATAAAAAAACAACAACATCATGTAGAAATTACCTACGCACCACAATTGTTTTCCAGAGATGTTGTAAATAGTTTAACACAAAAAATGGAACAGCAAGCAACGCTGCAACATACCATCTTGGGATACTTGGTAATGTTGAAGCTAGATCTATTTCTGTTGTCATAGATGCAAGATTAATATATGCTTCTAGAAACATATTGATATATATATATATATATATGTATATATATATATATATATATATATATATATATATATATATATAATTATATAACCTGTATGATAATTTAAAATATATATATATATATATATATATATATATATATAGAGAGAGAGAGAGAGAGAGAGAGAGAGAGAGAGAGAGAGAGAGAGAGAGAGCGGAAAGTGCTATCCCTTATCCCTGTGTCCGACAGGAGGATGCGTAATAATACGAAGTGAATTTTTAAATATGGAGAAAGAATATTATCATAGAGGTTAGAGAAGTTTTAATTCGTACTCTACTGAGATTCAAACCTGGGTCCGCAGGTTACAGCACCCATCGCCTTGCGTGCACGCACCAAACCCCATACCACCTCGACCAAATGTATATATGTGTGTGTATGTATGTATGTATATATATATATATATATATGTATATATAGTTAGATAGATAGATAGATAGATAAACAGACAGACAGACAGACCATATGGCAAATAGCAGTTAGTTTTAAGTGTGCTGGATCCAGCAAGGGATCGAGTGTGTCAGGGATTGATGAAGATAAATGCAAAAACTGACAACAGACAGTGCAAAACTAGTTTTTGACTAGCGTAGTTAGCAACTCGTATTGCACTGTCCGTTGTCATTATTTTATTATCATACAGGTTAGATAATTTTAATTCGTACTTTATAGGCATAGGCATTAGTATGTAGCAGACATACCCACATGTAGATCAAGTAATTAATTCTCATCTAAGTACACAGTCCATCTGGATTCCTACTACAAAAATCAAGAAGTTATGTTTGTTACATACAAATGCCTATACCACCAACGTTGTAGCATAAATTTTTGGTGATGTGTGCATGGTCGAGATGGTATTGGAGTTCGTGCCTGATCCGAGTTCGAATCTCCGTAGAGTACGAAATAAAATTATATAACCTGTATGATAATTAACCTGTATGATAATAGTATTTATTCGTCTTTAAAATTTTGTTAATGTTATCAAGCATTCTCCTTTAGAATCCAGAGATAGCACTTTCCGCTCTGTTTGCGGTATATTTGTAGTTCTCTCCATTCCCCCCTCTCTCTCTACCTATATATATATATATATATATATATATATATATATATATATATATATATATATATATATATATATATATATATATATATATGGAAGAGACATTACCAACGAAATTACGAATGATTTGGTTAAAGAGATCCAAAATAACAGACGTACAAAACAGTGTATGAGTGTTTTCACTGGGTAGGGGTTAGCTTAATTACCTATTCAGGTGGAAGCCGATGTACATGATTAGGAGTTGCATGACTAACAACAGGAATTATTATCACATTGGCTTTTATCGGGCTTGGTACGATATTACATGGGTTTGAGCAAAAACTTTCGGGGAAAAGTTGATATACATCAAAGTCTTAAACATGTTGAAATAGTTATCTTTGCTATTAATCAATTATGAAATAATATTAATGACATGATAAGCAAGGCAATAAATGAAAGCAAATATAGCCATTATAGTTAACGAGTGTAACAGATAAGAGATTATAAAGAGTGCAAATTGGAGGGAAAGTGTCTCATATATAGAGACAAGACTATGAGCAGTTAAAGAAAAGACTATTCTTACAGGCTGAGAATCAATTGAAGAAAAAGCTACAAACAGAAGTAAATAGAAAAATAAAACAATAATTCCTAAAATGCAAATGGAAAACTATATTGCGAAAGAAATAATTTTACCAATACAGCTGATAATACAGAAATGCGTTAGACCAGTAAATAAAATTAGATTAAAGTTTTGAATGTTGCCGTGATGATGACGTTTCGTTTATGATCAAAGAAAACATCTTGAACCAGTGTGTCATAGTCTCTTAGGTTGGATTATATTTGTTTTTATTTCTTTTTATGAAATAAAGATTTAGCCAAAACGTTCACCTCTAGAGAAAAATAGGCGACAAAACCAGCCAGTTCAGGTTCAGTCCTTATCAAAGTACAGACGTTCCAGGTTCGACATAATATATATATATATATATATATATATATATATATATATATATATATATATATATATATATATATATATATATATATATATATATATATATATACAGATAAACCGGAATCCTGTCACAATAATAAAGTGTTATATATATATATATATATATATATATATATATATATATATATATATGGATTGATTATCACCAGTTCTTTCATATAATTATGGGTCAGTATCTGTTTAAACAAAAATAATGCATTTTACTGTATTACAACAATCAAATAACAATGTATTTCCAGGTAGTCATCATCATCATCATCATCATCATCATCATCATCATCATCATCTTCAACATCGAATAGATTTAACCTTTTATTATAATCATTGAACATTATATTAATATAATCATTTCCAAGAGTCTTTACGCAGATGACTGTGTTTAATTTAGTGTTTAATTTAGTGTTTAATTTAGTGTTTAATTTCCAATTTAGCTGTATCAATTATTTCAATAAATGCACTGGAATTGTGAAAGACGATTATTGACAGCTTTTAGCCTATCTTCCAAGTTTTTAACACCAGCTTTAAAGTCCTCGACTAACTTTTAATATATTCATCATTCTGTTTATTCTCATCATTTAATTCCTTCTGCAACTGTTGAATTTGCGATTGTAATGTATTGTAATTTTCTATGGACTTCTTTATTTCCTTCACGTCACACTCTTAGACTGATATGTCAGCATTTTTTTTTCCTCCAATGTTTCTACTACATTCTGCATGTTTTCTACAGGCCCTATGTTTCATTCGGCTCTAACAATTCATAAATCTTGTAAAGAAGTTGATATCATTCTTAATCTCTCGGTAAATAAATCTTGAGCATCTGAAACATTTTCCTTGTTATCATCTATTTACTTTTGCAGTTCTGAGAGTATATTAGATATTTCTGTGATACTCTGATCCACAACTGTCAATTTATTATTAACTTGTTCTCTGCGTGTTTTTATATCTTTCAAATTATTATCCTCCAATGTCTTACTTGTATTAAAGTCAATACTTTTTGTACAAACCGTCAAGTAGCTGCATCGTGTTTTTCTGTAGGATGTGCAAGATTTGTAATACGGTTGTTGTTCAAGTTTAACTCATTGTTTAATGATTGATGTGGTCCTTTATCTTTCTTATCTTTGTCAGTTTTCTCTATGAATTAAAAACTATACTCATTAGGACCAATTAAGAATATTTCT
This sequence comes from Margaritifera margaritifera, assembly GCA_029931535.1. Lineage (NCBI taxonomy): Eukaryota > Metazoa > Mollusca > Bivalvia > Unionida > Margaritiferidae > Margaritifera > Margaritifera margaritifera. The sequence continues at coordinate 4,386,892 of JAQPZY010001659.1, forward strand.
GTCATTTATTGAACATGAATGGGCAATTTAGTGTCTGAGCTTGCATACTTTCCGAGCTTTGCGAGGTACACAATTTGCTTGAGATATTGTAACGATATATGTTATTTATCATACCATTAAAATCTGTTACTTTCGAGTTTTTATGTTTAATTTTAATCTGTTTATAGTACCTCTTTGTAATTGTTTTAGGCACTATTAGCACCGGCTGAAATTAAATCACCGTGAAATACATTTTTAATAGGTATTTACTCTAATGAGGGATCGTAGCGAGTTATCTTCCTAATAGGTGGAGCCACAGGAAAACCGAGTCCAGATATTTCGTTCCCGTCGGGTTTTATCGTTCGCAGGAAATTTTTTAAAATCTTTTATTATCCCTAAGAATGTATGATTTATAATACATGTACATGTATCAATGAAAACCAATAATGTGTTTGTTTTTTTTATATTCTCAGGTGAATCAAGAGAGATACTACGTTAGCACAAGAAGACACTAACATTGTAATTGGCTTCTTTTTTAAATTAATAAAAACAGTATCTCTTAATAATTTTGGACTCTTTCTGTTCAAACTTTAGCACCAACCTAGTATACATCAAATTTAATGCTATTAACATAATTTTCTTATCCGCAATTTTTATTAAATACAGGGAAGTCCCAGGTTCCTCCTTATTCTCTCTCTGGGAAACTGTTCTATATAACCAGGAATGTGTTGAAGGGCTGTTAAACCAAATCAAAATAAAATTCAGTAAGAGCATAATGTATGGGCTAAATATCAAATTAATAAACCCATTTTAAATAAGAAGACATTGTCTTCATAATAAAGATAATAATACTCTGATAGTCGTAACCCAAATTATTTTTAAAATCTCAGTTAAAGTTGTGCTTTCTGTAACAATATGAAAATTCAATAATCAATAAGTAAAATAAATCTGTGTACAAAGTAGACATCTTTTTTTTTAATTTAAAGTCCTGATGAAACTCCTCAATACTGTTTGTTTATCTCATCACAAAAAAAAACAACTTATGTTTGAACAGGAAACAAAAAAGTTATTGGGATCTGAAATAAAAATTAAGTCACAATATCAAATCTGACAGTACACAAATTTTATTTATCCTGAATATTTATAGAATCACAAAATAATATCTACAATAAAGCTAACCATTCATTACAGTTTTGCAGTTGGTCTAGTAGTAAAAAAAATGTGAATGCTTGCCTTTATACACAAAATATATTTTAGCAATCACGACTTCTTCATTTGAATATGTAGTAAATACCAAACGATCACTCTATAACCTTTATCAATGTTTGATACACAAAGAAGCTGTAAAAAAGCACACAAAAAAAATATCTGTTTAAAATTGAAAATAAAAAGTTTCATGAAAATTAAGGCATGTTTAAAGAATAAATTACCCCACCCACTAAATATCTAAAGGATTTTGTTTTAAAGCAAAATGAAGATGCTACCGATACTTTCTTTTGTTTGTAAAGCAGGAAGTAAACCGGAAGTAATGTTGGACCGCTTTGTTCCTGCTGGCACCTATCAAAATAAAGGGACGCTACTGAATACGATCCCTTAGAGTAAGAACCGTTACAGTAATTCTTTGTATCGTTTAGTTGATCAAGAAAAATATGCAAGTTTTTAGGCTTCAAAAATACGCAAACTGTATTTGATTCGATAGATATATTTATTGTTTTCTGACTATTAAATCCTAGTAATTTAGAATTTAGAGTTGTAGTTATTATATACACAGTCTGGTTATTGCTGGAGTTAGTGAAACTTTAGAGTTATTTTCTGGCATTCAATATCTATTCTTTCTTTGTTGTTGTTTTAAGAACTAATATCGAACTACTCACTATAGCCTTTCAAATACAATGTAGATCCAGAATAATATTAATACTTTTAAAAAGTACCAACAGAGGACGCGAGTGAAATTGCATGAAACAGAGATGTTGATGTGTTTTCCATCCATGATATCAATCCAAATTTGGTGTGTGTCTGTGTCTCTGTGTGTGTGTGTTTGTGTGTGTGTGTGTGTTGCTTATGAATGATTGTGACTTTTTGGATACAGATATAATTTTTGCTTCCAAAGATGTCTCTATTTTTAATGTAGATCATTGTTATCATGTTCATTTATTACACTATCTGCTAGTTATGTGCCAAGTTTGTGTACTCAAAGTCCACTTGGATTAGTGGAATTAAATGAAGTCTATATCTGATTAGTCCTAGGTCAGCATTGCCCTATAGCCTATCAATTCCAATATAGATACAAGAAAAATATAGGTACTTTAGCCAAAAAAAAAATAAAAAAATAAAAAATAGAGGACCCAATGAAATTGCATGAAACAGAGTTGTTACTGTGTTTCCTATCCATGAAATCAATCCAAATTAAAAATTTCAATTCTTTCAATCTTATAATCGATCACAATGTGAAAGTCTGTGCTAAGAAAGAACCAACAGAATTGTTTAATTCTATGTCTCGCCTGCTTCGCGAGACATTGCCCAAAATCTTAGCATACCACTTTAGCAAAAAAAGTAGATCATTGCAACCATAATTGACTTTTTATGGCTGCTAACATAAGTGACGAAGGAGAATGCGCACATCACGTTTTATGACCATCATTGAAGAAACTGTGCTACATGTCAATAAATAAATAAATCCATACGGCATGAAGAGTAATAGTTCAAGTTTTCTATGACCTTTTGACCTTTCCGACCCCGTTTTAGATATTTGGACTGTTAGGTTGGGGTCAGAGCGTATTCCCTGTCGAAAATATGGAATTCGCCGAAACTATACAGAAGCGGCATAGAATGGTTGCCTGAACCGAAGGTTAGAAAAATAAAATACATGTATGTCACCTCTACTTACACGTACCTTCTGCCTGTGGTGATTTCAAATGTGAACACACACATCCAATTTTATGACTGTATATACAAAAGTGTCTCGGATCACTCTGACTACTTCTGCCGATTGTTACTAGTACCTTCCAAGGACAACATACCATTTAGCAATTACTAGATGGGACTGGTCTGCGGTATCTTGGAATTTTGCACATGGGACAGGACACAATGCAGTCTGATGTCTCTGCGCACCTAAAATTTTTCTGGAGTACTTTGCCAAAGCAATTATGATCGCTGGACAAACGTAAGTACAGTATATTTTTAAATTGTTTTGCACGCGTATCGCCTATAAATTGAGCTGCTGACTTTAAAAATAACAATTTAAACAAGTCAGTTTTCGAGTGGACCACTTTGTCCAGTCAAACATATACTGTGTCGGATGAATGTGCACATGCATTATAAAATCCATGTCTGACTTGAGAAGGATAAAGAACAGATAAGATGAATTAGTTGAAGCAAATTATTGCTTTTCTTCTGTTTAGATCAGGTATATTGGTATAAAACTGCTGTTTTGCACGATTCGGTTGATCACCCTACCCCCTTAACTACGCATGCAGGGAAAGCAGAAAGGGGACATGATAAAAGTATGTGTTGGATACACTTTCCTCTTTACATCGTACGTGGCGGGTAAACCATTTTCCTATTGTAGTCAACATTTCCCTTTAATCATGTAACATAGACAGTCCAATATTGTCGGGCACACTGTTCTATTTGGTCACAGGCAGCTAATTATTGTATGAGCTCTTGAACCAGCCTATGTGGAGTGGTATATACCATACTTAAAAGAATTAAGGTCGCTGTTTTGGCTGAAAAAAATCAATGGAAAAATTAAAGTAATTTTTCAGAAGAAGCCTGCGTATGGGTAAATTGTACACATTAGACGGCGTGAACGTAACACCATTTTTTTTTTCATCGCTGTCGCTGCAGAATTACTAACTGATGTAAACGGGGAGATCTCACCTGGCTGGATTTTTATAGTGGGCTTGCTAATTAAAATGCCGCATAATGCATTTTCTCACCAGCGCTATTAATAATACGTGTCCCCCAAAACCTGTCTGTTGTAAATTCGAACACATAAATGTTTGATTAACAATTCTCGGCTTTCAAAAGTGGAACTATATAATTGCAATTATTAAAGTCTAGAGATGAAAAATGTACAGATCTTATACTAAAATTTGCATGAAAAAATATTGCATTTTTCCCTACTTTGTCAAACCGGGTACATCTACCAGGACAAAACCAGACCACTGAATGAGGTTGCATGATCACTATCTTTTAGGTGTCATATCTTGCTTCTGTAACTTTGCAATTTATTTATGATAATTTTTCTGCTTTTCTATAATTTTCATCCATTTTTTCAAATGTTTGACTGATTTTATTACGGATGGATCTCTCTCTGCCTCAGATACAATGGCGCCAATGGTCGAGGAAACAGTTTCCTTTGATAATCGATAAAATATTTAACTTGGGATTTCATTAACACCGAAAGGGATCGCTTGGTTTTTCAAACGTGGGGACAATTGAAGCATGTGAAGAAGGAGGAGTAGGTTACAAGATTTACTTCCCATTTTTATGGCAATCATTGTACACGCACACCTTTCTTATAAACATTTGCCAGACATCGCCCTCTAAAGGGAGAAAGGTTAATAATACCAATTTTACGCAAGCACATTCACTGATGTTGAGTAATATTTAGAGAAACACAAAAATATATTATATCATCTTGGAACCTTTGGAACAATCCAGGAGTACCTCTCTTGGTCAGATTCATGTTGCAATGTGCGTTGAAATTCATTTAGCATAAGATATGCGCTACATATCAACAAAGGAAATGAAATACTTTTTTTTGGATACATTACGAAATTTCAGCGGAAAATGTTGTGTAAAATGTTATGAATTTATTATTTCAGCAGTTTCCCAAATTGAAATAATTTCCTCAATATCTTCAAAACGGTAATTGCGAGACAGCTATGCTTTTGCAGGGGGTTTGAAGGAAAAGTGCTGTTGACTATGAATAATTATTATGAAAGTAACATTTGATTTTAGGTCACATGCAACTAATTATTTTATGAGCTACGGAATCAGCTTAAGTGTGATGGTATATTAAATACCGCATTGAAAAGAATTAAGGTCGCTGATTTGCAGAAAATAATTACTGGAAAATAAACGTAATTTTCAGAAGAAGCCTGCGTATGGGTAAATTATACACATTAGTAGGTTTGAACCTAAAACCATTATTATTGTATCGCTGTTGTCGCCACACATGTACTACTGGATGTAAACGGGGTGATCTCTTACGGCTGGATTTTTATAGTGGGGCCAATACAAGGGAATTATTGTGAAAAACGAGAAGCGCAGGATATCATTTTCATCGATTTAAAAGTTTCCTCTCGGATAGATCATTCTTAAGCTGTAAGTGTGATTTGCCTATCTTACCACAAAAGTATATCAATTTGACCAAATATTAACGTTATGGTCTATGTAAATTGAATTAGTTGTCTGTGCCCATTTACATTGTGCAAGCTGGGTATACCATTCTGCTATTAGAGTAAACATATATTGTATCAAGCTGAGACAGTCCATTAGAAAGTATTCTTTTGCTGTAAGAAGTAAAAAAACATCGCAGAAATACCCGTATATGTTATCTCTCAAATCTAATAAAGGGCGTCCTCTAACAAAATAAATGTATTGGAGATGGCTTCTTACTTGGCCAGTATTACACTTCCTAACTATTTACATTGCCTGTTGATACACATTCCTGTATCAAGCCAGGTGAAAAATATCCATCAAAACTTAGTTTCCTTTACGTTAGAAGTAGGAGGGTCTCGTTGCCTATGATGGAGGTCTATATGTATGCATCGACGGAACAACTTCCTGACGGCCATATTGAAATCCCTCCGTTGCCATGGATAGATCAATGGATTCATTATGCTTCTGGCAATTCCCAGAAACACAATCCAGTTTGCTATGTTCCATTCCCATGAGTGGATGTAATCCATGGAGTCTAAAAATGCCCTGATTTGGAAATACGTATATGGCAACCAACAGATGGAAAACATCAAGGTCACAGCGGCCACGGCCTTAGCGCCCCTAAAGTCTTTCAACAACTTCCGATCTGTGCTCATTTGGGTGCTTTTGTTCATATCAAGAAAATTTGTCAAATGGCGTCTTTGGCTCGGACGTACTTGGGATAAGTATTGTCTAGCTTTCAGTACAATGAACATGTACATAATAAGTGTAACTGCCGTAAAAAATAACACGGTTGACGCCATTAGGAAGAGTTGCAGCGGTTTGACGATTAGCTGATACGAACATGGAATGCCTCTCTTCCAATCGTTAAATCCAGTGAAAGGTAAGAAAAAGAAAACGAAGGAATACACCCATGATGTCCCAATAAGCAGATTCACTGTATTATTAGTTATTTTTCTAGGATGTTTATGCGGATGACATACAGCGAGATATCTGTCCAAGGTCGTGAAGGTCACTGTCAGTTGTGAGGTCAAGGTCATTAGGGTCACTATCTGGTAACCAAGGAGACAAGCTACAAAATCTCTTTGAAATGCAGGGAAAACGAAATAGAATACTTGAGACCCGGATGAGATTCCTGTGAAGAAGTCGGCCACTGCTAGATTGATGACAAACTTGTTTATTGTTGAACTCCAGCGAAGATACTTCAGAATTACAATAATGACGATAACATTTCCAAGACACGCGAAAATACATATGATACTTTGAAGGATAAGAAATACAACAGATTCGGGCCTTGTCGCTTGGTTGTTGGTCGTAGAATTGGGTACATCATAGGTTTGGTTAGAATGAGACGACAGCATGAGAACTGTTACATCAGAATGGTTCCCTGGATCCTGCAAATAAATATTAATCCTTCATAATTGACGCAAATGAACAAAATTCAAAAATAGATTACTCAACCTTGTCACTTGGTTTTTGGTCGTCTCCATAGGTTTGGTTAGAATGAGATGGTAGGATGAGAACTATTACATCAGAATGGTTCCCTCGGTCCTGCAAATAAATGTCATCCTACATAATTGATGCAAATCAACAAAACTACTTACCCCTCCCTCCCACTCCCCCTCTCCTACCACCAAGTCTTTGGAAGAACTCAGAAAAAAGATATTATGGACTAGGACATAAGTATCGGTCTCTTCAAAACTTTGTATCTTAGTATATATTTAACAATAGAGTTCAGTTTGTACTTTGACTTCCAAGGAAACTAGTTAGTCGACGATCATGAATCATATAAGCATAATTGCTTCAGAAATAATCCTCTAGAATTTATTCCACCTCTGCAGTGGGACCTGTCTATTTAGAACAGTCCAAAGCTAATCTCGCCGTTTCTCCCCCACCCACCCGCATCCTATTTTCACAATGTTTTCCTTCAAACTATCATTTTTCTCATTGACAATAGGCATTTTTGTTTCTGGTTTGGAGGAAGCATTTTATGAGTTAGACGGTATTGTACCCCCTTACTTGAAGTTTTATTTTAGTTTATTTGCGTATGTTTTAAAGGTTTTCAAACATAGAACAGATTTTCATGTTGCAACCTTCCTTATATAGTTGTATCTTTCCCTATGGATTCAGAGCTCCGGCCACACCTAATTGATCTACTTTTGTTTAATATTATTAATATCTCTTGTAACACCGGTGAAATCTATTTATTGAATTTACAAGTACACATAAACAATAAGGTCATCGAAAGGTTAGTTGGGCCATGGAATGATAAGTGTTATTATATGTGATGTAGGCGAGTAAATTATAGTTGATAATTTAATATAATTCCCACACTCCATGTATTCATAAGTTTATGAAATCTATTAAACGTAGTCTTTCTCGACATTCCATGCTGCCTTGTCGTGCCTACTTTATAATTCAGGCTAGATAAACGTTGACTAAGTGGTTACAGTGCATGCCTTGCAACAAGAAGGGTTTGAGTTCGAATCCTACCGTTGGCTGCCTTTGTCTGTCTCTTGGCAAGATTTTTCGCCAATTGCCTCGGCAAGTTATTATCTTCGTGCGTTGCTGTGTCTTAAAACACCGAACAAACAAAGAAACAAACTGTCTAACGGCCTTATATCGTGCAACCATAGATTTTCAGCTATATGTATCGACGTCATTACCGTTTAACCCAAATTACATTCAACTTTACTATTACAATGATAAAGGAAGACAATAAGTACTGTCAAAGAAAACACTTTTATTTCACAGCAATGACTATCACTGAGCCATTCATGGATATGAATAGGTTCCAGTCTATGGCTACAAACCCCATCTACTGACACATACATTTAGCTTTTGGTTGTCATTCTTTTGCATGTACAGTTGCGTAGCTAGTTTAGTTGTCATGTATACGCAGTGTATATTAAAAAGACTTTAATATGGCATTAAGTAGAATGCATCCCATCCAAATTGTTGCTACCAAGTGCATTAACATATGTACATGAGTATGCCTAGCTACTTTCAACCATCCTAATTCATACTAGGAAACAGTTTTACTACTAGTTTTAATTTATTTCACTTCAAAACATTTAGATGTTTGTCAAATTGGGTCTAAGTAAATTTGTGTGGCCATCGAAGGTGATTTCTATTTTTTATTCTTCTTCTATTTTTAAGAAAGTTAAGGCAGAAAATAAACAGCATCGGCTTTTTTGTTTTCATAACAAATGTATATTATGAGGATGTATTAGTAATGTATAGTATCAAGATGTACTAGTAATGCATAATATGAAGATGTATTAGTAATGTATAGTATCAAGATGTATTAGTAATGCATAAGTATGAAGATGTATTAGTAATGCATAATATGAAGATGTATTAGTAATGTATAGTATCAAGATGTATTAGTAATGCATAGTATGAAGATGTATTAGTAATGTATAGTATCAAGATGTATTAGTAATGCATAATATCAAGATGTATTAGTAATGCATAATATGAAGATGTATTAGTAATGTATAGTATCAAGATGTATTAGTAATGCATAGTATGAAGATGTATTAGTAATGTATAGTATCAAGATGTATTAGTAATGCATAGTATGAAGATGTATTAGTAATGTATAGTATCAAGATGTATTAGTAATGCATAGTATGAAGATGTATTAGTAATGTATAGTATCAAGATGTATTAGTAATGCATAATATGAAGATGTATTAGTAATGCATAATATGAAGATGTATTAGTAATGCATAATATGAAGATGTATTAGTAATGCATAATATGAAGATGTATTAGTAATATATAGTATCAAGATGTATTAGTAATGTATAGTATCAAGATGCATTAGTAATGCAAATTATGAAGATGTATTAGTAATGTATAGTATCAAGATGTATTAGTAATGCATAATATGAAGATGTATTAGCAATGCATAATATGAAGATGTATTAGTAATGCATAATATCAAGATGTATTAGTAATGCATAATATCAAGATGTATTAGTAGTATATAGTATGATGATGTATTAGTAATGTACAGTATGAAGATGTATTAGTAATGCATAGTATGAAGATGTATTAGTAATGCATAGTATGAAGATGTATTAGTAATGCATAGTATGAAGATGTATTAGTAAAGCATAATATAAAGATGTATTAGTAATGCATAGTATACATATGTATTAGTAATGTACTAGTAATTCATAGTATGAAGATGTATTAGTACTGCATAATATAAAGATGTATTAGTAATGCACAGTATGAAGATGTATTAGTAATGTATTATATAAAGATGTATTAGTAATGCATAATGTAAAGATATACTAGTAATGCATAATATAAAGATGTACTAGTAATGCATAGTATAAATATGTATTAGTAATGTATTAGTAATGCATAATATAAAGATGTATTAGTAATGCATAGTATAATATGAATTAGTAATGCATCGTATGAAGATATATTAGTAATGCATAATATAAAGATGTATTAGTAATACATAGTATGAAGATGTATTAGTAATGCATAATATGAAGATGTATTAGTAATGTATAGTATAAAGATGTACAAGCAATGCATAATATGAAGATGTATTAGTAATGCATAATATAAAGATATATTAGTAATACATAGTACGAAGATGTATTAGTAATGCATAATTTGAAGATGTATTAGCAATGCATAGTATGAACACGTATTAGTAATGCATAGTATGAAGATGTATTAGTAATGTATAGTATAAAGATGTACAAGCAGTGCATAGTATGAAGATGCATTAGTAACGCATAGTATGAAGATGTACAAGCAATACATACGTATGAAGATGTACTAGCAATGCATACGTATGAAGATGTATTAGTAATGCATACGTATGAAGATGTACAAGCAATGCATAGTATGAAGATGTACTAGCAATGCATACGTATGAAGATGTATTAGCAATGCATAGTATGAACACGTATTAGTAATGCATAGTATGAAGATGTATTAGTAATGTATAGTATAAAGATGTACAAGCAGTGCATAGTATGAAGATGCATTAGTAACGCATAGTATGAAGATGTACAAGCAATACATACGTATGAAGATGTACTAGCAATGCATAGTATGAAGATGTACTAGCAATGCATACGTATGAAGATGTACTAGCAATGCATACGTATGAAGATGTACAAGCAATGCATAGTATGAAGATGTACTAGCAATGCATACGTATGAAGATGTACTAGCAATGCATACGTATGAAGATGTACAAGCAATGCATAGTATGAAGATGTACTAGCAATGCATACGTATGAAGATGTATTAGCAATGCATAGTATGAAGATGTATTAGTAACACATAGGATGAAGATGTACTAGCAATGCATAGTATAAAGATGTACAAGCAATGCATAGTATGAAGATGTATTAGTAACGCATAGTATAAAGATGTATTACTAACGCATAGTATAAAGATGTACAAGCAATGCATACGTATGAAGATATACAAGCAATGCATAGTATGAAAATGTATTAGTAACACATAGGATAAAGATGTACAAGCAATGCATACGTATGAAGATGTACAAGCAATGCATAGTATGAAGATGTATTAGTAACGCATAGGATAAAGATGTATTACTAACGCATAGTATAAAGATGTACAAGCAATGCATACGTATGAAGATGTACAAGCAATGCATAGTATGAAGATGTATTAGTAACGCATAGGATAAAGATGTATTACTAACGCATAGTATAAAGATGTACAAGCAATGCATACGTATGAAGATGTACAAGCAATGCATAGTATGAAGATGTATTAGTAACGCATAGGATGAAGATGTATCAGCAATGCATAGTATGAAGATGTATTGGTAACAGATAGGATGAAGATGTACTAGCAATGCATAGTATAAAGATGTACAAGCAATGCATACGTATGAAGATGTACTAGCAATGCACACGTATGAAGATGTACAAGCAATGCATAGTATAAAGATGTACAAGCAATGCATACGTATGAAGATGTACAAGCAATGCATAGTATGAAGATGTAGTAGTAACGCATAGGATGAAGATGTATTAGTAATGCATAGTATGAAGATGTACCAGCAAATATTGACCAAGAGTTCAACAAATATACCTGCGGGTCTTTCCATTCAAAATTAATTAGGAAGGTTGTCCTCTCTAAAATTTTGATGAATTTATTTTAACCTTTGAAATTTTCACTATCTAACTTTTACTCGATACACTGAAGCCAGGATTGTTCAGACGTGCTGTAAACCCTCTACATACATACGTGTATATATATACCTCCTGTTGTCAGACATAACGTTTAAATTAACATAAATGTCAGTTCAATATTTTCATCAAAATCACGATAAAAACCGCTATCATCTTTATTCGAAGTAAACGAAGAAAAAGAGATGATGATGATGATGACGACCACCACGATGATGATGATGATGATGGTCGTGGCGGTTGTGTTGTTGGTAATGTCGGCTATCAGAGTGAGGAAAATGGTGTTGATGACCATGACGCTAATGATTGTAATAACACTTTTCCTCGTTATGTCTCTCCCTCCCTTGAAGACAAACATTAGATATGTGCTGTCCTTCTGTACGTCGTCTGTACATCCGTCCGTCCGACACTCTCTTGTAAGCAAGATAGCTCAAAAACTATTGAGCCAAACCAAATCAGATATGATATTGTGTTTGTCCGATTAACTTCTGGTGACTGTGACGCATGTTTCAATCTCTAACACATTTTTTTAACTTTTTGGACTTAGACTTGAACTTTCTTGACAAGTATCTTGCAAGCATGTTTAAGCAAAATTTCTTTTATTAGTCAAATAGAATTTGGTATGAATATTTGTACTAATATGTAGATGACCTGATAAGATTTTCAGACTATCTTAACATTTTTATATATTTTTTTACAGATTTTTAAACAATTTGAACTTGGAGTTTTTTTTTTTTTTTTTTTTTTTTTTTTTTTTACAAAATCTTGTAAGCATGATTAAGCAAAATCACTTGAGGTAGACAAATGAAATTTGGCAGGCTTATTTGTATAATAATGTAGATCAGCTGTTTAGACTTTAAGGCCATCACAACAATTGTTATTATATAACAACAGTCGCCTTAAAAGGATGTTAGCAAAATAAACTAAAGCGACGTATTGATATAGGTTGTATAGGTATATATTTTTAAACTTTTTTGGGCTTAGACTTATAAAGAACACGTAAGCACTCTTTAGCAAACCTTGAAAAATATAATTGTGTATGCATATTTTTGTTAATATGTTGATGAAAAGTTATTAAAAATCCTTCTAAGGCAGCCAAATAAAATTTGGCCCTCATATCTGCGGGCAGATGTAGATGACTTGATCAAATTTTCATCCCATTATAGCAATTAGTCTACATTTGTGAATTTGGCTTCACTTAGACTTATTTTGTATGCAGTGTGTTTACAAGGACAAATACGTTTTTTGGGGTCCAAGATTTCATCCCCTAGCCACTCTGCTGGACAAAAGTAACTTTCTGTATGCTATTTAAATTAACCGAACTATTTCGATTTAATAACAGGAAGACTAAAATCCGGACCTTAAAAATCACGGATTTCTTATTACACACTCCTACTAAAATCCAGACCTTAAAAATCACGGATTTCTTTATTTATGTCAACTACCAGTGTCACAAAATGAAATAAATTTACCTGGTGTGGAGAGGGGAAGGGGGGTGAAAACATGTTTTGCTTTTTTAACATAAATAAAATTCATACGTTCGGATGCACAAACTATGTCTGAAACGTTTACTATATGTCATTTCAACGATTTTATAATACATACCTCCATAGTAGTCCCATTTCAATCAAATTTAATGTTTCCAAACGCACATCGGAAAAGATCCCATCTTTTCAACTTCATAATCATTTTCCTTTAGGTAACTATGGCCACTTCCTTGATGTAATATTCTAATATTTCTCTATCCAGACTGCATCAGCTGAGCATTCAAATTAATTGTTCACATGCCATTAGGTCAATGTGTTGGAGTTCCGACAAGAAGGTTTAATATCCCATTTTTCTTTCCCTTCTTGTGATTAAAGAGAGAACCAAATTATAAAATAACATTGGCAGAAACGGTGATGCAAATAAGTTCTATATTGAGTTACATCACCTGCCGTCTATTAACACTGGTTCATTTGTGTGTTATACACTCAGAGAATGACCTTGCCATTAATTTACGACTGCTAGCAGCATACAATCATCATAAAAGCCAACCCACACGCACTTAGATTGAGTGTGATGTAAATCAAGGAAATCATGCAAATTAATTGAAGCACACAAAGTCATCAAATCCACAAGAAATTGCTTATTAAGGAGTTTTTTTATTTAAATATTTAATATTGATCTAAGCAATTTGTATTTCTTTTTCAAGACGTTTACTGTTTCTGGATAATTGCTTCTGCTGGAAGATGTCGTCCCTCTTGAATGCTAATCAGGTGTACTGATAACAAACAGTTCTCATACCCCATATCATCGCCATATACTCTACTAAGAGTTGTGACTATCGGATGCCTATGATAGAGTAACATAAGGAGTTTATTGTTTACCAGTTTCATTTATAACAGTCAACATGCAATAGCTCTCCAAAGCAATTTAGACAGTGTTTATAGTAGTAAGAAATATTGGAAGTGTGGTCCTGTCAAACCAGACTAAACAAGACAGTCATAGTTTTGTGTATCACCAACTTGTGTAGGTAAAGGGAGAATATTAAAAATAAAAATTTGAAAATTTACAATCCAGCAAGACTTGATCATGTTATTTCACCTATTAAAAAAGAACTGGACCACTGTCTACTTTATTGACTGTAAATAAATTAAAATTTACTGTACCAACTTAACTATGAGAAAATTAGCGAACAATAATTTACCAATTTTGTTACACAATATAAATTACCGTCAAGAGAGAAAATCTCTTTGTGTGTTGGTTATGCTTTTGCAATTTACTTCCCTTGTTAACAGTATAAATATTGCCAAATATCCTGCCCCCAACCCCATGTTATTTTCGTCTAGATTTTGTTCCACAAATTTAGAAAAAGATTGAGAAAGTTAAAATACTACTAAAGTATTAAATTATATCTTCTTTATTTAAAATACTCTCAAAAAGGGCTTGCATTATTTAAATATATGTTGTCCCTCTTGTCGATTCATAAGTTCAAGTATGATAGTGTAATTGTGCTGAATCTGTTGAGTCAATGGGAGTGTAACATCAAATCGGTGTCTAGGGAATTGAGTTGAAATTGCTTCAAATTACGTGTCATGTGAAAATGCGGCGTACCTTGCAAAAAACAACTAACACAAATCCCTTATAGCTAAAACATCAATAAAAATGTATACGTCCGGATGCACAAACTAAGTCTGAACAGTTTACTATATGTCATTTCAACGATTTTGGAATACATACCTCCATAGTAGTCCCATTTCAATCAAACGTAATATTTCCAAATGTGCATCGGAAAAGATCCCGTCTTTTCGACTTCATATTAATTTTCCTTTAGGTAACTATGGCCACTTCCTTGACGTAATATTCTAATATTTTTCCATGCGGACTGCATCAGCTGAGGACTCAAATTGATTGTTCACATCCCGTAAGGTCAATGTTTAGGAGTTCCATCAAGAAGATTTAATCTCCCATTTTTCCCTCTCTTCTAATGTTAAAAACAAATATCCAAATTATAAAATAACATTAGCAGCAACGGTGATGCAGATAAGTTCTATATTGAGTTACATCACCTGCCGTCTATTAACACTGGTTCATTTGTGTGTTATACACTCAGGGAATGACCTTGCCATTAATTTACGACTGCTAGCTGCATAGCATCGTCATAAGAGCCACGCTTTGATTGAGAGTGTTGTAAAACAAGGAAATCCTATACAGTAGTGAGAGTTGTCACCTATCATTTCCCAGCCGATACTGTACGAGTTCGGTATTAAGTGCGAATTGAAACCCACTATAACCTTTCACATCCTAGAGTTTGATTTTGATTATGAAATAAGGCGACACAATTAAAGTTTTCTTCTTTTCTTTTGCTCCCTTTGAACTCTCTTTTGTGTCATATACTCCTTTTTTTAGTCCATTCTGTACTATACTCAGACTGAATTAACTTTTTAAAATATTATTAGGCAACTTCTGTTTGCACATTTTTATAACCTTACCTAAGATTGATTTTATGTATAAATACTGAATCTGCATAATTGTGACCGATATTAGGTTCTAACTCTGTACTGAATTAGCTGATTAGACAGAACAGAACAAAACTAAGAAATATGCTTAATTGTTCACTATAATTTTTTTAAAGATTATTATTATTTTTATTTGTCATTAAATATTGATATTTCAAAATACTTAGAGGTATGTACTAATATTTTTATTCAAATTCAGTCTAGCCTCCCTAAAGAATCCACACTCAAAGAGGTAATGGAATTCGTCACCCAAAATATTATTCTGACATTCAGTACAATTTCCATCTTCATATGGTTTTTTATTCCATTCACAGGTTTCCACGTGTAATTTATGGTTTGGCGTCCTGAATTTCAAGACAGGTAAGTAAACGTTTTTAGGAAATTTGATTAACATTAATTATTCTTCCAATTGGTCACCTGTTTTATAAATTTTAAAATTGTGTCCTTTCGACGAATTGTTTAAAAGAGAGCACCAAACTTGTTTGTATTGATCTAAGAGGACTTTTTTAAAACTATAATTCCTTACGGCACTAATATTATCATTTCTGTTATTTAACCATAAATTATATATTCCTACTTTTTGAGGAATTTACTTTATATGCGCTATCCATTTATGGTAAAAAAAAATATCAGAATCAACATCTAAGCGCGTCATTCTATATTCCATACTTGACAATTGTTTTTCATTTCCATTTGTAAATGATAGCCATAAGTTAATCATGCACATATTGATAGAGATGTGTGTTGAATGCCGGTCTAACTCTGTATGTAATATATAGACTGGAGTACGCCTTCGTAAATTTGTTGTTTTTCTTAGAAATTCATTATGGAATTTTGCTATAAATCCAGATATTCATAATCCCCAGATTTCAGTTCCATAGGTAGGTATTGGTATAATGATCCAATACTTGTAACTGCAGATCTAAAGGTAAATTGTAGTTCCTTATTCTCTTATACAATAGATTAAGAGCCTTACAGGCTCGAACACTAATACGATTCCTTGTCTTGCAAAATCTCCTGGATTTTGAGAAGAAAACACCTAGCTATTTATAATGATCAGACGCATATGAAAGAGTAACATCGGGAGTTAATTGTTTACAAATTTCAGTAATAAAAGTCACCAAGCAATAGCTAACCAAAGCTATTTAGACAGTGTTCACAGTAGTAAGGAATATTACAGAGCTAGGCCAGTCAAACCAGCCTAAAAAAGACAGTTTTACTTTTGTGTATTACAATTATATTTTCTCTTATTTTCAAGCTTATAATTGATAAAAATGTGAAATTCTGTGCTAAGAATGAACCAAAGGATTTTGTTAAAGCTTCGCTGGTACATGGTCAAAAAGCTTAGCATAGCTATTTTAGCAAGAAAAGTAGATCGTTGCGACCATAATTTAATTTCTATGGGTGCTTTTTTATGGGTGCTAACGCAAGTTACACATGTGAATGCACACATCAACTTTCATATCCACACATGCAACAGTGTCTAGGAAACTGTGCTACTTATTTAAACAAAACAAAAAACAAAACAAAAAAAAAAAAAAATATATATAAAAAAAAAATAATAAATAATCCACGGAACATAAAGAGTACTAGTCCGAGTTCTCTCTGACCTTTTGACCTTTTCCACTCCGCTTTAGTTGTTTGGACAGTTGTGTTGGGTGGGAGATCAGAGTGGTAGGTCAGAGCATATTCTCTATGGTAAATATGGAGTTCGCACAAACAATGCAGTTGCGGCATAGAGAAATCGCCTTAAACGGACGCTAACAAATTTGAGCGACAACGTATTGAATCCTACTCGCCTGGTATTGACAAGTAGAATATTTATCTTGTTATTCATAGCAATTAAAACCTATTTCGTCTCTTTTGATAGTCAACGAATGCAATCTGATTAAAACTGAGATCTCCTTTTCAATAAAACAGGATGGAAATGGTCAGAGGAAACTCGAACTACAAAAGTACATGTATGCCACTTCTACCTACATGTACCTTCTGCCTGTGGTGATTTCAAATGTGAACACACATCAAATTTCAGGACTGTATATACAAAAGTGTCCGTGATCACTATGACCCACTTTTGCCGATCGTTAGTAGTACCCTAGAAAGGACACCATACCATTTAGCGATGACTCGATGGGATTGGTCAGCGGGCACTTGGAATTTTGGACATGCGACAGGACACAATGCAGCTCCATGTATATGTGCACCTAAGAGTTTCTGGAGTACTTTGCCAAAGTAATTATGATCGCTGGATATACCTGAGTGCAGTATATTTTAAAATTGTTTTGCACGCGTATCGCATCTAAATTTAGCTGCTAACATAACAAATACAAATTTAAACACACTTTGTTCAGTTAAACCCATACTGTGTCGGATGAATGTGCGCATGCACTATAAATTCCATTACTGACATCAGAAGGACATGGAACAGAAAATAATAATTATTTGAAGCACATTATTGCTCTTTTATATTTAGATCACGTGTATTGTTTTAAAACTGGTGTTTTGCACGATTCTGTCGATCAACCTACCTACCCCCCCCCCCCTTAACTGCGCATGCAGAGAAAGCGGAAGGGCATGACATAATTTAAAAACATGGATCCTTGTCGGGTACACTAAACTCTTTACATAGTACGTGCCGGGTAAACCATTTTCCTATTATAGTCAACATTTCTCTTCAATCATCTAACGTAGACAGTCCAATATTGTCAGACACACTGTTCAATTTATATTTGACGTGCTGAGTATACCATTCTCCTATTAGAATAAACCTTTCCTGTAACTGAGAAAGACAGTTTAATAAGGAAGTATCCTTTAACTTTAAGAAATAAAACCAGCTCATAAATTCCAGTATCTGATATTTTGAATCTAATAAAAAAAACGTGCTCTAAAAATGTAATGGTGATGGCTTAAGAATTTGTCAATATTAGGCTTCCTAAGTATTCACACTGCATGTTGATACATATTCTAGTATTATGAAAAGTGAAACATATCCTTTATGGTAGAGCTGGAGGGCGTTGCCTATGATGGACATCTACATGTATGCGTCTACGGAAAAACTTCATGACGGCCATATTGAAATCTCTCCGTTGCCATTCATGGATCAAGGGATTCATTATGCTGTTGGCAATGCCCAGAAATACAATCCAGTTTGCCATGTTTCACTCTCATGAGTGGATGTAATCCATGGTGTCAAAAATTGCCTTGATTTGGAATTACGTATACGGTAACCAACAGATGGAAAACATCAAGGTCACAGTGGCCACGACCTTATCGCCCCGAAAGTCTTTTAACAACTTCCGAGCTGTGCTCATTTGGGTCGTTGTGTTCATTGATAGGACTCAGGTCACAGTTTTTACTTCCGGGTCAGTACCCACGTAGTCTCAATCTATTTTTAGAGTATTTTTTCCTCTCTATTTTTGGCGGTGATTCTTGGCTTAGATTCATACATTCTTGGTATTGATCTAAAGGAAGTTATTTATTCTTTAGAATATGAGCATCATGGTCTGATTGTCTGTCTGTATTTTGTCGACAGTGCACAGTGAGTAATCTGGCATTCATGAGTGCCCGGAAGTGATATATGTGACTCAAGGCACGTTGTTTTGATCACAGGTCAGCCTCTCAAAAAATGGAGGTTAACCTATGACAAGAACTTCACTGTGAGTTCATCTTTGAATATATATTAGATTAACATATGATTTATTATGATTTGGACACAATGGAAAGTTCAGAACTAATAAACGAATGTAGGGACTGTATCGGGGAAATAATTGTGATCTGAGTCCATACGATGAACTTTTGTCAAATAGCTTCTTTGACTCGGACGTACTTGGCATAAATATTGCCTAGCTTTCAATACAATGAACATGTACATAATAAGTGTAACTACCGAAAAAAAGTAACACGGTTAACGCCATTAGGAAGAGTTGCAACGGTTTTACGATTGATTGATTTAAATATGCAACGCCTTTCTTCTAGAAATTTATTTGATTGAAGCGGAAAAAGAAAATGAATGGGTACACCCATGTTTTCCAGCCGGGACATTTTTTTTTATTTTTTTGTTTGTTTGTTTGTTTCTACGAATATAATGGACATAATATGTTCTTTTTTCTATGAATCTGAGCAAGAATATTATTTAAGGCCAAGAGATTTTTATTTTAAAAAATCCCAGACCCCACCACCACCACCACCGAAAATTAAATGGTCGGTCCCGAAGCAGATTCACTGTAGTATTAGTCATTATGCTTGGAAATGTTTATGCGGATGACATACAGCGAGATATCTGTCCAAGGTCGTGAAGGTCACCGTCAATTATGAGGTCAAGGTCATTAGATTCACTATCTGGTAACCAAGGAGACAAGCTACAATATCTCTTTGAAATGGAGGGAAAGCGAAATAGAATACTTGAGACCCAAATGAGATTCATATGATGAAGTCGACCACTGTTAAATTGATGACAAACTTGTTTATTGTTGAACTCCAGCGAAGATACTTCAGAATTACAATGATGACGATAACATTTCCAAAAGACGCGAAAATACATACGATACTTTAAAGGATAAGAAATACAACAGATTCTGGCTTTTTCACTTGGTATTTGGTCGTAGAATTGGGTACATCTTCATAGGTTTGGTTAGAATGAGATAGTAGCATGAGAACTATTACATCAGAATGGTTCCCTGGATCCTGCAAATAAATGTCATCCTATATAATTGACGCAAATGAACAGAACTCAAAAAGAGATCAGTCAATCCATGATTCATTCCCACCTCCCGGCCCCCAGCCTTTGGAAGAACTCGTGAAAGAAGACATTTTGAACAGGGACATGGGCACCTGTCTCTTCAAATCTTTGTATCTTATTGCGTATTTTGGAATAAATTCAGTAAGTACTTTGACTTGAAAAAACAATAAATAATTAGACGACCGTGAGCCATATAAGTATAGTTTGCTTCAAAAACCTTTTCTTAGAATTGATTTTGCCACTGCAGTGTGGCCCGTCAATTCAGAACAGTCCAAAGGTAATCTCTTACACAACTGGTAAAATCTATCTACTGAATTTATAAGTTCATATCAACAATAAGGTCATCGTACGGTTAGATGGGCCATGAAATGACGACAGTTGCTATTATACATGATATGGGCGTGCAAATTATAGCTCCTAATGTAATTACATTGTCACACCCCATGCATTTATAAGTTTTCGACATCTATTAAACGTTATCTAGCTCGACATCTATTAAACGTATACTTGCTCGACATCTATTAAACGTTAACTTGCTCGACATCTATTAAACGTATACTTGCTCGACATCTATTAAACGTTATCTAGCTCGACATCTATTAAACGTTATCTAGCTTGACATCTATTAAACGTATACTTGCTCGACATCTATTAAACATTAACTTGCTCGATATCTATTAAACATTAACTTGCTCGACATCTATTAAACGTATACTTGCTCGACATCTATTAAACATTAACTTGCTCGACATCTATTAAACATTAACTTGCTCGACATCTATTAAACATTAACTTGCCCGACATTGCATGTTAGCTAATAGTGCCCAAGTCTATAATTCATGCTAGAGCCCTTGTGATTCAGTGGTTAATGTGCATGACTCGCGAGTAGAAAAGTTTGGGGTCGGCTGCCGTGGTGTGTCCTTGGGCCACTTCGATTAAAATCAAGATCTACTTATAATAATTATGTCGGAGATCTCAATTTTCATCAGACATGTCCCTGGGCAGGGCATTTACGCCAATTACCTCGGCACGTAATAATCTTCATGTGTTGCTATGCCGTTAAACCCCGGACAAACAAAAATATTTGGGAGAATGTTCTGCAATCTGTACTGAACCCGGGGGTCGTTACAGGAGACACATTCTTAACACAACTGGGACTTTATCAAGCACTTTCTAATTTGCAGAACCAGTGCCTGAACGAGATTTACAAACCTTGAAATAGCAGTACAGAACCTATTCCAGCACGTGATACACATAGTGAATCATTATCAATATAAAGGGGATGATTTCAAAAACATCGATATTTGGGGGTAAATTTGATGTAAGATCGAGGGCATTCTCCCCTTACGCCTTGGCCATTATTGGGGAGAATGCCGTCTCACTTCTAAACTTTATCATATACAAAATGCAATATTGTAAATATAATAATACTCATACATACCGATTTCTGAAAGGTATGTCATGAGTCCATGAATTTTCAGCTATATGTATCAACGTCATTACCATATAACACAAATTACATTGAACTTTACTATTACAATAATAAAGGAAGATAATACGTTCTGTCAAGGAAAACGCTTTTATTTCACTGCGATGAGTATGATTAAGCCAATGATGGAAATGAATAGGTTCCAGTCGATGGCTTTAAATCCCATCTATTCTTTTATATGTAGAGCAGCGTAGCTAGTTTAATTGTCATGTGTACGCACGATATATGGCATTGAGTTTAATTGTCATGTGTACGCACAATATATGGCATTGCGTTTAATTGTCATGTGTACGCACGATATACATCATTGAGGAGCATACCATCTTAATTGTTGCAACCATGTGCATTCACACGAGTACCTAGCCAGTTCTAACCGTCCTAATTCATACTAGTTAACAGTTTTTTTTAACTGGTTCTAAATTAATTAATCCAATTAAAAAAAGTAGATGTTTGTCAAATTGGGTCAAAGTGTATATTTGCCACCACTGAAGGTGATCTCTAAGTTTTTTTAAATATAATTTTGGGGTTTTTTTTCTTCTATTTTTGTAAAGAAAGCTTGGGAAAAGAAAACCAGCATTTGATTTTGTGTTTTCATTACAAACGCACAGTATGCAGATGTATTAACAAGTATTGAACTAGAGTTAAAAAAAAATGTAACTACGAGATCTTTCCTTTTAAAAAAGAATATTTATTAAAGATTTCAATTTTACTTTTTAGACAGTTTGTTTTTACTTTTTGGATGTAGGCATTTTGACATAAACATTGAAATCACGATTAAGCAACAACCACTCTATGTAAACTCTATGTAGACTCTATGTAAACTCTATGTAGACTCTATGTAGACTAATTAAATTTAATGCGCTTATTGGTATTAACATAATGATGACCTGATTAGATTTTAAAGCCATTTTATAAATTTTTATATCTGTTTATTTTTCTTTACATATTTTTAAACCTTTTGGACTTAGATTTTTTGACAAAACACTTTTAAGCATGATCAAGCAAAAATCACTTGAGGTAGATAAATGAAGTTGGTTGGCTTAATTGTATAATAACCTAGATGAGATGATTAGATTTTCGGGCCATGACAGCAGTTTTTCATTTTTGTAAAAAATAAAATAGTTTTGATTTTTTTTGGAAAGAAATCTTTGTTGAGAAAAAACCACTTGTGGTATTAAATTTGATAAACATATTTATATTCATATGTATATATCCTGATTCGATTTCCAGACATGATATCAATTGTTGAATTTTTTACTCATTTTTTAAACTTTTCTGACTTGAAATTTTTTGACAAAACTCTTTCTAGTACAATTTATAAAAACACATTAAGGCAGACGAATACAAAATTGGCTTTCTGTTGCATATGCAGAGGACTTCATTAAATTTTCAGGTCCAAATAGCAATTTTTCTGCATTATATATATATATATATATATATATATATATATATATATATATATATATATATATATACTTTTTTGTTCTGCAGTGCGTTTACAAAGACATATCTTCTTCTTGGGGTGGAGTGGGGGGAATGGTTATTAGATTTTAGCCTTCTAGCCCCTTTTTGGGACAAATGTCAAACGTATCCCGATTTGCAAAGCTGAAGCTTTCTGTATGCTACTTAGATTGACTAAACTATCTTGATCTAACGAGACGAAGACTAAAATCTGGACCTTAAAAATCAGGGACTTTATTTATCATACTCCTACTAAAATGCTGACTTTAAAAATCAGGGATTTTCTATATCACACTCCTACTAAAATCCTGACTTTAAAAATCAAGGACTTTCTTTATCACACTCCTACTAAAACCCGAACCTTAAAAATCAGGGACTTTCTATATCACACTCCTACTATAATCCTTACTTTACAAATCATGGTCTTTCTATATCGCACTTCTACTAAAATCCGGACCTTAAAAAAATCAGGGACTTTCAATATCACACTGCTACTAAAATCCTGACTTTATAAATCAGGGACTTTATATATCACACTCCTACTAAAATGCCGACTTTAATAATCAGGGACTTTCTTTATCACACTCCAAATAAAATGCTGACTTTAAAAATCAGGGACTTTCAATATCACACTCCTACAAAAATTTCACCTTGCTAGATTTTTTTCCCTCCATTTTTCAAGTGACAGTGTCACAGGATGACAATAATTGTAGTGATGGGAATGGAGGGGAAAAGACATATGTTATTGCTTTCAAAAACAAAAATCCAGTCTATTTAAAACATAAATAAAATTCATACCTCCTGATGCACAAACTATACATATATCCGGATGCACAAACTCTTCATATATCCGGATGCACAAACTCTTCATATATCCGGATGCACAAACTCTTCATATATCCGGATGCACAAACTATACATATATCCGGATGCACAAACTCTTCATATATCCGGATGCACAAACTCTTCATATATCCGGATGCACAAACTCTTCATATATCCGGATGCACAAACTATACATATATCCGGATGCACAAACTCTTCATATATCCGGATGCACAAACTCTTCATATATCCGGATGCACAAACTCTTCATATATCCGGATGCACAAACTATTCATATATCCGGATGCACAAACTATACATATATCCGGATGCACAAACTCTTCATATATCCGGATGCACAAACTATTCATATATCCGGATGCACAAAATATTCATATATCCGGATGCACAAACTATTCATATATCCGGATGCACAAACTATTCATATATCCGGATGCACAAAATATTCATATATCTGGATGCACAAACTATGTCTGAAACGTTTACTATGTGTCATTTCAACGATTTTAGAATACATACCTCCGTAGTAGTCCAATTTTACTCAGATTTAATGCTTCCATATACACATGGGAAAAGATCCCGACTTTGCAACATCTCTATCATTTTCCCTCATATCGCTATGGACATTCCTTGATGTAATATTCTAATATTTCTCGATTTGGACTGCATCAGCTGAGCACTCAAATTAATTGTTCACGTGCCGTTTGGTCAATGTGTTGGAGTTCCATCAAGAAGGTTTAATCTCCCATTTTTCTTCCCCATCTTGTGGTTAAAAAGAAAACCAAATTGTAAAATAACATTAGCAGCAGAGGTGATGCAAATAAGTTCTGCCTTGAGTTACATCAGACGATAAAGAAAATAACAGAATAAATCATTATTGGAAAAAAAATCATATTCAGGCGATACACATATGACGTATGATTTAAGTACAAAGGTGTATTATATAAGAAGTCATCATGTTGTAATAAAAATGAGAGAGAGAGAGAGAGAGAGAGAGAGAGAGAGAGAGAGGGAGAGAGAGAGAGAGAACATGGATTATCTAAACGCTACAAGCCCAAGGAGTATCTAAACAGCAGTGGAAATGTGAATATCATTTTTCAAATGCTCGATTTGCTTCTGCACGAAACTAATATAAATAATTTAAGTAAAAAATCTTTTGATATATTTCGCTTAATATATAAAAGTTTCGCCATCGGATGAAATGTGAAATCAGCATATCGAGACCAATATTCAGTTTCTAATTCACTCATATTATTTTATTTGCATTTGTCATTAAATTTATCAAGTTCAGTCTAGCTTTCCTAAAGAATTCACACTCAAGGAGGTAATGGAATTCGTCACCCGAAACATTATTCTCACATTTGGTACACTTTGTATCTTCATATCGAATTTTATCCCAACGACCAGTTTCAAGGGGTAATTTATGATTTGACGCCTTGAAATTGAAGAGAGATAAGTAAACATGTTTAGGAATTTTATTATATATTCTTCCAATTGGATACCTGTTTTATAATATTAAAATTGTGCCTTATCCATTTATGATTAAAAAAAAAAGAAAAAAAAAAAAGAAACAAGAATGAACAACCAAACGCGTCATCCTGTATACCCTAATTGACACTTTATTTATCTTCCACTGATGTGTGAGAGTCAAAAATTAATCATACGCATATTTACAGTGTTGTGTAGTGGTTGACCGTCTGAATCTGTATGTAATATATAGACTGGAGTACGTTTTCTTCACTTTTTGTTTCACTTTGAAATTCATTATGGAATTTTTCCATTAAATCCAGATTTTCATATCCTCATATTTCACTCCCATAGGTAAGTATTTGTATTGTAATGACCATGGCTAGAGTCACAGTGACTCTGATACTATTTTGAATCTTTTTCTTATATCAATTTTGTTTTGATAAATATGTCATATATGAAATGAATATGAATTATAATGTGTCACTGACAAAACACTTGTAAAACTCTCACTGCTCTAGGATATACTGATGGCAAAAATAAAGCTTCAGGTCGAAGAAAGGAGAATACATCTTCAACATTTAGCCAGGGAAATGACAACCGATTGGTTGTATCTGTGGGGTAGATACGATCGGTTGTATCTGTGGGACAGATACGATTGGTTGTATCTGTGTGGCAGATACGATTGGTTGTATTTGTGGGGCAGATACGATTGGTTGTATCTGTGGGGCAGATACAGGAAGTTGCACAATGTTTCATCGTACAAATGAGTAAAGCTATGAACATCCATGAATAGTCCTACTGTACTACAAGAAAGGAGCTTATGGCCGTCATCAAAGCATGGAAAACGTTTCTTTACTATCTATATGGACAAGAAAGTTTGCTCAGAACAGACAATGCTGCAGTGAGTTGGGTAAGAAACATCAAGAAACCGACTGGCCATGTTGCCAGGTGGCTTCAAGAGCTTGACACCTACAATTTTAAGATAGTGCATAGAGCATGACGACAACACTCAAATACTGATGCTTTGTCCA
Source organism: Margaritifera margaritifera (assembly GCA_029931535.1). Classification (NCBI taxonomy): domain Eukaryota; kingdom Metazoa; phylum Mollusca; class Bivalvia; order Unionida; family Margaritiferidae; genus Margaritifera; species Margaritifera margaritifera. The sequence continues at coordinate 4,413,504 of JAQPZY010001659.1, forward strand.
GAAGGCCATGTCGTGTTTGTTAGAAACAAGAACAAGGTAATCTTGAATGTAATGATGAAGACTGTGACTACAACTTTCAAACCAAATCGTCCACGTGAATTTGGTAAGGGTGTCGACACAGAGTCGAAGTGCTGCCCAAGGCAATGAGCTGGCACAAATCCAGGCAGTACTTGAAGGTTGGTCACCTGACATCATGTGCAATCTTTAATTAGAAGATCAAGACATCTCTGCTATTCTAATTGCTATTGAGGAAAAGTCTGGAAGGCGAAAGTGGAATGCCATATCTGATAAAACATAAACACTAAAAACACAAAACACTCTGGCTACAGTGGGGCAGATTAACAGTCATTAATAGCATGCTTCACCCGCAAATTGATTGAAAATGGTGCGAACCATACCACATTGCAACTGTTTGTTTGAAATAAACGAAGTCTAGATGTCCTAAAATACTTCCATGACATACCATCTGCGGGGCATTTAGGTGCTAAGAAGACCCTAGAACGAATAAAGCAGTCCTTTAACTGGCCACGCGTGAAAGAATTTGTCACTGACTACTGTCACATGTGTGATAAATGCGCACCTAGAAAGCCATCTAGAAAGATGAATATTGCTCCTCTAAGGCAATACATAGTCGGTGAAACCATGGTAAAGGTTGCTCTAGACGTACTTGAACCACTTCCTCTGACTGAGAGTGGCAACAGGTTTATACTGGTTGTTTCTGACTGCTTTACCAAGTGAAGTGAGGCTTTCCCAATTTCAGACAAGAGTCTAGCACCATTATTAAAACATTTGTAAATACATCTGTATGTCATTTTGGCGCCCCATTATAGATCCTGACAGATCAAGGTAAATACTTCCAGTCCAAGATATTTCAAGAAATATGTGACTTTCTGAAAATAGACCAAACAAAAACCATTAGTATGAGACCACAGGCCAATAGAACAGTTCAAAGGTTTAATAGGACCCTACAAGAAATGCTGACCATGTATGCTGAAAAGGATCAGAATCACTGGGATAACTAACGACCGCAAGTCACGATAGCCTATCGAGAATCGATAAACTCCACAACAGGAAAAACCCCAAACATGATGATATTGGGAAGGAATATCACCTTACAGATGGAAGCAGCTGTAGGGAGGACATGCTCATCTCAGTTTAACGATGATGAGGTAGACCTAGACAACGGAACAACTGAGGAGCAACATGGAGAATTCCCTTAGCATTGCTCGACAATCTCTTAGAAAGAAATCTGGTTACCAGAAAAGACATTATGACTTGCGTGCAAACAAACGTTCCTTTACAGCTAGACAGCAAGTTAGGGTCTACGATGCATCAAAAAGAGTTGGTGTATGCCATTAAACTTACCTCGAAATAGAAAGGCCCATTTGTTGTTGTCAAGAAGATTGATGATGTTACTTCACTTTTAAGAGGTCACCAAAACAGCTTGCCAAAGTGTACTATATTGACAGACTCCTGCCATGCCATGGTAGAAACCCACCTACTTGGTTTACTAAAGATGAGTAAACCTTGAAAGTCATAGTAATTTTTGCACATAATAGTAATGTACATTGGGATTCTTCATAAAGACATTTTAAAATCAAACTGTTAGTTTACAGTAACTACTGAACATGTTGTACGTGTCCCCTTTCCTTTTAGTATATAAGAATACGAACCCTCTGTAGTAACCTTCAAGGAATAGTGTATGTCTCCGATGATAATTGATGAGTACTGTAGTGATCCTTTATTGACAGATGTTGATCCAGGATGGGCGATGACAATATTTACAATAGCAGAGAGAATACCTTGAATATATTATCCTATTTAAGTTACTTAAGTCTGATAGATGGTGATCCAGGATGGGCCAAGTCAAGGTCAAGATGAATTCTATAGTATAAGATGGTGGGGATCTGGCCTGATCAATCATGTTCCCTCCCATGTTTTTGAGTAAAATGTATTCAAAATAGTGTACAAAAGATAGTCCTTCCTGTTTGGACATGACTAATGAGAAGAAAAAAATCATAACACAGACTTAGTGCCTAGTTATACCACTGACCTGTCAAGAACTAATTAACTAAGCGTATTCCTTGTCAGTTGAACTGATATGGATGGAATCAGATATACATCCTATTATTCCCTTCACGTTCCATGTAGAACCTAATTAGTCATCGCCACTCCTTCAGGTAATTGATATTTCCATGACCTATGCCTGAAGGAAGAGTAATTCCAGCAACCTACAGTGAATCTTTTTTGTCTTTGCAGAATGGTGGCGAATTGTTGGCTATGCAACAAGACCTTTACTAGCAAGAGAGAGCTGAAAATCACATGATTCCGGCTCGACATGGTCAACTAGTGATGATCTACCCGTGTTACTATCGTGAGGAGCGGGTATTCAAACGTGTCCTTGACCTCAAGAGTCACTGTAGAAGGCATCATCTGGACAACGTTAATGGAGTGCCTAAATAGTTCTATGGCGAGAACAAAGCTTTTTGGATTATAATGTATCCACAAGATTACAAGCGCCTTGTAAGACCGACCAAATTGCACTATCCAACAGCCATAAGAGCCAGAGTTGTGGTGCTGAAACGGATCAGAAAGATTGTCAGATCCACCCGAAGCAGAAGCTATTGCCAGCAACTTTGGGAAGCATAGGGCAGACTAGATGCACAATAACCCACACCACAGTTGACAAGCCAGGACAAGCGGGCCACAGCCATAACCAGCAGGCTGGATTTTGCCACCTCCTTGTCCGAGTCTCATTTCCAACCAGATTATGAGGATGAGGATGCCAGTATGGCTACCTACCAGACCTGACATGGGGAAAATGACCCTTTGTGAGATCTCCTTGGTACCACAAGATATCAATGTAACCCTGCAATAAGCTTTCACAAAGTACAGACCACTCTTGAAGGATCAGATTCTGTATGACCCTAATGCCATGGCTACCATCGCCAGAAGATTGGCTATATTGAAACCACATGTTTCATGCAGCCAAGACCTGATCCAGCATTACCAGTGTCATCAGTCCCCATGCCATCCTTGCTGGAGCCATCAATGCTGAACCACAGAGTGTATCTCATCATATGTCAATCTACTAAAATCTTTGCAATAGCTGGATCCAGGTCCCAAAAAGTTATCAAAGATAAATTGTCACAAAACCAGGCCAGAGCAGTTGCCTTGTTGTCTCAGGGATGCATGCCTCTATTCCCACTATCTAGGAGGGACTGGAACTCGCTGCCGGAAGAAGATGTAACCTTTGTCATTGGCCAGACATCCAGCAAGTGGTCACCAAAGTGATTGGAAGGAATTAACCCAGATAGAAAACTGCTGGTTTGGGAATACACCGCTATGGCCTTATCCTCCGCAAAGACCGGTCTGCCCTTCGCACCCCAAAAAAGGCTGGGTCTACTGGATACCTTCAATTTCCTGGCCCTACCAGGAACTGTAACATACCATCTGAAGAAAAAAGACCAACGTAGGTATTATACGTATGAAGTTTTATGACAACAAGCCAAGGAAGGTGGAGAAAAACCTGCAATGGAGGACTGGTTGTCCATACTGGAGGAAGGGGCAGGAAGTCGTGACTTTAGTTATGATTTTTTAATACAAAAGACTGATGGGGTCAACTTGTGCCTAGACGCTGACTAGACGGTTTTTTTCAAAATGCCCTCGATACATTCCTTCAAGATCCGAATCTTATTTATTGGTTGTCTTAGTAATTGTAATTTCTACGCAAAAGTTCTTTTTTGTAATTGTATGCAAAGAAAAGTCAGAAGAATTGGTAACTTAGCAGAGGAGAGTGTAATGACCATGGCTAGAGTCACAATGACTCCGATACTATTTTGAATCTTTTCCTTTTATTAATTTTGTTTTGATACATATGGTACATATTATATGAATATAATTTATATTGTTTCACTTACATAACGTAGCAATTATAATTATCTCTGATTTCTAATGACTGGCAAACTGTTAGTCTATCAGTACAACCGAACTTTACATGTGTAATCTATTTTCGAGGTACTAGTTTATTTGGTTAAACGTCCTTGAAAAGTTTCCTGTAACGTTTTCAGAGTGAATAGTTTTACTTGCCTGCTATACATATGATACTTTTATGCTACTACTGTAAGTAATTTATGTGAAATTCAGCCATAATCATAAAGAGAAGGATCCATGTGTAGTCCTTGTATCACAATGTCCGCCATTTTGGATTGGCATGAGAGTTTTGTAGTTGGTGACTCTACACTTGATATTATTCTGTCCATTGAGAGTAAGGTACTAATAAGTAAGTACATTCCGATTAGCATGTTTTAGTAATAATATAGTTGAATTATTGGAGACTTAAATTAACGTGACATAAATTTGAGTTCATAAGATGTTCTTATTCTTTGCATAGACAAGCCCAGCAATGCTCAAATACTTATGGTTATGTATTTTATGTATTTACAATGTTGACATTGTATATCATGCAAACTGTATTGTTTACAATGCAATACACAGCACACCACACACAAGGCACTAATTGGTTACATGGTTTGCCGTGCCTTCAACGATCAGTTGAATTGTGTCATGTGATGTCGGGGCGGGGGGGGGGGGGAGGGGTACAAAAAGGGGTATATTGACATTGCTGGCCAGACAACTGATGAGTACGGTCGGCTCCAGAATTCGAAATTACCGAGAAGCAAAGTGTCAATTTAGTACATTCTGAATGTGGAGAAATAATTGACTATAATGTCAAATAAAGAGAAAACCTAACTTTATTCCAAATTAGATTGGAACGGTTGTCTCCTACTGCACATGACAGCTTTCCATCCTCCCCCAGTCTAGTATATTAGAATTCCAGAAATCGAGTTGTAGAGAATAATTATACCTTTATTTAATATATACTTAAGTGTTAAATATAGAAACTTCTTGGCGAAATAATTTTCATATTTTAATTCCTATATTTTCACATGTGAAAAATATATCCTTATATTTTCACATGTAATAATATAAGATTTCTCATCATGCCATGCGACACTTGATTGTGTGGGCCTACAGAAGTTATACCTGCAGCACTTTGTGGGCTATTTATTTATTTATTTTAAATTCATTAAATATTGTTAAAATGTTCTCCACTCTATGTTGATGATCTTACCCTTTCCACTCACAGAACACACATACACTCGCACTTTTGATAATTTCTAACACAACAATCTCCCTTTTTATGTAAAAGTACAGGACCCTTATGGGCTGGTAGGGTTCCTACAGTATAATGATAGGGTCCAATACTTGTAACTGCAGATCTAAAGGTAAATCGAAGTTCCTTTTTCTCTTAAACAATAGATTAAGAGCCTTACAGGCTCGAACACTATTACGATTCCTTGTCTTGCAAAATCTCCTGGATTTTGAAAAGAAAACACCTAGCTATTTATAATGATCAGACGCATATGAAAGAGTAATATCGGGAATTTATTGTTTACAAATTTCAGTAATAAAAGTCACAAAGCAATATCTACCCAAGGCTATTTAGACATTGTTCAGAGTAGTATGAAATATTCCAGAGCTAGGCCAGTGAAACAAAACTAAATAAGAGAGTCTTACCTTTGTGTATCATCATCATCATACGAGAAATTTACAATTCAACATTAAAAACAACTAGACCGGACAGAATTGAGGATTGTATTTCATATTTACAAAACAAACAACAACAAAAAATAAAAATAAAAATAAAGAAAAAAAAAATAAATAAAGCAACAACAACAAAATAACTGCTGGACAGAGGATTAATTTCTTGCTCGTTAATAAATTATAAATGATCAGCCCATTAACAAGAATAATTTTAGTTTAGAGTGTCAGTTATACAAAGGTTTATGGATTAAGTATATAATTTAGTTATATTGGAAAAGAACAAATGTGTTTAGATTTAAACTTCCAATTCAGAAAATAATAGTAAAAATGAGCAACTTAAATGTTTATTTGTTTAAGACTTTTAAACTTAGAAAAAGTATTGTATATCTAAACCAGTGAAGATAATGGCGATGATGATGACGTCGGCGAGGGTAATAATAATAATTATAATAATAACAATAATAATATTATTATTATTATTATTATTATTATTATTATTATTATATCCAAATAAGTTACTTATGTTACAAACAAATTTAAGTTCTTGGTTTACAGATGAATATTTCTCCCAAATCCTGTTCGATAGAAGAATGTGTGCGTGCGTAGAGGAGCGGGGTACATGTGTGTGTGTGTGTGTGTGTGTGTGTGTGTGTGTGTGAAAGTATTCTTTATGCATAATTGTCACTCTTTTGATAGTGATCATTTTTGCATCCGAAGATGTCTGTACTTTAAATGTATATTATTGTAATTATGTTCATTTATTCCACTATCTGTTGCTTATGTACCGAATTTCTATCCCCACAATTCACGGTAAATAAAGTCTATATTTTGTTAGTCCTAGATCAGTATTGTGCTATAGCCTATCAAATCCAGTATAGAAACATGAATAATATTGGTACTTTAGCAAAGTACCAAGAGAGGACATTAGTGAAAATGCATGAAACAGAGTTGTTACCGTATTTCTCATTCACGAAATCTATCCAAATAAAAGATTTTCTCTTCTTGAAAGCTTATAATTGATAAACAGGTAAAAGTCTGTGCTAAGAATGAACCCAACAGGATTTATAATGCTATGTCTCGTCTGCTTTGCCGGTACATGGTCCAAAAACAAAGTGTAGCTACTTTAGCAAGAATAGTCGGTCATTGTAACCATAATTTACGTGTTATGGGTGCCTACGTAAGCGACAAAGGTGAATGCACACATAAAGTTTCATGATGATACATACAACAGTGTCTAGGAATCTGTGCCACATGTAAATAAAACAAAAATCCATGGAGCATGAAAACTACAAGTCCATTTGTTTTTTTGTTTTTTTGTTTTTTTTTTGTGTGTGTGTTTTTTTTTGTTTTTGGTGTTTTTTTTACTTATCCCACTGCGTTTTAGATGTTTGGACTATTATGTTGAGATGGGAGGTCAGAGCGTATCCCTATCGAAAATATGGAATTCTTCAAAACCAGGCAGTAATGTCATAGGATGGTCGCCTTAAACAGAGGCTATCAAATTAAGCGATATTGTATTGAATCCGACGCGCCTGGCGTCGATAATTAGAATATTTATTTTCTTATTCATAACAACTAAAACGTACTTTTCTCTTTAAAGCTCAATTACGGAGGTCTCAGTTTCAACTTATTCTTTAATCTTTTGTACCTGAAAACCCCATATCCGTTGTTATTATACATTTCTATTGCATTGTTTACCAATAACTGCGTTTAAAAGTATGACTCTCACAAAACCTTCCGCATGTATGACCTGTCCCTGATATGTATGCGGACGTGACGTATTATTAGTACAAAGAACCGGCTAACGTAGAGATTATAGTGTAGGCAATTTGTGATAGGTTATGAAATAGTGGTCTTGTAGAAAATTAACACATTTAAACAACTAATGAAACACTTACAATCAATATGGTCATCGATAAATCGACAGAAAAAGGGAAACACAGGATCAAAATTATTGTAAAGAATTACGAATATACTGTCCATTCAAACGCTACAGGGCGACTTTGGCTTATTTTCTAATTTTTATTTACACCAGATCTCTAGTTTTAGTTAATACTATATACAGTAACTCTTTGAAAATAACCTGCAGCTCTTTATAATGGTACAAAGGGACCCCTCCCCCTGTAAATGTAATTCCTTATCCTATAACATAATATAATTTTACTTCGTTCTACTTTATATTTACTGCTCTAGTTTCGCCGTCATAATCTATTAAGCAAATTTGTAATGAAGATATGTATTTTGCAGCTCAAATTTCTCTTCCCTATGAAAGGGGACGACCTAAGTTTAAATATTCTTCCGCTTCCGCTTCTTCTTCTTCTTTATCTCATCTCTCTCTCTCTCTCTCTCTCTCTCTCTCTCTCTCTCTCTCTCCGATTTTCCCTGATGATTGCCTAAATGATAACTCTAAATCCTTTTTTTATCGTTTAGAAGGATTTGTTTGATTGCTTGCAATATACTTGGATGAAAAATAGAATGAGCAGTAGGTTCTACTCAGAAAACTCTTCATAATACTACTCGGTGTAACACAGTATAATCGGTAGATCCCTATTTTCTGCGTCTTTCTTTGTTTTTATATTAGGACTTTTTTTTTCTTTCTCGGTTCCTAAAGAAACTTAAGTACAAATTCAAGGAAAACAATATCCCATTTTCTGTTTTTGATCACATTTTGTGAACGTATACTACACAAAATCCGTCATTTTTACCAAATCTGACTGTGGAATCAAATAGACTTCTACATTAGTGGCAGGGCGGTTTGTTCTAGTATAACGTCACACATAGCTGCAAACTGAGCCTTTAGTCAAGGGAGGTAACGCAGTACAATTTAGCATTGAAACGGGATTTTTAATCTACACATAATCTTCTACAAAGAGCATGATAAATTAACATTTTGAAAATTTTATACATAATTGACCTTGAAACAGCCAACGCACATGCCCAATCTGATTAAAATTAAGATCCAACGTATCAAAAAAACGGGGTGGGGAGGTCAGAGGTAACTCAGACTCCAAAAGTACATGTACGTCACTTCTACATACATGTAGATTCTGCCTGATGTGATGTTAAATGTGAAGACAGCCATTAAATTTCATGACTATATATACAATAGGGTCCTTGATCACAGTGACTTACTTTTGCCGCTATTTAATAGCATACTCCAAGGAAAACATACCATTTAGCGATACTTCATTAGGATTGTCAACAGTAACTTGGAATTTTGCACTTGCGACATGACACAATGCAGTCCGATGTATCTCTGCACCTAAGAGTTTCTAACGTACTTTGAAAAAGTAATTATGATTGATGGATAAAAACCTAACTACAGTATGTTTTATAACTGTTTGCACGCGCATCGCCAATAAATTTTACTGCAAACATTAAAAATAAAATTTTCCACAAATCGTGTTTAAAGTGGATACCCAACACCCTTTGTCCAGTCAAACCTATACTGTGTCGGATGAATGTGCGCATGCACTATAAAATCCATGTCTAACTTGAGAAGGACACGGTGCAGTTAAGATGAATTATTTCAGGCAAATTATTGCTCATTTCCGTTTAAATCATGGATATTTTTTTAAAACAGCTGTTTTGCCCGACTCGGTCGATCACCCTACCCCATTAACTTCGCAGGCAGAGAAAGCAGAAAAGGGGCATGCTATCCTTGATAAAAACAGACCATTGTCCGGTACACTGTCCTCTTTACATCGTATGTGCCAGTTAAACAATTTTCCTAATACAGCCAACATTTCTCTAAAATCATCTAATGTCGACAGTCCAATAGTATCATATATACATTGTGCGATCTCGTTACCCCATTCTCCTTATTAAAGTAAACATTTCTTGTATGAAGCTGAGAAATACAGTCCAATAAGGAACTACTCTTTTGCTTCATAAAATAAAAACAGCCAATAATAACCCGTATCTAATATTTCAAATTTTAAAAAAGAAATGTAATGGAGATGGCTTAAGACTTTGTTATTATTGCTTTTCCTAAGTGTTCACACTGCCTCTTGATACACATTCTAGTATTATGCCAAGCGAAAAATATCCATCAAAACTTAGTTTCCTTTACTGTTGAAGTCGGACGGTTCCGTTGCCTAAGACGGCCATCTACATGTATGCGTCTACGGAACAACTTCCTGACGGCCATATTGAAATCCCTCCGTTGCCATGCATAGATCAATGGGTTCATTATGCTCTTGGCAATGCCCACAAATACAATCCAGTTTGCTATGTTCCATTCCCATGAGTGGATGTAATCCATTGGATCTGAAAATGCCCTGATTTGGAAATACGTATACGGCAACCAACATATGGAAAACATCAAGGTCACAGCGGCCACGACCTTAGCGCCCCTAAAGTCTTTCAACAACTTCCGATCTGTGCTCATTTGGGTATTTTTGTTCATATCAAGAACATTTGTCAAATGGCGTCTTTGGCTCGGACGTACTTGGGATAAGTATTGTCTAGCTTTCAGTACAATGAACATGTACATAATAAGTGTAAGTAATGTAAAAAGTAACACGGTTAACGCCATTAGGAAGAGTTGCAGCGGTTTGACGATTTGCTGATATAAACATGGAATGCCTCTCTTCCAATTGTTAAATCCAGTGAAAGGTAAGAAAAAGAAAATGAAGGAATACACCCATGACGTCCCAATAAGCAATTTCATTGTAGTATTAGTTATTATGCTAGGATGTTTATGCGGATGACATACTGCGAGATATCTGTCCAAGGTAGTGAAGGTCACTGTCAGTTGTGAGGTCAAAGTCATTAGGGTCACTATCTGGTAACCAAGAAGACAAGCTACAAAATCACTTTGAAATGCAGGGAAAACGAAATAGAATACTTGAGACCCGGATGAGATTCCTGTGAAGAAGTCGGCCACTGCTAGATTGATGACAAACTTGTTTATTGTTGAACTCCAGCGAAGATACTTCAGAATTACAATGATGACGATAACATTTCCAAGACACGCAAAAATGCATACAATACTTTGAAGGATAAGAAATACAACAGATTCGGGCCTTGTCCCTTGGTTGTTGGTCGTAGAATTGGACACGTCTCCATAGGTTTGGTTAGAATGAGATGGTATGATGAAAACTATTACATCAGAATGGTTCCCTGAGTCCTGCAAATAAATATCATCCTTCATAATTGACGCAAATGAACAAAATTCAAAATTAGATTACTCGATCCATCTCACCCCACCCCCACCCCCACCCCCACCCCCAAGTGTTGGGAAAAACTCAGAAAGAAGATATTATGGACTAGGGCATAGACATCGGTGTCTTCAAACATGTATATCTTTGTGCGTATTTAGCAATAGAGTTCAGTATGTACTTTGACCACAAAAGAAATTAATTAGTCGATGATCATGAGTCATATAAGCATAATTGTTCAGAGAAACCATCTTTCAGAATTGATTCCGCCACTGCAATGGGGCTTGTCTATTTAGAACAGTCCAAAGCTAATGTCACCGTCTCAACCCAACCCACACATCTCCCATCCTTTTCCACTGTTTTTCTTAATAATAACATTTCCATCACTGACAATAGATATTTTTGTTTCTGGTTCGAAGAAAGCATTTCATGAGTTAGACGTTATTGTACCCACTCCCTTTTTTTTTTTTTTTTTTTTTTTAAATCTTTTTGCGCATGTTTTAAAGGTTTTCAGACCTATACAAGATTTTTAAGTGGCAATTTTCCTTATATTTGTATTTCTTTCCCTATGGATACCGAGCTCCAGACACACCTAATTGATTTACTTTTGTTTAATATTATTAATATCTCTTGTGCAACCGGTGAAATCTATCTATTGAACTCATAAGTTCGTGTAAACAATAAGGTCATCATAAGGTTAGTTGGGCCATGGAATGATAAGTGTTATTATATGCAATATAGGCGTGTAAATTACAGCTGATAATTTCATATAATTCCCACACTCCATGTATTCATAAGTCTATGATATCTATTAAACGTAGTCTTTCTCGACATTGCATGCTGCCTGGTCGTGCCTACTCTATAATTCAGGCTAGAGAAGTGGTTAGCGTGCATGACTCGCGATCAGAAGGGTTTGGATTCGAATTCTACCATCAGATCAACCCATGTCGACTGCCGTTTGTGCTTCGGAGCAAGGTATGTTGGACCAATTGCCTCGTATTTCGGTGCGATGACTGTGATTGAGCTATTCACAGCAATACACGGGTCTAGACTGGTGGCTCCAAACCCCATCTACTGACATATGAATTGGTAGCGTCGCTATTTTATCTGATATGGGTACGCAGGGTATGTCAAAAAGACATAACGATAGCATTAAGGAGTATGCATTCCACCTAGATTGTTGCAACCATGTGCATTCAAATGTATACATGAGCATTCCTACATATTTTAAACTATCCTAATTCAATCGAGTTAACAGTTTTATCACTGGTTTTAAATTAATCCGATTTTTAAAAATATGTTTGGCAAATTGGGTCAGTGTATATTTGCAGCTATTGAAAGTGATTTCTGATAATAAAAAAATTCTTTTTCTATTATTAAGAAAGTCAGGGCAAAAATTAACCAGCATAGACATTTTTGTTTTCATAACAAATGTATAGTATGCAGATGTACAAGAAGTATTGACAAAGAGTTAAAGAAATGTAACTAGAAGATCTTTCGTTTAAAAATTACTTAGTTTTTCTCTCTAAAGATTTTAGGAATTTATTTTAATCTTTGCCATTTTTACTACCTAACTTTAACTCGACACCATATTGAAACGATTGTTCTCACGTGCTGTTAAACTCTATACATACATACATACATACATACATACATACATACATACATACATACATACATACATACATACATACATACATACATACATACATACATACATACATGCATGAATACAAACATACATACAAACATACCGGCTGTTTTCAGACATAAGGTCATATTTAACGTAATTGTCAGTTAATTATTTTCATCATCAAACTCATGATCAAAATAACTATCATCTCTACTCGAAGAAGAAGAAGAAAAAGAAATGATGAAGATAACGATGACCACGATGAGGATGATGGTTGTCGAAGTTGTTGTGTTTTTGGTAGTAATAGCGGTTATGAGAATGAGGAAAACGGTGTGGTTCACTATTTCTACAATGTTTATAATAGCACTTTCCTCGTTATGTCTCCCCCTCCCTTGAGGGAGGCATATTGGAGTTGAGCTGTCCTTCTGTACGTCCGCACGTCTGTCGACTGTCCAGCCATCCATCACACATTCTTGTAAACAAGATAGCTATAAAAAAAGAACTATCGAGCAAAACCATATCAAATTTTATATTTAGATGCCTTGGGTTGGTCCCAAGACCTGGTTAGGTTCTGATGACTGACCACATGTTTCAATCTTTTTCATCATTTTATAACTTTCTGAATTTTGCCTATGTTGACAAAAAAACTCGCAAGCACATTTAAGGAAAATTATTTGGTTTAGACAAAAAGAATTTGGTATGCATATTTGCAGTAATACATAGAAGACCTGTTAGGATTTTAAGGCTATCTTAAATTTGTTACAGAGTTTGGATGTAGACTTTTATAACAAAATCTTGCAAGCATGATAAAGCAAAAATCACTTACGGTAGACAAATAAAATATGGCAGGCATATTTGTATAATAATCTTAATCAGCTGTTTAGATTTTCAGGCCATTGCAACAATTGTTCAGTTCTTTTGTTGTTGGGGGGTGGGGTGTATTTTTATTTGTTTTATTTTAAAACTTGTTGGATTTTGACTTTAGGATGAAACACTTATGAGCAACATTATGCAAAACTTCATTTAAAAAAATACAATTTGGCATGCATATTTGTGTTCCTATGTAGATGAATTGGTGAGATTTTCAGGGCATTTTAGCAATTTGTTTATTTTTTTTGGATGGGGGGGGGGGTATGGGGGGAGGGGTACATATTTGTAAACTTTTTGGACATATACTTTTGTTTCACAAACAAAACAAACAAAAAAAAAAACATCCAGTTTGAATGATTAAGCAAAAAGCAAAAATCACTTGAGGTAGACAAATAAAATTTAGCTGGCTTATGTGTATAATACTGTAGATGAACTGATTAGATTTTCAGGCCATTGCAATAATATTTCAGGGTTTGTTTTACACATTTTTAACTCTCTGGACAAAAATCTTGTTAGAATAATTAGGCTAAAAGCACTGAAGCTACTAAGTTTGAATAATATTTTTGGCATTTATGTGTATATATCCTGATTAGATATTCAATTGTTCCATATTTTAAAACAGATTTTTCAACTTTTTGGTGCTTAGAATTCTATGAAAAAAGACTTGTTAGCACAATTAACCAAAAACCTTTTTAGGCAGACAAATGTAGAGAACTTGACTGAATTTTCATGCCACTATAGCAATCATTTGTGATTTTGTTTCTATACTTGGGCTTATTTGGTCTGCCGTATGTTTACAAAAAGAAATCTTTTTTTTTTTGAGGGGGGGGGGGGGGGCCGAAGGAAGGGGCCGAGATTTCAGCCACCTCTTCTGGATAAATGTCAAACGCATCCCAGTTTTTGCAAAGTTGAACTTTCTGTATACTACTTAAATTGACTGAACTGTTTCGATTTAAATACAGAAGTACTAAAATCCGGACTTAAAAACCAGGGACTTATTATTACACACTCCTACTAAATTTGATTTTATTCATCTTTCTATCTTTTTCTTTAACTCCTATCAAGTACTGAGTCATAGAATAACCATAACTGACGTGGTGTGGAGGGGAGGGGAATAAACATATATTTGGCTTTAAAAAAAAAAAGTTTCATATAGTTTAAACATAAATAAAATTCATACGTTCGGATGCACAAACTATGTCTGAAACATTTACTATATGTCATTTCAACGATTTTAGAATACATACCTCCATAGTAGTCCCATTTCAATCAAATTTAATGCTTCCAAACGTACATCGGAAAAGATCCCATGTTTTCAACTTCACAATCATTTTCCTTCTGGTAGGTATGTACATTTCCTTGATGTAATATTCTAATATTTCTCCATGCGGACTAATCAGCTGAGCACTCAAATTAATTGTTCACGTGCCGTTAGGTCAATGTGTTGGAGTTCCATCAAGAAGGTTAAATTTCCCATTTTGTTCCTCCTCTTGTGATTACAAAGACAATCGAATTGTAAAATAACATTAGCAGAAACGGTGATGCAAATAAGTACTGTCCTGAGTTACATCGCCTGCCGTCTATTAAAACTGGTTCATTTGTGTGTTATACGCTCGAACAATGACCTTGCCATTAATTTACGACCCCTAGCAACATAAATCATCATAAGAGCCAAGCCATATGCGCTTCGATTGAGAGTGTTGTAAATCAAGGAAATCATGCAGGTTAATTGAGGCCAATAAAGTCATCAAATCCGCAAGAAAATTGCTTACTAAGGTGATTTTATCTAAATATTTAATATTGATCTAAGCAATTGATATTTTTCAAGACGTTTGCCGTTTCTGGATATTGATTCTACTGGAAGATGTCGTCCCTCTTGAAAGCCAGTCAGGTGTACTGACGACACTCAGTTCTCACACCCCATATCATCGCCATATGCTCTACTAAGAGTTGTGACTATCGGATGCCTATGATAGAGTAATATAAGGAGTTTATTGTTTACCAGATTTAATGATAACAGTCAGCAAGCAATAGCTCTCCAACGCAGTTTAGACAGTGTTGATAGTAGTAAGAAATGTGAATAGTGTGGCCGTGTCAAACCAGACTAAACAAGACAGTCATATGCTTGTGTATAACCATCTGGTATAGGAAAAGGAGAATATTAAAAATCAAAATTTGTAATTTACAATCCAGCAAGACTTGATCATGTTATTTCACAAGTTAAAAAAAGAACTGGACCACTGACAACTTTATTGTTTGTAGATAAATGCAAATTTACTTGACTAACTGAAATATGAGACAATAAGCGAACACTAATTTCCAATATTTGTACACAACATAAATTACTGCTAAGGAAGATAATCTATTTGTGTGTAGTTTATGCTATTACAAGTTACTTCAATTGTTAACAGTATAGGTATTACCGATTCTAGTACACCCGACCCCATGTTATTTTCTTCTCAATTTGTCCACAAATTTAGAAGATAAATGGGAAAGTTTAAAGAAAAAAATAAAGTATATAATTATATCTTCTTTGTTTAAAATACTCTCAAAAAGGCTTGCACTTTTTGAATATATTTGGTTCCTCTTGTCGATTCATAAGTTAAAGTATGATAGTATAATTGGGGTGAATCAGTTGAGTCTATGGGATTATAACATCAAATCGGTGCCAAGGGATTTGAGTTCATATTGCTTTCAATTATATGTCACGTGAAACTGAGGTTTACCACACATCTCTAGAAAACAGTTTCACGTGCCATGTAATTGAAATGATTAAGCAAAACGGATTTAACGTAAGAAACTTACGGTGACAACCCTCCCAATTCAGCGTTAGAAAGAACGATTAAACGTACGCCTTGGGGCGGTCAGCGGCACTAAAAACTCCTGAAATTGCTTTCCGAACGATTGACTGACCGAAGAGGGTAGATTGTATTTAGCTAAAATTTTTAATAAATATCACAGCTAAATATATATGAAATGAAAAAGCAAAATAGTTAAATATGTATTGAAGTTTTTCTAGTTAAATAAGATACAAATAGTTCAATATATATTGAATTATTTCCAGTTAAAGAGTTTTAATATATATATATATATATATATATATATATATATATATATATATATATATTTATACTTAAATCAAAATGAACACTTCAATAATTGATTTACCAATACCAAAACAAGTGGGAAATACAAGCACCTTTAATACGTTTACCACTAGATAATAATTTAAACGTATGAATAGACAGCAATGACATTGAGCCATATATGAAGAAGAAGTAGAAAATTTGGCAATTTGGTTAATTGGAAATACAATTAGACTTATGAAGAGACATACCAAGGAGGTAGAGAAGATTTATCATAGCAATTTACCCACAGGACAAACATTTTATACATATATTGCATACAGGCGAAATGGATAATGTCATTGAACGTTTATCCGACATTTTACATAAAACATTTGGTCAGAAAATAAGCGAATGTACAAGATGGATGTTTGACGAAGATTGAATTGTTAATACTGCACATAAATAGAGATTAGCTGTTCAGAGGAGACTCATACATAGTTTGCCTGAAAAAGGAACAAAATAACTAGTGATAACGTAAAAAAATATGGATAATGAATGTTTCTTTTATGTGTTAAAAACTCTGTTAAATACACCAAGTGATCCTAAATGTAGGCCACCAAAATACAACTTAGATAAATCCAGTTATGGGTTAAATGATGTCCGTTAGAAAGAAGGACTTCTACAATTTGAAAATGAATTTAACATGTCTTAAATCCGTCGGAGTAATTGAAATAGAGAGAAAAGACATGTTGACGTGATAATTATTTTTCGATCCTCTTGTCCTAATAACTATAAAAGATGGGATGAACCATTACGTTGGAATACAATATTTTGTTTAAAAATTGCTATAATTGCTGTCACCGACAGAAACACATCTGTAAAAAAAATGCTTCAGTTTTTTCCATACAGTAGAAAAAGTATCAGAATAAAAATAAATGATTACAATTTAGATAATTCGATAGATATAGTACCAGAAGCGGATTATATCGTAAAATTTAAACAACTATCAGTATCAGTTAAAATCCCGTTTGCTATTAATTGTGTTTTCGTAAGTATCATCATCCCAGAAGCAAGACACCTTGTCGCTGAAGGCGAGGTACACCAAGTACTCAATACCTATGGTGATGAAATATCTTGGACAACTAAAACAACTAAACACATTCCATCAGGGCTATGTTTGTACCTCAAATCAATCAACAAACCCTATAAACCAATAGTTTACATATGTACAGATTATATTAAATAATATTACTATGCGTTGGCTAAGACTGCAAACTTAACTGTTTGGAGTATTAAGACAGCAGAATACAAAACTTATGGTGTTAACATAGGATATTGACAATCATTTTATCTCAACAAATACATGCAATATCTGCAAGAAATAAGTAACTGAAAACAACGTAAGAGACCGTGATCACTTATCAGGCAAATATATAGACCCAACACATAACGAATGCAATTTGAATTGTGAATATCCAAAATACATAAGATTCATCACTTTCCGCTTAGGACAGCCATCTGCTCATCAAGACACTTGTAAAAAGACGATTCAGATGAAGAGGTAAAAATCACAACGAAGAGAAATATATTTTGTTCAAAAAGGATTTTATAGTTGATAGTTTCATGCAAGAAAGAAAATAGATAATAGAAGGATCATCAACTCTGAAGACAACTTTAGATTTATGAGATAATCTATAGAAGAGCTGGCTAAAAAAAATAAGCGATGAAAAATGTGCAGAGACACTGAACATTTTACAGGCATGACACTTAAATGTATGAGTAAGGACATACGCATATGAGTACATCGTAAGCCTTGAAAGGTTTATCGAAACAGCTATACCTCCAATAGACATGTTTTAGACTGAGTGATTAAAATACATCAAATGACGACGACCAATATGTATATGTCATGGAAGATTTTAATCTTCAAACACTTGGAATTCTACATGACTATTGTATCATCAAGGATACTTTGATGCTCTGTGACAGTTTCGATGAATGGAGCAATGTTTGTATAAAAAAATTACAAACTAGACCCTGCGCACAATTACAGTGCAGCAGGACTAGCCCATGGTGCAAGTTATCAGGTGTAGAACTTAAACTTTTGCCAGATTATAACATGCTCCTTTTGACTGAGAGTGGAATAGTAGGTGAATTAGCACGACCCAAAATAGATACGTTGAAGCAACTCATGAATACTAATTGGACAATTATGGAGAGACAAATTCCGATTGTACCTTGGGTCTACACGTGCAAAGCACGATCGCGAGTACCAAAGTTCAATGTCATATATTATGTACGTAGATTATAACGATCTCTAACAGTAGGCTATTACTTAATACATGCCGGTAAAATAAATTAGATGGGCAACTGATGAACAAATTGGGCAGGTAAAAGAAAATATGTTCGAAATACGAGGTGACTATGATACTGGTTGTATTTTGGTGAATTTGAATATTCCATTACATTTACTGGACATTTCTAGCACTACAATTTAGCTGCAGAGAAATTAATTCCTGATGAAAATCATTTATCAGAGTTGCAGAAACAGTTGATACATGATTACAAGGGCACAAAACCATTTGTACCAAACTCTTATTTGCATTATAAAATCAAAGAGAAATGTGACATTTACTTCAAAAACTTAAAGCTTTACATGCAGTTAGGCTTAACACTTAAAAAGTTACAAAGAGTTTCTTCTTTGAACAACAATTGTGACTATATTGAATACACATTTAAGACAAAATACAATAATTTAATTCATAAAAGATTTCTTCAAAGTGATGAATAACAATGTGTTTGATAAACAAATGGTGAATTTTAGGAAAAGAACAAGATTTAAAATATCCACAAATGGAAAATAAAATAAAAATCAAATAGAGATATATTCTTTGCCAGGAGAACAATTATTAATGATGTGTAAGTTTGAAAAACAAGAAAATCTAACTAATAAAACCAATTTCCCGTGGATTTGCAATGTCAGAGTTATCTAAACGGTTGATGTATGCATTTTTCTTCAACAAGTTTGAAAACAAATACGGTGATAGAATGTGACTGTTAGTGAAAAGTGTCTACAGTTTCTACTTTTGTTTCGACCGGAATGACACGGTTCTCTTCAAACGCAGCTTCAATTACTTTTTTGTTTTTGCTGTAGAAGACAATAAAAAATGAGTGTATTCCCTGTTAATCTTTGATTAAAGAGTGGTACTTTTGCACGATCACCCATACCGATATTTCAAATGTCAAACACTAAAAGCTAGTGTGGTTAGTAGGTTAGTTGCTTTTTTCTTATTTATTTATTTATTTATTTATTTTGATTTGAAAGTGAATACCTTGTTGAACGTTAGCTTATTTAAAACCACTACCATGCAGTTTATTATCATGTGTACGTCTCAAACAAAGCCAGATGCAATAGTTGTCAGTTTAACAGTTATTAACACTTGTCTTCAGTGTGATTTTGTTGTTTATCAAAGAAAGTCTTAATGGATTGATGGAAACTGTTGTATCAATGTGGAGACCATGGGAATAAACCATATATGGCATACCATCTATAGTCCCTTTTGTTTATCATATTGCTGAATTGTAAAATGTTTCAGGATCACTTATTTTGCAAAACACCATTCAAGATCATTCTCCGAGAATCGAGAGTGAGTTTTGTTAAAGTTCTATTAGCTCTTATGTCTAGATCTCTCTCACTCATAATGTAGTTGTGAAAGAAAGCAATTGCATTTCTGATTTCCTATTGTGCATTTGATTTATATTGTGCTGGAGATAAATGTTTTCCAGTTCACAGTATTGGTTTCCACCTCCTTTAACTTCAGACGCTTTGGCGAGTGTTATGTTAAATCTGAAATCCTGTCGAAGAGTGAAAGGATACAGTGGATATGGTGATATCTTTCACAAGCATTATATCCAAGTTGCTTAACACTGCAATGCTAGCATCTCCTTTTATCTTCATATCATACAAGAGAAAAATCTACATTGTACAATCAATATATTTGGGCTTAGCTTTGGGATTGCTATCTGTTTGTTCGAGTTTAATGTGTGTGCGTGTGTGTGTGTGCGTGCGTGTGTGTGTGTGTGTGCGTGCGTGTGTGTGTGTGTGTTACAATTATGTGTTGGATTGCAGTATTTAACTCTTTGTAGTGTCTTTTCCTGCTAGTGAGGAGTATCTATTTACCATATGTTCACATTTGTTATGTTTTACAAAACGAAACAACACTGAAGACATTTTATACAAAACTTATAAGCAATAAGCACACTACACACACTACAAGTGCAATGAATATGTATTCATATTTTACCTGTTTATCAGACAGATGATTCAGTTTGGGATATGATGTTTAAACCGATTCATGACCGCATGTCCGTTTTTCAAGTTTCTCAAACTTTCATTCAAGTAGTCAAGTGTCTTAGCACTATTTTCATTAAGCCGTTTTTCCTGTAGTTCTGGGATTTATCCTCCCTAATTAACCCTTACTCAGATCCTCTCGGATCAAATAAATTGAACAGATAGTTGCTTCCTGCAAATGCTAGACGGTTAGCTATTGCTCCCCCTATCACTACTTCAGCTGACGACATTTATTGCGCTGATAACGGAACAATAGGTTTGTTTCTGCAAATCAATTTATTATTTATCTAGTGATTAATAATAAAGGTTGGTTTGCTTCTTCAAATCATTTATTGTGCTGTATTTTAAGAGTGACAGATTTCGATGGTGCTTCCGGGTTTTAGTATAACACCTTATGATCCCGAGAATCTGTAAGTATTTAAAATAACATTGTTTATAGATTCATTGTATAAGTAATAAGTTGATTGTTTACCTATAATCCTAAAAAAAGGTCCTTATATAACGGAACATTGCCATTTGTAACATACAAGTTGAAAAAACGAAAAACATGTTAGTCTCTATCCAGTCTACGTACTATTCAGTTTAAAGCTGTATATGCTATCTTGTGTTTCTTTGTACCACCTCTATAGTGCCGATATCTTTGATGAAATCAATTTTAATCTCGTTATTGCTTATACATATGTATATTTACAGTATAAAATTAATACCATTTACAGTTGGTTGTGCGGGATATAACGGCGTTTCAACAAAGGTGCACCTCGCTGGACACTCCGTGTCCACGTGTCACATACACACCTCAGACAACTTGGTTTCTTTTCACTCATTTATCTAATGAAAACAGCTATATATCTATATCTATATATATATAACTTTATTTATTTATTTTTTTATATGAGACAGGAGACAGCTTAGACTTTTCAATGGTAGTTTATATTGATTCTGTTGTAGCTTTAGGTTGTGCTGTTGTATTTTTCACATTCTCCCTCAGTGATTCTATGCAATTGTGCTTAGCACTGGCTTTGCCATTCTGCTTTACGGATGCGACGTAAATGTTCTTTGACTTGCTTTTAAAACAGAAATGTAACCATCCATTGGTTCATACGTACTCATTCTCCTTTAGACATGCTGCGCTATTTATTGAGTAACAAAAATGTGAGACGAAAGTCCATGTACTATTATGTAGACAATTGTGAATTGGCTAAAATAAACTGGAATGATTAGCATTACATTTACTTCAATATATATGCTTGACGATAGGCTAATTTTAAGCATCAATAGTTTTTCAAAATGCATGCCGTATGCTACCGCAAGAGTAGAATTAAGTGCATAAAATATTGTGGTCACGGTGCTTTTAGTCGACATTTGTCTGCAGACAAAAGTTGGGCTATTTCATTCAGCAATATAAGACTGATTTTCCTGTCGCCTCTGCTGTGTTACCAATTTATTCGGTCAGAGTCCATGTGCCTTCAGGTAGTCGACTGTGAACTGAGTAAGGGAAAATGGAATAAGTAACAATACAACTTTTCCAATATCCATATTTGATGGTTGACCTATTGACATCTTAAACACATTCTTTGCAAGCATGATGTATGAAACTGTGAGACCAGATTTAAGTTATGTATGGTAAACAAGGCTAATAATGTCTTTTGTTTCGTTCGACATTTGTCTGCAGGTAAAAATTGATGCTATTTAGTACCTGAAAAGTGAAAGCATTTCTGGTGATGGGACTTTAGATACAGATATGATCTCATCCATCCTGAAAATGTTAGATGTCTATAGACTTCCACAGAAGGTAGCTAAACATTACAAAACCGGAATATGTCAGCGCCGATGACTATCGTTATTAATCATTTCATATCTTGTTCGCCATTTGATTTGTATGATCCCGAACAACAAAGAAAATGTTTGTATTGGTCAGAGACAATGTATATGATAACCAGAGCAAATATAACAAAAAATTATATAATGCCTTCTGATTATGAAAAAGCAAATCACATAGAAAATTTGAATCATTTCAGATGCATAACTTCATCACAGAGTAGACTGTGCGAGCACACGTTGCCCCTGGCATGGTCGTGAAAAGTATTGCCTAGTCTATTTTTGATCTGAGACTTTTTAAATGTTAACAGCTACTCCTGTAATGACAAGTATTGTAACAATTGTGTTCAAAGGTACAAATGTATCAACAACAAAGCAAACAGTACACATTTATTACGAAGAATTTGTTCAGTATTTTCAGATTCATTATTTTTTGTTGTCTGCTTCAATTGAATATGTCTGATTGCTATCATACTAGCACTCAATGCAGATAGAGACAATCTCAATTTGAATGACAAATGCAGTGAAGTGTCTGATACCATCTGATGTCATGTTATCATTTTTCAGCTCATGCTATAAACTATCTAAGTATCAGTTGCAAGAAGTCTACTATTCATAGTGATACAACATCTGTCAATTGTTTGGAAATTTTAGCAGCTCTAGCATTTACAATAATTTCGTATGTCTTCCTGATTTGTTTCTAGTCCATTTTCAGTCAATATTTTACCAGTTATCTCTTAGTATGTTCCATCTGCAATTGCTATGTTCAAGTCCTGTGTGTACTCTTCAGTTTCTGTATCAACTGAGGTAGTGCTATTTTCTACTTCGATGCATTTCTTCTTTTTCGAGCTAGACTTTGTCGAGGTTGACGTTCTGCGTAAGCGCTCTGCCTCTCTATTGTTGTGCTTTGTCCATTTGTCAATGATAAGGTATTCGCTCTTTAACCGAAAAATGGCTGACGGTTGAGGTTCTGATAATGATTTTGATATATCAATTGAAAATACATTTTATGAAGATGTTGATGATGTGATAGATAATGAGTTTGTAATCGATGATACTGTAAATCATGCTATTGATTTTGATGATCATGGTAACAGACGTCATGATACTCGGCAACAATCTATAAAGCAAAAAGAAATTCAGTTGGAGAAACTATTCAAAGAAGGAGTATACCTTGTACGTAAATATGTAAGCCATTTTTTAAAAATATTTTCAAAGTCTTTTTTCTGTCATTCAGTGGTTAGGTGTTTATACAGAGTTCTTACATTTCCACCTGGCCGGAATACATTTTGTATAATATTCATGACAAAAATGTTTTGCAATAATGTATACACAACCGACAGATGATAGATATTAATAAACATATACATATAGATCACTTGTAATTTTCAAAGTATACCATCACAACTCCATTTCTTTAGTAACTTTTTCATTCCTGGCTTACCAACTTCGCTTTGCTAACTTCTAAATTACAGGAGAATATCAATTCAGAATGAAATTCCTAAAAATGGGCTTCAGCCCAAGTGTTTTAGATTTGTAAAGAATGTTTTGACCGGTAACACTAAAAGGTTTACAAACATCTATTTTTCAGAATCTCTTAAATCTCCAAAGAGAATTGTTCAGCCATTTCTAGCCCTATTCCAAGTTTTATCTTATCAATAGTTACAATTTCATTCCAGATTTGTTTGACAATATTACAATTGCAGAATACATGCATTAGTGTTTCATCGTCATTGTTACAGAAAGAACATGTCTTGTCATTAGTATAACTAATTTTAAAGAGAAAACTACTCGTGGTAAGAATGAAAAAATCTACTTTAAATTGAAGCCACAGTAACTTTGTATCTGGAGCAATTCTATATAAAAATCCGTAAACTTCTTTCCACCAGTCTTTTATTATACCATATGTAGCTAAACGTTTCACATCCGTTATCGGGCTCTGCAAAAAGAGTTTGACAAGGATATCATATATATTTCTAATTTCTTGTTGATTCTATGTTAGAATCTTTAACACTACTTGTAATAAAGGGCAAATGAACCGTTTGAAGAACAGGTAAGAGACTATAATTGACGAATACCACGGAAAAACTCATAGCGGAAAGCTTGAACCTGCAGTTAGATGATTCTTCTCTACACAATACGAAACAATTAAGGCTTTATGTAAATGCTGTAGAAGCTGTCAATTCGAAAATAGAATCCATGAATCTAATGCTGAAATATAAATAAAAAATGAAGAAAACTTAGTTGATATATTTCCTCGAAAGAACACCACCATATCTGAATTTGCTAGGTCGATAACCTAAGGGAATTACAGGTTCCTATTTTGAAAGGTAAACTGTGGCAGTTCTTGCAACCATTTAGTATCAATATACTTATTTTTTTTTAAATTCTAGCGTCAGTATTGTTTTTTTTAAGTTTCTTAATCACTATGGTTCATCTCATTGTCCAAAAAACGAATTACATTAGCAGATTTGATAGTAGGGCTGTTATCATCACAATCTTTCTTCTCTACATTATTGCTACTCTACTCTACTTATTGCTTCTCTACATTATTGCTATTGTTTTCTTCTTTATCTTTCATAGTTTCTTGTCTTTTTCTTTTTAAGTGATTATCAACCTTATGAATGTTTTTTTTCTGTCACCTCAATATTGATGAAAAGATTTACTTCCTTCCTAAACGACTCTTTTGATTTCTGTGCTGTTGCTTCCCAAGGCACTTCCCATTCACATTGCCATGTAACTCAGTAGCAAAAATGCACCGTCACCACTAACAGCATAGTCTTGTTTCACTTTTGAATCTGCTATATATTGTGAAATGTACGGATAATATCTTCATCCGAATTGTAACATTACTACCCTAACATTTATAGTTCTATCATCATTTTCACAGTGTATGAGACTGACGAAACAGACTGTGCAATAGGTGTACTGTGCTATGCCTTTGCACGCAACATGCAGATTAAATAAGACATTATACTTTGATCGAACCTTACAATACCTTCATCTGTCAAACCGTTACTATCTTTTCAGAAAAGTACTCCAGAGTTTACTCTCGTCTGGTTTACTTTTACTATGAATTATTTGCCTGAGAAAACGAAATGCCCAGTTACCAGCATATAGGGCTCCAGTTAAATTATTCAAGCCACTTTTTGCCATCCATACTGCCAAGTTTGAGTGATTCTATCTGAATTTCATATTCCATGACGCTCCTTATCTATTATCTGAATCTTCGCTACCAAATTCTAAATTGTTGTTATTCAAATCGCTTAATGATCTGTGCTTGAAAATATCTCTTTTCACTGCAATATGTTTGTATCTCATTAAATATATTTGCAATATTGTGATTCGGATTACAAGTAAACTGAGCTTGAGGACAGAAAATAAGTGTTTCGCTCGTTAGTTCTCAAAATCTAAAGTCCATTATTTACATCATGCAAAAACAATGTAAGTTTTTGCTACAAATAAAAATAATACGTGTGTTGAACAATGTTCACCTATACTTCGCATATAAAATTGTATTTTCGTGTGTAATCTGTTCATTTCTTCTACCGTAAAATCATTACAATCTTGTTCATTTTACACAGTCTTAACATCTCTATTATTTTGTATTTCGTGTTTCCATTTGCGCTATATATATTTTTTTTTAAAATTTTTTTTCTTTTTCATTTGTAACATTTTACAACTGACTCTCCAATACACGTTCACTTGGGCACGATCGGGCTTCGTCCACAACACGCAATGTTGACTGCACCTTATATTTATGTAATTTAATTTCAATTACTATTATACGTCCAATGGTAGTTCTAAAACCTGTATCTTCAAAATCTGTGTCTTTACACACGTTGATTTTACTTCATCCATGTGGTGTAAAAACTCATCCCATGTTAAATCATTTGGTAATTCTTCGTAACAGAAGATTTTATATATGTGTTAAAACTGCTCATGATAAAACGTTTATCAAAACACTGCATTATTTATAGCGTAGTTGACGTGATTCTTATACCTTTTTTAAATGAAATTTGAAAGACGTTTATATGTAACCATGACTAACTCAACATTTATGTGAGTTTCGTTACCTTTAATTTTTTTCAAAATTTCATAGGTTGTAATCCTTTTCCATTTCAGAAGTACATAGGTTTTACGGTTGATTGTTTTCCTCTTCAAAATCTTTTTAACTTTATATATGTCATCTTATTTGTCGAATAGAGATAAATCTTGTTTGTAAAATATGCCTTCTATGTCTCTCCTTTCAAGTTTTCCAGTGTGTAAAGGACAGAATCATTTAAAATTACTTGCCTGATTTTAAATATTTCTTCGGTAATGTTCGGAAGCTATCCCTTTCAACAAAAATTGTATTTTAAAATTCTACCTGTTTCACCAAATTTAAGGTTAAGCCATCAAGATGTGTCAGTTCTCGTGTGACTAAAAAGATTGATCTATACTTGTGATCTGTTTTCTTCCTTGGTTGCTTCAACCAGATTAATGTCTACTGATATGTGACGAGTGTTATTGTATCCCTCAATTAGCTTTGGTAAAACGTATATACATTATCAGTTTCATTTTGAGTGAAATAATTGCACATTCTAGTCTTCAAAATTATGTTAAATCTTTCCACTACAGAAGAAGGGTTCTCTGAGTAAGTTGAAAAAGTATTCATTGATTTCCTTTTCCAGCAAATCCTTTTCTTTCTTGTTGTAAAGCTCGTTTACTTCATCAAACGCATCATGTATGCCATCTCCCTTTTTAATTTGAACTTTATCAGCCCATAAATTTGGTGAGAATATATATATATATATATATATATATATATATATATATATATATATATATATATATATATATATATATATATATATATATATATATCCACTGTTATATTTTTCATATCCTTGGGTGTCAACAATGTCTGCTTGCCTCTGGTCATCAACATGACTAACAAAACTCTTTTGCAGGCAAATCTTTTTCTCGCATAATAGTGTCATGTCGAAGAAGATATCTCGGTTAACCATTCTTTCAATTCTGCTCATTTTACTTTACTTTCCTTTTGTTTTGTTTAATTTGTTTTCACAATTGATTGATACTTATGTAAGCAACTAGATATTCAGCATCGTTTTAAAGATTTCTTAAAGTTGGTAACTTAAAACGGTATAATAAAAAAAAACAATCAAGAGAATACATTTTGCTTAATAAATTGTCCTTATGTATTATCAGCAAGCCAACAGGACTACTTGCTATAACATGTAATTTTATGTTCAGCGATTCGCAACCTTAATTCAATCCGTTCAAACATATGAATTATTTTAGATTTTTGTCAAATTTTGTCATACATATGGTCGAAATTAAAACATTTTCTTCATACACTGGGTCACAATGTGTTATTTTAAATCTTTGTTCTCCATCTCAGTTTTTGCTTAATTGTTGTAGAATGACCGGATAAAGTTTACTGTAGATTTAGCCGAATGCAGAGTTATGTATTTCCCTATATCAAAATACTTAATTTGTTCCTTCTTCTTACTGCACTGGTTTAAACATTTTGCTACCAGGGCTAATGGTGCTTATTTCAATGTTATAATCATTAAACATACTCTGTAAATCTGCATCTTTTATAAACCACTGCGATATACATTTTTGATGTTTGAAATGATCAAATTAACACTTTTTCTTGAATGTTGTTCTTAGACACAACTAGCTTTGAACACACTTTTATCCCGTGCAAACGTGTAAACAAATAGGCATTAACTCTTTATACTGACACTGTTATTTTCATATAAACCTTTGAAATATTTATATTACATCTCTGAAATCTACTGAATTCAATAAAATGTAGCTTTGTGTTATTATTTTTGTTTCGTATTTTAATGTTCTCGTATAATTACACGAGATGGTGATACCCAAAACTATTAGTGTATGGTTTAGTCTGGGTTTTCTTGGTTTGTGTGTTACTAATGTAAATTAAAAACTGTAAAAAAAATGTACTTTATTTTCGTCATTTTCGTACGTCTGTCTCTAAACCACTATTAGAATTGTATGGGCTATACCGAGTTTGATGGACACATGCTTCCCTTAGACGAGATTCTGGCACCAGAGTTTCTGAAATTAACACGCTAATCTTACTATATCTGTAGCAAGTGGCAGAGTTCGACAGTCCCATCTAAAGATCGTTGGAGAGCTTTACGGGTGAACATTCTTCTGCATATTCTTTTTAAGTGGTCGCCAAATTGTATTCATATTGCATTTATTTAAGACTTCTACGAGAGATATCTCGTTTATTGCTATTTTCTAAATACTGCATGTCTTCTAAGAACCTGCTACAACTGCAGTACACACTGTTAATACAATACACTGTAAGGCTAATGAGAAGTTTAACTCATCTGCTCTTTCATGGTATGGTCTTGCATAATATAAATCGGAACACGCACGGGTTTTTCTGCAAGTTATCGAAAAAACACATCAAACATAGACCTTTAGCCATCATTGCATGAAGATGTAACTTTTATCTACCAAATGATGTCATGTCACATCACACACCATGGCTACATTCATTACGGCGACTCAACTGAGATGACCTATTCTTGGCCGAAACGTTCCAAAGATTCTTTTTTCAAGCATTAACTTATGCGAGAACTTCATATACTGAATGTGTGCAAGTAGTTCCATAAGGTATCGCAATGCATTTGACATGGTTCTATTTCGTCTAACATAATTCAGCATGTGACTCAGTTCTCCGCCATTATATGATAAAATTCAGCACGCGGAAGGGTTGCGGTGGAATGCTTTTGATTGTATTATCTATCTCCAATTACAGCGAGTTTGATTTCCTTGATGAGTGGTTTATTATTATTCAAGAGGTTTACGAAGATATCCTTGTGTTGACGCAGGTTTTTTGTTTTCTAAATGTATTTGATTTTCTTGTTATAAAGTGTCTGTGAACAACCTGTTAAATGATTTTCGAGTGCTTAACGGAGGCGACAGAGGCTATGCAAACACTCAGTCTGGAAGCTTGGTGGATTTGAAAAGTGCTCGTTCTGAAGCCTTATAATCTTATGAATAATTTGTACTGCACTTAATGTCGGTTTTTAACATTTGAAAATGTTCGCACTCATGACATTGTGCATAAGCCATCCTCTTGATTAAGTGCAAGCGACATAACAAAAAAATTGAAACTAAGAAAAGTCGTCATAGTTGAATCATCTACTAAGTTAGGCGAATAAAAACGCACAACCGCATGCTGAGCCCTTCTTCGTCTATGATTGTTTGAGGCACTCAGTTTGCAAATCAGTCATAGGGTTCTCGTCGTTGTTATTAATCTTTTCCTCCTTTGCCTGAAGAGTGGTACGTGAGGCACTTCCAAAACAGAGACTGTTTGGATTTTAATTCATAAACAAACATGGATTTTGTTCGCGATTTAGCTTGACTTTAGTGGAATGAGGCAAGAAATTTGTTTAAATCTATGAAACTTACTTTGTCACAAAATAAAGTTTGTCTTTTCTTTTCTAGTTTCCTCAAGTATAAAGTGTTTAATTTTCCTTGTAGTTCCCAGATACAGTCTTTTTCCATCATACAAATGAAGTCGATTGTGACTTATACTTTGTTCGGAGCAATAATGTAGTTTTATTAGAACCAAAAGCTACCATCGAGCAAGCCTGGGTCGGCTAGAATGATTTATCCTTCGGCAAGGCACTTCACTCCAATTGTCTGGGCAGTAAATAACCTACTCATGTTGCTGTTCCGTAAAATACCAAACCAAACCAAACCAATGACCAGATATGAAAAAAGTTTCTTGTGACAGTTGTGAAAATATTTGGCTGCAATCAGCAATTACATTTTTTGTCTACAGGATCGGTAAAATTACTCCACTGTGCTCAAGAAAAATAAATTTAAAAGTGATATTAAGCTTCCCATGACGGGTAAAGTTGCAATAAACTGGCGTCCCACCCATCAAAATCGAACTCTCTAGATCCCTGTTTCGTAACAATTGTCAATGCACGTCTGACATTTGTTGTTGTTGTTATTTGTACTGGTGGTGGGGGTTCGTTAATTTGGTAAAAAGGGTTAACTGAAGTAAAATGTAGTAGTATGTGGTGGGATTTTCATTTGTTGTTTTTTGTTTGTTTGTTTTTTTTTTTTGTTTTTTTTTTGGAGGGGGGAGTATTTTATTTATTTATTTATTTATTTATTTTCGTTGATGGCATGGATTTGTAAAATTTGGATTTATGTATAGATAGAATCTAATCCGATAAGATGGATGTCTAAACAGAAATAAAACTTTTGGGATAGGGGACTTGTTTGGCTAATAGTCCTAATGTTGTTAATTTGTTGAGCTTGTTTTGTTTTTCTCAGGGTTCTATAAAACTTAATATTTTCTTAAATCTTCAATGAAACGTTATGATTGTACAATTTTATATTTGATAATAATTGTGGCTGCATATTCTATAAGCGAGCCTTTTTTTTACCACTTTCACTACATTTCAAGCTGCCAACAGAATGTTTGTACTTCTATTGATACAGCTGTTTCAGTCGACCGTACTTATAATACAGCTATAGATACAGCTGTTTCCGTCGACATCACTTTTAGTACTGCTATATAAAGATGGAAAAGATTACGCATTTGATATGGATAAATACAAAAATTTGTATTCAGCTAAATTGGCAAGATCAATCTAAAAAGGTTTAACACAAACTGAGATAGAATTTTTGGATAACAACATCTAACTTAAAACAATACATAGTGACTCAGTATATGAAGTAGCTGTTTTAGAATCAACCATAGGAATGGCAAAATTTGACACAAATCATTCATTTGTAAATTGATGAAAATAAAAGTATTTGTTTTAGACGGTCCTCCTGTTTGCTTGTTAATAATACCTAATGACAATTTGTGAGGCACAAAATATTCTCTGGATGCTCTTACACTGTTTTAAACGACCGACAAAGAATCTTATTTATGGCATATGTACCACGATTTTGAAAGTCCTATTGCCTACACAAATATCAATTTATCATGGAACCAAATTTAACAGAACAAAGAGGAAATAAAATACACTGAAGTAGAATAATGGTTAATTGAAAAGGCTACCTACACATTATACAAACAAGCCAGGAAATGATTTTCCTACAAAAGGAGTTTGTTAGTCACGTGTATGACCAGTGGCAACCGGACATGCTTGATACTTAAGAATATGAAAAATATAACAATGGATTCATATATATATATATATATATATATATATATATATATATATATATAATCTAAATGCTCTTGAGTTAAAAAAGTTTAAACAAAACAATGGAGATAAAATATATACAATGCTTTTAGAGAAATCTTCAAAGAGAGAAAGTCTGAAACAGTGACGCTTGATGAGAGAAAGTTAAGGATTTGCTGGAGAAAGAAAACATTAAATGCTTTTCGACTCACTCAGACAAAATGCATTTTTAGTCGAATGGTTTAACAAAACCCAAAATACTAGAATGTGTCAGTATTTAAATCAAAATGTGAAACCAGAAAATGGGTTGCCGCTTTACCAAAATTTATATGAAGGATACATTAATACTCATCACAAACCAAAAAAACATGACTCTGTTTGAAACCAGAAAAGAAGAGATCAAGATATGGATTATTCTATTTGGTTACTTGACAAACTTAAAATTGGTAAAACATTCAGAATTTCACAATAATTTTTTTTAAAAATCTTTGTAAAGGGTTATCTTTCTAACTTTACTTCAAGTAATTTTAGTTAATCCAGTTGTTTACAAAGTGGAAGATTTCAATGGAGAGGTTATAGGGACATGCCTTACGATAAATATTTATCGGGATACAACAAACAAGAAGACATGTACAAACTGAACTTATTTTAAAAACAAAAATGGGCGAGTATTAAAAAGTATATACCTGTGAAATGGACAGAATATGATGAATTGTTTAATAGTTGAGAACTAGCTGGAAGCACTATGCCGTTAAATAAATGACGTTTCAAAAGTTCATCTCTCCTCTGGAGATGATGTATCAAAAGACACCTCTCCTCCAGAAACGGAGAAAGCACGTTATATAGATACCAACATCAACATGGTCAAGCTATAAGGTAGCAAAAACCGCATAAATGTTGATGCCATCATGGGGACATTTAGAATTCTCTCGAATTTCATTGAAGAAGGTATACCAATTACACCATAAATTATGCAGTTTTCCTAGATATTAAGTGGCATTGATGACACATTAATAGGTATCGCTGAAAAAGCTAAAAAGGCAAAGCTGATCTCAAACAAAGTTTTAAAACTTTATGAAATGTTAACATTGGCAATCAATAATTTGAACAGTATCGACGACATGATGAACAAAGCAATAAGTGTTAATTAAATTAACCATCAGGGTTTATTATTTTTTAATCATCAACGAGAACAATAAGGACAATGAAATGAAAAAAAGCAATCAGAAAGACAATAAAGAATGCAGAGAGTGAGAACGCTGGAGACTCTGCAAAGCTAAACAAAGACGAAGTTTAAAGAAAAAACGTTTGGAGGAAGACACTTACTGCGAAAAGAAAGTCTATAATCGTTACGAGAAAGAAAGACTACAAATTGAACAGAAAAAGAAAAAGAAAATTAAGGGCGCGAACCTGTTCAATCGGTACACTATTGCATATTGCATGTTTGAATTTTTCCTATACAAATATTTATTGTGCCGCTTCCGACAAAATAAATGGAAGTATATATTACAATCGACAGTTTCCATTAGACAGAAATCTATTTTGCCAATTTGACTGATACAAAAATGGTCAACTATCCATTTCATTGTTGAGAATAGATTTTGTCGTTGGTTACCACAAGATTTCCGATGAACTCAAAACAATATATATTATTGTATCAAAGACAAGAATGAAACAAGGACGGATTAAATTATGATGGTCTTAAAATGTACATGAATAAAATCACGACTGCAAATGGTGACAACGAATAAAATATTGATGCTGAATGTTTGAAACACAACTCTAAAGTTAAAAACACTGAGAGTAATAATTACACGATGTATTTCACTAACAACAACTCACAATTGTTAGGATTTAATAGCCAAAGATCAATTAGGACCTCTACTTAATCGGATACACTATGTGGGTTTTAGAAACCTAAAGACTTATATATTTTCCTCAAACAAATCAATCGCAAAATTACATTTGTGTTTGAAAGTTTTTTAGTTTTTTTTACGGATTCTTTGTTTCATACAATGTAGTGGTTACCACAAACAATTGGAAAAGACGTCTATAAACATATTTAGTATCAGCATAAAAACGAAGATAGAAGAGATGTTTGCAGCATGTCTGCAACTTATGTTTTTTACGTGAGATAAATAACAAAAAGATGACAAATATCTCTGAGATCTGAGAAGTCCTAGTTAATTATGTTTACCATTAATCATTGAGACAAAACAAAAAGAGAAAAATGTGAAACTTAGTCAAGAAATTAATAGTCACTTAAACCTTAACAACAACCGTATAATAAATTTACGTGAAATGTTAAATTAACTGATGCTTCTACGAGTCCATCTGTACAAAGATGTGTTTTTGCTTAAATAGGTACGATTTTGGAGGTTAATAATTTGAAATTTATCAAGACATGAAGAGAACAGGTAGACAATAAATAAATACGTATTGAACAGAATGATACTGAAACAGCTAACAAAATCTCAGATCTACAAAAACAGATTGATGAGAAATAATAGATGTTCAGTATTTGTTTACATATGGATACAGAGCCTTATATTGTGCTATACAAATAGTAGAAACCATAAGAGAAAGAGCAGAAACGCAAATGTACGTTCCTAACGTCCAACAATATTTACAACCAATCGAGCAGTGGGATAGATGCTTTTTGACAGTGGCATGGAAGAATAAAGAAATATCTGGAAGTCTGTAGCACATTATAATATCTACTGGAACAATTACTTTAATATTTGAATTACGAAATGCACTAAAGTGACCATAAGATTTAAAAAATAATCAGTGATTTTATCGTAAAAGTTGCTGACGTAAACAACAAAAAAATAGATAGCACTAATACTCTTTCTGAGTTGCAGAACAAGAATGATCTAACAAAGATAACAAAAAAGATAAGGGACACAGCAAATCAATGTTAATGAAAACATGATAAAAGCTATGCAACAATTTAAGATTGATACATTACAGTCTTTATTGACAGATTAAAACGACAGAAGATTTTAAATTGGCTGAATTGTAAAGCAAGTTACGTCCCAAGATTAAAAATTCATATATAGATACAACAGAATATGTTGCTCGTTAAGTGGCTAATAATATCAGTTTGGTACAAAACGGTCCTGACAAATTAAACTAAAAATGAAACCTGTGCAAAAAAATATTTAACTGATTTGAAACAAGAGTTTACAACGAATACAGATGCATTTAATGCTGAAATAGATAAAAACGACATTAAGTGGTAAAACTGATAAGTGAAAACCAAAGTAAACGAAATTATACAGACATCAAAAATTGAACTGAACACGGAAATAAGCATAAAGAGTCTTGCATTGGGTATTAGAATGGATGAATTAAAAAAGAAAACCGATAAAGACGAACCTTGAGAACAAAACTAAACTAGTGCTTCAGAATGAACTGCACAGTCAGCTATTGATAACCAAACAATGGAGTTTTGTTTACGACTATATCACTAGGAAGATAATTTTCGACATGGCAACCACTACAATTTTAATGAACCTCACACATGATTCTACCAAAATGAGTTTAAACGGTGCTACTCTACTTTACCAAAAAGTGGAGAAAATTATCAAGAAAAGTTGTTCAACTTAGCAGTGGAAAATAAATCAGAGTGACTATCGAAGGTCTGACAAATATGGTTTACTCTCGGGGTTTCACATGATGCAACATTTTACAGCAGCCAAAAAATGCACACAAAAATGAGTAACACGGGTTTTAACAATTTTACACTCATAACGATTGTATATGACTTCATTTAAGGAGTACACAGAATAACAAATTTCATTAATGGTCATAAATTAGATAATGGGCAACAAGGTAACCACAGAAAAGAAAGAAAATCTGGATGTTCACAAGATGTGTATTTATTTCTTGTTCTATGCTCTGGTAACTGGTGAACATTCAAAACAATCAACTTAAATC
The DNA here is from genome assembly GCA_029931535.1 of Margaritifera margaritifera. Taxonomy (NCBI): domain Eukaryota; kingdom Metazoa; phylum Mollusca; class Bivalvia; order Unionida; family Margaritiferidae; genus Margaritifera; species Margaritifera margaritifera. Next base: position 4,449,158 of record JAQPZY010001659.1, read on the forward strand.
AGTTATGGCTTTGACATGTTTGCTTTGCCAACTTGTTTGACAATGAATAAAAGCGTAGCTTTCACCTACTTATATATTATTTAAAAGAACCTAATTACTTGTACAGTGACAAACTGTGGAAAGACTATGTTACAGACTAAATATGTAATCTTTTCCGTGCAACAAGACTTACCACAGAAATAAGTTACTCGAGTAGGAGAATGTGATGGTGAGAGATCTTAAGGATAAATAAGATAAGTGGTTGAAATACTGATTGATATTTACCAAAAGTAGTCTTATACAGCAAAATACTAGTCCGTAATGTAATATATTTATGTTGTCAACAAAGAAACAATTGTCGTCATACATAAACAATGACACTTTGTTCATTTTGATATTATACATATCATGATTGCATGATCCGAGTACATTCATATCCGGGTAATTTTCTCGGTGATTAAATACGTAGTCTTTTTATACATTTCAAATACATTTCTGATTCATTAACAAACTTTACTTTAACCCACAAAACACTTGCAATCATTTATCAACTTCTGTAACGCTGAGAAATCATTTCATTTAATTAAGCGAACAAAAATAACAAATACAAATAATGCTGATATGACACAATTGTTAACTGAACAAACTACCTACTCAATACACAATCGAGCAAGAAAAAGATTTACCTTCAAAAGTGTTTATTTAAGTCACTTGGATGACCAGTGGCGTCAAACAATGCTTACATGCAAACATATGTAAAGTACAACAATGGATATAAATACATTTTAACAGTAATAGATGTCTTTTCAAAATAATCTTGGGTTAAGAAAGTGGAAAGGGAGAAAGAAGATGATATACACGATACTTTAAATAAAATCTTTAAAGAGCTAAAACCTGCAGAAAAATATTGTTGAGAAAAACAGGTTTTATAACAGGAAAGTTAGGAATTGTTTTGTTGCAATGGAAAACAGAGAATACCTTTCAACTTACTTAGACAAATAGATACATGTACAGCGTTTCACGAGAACCTTAAAGAATGGAATATGCAAATATTTCACTGCAAAATAAACCAGAAAATGGATTGATGCCTTGTAAAACTTAATTGCGGGATACAATAACACTGTTGATAAACCAATAGACATGACTCCTGTTGAAGTAAGCAAGGAGGAAAACATTAAAATTATGGATCAACGTATTTGGTTCTATGAAAATAGATACATTTCGAACGCCTACTCTCAAAATTGGTGAAACTGAATTTCAAATTGCAAAGCAATATTTGAAAATGGCTATCCTCCTAACTTTGCAGAAGAAATATTTCAAATCAGGCATGCAACTTTACATGATTTAGTACTTTACAAACTTAATGACTTGAAGATAGAGGACATGGATGGCATATTTTATAAACAAGGATTATCTCCATACAACAAATAGAATGGCATATACAAGGTTTAAAAGATCTTCAAAACCAAACGAATCAACTGAAAAAATTAAGTACTCTCATAATGAAAACAATAGGCATCGTTTATCAGTTGGAAACCAGCTGAAAACATTATGACATTAAAATAAATTATGCTAAGGCTCAATCCATAGATTAAAATATTAAACAGCTTGAAGACTTTGAGTTTTTCAAAGATAATCTGATGTTTCAAGGCTGTGATAGAAGTAGAATTCGAGAACGAAGAAGTCAAAATATGCACAGAATGCGAATTTATGTTGATCACGAAGCCAGAAGGAAATAGAAAGTAAATTCGAAAATGTCAAAAGCAAATATCAAAATCGTACGCATGAAAAACGTGATAAGGCGACTATAATGTACACAATTTCATAGAAGTGTAATAAATGAAAATCTATATAAAAAAAACAAATATAATGTAAAAGATTGCAAGCTTATCTATGACGTTTGAACATAATGAACGGTAACGCGCATTAAACAAATGTTGAGTCAACATCACGAAGTCATTTAAACTTCTTTTAAATTTAATTCAAAGAATGTTATGCAATCAATTTCAACGGTACCAACAGTACGTGCGCAACGAGCAACTACACCATCATTTATGCAGTTTTCCTGGACAAATGTATTACCATGCACGAATTTACCTCAAATGAAATCTTCTTTTACAAAGAAACTCCACAAAATTTTTAAAAAATCAGTTAATATATGTGGAGAGGTTTATACCAAATGTATGAATTAAAATCGAATGGACCTTCAACGGTATGTGAATATATTGAATTGGGAAGATACAACACTTCAGAACATTAATTTGACAACCAGTAGTAAATTAAATTAAACTACTGAAACAAATGATTCATGATGCATTTGTGCCTTTAACCAGAATTGTTACAACAGTTATTATTGTCGGAGCAGCTGCTTATGGTGTGATGAAAACTCAGAAGGAAAATAGATTAGATTTTTTAAAAAATGATATAAAACAGACTAATGAATGCTATTCAAAATCTCTTGAATGATAAAGTTTGCAATATTAAATGATTCAACTAAATTATTGTGCTCTTCTATCTCTTCTTCCGATGGCATTTTGTCTTGACATGTTTCACTGGCTATCACATACCTTATGTCTGACCAGTGAACATTGTTCTATGCTATTCGGGATCAGATAGATCAAACCATGAGCTTGGAATGAAATGATCTTTGTATAAGCCATCAACACTAACTCTTTGAGGTATTCTGAAGTTTAGCCACTTTCTGTTGAAGTGCATTAATGGTACATCGATTATAGCTAATGCCGTCTCTGATGTACTGTTGTTTACTATTTTGTGCTAGTAAAATTCTACTTTATGTAATGTAGATTAATCTCGAACTTGTATCATAGTGTTATATCTATTTGTATAGTATTCATTCTTGTACGCTTTCTATTCTTCTCCCCATTTTGATGCAATCGTTTTGACAACGATTGCAATACAGGTAGGTTTTCTTGAACTTAGTTAATTTGTTTTTAACTTCTCCACACATTGGACATGTCTAGAAATTCATCTGGTTCATTGTACTAAGTGATTTTTTATTTTTAACTACTTGTAAGTAACATTGTAACTTAACTTGCAATTACCCTTTTCAACGTCATAAAATCATGTATATTTAACTGTACAAATTTCCTTGAATATTCAATGGTATATAGAGTTAAAGAAAAACAAGAAGAAATCTCAGGTTGAAATATCACTAGAGAAAGTAATTAATTAAAAGTCCAAAGAACCCCGTAGAGTTGAACTTGGTAGATAACTTGGAAAACGTTCACAGAAATTAGAAAATGGCAAAACTGAACGTATAAAGAAAGAACAACAAGATTCTACAAAATCACAAGATGCTGAAATAACACCATATGTAAAAAAAAAAAATGAAACAAATTCACTGAGTTCAAACAGAGCGATATATTATTTAATATATGATGGTGTAACTGTTTTAGGTATCTTGTTCATTTGGGTACAAAAGTAAAGTTGTTTCTGTTCTTAATGCTGATGATATAACAAAATCTATGCAAATCAAGTCGTTAGAAACCACGAAAATCAACATAACTGAAGAACAAAACGACAAGACTTTGTCGACATGCAATCCATTACCAGAGATGCTTTAGCTTTTATAGATAGATGAATTAAAAGATGCCAATTTAAACGGAAAACATCATTAAAATCATTTACCATGAAACATTAACCTCTGCTCTTAATGTTCCTACAGCATGTTTTCAAAACAGCTGTTAAAAGTTACAATTGGTCCACCATCAACCATGGATACTGAAGAAGTTATAGAGCTATCATTCCAGTTTTTAGCCAATTTTTGCCAATTCTCAATAGGCTACCTCAAAACACGTGCACTTTTACCTGACACAATTGTAACTCAACAAACAGTATGCGTTTACTGATAGAAGCGTACTTCTGGACCAAATCACGATTACATTTGTTTTAAAAAGCAAGTCTAATAAAAATATACAAAGCGATACACAAAAAAAATTACAACAGTACAACTTCAAACAGTAAGACATGTTACGACTCGAAAAACCTAAGCTGTCACTTTCCAATATATAAATAACACAGATATGACTGAAGACACATGTGCTCTGCCGTTATATCCTACAGTACCAATGGTGTTGCACCAAAGGTGCACCTCCCCTCCGGCGACGAAGCCTATATAAGTATGCACAGCACACGTGAAGAAAACTGCATAATTGATAATGGCCTTAGTTTCAGGTTTTAAAAAATTAACGAGATTTAAAATGATTGCGTTAATAACCTTAAACACTACAGAGTTGCAAGAAAAAAATACAAGGTAGTACACAAAGATTTGAATTAGATGGAAGCAGGGATGGAAACAATTTCAGCCGGTACACATGTTTCTCCAGCTTGTTTCGGTTTATCTGGAATAGTTACAGGCATTGTTGCTTCTTTAGCATTTGCTGGTATTAGTACAATTATTGAAGATATTGTTGCGAAAGCTATTAAGGAAAAAAAGTTTTAAAATAAAGTTTTAAAACATTATGAAATTGCATCTGCCATAGGTAAATTCAGCAACAGAAATGACATTATAAGCAAAGCGATCACTGACAACGAAATCAACCATGCGGAGTTTATTTTGATCATCAGCAAGTGCAACAGATTCAAGGAAATTAAAAACGCGATAAGGACAAAATCTAGGGGGAAAAAACACCGTCAGATACTGAAACTCCACTAAAAAAGCAAACAGGGAAAATAAACAAACTGTTTTGCAAGAAGGGAAGAAACTGAAGGAAATATATCAGAGACACATACGTTAAAGGATACAAATTTAACAGAAAAACATTACCTTTTTCTGTACAGATGGAGAGTTATATTACGCTCGACGAAAAGTCTGAGAAAGAAATCTATAGAAACAATTATATTATATATATGAAATTTTCACGGCATGATTGTAACATGTGTTTTTCACGTCAGATAAATGACATATATCTTAAGGAGGTTCTAATAAGTTCTGACCTTGAAATATTAATACAAACAACGGATGAGAAAGACGTGGCACTAGGACAAACAATTTACACTGACTTAAACCTCAATAATAACCGTATCACATATTCACAAATTCATGTGACCCTTTTAAAAGAACTGATACTGCTAATAATCAGATTGTACAGAGACGTTTTCTTACCCAAATACGTAAGACTCTGCTTTATACCACTTTGAAAGATATAAAAAAAATGGAGAGGACAGCTGACAATAAATTAATATCTGCTGAACAGATTGAATCTGTAAGAGCTAATAAAATCTCATAACAACAAATAAATGAAAACAGGAAGCATATTTAAATCCTCTGGATTTGTTTAAGCAGCCGATCGAGAAGAGGCTATACACGGATATAGATGTTTTTGGGAGCGATATCGGGAAAGAACAGAAATCTTTTGAAGCATACAATACCTTACAATGGCAGTTGAAACAATTACAAAAAGACTTGAATAATAAAATCCAAGATAATAAAGTTTAAAAAAATGTAATCAATTATTTTAGCACAAAAGATTACTGACTTGAACAACAAGATAACTGCTAATGCTAATTATATGTCAGAGATGCAAAAGAAGAATGATTTAAGTCATTTAACCAAAAAGATATATGAGTCCAAAAACAAAATAAGTGTTAATAAATGCGCGATTAGATCTAAGAAAACAACATACGAGGATTATTTAAAAAGTTCAGAATATTAGTGCGCTGTACAATAAAGTTCTTTATTAGTGAACAGTACGTGAGTACATTCCCTCAAAGTAATCCCCGTGCACCTCTAGACACTTTCTCAGTCTGTTTATCCTGTTATTAAATGCTTTTTATATTCACCTTTTGGTATGTTGTCCAGACATTGGAAAACTGCACATCCAAGCACATGGTGGCTTTCAAATCGTCCGCCCCTCACTTGGAGCTAAATCAGGACTTATGGAGGATAGAGCAAAGTTTGGATGCTGTGCCCCTTCAGGAAGTATGTCACGACGGATGATTATGGAGTAGATATATACCTCAGGTACCGTTGCGCGAACGGGTTTGTTCGGATAATGTTCCACAACTTTTGGCAACACTTCAAAGGCATACAAAATCCAGTGACATTAGTAGAGTCAGGCACAGGTACCTGAACGATCGGGCCTTTTGCATCGAAAAATAATTCAGATAAATAGACTATGGCTTAGGGACTTTGTGGTACTTTGTTGTAAACAATTTATGAGTGGTCCAGAAATGTACGAGATTTTAAATTGCAGAAAAGACAGTCTGCCTTAAACCAGATTAAACTGGTTTAAATTGGTCGAATGATATACGATTCGCGCATCTATACTACTGTTTCTTTATTTCGCATTGGCTTCACCCAGGCGAATAAAAGATGTGCAATCATATTAAATTTTACTATGGTCCAGAACTCCCTATATCTATACTACATATGTGCGGTTATATGTAGGAAAATGTGAGATTTTGCCATAAGCTTCTTCAAAGATAACCAAGCCAAAATTTTGTACAACAATAATGGCAATTGATGGCCACTCTTCAATTATGGAAAACAGTCCATCTGTCCTTGCACATAAAGAAAGTACAACCAAAATGTTTCACCCTTTATGGCAAATTTAGCGTTTTTTGATTATTGATATTAACCTCAAGAAAAATATATACCTGAATCATCAATGTTAAATGAATAATAAAGATTACGTTTAAAAAATGGACTTTATTCCAGCACAAATCTAAAGCCTATCCCGTATTATAAAATGTGCTCCCGGCGGGGGCTCATTGCTCATATCTTTAATTTCTCAATATGCTCATTATACAAATGTTCCAATCATTTTTACTTCACCAGTTGCTCGAGAGGTCCAACTGACTGCACGACAATAATATGTCGAAAGAATGTATGGCAACCTGCCCAGTCTAAAGCGCGTCAACTGACACGCATTCAGGCCGAGAACTTGTCATGACTATGTAAGAGATTTGCAAAGAAGCTTTTCGTTCTTTGAAAGATCATTTCTCATGTTATAGGTTGTTTCGATTACGCTAAGTCTGCAATGCTATTTAGACAAAAGAAGGGTGATACTTCAACTGTTAAAACACATGTATCTATAAAGTTGCATTACATTATCCACATTCAGTGCATTATCAGTTTAGGGTTCATACTTATAGCTGGTGTTAATAAATAGAAAGATTTTTAATTTATACAATAATTGACATAAGGTACAGAGAAACAACCATAAAGTTTAAATAAAATTAAATAAAAGAGAAAACAATCCGCAAAATTGTCAGTTTCGCACCAAATCAACAATTTCAGTGCAAAATTGGCAGTTTGTTGAAAAATCCACAAGTGTGGTCATCTAATTGAACCATTGCAAACTATTTCAGTAATTCAACCATTGGCGTATAATTTGTAATGATATCACATGAAAGCGAAGTAGTCGATGACATTCGCTGTAAGAAATGTTATCTTACATTATGGTTTAATAACCAGCGTTTTCAGAACGGATCCCATTTCTTTTTTCAGAGACAATGACGGGAACGAGTATACTGAAATACATTTCGGACCTTTTTTTCAAATATAACAACAACAAAAAATCAACATCACGACAAGTTTAATCTAAATCATACTGAGTTGTCCGGTATAGTGACAGTTGTTCGTGTCAACAAAAGTTCTTGTGAATTTTTAAAAATACTGCAAATATTGTTTCCCTCGATTGAAAATGCAAGAGACTCTAGCAAACGCCGTAAGTAAACACCTATACAATAAAACCTCGCTTATCCGTACACTTATGAGGACATGAAAAACATTCGGACAAACCGGAGTTAGGATGAAAGATGTTGGACTATACAATATCTGCACACTTGGTGGACATGCATGATCCTTGGATTCAGATGGACAAAGTTCGGATAAAGAGGGTTCAACTGTATTTTCTGTACCAAACTTTAACAAAATATTTAATTGCAGCCGTTGCCTTATATACACACTGGTAATTAAACAATTACATAATTTTCATTGTTTAAGACTATCAGTTTAATTAATACACAACTATTTAACTGTGTCGTTTACTTTGGTCTCACAGCTACTCTCCAACAATATGTTGTAAGATACTTTTGAGTGCTGAAACGGTGGAGATGAAAAGATAGATACAAATGGTACTGGAGAAAAATTGAGATAGAAAGAAAGGAAAGACAGACAGACACACAAATATACCTACAGACAAACAGATAGATAGATAGAGTACGTTAAATGAGTGAATGAGAGAGAGAGAGAGAAAGAGAGAGAGTGAGAGAGAGAGAGAAATAGAGAGAGAGTGAAATAAATTAGCCATCAAGATTTGTAAACAATGATAAAAAGTGCTTGTGCGATTTTCTGTAATCATTTAAAGTGTGTTTGAAGCAACATTCATTTGATCTATAAAAATTGTTACAAATATTTAGCTCATAATGAAAAAATTGAACCACGCAATGGAAAAGATCATCTTAACACCTATCACAAAATGCACTTTTATAAGCTATCTACTCTTAAATCAATCAGTATTAAGTAATGAAGTATGTATGGATCTCATGCTTGTATAGATTTTGTTTGCTACCTATTTTCTATTAGGCATATTCTCTTTACTGGACTTAAAATTCAATTATAACCAAGGGTTATTTCATTTACCGAGCTCAATTCGTTTCGAATGAAAGAAATATGTAAGTAATACACTGCGCTTAAATACGCTATTTGCAGACTTTTCCAACATAGAAACTCCTTTCTGCTGCTTTTTTATTTGCAGGTTTACTTTTGTATCTTTCCCCTTTCAACTTAAATGAATGTCTATCGATGTTAATTGAGCAAATATTCGAGACCGTTTTGACTAACATTAACATACATGTCATTAACGGTCAATTGAAGTGAAATGTATTAGAAATAAAGACTTGATAACATACGAGGTATCCAATACCTTTTTTCACTTTATTTGGAACTGTCCAAGGTGGTTAGATAATTTTAATTCAGTTCAGCTCACCGCCCCTCCCCCCACGAAGTTATTGATGATCGCGACGAAAAATCCCTGATCAATGTCGTGCTCTCTCTCTCTCTCTCTCTCTCATAATGCAGCTGACCAATATCCGTTCCTTTGTTTTATCTATTTATATTGCTGTTAAATTGCTTTATTAAATTAAATTATAGATGCAAATTAAAATTATGACTTGAGGAATTCGTACGTTGCGCCCATTTTAAAGGCTAAAATCGTACAAATTTCATGTTACCACCAATGAAACGAGAATAGTTTTGTTAACTAATTACTGTACTTTCTCGAACTGAAGTCTTCATTATTGTGGTCGTCATCGTCGTCATCGTCAACATAGATGTCGTCGTCATTGTCATCTTCATCGTCGTTGTGGTTGTTGTTGTTGTTGTTGAAATATTGCTGAATACACGACAATGAATTTAAACAATTACATTAAAGCAAATATTGTGATAACTGTATTTTGATAAACATTATCTCTACATTAAGGATTCTAGTTTACAACTTTAATCATAATCAACTCATTATTCTTGCTACTTTTAACCGGCTTTGGATTGATGATATTGGCTATAAGTACTTCTTGGCCAGATAAGAATGTGAATTCTTCACCGCTAATCTCCCCGATACCCCCACTGTATTTTGTTTGACATTAAAATGAACAGCCCGATGTGTAAGGATGATTAACGGAGATCCTTTTGTGTATATATATAAATCTCCAATATGTAGTAAAGGCCATTGTTAAATCACTCCGTAGACTTTACTTCAATACCTAATTATCTCGTGTTTTTAAGCCCATGAACGAAAACGAGCAGCGGCTCGCGTGGAGATAAAAACATATTTGGGATAGATAATTACCGTCGGGTAGGAATAATAGCCTCAGTTAGTCTATGTTTGAAATATTTCAGGGTCATCAACTCAACACAGATTTAAAAATGTATTCATAGATCCGACATGTATATATATATATACCAGGCCTATTGCTGGTAAATAATTCAGATGTAACATATATATACACCGATGAAAAGCTATGAATATCTCAAAGGCTACACAAGGCTAACGCTGCCGCTATATCGGTTTACACACACTAAACACGTTCCTTGGCAGCTTATAAAGGCAAGAAGGACAGAACTTGGTATAGTGTAGGATGAGTGGTGGATGACAAGCTATATCCCTCCACGGCAGTGGGGGGCATTATTTGTCTTCGTCAAAATCAACATGGGTCAAAATAAGAAATAAAGGCAGGATTAGGGAAGCAAAAACATAGCAGACGGATAAAAATTAGACACTGGCTTTGAGCAGAAAATATTTTTCAAATCTCAAACTGGAAATATATATTTCATGTGCATTCGACAGAATGATTCCAAAAGGAAGTTTCCGAGAGGTGGTGTAGTTCATCCGTTCGGTGTGAACATACATTGTGAAAGTTACCTTGTCCTGAGTGTCTCAAGATGTGTATCAAACATATATATTGCATTGAATCAAGCGCTACTTCAATACTTCTATGAAACATCACTGATTAAGAAGGGATATAATGTGGTATATAAATTTGAGAAGCATTCCGAGTATTTAAAAAAATGGAGCTAGCCAGGGCTGATTCATACATAAATGTGTATCTACCCCGATCGGATGGGTTGGTGAATATTAAAAGAAACGATCCACCAAATTCGCCGATGTTTGGACCCAATGGAATGTATAGATTCAGTGAGGAGATTATAAAGGACCGACCTCTATTTCTTGGGAGCAAAACAATGTCTTTTTATCAGATGTTTTCTTGTCAAAACTCTCCGGACAAAATGGACGTCTCAGAAGGTCATTTGTCACCATCAGGAGACCAAGAATCTGTGACACTTCCAGCTATGAAGACTATCAGCCTATCTCTCAATTCTGGAGAGAAATGGGCTAGGAGACCGCTAAAAAGATTCAACGAACCTCTCAACACATATATAACAAACATAAAACGTGCGCAGCAAATTAGAACGAGTGATGTTAATCTCAGTTACCCGAGACTGGCACGAGAGAAAACGAGAATTGTTTATGATGGAGCCTTCAAGCTACAATCTCTTAGAAAACCTATAAAATCCCAAAAGAGTCAGTCCGCAATAGAGACCAGACAAGCGACTGAGTTGGGGTTTCCTCCCCTTAAACCGTCCGGAAATAACCCGACACCACGGTCGCAGTCAGCTGCCGTATTTCCAGCAAACAATAAGAGAATGATTGAACAGCAACAGAGGCAGCAGCATCAAAAATCAGTCAGATTCACAAATGCAAGGCAAATAAGACCATCTTCAAAACCACAAAATATTTGGAAACAATCTACTGAAATGCTTCAGGACCGAGAGATTCCGAGAGTAAAGAGACAGAGGTCAATGATGTAAAGAGAACCAACAATTATTTCATACGAAGAAATGATTCCTCTGTACTAACGTTACCAGGAATCGATAAGTTGGTGCGTGCAGTTAAACATTTAAATTTCATAAATCGACCGAATTTATAGTTTTAAAAGAGGTTCCAGAGGAAACCGTATTGTTTAACATAACTAAACATGAGCGAGCATATTATCAACAATCAGAATGCACGTGGGACAAAGTCAGTCGGTCACAGAGTCAGTTCGGACTCTTTACAGTGGCTCTAAAAATGTCGATATTTGTTTAAAACAATATAAGAAAAATTCAAGCAACTATACAAGCTATGGTTTTCTTTTTACGGTACCTTCCTCATAAGCAGCGTGAATTTATTTTCCCTTAGCACATCTTTAATCACCAGGATTTATCAGATATCTCTTCCCAACACATGAACAATATCGACAGGTATATATTTCGTCTATACGAGACACAACAAAAATTCTTCTAATCGGCGAGACAAACCTTTCTTTTATGTTCTGAATGATCTTTTGAATCTTCTCGCTGTTGTAAAGACTCATTTATAAATGTTTAATGCGATGTTTAATATTTGCTTGTTATAAAACAACATTCTACGTCAACATCAATACTAAGCTTTAACATGAATTGCATTATAGAAATACGGACAACATAAGGTCATATTTTATTTTATAATAAGAAGATACATACAGATTTTGCATAACACGAGACAGAACAAAAAACCAATATATACATATAATATATGTGTATATATATATATATATATATATATATATATATATATATATATATATATATATATATATATATATATATGTATGTATACAAACATGAGCAGAATCAATACATTAAATGTAAAGTTGAAAGATACAGGCAATCTTGTATAAAAGTGTGTGTGTAGTTTACTTATGTAATCAGTATTTATTTTAAACATATATCAAATACTTTAAAGAAATAAAAAAGTCTTTTTTGTGTATTTTGTTTACAACAGAAAAGAAGATCTTCAAGTTCTATCATAAATAATATAAGAGATACAACAGATCAGAGGTCTCCAAACTACGGCCCGCAAAGTGTTGTATTTTTTTAAAACGATTTTGCATATATTTAAATTTTTCATAGTCGCTTCGGCCCGCAAACACCCTTCAAAAATCTAACATGGCCGTCGTCTTATAAAGTTTGGAGACCCCTGCAATAGATGAAACTTTAATAATAACTAGTTTCCATGGACTATATATATATATATATAAATATATATACATAAATATATATACATGTCTGACCATTTGTACAAGTATTATTTTTTTTCTGGACTCTTTTACCGCTGAAATATATTTCACAGCTTTAAAATACCTACCACAAATGGACCAGAACTTCAAAATTAAAAAGATGATTTAGACAATTTGATCTCTGGATAAAATGTTTGGTTATGACAGCGAGAAAATAATTATAAAAAAAATCTTTTGTTCAATCAGTTCCCGATATTATAGTTTTGTTAAGTTTCACATTAATATTAAAATTATCCTTCAAAAAGGATGCGTTGTGAGGTTAGTGTTGGAAGTTTTGTCTTGATAATTGTTCCAGATCAGAGGGATGGATGCAAACTTTTCAGAATATCACATTCTTTAAAATACGTTGGCAATTAATATATTCTTCTAGTTCTCTAACTAAAGAAAATACTCCCATGCTAAAATAATTTTATTTTACTTCTAACGAAAATATAGAGAGACAAACAAATCTGTGGACATAAGTAATTCGCCCGAGGTCGTGGTGTAAGAGAATAACTAGCATATATCATGTTCATAACATACAGGTTATCTTTCTCTACATTTTTCGAGTGTTTACAGTTCAGGTACGCGTATATTTCTGTCCAAATTGTATACTGTATATTTTGTGAGCAAATTGCTTGCATAACAAAATCTGAAAAGTATGCATTTTTAAACGGTTACTGAAGTTAATGTTTATTTTCATCTTTTGAAAACATTGAGTGCTGTGACCTGAAATAAATGTTTGGACGACAAACACACATGAAATATACACACACACGCATGCGTACGATTTTGGAACAGGTATCAACAAAAAATGCTTTTTCACTCTATTATGATTTTGTGATTGGTTAACTCACAATTATTGTTTTATAGCAACACATCAAGGTATGGTGGTTCTCTTGAGGTATATCTGTGAGTGACGGCACCCAAATTTCGTTGAAACTATATATATTATTATATATATATATATATATATATATATATATATATATATATATATATATATATATATATATATAGCTGTTCAAGTATGACTTAAATAACTATCAAAATCAAAATCGTGTAACTTCGATACTAAATAGTTACTCTTTGTGACTGTATACATGTTTAGTTACAGAACATACAACTGTTACAATTGCTTTTATTTTAGCTTCATGATCGATGACCTTTTGCAAAAAGCTTTTATTCTTCATAGCGCTATTATTTTGTAAAATCGAGCATTTAAACAATGAAAATCGAGATCTACTGATTTCTGACGGTACATTACGTAGGTCAATGGAGGCTTGATTTTAATCAGATGATTTTTCAAGTGGAATCCTGTTTCGAGAAAAACGTTGTTGTTGTTGTTTATAGTGATAGTGTTGGTGGTATTGTTTCTGCTTCAACTGCGATTATTATTATTATTATTATTATTATTATTATTATTCCACACTTGTAAAGACCGTTGGATATATTGAAGAAACATCCGTCTATCTCTCCATCAGTCCGTCTGCCCGTCTGTTTCTCTATCTCCTCCTAAAGCTCTGGGCAAAAATTCACAAAACTTAAAAGTATTTTGTATATATAGTAACCATGTACAAAAGGCTATTAATTTGGTCTCCCTTCCAGAAGATCGCGGAGGGGGAGACGGGGGGGGGGGGGGGGGGCACTAGGTAAAATATACGTAAATTGTATGTAACAAAACTATGTAGTCACAGCGTCGAGACAAATAATATACGTTACAGACTTCAGGTTACGGTCCCCGAGTCACAGTCAGGGAGGAGCGCGGAATGGCGTGGGAGAGGGGAGAAGGGTCCCTGGCGTATTTCATACTGTTTCAGATTGTTAAATATATGACAAGCGTGTAATGGTAAGTAATAGAAATTGTTCAAGTAGTAGTGGTAGTAATAGTAGTAGTATCACTCTGGTACAATGCTGTTATGTACCATCCAATCCAGTAGTACGGTATGTTATCTGGTACAATGCTGTTATGTACCATCCAATCCAGTAGTACGCTATGGTATCTGGTACAATGCTGTTATGTACCATCCAATCCAGTAGTACGCTATGGTATCTGGTACAATGCTGTTATGTACCATCCAATCCAGTAGTACGGTATGCTATCTGGTACAATGCTGTTATGTACCATCCAATCCAGTAGTACGGTATGCTATCTGGTACAATGCTGTTATGTACCATCCAATCCAGTAGTACGGTATGCTATCTGGTACAATGCTGTTATGTACCATCCAATCCAGTAGTACGGTATGGTATCTGAATGACCTGCTTCCAACCTGATTTGATTCATTTGAAAACAGATGCTTCGTCACAAACAACAAACGGACCAGATACTGTTTATACTATATATAGTATACATGTACAATATATAAATTATTAAATAATAATAAGCACAATACTTGGCGTGCGTCTTATTCCTATCCAGTAGTTTACATGGGCCACGAGATGTCTGCGATATAATTCACATGATTCTGTTTTAAACAGGCCCTGTAAAGATGTTGATCTTGAAAATTAAACTTTAGATAAAACCAGGTGAATGTATCATTATCAGTTGGTCCACTACCTTCTTTGTATTCTGGTACAGAAGTTAATAGAGTTAGGATTTAATGAAATTTTTTAAAACTTTGTTATTGTGTTATCCTGTGAGAAGTCCATTCTTTTGCATTTTTTTTTATCATATGACAGTAAGAAGCTTCTCTCTCTCACTCTCTCTCTCTCTCTCTCTCTCTCTCTCTCTCTCTCTCTCTCTCTCTCTCTCTCGCTCTATCTCTCTCTCTTACACACACACACACACACACACACACACACACACACACACACACACATATATTGAAATTATATTTCTTTTGTTTTTATAGAAGTTGTTTGGGGGGGTTGGGGGGAACAAACAAGACTTTTCTTAATATATTACTTTTTTACAAGCAACGCACTGTGTCTCTCATAATACGTCTATCCACCTGCTTGCCTGACTTTCCACGTAATGTTCATGTTTAATATCATTATATCGTCATTAGTGCCGGATCCAGAATTATCGTTAGGATGGGAGGGGGGTGCGTAAGGGGACAGTGGGTCTAAACAAGTAGGCGAGGAATCTATTGGAATCTATTGGACGGACCCCAGGTGGGGGCCCAGGGGGCAAAGCTGTCGGTTGCTCCTGTATTTGTAAGCGTTTCCAGGTCATAATTGTAACCATCTAACTGTAAAGAAAACTTACTCTAGGAAACGTTACGGTTGTTTCGAGCTCATTTTTAGAAGAGGGGGTGGGGGCGCCCCAAGTCTTGTAATAAATATTGTATAACTCTTTAGCATCATAACTCTCCTCAATATCACAAAGCAACTTCATTGAGTATCGTAGTCTTTCCAGACATGTGATAAATAGAATCTCATATTCGCTTCATAAGACACACGAACCTGACCGAAACACTTTGAATGCTCTCTCTCTCTCTCTCTCTCTCTCTCTCTCTCTCTCTCTATATATATATATATATATATATATATATATATATATATATATATATATATATATATATATATATATATATATGCCACTCGCTGCAGGCTGTGCAGATTGCGGTATATAATATTCCATGTATATCCAACTCATTTAATCTTTTCATTTGCAATGACTACAGTGAAAGATTATCTCATGGTAGCTGCAGACAGATTGTGGTATATGCAATATTCAATTGTAGCTGCAGACAGATTGTGGTATATGCAATATTCAACTGTAGCTGCAGACAGATTGTGGTATATGCAATATTCAACTGTAGCTGCAGACAGATTGTGGTATATGCAATATTCAACTGATTTTATACATTTCATGTGTAATGAACATACGTATAATATCCGCTTTACAACTGTCCGTATTAAAATATGACACACTCGCGGAGGGAAAATGCAGGAACTTAAAACTTTACAATTTGACTACAATGTATTTGTATGTAAATTTGCCCGCCTTGTGATTATACGGTCAGTTTCTTTCTTTGAGTGTCTGCAATTATTTGTTTAAACTATACTTAAAGAATAAAGACATGACTCCACGTGAATGAAATGGTTTTGTACAAGCAGCTATGATTGCTAATGTCATATAAGGAGTGGTACAAAGTCACGGGTTTTTTTAAATGCAAGGGGACACAAAAGTCGCGATAATGATATTTGCTTTCAAAGGAATTCAGTTGAATCTGGAATTTAAAGCCTAATTCACTCGCTGAATTTCTAATCGAAAATCAGCATATCAGGTAACGTTTGAAGGAAACATGGTCAAATAGAGGGCTTGTAGTGTATACAAAACGTGTCGAATATTGACTACTTTTAATTTAGTGACTTCTGACAAGCGGGTTGCAAAAATATCAAAAGTATACCTGATGTAATTCAAGCGATCATAAAAATATGTAGACATATAATTTATCTAAAATAATGGAAATAATGTAGAATTGACCAAAAACAATATACACGATCCTTCATGGGTCTTTTTTCTAACAGAAATAACATAGAATTGATTAAAAACAATGTGCACGATCTTTCATTTTTCTTTTTTTTTTTTTAACATATATACACACATTTTTAGGTATCAGTAGAAACAGTCATTAGAATTTGTAAACTACCTTCGCAAACGCTGATGCACATAAGAAACGACACTTAAGAAAAGCGGACATCTTAATGTAGGGCATATTTTCCACGATAAAAAAACCTTACTGCTATGAGTGATGGATGCATCGCAAAGGGCCCCGCTGACCAAACCTGGCTCTGTAGGCCCATAAAAAAGGAGCTTGTGTTTGGAAACCAAAATATTTAAGGGCCATAACTCTTCTAAATGATGATGTGGAATGCTTGAAATCTAACTCATTCCAGGGTTCATCAGTACAAGCAACATCCCATGTAAAGATATGAAGTTGATCGACAAGGGACTTAACTCTGTCCAAATGAAGGGAACAAGACAAAACCCATAAAAAGACACATCTAGGTCTGAGAAACAATGTTCACATCCAGTTGCGTCCGAATGTGTTGAATGGTTCTGGAGTTATGCTGATTACAAGAAACATCCCATGTAAAGATATGAACATAACTGTCAAGGGCCATACCTCTGTCCAAATAAAGCTGACGAGACAAAAACCCATAAAAGGCACATCTGGGTCTTTGAGACAATATGGACCAAACTGCATCAGAATATGTTCAATGGTTCCTAAACTATTCTGGTTAAAAGAATCTGCTCTAGATGAGACTTTTGAAATTGATGGAAAAGGGGTAATAACTATTCCAAAATTAGAACTGAAAAGACGAAACCTTTGCAAGGCACATCTACGTCTAATAGGCAATTCACCTACCTAATGGCATCCAACTGCGTGTAAGGGTTTTGGTGGTAACTAGTAGTGTGAAAGGACGGACAGACAAACTGACCGACAGACGGAAAGACGATAAGGTAATTATTTAAAGGGCTTCCGCATATCGATGCGGGGCTCTAATAACCAAAATACATACTTCAATTGCTAATAAAAAAAAATTTGGGGGGGTGGGTACCAAGAGATATTTTGGGTTACTCAGTTTACAGTTTTACCTTTCCACCTGCAGCGTTTCTCTAAAGATATGTATGTATTTGCAGGCCGTCGCAAGTTTGCGCTGGAAGAAACGGCGCCCTGGACGAGCGTCGCCTTTGGCGCCCCCCACTCGGCAAAAAAACACCGCAAATTCTGCGAAATGGCGCCCCCAAGGCTTGGCGTCCCGGGCGATCGCCTGTTTCGCCCGCCCCTTACGACGCCCCTGTGTATTTGAAATGAAGACTGCCTGAAAGAAATAAAGGATGTAGGAGGCAATCGACAATTGATGTGTTATAAAAACTCGCCTCAGGACGTAACTGATTTTAACGAGTACTGATAAAATCAAAACCGTCAGCATAACTGCAGCTTTTACAATTTGCATTTATTCCATGGCAAATTTTCTTAAATAACCCTCTGCGATATTTTTTTAATATTCTATAAAGTAATGGTTTATTGTAAAAAAAAAATTCAAATAATCGTTTGCTAATTTGTAAATTTACTTTTTCTTACTCCCTTCGTCTGAAATATACCAATCAATATGTGATTATGACGTGTAAAACTCTCTCTCTCTCTCTCTCTCTCTCTCTCTCTCTCTCTCACACACACACACACACACACACACACACACACACACACACAAAGAGTAGTCTTTTTGACGTGTTAACAGAGTTTTCTGCATGTTTACGATGATATTTACAATGACGATTCTCGTACTTTAACGATGACGGTAGAATTTTGACCATAAATTCCCTTCGTCGGAAATATATCAATATGTGATTATGACACGTCAAACTCTCTCGAAAAATCCCTGATCAGTGTCGTGCTCTCTCTCTCTCTCTCTCTCTCTCTCTCTCTCTCTCACACACACACACACACACACACACACAAACACAAAAGAATAGTCTTTTTGACGTGTTAACAGAGTTTTCTGGATAATGGATTTAACCAGTCTAATGCCATTATTGTACCTTAAGAATTTACATTGTGCTAATGCACGGAAATTAAGCGACGCTGATTGATTGATTAATCAACCCTTCTATCGATCGATTCATTGATTTGTTGAAGGTTTTAGTTCAGGCCAGAATTCTTGTAAATGGGACAAAAATAACAAGTTACAAGTTTGTTCAATTATGTCAACATAATCCTCTTTTCAAAAGAAACCCACAAAAGTGCCCTCACCACCGCAAGTCCACAAAAGCGACTGAAATTCCAGATGTGTTTACGATCAGCCTGGAGAGAAAGACAGACAGACAGGCACACATAGAACTTCAAACTTGATGAATGCATTTCATTTTTCGGTGGATTCTTACAAAATCCCTGCATTGAAGTATTTGAATTTATGGTAATAACGATGAAAATGATAATGATGATGATGTGATTTATTATATAGATAATATTGATTACATGTTTTTCACAGTTTTCAGGTGATATTCCTGATTGTCGTTAAGATTTCAGCAATAATTATGACGAATGTTTACGATGATATTTACAATGACGATTCTCGTACTTTAACGATGACGGTAGAATTTTGACCATAAATGTCATATGAAGCTTGACCTAGTGTTCTTCTTACAGATTAGTATTCATCACTACCTATTCTGTATATATATATATATATATATATATATATATATATATATATATATATATATATATATATATATATATATGAAGTCAAAGAAACATGATATTTTTTTTACCTTATTTCTTCTAACACAATGCATTAACTTACTGTTCCAATTGGATCATTATAACACATTTTGTACAAACAGTTTTTCCCTTTGTATATTGATTGCAGCTGTAATTAAATTTCCATTTATGCATTATTACTGAGAACTAAGGGGCCTGATCGTAAACGAAGATAGTGTCCACGCAATGTACAGATTGTGTATCAACGTACATTAAGACACATATAACACAAATACCCTTTAGAATTCACAGGAATAGGGTAATATTTGCTTTGTTTATAGTGGCAAAATTTTAATTGTACTTATCAGTTGTAATTCAATATGTCCTACAGATGATTAGTGTCAAATAACATAAATTATATGAGACATAATGTCCTGCGACTGATTCAGTATGGATAATGATAATGACGATGACGACGACTATGATGATGATGACAACGTTGGTGGTTATTTTGACGACGGTTATTATCAGCGTAGGTAAGAAAGTAAGCAAATAATAGATGAAGGAAGGAAGATTGGATAGATGGATGAATGGTTTAATGAATAAATGGCTTGATGGATTCAAGGAAGGAAGAAGGATCGAAGAATGGATTGATGGGATGGTAATAGGATTGATGAATGAGACTGTCACTTATATTCAACGGCGACTGCAACAAGCTACGTGGCGTTCAAAGACTGTTTGCATGAGTGTGTGTAGACGCCAATGATAAAAACAAAATCCAATTAAAATTCCGATCAACTGTAAAACCATATATGCTGTTCCAGCCACCATTGGCTGAATAGTCATCGCTGGTTATCTTTGTTATGTTCTTTTTATGACCCATTTGCTACTAATTTAACAGTGAAGAGAAATGTGTAAGGGTAATGGATAATGTGCTTTCCATACAATAAACTGCAAATATACAAGCGGTTTGATCAATAAAGTATTGATCACAAATGGAGCTTGTTGATATTGAATATAAAACACCGAAGAATCATATTTCAAAAGAACAGTTATTTGCCATTCAAACGGTTGAACTACATTCGATTTCGTTTCTCCATGCCGGCCAACATATTTCTGTTCGATGGTTAAAACTTAAAAAGCGCAGAAATATCTGTGACTTAAACCCATTTGTTTCAAAATGTGTTTCGGTCTGATATTCCTTGCCTATTTAATGGAGTTTTTGTCTTGATAACATTCCTTGCGGCTAAATATTCAAACTGTTTGGCTTTGCGTAAAATGTAAATTTGTTTAGCTTGACTAGTAAATTGACATATATTCTACTCTGTGTTAATTAAAGTTTCCGTATAAGTCATTCAGAGGTTATTCATTATAGAATAAGCTCGACTCAATTTTATATTGCGTCATTGCAGTATATCATATATATCGTGGTTCATGGAATATGAGACAATCCGAATCAATTGTATGAGGGTGTAACCACGTGTAACTTCTTTGTTAAGCTACCTTTGATAAGACAAAGTTTAACGTCATTAATCCTCGTTAATGATGACTTGCCAAAACCTTTATTTCTATTCAGATCAAGACAAAAGAGCCCATTAAATAGGCAAGGAATAGAACAATATAAACAAATGAACCATTTTAGCATCTATTGATTTAAATGGCAGCAAAATGATTCGAGCTCCGGATTTCTGGCACACTGTATGGATTGTATAGAAGACCCTGTATTGAAATTAGTCGATATCATGAGTTTTTCTAAGCGACAGAGACACTAATGTCATAACATGTTTTAGAGACGATTTGGAGGCCATTTAAATGGAGATGACTACATTTTTTACATCATCATTTTGCCACATACGTTTATTATTGAGTACAATACATGTTTAAAGACGGATACGGTGTAATTCTGTACATTTGTTCATCCCGGCACTTTATTTGCAAGGATTTATATCTGAAAATGTGATATTAAATGTTGTACATGGCATTCGACGAACTTCTCAAATATAGGAACGGGCAATAACATGGTTGAAATTGGTACAAAAGCAGAATATATTTTTAACGTATGTGTAGCTAGATACGGAAAACAAAAGACACAATGGCTTTATACACCAACACTGAACCTGCGGAGAGCTTTGAAATATCACCAGAAACTCTCGCCTTCACCAAAGGAGCAGACACTAGGAATATTGGTATAAAACATTACTTATGCCTTCGAGATATCCTACCGAAGACCCGGTTGTCTCAGGCTATTTTGTATGAAAATGTGAGCCAACGCCGGCAGCTTAACATGAAATATGAAGCTATCAAAACGAACAAGATGCGCAACCTGTTGGCTTTGGACTTTAATCGGAGGGCTTTCCAGATGCTGCAAGAGAGAAAGCGACACAAGTGGAAAAAAGACGATGAACTCAGAGTCGGTAATATGAATTTGCCAGTAATTTCGCTTGATAGTGGTCGACCAACAAGCTCAGAGGTCATATACCATTTGTCGGAGTACAAATTAGGTGCATCGAAACAAGAGCCACAAGTTCCGGTTTTGCCTAAAGTACAAGCCAGTCTCCGTCGTGAACAGACGGAAATAATTTCTCATAAAGAGAAAACTTTCATGACAAAGATTCCCGAAGTCATAGAAATCGATCCAAAACTTCTTGAGCGCCATAATACCTACTGTGGTAAGAGCTTTCTGGATGAAGGTCACGCTGGAAAGGATAACAGGTTTTCAAAATTTATCACGATGTTGCAGCCTGCCAAAATCAACACGGATGACTATCCATTCGATAATGTTAAGCCAGTTAATAGATTCTCTAAGTACAATAATCCCAAAGCTGTGAAAACACCAAGAGGAGGCGTCAAATCAGCTTTTGTATCATCCTCGGCAAAGGCTGACAAGGAACAAATAGCAAGAAGATTCGAGGCGGTAACATCCAGAGAATACTCAAAGCTTTCTCAGATGGAAGATAAAACTATTAGTAAATTCAAATGCTTGACTGATAGAGATTGGCCCGAGCTAAGGGGGCGTCCTAATAAAAAACTGGAATTCGGATTGGAACGGTACAAAAGTGATGACTTGATTCAGCTAAAATCAAAGAAACCTATGGGAGAGGACATACCGGAAACGGACGAAAGAGAAGAAGGCTCTTAAATGCCAGCCGTATGTAAAACAGTGTTGCAGTCAACGTACTTGTGACATATATTTAATTTGTTTTTCATTATTTCAAGCGGGGAGTGGAATTTCGCCACGTACAGTTATCTCCTTGTGCCACTTTGTATTGTACTGAGTGAAAGTTAATCTTTAAATTTTAATTTTCAATCGTAAACAGTGATATGCAAGCATTTGTTAAGTCCGCCATTGCCTATAGTAATCATGTTCATGTACATTCGATTTAATCATGGAGCTATTGAATGTCCATAGGTATCACGCAATTTTTGTCTTGGAACGCTCAGAATCTACTTTCAGAATGCAAGTACCCCATTTTATTCTAACTTACAAACACAAAATATGTTTTTAACAATTATAACATTTGAAAAATTAATGCTTAATCGAACTAGAAAACAAACAAGACATAGCTAAAAGCCATACGGAACACTTTGGATCTCTCCAGAAAAGCCCGACGTGTTCTGCACGAGCTGCCAGCGAGTCGTGTTGTCCTTAACGTGTAACTGTAATTGATTATCAACACTTTTCTGTTTAACTCTGGTACAGATATTGTTAGTTTCAATATTAAATGCAAATATTGAATTTCCAAGTTGTTGAATTAAGCCCGGTTGGAAACAAGCGAAATCGTTTTATGGTACCAGTATAAAGTAGCTGAAAAATGCATATTTAGACTGTGAAATACAAATAATAAATAAAGGCTTCAAAATTATTGCTTGCAGAAAATTGATTAGTTTCTTCTGCTCACTCCTTTTCCAAAATGTTAGCTCTCTTGGACAGTAATTGCATTCAAGATATATGCATTCAGTATATTTTCTGTATTATTTTTATTGCATATTCTTCTTTGTGCTCTCTTGTTTGAGATTCGATTATGAATGTAAATTGTTTAACGGCACATCAACACATTTATGCTTTATAATGCCATTGCTTGAGTTGTCTAAGATCCAAATGCAAAGAAACCCGTCCTTTTTCTCTTAATCCTTCTGTTCCTTTTTAATTTTATTTTTCTCTTTATAAATATAGCGAGTCATACAAATCTTGAATCCTACTCTATAGTATTCGCCTGCCCCTCCCCCGGCAGCCAACCCCCCCCCCCCCCCCCCCGCAGTTTGAACACCACTGCCACCAACACCACAACCGATTCTAAAAACAAACAGCATCACGGATATAAAAAAAATGCACGAATCTTAGTCATTTCATTCATCAATTTATAATTTCTAACCTGATTGTCGCCAGGGTGAATCTAACATTATCATCTTGTTCGCGTATGAAACCAAAAGGGGAGTTTCTTTACTAACATGCCCGCCCGCAATATTTGCGTGGGCGAGTTTATTATTTCAGACAAAAGGAGTAATAGAGTTCAACGTCTTCGATAAGCTCCGAATAATTCCGTAAATTTCCGTAACTTTGGGAGTTACAATACTTACCCTTTTTATTTTATTAAATGTTTTGAGAAATATAAAAACTAGACATTGCAAATATTGGATGCAGACAACACAGTTTTTACCTTCTATGTATGTGGAGTCCAAAATAAATCACCCCTTCTCTGAAAATGAACCTTTCCAGCAACCGAAAAAGGACAGTGAGCTGGCTTGTTGTTTACACTGAAAACTTCCGTTTGGTTTTAAACGCAAGCAAGACGACAGTGTTAGAGACCCCCTGGCAACAGTCAGATTAGAAATTATAAATTAATGAATGAATGACGAAGCTTTATGCAATTTGTATATCTTTGATGGTTTTCGTTTTTAAAGTCGCAATTGGGAACAAACTGCGGAAGGGGGTGGGGGGTGGGTAGACGTATACTATATTAACATTTCATTTTACCTGGATGAACATTACTGGTATCTGAAAAATTTGGATAGTATATTTTCATTTAATTCAGTATTATTTCTCCTCCGGTCATTTCTCACGGCAACAATTATTTCGCGACAATAAAATTTCCTGCCCAGATTAATCACAGTGATCCTTCGTTCTTTCTTGGCATTCTTTCTTTCCTGATCTTTTCTTGTTTTTATATGAAGCTTTGCGATGTTAGACGTATGAACTTAAAACAGACTATTTAGTTGTAATGCAGCTGTTCATTATTATTATTATATTCATCATTGTCATCATTAATGTCGTTGTTGCTATGGTCGCTGTTCAGTGTCGTTGTTGTAAGAGCATCACGAATTGTAAAACCACCCAACCACAAAGCAGTGATAGAAAAAAAATAAACGTTTAACTCCACACTCTTTCACGGCCGAGTTTTTTCATTACGTAGTTTGTTAGTGAACCGGTTTGGAGAAAACTTACATGGGCTCTGCGTAAGCGCATCGGAGAACCAAGGAAATTTTCTACTGACTAGTAACGAATTTACTCCAGACGATTTTCATGTAGAGGCAATACAAAGAAATATTGAGAGATTATATTACAAAATGGCATCATTCGTGACTTTATGTCACACTGACCTTATATGTTTCCTACAGACCAAATGGTCTTATGTTAGGTCTTTAAGTGACACACTTTAACCAATAAAAAAAAAAATTAAAAAAATCAGAAGCGTGGTAAATTGTGAGTCATTCTGTCTTTCCGTCAGTCATTCTGTACGTAACTCTATCTCCACCCAAACCGCTAGATGGAAATTCATGAAACTTAATTGTTTTCTTATTCGTATAGTTACCTTGCACAAGAGTGGAAGCATTTCTGGCTCTCTCACCTACGGAGAGGGGAGGGGGTGTCAACTAATGTACATAAGTTATTATTATAGCAATATTTATAAATATTCTCTCTTAACCAAACTTTATACATTTGTCGATATCAGGAAGACATATAATATGTGTGACGGTTTTCAGGTTATGACCCTTGGTTAACTGTTGAGGTGAAGGGGTGGAGTCTAAATGGGGTGGTGGAGGGACAGGTGGGAGTCTGACATTATATTGTTTCAAATTAGGCAACTTTCAACTAACAAACAAAAATATTGGGGATTTACAGCCATCGAACTTTATCCTTTCATTTTGTTTTATTGGTGCAACAATGATTGTTTAAGCCACTGATTTGTGAATCAGTTGTAGAAAAAGCCCAAAAGTGTATTTTAGCATGTTTACTAAATACGTTATAGTTACTCCAAATATCGATTTGTTCATTTGTTTGCTTTTGTTTGTGTTTTTTTTTTTTATATTTTGTATTGCTTTTTTTTTTTTTTTGTTTGTTTGTTTGTTCGTAAGGTATTCGTCCTATTGACAAAATGGTAAAACTGCAGAGAGTACGATCGCGGAGCAAGCGAACAAACAAAGAAAAATACTAGTTTGTTAAAGTCAAAGAAAGAAAATCTGAAAATGTTCTTATCAAGCCATTGGCAACTGTTGAATTTTGTCACATAGAAATTGACAACGATTACACAACTATTTCACGCTGTAAAAGGGAAGTTTTAAAGATAATCCAGGGCATTGTGACACCCGGAAATGACCTGTATACTAGAAGCCAGACGCTAGCAACATCAGTAGTATAAGGGAACACGCTAGGGATAATATGGCACTCCGGGGGACAAGGACAATTTAACATTACAACTCCATTTTGAAAATATGACCTTCGGGGGAATGAGAAATTTAATCTTTAAAAGTCCATAGGATTAACAATTGATGACACGCTTGGTACAAGGTAAACTAATTGTTAACAACGTCCATGGGATTAATATAGTGAAACACTCTGAGCGCATGGGGAATTTAATGTTACAAACATTCATAGGTTCAACATTGTGGGACACTCTTGGAACCTATGGGAACTTAATGTAAAAATGTCTATAGGATTAATAGTGTGAGCCATTCTGGGCATAAGGGGAATCCAATGTAAATACAAGCACATAATTAACATTGTGGGACACTATGTGCACAATGCGAATTTACTGTTGAAAATGTACATAGGTTTAGCATTGTGGGCTGGTATGGGAGGATAATGGGTAATTTAATGTTAGAAACGTCCATAGGTTTAACATTCTGGGTCACTTGGGGCTCTATGATAATTTAACACGAGCTGACATTTTTATGAATAAATTGGGCTTCTATGACACTAGCAGGAATTTAACAGAATAAATGGGAGAATATGGGGTTCAATATGAATTTAATATTGTGGGTCATTATGGGACCCATTGGGAATTTATTGTTAAAACACCCTTAAGATTCAAATTGTGGCCTGGTATGGCAGTGAGGGAATTTAACATCGGTTGCCGTTTAAAGGAAAAAACTGGGCCTGTATGGCGGTAACAGAAATTTAACATAGGTTGCCATTTTAGGAATAAATGGGACGGTATGGAATATAATGGAAATTTAATATTTTGGGTCAATATGGGAAGATAACACACTCTATCGCAATCCAACACACATTCGCACTAACCTGAGGATATAGAGGAACAAGGGCGCCCATAGACTTAACATTGAAAGTTCACATGACTATCTGAAATTAAAAATGGTAGCTGTAATGAGGATATATAGATGAAGAAGTAGTGTTTTGAACATGTTGACGCCGGATGTTAAAGTCGTACTAAAATTCCGAAACTGAAAGAAAATACCAGAATATTTAATCAAAATGGCCGAGAGTAACGTAATACTAAAATTCCAAAACTATTACGCAATATAAATGAGACTAAAGAAAGCCAGGAATATTATTTGAAAAATATGGTCCCGACTAAAAGTAATACTAAAATTACGAAACCATAGCGAAATTTAGCGGAGTCTAATAAAGCCCTAAAACGTTTGTCAAAATGGTCGGGACTAAAATATTAAAATTCTGAAACTGAAACGGAATTTACCTGAGACTAAAAACAAATCCGGAATATTATAGTTAAAACTATGGTGTAGACTAAACGTATTACTAAAATTACAAAAATAGCACTGAATTTAACAGAGACGTTAAAAAAACAGAAATATATGATTAAAATGGCTTAGACTAAAGGAGATACTAAAATTTCAAAACTGACACGTAATTTAGCTGACTAAAAAAATTTGAAACAATTTTAAAATTTGTAAATATAATCTTAAAATTGTAAAGAAAATGAAAATTTGAAATTTTCAAACCAAATTTTCATTTTTTACAAATTACAAAATAGAAAAAAAATTCACAAATAAAAACAATAAAGAATTTTAAAGAAAAATATTATTAAGAAGTTTATAAACCGTTAAGACAATTTTAAAATATAAAATGTTTAAAACCTTAAAATAAATTTAGGAAAAAAAACATTAAAATATAAAATAAAGACAAATTTTAAACAAAAATAAAAATACAAATATAATAAAAACTAGGAAAAAAAATTAAAATAAAATGTTACAAGTAACAAATTTACAACAACAACAAAATTAAGCTGAACACCGAAAACAACAAATTAACAAAAATTGCAACAACAAAAAATAAAATAGGTAAATACATGAATTTTTTTTTAAAACAGCAACAACTCTTTACTGTCCAACACACAACTTTGTTAACAAATACAATCTTATTGAACAACACACATCCTTACTGACATACATACATACATGCATACATACATACATACATACATACATACATACATACATACATACATACATACATACATACATACATACATACATACATACATACATACATACATACATACATACATACATACATACATACATACATACATACATACATACATACATACATACATACATACATACATGCATACATACAACAACACTAACCACTGACCGGGTATGAGTCATGAATACAAATTTTGAAAAATAAAAAACAACATTTAAAAAAAAAAGGGATTAAAAACTTTACAGATTTTAAAAAATCTCCAAATCATGGAAAATTTTAACATGTAAAACGATTTTAAACAATTAAAATTGAAACAATACAACATTTTTTAACCTTTATTTTACAATAAAAACTTTAAAAATATAAATTTGTATACTTATTGTTTTAAATCTACAAATTGAAAAACATTGCCAATTAATAAATTATGTGTCACGAATTATACATATTACAAGATGATTGACACATATTGTACTATTGTCTACGATATATTTGGTTTTCAAAATAATATACATCGTAATATATTCATGTACCCTCAATTTTCTCCATTAAGGAATGTGTGTACTACAAAAGTGAATGGGAATGCTGATTTTAGACAAAAATAATAATAATTGTCCTCTGTCCATATTAGACATGTGTTCTTTATATACAGGAAAATAGATAGGATGTAGTGATTTTTAATGTGGAATCCCTGGAGGTGACCTTATACACTGAATGTTTTCTCAAGTGCACTTTCAGATTTTTGCTCTGACTAATCCCTGTATTGCTAACTTCATATTTGAACTGTTTTTCTCCAGTATATGCCAACATGTGCACCTTCAACTTGCCACTCGTATTAAGCATGTAATCACAACCTTCATATCTGAATATTTTTATCCAGAATTCATCCTCATGTGCTGCTTCAAATCACCACTCCAAATAAACAGTTTATTCCTAACTTCACATTTGAATGGTCGTACCTTCACCTTACCACTCACACTAAACCTTTTATCACAAACTACCGTCTCTATGTTCTCCGTGTCGCAGTTTTTGTATAGGTGGGTTTTTCGTGAACTAAAAGGCCATTGTTTCTAATGTCCCTTACAAAAGACGGCCTCATTCGATACGGTGAATGACTCTGTCTTTACCGGTATACGCACCACGATTTCGACAGAGAACTCAGTCACTACTTAATTAATATCCTTGAGCGTGTTTAAATATACCTTAAATAATACAACGTTAAATAATTGTATAGCACGGTCAGTGCTGCAAAATAAGTTACTAAACTTCATTACTGCATAAAGGACAACGACTAAGTTTTCACCTAAGGAGGAGTTGCTTTAAAGTACCCTGATGTAAAAACTCCTCAATATTTTATTTTTTTATTTGTGCAGTTATCAAAAAAAATAAACAAAAACCTTAAAAGCACCTAAAGAAAAAGTGTGGTGCCCTTAATCTGAAACCCCAGACACTGATCTTTTTAAGATAGAATTCTCTATCCAATGCCGCTTGTTTGATCAAAATCCATTTTAAAGAACAGAATGGCGCGTTTAAAGTTTACAAATATATTGAGTCTTTGATGCGAAGACTACAGCCAAAAACGAATAAAAGTCGGTCAACATTGATTATCGCAAAATTATGCCATTTGATTTGTCGGAAATTACGACGAATTTATCTAAGCAAATTCCAATAACTCCTGAATGTAGCTGTTTTACAAAATTTTCATCACTCGGACAAGATATAGCAGCTTTTGAGTGTATTTTGGGTGATTTACTGCCCCGCCCGTTTATATCACCTGTCACTGAACACTACAAACTAAATCACACATAGGCGAACAGGTAAATGATTAACGCACGAGCAATACGAAGCCCCGCAAAGCGGTGAAATGGATTAGTGAGAATGCGGCGCAGGTTTAAAAAATAATAATAATAATAATAGCAACAACAACAACAACATCATTATCATCACCATCGTCATCGTCATCGTTGTCGTCGCGTTTAACAATTTCCAACTTGTCAACTTTTTAAACAGAGTATAGTAATTGATTGCATGCAACTATATAGGAACTTCCGACAGTATGTCTGGTTTCTGAAGGCGCCTGTTAATAATCATTACTTGACATTAGTTTTTCTTTTTAGTCCATTCAGGCGAAGTCTTTAATCACAAGCTTCACATTCGAATGGCTTTTCTCAAGTATCAATTCTCATGTACCTCTTCAAATCACCATTCAACTAAATATTTTGTTATTTTCAGAGTTTTTAGTTTAGTCTCCGCTAAATTCCGTGTAAGTTTCGGAATTTTAGAATTATATTTAATCTCAGTCACTTTAATAAAATATTTCGGTTCTTTTAGTCTCTTCTAAATTCCGGATAAGTTTCGCAATTTTAGTATTACGTTTAGTATCGGCCATTTCAATAAAATAGTTTAGGCTTTCTTTAGTCTTCGCTACAGTACGTTTAATTTTCAGAATTTTGCTACTACTTTTAGTCTCCGTCATATTTTGCAATAGAATATTCCTCGATTTATTTTAGTATCAGGTACATTATGTTTCTGCTTCGGAATTTTAGTATTACTTATAGTTTCGATCATTTCAATAAAATATGCTGGGCTTCTTTTGTTTCCGCTAAATTACGTGACAGTCACGGAGTTTTAGTATTAGCTTTAGTCTTGACCATATTTTTTTATATAATATTCCGATGTTTCTTTTATTCTCAGGCAAACTCAGTGTCAGTTTCGGGATTTTAGTATTAGATTTAGTCTTGGAAATTTTAATAAAATGTTCAAGTGTTTCTTTTAGTCTTTGTTAATTCCGAATCAGTATCGTTTTTTCTGTATTACCTTAGGATTGGTCATACTTTTTAATATCATATTCCGGAGTTTCTTTTAGTCTCAGATAAATTCCGTGTCAGTTTCTGAATTTTAGCATTACGTTTAGTCTCAGTTATTTCAATAAAAAAAGTAAGAATTTATTAAGTCTTTGCTAAATTCTGTGTCAGTTTGTAATTTTAGTATTACTTTTAGTCTTGGCCACATTAATAATATAACATTTCTGTGGTTGTTTCTTGTCTTAGGTAAATTCCCTGTAATTTTCGGAATTTTAGAATTACTTTTTGTCTTGGACATTTGTAATAAAATGTTCCTGCTTTCGTTTTTTAGTCTGCGCTGAATTCTGATTAAGTTTCGGAATTTTTGTACGCGTTTTAGTCTCAGTCAAGATATATGTGTGCCACCATGCTAAAACACTCCTTGTCTCCGAACGGACAACTGGGCACGCCCAGTACGTCCGTTATGTATCTTTGTAACCGTCGCTCTGAATAGACATATGTAAAAAATGTTTTCTTTGTTAAACATCAAAGTTCTATATATACGTCATCAGTTGAAGCATAAATAGGTACGGGAAAGCCGGGCAACCGATAATAAAGTAGCAACGCCAGTAGACTTGAAATTCATTTTCAAAGGAAATAAATTAAATCGTTATTGGCACAGTCCAATACAGCGAATATGATTATTCTTTCATTGCAATAAAATTAAAATATTGATAGCAATTGGCTTTTAAAAAACAATGATGTGTCTATTTTTGAAGAAGAGTTTTCAAGGGAGGTAAATCTCGCTAGAATATATTTATATGGAATTTTTTATAAACATCTTTATAGCGGAAGGCTGTAATAGTCTCATCTCGTCTGCGAGAATGAGATATACATTGTCTAAAACATTCTTCCTTCTCCTATATAAGTTCATGCTCTTCACTGTGGGTTGCCTCCCTTTAAAAGGATAACGACACTGTCACAACGACGTAAATTTAGTTTTAAAGTTCCATCTGGAGAAAACAGGATGCTTTGATAACTCCATTATACACAATTCTGGCATTAGTGTAGAATGTGAAGATTTAACCTATGTTTCGGAATTATATATCATTTTTCTTTTAATAATGGTATAGTTTATTAGTTTATGATCTCTGTTCTTAGTCTAACAGCTGTCGTCTTGCCGTGAGTACACATACGGTATTTTCGATCGATATTTCGAAGCCTTAGTCATATCACGTGGTTTTAGCGCGCAGGAAGAGTTGAACTTCTGACCTAGATTCTATGAATCAATACGTTATTTACTGGTTCTAAACATTGGTACACTGGTACTTTTTAAATGTCACGCATAACCTAATTTCTGATTGGTTTGAAGAGGGTTGTAATATTTCGAAATGCCCACTTGTTTATCAAAGACGCAATGGGTTTTTATTTTGTTTCTCCGTAGTGGGAGACTATATTATAGGTTAATAGCAGTATTCGGGCATTCTTCATAGTTGCATTGGATTGAGAGGTCATAAACGAATTTGATTCATTTTGTGTGTGGGATATTCAACTTTTGTAATATATTTAATACAGTGCATTTATGATTCAGTACTGTGTCTTGAACTTTTATTAATTATAGATCTCCGTGGAATTATCAGAAACATTTCTAGAACTTGTGATATTCCATATTCGCAAGGATTACTTGGATATAACTTATTCTTATTAACACATTAGTACAGTGAAGGTTACTTCATTCGGAACATACTACATTCGAAATATTTGGATTAACTTCCGGATCAGTGGATATTCTATACTGTAAGTTATTTTTTAATTCTTTTACTTTAATTGTTTGTTTAAATATTTTAATATTTTAGGAAATTAAAGATTTGTATTTTATATCTTGAAAGCTTGTTTGTGTCTTTTCTTTTTTTACATTATCCCTAGTCGTAACACCTTATACGAAGGAGGAAAATGTCAGTAATTCTTTACTTACAGCGATGGGGCAAAAGGCTGACGTCGTTACAAGATAGCACGTGGCAGACATAACAATATACAGATTACGTCACATTAAAGCGCATCTTTTTGATTGGATTTCAATCCGTGATTAGAGTGTTAAGGTAGGATCCAGTCGATATTGTTACGACTCTAGGTCTTAAAATAATGTAACAGAAAGAAAGTGAAACCAAGAATGTAAGTAAAATCAACAAACAATTTATGTCTAGACAATTAAAGTGAAAATTCAAAAGACACTAACAGTAATGTGAATTAAAATCCAAATAATCCAATAATCCTAAGTATCCTAATCACATTTCCTAAATATAGAATGTTCCGAATGATTTCCAGTAGCTTTAATGTCCTGATGTGTCAGTAGTCTTAAATGTTCTCATATGCCCGAATGATGTAATCCAGAATATCTTTGAATAAATTCACATAAATCCCAAAGTCAAGTATTAATCCAATGTCAGAATGAGCACTTTTAGTACTTCCAATGAATATTTCAAATAAATAATTCCTCCCTCTGAATTTGCTCTGATTTTCACAACTGTAACATCTGATTACTAAAATATATTCCTTAACAGTCTGATCTTAATAATATGAAGTTTAGTATAGGACTGAAATCTTGTTGATCTAACCTATATAAATATAAGGACAAGTCACCTGACAGAATATTCTAGAATATGAGTAACTTTAAGGGAAAATGGAAATTTCCTCTGCTTACCTGACTTTTGTCACATCAAGAAATGGAAAATTCCAATCTAATTGTTAAATGCTATGTAAACAAGACCTTGAACTCAAATCCAGTAAATATGCTGTTTACAAAATGACTAAAGGACAACTTACCTCATGGACACATATTATAAATTCAACATACATAATAATATGCTCTTGTACTAATGGACTAAGGTTTAGATGTCAGAGGGTTCAGAATAGCATATTGCAGGGATATAGTCTGAAAGAATATAAGCTATGATAAGCCGAATATAACCTCATTACAACCGCCATTTTGAATTTCACCTGGTCACGTGAGTTTTCAATGTTTAGTATATGGGCGCCCTTGTTCCTCTATATCATCAGGTTAGTAAAGATGTGTGTTGGATGGTCATTAAGTGTGTTAGATCCCCATAGTGACTCACGTGGTTAAATTCCCATTAGACCCATTACCGTCCCATTTATTCCTAAACTGGCAGCCGATATTAAATTCTCGTTACCGGCATATGTACCCAATATATTCCTTACAAATAGCAGCTCATGTTAAATTCCCAGCCCTCAATGTTAATCATACGGACTTTTTTAGCATTAAATTCCCATAGGACCCACAGTGACCCACAATGATATTTTTGCCTAAACACCGTGTCGTCCTATTTATTCTTAAAATTGCAGCTTATGTTAAAATCCCGTTAACGTCATAGAGGCCTAATTTATTCCTTAAAATGGCAGCTCATATTAAGTTCCCATAGGGCTTTAAAGTGTCTCACACAGTTAGACCTATGGTCGTTTTTTTAACATTAAATTCCCATAGATCCTTAGAGTGTCCCACAATGTTCAACCTATGGTGCTTTTAAAATGAAATTCCACTTGTGCCAGAGTAGTCCACAATGTTAATTCTGTGGACGATTTTAACATTAAATTCCCCTTGTCCCCAGCGGGTCATATTTTCAAAATGGCGGCGCAATGTTAAATTCACCCTGTCCCGAAAGTGTCTTTCTTGTTGTCCACAGAGTGTCTCCTTATACTACTAACATCTCTGACCTTTCCACAAAAAGACAAATACGTCGAAAGCTCCTCGCAAC
The DNA here is from genome assembly GCA_029931535.1 of Margaritifera margaritifera. NCBI lineage: Eukaryota > Metazoa > Mollusca > Bivalvia > Unionida > Margaritiferidae > Margaritifera > Margaritifera margaritifera. The sequence continues at coordinate 4,484,136 of JAQPZY010001659.1, forward strand.
ATCTCAGGTTTTTCCGCCAAAGACAAACACATAATGTCTCGTCATAATTGAATTACTTGAATCACATGACTTAAAAGTACTGCGCTGTATATACAGAAGCCATATTGTTCACTTTCATTCTTGGGAAAGACCCATGATATTACGAATGTTGTCAGCTTAGTCAATGACAGGACTTAAGGCGAAGGTATACAATTTGAGCATAATAATCCACAGTATTGCGTTCGATGGATTTTCCCGCTCTCGGAAAGGCCCTGGATGTTGCGAGTGCTCGATAGAAATACCTTAATTTGAAAATTTTAAAATATTATCAGAAATATCAGAGCTGTTGCGATTGAAAGATGAATGGGACTAAATGGAGTCTTATCCATATATGGTTTACTCATTTAAAGGTTTGTTGTTTGTTTGTTTTTTTTTTTTTTTTTTGTTTTTTTTTTAGTTCGATCTATAACAGTTGTAAGGAGAAAAATGTGATGGAAGTCATTCCAGCAATAAATAAACAAGAAAAGTTGTAACTAGTCTCAGAGAACAAACTGATTAAACTCATATAATCTTTGAAATTGTTACAATTTTGATATTATTTTGGAACATTTATCTCAATATATTGTTTGATGTATTTTTATGTAAGAATCATATCTTGAATACAGCGAAATGAAATGAAACACGTCTTCAAATACTGACACATTCCCAATTACCACATATTTTATTCGCTCTATCGATTTGCATATGAGAGCAAAATTGTTAGATGATTTATAGTTCTACAAATACAATGCCAGTATTTAAAAGGAATCGATTATTTTATTGTACTGCGTACCATAAACCTCGAATAAATGTTTATGAAGGGAACATTTGGTGAAGAATTAGAATCAATAGCTTCAATGACTCTATCTTGCTTATAGGAAACAAGAATATTTGTTTTTATACATAATCATCTAATTATGCTATGTGTAACCCATTTCTGCTGAATGTAATTGATTTTCCAACGAAAAACCGCTTACATTTTGACTAAAGAATTTTTGACAAAGGGAATTAACTCTTCACATCCCTACCGAGTGAATCCACTACAAAATGTAGTTCTGCAACTTATTTCCAGTCTGGTTGAAATTTTTTTAAAATTTGCTTCTTTTTATTAACTTCTATTTTCTTTCATATTGATAAAATATATAAAAGAGACACTTGAGATGCAAACGTGAACGTTGGTTGAAATAAAGAAAGTACAAATATTGCACGGCCTGCATTCCGAACAGTGACAGCGAGGCCATTTGTAACGTTCGATCTCGGCTAGTACGTCAGGCAAACGAAATGAAGAACAAACAGGAGGTAATCCAGAGACTGCCATGAGAAAGAGAGAGAGAGAGAGGGGGGGGGGGAATGGAGGGAATCCGGATCCATGGAAGAAAACTGATAGGCCGGCTGAATAACAGAGATAAATACTCCTTCAGGCATTTAAACATTTTTTTTCTAAGAAGTTAGTTTTAGAGCCTTATTATAGACTAACAAAACCAGAACAAAATTAGCATTTAGATTACAGTGTGTGTGTGCCACCTAGCCAAGGAATACACCAATCCGCCATCGATAGCAATGCTCCTCCCACCCTTAGATACAGCTAGCAACGTTTCTGAGCGTACCAGGTACAGTTTTTATGCACAAAGTTTATACCGCACCAATCTGCCTAAAATAAAAATTCATTAAAATATCAAATGCACCAGCGAGGTTAAAAAGATCCATATTTTTGGATAGCTAAAACAAAACAAGACATAAGAATAGCATTCACTTGACCTGACAAGTCAATGGAAGCTCATAGCAAAAGAAATTTATGCACCCCGGCCCCAAATTTCATACATGAATTTTTCACGTCCATTTTTGACGCAAAGTGATGCTCACAGTGCAAATGCAAGCCCTTTCCCTATGTGATAATTTTGAAAAACATTGTGTACTAAACAGCTCGATGCAGTTCAAAATTGCTGCCATCCAGGCCATTTTCTTTTAGGTATTCTACTTGCCTTGAACCCACGTGTCTACTGCTATTGGTGGCTAGCTCTGCTTCCTAGCCGACTATTGGTATTTCACTGTCTAGATACTGTGAAGTAACTATGGGAGGTATACATCACATCAGTTTCAGGAACAATACAATCCCGAAATACCTAATTCATAAATATATTCATATCTTTAATTATTAAACAATAATAGCTGAAAAAGTTACATCATATAACCTTAAGAAATTTGCCAATTTACGAAACTATCCCCTGCTACCTGAGTTAATTCAGAATTTCTGTCAATTAAAGTGATGATATTGTTTTCAGAAGACAAGTAATTTAGCTTGGAAATGTCTATTTATAAAAGAATGTACTTAAACATTTCTACATGGGCTTTGAGTCTGCAAACAAGACGTTTTGGTGCGTATTAGTAATCATTAGAAAAAAATGTTTTCATCCTTTACTACCCGTATCAAATATATCTGTGCCATTAAACTAATGTTTATTTTAAGCTTGCATATGTTGCGATTCTTGTCTTAGATAACTAAACAGGATTTTCTTGTATTACTTGCTTACTTACTTACTTAATTTTTTTATTTTATTCTGTGATAAAAGTAATTCTAGAAATAACCAATTCTCCATATATATATATATATATATATATATATATATATATATATATATATATATATATATATATATATATACAATGACGAACACAATAGTTGTTGAAGTGATTGCGAGCAAATCGTCCGTGCTAAATGAACTGAGATTAGACAATTTCCTCATACCGTGGTACGTTTAATTAAATCAATATATGCATTAGTTATAGATGTTATCGAATCTTTCTTTCTCTTTACAATATTGCAATGCACCTGCCGATTTCGCTCCAAGTCAGTTTTATTTGTTACCAGTGTCAAGTCCTTCGAGATGTATAAAATTATACAATTATTGGAAAGCAAAATTGAAATCAGAACCAGGCTTGAGAGTTATCTAATAATTTACTTATTTCAGTGGTGTGAAGCGATCTATTCATCTATCTATCGACCACATTCAACAAAGTGCAGATCCATTATTTTCCCCTGAAAAACGACTTCAGACTTATTGAACTAGGGAGGCAAAACCTCCAGAAAATAATCACCCCTCTTGTCCGATTATCCTTTACTATATAGAACTCTAAGTTTCCCCACACTCATGGGAAGACATATAAAAAACATGGGACATCAAATGATAAATGTCAAATAAGTACAGCTTTTTTAAGGCAGAGTTTTTCTTCTTTTAAACGTTTTTTTCTCCAATTGCTGCATAACTGATAGTTAGCGCTGGGTATGCAATAGAAAGAATGGAAACGGAAGGCGTTGTTTCTTGGGCCAAAAGAAAGTGTGTTTCGCAGTTTTTTTGAACAAAATACTTAAATTTTCACAATATTTGAATTTGAAGCAATATTCAATAATCCATTTTAAATATTCTCTCTCTCTCTCTCTCTCTCTCTCTCTCTCTCTCTTCACTGTAAAGGAAATTAACTCCAGTTAGATTGAGAACATTAAACGGAGACGGCTGTGCTCATAGTTATGTACCTTTCCGCATAGAATGTATAATATTGCTCTCACGCCGTGTTTCTCTGTCAAAGTCAAATTACTACTTATTCCCAAAACAAGATCACGTACACACTTTATTGGATATCTTACAAACAATTACTGATTTTGTGTGCTGGGTAAATTGTACTTGAAATAGAACAAAGTACACCAACTTTGCCTGTCCTTGAAATATAGCAATCAAATTTTCATTGTAAGCATTACTATTTTCTAAAATACACTGATGAAATTTTAACATATCAAAAAATTCAAATTTGTACCACCTCATTTTTTAAAGCTGATTTAACGATGAAGTTCAGGAAATGAAAATAAACACGCATAGCTCTCAACCTTCTATAACCTTATCATTTGATGATAAAGTATACGTATGATATGAGTTTGTATAGGTAGGGTGCAATAAATTCCTTATACATGACCCTTTTATGAATTTTATGATTTGAATCTCTTTAAACAAAATTTTGTATTAAGGCTTAAGGAAGTAAATAAATTATACCGTGATGCTTGTCTACTACCCCAAAAAGAGATGCATGCTTTTGGAAAAACGTATTTCTTCTACCAAAATAAATTTGCTGCAAAAAAAAAAAAAAAAAAAAGAAACAAAAAATCATATGCTAGCGTGACCCATTTACCTCGAAGAGTCACAAGCACCAATGTATGTCAGAAAGACTTGCAAATGACAATTTGTACATTATTTAATCATTGGTCGCCTAGCACGTCGATGTGTGTCTTAAAGAGGTTTCATCCGTACCCCCTTTCGAAATGCTTCAGGTCTTAAAATGGTTAAGTCAGTCTATAAATAGATTGATACATACATACATACATACATACATACATACATACATACATACATACATACATACATACATACATACATACATACATACATACATACATACATACATACTTACATACATACTTACATACATACATACATACTAGTGGTGTGACGCTTAATAAAAATAATCGAATATTGGTCGGAAAACATAAACGAAGAAGCGTTCGATTACGATTTTCCATGACCGAATATAAATAAATATAGTTTCCTGTGTCTTGACCTTTTGAGACGGAAATCTTCCAGGAACAGTGAAATATGTGAATAACAGCTTCTAGTTAACAGTCTTACGTAGTTTAGTACTACGCAAGCCATCTACATAGCCGATGACAAATGTGCCGGAAAATCGTTCGACTATACGGGATACAAGCAACTTAACCATTACCAAGTATGCAAAAATTACACTGTCCACGAATAAATATTGAAAATATCTCAAACCGATTAAAATCGATGGTTGATCGGTTATGATGAACCAAGCATCGATCTTTAAATTTGAACTGATTCCCAATACTAGTAGATACATACACACATAAATTTTGTTTTAGGCAAATGTCTATCTACTTAACTACCTGCCTACCTATCTACCGACGACCACCCACTCATCTACTTACCTACCTACCTACGTACATACCCAAGAATCCAAGAATCCAAACTCCAACTAGCTGCACATTTACTTCACGGCATCTCCCTACTTACGTACTTACTTTTGCGCGTATGTACCCAATAACGTAAATTTGCTTCTGTTTTTTTTTTTTACTGCCCTTTAGAGAAATTATTGTCCCGAAAATTCTGGGTCATGCAGACTCTTAACATCGGCCTCCTCAATCTCATTTCTGGGATGGTTGTTTTATCTGCCAAACCTAGATTAGCGTACCATGGTCCAATTTCAAAAAACAATAAAACCGGAGATGTAAACTAACATAAAATGCAATAGTTTTCTTATCACGCCTTCTGCAGATCATTGTCTGTGAATTATATGATCTTTGTCGCTCTCAATCAAATGGAAATGTCTGTAAGATAATTATCTTAACCGAGGACCGCAATCTCAGCAGCCACATTAAAAATAGATCTGCTGCCATTACGACGACGAAGAATAGTGTAGACATCAATTATTTAGATTGTGTATTAACTCAGTCTCAATATCGCTGGGACAATATTGCATGTGGAAAGAGCGTATTGTTGTCACTATCAACATTAAAAGGATGAGACTTCCTACTCATATATAGAGTGGAATAACCATGGTCTTAGAAATGTATGAGAAGGTAATACTAACAGTGGATTCGATATTCGATATCAGGTCCAATAGCGATCTACTTGTCACAGTCAGATACTACATTCGTTGTGTGGATGTGTGTACGTATGTGTGTGTGGATGCTGGTTAAAATATCGTTTTAGTTGTATTTATGATAGAATTTTGCCCCCACCCTAGTTGAAAAAATGAATTTTCTTACACGAGGGAAAAGCTGCTGGCAAGAAATGTGAATCTCCACTACATGTTGCATTATGCAGATTCCTGGCACACTCAAAGCTACTTACGGTACAGAGGAGACGAAACTTAGTTTTTCATATATGTATTCATATTATACTACAAGGAAAATGAGAACTTAAGTCTCTGTTTAAAATGAGAAACCGAATTTTCCCAAATGAGACAATATCTGGGAGTTTTAGGAGACATAGTCCATAGCACAGTTGGGTATATTTTTTTTTCAATTTTCACATAGCAGTAACTCAGTTCCGTGAGTTGCTCCTACCTTTAAAAATTGTTTTATACCAACAACACAAAAAATACTCCAGCATGTCAGAACCTCTTAATATAAACCACCTAATTTACTAACTTAAATAATCACAACAAACTAGATTTTTTGAAAGTGTATATTGAGAACGACGGAATGATAGACAGATACATTTGACATCATTTAATAGGGCTCTGTTGTCATCTTTATATAGGTTTTCACGTATCCAATTAATTTTTATGCCGTCTCTTATTAATTCGCTCTTTTGGCTTCCTATTGTATTAAACGATTTATTTGCATTTTTCAACAATGTTGCTGCTGTCTGTTTAACTCTAATTCGTCAAAGAGATTTTCTACTTACCGTATATACTCGGGTATAACCTAATACCAACTGCAAACTGCATAGACCCAGATCTGCCGTCGCATAATACGCTGGCAGATCTGGGTCTATGCTGTTTATAAGGACTAATCAGTAGAACAAACAACATAGACCCTGATCTGCCGGCGCATTATGCGACGGCAGATCAGAGTCTATGTTGTTTGCATTTGGACCCGTCTTATACGCGAGTATGGACGGCAATTTATTGTGTTTAACAACAACAACAAAATTGCTTCACCCAACACATTATATCCATGTTTGTAGAATGAAGTTTAGTTAACCATCGATGGACATCTTTTGAGCTGTGTGCCAGGAGTAGATGAAATGTATTAAGAAGTTTCGGTTCTAAATTTTTCTTTCAAAATTTGCAGCAATTCGGTATCGGAAAAATATTTAAATATTTCGCTCATTTAGTATACTCGATTTCAGCTATTTTAAAATCAATTCCTTCAATGTCATGAAACATGTTTTAAAATTTTAGATTTTCAGAAAAGGCTGTGGGTAACCCATGTTCGATATTTCACTGAACTTCCGCCTTCTGCTTTATCATTTGTTTAAGTTGTCTTTAATTCCTTTTCACTTTTGTTGTTTGTTTTTCAACTCAATGATTAGCTATTCCTTCCAGCCAACATAATTTTTCTTTTCAAGTTTTGTTTTTGCCATGATTTTGAAATATGTACTACTTTGGACACCAACATTCATACACGCTCCCCACATATTCATGTCCTTTTCTAATTCAAAAAGACGTCCAATATTAATGATAGTTTGAAATTGTTTTAAAATGTGTTTGATTTTTTTTGTCAGAAGTTATCCCATTCAAACACAAGACCTTGACAGCATAAATATTTTAATGTTTTTACATTTTAATTCATTATTTTGAAACTTAATTGACTACTAAAATGCATCACTTTAAATGTCCGTATGGAAGTGTGTTTATGTTGTCAACTAATAACAGTTTACCTTCATGAGCTGATAAGCCACCTTTTTAATTGGTCTTGTTACATATCCAGCTTCAATTAATTTACTTTGAATTTATTATATAGATGCCACCATCTTTTCAGGTGCAAGACGGTAGCCCCTAAAATAGTCATTCGAATAAATTATTACTTCTAGATCTGGTGAATTTGTGAGATTTTCTTTAAACCATTTTATTTGTTTCTTATTTGTCCATCGAACGTTTTCAACTGGCAAGATTTGGCACATAGTCCAATCATAAAGATGTTGTATAATTTAAGTGCATTATAAAGGACTTCGGTTTGGCCGAGTTAGAATTTATAAAATGTTTAAGACAATAACTTATCGTGGATTTTCGACTTTAAGTGAGTTTACATTGAATGAATTGTTATATTTCTTCCACTTTTGCACTTTTTCTTTTTCTTTTTGGGTGCTTCAATCCTTCTGGATCACCTAGCCTTTTGTTTATTTGTGCATTATGTACATCTCATCCTTCCATCTTTCTTTTTCTCAAATTCGTGTGGTAATTTCAATGTATTACATTGCAGTTAATTTGATCTCTTTACACAAGGTTTCGTAATCATCAGCAGCAACAATTATATTTGCATGAGCAGCCATTTTAACCTATCCATTTACCAGCAATTTCTTCAATATTTAATAGTCTTGTGACTAAAAGTGACTACCTAAAATTACTCAAAGTGACTGCCTAAAAGTGTCTATTAGTGACTTGCAGTACCTATTAATGACTAATAGTACCTACCTAAATAAATTTTAGTGCATACCTAAGTAACTTTTAACGAATACTTAAGTAATTCAATATTTCCCTCCTTAAATAAATAGTGTGCCCAAAATGTACACTTATTATCCTCACTCGCCCAGAGACATGCAAAGTCTCTCTCAATATCGTTAACAGCAAACATCCCAACGACAAAAATATATTTAATTCTTTGAAACGAACAAGTAACTATAGTTCAAAGATAAGGAAATCCTTGCCAAAGCTGATACAAATTACAACGGAAGTGACCTACATTTTATTATGAAACGAATTTAAACTTCACAGAGAAATTTTTTTAACATTTTGTTCAACAATCTACGAAAGATCGAGGAAGTTTCGGAAAAATTATTTCTTTTACAAGACAAAGAGTTTGAAGAAAATCGTGAAATACATGGCACAATTCTAGAATTGAATGCTTATTGTTAATTAGCATTGGATACGTAATTTACAAACTTGAGAGATAGCCTAAGCCTGTACAGCACGTGATCATGTTTTGCACCGGCGCCTACGACGCAATCATATCAACCAACTATCACATACCCGACTAAACATGACTAATAACACCATCACTACTCCCAGCAAGTCTCTATCAACTGTTTTCCGAAGAGAAACAACTTCATTAACATGATTTAGCGGGTTACGTTAGAGACAGGGTTAAATGTATTTCATTACAAGATAGGACCTTTTAAAAGTATCTATTGAGAACATTCTAAACTTGCTTCTACCAGTAGATCTCTCAGACGTCACTATAAGCTATTTTATCTTACACGGTTTAATACCTGGCGGAATAATTTCCTGTGCTTTCTCGAAATTTTCTGATAATTTTTTGTTTGTTTCTGTTTGTATTGTGACAATAGCGATACTGTTTGATACCTTGCAAAAAGTTCATGATGCATTGGACACAATTTTTTCTATCTACCTATAGATCAATTAAATTCTCTCACAGTTTTGAAAGTGTATGACATAGATAAGATGCCACCTAAAACAAGTGTAATTTTGTCTAATTTGTATACAGAACGTGAATTACTTTGTGAAAGCCGCCTCTTAGTATATATATATATATATATATATATATATATATATATATATATATATATATGTGTGTGTGTGTGTGTGTGTGTGTGTGTGTGTGTGTAAGCTTTCTGAACTTTTGATTTATCTTATTTCACTATTATACGTGCCATTTATTTCAATATATTGTAGGCAAATCTAGCAGACAAAGCATTAAATCATTCGACCACAATATTGTTAAAAAGGAAAAGGAATCGTTTAATACAATAGCAAAGCCATAAAGAGTCAACTAATAAGATGTAACATAACAGACGGAATGGATACGTCAATCAATGTATAGTCTAGTGGACAACAGATCCCTATTAATTATATGAATAATGTGTATTTGTGTATCATTCTGCCTTTTAAAAACACATAATTACAGAAAATCTAGTATGTTATCATTTAATTAAGTCATTTATGTACCACATAGTGTGTGTGGCATAAAGCCTGAGAGTTTACGGCATACTGGAGATTTTGTTGTGCTTCAAAATCAAGCTTAACTGTAGAACCTCAGGGTCAATACTTATATATTTAACATCAAAAGGATACAAAGTTAAATTAAAATCTAGCAAACAAGTTTAAGTAAATAGAGAAAATAGTGAATATATGTAGCGGCAGCTCCCAACATACCCTATCCCAATCAATGGACACCAGTACCAGCATACACGACTATTGAGCTTACAGTACTCGTCATATGCTCACAAATCAGTGAATTTTCAAAATTATAAACATCTTAGAGGCATTTTTTAAATCTTTGTTTCTGTCTCTTCAATGAAATTGTAAGCTCAGATATGACTAAGTTTTCAAAGTTATAAACATTGTGAGTGGAGGTGGGATATCAATCCGTGTTTGTGTCACTTCAGTAAGAAAGTAATTCTCATATGAGTAAATTTTCAAAATTATCAACATTTGGGAGAGGGGCAGAAACTCTGTTTCTGTCTTTTCTGAAGCAAGTTTTGGTATACAAATCTGTGATATGTGCTCAGTAAAGAACTCAGTGATCGAAGAATTCTTGGTCCTACAAGGCTTTTTTTTTTCTTTTCATTTTTAAGGAAAAGAAAATGATTGCAAAATTGTGTCCGCTTCAAATTTACTCTGCATACCTGAAAATGCAAATTCTGACTGATTTGTCCTTGGTTCTTGTCAAAACCAGCAAATTTCAAAGGAAAATTTTGAAAGGAAGGGTAATAGTTGCAAGTACAAAATCTTGGGTCAGTTCAGGCAACTGGGTAAGAAAAATGTTCAATGTGGCGCAAATACCGCTAAAGGGTATATAAATGATGAACCCTGTTGTCCACTCGTCCTTTCAGCCTTGCTACCAGTTGGATCATATACAAAAGGAGAATGCTGCACAGGTGAAATGTTACTTAAATACTTCAGTAGCCCGACCGTGATTAATGGGTCTCCGTTGTCTTTTAAACACACTTGAAGTCCAATGGGCACGCGGGTGAATCTGCCACTGACGGGTCGTGTTTTTGGTTCTCTTATGATACGTGTTGGCTCTGTTGGACATCTGAGCTGTGATATCTTCTGAAACTGCTCTGTAGCGCGTTTGTAACATTTACAGGCGCTACACTGCTCTATTCATAGCTTACCGGTAAGCAGTCTCATTCTAAAACTCAAGTGTTCGTGGAGTTAGAATGAAAGCTCTCTGAGCTGGCAATACTGATTGGGAAAATTATACGGAATGTAACATAATCATAAAATGGACACGAAATTGTATGAATTTCCACCGCAAAAGATATCAGATTTTATGTATTTATTATACAGAACAGCTTAAATTAGAAACAAAATAATAAACTTTATATTGTAAAAGTTAGTAACTGTATTATAACTAGTTTAGTACAACTTATGTCACTTGAGGTCCTATACTATATATATGAAATTGACCAAGTATTATCACTCACATAAAGACAAAGTTGTTTCACGCTTATTCTCTGTCACTCTCTTCCTCTGTCTGACAAAATAAGTTTTTATATGCAAACCCACCTGCAAAGGCATTACTAAAATATGTTAGTGTAGCAGGAGGGTTTAACTAAGTATATAAATTATTATTTCATCCATTTCATAAATCTGTCTTGAAATGCAGTAATGGATGGGGCCTGTTTGATTTCCTTTGGAATGCAATTCCAAAGTAGTGAGCCCAAGTACTGAAACCCTTTTAAACAGTTCTGTGTTTGGTTTAGGAATTTAAAAATTTCTGGCAGTAACTGAGCGTAGAGCTGGTGTATTGACAGATTCTTTTTAATGAAAGATATCATTTGTATAATTTGGAATTGTGTTATTTGAAATTTTTTAAAATGTCTTAGACTTTCTGGTAAACATTCTTTCCATGATATTGAATATCGTCAAAGTATTCATTGTAATTGTGATATTTATTATTGGTTTATCCAATATACTTCTGCAGCCCCTTTTTTCGAGTCTGAAAATCTTCGTTAAATTTGCCTCAGAAATTTCCCCAAACCACATTGCAATAATCAACATGAGGCTGGATGCAACTTTTATAAAATGTAATTATTTGTTAATAGATTAGTTTCCTTAGGGGCCACATATACGAATTGAATTTCTTTGTTATGTGAGTAATGTGCGGAAACATTTTAGTTTGTTGTCAACAAATATTCCAAGTATCACATTATTATAATGGACATTGAGACTTTCCTTTGTCAGCTTTAATCATTCTTGCTTAGTGACTATGATAAATACTTAAGTTTTATCGGTATTTATTGTCATCACATTTTCCTGTAAGACTAAACATCAAGCTTATTGACAACTGTTTTGTAGTTTTGTCTTGCGGTCCTGCTTTGATACTTGTGCATCTAACAATGTGGTACTAGTATCATTAGCATATATGTCTGCTGAGGATATTGTATCACCAACTTTAAGTGGCAAGTCATTTATAAATAGCAAGAATAATGGAGGACCCAGGATCGGTCCCTGAGGAACTCCAAATTACATCTATTCCTCTGATATGAATCACATGAATCCATGTATCAAAACATTTTGCAACCTATTCCTTAAATATGACTCAACCCATCTAAGGGTTAAGCTACAGCAGTTGCAGATGTTGAGTTTTTGCAACAGTATTTCAGTATCAACAAAATCAAAAGCTTTTTTTAAAATTCAATTAATACTAATCTTACTAATTTACCTTTATCCAAAACACGGCTTTGAATATCTTTTTCTAATTGTTTGTGAATGTAATCTCATTCATTTTTTGTGCAATGAAAGTATTCAAATATATTCTCTGCGTAATTGCGTGATGTTAAAATATGGATGCATCTTCGAACTCTCATTTCCAGAGGAAGCCCCGCGTCAATTCAAAGTGATTGCATGTGTCCGCAAAAATCCTTTGTCAATACAGATTGGGAAAATGATAAGGAAAACTAAATAATTGCAAATAAATGAATAATAATGTTTAAGCAGTAACACCGCAAACCATACATTACAATTTTAACAAAAACAACTTATTTTATATTTGACAAAGTATGCATTTTATTTCAATTAATTGTTATATTTCCATGTTCTAACTTCATTGACTAAATAGGTACATATAGTTAGTCAAGGGTCGTCAATCCACTTCGCGCCACATCGACCTTTAATGTATGCAGCAAGCTGAAGCAGTGTTTAAACAGGTCCCCTCTTGGAGATTAAAGAGTTGCCGCCCTTAGAAAGCAGAATCGATTGACCTATAAGCTTGCCACACATGTTAGTCATTCAATATGAAGAGTTTCATGAAGTCCTCTTGTCTTGGCTCAGTTTGGAAGAACAACTTGTTAGTGAACGGTTTGAATTGGAGAAACGTACATACGACATGTGTCGTTGTCAAACGAAGGCCGCGATGATAATTTTCAACTATCTACCGAACAGTTTCTTCCAGCTGCATCCAGTCAGATAGCGGAGCTGCAGACGCTGTTTCTGCTAGCTACATGTGCCAAGGGTTGATGTGAAACGAAGTGGATTGACGACTCTTATCTAGCAAAGATGAGGTATATACTAGAACTTGTGTCTTGAGTTTCAGAAAGGTCTTATAGTATATACTGCGGATTATGCAAGGAAGATCTTTGTCTGTTGTGCACAGCTAGTACTGACTAATCAAAAATATCACCTCGTGTCAATACACAGCTTCTCTGTTTGAAGGTCAGCTGGTGTAGCTATTGGTAGAAGTTGGTTTGAATGTGTATTTCAGAGTTTTGAGGTTACTTGGAATATATTTCAATTGTGTGTGTATGTAATCTCTGGAATTATTTATGCAATGAAAATAAATATGTTGTTGTTCGTCGTTCGAGTGCGAAGATGACCATGACATCACTAACTGATTTGGTTTATGTGAGTACATGATCAGTCCAATTTGTGCTCTGAACTGTCTGTGGCACACTGGGCAGAAGATGCAACTTGTGGTTACTTGATCAGTAGCGGACGTGCGACAGTTCTGATACTTACGCTGACTGCACTTCTGCACTGCCTCTGCAATTCTCCTTAGTTCATAGTATGTAGCTCCAGAATCGATGAGGCTGCGCCAGGTGGAGCGATCCTGTGCGAAATCTTCTCAAGACTCAGGGTCAGTGTTGAAGCGTTCCAAGGATGATTTGAGGAAATCTTTGAAGCGTTTCTTTTTCCACCCTGAGATCGCTTTCCCTCCTTCAGTTCGCCGTAAAAGATCTTCTTTCGTAGTCGCTCTTCTGACATCCTGGTGACGTGGCTTGCCCATCTCATCTGTGATTTCATCAGCAGAGTGTGGATGGTTGGAATGCCTGCCTGTGTGAGAAACTCAGTGTCTGGGACGCTGTCCTGCCATCTTATCGGTATCAATTTCCTCAGGCAGGCCATGTGAAAATGGTTCAGCTTCTTTGCATGGCATCTGCACACCGCCCAGATTTCGTATGCATACAGCAGGGTTGGCAACATAATAGCTTCTTAGACCTTCAGTTTTGTTTGTAGACTAATTTCTCTGCGCTCCCACACATTTAGTTTCATCATCAATGTGGACTGCACGTGACTGCACGTGACAGTGTACTGCCGACATAGGTGAACGTGTCTGCTGCCCATTTACTGTGATGGTAGGCTCTATTTAATGCTTTCCCGGTGCAGGTTGGTGCATCACCTCTGTCTTCTTGATACTGACTATGAGACCTAAATTGTCACAAGCTGAAGAGAAGTGATCCATACTCTGTTTCATGTCAGATTCAGATTTGGCATCCAGGGAACAGTTGTCAGTAAATAGGAGATCACGAACAGTCACTTCCTATAACTTCGTCCTTGTCCGTAGTCTCCCCAGATTGAAGAGCTTGCCATCAGTCCGTTGTCTTACATCAATCCCAGTGTCATAGTCATCAGGCATCAGTTAGCATGGAACAGAGAACACCATACTGAAGAGGGCTGGGGCCAACACACAGCCTTGCTTGACTCAATTTGTGACTGGGAATGGATCAGATGACGACACGAGCGAGCATGCCATCATGGAATTGCAGAACCATTACGGTGAATATCTCTGGGCAACCACATTTTGCCATAATCTTCCAGAGGCCGCCACGACAATGGCTTTTGTCAGGTCGATGAATATCATGTACAGGTTGGAGTTCTGTTCCTGGAATTTCTCATGGAGTTGACGAGTTGCAAACACATGCTGTGGTCCCTCCTCCTTTCCTGAAGCCACATTGACTCTCAGACAGGAGCCCTTGATCAATGTAATGCACAAGGCGATTCAGCAGACTTCTGGCGAGGATTTTGCCGGCTATTGACAGAAAGTAGATGCCCCGATGGTTGTCGCAGGACTGTCTGTTGCCTTTCCGCCTGTACAGGTAGACAATGGAAGCATCCTTGCACTACTGAGGTATAGTTCCTTGAGTCCACGTTGACTGGAGGAGTTCAGTCAGTTTCTGTACCTTGTGTGAGCCTCCGACTTTGTAGACTTCTGCCGGTATAGCATCTGCTCCAGGTGATTTGCCATTTGACAGAAGGTCATTTGCTTTCTCAGTTTCTCTCAGCATTGGACAATCAGCAAGCGATATGTTGATTTACACTTGAGACAGTCGGTCAAGTGCCTCTTGTTATGAGTATTTAATGTGTGTTTAAATCTTGTCTATCAAGGTAAGTAGTACTTTATATTCTGGTCACAGCATTTGAGTTCAAGGCCAGTCTTGTTGACAGTTAGACTATTTTTTCCCCAATTTATTGCTTCACATCCTGTTGCCATAGGTCATATGAAAATGTATATGAATAGGGATTTGGTAAACAAATAATTCATTCCTGTTTTAGATCAGTCTGTGGGAATCTTTTTGTGATCATATTTTACGTTGCGCCGTTGAAATCAGATATAATTTGAGAGGAATTATTTATGTAATATATATTCATTGGAAGTACTAAAGTGCTCATTTACTTTTGAATTAATACATTACTTTGGTTTTTTGTTAACTCATTCAAAGACATTCTGGATTGTATCATTGTGTTATATCAGGACATTCAAGACTATTGGAACTCATTCGGAACATTCTATATTTTGGACTTGTGATTAGGACATTTAGAATTCTTCGGAATTTGATTCACAGTATTGTAAGTATCTTTTGAATTTCACTTTGCATTATAGAGAAATAAATTCCTTGTTGACATTGTTGGGGTTCGTCCGGGATCTGAATTTGTTTCAAACGTAACAGAGATATTGAAAATTGCCTTTAAAATTTAAATTGACAGCATTCACAATGTCATCTAATGTCAAGAATCGTGTTTCAAATCCTACCCTGGTAGGGTTGGAGAATTGAAAAAGAATGAGTTGCTTGAGCTTGCCAGACATTATGATCTTTCTGATGCGAAACCGTCTTTAACAAAGCAATAGATACGGAATATTTTAATTCGGTATTTGGTGGAAACGTTTGGATGACAGTGCTTTGGGTTTGACTGGGATGTATGTATCTGGTTTTGATATGAAATTAAGGGAATTACAGCTGAAAAAACCCCCAGATGGAATTTAAATTAAGAAAGCTTCAGCTTCAGAAAGAAATGATTGAAATGCAAATTCAGAAAGAGAAAGTGGAGAGGGAAATGCAGAGAGAGAGAGAGAGAGAGAGAGAGAGAGAGAGAGAGAGAGAGAAGAAAAGGAAATTGATTGCAGATTAAAAGAATTAGAACTGGCAAGCGAAGCCCCCCTCCCCCCCCCCAACATACACACACACACACTTCTTTACACACAAGTTCAGGTTTTGATGTTACAAGATATATTAGGTTAGTATCCCCTTTCCAGGAAAAAGAAGTAGGTAAATGCTTTCTTCACTTTGAGAAAATTGCTGAAAACTTGAAATGGCCCAGAGGACATTCGACTTTATTATCACAAAGTGTACTTATTTGCAAAGCTCGTGAAATCTACACTTCACTGTCGGTACAACAGATTAATTGAAGAGTTCAAGAAGGGCATCCAAAGTGATGTCAAGACCTACCTTGATGAGCAAAAAGTAGAAACTTTGGAAAATGCTGCTCGCATGGCTGATGATTATTCAATAACTCACAAAGTTTCATTTGCCAGTAAGTCTTCCGCTCAGCAGGTTTTTGGTTAAAAAAAACCATCTCAGTCTCAAACAAGTACTTCCAAATTTCAGTGCGGTACAACGTTTAGAAATCAAACATCTGATAAGACTGATCAGAAATCCTTATCTCTTCCTACATGCACTTATTGCAAAAAGAAAGAGCACTTCATTTCTTATTGATACAGGTTGAAAAGTAAGCAACAGAATAAAGACAGAGCTATTCCAAATGCTCTTCTTTCAAAGAAGTAAAGGTCACGGTCTTGTATTGAAAGCAATACATTTGTTGGGTCAAACAAACCCCAGCCTGATTCTATTTTGAGACTTATGAACCATTCATGTTAGAAGGTTCTACGTCACTTATTGGTGATTCTGCCAAACCTGTCTCTATTAAAATATTAAGGCTCACAGGAGCTTCAGACAGAATACACAGGAAATGAGTTTTGGTATAAAGTTCTGGCTCTCTTTCCCATACCACAAAATCGTCTTCGGGCTACATATTATGGTCCTTATACAGTTGAAATGAAAGTAAATGACTTAAACAACATTGTCATATAAATATGTTAAAGGAGTATTTTGACAGAGATAGCACAGTTAATTATTCAATTAATATAGTTGTAGCTGTCACAACACAGTGAGGATGTAAACGATGGAATGCAATCTTACAGTAGTGACTCTGGTTTAACCAAACTTCAGAATTCAGAAATATTAAACAATCTGGACCAGAAACTTTCACATCTACAACAACAGGAAATGAAGGAACTAAAACAGCTAATACATGAGTATGAGCACTTGTTTCCTGATGTTCCAACACGAACAAATAAAATCTATCATGACGTCGATATTGCAGATTCTGCGCCTGTGAAACAGCATTCTTACAGGATGAATCCTCTTAAGCAGGAATATTTGTAAAAAAAATTCAATATTTAATGGAGAATGATTTTATAGAACCAAATAAAAGTAACTGGAGTTCGCCATGTATTCTTGTGCCTAAACCAGATAATACATTCCGCATGTGTACTGGCTATAAAAAAGTCAACAGTTTCACAAAAACGGATTCATTTCCAATGCCAAGAACAGATAATTGCATGGACTAAATTGGAAATGCGAAATATGTCACCAAGTTTGACCTTTTAAAAGGATTCTGGCAAATTCCACTCACGGAAAGAGCAAAAGAAATTTCGGCATTTTCAACCCCAGATGGGCTTTAAGAAGTATCAAGTGATGCTTTTTGAATGAAAAGTTCTTGGGCAACATTCTAGTGAACACGTTAACATCTGGTCTTGATAATTGTGACGTGTACATCGATGACGTCATCATTTACAACGACACCTGGGAAAATCACTCGGAAACCATTCGGAAACTCTTCGATCGACTCAGTGATTGCAGATGCACTCTAACGTATATATTAGTACTATATTGCTTTATTTTGTGTATATTTTGTGTCATTTAGCTGAGTATTATTCATAAGACATCTTCCTATGTAATGTTGATTATTATAGTAGCATATGCATATTTGACAGATATGTACAAGCAAGCTTTATTGCCTACAGCTTACTTTGTCTTTATGAGGGGAGGTGTTATGTATATTTAATCTATAATGTGTGTTTAAATCATGTCCATGAAGGTAAGGAGCACTTTAGATTCTGGTCATTAGTAAACAGCATGTTTACTAGCATCTGAGTTCAAGGCCAGTCTTGCTGACAGTTCGATTAGTTTTTTTTTCCATTTTATTGCTTCACATCTTGTTGCTATAGGTCAAGTTAAAATGTGTATAAATAGGGATTTGGTAAATAAATAAATCATTCTTGTTTTAGATCAGTCTGTGGGAATCTTTTTGTGATCATATTTTACGTTGCGCCGTTGAAATCAGATATAATTCAAGAGAAATTATTTATTTAATATATATTCATTGGAATTATTAAAGTGCTCATTGACTTTTGAATTAATACATGACTTTGGACTTTTGTGAACTCATTCAAAGACATTCTGGATTGTATCATTGTGTTATATCAGGACATTCAAGACTATTGGAACTCATTCGGAACATTCTATATTTTTGGACTTGCGATTAGGACATTTAGGATTATTTGGAATTTGATTCACAATATTGTAAGTACCTTTTGAATTTTGCTTTGTCTTATAGGGAAATAAATTGTTTGTCGATATTACTTACATTGTTGGTTTAACTTTCTTTCTGTTACATATTTTTAAGACCTAGAGTCGTAACACTCTTCGCTAATAGATGAGTGTTGATTGAGAATGTTGTTGACGTGTTCTGCCAATGTTTGTCGTATCTTTTATTTGTCAGTGAGCAGTGTGGTGCTGTCAGCACTCAGTACTGGAGATTTTTCCGATGACTGTGATCTGTAGATTGTCCTCAAAGTATCACAGAATTTCTTCATGTCATTCCTGCCTGCGTAGGACTTAATCTCATCAGCCTTGTTGCTCAGCCATGAGTCTTGCAACTCTATGAGTTTGCATTGGACAGTCCTCTTTATGTTGTTGAAGGCTGCCTTCTTAGATGATGAAATGCCGTCTTCAAAAGAGGCCTTTGTATCTGATGTTTCTCATTTAGTTTCCTCTGTATAGCAGCATCATTCTCATCAAACCAATCTTGATGTTTACGTGCGGTGGGACCGAGGATTTTGGATGCAGCTGATTACACACAGCCTCTGAAGGATACCCAGTTTTCCTCAACATTCTCAGAGCATGCAAATCTATTCCCTGCGTAACTGTTTGACGTTAAATATATCTGCATCCTCGAACTCTTATCGTGGGTGACCACAAATATACCCAGACGTACAACTTCCTCGAAGGCACAGGTCGGATATCGTGTTTTAAATTTATCCGTATGATGTAAATGCATCCAGATACAACCCAGTCGCGGGGCAGATGAACTAGCCTCTTATTAACACAGCGAATGGAACTTATAAAGAAACAACAAATAGAACTTGGAGTGATAGGGAACTTTAAAAATTAATGGAAAAGAAATCAAGAAAACTAATGAAATCTTTGTAAACGCAAGAGCTGATAAATTATCTAAGTCAGTACCAGATGCTATACAGTAAATAACTTTTCTTGAGTTCAATATATTGTTTTAATTAGCTGCGAAATACGATATTGGCCGAGGCTTCTCGTCAGCCAGTATCAATATTTCGCAGCTCAGTAAAACAATGTATTGAGCGAAATAAAACCCCATGATTGTTTTTATTATTTTCATACCGTGGTCTAAATATATCCCCACGCGAGCATAACACTTTGTTTTACGGAGCTGAAAGCACTGTTAGGAAACCAATACGCTGTAAAATAGTTGAGCACGTTTCACCTGTTCATCCAATCAGAATTCATACTAATATTTATGAAAGTAATAATGTTATCGATACATTAATTTTTTAATGCATAAATCTTTTCCCACTGAAAATGATCAGGAATTGCAGAATAAAATGAATAATGATTTCATGACTTCTAATGGCATTAAATACCTCTGTCACAGGATTTAGAGGGGACCCCGGGTGGCCGAGTGGTCTAAGGCGCTCGCCTTTACAGATCACTCACACATCTCACCTCTGTCTGTGTGGGTTCGAGTCTCGCGTTCGGCTAACGTGGGTATGTGAGAAAGCTTGCCAGTAGCTTCCCGTGGGTCGGTGGTTCTTCCCGGGTTCTTCCTCCACCAAAACGCATCTGCCATCACCCTGAAACATGTCCACTTTGAGAGTATAGAAAGTAACAAAACACCAATAAATGATGAATATATTATTTTAATACAAATCTAAATATTATCATTTAATGTTACTCTCAAGATGAGTCTGAATTTTAAAAACAAAATTACTTGAAAATTATACTTAACTATTGGTGAAATAGCCTTGAATTATGTTGAATTAACGTGGTAATATTTTTGTAAATAAATGATAGACGAACAGGGTAAACATCGAAACAGTTGACGAAATCCCTGACATGGTAACTTCAAGACAAGGAAAAGATCCGCAGAGTGTCAAATTTGGAAAACAATTTGATGAACATTTAAAACAGAAAAGGCTAAAAGGTTAAAAGAAAAGAAACGAAGGAATTTCAGTAAAAAATAAAAAGACCCGATTCAAATTTGGATATTTAATAGTGCAAATGGATCGGAAGTGGTATTGTCGCCGCGTTAGTATTAGTCGTTCAGTATGTAAAAATCGCCGCCTCCCCCGCCCTCTAATACACATTCATTCCAAACCCCATCTCACCCCTTGCTAATCATTCACCAAGTACCAATGATACAGGGCAAGAACAATCTACCAACAATATGATTCTAGTACGAAAAAGCGGTACTTTATTTCCTAACAAGTAGTTTATAAATAAATTAATAGAAGTAAACATGAGCAAGCAAACCATTATCGGTAAGTTAAATCTTTTTATCGTGATTCTTTAAACTTTGACTTCACCTGATTTTAAATGACTAAGAAAATAACAAAGAAACTAGGTTTCCATTATATATTTTAAAAAATCAATCCGGTGAGACCCCCCCCCCCCCCTAGCCCCTTTACATCCAGTAGTACCTGTGCAGCGACAGAGACGAAATAAAAATGATGTTAGGTTCAAGCCATCTAAAGCGTACAATTTACCCATACTCAGGTTTCTTTTACAAAATTAGGTTCATTTCCCCCCCCCCTCCCCCGGTAACAACCAACCAGTTAGCTTCATTCTTTAAAATACAGTAATTAATATACCACCACAGATAGGCTGGTTCCGTAGTTCATAAAATAATTAGATGTATTTGACCTAAAGCCACGCCTAGCACGCTTACTCTTGGGTACGACACTTAAGGATTTACTCCCTAATTTATCAGAGAATGACTTGAAAGGTATTGAAATCCAGACAGTAAAGATGCAAATATATTAGCGAAGGCTACTTTAAGAATGTGTAACTCTATAAGCGCGATGGAAATGTGATTCAGCAATTGGTCAAGTGCCATAGGAGTCAGCGAAAAAATGAAAAAAACATTAACCTGGACGTTGAACTGGGGGAAAGTACATAATGCACACTTTTCTTGCACGGCGGCGCACGTTTGATTTTTTCTTACCTTCTTTAAGATATTAATGAAAAGAAAGAAAGAAACATGTAAAAGAATGGAAAAAGATACAAAGAACAAAAATTCTTAGATCTACGCATATAAAATATACTGTATTGCAAAGTTTAAGATAGTTGTTACAGCTGTCATCAATAACCGCGGGAAAAAGCAATCTAGACTAATATACATGAACGGCAAAGTTATAGTCTTATTAAGAGTCCTGATGTAATGTTTATCCACGCGCTCAAGGTCATACTACACGCTGTAGACTGACTTTATAGAATGCCACTTGTGATGTACCGTATGTACTTAATTAATAGTCCTCGCTTCCTTACTATAGTAACTTCGTATGGATGAATTCTAACGATATATATTTACTGAAGTCCATTATTTATTTATAAAAAAAAAATTATCACGACAATATGCACTGACAAATATCTGACTGAAAATCTTAATTGAGAGTCCTGTTTATGAGTCCTGACGTCCTGACGTTCTATTTGCAATGGTTTTTCTGTTTTACATTGCTGACTCTATTACTGGGGATATAATGATATTGGCAAGGTCTTCACTCAAACTGGGATCTCGTGGATTTCTAGAGAAGAAGTGATAAATTCTAAGTTTGTGTATCAAAGCAAATTATCTACGTATGTGTGTTAGTTATCGGTGTCAGGGTGCTAAATATCTGAGTCTGGGTGCTAAATATCTGAGTCTGCGTGTTGGTTATCTGTGTCTTGTAGTTTCTGTGGCCGTCTTGCAGATATTCTGTATTTTAATTAGTGACTTTTTCTGGTCTAAATTACTGGAGGATGCGGATGACAGGCGGGAAAAAGCATAAAACGCTAGCACCTCGGTCTTTTGGACTGGCTGCAAAATAAGCTACAGTTATAAGTAACAGATTATGGTGGGGTTTATTTTGTTGTTGCTGCTTTTTTAATTGAGGGTTGAGGGCTTAGTCTTTTTATTTTTTTATTTTTTTATTTTAACGGTTGATATCCTAGTGGTTTTTTTTTTTTTTTTTTTTTTTTTTTTTTGAAGATTGGCATTTTAAAGTTTTGTGAAACATTTTAGGGTTTGGGGACCAAGTGTTGTTATTGTTTTAATTTTGAGGGTTGGTGGCCAGGTGTTGTTCTGAAAATGTCGAGGGATGATGGCCTAGTGTTTTATTTTTTAACTGTAAGGGTTGGTAACTTAGTGTTGTTATGAAAATGTTGAGGGTTGGTAGAATAGTGTTTTTTGGAGAAAAACAAAAATTCTTTTTATCGTGTGGTCGATAGTGTATTGGTGTTTGATAAAAAGGATAGGAGGGTGGTGGCCTGGGATTTTTTGTGAAGACAAACAAATTGGAGGATAAGAGGGTAGATGGTTTAGGGTTTGAACTTTTTTTTTTTTTTTAAAGGGACGGCGCAGGATTCACATATATCCAACTAATATCATACAACTACAGAACAGAGTAAACAACCTAACAATATCTACCGAGTCAGGTACTCACACCCTTCGTAACATATACTACAAACAAAACAATTACGTGTGAAGTAAATAGATAAGCAAGAGTATTTGTAGATGTAATGGGATACATTTATGAAAACGAAAATGCTTATAGGTCATGACGTTGTGGACTTGCACACACATAGCAAATTTATAACTGAACGCTGCCTTTGTATCTTTCTGTTTAAATTGCTGTTAATGAGATTATTCAAAAATGTTTAAACTTCTCATGTAATTTACCAATAATCACCTGAACTATATTTATGGACAATATAGAGTGTTCTTGTTTTTATCCTTTGTCTTTATTAAAATTACATTTTCTTAATTTTTTGTTTTTACATTTTAAATACATAAATGCAAATTTAGGAATTGAAAAGAAAAACTAAAGATCGGTGTTGCTCCTGATTACATTGTACATAATATGTTTATATACGTTAAAAGTGACCATAAACATGTACATTAATATTACCAGAATTTTCAGCGTTAAACCCTGACATATATGTTACCATTTTTATGACTTTATCCTGGGAATGCATTTTTCTTCTTTTATTATACACTCTTCCTAACTTTAAAATAATTATATAATCCTATACGCTTTGAAATTTTCATATCTGCATGGAACTCTTATATATAATTTGTAATTTTGATCCATGGGGTAAAATCAGGCAATGAAAGTATATTGTTCACAAATCACGCTTGGCTGGGCGGGCTAGTTGCTAATGTTGACAGCTGAGTCTCTTGGCACGGCATGGTGGATTTTTTTCATTGGATAAATTCTGTGGTGGGCAGAGTTTGGGGATAGGCCAGATCTATCGTGTTGATTGCAAAATATTAATTAATAATTGTTCACATTTTATTTCTACTATATACATGGAGACTACAATCATCATTCACAGCACTAATTGAGTGGAGGCGCTGTACTTTAACGCGATATAAACAGGGTCATTTGTCTATTGCGTCTATTAGTGAGATCTGATTTTGTCGGTGGGTATTACAGCGTGTCCAAAAACTAAAAAAAGACCCACCTTTTTATTGCATTAACTATAAACTGAAATATATTCCAGATGTGTGTGTTTGTGTGTGTGTTTTTTTAAATATTTTTATAATTTGAATTATGTATTTGGAAACGACCCACAAAGAAATTAGTAGCAACGGAGAATATGAGAAACATTTATCATTTAAATTACAACCCCAAAGTTGTTATTACTCCAAATAGTAATTACACGGTGTACATTACGGATTACAATGCCAAAGTATTCGGATTTGGTTCTTCCAAATCGATACAACATCGACTGCCTCAGATACACAGTGTGGGCTTTTAAAACTAAAAAATATCCATACGAAGCAACTGAACGACACGAAACATTATTTTAATTGCAGTTATTCTTGTGTGTTAGAGTCTATTCCTGTGAGGAATGTGTTTCACTGTGACTCAGTCCTGTACAACATTTCGTTGTCAATACAAGCCATTAAAAAGAAGACCGACCGACCGATTATACCTTAGTATTAATGATGAAGGAAGAACGATAACCTTACAAGACGCCTGTAACTAAAGTTTTACGTAGTAGATGGGTGAGATATATTTAAGAGATCCTGATCTTTATTTATTTATTTTTTTTTTTCTTTTTTATCGAATGAAACGGATATACTTGGTCATTCCTTATCCATTGATCTGGACTTTAAAAATAACCGTCTTAAAAGGGTAGGCAATCCTGTGAATGGATCTGGACTTTAAAAATAACCGTCTTAAAAGGGTAGGCAATCCTGTGAATGGATCTGGACTTTAAAAATAACCGTCTTAAAAGGGTAGGCAATCCTGTGAATGGATCTGGACTTTAAAAATAATCGTCTTAAAAGGGTAGGCAATCCTGTGAATGGATCTGGACTTTAAAAATAACCGTCTTAAAAGGGGAGGCAATCCTGTGAATGGATCAGCTGAACTTAATAAATAAATGTAATGAAACGTGTTAGCAATGAAATTCTGAGTGTGTTTTTCTTACTCATATTTGGTCCAAATTTGCAAGCAATTAACACGCGGAATAAAAGTATTATAAGTTAACAGATACTCAATAAGTAACAATAAAAAATATAATTTAAAAAAAAAAATCAAATTCCATTATGGACTGATGAGAATACGAAGATTTTAGATGCACATCATTTTTTTTACAATTGTATTTGTGCCACTATAATAGTTATGAGACATGTAAATAGTTTAGGCTATTTTCATTTCGTCAGTGAAGTCATAACGATGACGTCATTACGTGATAAGTATGCCGTATATAATTATGCAGGGAAGGTACATTTGCCTTGCACATTCCTGAGATCAAAATTTGGTAAATTTAAGTGCATCGCATGTACCGTCGTGGTTTCCATGTTTGCTGACGGTTAGTTCCCAAAAAATAAGTCTAAATTCACTGGAAGCGTTTTTATTGTACCGAAAAATATTACATATTCAAATATCTTTGTGCTTGCAAATCATTAAATTAATCTAAAATTCAAAACTAAGGTAGACGACTGCTTACATCATTTACATCCAGAAGTCGTCAATATTGAAATAAGTTGAAGATATTATCGTGGTTAGTACATCAGAGCGCAAACGTAGGTGGTAATCGAACTAGTTTTGTCACTATGGACTTCATTGTTGGCAGTTATCTATTGATAGTGAATCAAATAACAGTAATAATTAACGTACACAACTAAAAACAGTGAATCAAATAACAGTATTAATTAACGTACACAACTAAAAACAGTGAATCAAATAACAGTAGTAATTAACGTACACAACTAAAAACAGTGAATCAAATAACAGTATTAATTAACGTACACAACTAAAAACAGTGAATCAAATAACAGTAGTAATTAACGTACACAACTAAAAACAGTGAATCAAATAACAGTATTAATTAACGTACACAACTAAAAGGTACTTAAAACAGATTTGGGTTTGGTGAAGTTTGGATGTTTCCCGATTCTGTAAATTGCTGCAAGTTTATTCCAATGTTTGAACAAAGGATTACAGATGCTTTTCTATCAGGATGGAATAATAAATTACAAAACTGTCTCTTTATGAATATATCAAAACTGACTTCAGCCTCGACGATTATTCAAATTTTTTTACTCCATAAACATAAATCAGCTATGTCAAAAGTCCGAATGTCTTCTCCTCATTTGAGAATTTAAACTATGGAAACAATATAATCAATAGAAGTGAAAGATATTTGTATGCTATGTGACAACCATGATATTGAAGATGAATATCATTTTCTTTAAGTGAGTCCAGTATATACCAACTTACGTGCAAACTTAATTAAAAAGTAGTCCTGGAAAAAAAACAAAAAAACCCCCAAAAAAACAAAAAAAACCCCATCCTGTAACAGTAAGCCGTCTTCGAAAGTAAGCCGATGAAAAAAGTTAATGATTAACATAAGCCGCGGCTTATTTTGGATTTTTAGGGTATCTCTTATATCAGAACTGGAGGCTGCTAAAAATTTTACGCACCTGGTTTTATGACATCAATTAAAAGCAATATTTGTAGTATGCTCTTAATGAGCATGTAGTATGTACTCTATGAGCATGTAGTATGTACTCTATGAGCATGTAGTATGTACTCTATGAGCATGTAGTATGTACTCTGTGAGAATGCAGTATGTACTCTGTGAGTATGTAGTATGCACTCTATGAGAATGTAGTATGTACTCTATGAGCATGCAGTATGTACTCTATGAGCATGCAGTTTGTACTGTATGAGCATGTAGTATGTACTCTATGAGAATGTAGTATGTACTCTATGAGCATGCAGTTTGTACTGTATGAGCATGTAGTATGTACTCTATGAGAATGTAGTATGTACTCTATGAGCATGCAGTTTGTACTTTATGAGCATGCAGTTTGTACTGTATGAGCATGTAGTATGTACTCTATGAGAATGTAGTATGTACTCTATGAGCATGCAGTATGTACTCTATGAGCATGCAGTTTGTACTGTATGAGCATGCAGTATGTACTCTATGAGCATGCAGTGTGTACTCTATGAGCATGCAGTTTGTACTCTATGAGCATGTATTATATACTCTATGTGAATGTAGTATGTACTCTATGAACATGCACATCCTAATTAGAAATAAACAACTGAATATATAACTGAACGTAATAAGTTACCCCTAATCAGATTTTGCGTAGGATTTAATGGAGTTATGGCGAGACGTTTTAACAACATTTTTATATACTTCTCAAATCCAAATTTTTCAAGAATTTTGCGCAAATATTTTGAATGATATGAGCTTTTCAAAAAGAAAACTAAAAGTATGAGTCACCGTGTTGAAATAAACATTCAGTAATTTTGTTTGTACATTTTATATATATATTATTTTTAGTTTGTTTTGTGCTTTTTTTAACGCAAAACGGTGAATGATAGTTTACTGAACATAACGGGGATACCAAGACGCAGATCGGAATATTTTCTTAATTTCGCCTCGTACACGTGACCTAATAAGTCATTTAATTTTTAAAATGAGTTAGATTTTCCTTTCAGATCATTTTACGGTATGGCAAAAATGACTTGCTGAAGGAAAAGTCACGTTTAACAGGGGTAAAATCATACATGTATTTTTCTCGATAAGTAATCAGATCTGTCAGCTCTTTTTAGGTGCATACAAGCATTTTGTCAGTTTAATTGATGTCATAAAACCTGTAGCGAACTGATCTTCCATTTCTGTGTATATTTCTACATAAAGCCGGCTTCGAAATAAACCTACCTTTAAAATAACCCGTACAATTCTTACGACGTTTTGCTATCGAAAGTACGCCAGCTTCGAAAATATACCGCCTAATACGTTTAAGGCATATCTTGTATGAAGATAAGTAGTATGTGGAGAGAGAAACTCATGTAGAAGAAACACAGAAGTTCTAAGCTATATTTGAAAATCAATTTTAAAATCGTGTATGTTGTAAAAAAAAAAAGAACTATCATGTTCTTCATCAATGCTAAATTTAAAAGTATGAATACTTTTTTTAATTCACCTTCTTTTTATTAACTTAATAAAGTTTAGAGACACAGACACCGTTTTTTTTTATTCGTCTGTTGATATTTTACTCGAAAAGAAACATCCACTTCAAAAGCAAGCCGTTCTCGAAAGTAAGCCGATGACAAATTTTAATGATTAACAAAAGCCGCGGGTTATTTTTGGATTTTGAGGGTATCCTTTATATCAGGACTGGAGGTTGATAAAAATTGTACACACCTGTCTGGATGAAATACTACTTTTAGAAATGGAATCAAATGAGGCAGGAAATTATGTGTTTGTGTCGACACAGCACCAAAACTTCAAACGAACAGGTTTAATAAAACGTTAACTGATGAAGGGTTTATGCATTCGTCCTGCAGTCAATTTTTATGATGGGCTAATTTAATGACCCTTTATATGACCTTGCCCCAAAATAACTTAAATTTATGTAGGCTAAACAAATAAATTGATGGCGTGTTCATTTGTATTGGTTTTTGAACCCAAACAAATAGCTGTACTTTTAAAGTATTTGTTCGCAATACTGTGATCTTCTAGATTAGTTGTTTCATATTGAAAAACGACAAACTTACGCAGAAAACACGTTTTATATAGGTGATTAAATGATGAAATAAAAGTGCAGTACAACTAACAAGTTCCAGTGACCAACGAAATTGGGTGCAAGCGAAACCTCAGAGTTAGAGTTATTGAGTTTAAGCTCTTTCAGATTACCCTAGGAATACAGTACTAAAAGCGTACGCTAAGGGTTGTGGCCTGATTTCATCATTCTGTCCCATAATTCCACCTAAACTGTCTGGCTTGATCAATTGTTTTTTGTTTTGTTTTGTTTTGTCTTGTTTGTTTTTTTTGTTTTTTTTTTTTTTTTTTTTTTGGGGGGGGGGTGGAGGGGGGGGTATTTTTGTCTTCTACTGCATTTAAAAAAACAATAGTGCCTCAAACTAGAAACTTCTATTGCATGGCATTTTGACGATGATCTTGGTTTTTAACCGAGAAATCGCAACCTGATGGAAATCATTTATTTCCTAAATGCTTCCAACCAGAAAAAAATGGCCTCATGCTTTAAAATACATTTCCTCACCTATGTAATTTTGTTTTTTCAGCTTGACGCAGTAGCTCAGATAGTAGAGGGTCGGTCTCTCACATACCAAAGGTAGATACCAGCCCAGGCAGCCCGCATCGGCTGCCTCTATGTGTCCTTGGGAAATACACTTAGTTCCAATTTCCTCGGCATAATATGGCCAATGTGTTAAAAGTGCCGTTAAAACTAACAAACACAAACATTTACCTTAATAATTTGAAGACTGTCTACCTTCCAAGGATTTAAATGATCGTAGAAATCCTTCAAGGCCAAAATAGCTGATTCCAAAAGGTAAAATATTCTTATCTTGCACGGTTTCAATTTTAATAAATGAGTAGATGATTTCATTTATAAGAATTTAATGTTATTTCTTATGTGTTTATCATTGTAAAAACTCAGTAACCCAACAAGTTCTCCTCGACGTTTTTTAAACAATTATTTTCTGATATTACAGATCTTGGAGGTCAACAACTGTACACTTGCATATTCAATGGAGGACGCAGTGGCGTTCTAAGTGTAAATGACGCCCGGGTCGACGATGATGGCCCAAAGGGCCAGAATACGAGGCCCGAATTTTATCAGCTGTTTTGGCGCCCCAAGACCTCTTCCGCCCGGCTCAACCGCCCCGTCCGCCCCCCCCCCTCCCCCCGTTAGTACGCTACTGAAAGGACGATCCAACCCCGTTAGAAATTCTGGACTTCTGAAGTCTTACAAGAAATAAATTAAATTATGTAGACTTCAAGGCAGGTCGAATCCCGATTCTATCGATCAACTGCATCGAATTTTTGCAAACACTCACTGCTTATTGGCAATCCCTCTTTGAATCGACCACTTATCAGACCAGAGGCTGTTGATTTCCTACGCGAACTGCAAACACATGCATGCAGATGGTCCACCATAGAATTTGCTGTTAAGTCGTTGTTCTCTAAAACCTACTTTTTACAGAATAAGAACGCGCCCTTAATATATTCATGACGTCACGCAATATTGTTGTTATTGTTGTTGTTATACTCGTAGAACACCATCTGTATGGAGAACCATACAGCATATGCTCTTGCTCTATAAATTTAACCTATTTCATTCTTCGTTTTGCACTACTGTTTATCAACATTTTTATTTACACACATATAGGTGAATTCGTAAGAGACTATGCTATCATACATCTGTGCAACTTCAGCAATATGACACAGCCTTCTGGGTCTGTTTTGAAGACAGTGACTTGGAACATCGTTAACCTTTATTCATCATTCGCCAGTTTTGGTGACCTTATTTATGATAGAAAGACGTCATGTTTTAAAAAAATGTAACCAAGTTTATCCCTGGTTCGACAGAAGTAGGATGGCAGATAAATATGTGAACCATAGTTACTCGTAGTTTACTACCTGAAGCAATATGGCGAACAGGAAGTCTCCTCGCTTTTACTGCTTGGCTATTTCACTAGTGAACAAGTCTATGCTTCTTGTAATTAATTCTTAGTCGGAGCATGACACATTTCATCTCGGCGTCAAAACAAATTCCTGCCGGAGGACTGTTGCCTTTCCATTAGATTGTTATGAAGTCAGACAGATCTCATTCGTTATATTCAACATCCATGACAGACATTTTCTGCAAAGGTTGAATAAAAATGTTTCATAATGAGAAACACTAACTTACAGTATTTCAAGTCATCATCTAAATTTACTGAATAAAAATATTCGACCTTTGAATATAAAGCTTTAGGTTGTTACGGAATCATACCTTTTTACCTTTTTATAATGATTTAATTTACTAATTTATGATTTCTGTTTTAGTCTGAATAGGGGTTAGCATATCAGTATAGATACGACTACTGCTCGATCAATAAGTGGTCACATGATCAATTGCGCGGGAAATGAAGTCGACCTGGCTTTGTACTTTTTAGAAATCAACATTGAAAGGTCACATTCCATACTACACAATAACATTATGTTTACTCTTTAAGATTTTTAGTACACTAGACCTTTGGGTAAATGACGCGTAACCTAGTTCCTGATTGGTTCTTAGAGGGTTGTGTTATTTTGAAATACCATAGTATTAAAGACGGAGAAAGGATATTCCCTTTTAATTCTACGCACTTAGTAAAGATATATAGGGAATAATCTTTTGAATTATCATTCTTTACAGTTGCTTGATCGAGGAGAGGTTATTGAAATTATTCAGTTCTGTGTGGAATTTATTTAATTAGTAATTCATCTGAATTACTATACAGCTCCGTGGAATTATCGGACATTATTCTAAAACTTGTGAGATTCCAGACTTGCAAGGATTATTTTGGATTACATCAGAACTTATCAGTTTCAGCACATTACAGGATTTTTCATTCGGAATACCACATCCGGATTATTCTGATTAACAACAGGAAGTGAACTTTAAAACATTTTAGGACTTTTTAGGATATTCTATACTGTAAGTTATTTTAATTCTTTCACTTTGATTGTTTGTTGAATTATTTTAATTCTTTTAATATTTTAGGAAATTAAAGTTTTGCATTTTAATCTTGAAAGCTTGTTTGTGTCTTTTATTCTGTTACATTACCCCTAGAGTCGTAACAAGGTCTAAAATGATGTACTCATATTTGGTGATAATCTACCAATCTAGTGTCAGTTTGACTTTATTTATTTTAATTGGGTTATTCAAAAGTAATGTTACAACTTTTATCTGATATGATGGATGCATGCAGGGATTAGAGTTGAGAAAACAGGCCAAAAGTATAACAACATATTTCAGAGTTTAGAACTAGACTTGAGATACTAGTACTTGATAGATCGGATCTAATTCTGACTTAAATTTCATCGAACCAGATTTCTGGTGTCTATAATACAGTAATAAATCCAGACTCAAATTGTGTTTGTGAGTTCCAGGCCAAGAGATTCAGGAACATATATATTCAGAATATATTGCCACCGACCCTTACCTGTACAGGCTCTAAGATGAGAACCAGACAACGCTTCAGTTCTATATTACTGTGTTTCTGTGTTTCCAATGAGTGATACAGGCATCAATGCCTCAAATATTTTGAACTTGGACTCTCACCTGAAGAAAGTTATATATGCTGGACCCTGAATATGATTTTCTATTGATATCAAGACATTCTCAGTTCATGTTAATTAATATATATATATATATATATATATATATATATATATATATATATATATATATATATATATATATATATATATATAAGCACGTGCAAATCTACGAACGAAAAGATTTGTAAAGTCGTGGTGTTTCTCTCGATGACTTAATTGTCTATAAATATAGTAAGTATTGTAAGACATTTGGCACATATATCTTAAACTATACCCTTCTTACTTATATTGCATTTATGTTGGGGTTTTTTATATGTAAGAATTAAAGCAGTTGTGACTTTTATCACAACTACAACGCTTGCAATAGCCTTTTATATACTTTTGTGTATAATGTACATAAAGATAGCAAATGTATTTATATATTGTCTGTATATGATCATCACTGATACTTATGTACAAAACTCATGATTTATAATGCCAACTACAAGTCTAGCTATAAATAATAAGTGATCCATATATTAACATCTTGTATGCAACTATCTTATTTTTAAAAGTGAACGCTGTATTTGGAAAAATGCAACACTACGCCTTGCCCGCTGTCGAACTCCATTGAAAGAATTTTCAATAAAATGTTTTCAGTTAAATTGAATTGAAAAATGGAATACGCCTTCTTGTAGATAGCTACGCTTCCATAATGGAAAACATGTTTTGCCTCCTCAGGGAAGAAGCAGAACCATCGTATCGAACATAGGTTCAACATACAATTTGAATACTCACTTATAATGTGGTATAATAACTTAGTTATTAGAAAATAACCATTTGGTTACTGTATATCAAATAGAAGACAATTCCTTAGATTCAAAAGCATGAGAATCAAATGTAATGTAAACATAAATGACGCTATCACAAAGTTTAGAAATTAATACATTATTGGTAATAGTCACACATTTTATGTATCTATCTTAATATTACAAAACAAAAGTGAAATTGCATTACAGGATATAGCAAATTTAGTAATACCAGCAGATGTCATTAAAGACAGCCCTCATCAGATATGGTGACAACTTTTCACAGACGAGAAGAGGCGTCTTCTTAAAGATACAAATCTTACAATGATCTTTCAGGTGGACAAAAGTAGAGTACCCGGATCATATCCGGTTGGGTAAATATGAAACCAAAGATGTTTGCAGTCATTCGATCCTATAAAGCACGGGTAAATTTTACAAAAGTATAACAGTCTTCGTGTCAGAATTATTCTGTGTCGGGCCTAACAGTCATGAAGTCATGAACCATCTACTTCAGTCAAAATAGATAATGAAATTCGGGGACAGATGGTGAGGGGGACAAAATAGCTATTACTAATGTGATGATGTGAAGTCTACTTTTGCAAATGCTAGTAGAGGATAGAATGTAACAAAGGTAGCTCATGGACGTACTCACCTTCATCAGCAAATTTCTTTTTGATAGAGACAATCATAGAATTGCTCATGGTTTTGTTGATGAATCTCATTATGATGTGACAATCAATTGTACTTTGTTAAATGTACAAGGCTTAGTGACTCATAGGGTAAATATGCTTTAGAGTGAAGACCTTGATACAGTTTGTACAGAAAATTATATTGTTCTTTTAACAGAGACATGATGCATCATTTTTTTAACATTTTTTTTAAAGCACTTTTAA
Organism: Margaritifera margaritifera; assembly: GCA_029931535.1. Lineage (NCBI taxonomy): Eukaryota > Metazoa > Mollusca > Bivalvia > Unionida > Margaritiferidae > Margaritifera > Margaritifera margaritifera. Next base: position 4,518,309 of record JAQPZY010001659.1, read on the forward strand.
CACATTATTGGCTATATCATGCCGAGGAAATGGGAGCTAGGTGCCTTTTCCAAGGACACACCAAAGTAGGCGACCCAGAATGCCCTGGGCGGGTTTTGAATCTGCGACCCTTGGATAAGGAGTCATACGCTTTTCCAACTGAGTTACCGTTGCTCCCTGATTTGTCCGAGTTTCAAGTAAATAGTTCTGAACAGTTTGTTCTAAATAGGGAGAAAAAATGACATCTACTAGTAAACGGGATTCGGATGGTCTTGTTTTATATATTAAATGTGATTTTCAGGGCCCAGGGTGGCCGAGTGGTCTAAGGCGCTCGCCTTTACTGATCACTGACATTTCACCTCTGTCCGCGTGGGTTCGAGTCTCGGGCTCGGCCAAAGTGGGTATATGACAAAGCTTGCCAGTAGAATGTATAGCCTATCATGTGCCGAAAAATGGTGTTAAACCCATAACAACAACAACAAAAAAATCTGAATTTCTAACAGAGAATATAATAATTAGAAGGATTCTAAAGATTTTTTTATTTTTTTTATTTTTTTATTTTTTTTTTTTGTTTAGTTTTTTTTTGGGATATGGCGATTTTTATTCTTCATGCTTAAAAATAGCTTGAGGTTTACATATGTGTTCATGTCATAATTGTAACTACAAGGTTCATGTAGGCCGCCAATGATTCTTCTGTCTTTTATAGTATAGTGTGTGATATAATTAAATTCCAAGACGAAACAAATGATACATGTGATTTAAAAAAAAAATAAAAAAAATTTGTTGTTGTTTTGTTTTGCGATGATATGAATAATAGAACTGGAGTTGAACCTGATTACGTAGCTGAGGACAATTCAATACATATACCCATATACAACCTATTTATTCAGATTATGAGCCCAATAAAATATTTGCACGTGCATCACAGGACGTTAAGCGGTCTACTTCAAATGGTTTCTGCAAAACAAAAGGGGCTTAGTTACAGATAGTGCAGATGAAGGGGTGGGCAAATACACATTTATTGAAAGCATGGGTTCTAGTATTGTAGATTATGTTCTTGCTAATCAATCTTTATTTTTCTATGTAACATGTGATCACACCATTGCCTTTTTTTTTTTCTCTTGTCTTCAGAATTTGACAATATTATCAAAAATCATGCCTACGGGGAAATGTGCAATATTTTTTGGGGAATACAATGCATAGAGATGAATGTATAAACGCTATAAGATACAGTGATGTAGAATGTATAAATAGTATAAGATACAGTGATGTAGAGTGTATAAATGCGTTAAGATACAGTGATGTAGAATGTATAAATCCTTTAAGATACAGTGATGTAGAGTGTATAAATGCGTTAAGATACAGTGATGTAGATTGTATAAATGCTATAAGATACAGTGATGTAGAATGTATAAATACTTTAAGATACAGTGATGTAGAGTGTATAAATGCGTTAAGATACAGTAATGTAGAGTGTATAAATGCGTTAAGATACAGTGATGTAGAATGTATAACTGGTATAAGATACAGTGATGTAGAATGTATAAATGCTATAAGATACAGTGATGTAGAATGTATAAATACTTTAAGATACAGTGATGTAGAGTGTATAAATGCTATAAGATACAGTGATGTAGAATGTATAAATACTTTAAGATACAGTGATGTAGAGTGTATAAATGCGTTAAGATACAGTAATGTAGAGTGTATAAATGCGTTAAGATACAGTGATGTAGAATGTATAACTGGTATAAGATACAGTGATGTAGAATGTATAAATACTTTAAGATACAGTGATGTAGAGTGTATAAATGCTATAAGATACAGTGATGTAGAATGTATAAATGGCATAAGATACAGTGATGCAGAGTGTATAAATGCGTTAAGATACAGTAACGTAGAATGTATAAATGCTGTAAGATACAGTGATGTAGAATGTATAAAAACACAACGACACAGTGATGTAGAGTGTATAAATGCGTTAAGATACATTGATGTAGAATGTATAAATGCGTTAAGATACAGTAATGTAGAATGTATAAATACTATAAGATACAGTGATGTAGAATGTATAAATGCGTTAAGATACAGTAATTTAGAGTGTATAAATGCGTTAAGATACAGTGATGTAGAATGTATAAATGCGTTAAGATACAGTGATGTAGAATGTATAAATGCGTTAAGATAGTGATGTAGAATGTATAAATGCGTTAAGATACAGTAATGTAGAGTGTATAAATGCGTTAAGATACAGTAATGTAGAGTGTATAAATGCGTTAAGATACAGTGACGTAGAATGTCTAAATGCGTTAAGATGCAGTGATGTAGAGTGTATTAATGCGTTAAGATACAGTGATGTAGAGTGTATAAATGCGTTAAGATACAGTGATGTAGAGTGTATAAATGCTTTAAGAATCAGTGATGTAGAATGTATAAATACTAGAAGATACAGTAATGTAGAATGTATAAATGCTATAAGATACTGTGATGCAGAGTGTATAAATGGTATAAGATACAGTGATGTAGAGTGTGTAAATGCTATAAGATACAGTGATGATGAGTGTATAAATGCTATAAGATACAGTGATGTAGAATGTGCAAATGGTATAAGATACAGTGATGTAGAGTGTATAAATGGTATAAGATACAGTGATGTAGAGTGTATAAATGGTATAAGATACAGTGATGTAGAGTGTATAAATGGTATAAGATACAATGATGTAGAGTGTATAAATGGTATAAGATACAGTGATGTAGAGTGTATAAATGCTATAAGATACAGTAATGTAGAATGTATAAATACTATAAGATACAGTAATGTAGAGTGTATAAATGCTATAAGATACAGTAATGTAGAATGTATAAATACTATAAGATACAGTGATGCAGAATGTATAAATGGTATAAGATACAGTGATGCAGAGTGTATAAATGCTATAAGATTCAGTGATGTAGAGCGTATAAATGCTATAAGATACAGTGATGTAGAGTGTGTAAATGCTATAAGATACAGTGATGATGAGTGTATAAATGCTATAAGATACAGTGATGTAGAATGTGCAAATGGTATAAGATACAGTGATGTAGAGTGTATAAATGGTATAAGATACAGTGATGTAGAATGTATAAATGGTATAAGATACAGTGATGTAGAGTGTATAAATGGTATAAGATACAGTGATGCAGAGTGTATAAATGGTATAAGATACAGTGATGTAGAGTGTATAAATGCGTCAAGATACAGTGATGTAGAGCGTATAAATGCTATAAGATACAGTGATGTAGAATGTGCAAATGGTACAAGATACAGTGATGTAGAGTGTATAAATGCGTCAAGATACAGTAATGTAGAATGTATAAATGCTATAAGATACATTGATGTAGAATGTATAAATGCTATAAGATACAGTGATGTAGAACGTATAAATGGTATAAGATACAGTGATGTAGAGTGTATAAATGCGTTAAGATACAGTAATGTAGAATGTATATATGCTATAAGATACAGTGATATGGCACATCAGTTAGAACACCTTAATAGTTTCTTGAGTTCTAATTGTATATATTAGATTGTTTATGGACATACATATTTCATAAATGTACTAATGATGTTCAAGTAAGGTCGGACAAACGTTGTATACCATGATATAATTTTGATTGTGAATTATTGAAAAAAGAATTCTTATCCAAACTGAATGAGTTAAGAAAATCAAAATCAGATGTAAGTAGATCTGAAATGATAAAAGCCCGTACTAATTATAAAAAGACTGCGCGGAAATGTATATTTGAACATGATCAACAGAAGACGAATAACTGTGTGAAGCAAAATTCAGAAATGCTAAAGAATATTGGAAGTTATTAAAGCATGCATCTTGTTCTACAAAAAACCCTAATATTTCGTTGTCATCCTTTGTTCAATATTTCCAATCGATTAATAACCCTTCAGATCCGTTTTATACTGCTGATAATAATATTATTGATTGTAACGGGCGCTATGTGAAGGGTGAATCCTAAATCACATTTGATGAATAAATACTGAGATTTCTCATTATGAAATTATTAAAGTACTACACAATTTAAAGAGTGGGCAAAAGTGGTGGGCCAGATATGAGTTTAAATGAATTTTGTTATTTTTGGATTTGATTCCGTTCTTACAAGAGTTATTTAATATATTTTTTAATACAAATTATTTCGGGGGCCACGGGTGGCCGAGTGGTCTAAGGCGCTCGCCTTTACCGATCACTGACATCTCACCTCTGTCTGCCTGGGTTCGAGTCTCGGGCTCGGCCAACGTAGGTATGTGAGAAAGCTTGCCAGTAGCTTCCCGTGGGTCGGTGGTTCTTCCCGGAGTTTTCTCCACCAGATATACTGGCCGCCATGTACAGCCTATCATGTGCTGAAAAAAGGCGTTAAACCCATAACAAATTATTTCGCCCCCAAAAGGTCAGATAGATATATTATTCCCTTATACAAGAAATGACCATATGAACGATGTAAAAGATTACAGAGGTATTACCGTACTGAATTCAGTTGGAAAACTTTTCACAAGTATTTTTAATGTTAGACTGATGAACAGTCTGAAGAATATTATGTTCATATTGAATCACAGTTAGGTTTAAAGGAAGAATAGTTGGACTTGAGATATTATATTCATTGTGCATGGTTTCATTACTCATATAATAACTAGTGTTAAAAATTATATTGTAGATTCATTGATTTTACAAAGGGGTTTTTGGTTATATTGTTTGAGATAATCTATGGTGTAATTTGATTAAACAAACTATTCGTGGCAAAATGTTACTCGCGTATAATTCAAAACCAACTGCAAACTGCATAGACTCAGATCTGCCATCGCATAATGCGCCGGCAGATCTGGGTCTATGCAGTTTGTAGGGACTAATCAGTAGAACAAACAACATAGACCCTGATCTGCCGGCGCATTATGCGACGGCAGATCAGGGTCTATGTTGTTTGCATTTGGACACGGCTTATACGCGAGTATATGCTATTCTAGATATGAATGCAAATATAAAATGAAAGGCAACGTCTTAAAATGCACTTAGTGAAGAATGTTCAGGCTTTCTAGGTGTACTTCAAGGCGAATATATATCTCCATTCTTATTTGCAATGTATATGACTGACCTAGAAAATGAATTATACCCTTATGGCGTCAATACCCATAGGTATGATAAACTTGTTTTTATTAATGTATTCTGATGATACTCTAATTTTTATCTGACTCAGCAATTGGTTTGAAAAATGGATTAGACACTTTAAAATTGTACTGCAATAGATGGGAATTATCGGTAAATAACTCAAAAACTAATAATATTTAGAAAAAGGTAGAAGAATACCTAAAACAAATGTGTCTTATTTAGGTATTGTTTAATTTCTTATGGCGCTCTTTCACAAGCTCAAAAAAATCTTTCTTTGGTCAGGTTAAGAAAGCCGTCTATAAGTTAAAGATGTTTTTGAAAGCCACGATTTTGGATTTTTATTATAAACCTGCAAGTCCTATATTAAATTACGGAGCAGAAGTATGGGAATTTGCAAAAGCTAACTCCAATGAAACGGTACCATTACGGTTCATTAAGAAATTACTTGGTGTAAGACAATGTACACCAAATGATTTTATGTATGGTGAAGTTTGCAGAATGTCATGTATTACTGTAAGATATTGTATGATAATTTAAAGAATAGTTAAAAATTACTCAGCTACATGAAACAAAATATTAAAAGTTTGTGCACAATATTATGTTAAATAAAAGTACTATTTTAGCAGGAAAGCAAAACCCTGGTCAGACTGTTATTATCTAGTCTAGGTTGTTACCAAGCTTGGCTTTTCCAAGGTGTTGGTGATCTAATTTATTTTCTAGCTATTGTAAAAGAAAGGCTGTCAGATAATTTTATTAAAAGCTGGAATGTTTGACGAATTCATCAAGAGTTATTTTCTAGAAAACCCTCGTTTTCTTTCTGGAATGTGAGATAAATAATCTTATTATATATTTAATATGAGATATTGAAATATATCAGTGGGAGAAAAATGATATTGCCACAGTGGCAATACCACTTGTATCGCTACATTGGCGATATCACTTTTGGAACAACTTTCTTTTTCCATTTAGGAAGTATATCTGCCCTTATGTATGATCTTCAGACCTGTATTTCCATATTTTTCTTCTTCTTCTTCCTCTTTCTCTCTCCCCCCCCCCTCTCTCTCTCTCTCTCTCTCTCTCTCTCTCTCTCTCTCTCTCTCTCTCTCTCGCTCTCTCTCTCTCCAACAGGATGAATAGATCTTAACATGTGTAAAGACTGTTTACCTTCTAGTATACATTTATGTAATCAATGAAAAGGCACCGTCAAGAATGCATAACAAGAACTCCAAACAACAAAAAGCAGGCTTCAAGAATTAAGTTTTTATAATTAGTTTTCCACATGAATCATGCAAATTGTCAGTTTCTGAACTTACACGACCTGTTGCTATTCGATATTCTGTGTATACATGTTACCTGTTACATTCAACGACAAATGATACACATTTTTAAGAAAAACTCTTGATTACATATGGTAACAAAATTGTTTCAGTAGTGATTTTAACTGTAATTACAATCATAATCATGCCTGAAAACAAAGGAGAAATCAGGTATTGAATAGTGTCAATTGCAAATCAAAATTAAGTTACAATCGGAATTTGGATGCAGTGTCTGTTACCGAAATAGACTGCAATCCTGCCAACACACAAAATTCACGTTAGAATGCAGAAAAGATGCCATGATGTAGAATGTATAAATGCTATAAGATGCCATAATGTAGAATGTATAAATGCTATAAGATGCCATGATGTAGAATGTATAAATGCTATAAGATGCCATGATGTAAAATGTATAAATGCTATAAGAAGCCATTCGTGACAGTACAATGTTTCCACTTCACTCGTGAAATTGCCACGAGTCACAATACAAAATGTTTCCACTTCACGAGTGAATATTTCCTTATATCTACTAAAAAAACGTAGCTATTCTCTATTTATTATATATTTCATAATGAGATACTGAAATAAATCAGTGGGAAAAATATGATACCGCCACAGTTGCGATACCACTTTTATCGCCACAGTGGCAATATCACTTTTGGAACCACTCGTGACAATACTATGTTTCCACTTCACTCGTGACATATTTTCTTATATCTACTAAAAAAAAGTGTAGATACCCGCTATCTTCATAATGTATCAGTGTTGGATAACAAAATTCCACCTGAGAGTTCAAAATTTTGCGTCAGACACGAGGCAAAGCCTCAGCCTTGTGTCTGACGCAAAATTCTGACTCTCGGGTGGAATTTTTTTATTATACACTAATGCACATGAAGTATTCTATTGATCCCACATGGGACAACTCTATCACACATACACAGTGAGGAGAGAATGATAGAATGCATCATATATTCACAGATCAGTGATCGGAGAATTCCCACACACAGGATCAGAATTTGTTGGCAAGAACTCGCGGCAAAGTCTTGTTCCTGCCTACAAATTCTGACCCTTAGGTGGGATTTCTCTATCCCAATGCATATAATGGATTTTATTATTCTCGCATGTAGTTTCCACCCTATCTTCTAAAGATTTCAATGATTCTGTGATCTTCACTCTATTTCTTTTATATTGTATTATCGGAACCACGTACGTCCTAAATATCCGTTTCTCCAAACCACATGCATGTCCCCTAAACATGCAGACTTGATATAATTCAAACATGTTCATTCAAATTCTACTCTCTCTGTGTGTGTTCGTGTGTTTGTATGAGAGATGGAGATCAAGATGAATTCCAATAAATGAGGTTCTACAGTGAATTCGAATAAATGAGGTTCTACAGTGAATTAAAATAAATGAGGTTCTACAGTAGTTATTACCCCCTATTAAGATTGGCATGAAATATTTATTCGCACGAGAGAGTATCTTCTTGTACATATGACCTTTCAAAGGTGAACAAATGCCTCATCCAAAATTTACACATAACAGTTTCATTTTCTGAATGCAAATATGATATATATATATATATATATATATATATATATATATATATATATATATATATATATATATATATATATATATATATATATATATATATATTTATACATCTAGAAAATTCTACTTTGGTGAAAAAATTTGCTACTTTGTTTACCATAGTTTGTAGGATTTTAGTGTTTTAACATTTGAATTAATTTTTTACTCTCACTACGACTCTGATATTATACATTCTCATTCTCAGAGATTAACAAATAAATCTCACCTTCAAAAATTCACTTCGCTCTGAAGTATGTAACTGATTAAATTATCTCTTAATAATTTCAGTAGATCAGTACTGAAATATTTTTGGAAATCCACGCGAAGAATATTTGTAAAATCGTTTGACCTTCTGAAGCAACATCTTGATCTCTTAAAGGTCGTAAAATTCTGCTTTGGTGAAAACATTTGCTACTTTGTTTACCATAGTTTGTACAAAAAGATGTTGAAGGTGTTTTTCTCCGTATTGAATCCTCTGAATAAACGTGGCAAGCATGCTTATTCCAAACCGGAAACTTGTGATGATACCTCTATGCAGTAGTGGAATCTTCTGAAATGGAAGGAAAGAATAGTACTAACACTATTCCTCCTTATTATTATTTTAGTAAATAAAGATATTTATTTTTTGCTACAATTCATACATGTGTACGTATATTTTGGTATATATCGAGTCTTACTAAATGAATACGGTGATAAAAAGATGAATGTAAAAGTTTGGCTTTCATATAGCAAGTATTGAAGGTATCATATTCGTAGCGAAAATGCTTCTGCAGTGGATGATAATAATTAGTACTAAAACGTATCTTTAAGATTCACTGAAGACACGGAAAAATAATGGCGGCCTCTAAAATATATTCATGTCCCTAGCTCCGCATATAGTTACATCCTGTGTCTAGCATATGTACCACTGATATTGAAATTATACTAATGCGTTTGGTTTCGGTACACATATGTCTTAAAAAGATACATAAAGTGCATGGCATCTTCGTAATTTTTTTGTTTTTTCCTGCATTGTTGTATCGACCACAGCGATGTAAAGTTACCTGTCTAGAACCGGAAATAAACCATCGCCTCTCAATCAGTCTGAGCAGGTGCAAAGCTTTTGTTTACCGCTCTCGTGCGAATATCGGCTCGATATCGCGGTGTGTCACGTCATGATGGGCTATCATTTCCCCATTCCACTGATTGTAATCAATTATATTTTATTTTTTGGGGCGAGCAAATAGATATTGATGAAGAAATTTAAGTATATTTGAGGCAGAGTGAGGGGACTAAGAGAATATGTTTCTCTCGAGATCATGTTCATAAATATCTATTTGTTTAATTTTCCCCTGTATAATCGTTGATAAGCAATTACGTTCGCTGAAAAATAGGACGTGAAACTTAATCATTTTTTCTTTTTTGTATTATTTACTTTGCCTCTTTCTATCATTCTTACATAATTTATTTCAAACTACAGCCGTGTCACAATTGACGTTTTAAACGCTTGTGCTTTATTTTTATTTGTTTATAATTCTGTCCATAGCAAGAGCAAAGGATAATTTGTACTAAGATCAGAAAATACGACGTTACATAAAAATGTCAGCGTTGAATCCACTGTTGCAGATTTGAAACGACTGACTCCCCTAATGGTGCCTCAGTTTGATTGGCTTACGTCATGCGCACCGCAGCATCAGTTGCTCTGAATTCAAACACTTCCAGAAAGAGACAAATAGCCACACGAGCGGTACACTAATGACTTACATACCCGGGAAACAACGTGCACAGATAATACTGCATGGAAAATGTGTATTTATTACATCTTTTTCGTATTTATTGTTGTTCACAAAGTCTCCTTAGGTAAGTTTTATTATGCAAGTCTTTTGCTTTCTTTCTCTTACTCTTTTCATTTCTTCTTTATTTATTTTATATATATATATATATATATATATATATATATATATATATATATATATATATATATTACGACCTTTAAGAGATCAAGATGTTGCTTCAGAAGGTCAAACTATTTTACAAATATTCTTCGCGTGGATTTCCAAAAATATTTCAGTACTGATCTACTGAAATTATTAAGAGATAATTTAATCAGTTACATACTTCAGAGCGAAGTGAATTTTTGAAGGTGAGATTTATTTGTTAATCTCTGAGAATGAAAATGTATAATATCAGAGTCGTAAAGAGAGTAAAAAATTAATTCAAATGTTAAAACACTCAAATTCTTCAAATGTAAATGATCAATGTATAAATTGCACAATTAACTTTTACGGAGACTGTATAAACATAACAATACTTTAATTGACAATACTTACTGTCCTTTTTAGCATGTACAGTAAATGTCTATAAATTAATATAATTTAGGAATAAAACGATCTGTGAAGTTGATATATTTTCAACGTATGCGATGATTAAAATGTAATTTCCGCTTGGCAGAGCATATATTATAATCTACCGAATTTTAATATACCATATCTGAATATACAATCAACGATTTGACCCTGGAATTATTTTCATCAATGCAAATTATTTTACCTTCTTTAACGTTGACCTTAATAAAACAAAGTGACGCAAACGAATCATGTCTACTTCGGGATAAAATTAAACGATATGTGAATATTGTTTCATCTCTACAACAACAACATTAAAATAAAAATAAAAAACGTGTAAGAAAACAATATTTCATCTCTTTGAAAATTCAGCTGCTGTTTTCATTTCGCAAAATGCTAATACTATTACAATCTATATATTCTTACAAAGAATCTACGCGAAGAATTGCATTTGAAAAACAAATCCAGTTAAAACAACAAATTTAGAAATATATTCCAAATTGAGCTGACAGTCCAGGTGTCTTAGAGAAACATTATTTTGTGTGGGAATTTTATTTATCTAAAATATTTTACTGGAAGGTATAAGTTGACATAAAAAAGGCGTCGCCATTTATAAAATGAGGGATAATGCATCTATTGTGTTTGAAAACAAAACATGTGTGCAATGCGCCTCGAAGTGTTCGAAAATGAATTTCATTCCTTTCATATACAACGAACATCTTACTGGTATTACTGGAACCACGTACATCTAGATACTTAATATGTATTTGTTTTTAAAAGTATTAAGAATTTGCATGTAAATTCTCAATCAAAGATAAACCAAAATCCTTACAAATGCGTATGAATCAAGGACTAATTCTGGTTAATCCTAATAGGACAACAAAGTTTGACAGATTCGAACATTTGGGCATCTGTAAGCAAGTGCCCGTCGGAGCAAATTTTCATATACACCTGGTTCTGAATTTGTCCATTGACTTATAACTGAATCTAATAATTTCGACCCTATGAAAATTTGAATGTAAGAAGATATTTTTCCTTCAATATAGGAAAAAAAAAAATAAAAGATTTTGGTTCGAATTCATACAAAATGTTTGCTAACGTCACAAAATTAAAAAAAAAAATAATAATTAAATAAAACCTATTCTTATATTTATCGCTGTATAACGATGAACTGAAGCCCAAAGTCTAAGATATTGACCCGCAAAAACAAATTCCAAATTTCAGTGAGAGCAAAAGCTATGTAATTATTCCTAATGTTAAATGACTTTCTCATCAAATGTATAGGTTTGAATATAAAGTTTTTAGCGTCAAAGTTGAATGAAATGCAATTTGTATGCAATTTAAAGGGATACTTTGGATGATGTTCATTGAAGGAAAGCATATTAAGGGCGTGTGAAGAGCATTTATAAATCATAACAAAAATTGTATTCTATCATTACATGTAGGTTAGTGCAATTTGTACACATTTTACAGTGAAAGAACAAAAGCGATCGAAAATAATGTGACCATTTTAATCACAGAAAGGCATTTTATCTATCTCATTAGATAAATATCATAAAACCCATGGAAACTTCAAGTTATATATATATATATATATATATATATATATATATATATATATATATATATATATATATATATATAATTCTATTATATATAAAGATTTATACATAAATTGTTTGCTAAACATAGCTTAAAATGCACAAAGCTTGTGATCGAAAAATGAGTAATAATATGACAAACTAGTTATATGTGGAAAAGGGAGAGAAAAAAAAGCGTTCATTAACGGGTAGCAACTGGAACAAAATACCAGCAGATGGACATGTTTCGTGCTTCGGTTACGATTAAACTTGGAAAACTGAGGACAATACACAGAAACTGGCTTAACAAGTTTCCTCTTGGCAGCAGCATAACTGAGGTTTGTTTGTACGTTTGTTTTCTGTTGTTGTTGTTGTTGTTGTTGTTGTTGTTGTTGATTTCTTTTTTCCCAATACAAATATAGCGAGTGCATTTTTATTTAGTCCTGTCCATGTTTATGTTCTTTTATCCCTATTTGCGTTGTGTCTATCTCATTAGCATAATTATTCCAAATCCACTTAACACAGACAACAAAATTTGGTGGCATGCTTAAATCCATGCAATGACATGGTTAGATTTTCGCGCCTTTTAACTGATTTATTTAATTTAAAAGTCAGTTTTATGGCTTTTTCAACATGTTCCTTTTAAGTGAAAAACCAGGTCAAGATGACCTAGGTAAAATGATGTTTGCTAACCATGTTTACATCTATACGAAGATGACCTGATTAGATGGTCATGCCATTTTAAGCGAACGTTGTATTTTTTAGTTCTACGCACAGTTTGGACATAAATGTTGAGTGCAAACCTTGTTATCACCATTATTAAGGAATCACGTGGCCTTTACGAATAAAATTTGATAGTTACCTTAATATGGAAATATATATGACCTAATAATAGTTTGTGCCATTTAAAATAATTATGCGAGTGTTGGGGGGTTGGGGGTAGGGAAGGCTGGTTTCGCTTGTATTTCATAGCTTTATTGCCGTCAACAACTCTAATACAAAAGTTACAAATAAATTCATTAACATTTGATTCAAAGAAAAAAGTATTCATGATAGAATGCATCGATTATGTACCGATTATCTGATTCTGGTAGCGAATGGAGTATTACAACTCTGCAGATGAGGACGGCGTGTAATCGCGATATGAAATAATATGTCTGAAAAATTAATTTATTGACTCTATATTTGTTTTCAATATTAACGGGATTCAGTTTTGACAACGGCATGTTTCAACGTTAAAATCAATTGTTCGATATGTAAATTACATTGGCCAACTAAACTAGCTACAAAATTTATTTAGCTTCGAGAAAAAAGTTATTTAAGAAATCGTCCGAAGTCTAAACCTATTGCACAAAAGAGGTGATTGTTAGATAGTGTTCACTTTAGTCTTCCTTGATCACCGATATATTATTCATATCTGAAGTCAGCAGGCCAGTAAAAGAAATGTATTTTACAAATCCAGTTCATTATTAGAGCAGCTTTTCACTTTTTAAACTCGAAATTGGCATACAGAATTGATTTGTAGATGTTTTGTTGATGATGGATCTTATTTTATAAGAATAAAAACCATACACTATTTGCAATGTTTAAGTGTCAACTAGAATGCACAGTATAGGTTTGCACCACCACCACCATCACCAAACACCACACCCCATCACCCCCATGGAACCTAGCAATCTGGAGATCTGGTAGCGAGACCATAAAAAAGGTTTGCCATTGAAGACAAAAAACAAACTGTTATGTTGCCTATATTAATGTCACAGGTAGCCGAGCTAAACCTATTCTCGATGTGCACTGGTAAATGCAGAATACGATATTATCTAATTTTACATGCGACTTCCTCTGCATCTGGGTACATTCCAGTTTAACTATTTTACTATAATCTTTTTGTCCAATTGATCTATAATATACTTAAAAAATTATACAGATGAATGACGTTGTTTATTTAATCCACCGATTTTTTCCGAAAAGATCAAGAACTGCAATCTTATAGTAATTAATGGGGTGTAATTTTCATGCCCATTTGTGAATGCAATTATTGACTTGATCCAAGTTTGGACTTTTACACAGAACAAATATTCAAAAACAGAATCAATAACACCAATTTAGTCAATTTCTACAGCATTAAAGATGTCAGTTCTGCAGGCTGTGTTTTGCAATTAGTCAAATTAATATGTCACGGTGAATGACGATATGTTACACATTTTATAGCCCTCTTTCAAAATGTTTCTTCGTTGTAATGGAGGAATTACAACTTGTCTGGCTGCTTTCTGCATACATTTTCAGTTTAAAACATTATTCAGCGCCAGCTTTTGCAAACTCGAAGGAATGCATTCAGACACAGAACAGCGAAGATGCGAAAGAAATACACAATCATAGAAATTATTATTACATTAATGGACCCTGTTTATTGCATTTTCTGAAATAATTATATGAAAGACTTATATTACGCTTACAGTGTGTATTACATGAGGATGATGCTATATTCTTGATGCTTTATCAAATTTACAGGTGAAAACTGTATTACAGTTACGGGAATTTACTACATTTATGGGGGGAGGGGGAGGGTCACATACGCCTCCTTTATTTCAGTAGGCTTTGTTTCTTAAACCATTTTTGTGTGATTTCGGCCAGAAGCATTTTAAGGAAGATGGTACACATGGTTTTCTGTCCTGGGTCGACTATACTTTGTTCAACAATGGGTGTTGTCTGTCTACGGTTACATATTCTTCAAATTAATGAGTAAATATGTGTCTTAGTTTGATTCTCTTAAAGTTTGGATGAATTAAGTAGCTAGTGTAAGTCATCTTTTGACTTTAATTTGTTAAATACTGAGCATGTCATTTTGGTTTGGAGAGTAAAGATGTGGCCCTAATGCTAAACGGTGGCTTTCAAAATCTGGATGTCTTAGCCTGTTAGTATTTTTGTCTTCTCTCCAACAAATCAGTATTTTTTTTAAAGCCGCCGATAACTTTTGGTTCTCCTAACTGGCTTTGCAATTATTACGTAAAGTAATTTGACTACAAAAAAAGTTGTTTTTTTTTTGTTTGTATGCATGTTGTGCAAAAACAAAAAAGTATTGGGAACGTGGATATCTTACTGGTATTTTCTAATCTTTCCTAATTTGTAGCCATCAAATATTTCAAAATTGTACACTAACTTTTTAAAAATATAAGAGATTCTAATTATTCCTCTAACTGATTTGAGACACACTAGGTTAGGCTCGTAATCAGAAGAATGCGGGTTCGATTCCCACCATCAGATCATCCCAGATTAACTACCGTGGTGTGACCTTGGGCAAGGTACTTTATTCTACTCGTCTCGGCATGATATACAATTCAAAGTGTTGCTGTGCCGGTAAAAAAACTCCCCAAGCCCCAACCCAAACCAAAACCGTTTACCACCCCATTGGGGTTGCCTCATCACTCTTTTCACAAAATGAAACTTAAATTTACAGGTGGAATCCATCTTTTCTCCCTGTATCGTGTGCATAAAAATGTATGCAAATCAATCATTGAGAAAAGACACGGTCGATGAGCTTACGTAGCATAGGGTATAGTTGACATGCGATATCATATAATGTCACCAGCAACTTCACCCTCTTCGTGAGAAATCCTGGTTCGACTAGTACGCTCTAACCCTTAGGTCATTTGTACTTCCAATTCCGAAGTGAATATTGCTTGAAATAAATATATTGACGTATGATTCTGACAAAGTTACTGCTGAATGGCGTTGATTATGTAATCGACACTATAAGGTAATTTTGTCGATATGATTCATGCCTGAAATTCTACCACAGAAGACAATGTATATTGTCTGCAAAATAAACTTAATAACTTGCTCATTATTTGCATAATTTGCTTCATTAAATTTTGACAGCGGCTAGTTTCAAAACAGTAATCAATGCAAAGAATTTAAACTAATTGCTTAGACTTGGACAACACAAGCGTTTAATGTGGGAGAAGAACGGCTCAGTCGATTCTTAAGTTCTCCCTGTCATTTTGAACTTATACAGAAGAAGAAGTTTTGTAAAGTTTTCATATTTTCATAATTTGTCCAATGACACTCATCACAGCATGGGCAACCATAACAAACTTACATGTCCACAATCAAGAATAAATCACCGTTAGGTCAAGTTTGATTATTATCTATTCATGAGATTTATAAAAAGCATACAGTGCTAAAATTCTTTATGTAAAAATATCTGCATATTTTAACATATTTTATATAATTAACAGGCAATTTTTTCAGGAAATATTTGTATGAAACTATATAGAATAACATATCACATGCATATATTATCTTAAATTTACTTATATTTAAATAGTATCGTGATTCTACTACTACAACAACTACTACTACTATAATACTACTACTATACTATACTATACTACTACTACTATACTATACTACTACTACTACTATACTATACTACTACTACTATACTACTACTACTATACTATACTATACTACTACTACTACTTTACTATACTACTACTACTACTATACTACTACTATACTAGACTACTAGTATACTACTATACTACTACTATACTATACTACTACTACTATACTATTACTACTATACTACTACTTTACTATACTACTACTACTATACAATATTGCTACTACTATACTACTACTAGAACTACTTCTATACTATACTACTACTATACTACTACTATTATACTACTACTATACTATACTACTACTATACTACTACTACTATACTACTACTACGATACTATACTACTACTACTATACTACTACTACGATACTATACTACTACTACGATACTACTACTATACTACTACTACTATACTACTACTATACTACTACTATACTACTACTACTATACTACTACTACGATACTATACTACTACTACTATACTACTACTACTACTATACTACTACTACTATACTACTACTACTATACTACTACTACTACTATACTACTACTACTATACTACTACTTTACTATACTACTACTACTATACTACTACTACTATACTACTACTACTATACTACTACTACTATACTACTACTTTACTATACTACTACTACTATACTACTACGATACTATACTACTACTACTATACTACTACTACTATACTACTACTACTACTATACTACTACTACTATACTACTACTACTACTATACTACTACTACTATACTACTACTTTACTATACTACTACTACTATACAATATTGCTACTACTATACTACTACTAGAACTACTTCTATACTATACTACTACTATACTACTACTATTATACTACTACTATACTATACTACTACTATACTACTACTACTATACTACTACTACGATACTATACTACTACTACTATACTACTACTACGATACTATACTACTACTACTATACTACTACTATACTACTACTACTATACTACTACTATACTACTACTATACTACTACTATACTACTACTATACTACTACTACTATACTACTACTACGATACTATACTACTACTACTATACTACTACTATACTACTACTACTATACTACTACTATACTACTACTATACTACTACTATACTACTACTACTATATTACTACTACGATACTATACTACTACTACTATACTACTACTATACTACTACTACTATACTACTACTATACTACTACTATACTACTACTACTATACTACTACTACGATACTATACTACTACTACTATACTACTACTACTACTACTATACTACTACTACTATACTACTACAATACTACTACTACTGCATCTCCTTCTTCCGCACCGTAGTCATATTTTGGAAAGTACATGGTATTCATTATCTCCTCGACACTTGTTTATTGTAGATACTATTCATTCGAGCGACACCCACATAGGAATACCTACTATTCAGCCGTCCAACACATCTAGCGATGCCGACTCCGGTCAGGTCACGGCAGGAGACGCGTCACTTCTCGCCAAAGAGGCATCAGAAGAAGACCGCGTAAATGTGAACCACGGGATGAATGAGGACAATCGAAGCACAGACTTTGACAATTGTGACGAAGAGAATCGAAAACTCTCTGATTCATCAGATAAATTGGTGGAAAATTTGGATACGGGTCCTATGGTCCTGGAAGAATGTCCTCATATAGGAATAACGGGAATCATTCGAGTGATAGAAGGGCTTGAATGGCACGATGATCTGCATTATCCAAATACCACCGCATACAAGGAATTGGAAGAAATGTTTACGCTTTATGTAAGTTCCCCCACCTTTCCTTTTCTAAAAAAATATAATTATGTAAAGTGCAGGAAGTTTTATGTACTATTCATAATTCCGAAATCCATTGCAAATATCGAAGTATTTTGAATATAGCCGTTATTATTTACAGGTCGTGCATCCATATTTGAAAGCATTTTTAAAACTCAGAATCTTATTAGCACATGAAACGTACTGTAGTTTGTTCACACACACACATATATATATATAATTTTATCGCGAGGAAAATTTGTTACCTATGGTATATGGTCTGATTCTACGGTTATTGTTTTGTATCTTGTATATCTAGGTCCAATTTCGAAATTAAAAACAGGGTTTGTGGCAGGTGGGGTGGGAAGATATTATCTTCCATATGTTTCCGGCATTTTATGTCCTCTCTCTCTCTCTCTCTCAAACTTTAATAAATATTACTCATCAAAAAACTTACATTGCATATTTTGACTCCTCCAATTCTGCTGATGACGTTGCTAGGGGCATTGCAAGGGGAAATTTTCCTCGTTTGAATCTCGCAAATCAAAGCTGCGAGGGGGTGACTGCAAATTGGCATAGCTTCAATGCCCACTTAGATACAAAACTAAAATTTGGAACACAACTAGAAACTTTAATTTTCTACAACTTTGATTCGATATATGACCTACGTTTATCCAATCCTTATGCTAAATTTTTCAGCTGGAAGTTGACCGATACATGTTGACACAGTTCTATTCACTGGAACAAAATTAGAGTGTCACAATTGTATTTTGCACATTTTTGCTCCGTAGGCTGAGGGGCTGGCTATAGTGAGTCACTAGATCAGTACACTAGACTGTTTAGTCATGTTGCCATCTTAAAATGTAGTTATGATAGAATTTCTTACTATTAAAGAAATGTGTACAATACTGAACTTAGGACCTTGCTGAAATCAATGTCCGTTTACACTCCCCTACACACAAACTTTACCACAGGTAACACATTTAAACCCGAGAACTGTTTAAAAAAGTTGTCCATCGTAGTTGTTATTGTCTATATCGCTTGTAAAAATTGCTCATAGCTGCGTGTTATCTACTTAGATCCGGTGTATTGCAAAGGTTATTGTCTGTCTTTTGTGTTCTTTTATCGGGGTATTTTTTTTTTCTTCTGGTTTTTCTTCACAATACTGAAACCTAGTGTTATATTCATCGAAAGATAAAGCTATAAGGGGAAAATATGGTTCGAAATTTGATCATTATTCCTGCCTGTATTTTTCGCCCACTTTGCCCAGGAATACAGAGGGGGTATTTAGACACGTATTTACTTCAGACATAACAGGTCCAAGTAGTACATTTATACTTTCTGTCCTTTTTGTTTTCAGCTCCATGAAGTATTTGCCCCCAAAATCGCTGGATTCATTGGAGTCCAAATTCATTCATTTCGGTAAGAAACGTTTTCACCAATTTTTAAATTGGAAGACTGATCATCTATTGCTAATAGGTATGAGTGTTTTATTTACTGGTATGGTGATCGGGCAATTTACAAGCCCTGAACATACAAAGTGAGCAAGACAGACAGAGTGACCTAAATAGTATGTTTATTTAACTAGGTTAAAGGAAAAACATACAATTAATTTCATAAAGCATTTGCACTTGTATAATACTTAAGTTTATCATAAATTGACCTTCTTTATAACTGGTTAATACCTTATCCTCTGTTCTTTCGTCTGCTATTAAACAAATACCGTATTTGATGAAATACCGCAAATGTCTTAATATGCGAACGCACCCATGTTTGGTAAATGTTCAAATTTAACTAAACATCCCTTTAGGGCGCACATGTCTCAACTCCGATGGGAGGAGATCAGCTGCTAAAACTCGCCTAGAACATCGTAATTTTGTTGAAACTTATTACCATGCATGCTTGGTGGCTTCTTACATCTTAACATTGCGGGTAAAATCAATCTCAAAAAGTCTTAATGCGCGACAAAGGTGGGGGAGAGAATGTACTTCCAAAGTGAAGAGCTCACAACATATACCGAACGAGAGCTAACTCTTCTGGTACGTAGTTATCCATCCATATGTATAGGTATTTTTTTGCATATATATAGAGAATATAAACTTAGCATGGCTGCTTGTATCAAATATAGTTTTATTTTTATTTTTGTTTTTGTTTTGTTTTTTTAAAACTGGATTTCCTATTTCACATCGATATCACAACTCTGATATTAAAAATATATAAAAAGTTGAATTTTGTTAATCTTTGCAGGCAAGGAAGCATAATTCTCAATTTCACACTAACACTTAATGCGTCGGCGACCAACAACCAAACTCTGAATGATGCGCAAAATGTTCTGGAGAATGAACTCTCGGAAAAGTTGGCATCGCAAAATCTTACCATGGATCCGAATGCAACTTCAATACAAGGTAATTTTACATTTTCACCCCTAGCATATCTAAATTCTTAATGAATCCCGCGTTCAGAATTACAAATGCAGTACAATTCTAATTTAACGAAATAGATGCTTATTGAGAAAAGGAAATTAGAAATATGTCCCCAAGTTACATCAGCTGCATTACATTACCTATGCTGTCCATCAGCCTTCAACAACACTGTTAAACAAAGGAAGAAAGGAGAATAATATGCTTTTGTTTTTTGTCTCTCAATAAAGGGACTAAATTACTTCGTGGATAAGGTTATGGCAGTAAATGATGTCGGGAAAACATTCGGTTACGTCTTGCAACATCTAATAAATCACTTTATAACGTTATATGTTGTCCACCATGTTTGTTTGTTGTTATGTTTTTCAAAATACACTAACTGTGGCCTTTTATTGTCATATTTGAAGTTTTGTGTGATGTAGCTGGCAACAAAGGTAAAAAAAAAAAAAAAAATACATGCCTTGCGCAATGAATTCTGGGAGATATTTACATATGCATTGACCGTATGTGCCATCGATTGAGACCATTATGGTTCTTCCTATGGCGAAAAGGCGAGTTTACTAGTACAGACCAATTGGCATTTGCATATATCTATATATGTAATGTGTGTGTGAAAAAGTCTTAAATGCACCACCTTAGATAATGTACCTTGATACGACAGAACCCGCTCTTAAAGAACATGTACCTGATATTCAATAAGTTTTTCCATTGAGTTAAAGCTATGTAATTTTTGTTCATTTTTTTTATTGATAGCTGTGGAGACCTTTAATTGGCGCGTTAATATTTAGCACTTTCCCAATTTCCTTACATTATGCTCTATTGTTTTTTGCATATCCAAATCACACCCAATAATCTCGAAACTTATTTTTAAATAATTTAATTTAAAAAATATAAAAAATAATAAAGTTTTGTCTTACTTGAATTAAGCACGAAAGACATGTTAACATATTTTTGGTATCTTCCAGCCGATATTGAGTAAATTACAAGAACCGTGATAGGCTTGACGCACATATTTGCAATATTTATTATTATTTGCATTATTATTATTATTATTATTATTATTATTAGTAGTAGTAGTAGTAGTAGTAGTAATAGTAGTAGTAGTAGTAGTAGTAGTAGTAGTAGTAGTAGTATTCACCCGCACCTTGTTGATCTTGCACCTAACGTAAACCAGATCACATATAGATCCTAATTTAGACGATATTCAGAAGCCGTACACATGTGCACAACTTATTCATGCTTTGCATTGTCATTGTTAACCCTATTTTATTGACAAAATTTGATAATAGGGCTATGACACAAGTTATGCCAACTTAGTATTGGCATTTACCTTACATAAATATGACACAATTAAACACATACATGGCGGTAGATATACAGTTTATTGTTTTGAGAGTGAGAGAGAGAGAGAGAGAGAGAGAGCACAAAAATACACGGAATGCTTGGAGAGTTTATAAAGATTAATAGAACGGAGATTTTTTTGGGTATCTATTCTCTTAAGTAGTAGTTACTTGTAATTTGTGTAAATTTTATTTTGTTTTGATGCATAGAGTTGGTTTCAGAGAAATGAAACATTTAACTATGATGGCTATGCGTTTCTTTTCAAATGGACAGAAACTGCAAATCGAAGGAGTGGATTGGCTATCCTGTTATCTGGCTAGTTTCAAATGTATGCAAGTGAAGTCTATCTATTTAAGTAATCAGAAGCCGTCACAAAAGTGAAAGAGTTAAATACATAACACCAGGCTGATCATTCCTGCACCAAATGGGGGCAGAAAGTGGGATCGAGAAAGAAAGCAATTCTACTTATCTTTGAAGTAAAAACATCTGTGTTCTCAAATAACACCATCCTGCAATAGAAAAAAAAACGTATGCAAAAAGTAGGCATAAGAAAGAAAAATATGTTCTCTAAATCAGATGTTGCCCATGCAATCCAGTAGAACTATGAGAATCAGGCAGCTTGCAACGTAAGCGTGTTTATTTGTCAAGCTTGTTTCATCTCCGTATCCTTCTACAACGTGCGTAAATTTCATCAGTTATGCGGATTTGCATCAGAAATGGCACTTGTAACATTTTCAGAAAATATTTTATTATGCAATAAAATAATGTTTGTGCTCTTCTAGTGGCAGTAATATGATTTATATCGTTGATATAGATTATTGTCATGTATAGTTTATCATTTGCAACAACAACAGCAACAAAAATCGTACAAAAGTAGATGCACAAGAGATTTCAAAAAAATTCATTGCAAAGAAATTTTAACAAAACTATTTTAAAATACCATTTTAAACAAATTTTACGAAGGCTGCTTGCAACTACGGGTTTATTCCATTTTTGTTTAAACCAAAGCTTTCGTTGAAAGGGACAGTGAATAGATTTTAAATCTGAGTTACTATACCAAAACAAGATTTTTCTCTATCTCACAGTTTGTGTGCAGATTACAGCACGCCTCGCTTTTTGCAATCACTTTCACAGCAAAGTCCCATTGCCTAATATCATTCATGTAAATTCCATCATGACCAATATTAGTGACAAAAACATTGATGTAAGTACAACGGAATATGACCTATTCCAGGAGGCTGTTTTGAAAACAAAAGTTAAAGACTGCCAACTAGTGTTGCAAGGAGATTTGAGATGAGCGAGTACAAAGTTTAAAATTTAAAGGTCTATGCCCCACTATAAAAAGGAGCGCGTACCACTTGCCTTCAGTCCAAATTCGGCTGTGATCAAGAAAATGAAATGTGTTCCTCATCGTGATTCTGATTGTCTGTTAGACACCGCAAACTACTTGACACATTGATTGACAGGTGAAACTTAGATGCAGGGAGGGGGGGGGGACATAAAAAGCTCTTGACGGCGCTCCCCCTCGCCCGGTTCCCGGGGCAATTGCCCCACCCCCGACCCCACTCGCGCCGCTACGTCCTACCCCTTTCTAGCGACCGACTGGTTTCAAACTTTGGCCGTTAGTAAGCGTATAGCTATAAATAAAGCAACAAATTAAGGAGAAAGTAGACATGTGGGTACGGGGATGGATACAGGTATTCAAGCATGTCGACATAATTTGAATACTGTCAACCACAATTTGATCAGTCACAACCATAAGGAAATTATAATTTATCCACGAAGAATTTTTAGCAAGACTATGATGACCTCATTATCTATCTTCAACGGCAAACAAAAGCAAGTAGAAAATTAGCAATCCAAATGTAAGAGAGCAAGTGAACAGGCTCGAAGAATGAATCCACCGAAAATCCGAATGTATTAGAGCAAGTAGACAGGCTGGAAGAATGAATGCACCGGAAAAATACTGGCAATTTCAAAAAGCTACCAAAACAGAATCCGGAATAGAAACTACAAACGGCACAAAACAAAGAAACTTAAATAGATAAAACATTAGAAGAAATAACAAATGGACGATAGAATTCAACAAAACCTTAAGTTGATTATTAATTTTTAATATACAATACTTAGCGGACAGGAGTGTACTGGGTAAGCAACTCGGCCCTGGACTTATCTGCCTGGACAGGCCCGGGGTTTTGCTCACACCAGTAAAACACCAGTAAAAACGGATTTTTTTGACGGCCCAAAGGCCCACCGATGCGGCGGTCTGCCGGGAAAGGCCCGGGGTTTTGCTCACACCAGTAAAACAGCAGTAAAAACGGATTTTTTTGCGGCGGCCCACTGGGATTTGTCCCGGTATGCCCAATGGCCAGTACACCACTGTTAGCGGATCAAACACACTCTAGCGGTGTATTGGAGTTTCAACATTGGCAAACGCGAGTGTCAAACACATATCTTCACGCATCCCCTCTTTTTTCCCGCGACCTCATCCACCCCCTCAAATTAAAGCTGTGGTAGAACCCTTGGGTGTAAAAATAAACCCAGGGGACAAAGTTAGTTGCATATATAAGTTTTGAATTCGTTTTCACACGCCCATTAAGTTTATATACAATAATATGGTGGGGATGTCAAAAGTTTCTATGTTGTGACCTGGGAGGGTGAGAGTGGGAGGCTTAGCTTTTTGCATCCGTATCATGATATAGGGGTCCCATTCAAAACCCCATCTGACATGGGTTGATACATAGATCAGTAATTACAAACACTTGTTCTCAGAGATGGTAGTTTCTAACTGTGGGAGATGTGAGAGTAACTTTATGTAAAACAATCATTTACCTCCTTTATTCTTTGAAAAGTGTGGGGATAACAAGTAGACAAACTTGAAATGATGGACTGAAACAATATTAAAACTGTGGTGATGACTTTTGCAGATGTTATATTATATAACGACACTGACAGAATCTAAGTTGTAAAGTGCTGTTTTGTTTTGTTAATTTTGTGCTGTATTTAAAGGGAACAAATTCACTTATAATTCCACCGCAGGATGCAAGTGAACCTATGTATATGCAACAATAATTGCAACGTTTGAAATTATAAACAAGGGATACAAGTCTAGGCTTCAACAATAGCTGTGTCTAGGACTCGCTAAAATTAAACGAGCCAAACCGTGGAATCACTTGATAGCATCCTCGTTTGAAATGCACATAACGTGCACTCGACGAAGTACAAGCAAATCACAAGCTTAATCGCAATTTATCATCAATGCAAAAATAACTACAAACTCCTAGGCAAAACCGTGACTGTCTCTGTGATTCGTGAATGTCATCGTATTCTACTGAAGTCGAAGGATCAACGATAGGGCACACCATCAAATTCATCCCATGACAAGCGTCCTAAGGTCACCTTATAAAAATTACAAAAGCAGAAAATGCCAATAACTTCAACAGAACTACAACAGCAACAATTTTTTAAAATAACTGTAACATGATGCTTATTTAATCAGAAGTTTCAATATAATCTGTAGAATTATTGAATATTATTTTCGACAGACATGGAGGATCAACAGGTATAAAACTTGCTGACACTAGCCAAACAATCTTATCAAATTTTAGATGAATGGTGAACCAATTTATTCTTTTGGAGTTACAGTTTGCATGCGAAAATCTGTGAGGTCCGGAAATGCGTAATTTCTAATGAGAACAAAGTCGATCCCCAAACACGTTTAATGCATATCAATATATAAATCCATTGAAAAAAATACCCTGACCAATCTGAACACAAATTGTGATTCTATCAAATACGAACGATATTATGTTCTCTTTAAATTCGTTGCCTTTTCTGTACACGGTTATTCACCACCCTTACTTATCCTGTGCACATTACAAAATAAAGCTAATCAAGAGCCCAGCCAAAGTTATTTTCTCTTTTTTCTCTTAAAGCATCTGTATACCAAAATATTTAAATGTATAACTTCAACATCAATGATTAAGTGCAATATAAACAGGTGGGCAGGTATTTTATTTCCTACATACAAGTGTATAATTGTCCAGATATATTTCAGTTTTAAAATTCTACCTGACTTTGTGACTCTCTATCTACTCAGAACTCAGTAGTTCGTTCTGAAGATGTTACAATGAACATGTCTTTATGCATAACTTAGGTTATAAATCATAACGTCAAGATATGGTAAATGCCAATGCACAAATCTAATCAACAATTTAAGACTGTGCCAATGCACAAATCTAATCAACAATTTAAGACTGTGCCAATGCACAAATCTAATCAACAATTTAAGACTGTGCCAATGCACAAATCTAATCAACAATTTAAGACTGTGCCAATGCACAAATCTAATCAACAATTTAAGACTGTGCCAATGCACAAATCTAATCAACAATTTAAGACTGTAGTATGCCTATGAATAGTTTGATTTGGGTTGGTGTTTTACGGCACAGCAACACAAGTAGGTCATTAAGAGCCGAGGCAATTGGACACACGATGGTAGTCGACCCTGGCTGATTCGATGGTATGATTCGGTCAGTCACGAGTCGGGCGTTCTAACTACTGAGCCACTGCGACTTCTCCGCCTATGAATAGACGATCGGTACGCGGCGGTTTTTATGACATCAGTGAGAAGTATTTTTTATTTTTTTAAAAATCATTTTTCACCTAAAAGTAGTTGACATAAGTAAATACTTACAGATAAAAATACATCAATGAAATATTCACCTCTATTACATATAATTTTAAGTTAACAAAATAGTTTTGCGACGTACCGTAAAATGGTCTTGACTAAGCGTAGTTTTCAGACTAACGTCCCAATTTTGACACAAAACCCTGTTAGTAACCAATTCGGTTGAGGTAATTTGTACATTTGTTTACAAAATTGATTCATTTCCAAAATAAGATCACTCATACAATAACGTGTACCTGCCGAAATTAGGAAAAATTATTGAGATCGGCATCTTATATCCTCCGTTATGCTGTGATTCACGGATCTGCATACAAGGTTGCTATAGGTTTGTTTCAAGCACGGAGACCTATGAATTTTCTGTCGTTTTTCTAAAGCAGATATCATTCAAGGTATCTCTACTATAGTTCAAAACTCTGGATGTGAGAAATATATAAAATGTTGCAAAAAAGCCTGATCCAGGTTGAAATCCCAATGAGTTTTATGTAAAATCCGATCCAGAGGATCTTATGACCACGATGCCTATTGCGACAAATCTAGTTCGGTGACACCTCCTCCCCCCGCAATGCTTTTACTAAGACGTGCTTACATTGGTCCAATCTCAAACTTATTTTAATATGAGCAATTCCTGTATGTATATGACTTAAGTAGTCTTCTACATGTACGTGCATCCAGGTTAATTAGAGCTACATTCATATTAGATGCAAGGTAATACTGACACGGTTTTGGCATATTGTTGGCAAACGTTTTATTTCTAGGGGCCACAAAATGAAAAGCGGAATAGCCGCTTTCATTCATTTCTATACTGATCCAGCGTATACAACGAAAATGACGCCTTATATATTTTACATCCAGACCAGAGTTGCAAGAAAAACTTCATAAAAATGTTCGATTGATGCGTGATATGGTGGAGTGCTCAACTAATGGAAAAATTAGTACGTCATTTTACTCTTGGTACCTTGCAGATGTTGTTGACAAAATTAGACAAGTACGGACGTTCGAGAAGCATCTGACTCAGTCACAATTTCAGCATTAGTCACAAATTCCTAAAAGTCACAAAGAAAAACTGTTGAAACAGTGAGAGAAAAAAATGCATCAGATTTTGTTTATTTATAGGTTTGAATCCACCTGACTTTCAAAGAAATACATAACAAAGGAGAAAAAGAGAGCGGTGGAGGGAAATCCACAAATTGTTTCATTTTGGGCAGATATGCCACATATAAATTACCAAAACGTGGCAACAAGTATAAATGACGGGTAGTGGATTTCAGTAAAATAAAACTTATAATACTCTATAATCCGACAACAATATTTTGACACAGCCGGAATTTTTTTTTTTAGCACGTCACTCAAAGTTAGGGTCCTCATTCGACTTACTACATGCTGGTAAGAACCCTTTTCGTATAGTGAAATAATATGTTGAACAAAGCACAAGGTTGGTATGTCAAATTGGTGTGTTTTCACTCATTGAACCGTTAGGTATTCAAAGTGAACCAATTTGCTTCCCCTGTTCTTGCTGACATGAACTCGTCTATGTTTATAAACGTGGAACATAATATAGTTGTCTATTTATGTGTACATCAAAAGTATATCCAAGACAAAATATAATATGTACCTCTAATACTTTAATACTATAGAATATCATCCGAAGGAAAAATATTTATTGACTTTAACAAGACTATAAAAAATTGTATAAAAAGAATCATTGAAGTAGAAAAGTTTTGCCTCCAGAAAGTTGACTCTAAATGCTGTCATGTGGAGACGTGAAATCAATTTTTTTTCTTCATATCAAGTGATATACCTCAGCTATTAACATATTCTGTAAGTTTTAGGAGGATTTTAATTTACATGTCCTTTAATGAATACTTGTGAAACATAAACAAACTTTTTGTAACAACAACAGCAACTGCTACTTCAACTACTACTACTATAATAATAATAATAATAATAACCAACGACGTTGTGAAATGAATACAATTACTGAATCAAATGCATAAAATAGGAATAATCATTTTAAAGAAATGTTATTTTTTTTTCTTTACACTGAAGATTGTACGGCTGATTCCCGTGGAAAAAACACAATTATAATTTTTGTCCGCAATAACACGAACACTGGATGTCTTGGTCGTCTTACAGAATCGTCTACGCACATCCTATAAAAGCTGACATTCTCTGTAAACTTCACTACTGAAGGTGTAATCAAAATTGCTTAAAACAAAATTTAAATCACTCAAAAAAATTTCTAGTAAATGACTCACATGTCTTTAATCTGACCATAAAAGTAGTAAGAAAAATACTCTGTAAAAGTAATACATGGAGGATTTTGGAAGTAAAACAAAAATATTCTGAGGGACAAATTACCATGCAATGCTTAATTTAAAAAAAAAAATTAAAAAGAGAAATAACAACAAGGTAAGCTAAAATTTGCATCTCCCTTTCATATCTAAATACTATTGAAATAAAACGTTTTATTTAATGTCTACATACTCCTATATATCGTAATAGTTCATTTTTCTTGAATATAAAAACAACACGATAAACCGTCGAAAAACTACATTTTGGAATTTTTGATTGTAGGATTTGAAAATGTGGCGCAAGTGGCTGAAAATCCGTCTTCCACAAGTACATATACATCAAATGACACTTCCTCAACGATGTCTGAGTTCACAGAACTTACATCGGATATTTCACCGGTTATAGACACTAGCAAATCTTCGAATACTTCTTTTGTGAGCACTTCAACTACACCGGCAGGTTCTTTGCCCAATGTGACTTCCTTGGTGTCTACGACTTACAATGAAATGACTTTGAGTAATATTTATTCCAGAAGATCACTTGAGTCAACAGGTCACAGCGATACTACTTCAGAAACAGCTTCGACTGCCTCTTCCTTCTCGGTTACCACAAATCAAGATCTAAGAGTAACATCGGTGGATACCACTCAACCCAATTCAAACGTTTTGGATACTGAATCAATAAGTCACACTGAAAATACCATTTCAGATTCTCTTATACACGATTACAAGATAACATCGACGAGTTCCTCGACCATAGCTATTCCTTCAGATTCTACAACCAATGGCTTAAGTTTTACTTCGATGGGTCAGTTCAACGAGTCTTTGACACAAACATCCACTACTGATATGGGTGCAACAACTAGTCTGTCGATAACTACAGGTCAGAGCTCGGAGGCGACGCCTACGAGTTTATATACGCATCATTTATCAGATACGTCAACTTCGCATGGTTTACCTGAAATGGGAACCGAAAGCTTAGTGAATATTGCAAATGTTACTAGTGCAGCTGAAATGTCTACGAGTACTGTAATCGACCTTGTTTCACAAGGTATAACTTATATCAGCTTTAAAGACACGTCAGATAGCACGGAACAGGATACTTTGCTTACTTTTACCACTGATGGTGTCACCTCAAGCACTTTGACCAAGAATAATGCTGCAAAGTCTTCGAGTGACGTCACAGAGGTTGTAACAACAAACCCATGGCCACATATGACGACAACAGCAATAACAGTTTCCGCTGTCTACAGTCCAGGGATAACGTCAATGATGTCTCAGGTCCACACAACAGCAACAGAGCTATCAACGGTCAACATTGCGGCATTGACATCAGTGTCTACCACATCAACTCGCACTACAACACAAACAGACGATATAAAATTAACATATCATGTAAGTGAAAGCTATTCTCAGTTGTCTACTGTTAACAATGCAGAGGTAACATCTGAGAGTTCATCTTTGGATCTATCAAGAAAATCTACACTGCAAACATCAATCATCACAGAGGAGACATTGATAAGTTCTACAACCATCATCGAAATACCAACATCGGCCAGTATAACAACACAAGCACCTTCTGATGGCAGCTCAACATCGACTGTCAACAATGCAGAAATGACGTCAGCAACTGTTGTAACTGATACAGCAACACTATCACCAACTATGGACAACACAGCTTCCACTGTCGACACTGTAGAATTGATAGAAATTTTATCAACAAGTTTCGAAGTTGGCACAACAACACAAATGCCCACAATTGACAGTACAGCAATGATAGATCCCTTTTCGGGGAGCAATCGTTTATCCACAAGTCCTATGACCCATAGTACTTCAACGGCCTATACCGTGAATAATGAAGATATAACAGTAACTGATGCAACAAATTATAATTCTACACAAACTGTCAATAATGCTGAAGAATCCTCGACCTTTTCTGTCACGGAAATCACAGCGTTCACCCTAGATAGTTCAAGTGCAACACCAGAATTATCAAGTTCTAGGACAAACACCACAACTTCAATGTATACAGTTAATGGTGCGGAACTGTCCATATCTTCTTCATTCAGCAGTTCAGAAGCGAGTTATAGTATTAATCCTAGCATGTCATCCGATACTTTCAAAGATATTTCAACTCCAGGCTATAGTACTAATCACGAAGAAATAATGAATACAGGCTCATCGGCAGGTATTATCTTGTCGACGACGTACAGTTCTAGGACTGGCTTGTCTTTATCTGCCTTATTCATAATATTAGAAGGTTATTCTTACGTCAGAGCTACAGCTCCATTCTCCGCACCCAGCTCGAGAGCTGGAACATCTGCAACCGTTGGATTCGACTCATCATCATCAGGTACAGACCAAATAGTCCCTCTCTGGTCATGTATATACACACAGGAGTCCATCACACGACGTAATTTCTTTTATCTCTTTCATCTCTTCGATTTATGCTATGACCGACATCACCCATATATAAATCCGGATCATATATGCGCTGCTTAGTTTAAACTCAATTACACTCTTTTTTCTTGAATTACCCTAATTGAAATTATTTTAAAAGAAGCTTCTAGCTACAGGTCACTTACGCACTTCAGATAAAATGAAAAGTCCTCAGCTTTCCACAGGTTGGTCCACTATTTTCTTCAAATACACAGACAGAAATTACACAAATACTACAATTAAACATCTTGCTGCTTTGTGAAGTTAAAGAGACTTGGGTATTAAGCCATGTAATTCCACCAATGTCCCTCCTTCTCCACAAGATTACGCATCTCACCAATGACATCAAATTCTAATGAAGAAAAGATACAAAACCACTTTGACGTGGATCAGTGCCCTTGTATGACTTTTAATTAAAGTTATATATTCAACAACCCATTGCATCTCTATTTCATTTGCAGTTTGTGTGTTTCTGTTTATGTATTGAATTTACGTTTGTCAGAAAATTCATTTTTTTAAAAATATATTCGTTTACACCTCGAGTCCAACTGCAAACAACACAGATCCCAATCTACTATAGCATAATGCGCCAGCAGATCAAGATCTATATTGTTTTTTTCTACTGTTACGACTCTATGGTCTAAGAAAAATGTAACAGAAAGAAAGTGAAACCAACAAATCAAGTAAATATCAACAAGCAATTTATTACTAGATAATTAAAATGAAAAATCAAAAAGTCACTTACAGTAATGTGTTTTGAAATCCTAATAATCCAATAAGAATGATTGTTCTAATCACAAGTCCTAGATATAGAATGTTCCGAATTCACGGCTGTGTCCTTGAATGTTATGATGTGCTAATGGTCTCCAAAGTCCTGATGTACTAGAAATCTTGATGTGCTGATGTCAAAATGAAGTATTCCAAAATCTCTGAATAAGTTCACCTAAATTCCAAAATCATCAATTAAAAATCCAAAATCCAAAAGTTTATGAGCACTGTTATAATCCAATGAATATTTAAAATAATTCCTCTCTTAGAATTTGGAATGAATTTTCACAACTGTAATAGCTCTTTACAAGACTGATGGTAATGTCAAAACTGAATAAATGTCCACCAAACATGGCATATATAAAGATTGGTCACATGACAGAATGTTCTAGAATATGAGTCATCTTAATGTAATTTTACTTGTAAACAAAATTCAACCTTGACCTTCAAATTGAGAAAACATATTGATCAAAACAACCTAATTCAAGGACACTAGTTAAGCATGTTTTTCCTGATAACCATTAAGATTTAAGCAAATATTAAAGTGAAGAAACATTTATAATTTCCTAAAATATCTACAATACTATATAAACATCATACATAACACTACTGATTACTCCAAACAAACTGCATAGATCTAGATCAGCCGGCGCATTATGCGACAGCAGATCTGTGTTCTGTGCAGGTTGCAGTTGGACTCCACTTATAAGCGAGTATAGACGGTATATCTTTTTGGGACAAAAGATATATCACCTAATTTAAATATATTTCGTCCTTGTTACTATGTACTGAATCATCAAATAGTGACTGCACAGTCATTCTGTGAGTATGCAGTTATCAGACTCATCCAACAGTGACTGCACTGTCTTAACATTCTGTGAGTATGCAATTCT
Source organism: Margaritifera margaritifera (assembly GCA_029931535.1). NCBI lineage: Eukaryota > Metazoa > Mollusca > Bivalvia > Unionida > Margaritiferidae > Margaritifera > Margaritifera margaritifera. Next base: position 4,551,319 of record JAQPZY010001659.1, read on the forward strand.
CACACTCATCCAACAGTGACTGTACTGTCATAACAATCTGTGAGTCTGCAAATCTCAGACTCATCCAGCAGTGGCTGCGTTGTCATAACATTCTATGAATATGCAATTCACAGACTGCACCGCTATTTTTTTGCTGTGAACCTGACGCTTTCACTTTACGTGGTAAAAACTATATGATGATGTTCCCTTATTTCCCGTTGAAATAGTTCGATGCATTAGGACATCACCGTCTTTCTTCACATGCGCTCATTACTCATATTTCTTGAACATTCTCTTCCCTTTTTAAAAAAAATTTTATGTTTGGCGATTGGGACAATACTGCCTTGACTAAGTACGGTTTTGCATGATCTCTTAGCATAGAACACAAAATTGTATTTTTTTAAGGGGACATGTGATATTGGCGACAAAACCCATTTCATACTGAGAGGGGACATTTAAAAACAATAAAATAAAATTCAACTGTGACTTGCAATTCCAAAATATATCTTGTTTAATAGAAAAATTTAAAGGGAAGTATATGATTGTAACTTTTTGGTATATATTAGAATGTGATTTGTGATTCCAAAGATTCTTTGCATGTTAAAGTATATACTAGTCAAAAACTCTAACCGGTTACTCCATTTTACAATGTATTTTCTTGTTCTTTTTTTCCAAGTTGCGCAAAAAAAAATTCGATTTTGATTTAATTATGGAACATCTCTATTCGTTACAATATACTGTGCACCGCCCATCTGAAAAAGTATTCCAGCATGACGGAAATGATTTAAAAAAATAATTACTGCACATAAAGCACGAGTGTACACTCACTCATTCACATATTTCCAACCTTAAAGGTTCGTTTTCACAACATTTAAAAACCTTTTTGAATGATATTAGATGGTTCATGCATCGAATGGCAATTAAAGGATGTAATAATTGCTATAAAATTATGTAATGTGGGTTCCAAAATTTGAAATTGTCATTTATCAACAATAAGCGGTGTTCCAAATGTAGCCATAGACCGAAATACACGTGCAACGGAAGCTCCAAGAATCCACGTAAGTAAGGACAAAAAGAAGATATAGTTGACTAAACTCTCTCTCTCTCTCTCTCATTTCGTTTAGCACTGTGCAAAAGAAAACTGTCGGTACTCATAGCTGTAATATGCGATGCATCCTTATGCGCATTTTAATTACATGACTTAAGAATGTAATCCATTTATTAGACGCTTTGTAGAACCCAGAAGACGTAAAAATGGCAAATGAAACTCAGTCGCATGCTGACATGCAATTATTTATGGTTTCTAGCGACTGGTTAGAAATTTTGACTTGTATATAGGAAAGAGAAAGGAAATGTTGTCGACGGCATGACTTTTTAAGTTTGTATCAACTGGCTCTTATTGATGGGTTTAGCAAAACTGAAGATATAATGGCTTTTGTCGTGATAATTAATCATCGAGTACAGTACATCCGTTCAGCATAACGTAAGAGGATGCTTCCTCACACCTCGACAACTTGTGTAAGAATAGCTTACTAAACGATGTGCTTTGCTCATTGCTTGATCTCCCCCAAATATAACGGTCCTTTACAACTGAATTTGAAATTTCCTTTCTCTGTCCTTCAGTGTTCCCAGCTGTCAGTGAACAAGATGTGATGAATACTCCAACATCAGCAGATTTACTTACAACCAAAGCTGGTTCTAAAGAAGGAACATCATTCACAGCAGCGCCCAACTTATCAAACCAACTTGAAACTACGGAAACACCGATTGTTAGCACAACATATGGGACTGAAACATCTTCCAAGTCTATTTCACTTGCTGCAATAACAGCCACTGATAATACAACACACAATTCGTATTCTCAGACACTTGAAAATGCAGCATCGTCAACAGCAATGCTCACAACGTCAACCAAAGCTACCCCTTTGCCAACTTTGATAACACAAGAATCGTCCACGGTATTACAGCACTTGTCTTCCTCTTTAACTAACACAGATAGAGCATACACAGAATTGCCCTCCACCACAGCAACACAGACTAAACTGTACCCCTCATCCTATATTGCAGAAGTTTCGGAATCATCTCTACGTATAACATCATATGCTGAGACTGCAACATCACCTTCCAGTATAAGTTTACCAGAGACTTCATCTACTACTAATTTGTCACCCAGTGTAACCACATCTAAAGCTAGTACGACTGCAGAGCAATATCCAAGTACAACCGCATCCACAAGTATACCTACCATAGATTCGCCTTCAAGTATAAGAGAAGGTGAAACAACCTCAGAATCAACGTCTTTTGGTATCACCTCGCAGGCTGAATATATAGCGAATTCTCCCTCTGCTACAAGTACATCACAAGTCGAATCTACGATGGAATCATCGTCGATCTCGTCTCAAACTAAAAGTGGGGTGGAATTAACTCCTACTATCCATATATCAGCATCTATAGCTATACCAATTTTACTGTCAAGTACGAGTTCATCCCAAGCTGAAAACACTACACATATATCCCCGAGTTCAACTAAATCTTGGGCTACAGCTTCCACATCATTTCAGCTAAGTACAAAAACTTCATATACTGAGACGGGATCACCACCGATCGAATCAAGTGAAACTTCCACACAGTCAGCTTTCGTCACTACTGAGTTAGTGACCTCAACCTCCAGGGAATCGAGAATGAGTACATTACAACCTATCACATCTACAGTATATCTGGGTGAAACCATATCAGAGCCCTTAACCAGTGAGGCATCAACAACTATACACCAGGAGGCAATTATTACGGCATCACCTAGTACAACTACATCGCAGGCTGTGACTATTACAGCATCGCTAAGTACAAGTACAATGCAATCTGTGCAAGATACAGAACCTCTGAACACAACTCCATATCAGTCTGCGGCAACTACAGAATCATTTGGTGCAGCTACATCACAATATACAAATAGAACTTCAGATACAAGTACGACTATATCTCAGTTGATGGTTTCAGGTACAACTGCATCACTTTATGAATCCACTTCAGAACGCCAAGTCACATCCACATCGGGGTCTTCGATGACAGTAGTAACGGATGGTATACATACATCACAGCAAGCAACTACAACGGAATCTCCAAACACAACCACAGCCCAGACAATCACAGCTGAAAAATTTGCGAGTGAAAAAGAGTCATCATTTATAACATCTACAGCTTCTCTTACTCCATCCCTGAGTATATCTTCAAGAGAAACTGCAACGATGACTTCTTTAGATTCAACGGAGTCAGAGACAGCAACGACTTTTACATATCTACATACATCTACACCAGAGACTGCCATGTCAACGGCGTATGCAGTTACAACTACCTCACAGCTCAAGACAACCACGGCGTCCACGGATCAAATAGTACCAGATCCAGCAACCATTATGACATATTCCAGCACAACCCCATCACAGCAGGTAACGATCGCGGGATCTTTAAGTCCAAGAAATTCACAACCCTCCTCTGCAGCACACGTTCAAACTACTGACTCCTCGCTGAACTCAAGAAATACTTCAGAGTCCGATTCAGATACTTCAAAACCACTGGCAACGACGGACAAATACGTGTCATCTACAATTTCCATATTCCACACAACAAAAAGCACAGAATTTTACTCTAGCGCTGAATCAAACTTTATAATTGAAACAACACTACCCTCATCTACCTTTTCCATAGAAACATCAGATACACCAGAATTGTTCTATAATATTTCTTCGTCAGGGGAAACAACTAAATTGGTCTCTTCTACAACTGTTTCTTCCTCACAAGCAACAACCTCAACTGAATTAACCTCTACTGTATCTACACCGCAGGGCACAACTCTTGCAGCCAACAACTCGTCTTCTTTACTTCATTTTCTTCAAACAGCATCTTCTTTTGACACATATACAACAACAGATTCGCCATCTACATCAGAATCACACACAACAATAACATTTACAACTCATTCTCTGAAGGATGCAACTACCGTGGAATTACTTGCAAGTGCCCTAACACAAAAAGCAACAGCTACAATAGAACCAAGTCATATGTCTTATGTACAGCAGGCTACAACTTCATCAGATGGACTGACGGTAAATGCAGCTACAAACAGTTTGCCCTCTTCCACACATACCCTACAGACTACAACAGATTCATATTCTACCCCTTCTTCATCCCAATATATAAGTGTACTAGAATGGTCCTCTACCACCTCGCAGGCAAAATGGAGCAGGGACACCCTATCGAGTTTTACACAAGATGATATGACTACAACACAATCACCCTATACACTATCTACTGGAGAGACTATTAGTGCTACGCAAGAATCGCTTTCCAATTCCGTATTACAGGATACAACAGAAACGTCGTTCACAACGTCTTCACAGTATATCACCACCCTCGTGGAATCCAGAATTACTTCTACAACACAGACAGCAAGTGCAACTGAAAAGACACCTGCAACATTTATAACAGAGGCCAGTACGTCTAGAACTTTGAAATTTCCGTCGACTACTCCAGGAAACCAGGAGGCCACATCTACAGAATCGCCAGCTAGTTCTACAACACAGAGTACATCTGCGTCAGACTTGTCTTTTAATTCTACACTAGAGATTACAACTACCACTACGCCAAAGTCAACAGAAGAGTCGTCCAACACTACTTTTACATCACAGGGTACGACTATAAAGTTATGTCATCATCTATTCCCTACAGCAAATGGTTTCACAACCGCATTGTTGTCTTTTACAGTTTTTGTAACTTCAGCAGTAGTTCAAATGGACTCTGACGCAAAGAACAGAAATGTAGTATATACAATTTCATGTAATATACGTATAGAAATGTGGTATATACAATTTCATGCAATACGTATAGAAATGTGATATATACAATTTCATGTAATATACGCACAAGTCCTATTTTCAGTCAGTACGATGTATTGAAATTAGGCGAATATATATTTAAGTAGCAACATGAAAAAGAAATTTAAGTTCAACCAATTCCTCTGAGTAACATACAACTATATATAATGCGTTTTATTTTCCGAAACGGAAGTTTAATACGTGACATCATGCATTTCTCGTCATAACATATAAATCCTTCTTGGCATGGTTTTAGCATCGTTCAGTATAGTTTTATTTATGAGAGAATGGATGACATAGGGTAATCTCAATCTTATAAACTGAGCAAAAAAGGATGAGGAAAATAAATATTTCCATGTAAAGTAGAATATAGTACAATTTATTATCAATCTAGTCTGTGAGTAGTGTATAGCATTGTAAAACGTCTGTAGCTAGACATTCTCTCTTGATCCCTTAACTGGCTATAATGATTTACGGTAAACATTAAACTCTTTAATAGTGAAATAAAAAAAACCCTGTCGTATCTAATCAATTCTTGTCGCACAAACTAATTTTACAATCAATTAGCTGAATGCACAGCGCTAGATTATCATTGCATCGATCGAGATTCAAATTGGAGATAAATTATTGGGGAAAAACTTTGACACATACTACAAGTTATAATATTTTTTGCATAACTTAGATGCAAACTAATTTGTGCTTAATTGATATCTGAGGATGCCCTCTACTAATTGAAATTCTCCACAGAAGCGCGGAAGAACTATTTCAATTGTATTATTTATTGCTTACTGTTTCCTTCAACATTGCAATTTTATTTGTTCATTCTTTTGCAATTTACCTCTTATTCGAATGTTTCGACATGACGTGATTCAGAAGAAAAACTTGTACCGCTACTCAGCTCCAAACTTAACTATATAAGCCATATACAATTAAAACTATAACTGTATGATATATATATATATATATATATATATATATATATATATATATATATATATATATATATATATATATACATATATATATTCTCTGCCACAGGTGGCATGAATGCGAAACTACAAAGTAAAATGTTGTTTTTGTACGTGTCGCTTGCTTTGCTTCAATTACCTCATGCTCTTTTGGAAATTATAACTTGTATTCTAGCTTATAGCTTTGCCAATTTTTACCCATCAGTACTTTCAATAATTTTACTGCCTGCTAAAATCCTCGCACATCAATACGTTATATCCTTTTCAGTAAATTTCATAACACATGTAGAACTGAGTTGCTAAAATGTGGTTTAAAACATGACCGCTCATCGTTGCGATAATACGCATTGATCCGTCATCAAAACTGAGCACAAGGCCAATTATCGTTTGAAAAGTGGTTGTACAATCACTGTTGGGAATCAATGGGTGCCACACAAACATATTGTAAATTTGAATATAATGTATGAAATTTGATATGCCAGTAAAAGAGTAAATTTGGTATGGCAAAATTAAATGTGGATAATGATGGCTATTTGATATTTTGCAGTGGTTGATGTGGTGTCAAAACCAACTTCTGAGTCTACTGAAGCGCCACTTACAGCAACGGTTGTGATTATTTCTACACAGGCCACATATACGGTTTCAACGGAGGCAAATTCATCAACTGAACAAACATCTTTAGTCGGTTTGGCATCAATCACATCAGCCGAGCCAACCTCTACGGGGGCGACAACCACATCATCAACGAGTTCAAAAACATATTCAGTAACCAGTGAACCAGAAACGACATCAGCAATAATTACAGCAAATACCTCACCAGAAACGCATTCTTTCACTGAATTTACGGCTGGACAAGAAACAAATGCTGCTGTGCTGACGATTGCAGCTACATCAGTAACACTTTTGTCTAATACTTCAACTACATCTCCGACAGAACATACTACTGTAGAGAGTATATCTTCAACTTCATTGGAAATTTCTACAACCTTGACTTCAACTTCCTCCGAGATAACATCTTCACTTGCAGATGGAAACGATGCATCATCGGTAATTATCGCCACTGAATCAACAACGGGTTTGACAGGAGGTTCAAAAAGTACTGCAACAGAAGCAAATTCCGTTGGAACCATATCGGCAGAGGCATTATCCAATGAAACAACCAATACTCCTGGTGGCAATATATCTTCAACAACACAAGTCATACCTTCAGTTGGCTCTTTATCAACAGCCATGGCAGCATCTTTTCCCGAATCAACATCTGTACGGACCACAGAAACAACTTCTCTAAGCTACACATTAGTAACTGAATCAGTCGCATCATCTAATGAAAGTACACCTGCAAACGCTTCGGGGACAAACTCTTTCACGCCTTCAACATCTGCATCAGTAACAACACCTCCAATCTCAGCATTAACAAATGCATCATCTGCAACTTCTGTCGATACAACATCCACGACAGAACAAGAAACATCGTCTACTATAGCTACAAGTCCATCAGAAACAAATTCTGCCGGAATAACAATCACAAGTCTACCGGAAACTACTTCAAAAGGGATGCAAACGATAGGCGCACAAGAAGTAATGCCTACCACATCGACGTCTATGAATTCATCTGAATCAAATTCTTCTAGTGTAGCATCTACGGTTACATCAAGAACATTTGAAACTTCACATGCAACTTCTTCGGCAACATCATCAGTTGAATTTACATCTTCTATAACCCTATCTGCAACAACATCAGAATTGCCGATTGGACCAACTAGATCAGTCGAAACTACTTCTGAGACTACATCAACGAATTTACTAGAACCAACATCTGCTGACAAAATATCCTCAGCGGCACAAGACAATGAGTCTGATAGCATTACCACTGCAATAGAAACGGGAGTTGATTCCATAACGTCTACAACTGCACAAAATGCAGGTCTTCCAGAAACCATTTCGACAACTGCACTACCATCAACAGCTGAAACTACACCAAAGATATCAACAGGAACATACTCAGTCACCATGACATCATCGATTGTATCAGAAGCAACTCACCCGCAATTAAATTCTGACAAATCTACATTTACAACTTCTTCATCCATCAATTCTGCAGGGACAACACATACATCTACTTCAGACATAAATCCTGCTGAAGGTAAAACCGCAGATAAAACAGACATAACTATAGGCAGTTCATCAACAGATAAACAAGAGATAACTTCTACTGAAGTTTCATATACAACAGCTTTGGAAACTAGTTCTTTGGAAACTACATCTAAAGTAATACACGAAGCAACTTCTGCAGTTGATGCATTCAATATGCCGACAAAAACAAACTCCAGCGAGACGACTACGCCAGAAACAAATCAAACCGCAACTAAAACTACACTGGAACTACAAACAACCTCTGTGGCAACTGCAGTAGGTACATCCTCAAATGGAATTACCTCTACGAATACCCAAGTTATATCAGCAGCTACGATGTCATCTAGTACTGCATCAGAAACAACTTTACCTGGAACATTTCCCACCACTGCCACGGACACAACATCTGCAGGGGCTGCATATGTGTCAGCTACTCAACAGAACGATACAGTTGTAACCATAGGGCTAAATTCTGAAGGCACAGAATCTTTAAGTGTAACAGACTCTACAACAACTACGATAACAGACAATACTACCACAGGCACAACAGCTTCTATGACAACGAAATCTACCACTTCACTTCATTCACAAGTGTCAACCACAGTATCAACATCACCAGTAATATCAGACTTTGAAGCTACAACAGCAACAACAACAACAACAGGCACAGCGACAAATTTACCAACAGAATCAGAATTTACGACGAAAACTTTAACTACAATGGGCGTCTCTACGACGACAACAGCATTAGAAGTAGAGCCAAAGTCTAAAACAACAGAAAGCATGTCATCACAAGCAACTTCGAGAATAACTTTAAGCCAAATAATTTACGATCCAACCATCACTGATGCTCCTTCATCAACACCAGGGACAACATCTACAACTACTGCAAACCCGGCTACCGTATCACTCGAAACTTCCAGCTCAATCACAACAACAAACGATGATGAGCAAATCACAACTGTTGGTATACTCTCAACATTACCGGCAACGTCTTCAACACCTTTAAGCACAACAACTACAGCAAGTTCAACTGCTAGTTCTACCACAACATTTTCTGAAGCTGTGCAACAAACTACTGATGGATTTCCATCAAATTCACAAATAACATCTACAACAATTTCTCCAAGACAAACAACCGTATCAAATGTAACCATAAATGGAGTTTCCAGCACAAGTACAGAACTAAATAAAGCTGGACAAACAGTATCGCAAACGGCCTCTATAACAACTTCAGAACCAGCAAGTAATGAAACTGTGTCAACACCAGCAACCAGTAGTCTTTCTTTAATATCAGATACAACATCGACAACAACTGCAAAGCCAACTATTATACCATTTGAAACACTTAGCTCCTTAGCGACAACTACTGATGTTTTGCACTCAACAACTGTTGGACCTCCTTCGACATCACAAACAATATTTACAGTGACCTCCAGCCAAAACACCACAGCTAGTGCAAATTCTACCTCAACAGAAGCTACAACATTAACAAACTCAGTTGTACAAACAACGACTGCCGATGTATCAGCAACATCACGGACAGCCTCTGTGACAACTGCAAGTCCGGGAATAAACGAAGCTGAAACAACAACAACAACACCAACAACAATTGCCAGTTTACCATTAACAGTAGATGCAACCTTTACAACAGCTTCAAATCTAGTCACGACATCAATTTTTACTATTAACTCAAATGTAACCACAGTTGATACCGTGAGTACAACAACTGCTGACTCTCTGTCAGCACCGTCGACAACGTCTGTGACAACATCAATTATAGAAACAAGAGCAGAAGCTGCACAAATTACCCATGATCTTTCCTTAACGTCCAGGGAAACGTCTACAAAGTCCTCAAGCCAAATAACTACGTCGCTTATGACTCCTAGCGCAACTAAAGGAGTAACCGAACTTGTGGAAACAATGGAGACATCCTCTACAACAACTTCAAGCCAATCAAATAAATTAATTCCAGATCAAAGTTCAACAGTGAAAACAACTGAACTGCCAACAACATCTGATCCTGTAACAACATCACAGGTAATATCTGTTACAACATTAAACACAACAGCAACATCATTCAATATTCCTATCTCAACATCAACATCTGAAGCCTTCCAAACAACAACTTCTGGCCCTTCTTCAGCATCAGAATTAAACTTAACGTCAAGCGCAACAACTACAAAGCAAGCGACTTCTTCATTTTCAACTCCTATTTCAACCACTACCACATCAGATACAATTCAAACAACTACTGCTGATAGAACATCTATTAGCTCTGGCTCCTTAACAGCATCAATTGCGACTCCAAGCTCTACTGAACAACCTGCAGAAGTTACGCAGATAACAAACGCTGGTCCTGCGTCAACATCACAGACAACCACTGCAACTACTTCATTTTCAACTTCCACCCTAAATTCAGAAACTAGCGAAGCTAAACAAGCAACAGCAACAAGTTCTGGTCCATCATCAACAGTTCATACATTTTCTACAACTTTAAGCTCCACAAATTTAGGAACTGAAACTTCCAGCCCATTATCAACGACTGTTGAAGCTATTCAAGAAACAACACATGGTCCTCCATCACCAGGGCCAACCTCTCCAGAAACATCATTAAGACCTTCTACTACATACATTGAAATCGCTAGCACAAACCCAACAACAGTCGAGATTGTTCAAACAACAAGTTCTGATCATCCAACTTCACAGGTAACGTCTGAGACAACTGTAATCCCAAGAATATCGTCCTTCTCGGCTACAGACTTAACCACATCAGCAACAGAAGATGTGCAAACAAAAGTAAGTCCTTCATCAGCATCACACACATCCTCTGCACCAATTGTAAGCCAAGCAACAACAGAAGGTATACAAACAACAAATTCTAATATTTCTGCATCAACCCTCCAAGAAATTTTGTCAACAATTTCTGGTCTAGTGACTACCATTTCGACTACTAGCTTAAGAGAAGATTCAATTAAAACGACTGCCAATGATCCATCAACATCATACACGACTTCTACAACGACATCAAACCCATTTACACCATCGACTGATATACTCAGTTCAACTACAACAGTGGATGGTAAAGAAACAACTACAGCTGATACTAATCCAGTGACATCACAGGCAACATCTTCAACTGTTTTGATCGCGACAACTATACCCGATGCGACTCTCATCGCAGTTAAAGCAACAATTGAAGCTGCCGATGCAACAACAGCTATGACTTCTTCAACAATATCACAGACAAGTTCTACAGCAACTACAAACCATGCAACAACTGATGCCGTACAAACAAGTACAGATATACCCCAATCAACGTCACAAGCACTTTCAACTACAATGAGCCCAACAACTGCTTTGATTGCAAATGTCAGCTCAAAAGAAACAACTGCTGATATTATGCCAACAACCACTGATGTCTCCTCATTAACATTACAGGCAACGTCACAGTCAATTACGACCCCTAGCTCAACTAAAACAATAGCCGAAACTTCCCAAACAACAACTACAATGTCCTCAACATCACCACAGACAACATCTACTTTAAGTACAAAGCCAGCAACTTCATCAAATGAGACTTCTGGCGCTACAATAACAACAGATTCGGTGCAAACCACTGGTGGATATCCAGCTATATCACCGTCAACGACTGCTTTAAGTTCAAACCCTGCAATTACATCACACGAGACTCCTAACTCTACAGTAATAACAGATTCGGCGCAAACGACAGGTGGATATCAATCTACATCACCGGCAACATCTACTTTAACTGCAAGCCTGGCAACTTCATCGAATGAGACTCCTGGCTCTACGATAACAACAGATTCGGTGCAAACTGTTGGAGATTATCAATCTACATCACCAGCAACGTCTACTTTAAGTACAAAGCCAGCAACTTCATCGAATGAAACTCCTGGCTCAACAATAACAACAGATTCGGCGCAAACGACTGGTGGATATCATTCTACATCACCAGCAACGTTTACTTTAAGTACAAAGCCAGAAACTTCATCAAATGAGACTCCTGTCTCTATAATAATAACAGATTCGGCGCAAACGACTGGTGAATATCAATATACATCACCGACAACGTCTACATTAAGTACAAACCCGGCAGCTTCATCGGACCAGACTCCTGGCTCTACAATAACGACAGATTCGGTGCAAACTGCTGGAAATTATCAATCTACATCACCTGCAACGTCTACTTTAAGTACAAAGCCAGCAACTTCATCAAATAAGACTCCTGGCTCTACAAGAACGACACATTTGATGCAAACGACTGGTGGATATCAATCTACATCACCGGCAACGTCTTCTTTAAGTTCAGGCCCGGCAGCTTCATTGGGCCAGATACCTGGCTCTACAATAATAACAGATTCGATGCAAACGACTGGTGGATATCAATCTACATCACCTGCAACGTCTACTTTAAGTACAAAGCCAGCAACTTCATCAAATGAGACTCCTGGCTCTACAATAATAACAGATTTGAATCAAACGACTGGTGAATATCAATCTACATCACCGGCAACGTCTACTTTAAGTTCAAGCCCGGCAGCTTCATCGGACCAGACTCATGGCTCTATAATAACAACAGATTCGGTGCAAACTGTTGGAGATTATCAATCTACATCACCTGCAACGTCTACGTTAAGTGCAAAGCCAGCAACTTTATCAAATGAGACTCCTGGCTCTACAATAACAACAGATTCGATGCAAACGACTGGTGGATATCAATCTACATCGCCGGCAACGTCTACTTTAAGTACAAAGCCAGCAACTTCATCAAATGAGACTCCTGGCTCTACAATAATAACAGATTTGAATCAAACGACTGGTGGATATCAATCTACATCACCGGCAACGTCTACTTTAAGTTCAAGCTCGGCAGCTTCATCGGACCAGACTCCTGGCTCTACAATAACAACATATTCGATGCAAACGACTGGTGGATATCAATCTACATCACCGGCAACGTCTACTTTAAGTACAAAGCCAGCAACTTCATCAAATGAGACTCCTGGCTCTACAATAATAACAGATTTGAATCAAACGACTGGTGGATATCAATCTACATCACCGGCAACGTCTACTTTAAGTACAAAGCCAGCAACTTCATCAATTGAGACTCCTGGCTCTACAATAACAACAGATTCGATGCAAACGACTGGTGGATATCAATCTACATCACCGGCAACGTCTTCTTTAAGTACAAAGCCAGCAACTTCATCAAATGAGACTCCTGGCTCTACAATAATAACAGATTTGAATCAAACGACTGGTGGATATCAATCTACATCACCAGCAACGTCTACTTTAAGTACAAAGCCAGCAACTTCATCAAATGAGACTCCTGGTTCTACAATAACAACAGATTCAATGCAAACGACTGGTGGATATCAATCTACATCACCGGCAACGTCTACTTTAAGTACAAAGCCAGCAACTTCATCAAATGAGACTCCTGGTTCTACAATAATAACAGATTCGGTGCAAACGACTGGTGGATATCAATCTACATCACCTGTAACGTCTACTCTAAGTACAAGCCCGGCAGCTTCATCGGACCAGACTCCTGGCTCTACAATATTAACAGACTTGATGCAAACGACTGGCGGATATCAATCTACATCACCGGCAACATCTACTTTAAGTACAAGCCCGGCAGCTTCATCTGACCAGACTCATGGCTCTACGATAACAACAGCTTCGGTGCAAACTGTTGGAGATTATCAATCTACATCACCGACAACGTCTACATTAAGTGCAAAGCCAGCAACTTCATCGAATGAGACTCCTGGCTCTACAATAATAACAGATTCGATGCAAACGACTGGTGGATATCAATCTAAATCACCTGTAACGTCTACTCTAAGTACAAGCCCGGCAGCTTCATCGGACCAGACTCCTGGCTCTACAATAACAACAGATTCGATGCAAACGACTGGTGCATATCAATCTACATCACCGGCAACGTCTACTCTAAGTACAAGCCCGGCAGCTTCATCGGACCAGACTCCTGGCTCTACAATAACAACAGATTCGATGCAAACGACTGGTGGATATCAATCTACATCACCAGCAACGTCTACTTTAAGTACAAAGCCAGCAACTTCATCAAATGAGACTCCTGGCTCTACAATAATAACAGATTTCAATCAAACGACTGGTGGATATCAATCTACATCACCGGCAACGTCTACTTTAAGTACAAAGCCAGCAACTTCATCAAATGAGACTCCTGGTTCTACAATAATAACAGATTCGGTGCAAACGACTGGTGGATATCAATCTACATCACCTGTAACGTCTACTCTAAGTACAAGCCCGGCAGCTTCATCGGACCAGACTCCTGGCTCTACAATAACAACAGATTCAATGCAAACGACTGGTGGATATCAATCTACATCACCGGCAACGTCTACTTTAAGTACAAAGCCAGCAACTTCATCAAATGAGACTCCTGGCTCTACAATAATAACAGATTTGAATCAAACGACTGGTGGATATCAATCTACATTACCAGCAACATCTACTTTAAGTAAAAGCCCGGCAGCTTCATCGGACCAGACTCATGGCTCTATAATAACAACAGATTCGGTGCAAACTGTTGGAGATTATCAATCTACATCACCTGCAACATCTACATTAAGTGCAAAGCCAGCAACTTCGTCGAATGAGACTCCTGGCTCTACAATAATAACAGATTCGATGCAAACGACTGGTGGATATCAATCTACATCACCTGTAACGTCTACTCTAAGTACAAGCCCGGCAGCTTCATCGGACCAGACTCCTGGCTCTACAATAACAACAGATTCAATGCAAACGACTGGTGGATATCAATCTACATCACCGGCAACGTCTACTTTAAGTACAAAGCCAGCAACTTCATCAAATGAGACTCCTGGCTCTACAATAATAACAGATTTGAATCAAACGACTGGTGGATATCAATCTACATCACCAGCAACGTCTACTTTAAGTACAAAGCCAGCAACTTCATCAAATGAGACTCCTGGCTCTACAATAATAACAGATTCGGTGCAAACGACTGGTGGATATCAATCTACATCACCGGCAACGTCTACATTAAGTTCAAGCCCGGCAGCTTCATCGGACCAGACTCATGGCTCTACAATAACAACAGATTCGATGCAAATGACTGGTGGATATCAATCTACATCACCGGCAACGTCTACTCTAAGTACAAGCCCGGCAGCTTCATCGGACCAGACCCCAGGTTCTACAATAACAACAGATTCAATGCAAACGACTGGTGGATATCAATCTACATCACCGGCAACGTCTACTTTAAGTACAAAGCCAGCAACTTCATCAATTGAGACTGCTGGCTCTACAATAATAACAGATTTGAATCAAACGACTGGTGGATATCAATCTACATCACTTGCAACGTCTACTTTAAGTACAAAGCCAGCAACTTCATCAAATGAGACTCCTGGCTCTACAATAATAACAGATTCGATGCAAACGACTGGTGGATATCAATCTACATCACCGGCAACGTCTACTTTAAGTTCAAGCCCGGCAGCTTCATCGAATGAGACTCCGGACTATACAATAACAACATATTCGGTGCAAACGACCGGTGGCTATCAATCTACATCAACGGCAACATCTACACCACCCGCTAGAACAACCACTACATCAAATGAGACGCCTAATTCAACAATTACAAAGGCAGAAGATGTACAGATAACAACAATGGTCAGTCTTCTGTCGACACCACAAGCAACCCACACAACCTCTAAAGCGACGACCATATCAGATGTAACTCCCAGTTTAACCACGACCATTTCAGCTGAGGAGAGAGGTACAACAACTGCCGGTAAACTATCAACATCAGATTCAAGTTCGATAATTACATCAATTGGTATCACCACTTCTTATACGACAACAGCTGAAACTACGGAATTGACTACTGCCAAACCTATACCTATCTATTCACCTTCAACAACAACTTCAACAACAGCAATAGACTCCGCAGCTACAACTACGATCTCAACAACTACAAAGAGTCAGGAGTTTACCGTGACTACAACTACTAATCTGGATCTTTCAACAGACTCAAAGACTTCGATCCAAACGAGGTCGATGGCAGGAGAATCAGAAACATCAGCAATAACAACATCAGAGATAACAACGACTAAGCAGCCTGCGACGGAGACAACCGCTATCGGTGGTTTATCGACTGCCGGTGCTGTAACGACATCATACACAAGCATTCTGACAACTTCAAACACAACATCTACTTTAATTGAGACCACTGACTTGGACACAAAAACAATGACCCCCACCCTCTCTCAGACAAAACCAACTGTGACGCCTACCTCTAATACAACGACTGAAATTTCCTCCGTGTCAGAGACACTTGCAAATATTGACTCGTCATCAACAACTTATGCTGTGGGAACAAGAACGGCGACAACAACGACAGCAACTACTGCTGCTCCTCCATCAACAACACAAACAACCACTCCAACAACTGCAAGCCCAACAACTGCATCAATAGCTACTCCTGGCCCAACCTCATCACTATTTCCTACTAGTATCAAAACAGTCTCCACAAGTACCCTTCCTTTTCCCAGTACAACGATTCTTACCCCAAAGACAACTACTATTCCAAAAGCGGAACCAGCCTTCATGTTGATGAATGGGCACATTAAGATAGTCAATCTTGAATGGATACCAGAATACGCCAACAAATCCTCAAAAGCCTACACAGACTTAATCGAAGCACTCCAAGGATGGGTAATAAATTTTTTCAGTATTATACCTTTAATTTATTTTAATTCTAAAACAGAAATAGCTGCGTCTTAAGCTTTCAAATGATGTCCGTGAATATAATGTCTGAAAAATAAAGATTATATTCATACATCTGTGTCTAGATATACCAAAATTGATTACAAGCACCGGTTCGCTACAATATATGGGACGAATTATGTAATTTGAGATGAAATAGAGATCGTCATAGAAGTGGATATTAAATTTAACTGAATTCTAGCGCATAGGTCTCGGTGGAGACCATGTCCAACATTTCAAGTGTCAAAGAAGTTTTAATCTCTAGATAGTCCTTAAGAAAACTGTAACATTCCGCCGCTTTGAATACGTAATAATTTTGCTTGATATTGGTGTCGATTTACAATAAAAAAGAAGAAGAAAAACAAAGGAAAACTTACAGAAACAAACAAAAATTAACATTTCCTGGTAATGAAATTCTCTCATGGTTGTGTTCCATTTTCCCTGTCAAACGAACACTTTTGAACCAAGCAACACTTTTTGTTAATTTTCCGCCTGGATGACAAGAAAGTGATGGTTGTACGCGTAAACATGATCTAAGCACTAAAAAGTATTTTGTTTGATATATTTAGTGATGTCTGAGGTATACTGTGAGTATTTCTTGATTTTTTTTAAACAAAAATTTTAATTTTCAGATTTTAGAGTCCTTCCACCAGTGGGTGTCGTCAGACACACTGAAGGGGGTTCAGATTGTATCTATTAGGTGAGTTTGACACAACAAAAATTAGGTGAGTTTGACAAAACAAAATTATGAGCCGAATATGAGGTTGGGTATTTGACATATGGAATAAAATCAACAGTTTTGCTTGGTGCTAAAAAGCAAATGGTTAGTTTGATCGTTAAATGTGTTGGAGTTTGCCAGCTTTTGTGTCCCTTTCATTATGATGTCATCATCACACATACTAGAAGGCAGCTGATAAAATTTACTATTGATTATATATGACAACCGAAACAAATTATTTGACTCTCGATAAACAACATTAAAGCTCACGCCAATAGAGACAGCAGAAAACTGTCATATTAGTGGCTTGTTTTTGACGATTTCGTCTCGGAATTGCTTGTTGAAAATCAAGAAATCTGGTTGATTTATATTGGAACCTAGTTTGCCGTCTATACAGGTAAATTCATTATCACTAAGGATTGCGACCTTAATGATTATGGGTTTATAGTAGGTTTAATGCGGCCAAATAGAAGTTAACTGGAATGGTAATGGGAGGGAACACAATGACCAAAATAATAGATCAAGGAAGCTACTAGCGCTCTCTTTCATTGAAACAAGATTAACATTGTAAAAATTAACTCTTCGTCTAACTTTTTGTTTGTAGTCCCGGCAGTGTGGTAGTGGACTTTACAATTAAGTTGTCTGGAACTGGATACCACCCAGAAAACCTTACATTGACTTTTCATGGAGGATACGACGAGATGACCAGCACACAGTACACTATCAGCAGAAATGAGACATACTTTGTCGGTAAGTATACTTCTTGTCGAAAAGTAGACAGTGTGTCGTATGAGCTTTCTTTGATGTTTTGATAGAGAAAATCGTTAGCTTCCCTCAATGAATGATATGCATTTCAGACCAACGTCTAAACTAGATCCCCAGTTTGTTTCCAATTTATTGATTATACGTCGATTTTACAAGTTCTGACAACTAACAGTGAATACTCCTGACAACCATGATGACGGTGTTTGATGGTCCTTGTGGTGGAAGAAATCAGGGAACCTGGAGGAAACCACCTATCTTGAATTGACCAATCAACACACACACCAAAACCATATGACAGTCAATTGTTGTTTATTCCAAATTACTATGGGCCCTTGGCCAATCTTGTTTCTGGCAATGTGTTAACAATTACATAATAACACCTGTCGTGCTTAGCTTTTGAGACTAAGACGACGCGTGTTGGTCTAATGGTTAGATAACTATACAGTTTACATTATATAACATGTATCAATTCGATTTGCTGCAATTTTGTATTTTGTATCCACTTTGCTTTAATTTTTTACTATTAGCTGACAAATGCCTCTTTAACAGAATGATACAAATTGTAAAATAAACACATCTGTTGTGCAGAAAATGTTAGGCTAATGACTATAGTATGGGCCCGTTCCATTATGAATCGTACACCACCTTCGGTCTTCGAAAGTATTTACATGGGCCAGTTACTATATAGCTGAGGATTATTTAATCTCTATATACCTAACAAAATTTCAAACCAAACCTTGTTCCGTCTACGCATACTTTTTTAATTTGGAAAAATAAAGTTATTAACGGCGAGTGAAATGTTAAAGAAAATGCTATTTATAGTTCAAGCACAGCCTAATACACGTTGTAAGGTGCATGGTTGCGACGCGGATCCTCGCGTAGGTAAAACTAAAAGACGGTACATTTATACTGTATAAAACGTGCACAATACCATCCGCTATAATCAGTAAAATTAAAATAATGGCTACGAAACTACAGTGAAAACAATTATCTGAATCATAAAATGTAATGTAAGTAAAATGTAGACTTTATCATTTTTTTGTTAATTATATGCCACACATTCCAAAAAAATGAAGTCTGAATAAAAAATTAAATATTTAATATTTTTGTAAAAATCATAATTAAGTACATTTAAAATAGCAAGTAATTTAGTCATTATTATTATTATATAAGACCCCCAAAAAACCATATACACATGCATGCAAATTAAGTAATAATTCAAATAATAATTAAAATATTCAGATGAGAATACTTTTTTCCCATATCAAAAACAAATACAAATAAAAAAAGAAATAATATTGTATAATAATGTTGATATTTTGTATCACAATTTTAAAATTAAGAAATTGAATCAGATTGGAAAATAAATAATCTTAGTACAAATGATTTATATGTTTATCAGACATTTACACTTATATTTAGGAATTATTTATATTTTCAACATCAATAATAATAATAATAATAATAATAATAATAATAATAATAATAATAATAATAATTATAATGTCTACATTAAACGCTCTTTTTTAAATGCTAATAAAATTGCCGGCATGCTATAAATCATATATAAATCATTATTACTAAGATTATTTATTTTACAATCTGATTCAATTTCTTAATTATTTGAATTATTACTTATTCTGCATGCATGTTTATATGGGTTTTTGGTCTATATAATAATAGTAATGACTAAATTACTTGCTATTTTAAATGCACTTAATTATGAATTTTACAAAAATATTATAATGCTATTTTTATTCAGACTTCATTTTTTTGGAATGTGTGGCATATAATTAACCAAAAAATGAAAAAGTCTATATTTTACTTACATTACATTTTTATGATTCAGATAATTGTTTTCACTGTAGTTTCGTAGTCGTTATTTTAATTTTACTGATTATAGCGGATGGTATTGTGCACGTTTTATACAGTATAAATGTACCGTCTTTTAGTTTTACCTACGCGAGGATCCGCGTCGCAACCATGCACCTTACAACGTATATTAGGCTGTGCTTGAACTATAAATAGCATTTTCTTTAACATTGCACTCGCCGTTAACAACTTTATTTTTCCAAATTAAAGAAGTATGCGATGACGGAACAAGGTTTAGTTTGAAAATTTGTAAGGTATATAGAGATAAAATAATCCTCAGCTATATAGTAACTGGCCCATGTAAATACTTTCGAAGACCGAAGGTGTTGTACGATTCATAATTATACGGGCACATACTATAGGCGTGGTTATCTCGGTTTTGACGATTAGTCAGCTAACCTATCGACTATGCTCCGCCTACTCATTAGCATATAAACTTCTTTCAAATTAAGAATTTTATAGTGAATATTTGCTTAAAAATGAAAATATTAAATTTATTTACACTCTGCTGGCACTTGATTCTGATCACTTGTGGTGAATTATCCGCTCTGTAGCTTGCAGAATCCGACCTCAAGTTCTTATCGTTCGTGAGATGATCATAAAAACACACACACACGTAACGTAACGTATGTTTGTCGTTTTCGTAGAAAGTCACAAACTTCCCATCGAAGTTGGTAGATATTTCAGTATTGATAGGTCTGTATGTCCTCTCTGTGACAAACAATTGTGAAGAGTTCCACTATATTATTAAATTAATTGTACAGATTTCAAGAGGGAAAGAGCTCAATTTGTTCCTCTGCATTCGCTCAATGAACCAAACACTGTTCACTTTTTGAACCAAACACTGTTAACTTTGAAATTCTCATGAGCAACAGAGATATTCTTGTATTAACTGGATTAGCAAAAATGTGTAAATTTGTGTTGTCAAACCTCACATGATGGTGTTAACTGTACATTTGTATGGATTCATTTAAGCTAATATACTCCTTGTGGTGCTTTTAATAAAAATATAAAAAAGTTGTCTGAAATGTTTTTTTCCCGAAATTGTGATTGCTTACGGGAAGCTGTCGCACTACTATGACGGAACCCAAGTGAATCGTAAATCCAATACGGTGTCGCTCAAATCTATTTTTCATTCTTTTTTTTCTTTTTTTGGCGGGAATGTATATCACTCTAATCAAACCCATGAATAAAGTGGTTAAAGGATATCTTGTGGATTTAAACGAATAAGAACATTTTGGTACGCCAAAAATTGTGCGACTTTCAAATTAACTTTCTAATTAATTAGAAAATGTTGAAGTTACCACCAACCCCCGAATATAGTATAATTCGACAAGGTCAAGAAAGTACACAAAATGTATGAAATTTCTCTAAAATATGCTCAAGGACCCGGATATTAAAACCTTGTGTGAGGACTTTTGTGACACCAAATTTAGGTTACTAAATGTCCACTTTGTCGTCTTTTGGCGTCGCCAATCAAATCCAAACAACACATTGTCAGACTCTTCCGCATACGAAAGCCGTACCGAGTATTAGTCATAAGTCTTTCCTGACATCACGAGGGAAGAGGGAAATGCGAAAAAACGGCATTCCATAAGTTTTTATCTTTGTTAACTATCAGTGTTTATTTTGTTGTTGTTGTACGGTACATGTGATAGAGCCCAATAGAGTATTCCTATACAAACGTTGTCGATGAAGCTGTTGCAGATTTTGTTGCTGTATGATATAAAATAGGTAAATGTTGCAGCAGGCCCACGTTGCAGACGAGAGGGGAGGTTGAGTCGCATGAGCAATACATAGTCATCCCAATGCCGAGAACACACACTCGAGGTGCCTAAAAATGTCACCGTTTAAGTCTCTGCAGTTTAAAAAAAAAGTAGGTCTTTGTGTGCGATCAAGTAAAACTGAAAATCCTTAATTTTGTGCCTGGGCAGCGAGGTATAGGCGAGACATACTCATTTCTGGCTTACCTGTCAGAGGGCACTGTTGTCGTTCTTTGCGTCGGCGTCATTTTTATACAGCCTATATCCGAGTTTCTCTGACAGTGTCGCTGCGCAGTCATGAAACTTGATGGGTATATTTATCTTGGAGGGTACTATTCACCATGGGCAAAAGTTAGTACCAGTGACCTACTTTTCAAGCTGCAGTGATTGCTACGTGTGTTTGCATTTAGCTTGCTTTCTCAGACACTGAAGAATTACAGTCGTGAAAATTGAAGGGTACTGCTTACTTATGGCAAAAGTAAATAACAGTGACCTATCTATTATTCATCGGTGATTAAGTCTTTGCATTAAGTTCATTTTCTCTGACAGTTGTATACAGTCATGAACTCGAAAGGTATTTTCATCTTAGAAGGTACTACTCACCACCTGCAAAAAGTATTTCAGTGACCCCCTTTTCATGCACCAATGACTATATAAACTGTTTTCATTTAGCTCAGGCGAAATTTGTCTGCTTTCTCATAAAATGACTGATAACTACAGATTTTTAATTTTTTCACTTAGAAATGTAAGAAGGGAAAAAAGATTTTGTTATTTTACTTGTCAGAATCTCGAACCTAACGCCTCATAATTAGGAATTTGCAGGTCAAAATTGGGAAAATTTATACATTTTTTGGATTAGGAATGAGTCTGAAATTTGTCACCCCAAAAGGCATTGGAAAATCTTTGTGTACACTCATGAAACTTGATGGGTATATTCATCTCAGAGGATACTACTCAATAATGGATGGAAACAGGAATATCAGTGGTTGGAATCAAGTTCAAAGGGACATGAATATGCATTCTGCCATTCCTATAAAGTCAATTTTAAGAGGAACTTCCCAAATTTGACCCAGATAGCACCAATCTTGAAAGGTTCTGGCAGGCAGTCAGCAACTTTAATCTACCCACATGCAGGAAACAATTAAACTTCTTGGTGGACTCGGTAGAGTTGTATTAATATTGCCACATTCCAATGCAGACGCTGTGAGGACATTTTCCATTCTGAGGAAATTCAGGTTGACTCCAGAGGAAACCTGGATCCAGTAACAATGCATCATCTCCTAAGTGTTAAGATCAACAATGAATAGGACTGCCACAAATATAATGCAGACAACGATCTCTGAAGAGATGCTTTCATGTGGTACATATAAGGACAGTATGAATGGCAACAAGTTATTGTGAAAGGACTGATGTGATGAGATGTTCATATTTTTATAATAAAAAAAATGGAAATTTCTTCAATAGTTGTAATTTTTGTCCGTTTACATGCTAAAAATTTGGGTTGATGAAAATCGTCCCTCTTTTGAAGTAAGAACTCGTGACCAAATTTTGCAAATCTCCTGATCTGTCCTAAGCTGACCTCTCTGTTCTGTCACATGTATGCAAGAAGCTACTAAATATGGCCATTGTTAGAAAAAATAGAAAAAGCTTTAAATGGCTTTTCAAAAACATTTCACAGAATATACCCAAATTTTACAGAGCATCCTGGCGTAAAGGCCTTTCAAGTTTGTACAGATAGGGTCTGTATGTAACAGAGGGATTGGAAACTCCAGCTAGCTGCCAGATATCAATTGTTCCATTTTGATATGCAAATGAGGTTTCCATCGGCTGGTTGAGCAATAAGATCAAAGGCATGCAGGGCTGAATTTGCCATCAGACTAAAAAACCTAGCTGTGCTTACCAACATGACAGGTTGAAGTTAGCTGCAACAATGTTCTTTTGAAAGCAACTTATATTTTCTGCCTTTCCAATTTTAAATTAAGATTTAATATTTTGCTGGTATCAGTACTAAAGGAATCATGACCTTTTCCCCTCCATTCTGATATCTTTCTTTGTAATTTTATGATAGATAGTGACAAAGATCTTGTCACTGAAAAGATCTCACCTTGGTTTTAAATTTTAAAGTATCAAAATGGGTAAATTAAATAAATTTTGTTGTTAAATTCAGTAGCAGTGCATTTTTCAGTGTACTGAGAGCATATAAATGTAAATTTTATTCATGCATCTTGCATACAAATTTTGTAAGTGGTTTACAGACAATCATGGTGCAGATTTGCTGTCCAAATTCAGATTTCATCAATTACCTGTCATTTTCCCACAACTTTTGCTTATATGTCCAAACGAATTACACCAATGCACTCTCAGATCTTTTGCCAATACAAGGATACCTTTATTTCATATCCTAATGAAGAAATATAGGAGCAGCATGGTTTACAAAGTGTGTACTATGCATGAGCTTCTCTGGTTTCTTCAACAAATCCACCATATGATCTTACAGTGCACTGGAAACCTCATTTGTATAACAATTTGGAATGGGTGATATTTGGTGGGCTAAATAGGGAGTTTCCAATCCCCCTGTATGTTAGTCTCAGGTACAAATGATGCTGATACAACAAAAAAGTAGAAAACCTTTACACATCTCAAAAAGCACTCAAAAGAGTTTGACACAGAGTATCTTGGCATAAAGTTGTTTCAAAAATTTGTACAAAACGATTTTGATCCACCATCTTTTATTTTCACCAGTCTAAAACAAATCCCTTAAGCAACAACTTTTCAAAAACTGTTAGACAGAATTTAACCAAATTTGACAAAATATGTTTTGGAATTAAGGTCTTTACAAATTTTACAAATGACGCTCATCTGCTGTCAGATGTGACTGCCATTACTAACAGTAGAAAAACCTTGAATCGACATATTAAAGACTACTCAACGGAATTTGACTACATTTAACACAAAGCATCCTGGCATGAAGGTCTTTCAGTTTGTACAAATGATGCCGATCTGCCATCGAATATGGCCACTGTTACTAAAAATAGAAAAGATTTACAATTTAAAAAAACCCCCCGATCAACAGAATTTGCCAGCATACCAGCATAAAGGTCTTTCAATTTTTTTACCACTGATGCTGATCCACCATACAGTATTGCTGTAGCCAAGGTAAGTCCATAGTTATACTGATAGTGGAAGGCTAAGGTCAGATGCATATACATTTTCAGAAGAATTGCCAGATCCCAGTTGTCTGACACTTGGGGCTGGTTCTGTGGTATTTCTTCATCGATTTTTGCTAATCATCTTGCAGTTAATTTAAAGAGATACAACAAGCAAAGTGTAGATGGAATAGGCAGAAAGATGAAAAAAGTGAAATTACAATTCTTTTGTCAACCAATAAATTTAACCTTCAAAACATGAGTTTAATAAAATTGTATCCAGCAACTATCCTTTTTTTATAGATATTAATGAATGTCAGGCGAGTCCATCTGTCTGTCCGAATCATGCCTACTGCAACAACACACATGGCAGCTATGTATGTACCTGTAATCAGGGCTTCCAGAATCTGGACAATGGTCAGTGTGGAGGTAAGTGTTGACCACCTTGTTTGTGCATGCTCAATCAGTCACTAGTGGCACAAAGATATATAGGTACTGCATTTAACAAAAGTAAAGGTTGAAAAAGTTGAATATTGCAGTTTTTAATCTACTGTATCAGCATGATGAGTAAGGCTGCAACGTTTACATTGTAAAAGGCATTGTTTACTTTTCTGACTAAACATTTACAAAATTGGTACAAGTGGAAATGAATTTGCATTTGGCTGTCAGTGACACAGAAAGTACCTATTCCAATTAAACTCTATACTTATACTTAATTAAACTCTTTACTTATACTTAATTAAACTCTATACTTATACTTAATTAAACTCTATACTTATACTTAATTAAACTCTATACTTATACTTAATTAAACTCTATACTTATACTTAATTAAACTCTATACTTCCACATCTCTGCTTTAAAGGACTGTTTAGTAGGATTTTTCTGTTAACTCTTTTCTTAAAGTATCTACGAGTTTCACTTCGAATGTGGCATCAGTGGGAAAAAGCAGAAGTTAACGAGATTTGGTTGTAGCACACATTACACAACAATACACATCAGGTTGACTCGCTAATAATGTTGATAAAAATGTCTTTAAACTACATTATTTACCTTTGTAACACATTTTGTTAACAAAGCCTTTGATTAGTAACATTTTATTTTAAAGAAACACCGTTTCAAGTTTGTAAGCCATTGCATAGTTTCTTGTTCATTGTAGATTCTACAAAAGTGTCCTATGCACATATACGTGCAGTATGTCATGTTACATTACTGATTTTCATCATTTACACATATGTAGCAGCTGGAAAAAAATATCATGACGATCGTAGGGATGTTTTACTGAAATTGTCAGATAAATTATACAAAGACATGTCTTACAAACTAAATCCTGTAAGAATAAGAGGTAAAAGATGTACAGCAAATGAAACAATCGCAAGTTGAATGAGGTACCACATTATAATAGCTGTCAACTGTTATATAGGCCTAATGGTTAGATCGGGAGGAAAGGTTCAGTTTCTAATACTTTTCGATTAAATGGCATCGATTCGGTTATTGTATCTCCGCTTGAATGCTGAATGTGCACTACAGAGATTTAAAAACAAAGTGTATTAATATTGTAACACTATGTACCCACTAATACATTTTTAGTAGTAGCCAAATCACATCAGGAATCTAAATTTTGCCGTAATCACAACATGTGTCTCTTGTTTACAGTGGACAAAAGAAGGAAAATACAATGCAGTAGCCAAAATGGATTTCATAAAATTTAGTAGCCATCTGGAAAAATTAGTAGCCAGTGGCTTTTTGGCTACCACTGATTACAGAGACATAAATAACACGGAGATTGGCAACTCCCTGCCTGGTCTTTTGTTATCAAAAGAACTCGGTAACATAATGTGGCACTGTGTGATTAAGCGAGAGCATTATTGGGTCATCTATATTGCGAGTCTACCACAAGAACACATGTCTTCTTATTGCATCTTGAAATTCAGTTTGATCTTTTTATTCTGTGATACCTCTTGGACATATCAATATTTAACACAAAAATGACAATGGTATTATCATTTGTGAGAAAAGGATTACAGTATGTGAGTAATGAGTCCAAGGGGCAGGTGTGACATCGATCAGTCAAATTGGCTGGTAATATCTCCGTTGCCTATTTTTTATGCATTTCTTCATCTGCCATTTAAGTCATATTTGGTATCATTTAAAAGCTAAATAAATTTTCTGCTGAGTGCACAAGATTTAAGAAAGCAAATTTTAATTTTAAGGGCCATATCCAAGGTTTAAACACGAGCATAAAATTCTGTTTTTGAAATAACTTGTACCGCTTTTCCTTTGCAACTGTCAATTACATACCAGTTCTATTTTATGCATTTCTTCATCTTCTATTCAATTAAGTCGTATTTGCTATCATTTAAAAGCTAAATAAATTTTCTGCTGAGTGCACAAGCTTTTAGAAAGCAAATACACTGATATTTGACTTTTTTCTACAAAAACTAACACCTCTTTTCTGATCTGACATTTTGGCACTGTATGTAAAGATAAACAATTCATTAAACTCTGTAAATACAAATCCTGTATAAGTCTATCAATATACAGATTACATCTATCAACAGTGACACAGGATAGTCTCTACTGCTAGTTACTGCGCAGTCACATTCGCTATCGATCAGTTCATTTACATATGAATAGCAACTCACTAGACTGAACAAAGTGAGCAGTTCAGTTGCCAATCTCTTTGTTATGTGTGTCTCTGCTGATGGGAATAGAAAAGACTGGAAAAATGAATACTTTTTAGCTTTTTTTAAAAATTGCACCCTCCAGTTGATGTATAATACTTAATTTGCAAATGCATAAAATGCCTGATAGTAAATTCAGGTTTTGCTTGTCCAGCAAAGACTTTCAGGCATTCTGCTTTGCTTACAGATAATGGATTTTTGCTGCTCAGAGGAAGGGCAGAAAAGCTAAAATCTTTAATTACCTTGTGAGTGTAATATACAAAATTTTAACAGTACTTTAAGCTATAAATTTTATTTACAGATATAAATGAATGTTTGAGCAGTCCTTGTCCTATCAATGGTATTTGCAACAACACAGAGGGAACTTATTACTGCAGCTGTAAACAGGGCTACTACATGAGTGGATCACTCTGCTTGGGTATGGTCTAATCTTGATCTCAAATAACTCTTATTGTAAGGTATTTCTGTACACAATTCATTTCCATATTTCATTTGGTTTTCTCCATATCTAGTGAGATCCAGTTTAAGTTCAGTAAGGTCAGAGCTACCCTATTTTAGTTTAAACAATCACTTAGACACCTTGAATAAAAAACTCAGCAATTAAAAAACATTCTGACCAAAGTAATTGCTTTGAATGTATTGAACATAAGTTTTGGAATAGCTACCTTGCCAGAACCTGCCAAATCACCCTTGTATGTCTGTCATCCAAAAAGACCTTAGTAAATTTATTGTCAGTCTAGGCTTTGATGCTGCTTGTATTGACTCAAATTTAATGCTCTAATGACTGTTGAATGATTTTGAATCCAGGTTCCTTTCCTAGAAACTGATGTGCAGTTTATGTGGAGATGTTTATCCTGATAAGTACCACACTTTATGTTTTAAAAATGATCTTCCACTTTAACCATCTAAATTTTTGCATTTAGCTGTGTTTTCAAAACATATTCCCATATTTACCGTATGTACTTGCGTATAAACCAGGTCCAAATGCAAACAACATAGACCCTGATCTGCTGTCACATAATGCGCTGGCAGATCAGGGTCTATGTTGTTTGTTCTACTGATTAATCCTTACAAACTGCATAGACCCAGATCTGCCAGCGCATTTGGTATTGGCTTATGCTCGAGTATATACAGTGAGAAACTTTATATATAGCCTGCATGTCCAAGACAAGTTGACAAATCTGCTGCACAAGTGCAATTCACCATTTATCCTGTGAAATATTTACATGTGCTTTCTATACAGCATATGTCATTTATCCTGTGAAATATTTACATGTGCTTTCTATACAGCATATATCATTTATCTTGTGAAATATTTACATGTGCTTTCTTTCTATACAGCATATGTCATTGTCAGTACTCTAAGGGTTGTAATGAGATGTTTTAATCTTGGCGATTGCTATTATCAACAAGCTTGTGTTTGTTAAAAGAGTCTGAATTGTATAGAATTTGGTGTACCCAAACATTTCAATCAGTGTCACAGTGATAATACTGAAACCTGTACAACCAAGGCACTAAGTTATTTCAGTTATTATCTGTAGGCATTCTTATCTTGAAAAAGAACATGAGAAAATTCACATGAATTTAGCATAAAAGAGAAAAATTACTATGAAATTAATGCATTTTTAACAAGGAATTTACAATAAATATTAATTATTGTGGTGATGAAAGAAGCAAGTAATATTCATAGTAAATGATGAAATAATAGGCAGGGTTCTTGAAAGTTGGAAGGGCCCCATAAATTCAACGTAGGGAACCCTAAGAACCCCTTTTTTTGGAAACTTGACAAAACACTACACAGGATGAATGCTGCTGGAAGATGTTGTAGCTAAGGCTAAAATTGATGTTTTTACTGGTTTGAAATGCAAAATTGTATATTTTTATTGATGTAAATAGAAACTCAGAATGATTTTAAAGTTATTACATGACTGCTGCTCAATTATTTTCAGATGTGAATGAATGTGCAGGAAATTCATCTTTGTGTCCAGTCCATTCCTCCTGTGTAAATCTGGCTGGTTACTACAAATGTGTTTGTGATGCTGGCTATGTCGACCAGTCTGGTCACTGTGCAGGTACAATAAAATGCTATGTCAAACTTTCATTTGAGTTTTCTTAAATAATCTCTTCTGTAATCAATCATTTCCAACATTATTTCATGTAAGGTCAGATTTGTGAGACTGTACAATTGTTTCTATAAATACTGGTAAAGTTTTATGATTGTATCTATGAAAAATTATGTAATAATTTAAACGCATCACCTGTAAAAAGCAAAAGTCCAGCATGTCTAAGGATGACTGTTGTGTCTATGAGAGAGAGAGACAGAGAGAGAAGATGAAGACGAAGATGCACAATATTTGAAAACATATGAAGTAAATAACTAAAATTATATATAGATGTATTTATTTCATTTTCAGACCTTGATGAATGCAATATTGTTGACTCCTGCCCACCATATTCCATTTGTAACAACACTAATGGCAGTTATCGATGTAACTGTCAGGCAGGCTTTCAAGAAGTTGGAGGACTCTGCAAAGGTACTGCTTGTTTCTTATTTGAATTTTCAGAATGATCTGTTATATTTTCCTTCAGTTTCATTAAAGTTCATATCAGTTTGTTTTTGTTTGCCTTTTTCTTTCTATCTGCATGTCTAGATGCTTTATTTTCAAATTCCAGATGTCATCATTTTCTTAGGCAGTGTCTAATAGGCAAGTTTGAATATGTGGACTAGTATAGCAGTGTAACATTTTTAGTAAATTTTGTTGCCTGACCAATTCAATAAAATTTCATCTTCATAAAATAAAACAACTGATTTATTGTGTCAATTTATTAAACAGTTTATGTATATCACCATATTTAATATTGTCATACTAAAGTGAATAACCCACATGGGTAAGCTTTTAAGCTTTAATTCCATGCATGTTGCTGTTCACTTCATTATTATTGTTTCCTTGCCAAAAGTTGGTTGAGGACATAGCATTGTGCATATGTACTTTATATGTTTGTACTTTTGTCCATTCATACTTTTTTTTCCCTTTATTCAAAACTTTTTGGAAAAATATCGGCCCATATCATTGAGTTTATTAGACCTGCATTCTTCAAACTTTAGATGTGAGTGCATTCTTCAAACTTTAGATGTGAGTGCAACTTTTAGGTTCCACTATACTAGATCAAAGCTAAGTCACTGTGACCAATTTTTTGTGAAGTTACAGATATTTCCTTTGTCAAGAAAATATTAATTTTAGACTCACTGTGATCTTTTCTTGTGAGGTTACAGAGATTTTCTTTCTCAGGAAATTATTCATTAGACATACATTAGCCTATATCTTTGAAACTGTAGTGTCAGTTATACTTGCCAAGCTTGAGTTGTTGGTGTAGATTCCTACATGTTGAAGCAAAACAAGGTCATTTAACATGATAATGAAATCAGGCAATATCTTTGGCACTTTATTATCAACACATGTCAAACTTTACATGTGGATATCTTTGTAAGTTCCACTACATGTAATCTTTGTAAGTTCCACTACATGTAATCAACAGTAAGTCACTGTGACCTACATTCATGAATTAGCAACTTTTGAAAAGAATTTTGGTGTAGCTTATATATTGGATACTGCATGCTTTACACTAATCAAACTTCACCGTTTTCACTGTGACTATTTGACTTTTTGATTGTTCTTATTCTGGACATCATCCCATGTTAACACTATGAAATCAAGCCTTATTAAACTTTGTACACCTCTTTCTTCTTTAAATACGTTACTCAATCATAAAACCTGAGGAGTACTACCACTACCTTGCCAATCCAGCCCTCCCAGGTTAAACATTTTAGCTATGAAAGCTAAAAGTTGTCTGCCCACATGGATGACTGTCAGATGGAGTGACTTCCCTATGATATCGGGATTGACACCAAGTCCCGGAATACTTCAGTTAACTACTTCCGCTCGTTCTGAGTAGCACGCTCTCTCTCCTGTTGAGAGACCTCACCAACCATCTTCAATAATTTGGAATGATATTCAAATTTAGAGCAAGTTGGAGGAGTCTCTGTTCTCAGGGAAGTATACTCCATCTATATTTCTAACTTTTCTTGCTCCTTTCTTTTGCAGACAAAGTCTTTCTATCTATTATAGAATTACAACTTTGTCATAAACATAGGTGCCCTTCTGTACTTACTTGCACTGGTTGCTAGTGTGTCCTCTCGGCTTGGGACATTTGTAAGATGATTAATAGCTTTATTTTGTTGTGCAGGTAATATATATGTATAGAAAACTTGGGATTGCAGTGGCTGTTTAGTCTACACTGCACATATATTGCTGTATAATTTCCACTTTGGTCTGATACATACAGGTAAGTTTTCCATAGATAATTTATAGCCATAGCATCCACTAAAAGTGACACTTCAGTGATGTTACCTGTATAGGCAGTCTCTTGGGCCTTACAGGTAAGTTTACATCAGATAATTAATATAATGTCGTACATTTTGTAGCTATTGAAAATGATGCTTCACTAGCTTTACCTGTATAGGCTGCCACGTGGGCTCTTTCTTACAGATAACTTTCCTCAGTATAGTTTAGTATCCCAGTAACGTCCACTCATTGAGTTCATAAAGCAGGATGTGTTGCTGGCTACACCTGTATAATATTGTCTGCTCCGTTTTTCAATACAGATTTTAGACAATGGGCAGGACTAAGTGCAAACAATGTAAACAGTGGAAAGGTGTGGATGACAACCATAGTACTTTTCTAGCATATGTGGGTTGCCATTCTGGAAGCAGATGTCATATATGGATGGATTGGATTGAAAGTCAGTGGGCCTAAGTACTGGGAGCACAATCAAAACAGAAAGGGAAGTGCAGAAGTGCCTCTGAGAGATGAGGTTGCCATTAGTATTCATGCTGATGTCACATTGGTCAGTGATTTCCTGTTGGATGAGTATTTACATTCCAGAAGGCCCACCAGCCAAGAAGCAACCCAGGGTATATACTTTTCAGTGACAGCTGCAGCCCCAGCTCTGCCCTTGCTGCCTCAACTTGACAGACCATTTTTGGTGGAACCAGTAGGCCAGATACCGCATGGGTTTGATGGCCAGTCGTCTCTACCGGCTACATATGAGCGAGATCGAGATCAAATCAAGCCAACTCAGATACTGTCTCGGAGAATGCAAGTAAGGACTGGTTCTGTGAATCAAATATCCCATAACCCGTCCCAGCATAAAGAACTGGACAGTGTCTTGCAAGTTAAAATGGCACTGTTCCTCCACAATTGGACTGTGCCATACATATCAGATCACAACAGGTCAGCACCACAGTCGATCTTACCCTTAAAGTCAAAGGAGGGAATGTCTTTGTCCAGTATGCCTAACTGACACTAGAACACCGGCACTCTCATGGATCAGCATACCGACTATAGTGCTACAAGACACTCAGGGCACCTTATGCCCAGTTCAGTGCCCCAGTACCCATGTGATATAGAATCAGCTCGTTCACATGCCACTCTAAGGGAGGACATGCTTAGTGATCATCTGGAAGTTACCATATCCCATTTGGGATGATCTGCTAATATGGTTGGCTGGCATTTTAGACAGTCTTCACCAGCTACATCTCAAAATCTACAAGAGATGTTGGTGTTGCCACATTCTTCTAGAGATGATGAAGTACACTCACAATTTCCATTGTCTTTGCTAGACCTAAAGATGACAAGAGAAGATTCTGCCTTCTGGGCATCAATCAAAGAAATTTTTTTCTTGTTTCCACCAGAATTTTGTCCATCACCTTCTGCTCTATCAATGGCTTGTTCCAGCATCTGTTGATATTTTAATCAAGAAAAACCAACTGGCATTCAAACTGCTACCACAGTCTGGTTGAGTGGCTGACCTATTGCGTTGCTTACACAGACAATTGCAGGACCCTAATGTCAATAGACTTGTCTTTTGCCTTCCATCAAATTTTAGTAGGAGACTATAAAACACATGCACACAAGTGCTCTACACAGGCAGCACAGCAGTAGACAGAGACACTGCAGGCCTATCAGTGTCAAAACCCTCCTGAATACGGATGGACTGGAAGTCCTTTAATGACACACAACAGTTAGTATGGAATGTCTTGGTAGTAGACTCCATATTGGACTTGGTCTAAATGGCAATCTTCCAAGAAGCAGAAAACAGTTTATCCTCTCCCACCATGACTCCCACCTGACATGCATGGGAGTCTGTCTCGAATGTCGCCAGTACTAAACAGATCTGCACAGCACAACCTGGTCAATGCCTTAACAGCAGCAACAAATCTGCAACTGGCGGAAAGAGATGCAGTGCTCAACACTTCCACCTTTTTTAAAGACCACCACAAAATCAAGCTTAGATTACAGCCATTCTCTTCTAATCTCCTTTTCAATGGCCAGGTGGAGGAAATATGTAAGCAAGCCACAAAGGAAACAAGTCTCCCACAAACACAGCCTCAGAGACCAAGGAGATATTTTCAGGGAAGTAATCAAAAGGATAGAAAGGATACCCCTGGGACACATCAGACAGGGAAGCATTCCTACTGATCCTATACATGTAGAAGGCCACAGTTCTCAAAAACAAATGTGGACAAGAAGTGGAGAAAACTGGATCATTCTAAGCGGATAGAAGAGGATCATTCTCACTCCAGTTTCTCTCCACGATATCCTCCTTACAACAAGAAATGACAACATTCTCATGCTACCCTTATCAGATATTTCGGTTGGGGGGAAGACACCTATTCTTTGCTGTCAAATGGGAAAGAATTTGCCACAACAATCAATGGACCCAGCAAGTGGCTTCAGAGGGCCTCAGCATCACATTCAATGCCCCTCCTCCATTGTCCAGGGTCCCTTCGGTCACAGTCATCCCCAAAGACCCATTCAAGGAAGATATCCTGCAGCAAGAAATCAATAAAGAAAAGGCTGGTAGAAATCGTTCACAATGTAAAGTCACTGGGCTTTTATATAAGACTGTTCCTGGTCCCAAAGGCCAACAGAACTCGTCAACCAGTCCTAGACCTTAATGCTCTGAATATTTTAAAACATGTATCATGGTTCAAAATGGAAACACCAAGGTGGGTTTTAAATGTTGTTCAGGAGGAGACTTTACTATCAGTTTAGATCTACAAGATGTGTATCTACATGTCCCAATTCACAAATCTTCCAGGAAGTTCCTGCTGGAGATAGTTTACCAGTTCAGGGCACTACCTTTTGAACTCAACATCAGTCCCTGGGTCTTCACACATATTATGGACAGAGTAATAGCCCACTGCAGGGCCATCTCCATGTCTGTGACATCCATCTACCTGGACGACATTCTTCAAAAACATCAGGTGAGTTATATTTTTAATCAAGACATGAAATCCCTTGTTACACTCCTTCTCACCCTTGGATTCCTTGTCAACAAGGAAAAATCTGTATCATACCAACTCAACATATTATCCACTTGGGTATGGAGTTCAAAACATCTGAACAGAGTATGTCTCCCGCAGGAATGTGCATTTAAAATCTGTTCAACTGTGGCTTCAGTTCTTACACAGAACAGTCTCTCAGCCCAAGAAATCCTTCACCAACTGGGTTTTGTCAATGCGAGAGCAGACATCATTGTCCTAGGTTGCCTATTTATGAGGCCATTACAAATGATACTGTTGTCCCAATGAAGGCTGAAACTTTGCCCCTTGGAACAAACAATACCAGTCTCCATAGATATGAGGTTACATTTGAGAAAATGGGAGGACCTCACTGGCTGATGTTGGGTGTTCCTTTGCAGGTACAACCTTCAAAGTTGACAATTGGTACAGATGTGATGGGGCCCCGGGTGGCTGAGTGGTCTAGGGCACTTGCGTTTCAGATCACTCACACATCTCACCTCTGTCCGCGTGGGTATGTGAGAAAGCTTGCCAGTAGCTTCCTGTGGGTTGATGGTTCTTTGCAGGGTCTTCCCAGGTTCTTACACCACCAAATATACTGGCCACCATGTATAGTCTGTCATGTGCTGAAAAATGACGTTAAACCCACAAAAACAAAAACTGTACAGATGAAAGCACAGTGGGCAGAGGTGCACATCTTCCATCATTCCTGGAGGTCAGTGGAGAGTGGCTCACTCAGGGATTATCATTTTCATTGGTGGCAGGAGAAGCTACATGGAAAGGGCATTCTCATTCTATCTGACATCTCCACTGTGGTGAATTATCGCAGAAGGCAAGGGGGATCCAAATCCCCAGACCTCTGCATTCTTGTTTGGGATTTTCTAAGGTGGTGTCAGCAATAACAAATCCATGTACAGGTTCAACATATTCCGGGCAGACTGAATATATTAGCAGACTCACTGTCCTGACGGAATCAACTAATACAAACAGAATGGTTGCTTCATCCCTTTGTTTTCAGTTGGATATATATCTGCTGGGATTGACCACTGGTAGATCTATTTGTGAAGAGGTGAAATGCAAAACTCCCAGCCTTTGTCTCATGAGTCCCTGTTCCGAAGGCCTGGGCAGTTGGCGCACTTTCCGTATATTGGAACGGCTTGGACGCATACATGTACCCTCCAACACCTCTGATTCCAAAGGTGTTACAAAAAGCAAGAGAATTGGAGTGTCACCTCATCCTTATTGGTCATGGATAAACGACCAAATAAATCTGGCAGCGGAAACCCCAAGGAAAATAGAGATATTTCCACATCTGCTCAAGCAATTATGACTGCAGATGTTTTGTCCAAACCCAGAGCTGTTGAACCTGTGCATCTGGATCATATTAAATAAGCCCTCAAGAACAAACATTTAGCTCCAATCATGATAAAAGGCTATCATTCCACAATCTTTGACATGCTGCGGAGGATATAGGACAAAATAAAGACCTCAGAATCTACAATCTATTGTCAAATTTTGATTTCACACACCCAAATGTGTTGGCTCTGTGCCCAAAGTGGAATCTATCATGGATTCTAACATGGCTGAATAAGGCGTTTTTCTGAACCGCTCTTAAGAGCTCATTAGTTCACCTTTCATATAAGACTTGCTTAAGCTACAGCAGGACAATCAAGAAAATACATGCTTTGTCAGATGACCTGAACTACTTACAGATCCGATGGGATGAGTCATTGTTGCTCATGACGGTTTCTGCTGCCAAGTACAGGCTCTCGGTCATGGATAATCAGTCATTTGTGATGAAACCTCTTTCTAGCCTTGACCCTTCAACTCAAGGTTGTCTACAGGACCTGGTGAGAGCTTTGAAGTGGTACCTGAAAAGAACCAAGCCGGTATGAAGAGGGATGTCCTGTCTATTCTTACCCCTGAAAGAGGGAAAGAATGATATCTCAGCGCAGGCTCTATCATCCTGGATAAGATGGGTTATCCATTCTATATACAGAGAATTAACCCAAGATCAGATTAACTTGTTACGCATTTCAGCTCATGAAGTTAGAACAGTCTCAACAAGTATTGCATTTGAGTGAAACTTCTCGCTAGCTGACATTATACAAGCCATGGGATGGAGGTTGGAGTCGACTTTCTTTAGCTTCTACCTCAGAAATCTTTCATCCCAGAAGGCTGAATTAGACCTGGTGGGACCTATTGCCACAGTGCAATAGGTTACTTTCCTGTGTTGTTTGGCAGCTTCTTAGGAATGTGGCACGACGACTTCTGCTGGATTTGTGGAAATGAAATGTGTACTTTTCCTAAAGCCACATCTTGGCATACAGAGTCAGTGCTGCAGCCAGGTTTTCAATCTAGGAGCTGCCTCACATACCTTAGGGGACCAGAGATGCCTGTCCAGGGTAAGGGGATGTAACTCCATCCACCTCTTACCTGTTCTCCTAAGGTATTATAATCAGGTTATGTAGTTGCAGAAAAAACCAATTTTTGGAATAAAATATATTTCTTTGATAATACTTACCCAATCATTACATGAATACAACCCCTGAGCCTCCCCACAGTTACATCCTACTAAGAGAGCATGCTTTCTGCTCCAGTAGTAACTGAAGTATTTACGGGACTTGGCACCAATGCCGGTATCAAGGGAAGATCACTCCATCTGATGGCCACCTATGTTGGCAGACAAATTATAGCTTTTGTAGCTAAAATTTTTAGCCTGGGAGGGCTGGATTTGTGAGGTAGTGGTATTACACGTAAGGTATTATGACCAGGTAAGTATTATTGAAGAAACATTTTACTCCAAAAATTGGTTTCGTGATAACTTGTGAGCATTGTGGTCTGTAAAACATGACTGCAGCAGAAGTGAGAGCATGTGATAGTGAGGGAGACTCAAATTATGGTTAACAGTTGGATGAAAGGGGGGAGGTGGTGTGAGCTACTTTTGTTGATACATGAGAATTATAATCTTTTTTTGTCCTACACAAATATTCATATAATGGTTTTAATATTAATGGATATCAGGTCTTTAAAAAACATCATTTAAGTCAATAAATTTATTATAGACTTTAAATGTAAATCCAGGTGAGATGCAGTTTTCACAAATTTGTGCATTAGTAAAGTTGAAGTTGCTTTTCTTTCCGTATCAGCGGATATGTGTCCATCATCAGCAAATACAAATAAACTAAAGCTTAATGGCTAGAATTGCACTCGTAAACCACTGGAACTGTATCTATCAATATATTTCAACTGGTTAATTCCACAAGACAGTGATTTTAAATGTCATCATACACTTTTTTATTGATAGCACATGGCAATGACTGAGTACAACTCCATGTTGTTTGTGCTAATAAACACAGTCGGCATGTGGAAGTCGCATGGAGCCAGAACATTACATCTGGATCAAAAGAACCAAAAATTGACTGAGAAAAAGAGAAACAACAAAACTGCATTTTACTACTACCTAACAATTTATTTTCTAATACATTGATACAAATTTTGAAGAACAATTCACATATTACCTAAAGGCACAAACTTAGGAGATCTCTATGGTGTGTGATTTTAAAAAGAAATTAGGCTGACCCTACATCTTGATGTCATTGTAATATTGGCACCTTTCATGTATTGTAATCGGCTGGAGACCTTTTATTTCTTAATTGGCTTGACCATTGTGTCAAAGAACCAATAAGTTCTCAACCATTGTCAAAATAAATCCAGCTTAGCTGCTGAGTAAGTAGGGTTGTTACAACTGTGTTTGATTGCACAATGTTTTTGATATCTGTCATTAGATAGAAAACTAAGCAGTCTTGTGTCAGTGTAAAAGTTTATATACCAATATGTTCAGATATTTCTCTTGTTTTCTATAATAATATCAAAAGATAATCAAAAATTTAAACATTTAAAATATGTGAATGTTGGGTATTTAGTATGTTTGGACTTGTGAAAAACAGAGTGCTTTGTTGTCATTCATTTCTCTTTTTTTTTGTATTCCCAACTGTTAAAAAAAGGGATCCATGAATCTTATCATGTTGTAAGTGGGTTTGCAAGTAAACCAGATATGAATAAATGGGGGAGTTGTGTATATGGATATATTTTTGCAGCTTGCACATCAAGAAACTAAAAGTACTTTTAATGAATGTTCAATATGCCATTCATACATTGCATCATGCATCAGTAATTATTCTCGATGACCAGTTGCAAGATGTGACCTACAAAATACACCTTCCTAGATGCATGTATGGTAGCATAGATGAAATGAAATAAGAGAACTCTGGCTGACAAGGGGATCAGTTTTTCAAGAAAGACATTTATTATTATTATTATTATTATTATCATTATTATTATTACTCAGACATAGATGAGTGTACAGTCAACATATGCCCGCATAATGGAGTGTGTCAGAACAGCATTGGTAGCTATTACTGTACTTGTAAGCCTGGATACCAGATGCAGGGTGGGCTTTGTATAGGTAAGAATATAACATTAACAAAGACTTGAAATTTTATTACTTAAAATAAAAATGGT
Source organism: Margaritifera margaritifera (assembly GCA_029931535.1). Taxonomy (NCBI): domain Eukaryota; kingdom Metazoa; phylum Mollusca; class Bivalvia; order Unionida; family Margaritiferidae; genus Margaritifera; species Margaritifera margaritifera. Next base: position 4,590,937 of record JAQPZY010001659.1, read on the forward strand.
TATCTTTCTTCAAGTATTGGGACAAGAATAGTTTACTGGATTAATGGCCAACATAACAAACGTTATGAACTTGTTGGGAAATTCAGTGAAAATAAATGATATTTCATTTTGGGAAATTCAGTGAAAATAAATGATGTTTCATTTGACAAGGCATCACTTGAGACATTGTCTAAGTTTGTTGTTTCAAACATGACATAGTTGTTTTGTTAGTGACACAGTTACCTTTAATAGCACTAGATTTGAAAGTTGGTTGCTGTAGATTTTATTAATAGCCATCATGATTTGTTGTCCTTTTAAACATTAACAAAACATTTTATGTAATTCATTTAGCTATAAAAGGGTAATATTCTAATAACTCTCTTGTACATTTTCTTAATGTTTGTTTATGCTAAAATTGGTTTCAACATCACTCTAAAACCTCATCAGTGCTAAGGTCATTCATTGAACCAAGGATGAGAACACCTTGCATTAATCTTTTTAATTTCAGATAAAAACGAATGTGGACAAGAGATAAATGTATGTCAGCTTCATGCAAACTGTACAAATACTGATGGCAGCTACAGATGTACATGCATGACAGGCTTCAGTGAAATATCAGGATTGTGTAGAGGTAAGTTACTTATGTATGAGAAATGCTAGATTGTGCAAGTCAAATGTGTGTCAGCATCATATGAACTGACCAAGTACTGATGGCAGCAACAGATGCACATGCATGACAGGCTTCAGTGACATGTCAGGATTGCGTAGAGGTAAGTTACTTATGTATGAGCAAATGCTATATTGTACAAGTCAAATGTGTGTCAGCATCATATGAACTGACCAAGTACTGATGGCAGCAACAGATGCACATGCATGACAGGCTTCAGTGACATGTCAGGATTGTGTAGAGGTAAGTTACTTATGTATGAGCAAAATGCTATTTGTACAAGTCAAATGTGTGTCATTTCATACAAACTGTACAAATACTGATGGCAGCTACAGATGTACATGCATGACAGGCTTCAGTGACATGTCCGGATTGTGTAGAGGTAAGTTACTTATCATGGATGAGCAAATGCTATTTGTTCAAGTCAAATGTGTGTCAGCATCATATGAACTGACCAAGTACTGATGGCAGCAACAGATGTACATGCATGACAGGCTTCAGTGACATGTCAGGATTGTGTAGAGGTAAGTTACTTATGTATGAGAAATGCTATTTGTACAAGTCAAATGTGTGTCGGCATCATATGAACTGACCAAGTACTGATGGCAGCAACAGATGCACATGCATGACAGGCTTCAGTGAAATGTCAGGATTGTGTAGAGGTAAGTTACTCATGTATGAGAAATGCTAGATTGTACAAGTCAAATGTGTGTCAGCATAATATGAACTGTACAAATACTGCTTGATATTTACAGTGGTTTGAGGTCTGGGACAAATCTTTTTTGGCCATGGTCTTATCATATATTACCAGCACTACTCCATTGAACCATTAATATTCTTTTATTGTTCCTATTAATCAAATACAATGTGCTGTTAAATCCTTAAAATGTCAGAACTGCTGACAAGAATCATACAAGTGCACTGATGCAAGCGGAAGTTGATCATTCGATTGTGAGAGACTGACGTTATAACATTATTGGAAATTGGCAAGTTTAGCAACCAATATACTTGGAGCACCAGTCACAGCTTGATCTTTGGTAATTGAATAAATAAATAAAAAAAATAAAAAATAATTACATACATAAATAAATAAAAATACTAAATAATTTATTATTAATTGAGCAATAAATTATGTACATGTCTGAAGTTTTAGTTTGCATTACTTTAGTTAATTTTTTTTGTTTGTTTATGTTGTTTGCACTGTAGTAAATATTTGCATTGAAGACTTAGTTGCCTGACCAATGCTTGGCTTATCTGGTTGAATTTTTAACTGCTTAAGGCAACTGGAAATTTAAACTTGATAAAAAATGACAATCTACATGTATTGTTATGAACTAAAAAGACAAAATACCATAATTTTCAAAATGGATATTTGGAACACTAAATTCTTCTGCTTTACAAAGGTATTGCTGTTTTAAAAAATATTTTTTTTTCTGGCCATGGGGCATGGATACTGGCTTGGTTATGTACTCATTTTTGCACCTCTGCAATGCAAGGTTTTGATCCCTATTCTGGCATGTAGAAGAGTATATGGTCACCCATCTATGGTCAGTGGTGTTTGCTGCATTTTCAATATTCACTGAATCAAAGAAAACATCATATCAACACCTGTATCAAAGAACACATCATATCAACACCTGTATCAAAGAACACATCATATCAATACCTGTATCAAAGAAGACATCATATCAACACCTGTTTCAAAGAACACATCATATCAACACCTGAATTGACAGGAATTTGTTTAAGTTGATAGAACTTGTTGAAAATAAATAGTTTTAAATTAAATCCGACCCTTTCTGTTGTATATCTCCCAGACATAGATGAATGTAGCCTCAGCCAGATTTGTCCAGTGCATGCCAGCTGTACCAACATGCTGGGGAGTTATATCTGTACCTGTCGAGATGGATATTACAAAGAGAACAACACTTGTTTAGGTAATGTACAATTTGTTTTTGTTTGGTTTTTGTCTGTGATGTAGATATCTGATCTTATTAATATGATTATAACATTATTTATAGTGCTGTAAAGGCCGAAGTGAATATTTCTTGTTTTTAAAAACATACTTATTCCAAAAAACAATAATTTGGTAGGTTTACATGCCAAAATTGATCAAATGTTACCAATTTTGTGCTCTCAGTGGTAACCCACATAGCATTGAATTGATATAAATTCGACTAAGTTCAGAAGAGCAGTGCTTGTCATAATAAATCTTCATAAGAGAGGTTGGAAAGAATATATTGCAAATTCAACACTGTAAACTAATGAATAAATAATGTTTCTTGGAATACACATGCCTTAAAGCACTAGTTCTATTCTTCATATTTTCTAGCCTTGTTTTTAGTTTCTAAATATCCAGTGATAAATGACACGGGGGATTTCTGTATGCCTTTTTACACTACTGGCATTCACTGATACTGTGGATTTACTGATACTATCAAATTATCTTTTCTTCGTTGGGTACCACTTTTTGTGGATGTCATGATAGTTACTATCCATTGATTTTATGACCCAACAGAAAATGTTCAGTTGTGCAGAATAAAGGACCCCAGGAACATATCAGAAGCACATCCATAAAATTAATTAATGCAAAGTAATTTTTTGTACCCTCCGACCCACGCTCCAAATGATACCCACAACAATACCCAAATCAATAGTTAATTAGTTACCTTTGATTAACATGTCAGATTTTTTTACCACATGTGCTTGGAACTTGGTTTTCAGTTACAATCCTTCTAGCAGGAGCCACAGTAGCTTAGTTGGTTGAGCATCAGACATGTAATCCAAGGGTCATGGGTTTGATACCTACCCAGGCAAGCCTGGATCGGCTGCCACAACATGTCCACGGGAAAGGCACTTAGCTCCCATTTCCTCCCAAAGCCAGTAATGTGTTAAAAGTGCTGTTAAAACCAGCAAAATACAATCCTGGAGGATCTTTACAGCCACCATTTCAGTGCATGTGACATTACAATACTTTGCAAAGCTTATCAAATACTATTTCTATACCATTTGTTGCAGATGTGAATGAATGTTTGAACAACCCATGCTCTAGTCATGCTGATTGTACCAACACACTTGGCAGTTACAATTGTACATGTCGTGAGGGATATCGCATGATTAGTCAAGCTTGCCAAGGTGAGAAACTTTTTAATTGAAATTCATGACAAACTTTGGAATTGAAATTCATGACAAAAAGATTTGTTAAATATTTTTAAAGAACAAGAAGCTCTGATTTGTATACAGTATTAGAGAAACCAAAACAAATGATGGAATTTATTAATATGAACCATCATGTTGATATTAATTTCCAGAGAGACTTTTACAAATGGTTTTGCTTACTTATTGTTCTGTAAATAAAATGTATGATTTAAGATTATCTTACAGAATTATCATATATCCTTCTATTATTAAAGTTGCATGATCTTTCCTTGTGTTTTTTCAAAGTTATATTTTATTTTTGTAAGGTTTATTGAAAATGAGTTATATCAGTGACTTTCTGATGCTGATGGTAGCATCATCAATATTTTTTCAAATTTTGGTTCATATTTTTCATTTGCTTATATTTGCTAAATCCCATTATCTATCCTGCTCATACTTATGACATCTTACCATAGAGCAGAAACAATTAATTCTTTGACATGCTTGCTCAACCCTTTGACTATGGGGTCATAGTCACAAATAAAAAAGTTCATATCTAGTTAAAGTTTTTTATTTGGTTTCATTTTCTTAACCCCATTGTGGATTCTGTTTATGCTTGAGATGTCTAAATGAAACAAAGACAACTTACACAGTTGCTCACCACTTTGATCTTGTGGTCAAGGTCACAAAAACGGAAGATTTGCATTTTGGTTCAAGTTTGTAATTTTGTTCATGCATAGGATGTTTCGTTATAAAGCAAGCACAGTTTATTCTGCAAACACTTGCTCAGCTAATTTTATTGAAGTTAATTGCAAAAATTAGGTTTACAGCAATGCTTTGAGCAGACCTCGAGATGCAAGCTTTGGCCTATATGTTGAAATGTGTTAGTTTATTGAAGAGCCCATGTTAGTGGGAAGTAAGACATAGCAGTCACTTATCCAGCACCATCCTCGTCAACAGTTAAGGTTTTGGTTAAAACGCTTCATTTTCTTGAACCTCTTGATAGATTCTCATCATAGTTGGCATGAATCATTATGAAGCCAAGACAATTTATTCTACAACATGCCCTTTTACCTTGGGGCCAAGGTCCCAAACTTTGAACATTTGCATTAAGGTTTTGGTTCAAGTTTTTTCATTTGCATACATTTCCTAAACACATGGATGGATTTTCTTCATACTTGGTATTAATCATTACAAAGCTAAGACAATTCATTCGTTGATAAGCATGCTTACCCCTTTGTCCTTGGGGTCAAGGTCACAGTCAGAAAATTTTCTGAAAGGTTTTGGTTAAAGTTTTTTGCATATATTTCCTAAACTCCTTGATGGATTTGTTTCATACTTGGGATATTTCATTATGAAGCTGAGAAAATTCATTTTACAATACACTTGTTTGCCTTTTTGGTCTTGGGGTGAAGGTCATAGTCATAGAAAATTTGCGTTACCATTTTGGTTAAAGTATTTTCATTAGATCATGTTTTCTTAACGCCTTGATTGATTTTGTTCATACTTTGGATTAACCATTATGAACCTAAGACAATTTATTCTGTGACATGCTTGCTCAACCTTTTGACCTTGGAGTCAAGGTCAGACATTTTGCAGAAATTCTTTGATTGTGGGCTCAACATACAGGTAATGGCCTTCTTGTTGCTATATGTTGTCTTCATATTTGTGACATTCTTGTATCTTCATGCAGACCTTATTGTAAATTCTTCCAATTTGCAGATATCAATGAATGTATATACAGCCCTTGCCCAGCCCATTCAACATGTGAGAACTTTGGTGGTAGTTACACCTGTACCTGTGTAACTGGATACAGCAAAGGACCCACAGGAAATTGCACAGGTTTTAATTTTGTTCTTAAATTTCTAATTCAGGTGATTGAAAAAAAGGAAAATTCCTTTAGTTAGGTTTCATCCTGTTTTATGATTATCTACAGGGTTCCCACACTACTTGGAAAATGGGGAAAAAGTTGGGAATAAGAATAGCTTCATAGCTCTATATATTTACAAAAGTTGGTTGGAGGAAAAGCCTAAAATTTTCAGAAGGCACTTTTTGATAGAGCAGTTGTTGAAAAAATACATTAAAAAGTGTAATTTAACCAATCATGAATTAAGTGTATTGGGTTAAATTACTGTAATTTTTGGAAGTTGTGGAACTCGTAAGTCAATTGCTGTATAAAGTTATGCATACAACTCTCGGTTGGCACCATGTCCAGTCAACTAAATTTATATATTTTGGAAACTGCACAAATGACCTCTAAGACACCAATCCCTTCAGGGATTTTGACTTGCGGTTATTTTTTTTGGATTTGTAATGTTAACCTTTTCAAATTCTAAAGAAGGTATTTTGGAGAAATACTTTATTCAGCAGCTAAATCTCAAACTGAAATCATCTTGTACTGCCTACATTTTGAACACAGGCAAGACTGGTCACATAGACATGTGATCACATATAACTGGGTATGAAATTGTTATGATAATGGGTGCTGTAGTGCAGACTGTTGCAAACTGGCAGTTTTACTTTCAACAGAATTTTATTTAGATATCAAAATATAAATGAAATCACAGATCAAGAATTTTAAAGTAGCCTCTTATATAATGATGCAAATCAGTAAAAATTTCAAAATGGACTATATTCATTTGTGACATGATCATAAGGCGGCAAGGTCAATCTTGCCTGTGTTCAAAAGTTGGTGGCACAAGGCAATTTTCATAACGGTGCTGTTTCAGTTTTGGATTTAGCTGCTAAATTAGAATAACTTTGAAAATTGAAAGAATTTGTGAGAAAAGTGTCTCATCCAACAGTAACCTTCATTTGTCTGATGTAGACTTTCATACGAATGTTGAAATTAGTTCAGACATTAACTAGGTCAAATGTTCACAATTCTCCTGAATACCTTTAGAATATGCCAAGGGATTTTGACAAGGATGAACAATAAAAATCCAATAAAAAATAAAACCCAAGTCAAAGTCCCTAAAGGGAGTATGCAAGACACATGTCCAAGTGATTCTCTTGTAGCAGTGAACCACCAATAACACCAAAGGCACATGTAATGTCAGTCATGTCAAAATAAAGTGGCAAAAGTGCAGTGCATATAAAAAAAAAAAAAATCTGTCAAGGGTACTTAGAACAGTACATAGGGACTGTTTCAAAAACCATATATGGTGTGTTAACATTTGGTGTAAGTTTCCATGGAACATTAATTTGCTGGTCATAAACTTTTATGCTGATAGAAAAATTTGAGTTGAGCAGATGATTACATACTCAAATTGTAATGTTTTGCGAAAGCAGGGCCATGCTTAGACATGCTATATATGTTTCACCGATGTATGAAAATGGTTTTGAGAATACCCCTCAAATAGTTATCCCATGCATTCTTTGTTTTCATTGGCTGTCGCTAACAGTGGCATCTTCCATGGGAATGAATGGGTCTGTATTTCAGCAAAAGAAATCTTTTTTTTTTTTTAAATGTCATCCACTAAGTTTTTATCATAGAAGGATTACATAGCTTAGTATTTCAGCAACATGGAGAAAAGTCCATATACAAGTAAGATGGGTCGCAGTTATTTACAGAATTTGTTCAAAATCCTGGCTTCATGGCTTCTGATTCAAACCACGTTGATGGTGACAATGGTAAATATTTCATAACGAATATTCGAATATGAATCAAATTCAGGCTATGAATATTTGAATAGGAAAATCAGGTAATTATTTCGGCACTAATTCTTCATTAAATAAGATGAAAAATACATTATTTGATCATAGCTGTTAGTGCCTACAAAATCCACTATTTGTTAAATTTTATGAGTCAGTATTCCAGTGTTTAAACTAGGTTTCATGTACTCTGTTGTACAAATATTTGAAATTTTGGTAAATGTGTCAACCCTAGTTATGTTTCTCTTCACCCCCTGTGCAGATAGAGAAATTAGTTTTGTGCTGTTCATCCATCACACTTTCTTGTGAGCAAGATGACTGAAAAACTAATAAGTCAAACGAGACCAAAAATTTGATATTTAGATACCTTGGGTGGATTCCAAAACCTTATTAGGTTCTGATGATTGTGACCTTACTTTTCAATTTTGTAGACATTTTGGAACTTTTGGGGACTTACTTTTTTTGACAAACATTGTAGGCACATTTGAAGCAAAAATCATGAGGTAAACCCACAAAATTGGGATGCATATTTCTATTATTTTTTAGACCTGATTAGATTTTCAGGCAGTTATAGCAATTGTGAATTTTATTTTACATATTTTTTTAACTTTTTGGACTTGGACAATCTTGTAAGCAGGATTAAGAAAAAATCACTTGTGGTAGACAAATGAAATTTGGTAGACTATTTTGTATTAATATTTAGATGACCTGTTTAGATTTTCAGGTCATTGGAGCAATTTTTTTAAAAAAAATTCAGATTTAAAAACTTTTTGGACTTGTACTTTATTTTGACAGAAGCCTTGTAAACATGCTTAAGCAAAAATTGCTAGAGGTAGACAAATGAATTTGGTAGTCTTATTTGTATTATTACATAGATAAGCTGATTAGATTTGCAAGCCATTACAACAATTATTTCATTCTTAGCTCTACTGGTTATAGACCAGAAGAGCATATGGGATGGTCTGTTGTCTCTTGTCCATCATCCTCCATTTTTGACATCCATCTGTCCATTAGTATGTTTGTTATTGCTACTCCTCTTAAACTACTTGGAGGATTGCCGTATGACTTTACACACATATTTATCCCAAGGTCTAGTTGGTCCTAAATGAAAATGGTGCTGCTCAGACATTCAATATGGCTGCCACAGTGGCTATCTTGAAAATCTTGTTGTTGCTTCTCCACCTAAATGGATCTTCATATGAAAATGGGTTTTTCCCCAGAGGACTTCTTAAGATGTCTAGTTGGTCTTAAATAAAAATTGTGCCAATCTGATATCCAGTATGGCCACCACAGCAGCTATCTTGAAAATCTTATTGCTACTCCTCCTAGATGGAAAGTCATATTAACATTGGGTTTTCACCAGAAGACTTCTTATGATGTCTAGTTGGTACTAAATGAAACTGGTGCTGATTTGACATACATTATGGCCACCATGGCAGCCATCTAAACGATCTTGTTATTGCTACTCCTCCTCAATAGAAAGTCATAACAACGTGGGGTTTTCACCAGAAGACTAATTATGATATCTTGATGGGCCTGAATGAAAATGGTGTTGATCTGACATCAAATATAGCTGCCACAATGAACATACTGAAAATCTTGTCACTGATTCTCCTGAATGGATGGTCATATCAACATGGGGTATTCCCCAAAAGTTTTCCAATTGTGTCTAGTTTGTCCTGAATGAAAAATGTGCCGATCTTACATCCAGTATGGTTGCCACAGTGGCTAATTTGAAAATCTTGTCACTCAAGAATATCAGAGATGGTTTAAGCACTCAGCAGTTAAAAAGAAGAAATGTCATATCTTGATTTCCTGGAATTTCTTTTCGGACAGTAGAGCATCAGTTCCTTTGAGGGACTCTTGTTTATTTACATGTTTTGGACTTTTTTGACAAACACCTTGTTAGCATAATTTTGCAAAATCCATTTAAGGTACAGAAATAAAATTTGGCATCCATTAGGCACATGTACATAACCTGATTAGATTTTCATGCTATTATTGCAATTTTTTGACATTTTTCAATTTTGTTTTTACTTACCTATACAGGCCAGCCTGGGTCAGCTGCCTCTGTGTGTCCTTGGGAAAGGCACTTACCGGTAGCTTCCATTTCCTTTGGCATGATATAGCTAGTAATAATGTGTTTATAGTGCCATTAAAACCAACAAAAACAAACAAACAAAATTATTTGATGTGCAGTGTTCTTACAAACACAGATCTTTTTGGGGGGTCCAAGATTACAGCCTTCTTGCCCCCTCCCCCCCCCCTTTGTACAAATGTCTAACTTATGCTAATTTCTTTCTGTCAAGTACCAGTGTCGCAGAATGATATTAATTGCCATAGTGGGGAAAGAGAGACATGTTTTTGCTTTGAAAAACAAATCCCTTCTGTCTCATATGTTGCTCTCTTTATAATTGATCAGTCTAATTTCTTTTGAATTAAAAAAGAAATTTCTTCACTTGTTCATTCCTTATTACTTCTTCATCCCAGACTGTATGCAGTTAAGCAGAGTATAAATAGGTAACACATTTATCCTGTACAATTCAAATGTTGTACATGTATATGCAAATTTATATTTGTTTAATTACAGCTATATCAGTTTCTAATGATAGAACCTGTGTTTTAGTGCATGATTACATGTCTGATTCAGGTTGGAACTTGGATATTATGAGATAGTGTCAAAACAGAAATTTAAAGTTACACTGTCAGATTGCCTTGAGCGTGATGAATATAAGCAACATATTGCATATTTATGCATCAATTCATTTGACATGTCTTTACCTACCGTATGTACTTGCGTATAACACAGTCCAAATGCAAACAACATAGACCCTGATCTGCTGTCGCATAATGCGCCAGTGGATCAGGGTCTATGTTGTTTGTTCTACTGGTTAGTCCTTACAAACTGCATAGACCCAGATCTGCTGGCGCATTATGAGATGGCAGATCTGGGTCTATGCAGTTTGCAGTTGGTATCGGCTTATACGCGAGTATACGTTGTAAACGTTGCTTTTCTTGGCACTTTATTTGCATGGTCAATATGCCTGAGTGACTGCTTTAAGTACCAGTAGTAAAAAAACATTGATTAGGAATCACCATGCTGTTGACTCTCTTTTATAGAACCAATTTCACAGGGGGAAATGTGAATGGCGATTGAGGCCAGGTGACTGCTATATAAAGGTGACCTTTAGGTCAGGTTTTGACTAGTGTTAATGAAGATTGTAAAATTGGAATAAATCATGAACAAGATTGATTAACTTCTTGAATGAAACTGTTTACTTCACAAACTATGCTTTAATGAGACTCTTTATAATGAGATTTTAGTTTTGCTTAAAATGGTCTCATGTCACTGTAAAAAAAAAAAAAAAAGAGAGAGGCAGATTGTCATAGATGGATAGACAATTTCACAAGTACCATATATACTCGCGTATAATCCGAGTCCAAATGAAACAACATAGACCCTGATCTGCCATCGCATAATGCGCCGGCAGATCAGTGTCTATGCAGTTTCCAGTTGGTATTGGGATATACATGAGTAAATACGGTAATAAACTTTGGTTTCAATTATCAGGAGAATGTTCCATCAACATATATTTTTTCTCACCACCCAGTTCAAATGTGGTCTGCTTTGAAATTGATCCTTATGTACATTTCACCATGTAAGTGTAATCATTTATTAAATGAAATTGGGAAATTTTGACAAAGATTGAATTTTAAGAGTAAACATTACACTTATCTGGTGAAAGATCCACCTACCTTACCACTTAGATTTATTTTCAGGTTCATCTTTTGTTGTATGAGAAAGCTGGAGGTGGTATAAACAACCAATTTAAAGGTTATATGTTTTTAGAGTGTGAGTTGAGACTTGTAAAGGAAAGTAATCCATATGTACATTTACTATAAAATTGAGTCTAAATTTGTCAATTTCAAGGATATAAATTAGAACTTTGAATAGTACAGGGATTTGTGTTTGTGCATTTTCCAGATGTGGATGAGTGCCTCTTGCACCCTTGTGGGGACTTTGAAGACTGCATCAACACTGCTGGCAGCTATCACTGTGACTGCATGGATGGTTATGTAAAACCAGAGTCTGGGACATGTTCAGGTATGGGAAAATTGTGATTAACTGTTTGTACATTTTGGAATAATAATAAATTAATTGAACTAATACACATATGGAGCTTAGAAAATAGATGAATTAGTGAACGAAGTCAAAGATCAAAATAAAAAAAAGTAAAAATCGGTGAATAAATGTACATTGGAACTTACGATAATTTGAGCGTAGGAACCATTAGTCAGTTTAAAAAAAATTTAAAACTAATTTTATATAATAAGTAAATATATTACTGCCAATGCAGTCTATTTTAAGGAGTCACAATTTTTTTTTTAGAATACTGGTTAGTTGTGAACATTCACCATATACTTTGGTCCCAGTCATGACTGTTTCAAAGACTTCAGATTGCTTATCCAGTTATATTTCTTTTTGCAGTTTATGCTTTGAAATTGAAAATTTGCAGTTTATGATTTGAAATTGAAACTTTTCTAAAACTGATGAAAAAAATACTGTTATTTACAATAATTCTGTCAACATGTAGGATAATAAATTCAAAATAGTAGAATTTCATAATGTGAATGTAATGTAATCACAATTTTATGGGAATTAAATACTTCCACTGTAAAATCTCTATTGCCTTTTGTTTTTATATTTCATGTAAGTCCAATCACTCTTAATAAATAGTGCTGATGGCATGATCATGAAGCACTGTATTATCTGCTGTACTATTTTGACTAGAGGTGTGCTGCATTACCGGTATACCGGTGTACCATGGTATTTTTTTTCCGGTGGTATGTACCACAATACTTTTTCACTGTACCGGTACTTCAGTAGTTTCCATCAGAAAGGAATGAGCGGAAATTCCTGAGCAAGTTTGTTGTGAATTTAATTATATTAAAAGCATGTTTTCATTTTTCATGGCAAAATAACTCCAAAAATTATTAATGTTTTTACAAAATAGATGTATTTGTCACAAATTAATTTTGAATATTAAAAATATAATTATATTTATGAACCTTTAATCACATGTTTGAAAATGTCACATATGCCAACATGGTGGCCAAACAGGATGTTGAGAAAGATATTCGGGTCAAATCAAAATTTTGGACAAATTTTTAATTAAATATTTTTAAAAATGTCATATTTTAGTTATTTACTAGCGTATGTTAATGTGTTAAGTACATGTATTCCTTTGTAAGACCGAGAATCATTTTAAGTTTTTCAGAAGAGCTGTTGTTTTCTGTTTGACTTTTATGTAATTTCTCTATTCCACTAAATATTTTCTCATTTGTTGAGTCAGTGTGTTTTTTGCTTACTGGCACTTTCTGATAAATATCTTGCCCAGGTGTTGGCATCCCACTCAAAGTTTCCCTGTCTATTATATCAATAGTATAGCTAGTAAATTGTAGGCTTAAGTGTCAACACTTCCCATTTTATCAACAAGCTCTCTAATGTCAGCACAATGTCTTTTACAGGGTGTCAGATATAGTGTGAAGTTAATCATCCCACTTTAGTTGCAGTTTTTAGAATACAACTTATACAAATTCATCTACTATAAGGTATTGATCATTTAATTACCATGGTAAGGAGCTGCGATTTTCTTTCGAGCCAAGATATTTTATTTTCTTTTATCTCTAGATAATTAACTCTTTTTCAAATATAATGGATATAGTTATAATATGGTGTTATTTTGCTATAATCAGAGCAAGATATTTTTTTTCCAGCTATTTTGAGAGCTGGAAATTTTTTAAAAATCCCACACCCCTGCTCCAGAAAATTAAATTATTGTTGCCTAATATAATTGCAGTATACCATGGTATGTATCGTGGTATGTTCAGAAATACCATGGTACAAAATTTTTCATTGTACCCAACTCAAATATTGACTATAATAATGTGAAAGAAATTACCATGTCTGATTCAGATATTAGTCGTTTTGTAAATAAACTAAAATCATTTAACTGCCATTTTTATTTTTGTTCATCACAAGTACTATTCACAATTCCATTGAGCAAACAGAACACAAGAGCAGATTGTTATTGCTAAACATGTTTCATACATATAAATAACTCGGGGTTCTCCACAGGTTTTGAAAGTTGCAGTTCAGGATTGTTTCCTTGAAAAAAGTTGTAGTCCCAGCACTAAAACTTGCAGTCCCAATAATGTAAAACATTAGGAGTGTATTTTTGTCATAAATTATATATCATCAGATTGCTAATGCTGATTCATTGTGAAATATTTAGTATTATGATAAACGAATGAAATATTAAGGCAGTTGGTAACCATGATAATTATGATCGTTTGTGATGTTACAACTATAACAATTATCAATGCCGTTAGGTTTGCTGTTCTTTAATTTTGTGTGCAGCTAGAAGGAATCGTGGAAGAAATTACACTTTGTTTTCTATATTAATTTATTTAACTACAGTACAGCTCACGTGATTTTTCGGAACCCCACGCATCGCGGTGGGGTACTTAATCCCCTCCACTCTAGCTCCGCAATAGCACTCCGCGGTGGAGGCATAAATTGGCATAAATACCTACAAATCACCACCGCGTTTCGGCAGGCATGCCGATATAAACTCCACCGTGGAGGGACTAGTCGACATTACTGATTGACATCTGAACAGCCAATGAAAAAAGACCACCTATGGAAAGACTGAGACGTCAAGAGTGATTTACAACTGGATACCATCTGAAGAATCAGTCGTTTTTATTTCGATCATATATTTGGACAATAAAAAAATAATTTCAAAAGTCTTGTATATTCAATAGACATTACTGTTTATAAAAGGTTGATCGACTTCTTTTGCAATAAGTTTATGATTTTAATTTATTTCAAAGAAATATGAACAAACTTATGCACTGACTTGACGAGAAGTACACATTGCTGAGCCTATCAAACAGAATAAATTTATCATTTTGTTCCAAAGGAAAGTAATTCTCTGAGATATGGACAATTAAAATCCAAATTGACATCCGCTTCTGCTTACCCCCCCCCCCCCCACAACAACAAACCTAAAACACTGAATTTACACTGAAATGCAAACCGCGTGCTTAGTCTTTAAGCAGTAATAGTAGAGTCACGAGGCTGAATATTATGACTGCATGTGTGCTGTAAGGGACTGACCATTTAATATACGGGGTTTATATGTTGTTTTTTTTTGACCGGGATATTTTTTTTTCTTTCATCACAGTATTTATTTATTTTAAGTGAAATATGGAACGGATTAACGTCTGTTACAAAAATCAGAGAAAGACAATTGTTTTCATGCATTCCCCCCCCCCCCACGGTTGGAAAATTCAATTGTCTCTCCCTAATAAAGACTTGACTTCAGCGGATGTTCTACAGAAATCAAGGCAGTGACCATTGTGAACACTGTTGTAAAATATTAACAAGGGTTTGCATCAAAGGATGATGTAAGTTTTAGCTTGGGAACCGTGTTTTTTTATTACACGAAGTCATCTGACTTAGCGCGTTGTACTTTATAGCCGCATTTATGGTCCCGCCATTAAGGGCGGAAGTTTGATAATTGTTAGTAATTAATCTGAACTCGGCTTATTACCGAAATGAAAAATAATATGGAAAATTCTAAAATCTGAGATGTTCAGAGATTTTGATTTCCACGTGTATCCTATTATTTGCTCATTTTCCTACGGCGAAAATATAAAAATAAAATATACTTTTTTAATTATTTTTACGCAGATATTAAAGAATGCAGTTTCCTGTTTGTGACTGTTAGAGCCTTAGGTTATTGAGCGTGTTTCTGTTTCTTACCACTTGCAAACTTTTCCAGACTTCAGTTTACGATAACTTGTGCAGTAGTGATTTGGATTCCATATTTTATGAGAGAGAGAGAGAGAGGGGGGGGGACTTTACTAAGAAGAGTTAATGATCTAAACTTATTCATCTTATTTTTCTGTATTATGCAATAGGAAAACGAACAGAAAAGAAAAAGTTAAAGATTAATTTCATCTGATGCTCAGCATGTTTCCTAATATTTGCTCATTTTTGTAAGAGGAAAGTATAAAAAAGATTTTTTTTATCATCATAGAAAAATAGTAAATCTTATGGAAATGATATGTCAGTAACCCAATCGTAATATTGATCTATTTCTTATAATTATTTGTACGCAGATATTAATGTATGCAGCTTTATCTTTGTGACTTTGGAGCGGTTGCTTATTGAGACAAGAAATAAACTAATTTCTTTGAATAGTGTTTGGCATGTTTCTGTATATGGTATATTGCTTTACAGCTACAGTTACTTTGGCCAAATGGATAAGAGTGTGTGTTACACACACCTATTTGATATTGGAGCACGAGGTCGTGAGTTTGCAACCACCGACGGGAAAATTTGTTTCTTTTTTTCCCCCTCTATTATGCTATAATGTCTAGTACAGTATTACTTTTCTTACCACTTGCAAACTTTTCCACATTTCAGTTTACGATAACTTGTGCAGTAGTGATTTGGATTCCATATTTTATGAGAGAGAGAGAGAGGTGGGGGGGGGGGGGGCTTTACTAAGAAGAGTTAATGATCTAAAATTATTCATCTTATTTTTCTGTATTATGCAATAGGAAAACGAAAAGAAACGAAAAAGTTAAACATTAATTTCATCTGATGCGCAAGTTTGTCAGATCAATGTACTTGAGGTTAACAGTTAGCACATGAAATTAACACGTCAATATCAGCAGTCCTGATGGCTTCTCTTGTGCTAGGTTACTTGCACGTGTCAACTACATGTATCTAGGATGACCTTTTGCGGCCATTTGTGATTTTTTTAAAAACCGCTACTTTGGTAATTAATGCAAATTAGTACAGTTTAAAATAAAATAACGATGTGAAATCTTAATAATGCTTTATTTAAGCAATTGGATGTCAGGAAAAAACGTACAATATGTGAATGATTACTCATGCATGGAATAACCATCGGAACTTGTGCGATTTTGTTTCACTTCAGTCAGGTATGACTGCAGCTTTGTTATTAATTTGTTTGATGTTTATCGTTCTTTTCATTGCGGGTAGTACAATATCACTGACTTTCATATGATCATTACAATTTTGTATTGCGTTTACTGAAAAAGAAATAAGGATATGAATGCATGTTTAGATTCCGATAACATAGTATTGAAGAAAAAAAATAATTAGATTCATTGCGCAAAATGTAGTATTAATACAGTTTGCGAGGCATTGCCATTACATTATCATGATCTAAAATATGATTTGGCACTATGTATCATACATTATCTTCGTTAGAACAAGGAAATATTTATAATTAACTGAATTAATACGTTTTTTTCAGTATCAAAAAGTTAGCAAATTGCTCCCCAGAGGGATAACGATGTAGATAAATCGGTGCCCCCCCTCCCGTCTCAACCTCTGCTTGCATGGGTGATAAACAGTACACCACGCCCATTTTATCGAAACCACGTCCACTCCGCGGTGGTGATCGGATGCGACTCTGCGAGGGAGCGTGGTGTGCAGGGCTATTCTCCGCGACAACTCCGTCAGGACGCGTGGAGTGATGGTGGAGGGGTTTTTCTTAATCCTCTCCACTCACTCTCCACCCCCACCGCCATGCGTGGGGTTCCGAAAAATCACGTGAGCTGTACTGTAGCTTAATTCCATTTCAAATCAATCAAGACACTGTAGAAGAAACAAATGACCATATTCCATTCACTTTTTTTAATTTTTTTTCATTTCATCTTTAAGCAACACAGACTACTACATTCACTTTTTTCTTAAACAAACTTAAAAATTTTTTCTCAAAAGCAGGTTTGGGATCAAAATCCTTAAGTTCTGGACCTTCCTCCATAACCCTCATCATTTTTGTTACAGTTTCTTGTTTTAACCCTTTGACAGCGGGATACGACTCCAGTTGTACTTTACCTTTGCCAGCAGGATACGACTCCGGTCGTATGTTCACTAAATTTCCTTACCAACATTTGCAGACACGTGTTTAACTGTATAAAACGTCATCAGTTTACGTGTAGTCTTTTGAAAAGAAGGAAAAAAAGGTAGAACCTTCACATGTTGTTGCATGATTGTGTTTAAAAGACCCCAAAACTGGTAAAAATTTGATTTCAAAATCGAGTTTTAACGTGCCGAGATAAAATATGGCGGTGATATTCTGAAGAGGGAATTGAAGAGAGTTATGTGCTTGCTGAATTAGTTGAAAATAAAGACCATTTCACGTGGAAAATTGACATTCTAGCCAGAGGGGATCGCTATCTTTACTTCTTCAAAATGAACGGCGCTGATGATAACTGGTTATTTGAAAATTTGATTTAAAACACGACTTTTAATGTGTGGAGATCAACATGGCGGACAGTGCTGAAACAGCAATTTACGGCATTGATGTGGATGCCGATTTTGATGAAAATATAGACAATTTTGTGGGGAAACTTTATGTTTTAAGCAGTGCATATCGTGAGCTTCACTTCGATGAAATGAACGGAGATGATGAGAACTGGTTAGTAGAAAATTTGATTTCAAAACTGAAATTTGTGTGTAATTTGTGTGAAAATTTGATTTCAAAACTGAAACGTGTGTAATTCAAAATGTCGGACAGTACTGAAGCATTCGAGATGCTGATACCGATTTTGATGAAAATTTAGACAATTTTGTGGGGGAAATTTATATTTTAGGCAGTGGGGATCGTTATCTTGGTTGCATCGAATGAACTGAGCTGATGATAAATAGTTAATTGGTATTTTTGACTCGGATATTGACGATGATGAAGACGTGGATGCTTTTCAAGCTAACTGGACATTTTGAGAACTTCACTTCTCATAAAGTTCGCACATATACCGATGTTGAGTGTGTGCATAATATTATGAAAATTTCCTGCATCCCTGGAAATGGACCAAAATACACCCAATATAACTCTTATATTATTACATTAAAATTTATTGTGGAATGAAAACACTGAACCAAAATGAAAAGATTTGTCGACTTACCAGTAAGGATTATTCTGTTTTTTGTTCTCCAATTCTCATGCCAGTAAATTTAATAAAATTGTAATAACTTTAGATATTCTTGATGAATTTTTACTGTTTTGTCACCTTCTTAAATGGTATAAAATTCCCGCCATTTCATACAATTACATAGAGGAGGTAAAATGAATATTGCAGATAGGAAAATTGCATTGAAAGTAAGTTATTACAAAAAAAATGTAAAGCATTTATTTTTGCTTACATAACTTTACTTTCAACTGAAGTTTTACGTCTGAAAATTTTCAGTCAAAAAATATATGACCTTAAAGAAAATTTTATGCTTTTTAAAATGGTATACAACATTGAAAAATAATTTCAAAAAATTGTCCTGTAAAGCCAGATTGACCAACGTCACTGCAGTCTCAACTTGTTTCTACACCACTGACTGAAACATTTCCAGTTCTATACAACTGCCTGTCTGAATGGGCTTCAGTATGAAAAGGGTTAAACATACATGGCCCTTTGTCTTGATACAATTATGTTGTACTTTGCAAGTTCAGTGTTCCTTGGGTTGCCATTGCATTAGTCCTTCCACAGTTGTGACATCACTTGCATAAAGCTAATAATGTTCCATTGTTTTCTCATTTTTTGGCCCATGGGAATATCCTATTCCATGATTCATTCCACAAATCTCTCAGTCTCTTTGGCATTCTGTTTTCTTTATGAAAACTATATGCATCTGCTGGGGGCCCCGGGTGGCCGAGTGGTCTAAGGCGCTCGCCTTTACTGATCACTGCCATCTCACCTCTGTCCATGTGGGTTTGAGTCTTGGGCTCGGCCAATGTGGTTATGTGAGAAAGCTTGCCAGTAGCTTCCTGTGGGTCAGTGGTTCTTCCTGGGATTTTCCAGGGTTCTTCCTCCACCAGATATACTGGCCTCCATGTATAGCCTATCATGTGATGAAAAATGGCGTTAAGCCCATCAAAACCAAAATATGCATCTACTAATTTCGGCTAATCTCGTGAGAATCATGCTCATTTATAGCCTTGTGCTTGGTGAGAAAGAAATTATTGGTATTTGAAGTTGTCATCAGAATAGTACAAATATAATCACTTGAAAATGAAGGTATATATATACATGACACTGAAAAACAGCTGATTCTATGACGATTAACATGTGAATTCATATTTCTTCGACATGCAAAATAAATTCCAAAATCTTGGAATTAATTTTCTAACTGCGGTATATGATAACATGCAAGCGTTCCAACATTGCGTAAGGATTTTTAATATGATGGATTAAAACGGTGCCAAGTAATGTTTATCAAAGAGAGGTGTCAAAGCACACACGTGTATAATTAGTCTTTTGATCAAAATGATCATTAGGCATCGATAATCGATTAACAGGTGTCTTAATCTTGTCTGCTAAGATCTAACGTATGTGGTTTCACCTAATGTCTGGAGCAAACAGTGGTATAATGCTGTTTTTACCTTAAATGAGACAGCAGCTTCTTCCTGCCATGTGCTTTGAAAATATCAAAGAGTGCTACCACCTTTCAAGTTTCCTGCTTTTTTACAAGCCTCAGCAGCATTGTGATAGCTTAGAAACTTTGTTTTGACAGAACTCTTTATATCTGGAAAAGATGGAAGTTTTCTTTTGAAAAGGCCTGGTTTGCTGTCATTGGCTTTGTTTTGAAAAGGCCTGGTTTGCTGTCATTGGATTTGTTTTAGCACCTAATTCCTAATTGTCAGGAGTTTATGTTATAATAACGGTTTTTAAGAACACTGAAAAAACTAATTACAGTCTTAATACAAGTAATGGAATTAATTTAGTACATGCATGCAAAAGGTTGTTGGCATCTTCTTTGATTTAGTTCTCAGAATTAATGCTAAGTATTAGCAATGAATTTACCTTATCAACCTAATTACTGCAGTAGGCTTAAAGCCTGTTTGTAAAAAAATTCATGGAAGTGAATGTTGGCATTATCTTTTAAAAAACTTTTATAAAAATATATTCATTTTTGCTTAATAGTTTGTGTATTTTTGTTTATTTCTCAAATCACAAATCCACAAAATGATGTACCCATAAATGTATATTTCCTAACCAAAACACATAATTGAATACCTGTGAATTATCTGATGAATGGGAAGAAAAGGATAGTGTCCAATTTTTGTGTTTCATTTCATATTTATTGTAGATAAAGATGAATGTTCCACAGTTACTGCTCCTTGTCCTGCCAATTCAGACTGTTTGAATTTGCCTGGAATTTTCAAGTGTGCGTGTCACCATGGTTATTACCAGGCAGGACCCATGAAATGTATAGGTAAGTTAAAAATAACTGAAACATACTTAAGAATTGATCTTTTTATCTTAATTTAAGTTTCCTTTCTTAGACAAGTAAATGTACAGTCCTACCCACTTATATCGACATCACTTATGTCGACAAGCCGCCTATGTCGACAAGTTGGCCTCTCGCGGCGACTTAAATAACACATGTACCCTTCATCAAAGCAAGCCGGTTACAATGATCAATAAAAGCAATCCACCTTTCATTAAAAAAAATCATCACCAAACTTGAATAAAAGCATTGAAATCTGATCGATTGTTACATATTCCAAAGCGATCTGTGATTAAAACAAGTTTATTGTGCTGTGAAAGTTTCCTTTTTTAACTTTATTTATGTTTACGATGGCTACCAACGGCAGCGTAAAATGCAGATTAAATTTACAGTCTCTGGAAACTGAATATCTGGCTGTTAAGGAAGTTGAAGGCGGGGCATCTCGCAAAGATGTCTGTGAAAACTTTTCACTTAAACATAACATCCTGTCAGAATGGATGATAAACCAACAAGTTGTTCTCCATCTTTTTTTTTTTTTTTTTTACTGGTGGCAGACCAGTAAAAAAAAAAAAAAAGAAAAAGGAGGAGAACAACTTGTTGGTCTAGATGGATGAAAGCTGCTGAGTCTATAAAGAAAGGTAAATTAATCATATCAGCCGCATATCTCTTGTTCAATTTTATGTACTTTTCACGATGACTTCCGTAAATAAATATATGTTTTCATTTCCCTGTGAATAGCCCCATCCCCTTGGTAGCCTCAGTAAGATGGGAACATGTATTGTTTCAGGCTGACCAAAATCTAGGTCAATTTAAGTACATGTACATGTACTTTGTAGCATGTAAATAACAACCATGCAACCATGTGCTACTGGCGACAATTAATATCGTAGTGAATTCTGTAGACGTGTTAGATCAAATGAGGACAACCATTTTTTATACATGTGTTTCCTATCAGGATGTTACCGATGCATACATTTTCTAACATGAGACCCGTACACGAATTCATGGATTTTTCATATATATGCACTTAACGCATTGTAGATTTTATTACACAAAGGTAACCAAAATGTAATTTGTCAGTATAGAAGTGTATTTCACACTGGTTTTGTCTTCATGTACAATTTCCATTGTTTGTTTTCTCAAAGTGTAAATCCTGCTCACTGACGACAGGTCACCCCATACAGATGAATTTAACTTATATGCAGGTCCAAAGAGAAGTGTGCTTTTTTCAGCCCCCCCCCTCCCCCAACACTTATCTCGACATCCGCTTATGTCGACAATATTTCCTCAGGCCCGAGGATGTCGACATAAACGGGTAGGACTGTATTGTAATTTTTAAAAAATTTTTAGTAATTTTGTCTGAAAATGGGGTTTTATATTTTGCAAGTTTAGTTTACTGAGTTTAAATTAAGGAGGTTTATATTTTAGTGGTGACAGCCAGTAGTATTTTCTCTTCATAACAAAAAATGGCCATTTTAGATTGGAAAAAGCTTCAAATATTTGAAAATAGTCATGCTGATATTTTATACTGCACCACAGTCTCTAGATAACAATTCAAAATGACTAATTTACTATAAAATATGGAAAAATTAACAAGAATATATCATGCATTCCAAATAAGTAATTTAAATGATATGTCAGTCTTTTTCATTTTCCATGAGTGAAAACAAAATATAAGTGTAATTGTGTTAATCTGATCTGCACGTTGGGATTCAAAACAGGAATGCTCCCTGCCCGTCTGTTTTGAGCATGATTGACCACTTTTTTGTACATAATTGCTAGTCAGTAAGCATAACATAAATAATCCTTTACATTTTCCTTGGCAGCAAATAGATTGCATTCCCTTTAACTCTTTACTTGCACTATCAATACACACCAATTAAATGTACTCTACTTAATGATTTTTAAGCTAGTTATTAAATATTTGCATCATTTCCAAAGACATTGTGCCCCGGGAATGATAAACCATTTCTTTTGGTTACTATAATTTCCGCCATTTGTGCTGAGAACAAAGACATTTCTGCAGATTTGTTATACCTGCAGTATGTAATATGGGGGAATATAGGTATCGCTATGTTAATATGGGGGAATATAATTATTGCTGGTCATAATCCATATGCTGATAAATATTTGTTGTTTCTTCTTCAAATACCTTTCTTTATCATAATATGTTAGAACTATATCCATGACCTTCCAAATCCAGGCCTAGCTAATAAAGATTTAAAATGTCTTTGGGCAATGAAAATGTGAAATGGTCATCTGCTTGCCAAAGGTGGAAGTCAGACAAGAGTGGTCTCCCCTTGGATAGAGGGCTTTTTGCCAAATCCTGTTAATTGTCAGTTACTACTAATGCTTGTATTTGGAGCATGCTCTTTATCAAGGCCTTGTAAATACCAAATTCATTTGCTGTTTCATAAGTTCAGTGATTCTTTTGAGCTTTCTTCAGAGAAGTATTCTCCAGCTATTTTCCTGTCTATTTCTTGATCATTCTTCATTGCAGATGAATATTTTGCACTTCAGTGCTCAAACTTTATTCTACAAAAACTTACTGGCACCATCCTAATTACCTGCCCTATGGTCTATAGTGCTTTAAATTCAACTTAGTATGTGACTTTTTTTATGAATTTTGTCTAGTAATTAATCTGTTACTGCGTGTGGTAAGATCACTCTTATAATTTCCTCTGGCATTTTTCTTTATGCATAGCATTCCTTTACAATAAGTTCAGTGCAATGCTTGACCGGTTTTATCTGTGCAATTCATTTTTCTGCTCTTGCAATTTGTAGATAACAACACATTGGTCAGAATTTAGTGTGTGGGGTGTAAACTGTTCAAGCTGGCTGAGGAGAATCACTTTACAATTATAATTATATGGGGTGCAATTCAGGTCATACATGCAACATTTATTTATGCTGGTCTGGGGATTTATGGGTAAATGTCACTGCCAGACAATTAAATCAAGTGAATGAGAGAGTTATGAAGTGATTGATCAAAGATGCAGCCACCATAAGTCATGTCAGCAATTCTGGCTCCACAAGCTTCTCACACAGTGCCAGCCCTGTTGTTGCCCTCATCGCCACAAACAAGACAGATCTTGGCACTACCTCCTGGACCAGTAAATGATTTGGTGTGATGGCCCATCAGGGCTAGTAACAGATATACCATCGAACACAGACAAAACCCAGTACTGGCTTCAGTAGTTTTTCCCAGAATAGTCAGTTCTGGACTTTGGCACCTGACACCAACCAGTTGAAGACTAAATCAGCTCTGGTACAGCCTAGACCTACGCCATCTACCACTGGGACTGGGTACAGTGATCTGTCTACCCAATAGAGATCCCACAACAGCCCTATTTGCCAGACATGACCAACAAATGAGCTCAAATGACCATTTGCTATGGACATTGGATATACAGTACACACATTGCAAATTTTGGAAATCTACATTTCCATGGTGAAATTAATCCATCGACACCATTGTCCATAATGGACCTAGGTTAATGGTCATGATGGATGTCAACAGCATGTATCCTAGTGGACGGATAAAGTTTTATTCCCCCATTGGAAAGTCATAGCAATATAATTATATAACAGTGGATATCCACTACCTCATGTGGAACTTACCTTTCATCTGGGTTACAGTAGACAGTGCAGAATGCTTTTTATAGCTGTATAGAGTGCTTTTTAATATTTGTAGTCTTGCCCACTAATATGCATAAACATTTATTGCTAGAGATGAAAGATAAAGCAAAGAAAGATTAGAGCAAAAAATCCATGAGAATATTTAGGTGCTTCACAATATATAAAAAGTTTAATGGTACAGTGAATTTAAGAGAGAGAGAAAGAGAGAGAGAGAGAGAGAGAGAGAGAGAGAGATAGAGAGAGAGAGAGAGAGAGAGAGAGAGAGATTCTGCTTAAAAAAGAAAAGACACAGGTAAGTATTAGCAGGTTCGTATGAGCAGGACAATTTATAAAGTGAAAAAGATGAGAAACATGCAGTGATATTTTTTGTTTTATTCTGCCAGTCACTTTACAGTCTGTTGTGTAACATGTTCATGGACAATGAAATACACATACTTATATCCGTCCTCTGGTCTAGCCTGTGTATAGGACTTCCACATCAAATATACATGTATGTGACAAATTTTCCCAAGAACTGTGGAGCCAGAGTACTAGACATGTGTTTAGATTTTCCTGTATTTCTTTGTTAACAGCTCTAAAAAATTCCTTATAACTGCTGGCTTGAGCATCCAGTTTTATATTACCAGATTTAAGGGGAAAGTGGTGAAAAAGCTTAATCATTTAATTAATTTTGGTAGGATAAACTTATTTATGTTGACACAAATATGACTTCATTTTGGTACAGTATGTTCTTGCAGTCCATATGATAGTACCACAGTACTGTCTTTCCAAATATCAAGCAATGATTGTTTTATTATTATTAAAGTTGTTAGTGTTCCACAAACCTGTTACATTTTGACCTAATTATTTTTATTACTACGGACTTAGTTTATATGATACATGAGAGTCGAAACACTGTTGGCAACAGAATAGAAATAAAAAAATGATTTCACTCTGTCTAGTAGGTCAAGTGACATTTAGTTCATTTGTTGTCTTTTGGCATCTGCATCTGCACAGATAAAAGCATATACATATGTACAGCATCACTGAATCGCAACCATTGTTTCTTCCTAGTTTCTAGGCAACAGTTTGGACTTTGTTTCATAGCACCTATCTCTAGGAGAGGGAGCTGATAGGGTAAACTTGGTAAATGTACTTTAGTTGTACATTCTTGGTCAAGTTTTTGCATTTAGCTCAGGCTTTTTGCGCACTGTATAAATACTGTTTATACTTGGAATCATGAAACTTCATGAGGGGATGCATTCTAATAAGTATTCTATATTTCACACTTCAGTGACTTTGGTTAAACTATGTGTTTTAGGTTTATTTCTCAAACTATGTTCATGCTTCAATCATCAAACTAGGTGATTGATGCATCTATGTTAGTACCACACCCTTACCACAAAAGAATGTCATGGTGACCTACATTTCACATTTTATTGGCTCATGTTAAGTTTTTACATTTAGCTTATAAGCGGAGGGGGTATCTTCAAGAGTACTCGACCCTCAATACAAAAATAGGTCACTGTGACTCATATTTCATGCTTCACTGACTTGAGTTCTGTTTCAAGCACTATTCATGCCAGAATCATGGAACTAGATGCATCTCTGTTAGTACCACACCCTTACAACAAAAGAAGGTCATTAAGACCTACATTTCATATTTTACTGGATTATGTTAATATTTTACATTTAGGCCATGTCCACATTGATTTTTTATCTACTGTATAATACTGTTATATCTGGAATCATGAAACTTTTTGAGATGATGTGTCTTGATGAGTACTACACCCTCATCTTACAAGTCGTTCACTGTGACCCATATTTCACATTTCACTGACTTTGTTTTAGTTTGATGTATTTACTGTTCATGTTTTAATCATTAAACTTGATAACTGTATACATCTCTCATAGTACTACACTCACACCAAAATAGGTCACTGACCTATATTTCACACTTTACTGGCTTAGGTTACGTTTTTGCATTTAGCTCATGAATACACAAGTTTCTGGCATACTGTGTACATACTATCCTATCTAGAATCATGAAACTTGGGGATGCATCTCAATGAGCACTTCTCCTTCATTTAAATAGTAGGTCATTATGGCAGATATTTTACCCTTCACTGACTTGGGTTAAATTTTGTGTTTGACATTCATTTGTTAGGCACAGTTCTTGTTAGAATTGTGAAGTTGATGATGATATGCATCTCTTTTACTGTGTGACACCCTTGCAACAAAAGAGGCTTATCATGACCTAAATTTCATTTTGTACTGGCTTTGGCATATTGTATGCATACTATCCTTGCTATAATAATGAAACTTGGTGAGGGGATGCATCTTTATAACTTTTACATCCTTTTTGCCAAAAAAGGCCACTGTGACCTATATTTCATGGATCAGTGACTTTGTTGAAATTTTGTTTTTAAGTTCATTTAGTGGGTGCTTTTTATGTTCCATTCATGAAGCTTGATATTTGGATGCATCTCTGTTACTACTACACCCTTAAAGCCAAATGTCACTGTGACCTATATTCTTTGCTTTATTAACATGGGTTATGTATTTGTGTTTACGATCACGTACATGCATTCATGCTAAACCTAGCCTACTCAGAAGGCTTGTTTTGATCAGTGGAGTTGGAAGTAAGAATAAATTTGTTTATTCGTTGGTAAACTTTCCATGTTAATGACTATGATATATGTTACCCTCAGCAGGTTAACTGTGTATTGTACATGAGAATGAGTATAGAAACTAGATCAGTGAACTGCATGCAGCATATTTTTTGTGTGAGGTTTCACCTGTAGTGGCTAATGAAGGTAATTACAGTCAAACCCTGAACTACCGACTTCAGTGACACAGTTACCAACTTGATGCATATTAAACGAGAAATACTTAAAACAGTTATTGCATATTTAATATTTATTTTTTGGGCAGAGAACCATTCATTGTACATGTGTGAGAAAATTGGTAACTGACATCAGTAATAGTTAGAGTGTGTGTACTCACCAGCTGATCTGTTTGTATCCATAATAGTAATTCCATTGAAAATGTAAACAAAGGAGCATAATTTCTAGAATGTTTCTGCTAGTTTCCATTTGACTCCAGATACTTTGTATTTTCTGAAACATTCATATTTGTTGGGCATGTCCCATAAAATGCATAAATCAGACTTTGGGAGTTTCTAAAAGAAACTTTGTATTTAGGCTTGAAAAATACTTAAACTGAAATTCATACAGAAGGTCAATGGTATTGACCTCGTAATGTACTTTTAGATGAACCATTCAGCAGGTGTGCTGCCTCAGGCAAGTTTGGGAGTAAATCATTCGATTTCATGGGTAAAGAGTGATCTCCATAACAACAGTTGAGTCATTCTCTAAAAGACAGAGGAAAAAGTAAACAAAATAAACCCTGTTTAAACTAATGTTTATAATTATGACTTTGCACTACTGCAGAGCAAGAATTGGGAGTAGTATGTTTGATTGTAATAGCAAATCCCTCCACCCCTACAACTTAAATGGTTCTGTTCCAGTCAGTATTTGACAACAGAAAAGCTGTACATGTAACTTCAGCATGGCAATGACATGTGGCCTGTTTATATTGGAGTGATTTGAAGCTGCTGTCTGCAGTTCTTACTTAAAAATAAAAAGGATTCAGATGAAGGGGGGAGGGGTAGTACATGTATGTGGCAATGACCAAGACTGCTCCTGACAATTCAGGTGATAAATATGTTTCAGCAGGTGTGTATGCTGATTGATTGAACAGGCATTGGTGGTCTATTGTTTTCCCTTAAGTAGGTAGGTAAATGAATTGATTTATAAATTTGTGTGAGAAACTTTTTTAGACCACCTCATTGTTTGGTACGTAGTTGTGTATGCCACATGACTGAGCAAACATTTGTTGGCTATTGTTTACCCTGGATTGAGCAACAGTTGTACACAGGATGCATTGAAGACAAACACAAGGAAGATTTCATGGCTTTATTGTTAATAGTTCAGTAATAATTAGACTAACAATTATCAGCTTTTTAAGAGCTAACATCTTTCAGAAATAAGCAAGAAGCAGTGTTAAGATATTTTTTCTTCAAGAATACAACACTTGTCTTGCCAAATCATTAAATCAAACTCTGGTTTATTTTGGCGTTAAGGCTTTGTTATACTTCAAGAAATTGGTGAAATTATTGTCGAATTTCAGGAGTCATGCCACGACCGTGCTATATCCAAATTCAGTTTGTAATGAAGTGGGTTATAACGGGGTTTCACTGTATTGATACATGATTTATGTTTGTATTGCTGGCTGTCACTCCAAGGCTAATCTAAGCCGGTGATTTTCACCCAGTACAATCTGGCTTCAACTTATATTTATAACATGGTATTGTTTTTGCTACATTCTGCACATTTGTCTGTGTGTATGCCTAGCTATGCTACTGATAAATACCACAATCAGTGTTACTGTACTACTGTATAGTTTGTACAGGTAAGGGTATGAAATTGACACATGCAGTGGTTGGGTTTATGGCATTGGGGTTTCTTCCATCTGTTTGTTTGGTTTCTTGACTCACAGAGTGAATGTAGTAAAATCAGCTAGGGGTGCCATAAAATCCACTACGGCAGCAGCAACATCCACCAGACTTAATGGACATACACCAGATGTAGTGGACATCCACCCATATATAGTGGACACAATCTCTTACCCCCTGTGTCCATATCTTTGGTATTGAGTGTGCCATCCAGAATCCACGATGTGTGTTGGTACTATAAGGTGCTCATAATTATCACATGCAGTTGTTTGATCATGGCATTGCCCAATTGTTTAAACACTCTGTAGCCACAAAAACAAGATGATAGGGGTGTGAAAACTTATATCCTGGACTTATCAAAACCCTATAATTGAACATATGCACTAGACATTACATCAGTCCCTCAAGCCATACCGCAGCATGTGCTTTTTTCAAGTATATTGAGTGGCAGTGTGTCAAAACATATCCGACCTCTAGAACAAAATATTTGTGGCCAAGGCACTAATTTGAAAGATAAAAGATACTAGCAGCAAGAGCTAACTTTTAGTATCACTCTCCAAGACTTGTTGTGAATCTGGTCAAATAAAACTTTACTGCTGGCATTTCCGGTCAATTAAGTGTCATGAATTTTTTAGGTAGTCATTTGCTTCTTGTCAATTAATAACTATTTTTTTAAAAGCAGTGGAGTGTAATAAAATGCTGTTTCTGAGTGAAGTTCTCTTGTATAGTTTTTTGAAAGAAAACACTTATATAAATAAATAATATTAGAGAAAAATTGTGAAGCAATAAAGTGATAATAATAAAACTGAAGCAATGGCAACTCCAGAACCAAAAATGACACATTTTCTGGTACATTTAATAAGTAAGTAAATCATGGTTTTTCTATTTGTTACAACTTTTTATACCACCTTTGAATGTTTTTATATTAAATTTCACCAAAAAAAATCTTTGGCTAGAGCCATTAGAATTTCAGGATCCCTGCTACCTAGTATACCCAATCCCATTCCAGAATACAGTCTGGCATCTGGCTATGCCTTGTCCAACACTTGCTGTATCATGGGACTCCCAGAATAACAAATGCCAGATTTGGTGAACTTTTCTGAATGGAGATCACCATCTTGCCATTTTGACCTTTATCTGATGTCGGGGTGGGGGGTACAGGGAAGAGTTGTTGCCCTTCACCATGGAATGGGAAACATCCTGCCCTGATGACCCATGGCTTTCTCTGGAATATACACTCTCAAGAAGGGAGCAGTCAATTTCCTTCAGAGCACAACCTCACAGGGATCTTACTCCTGGTTGTTTTCAAGATTGTAGCTCACTCAGCCTACACCAATGAGCACCTGAATTCAGAATGGATACCCAGAGATCTGTCCGCAGTGCTATATAGGAGGTTCAAAACCTCTTTGGGATTTGAGTGTGTCTCCCCATAGAATGTCCCATAGGGATCACCCTGGTGGTTCATCCCTCCACTTGAGTCATAGCTTGCTAATCTCATCACCACTTGGGTTTTCACATTGCGACCATGAACCCTCCCACCCAGCTCAGCTGGATCAGGAGACCCCCTTTCGATCACTTTCCTACCTCCAGTTGCATGTGAAACATTACCTATCAGACCCAGTTATTGGAGTTTAGGATTATATGATGTACCATCTCAGCAAATGAGAAGGATCCCCTCCAGTTTATACCTAGTATCTCGCTGAAAGTTCAACTGCCAGACATCATGACCGGCACAGTTGCCAGCATGACTGGACTCCTGAAGGGGCCAAAGTCCATTCATTTAGAAGGAGGGCAGGAGGTGGGAACACATATCCTATCCTCTTTCTAAGTGAATGGGGTTTGGCCCCATCAGGAATGCTCCATGCAAATCAAGTCCTCTAAAAATAAAGACCATACCGAATGTCTTTCGATCGTGGCAGATGTTATCTTGGAAGGGTGCTCTCATTCTTCATGTCATCTCAACTGTCGTCTTTTACTTAAGAAGGCAAGAGAGAAAGCATTCCCTAGACCTCTTGACCTCTGTCTTCTCATTTGTGATTTTCTCTGATGGTGTCCTCATTGACAAATCAACATTCAAGTCCACCACATCCCAGGCATGCTCCATCATTGCAAGCCATGGGTGACAATCCACTACATTCCTTTATTACCCATGGCTGCCTGTATGGAGATTTCCTTATTTCTCCTGAATATGCATAAACCTGCTTAACCAATCACTGCAATAACAAGTACAGTTTTCTTGCCATTGTGACCCAATATGACATTTTATGCTGTTTGAATGAGCCAATGAAAGTTTCTCTTTCAAACACAGTCACTTATCGATTGATCAAATGGTCACTTTTACTGCTGTGTAGAAGATTGTTACATTGTGTTCTTGATGTATTTTTGTTTATGCATACTCATGAAAAATGAGGAAATCTCCACACAGGCAGTCATGGGTGATAAAGAAGCATAGCTAATTGTCGCCAGTGACTTGCAATGATAGGCATGCACAAATTCCTAGTGGTCTCAGTGTTCTGACAAAATCAGTCAATTACACTGCATTGTCCTTTCACCCCTTGGTCTTCAGCCAAATCTGTACTGCTAAGCTCCTCTTGCTAGTTGCAGACCTGAAAGCCTTGCTATCCAATGCTCTTTTTTTGAATTGGGATGATCTTGCTTAACATGATGTTCTCCCTATCCCTCAGAGTCGCAAGTCTTGCAGAAGTGAGGGAATCTGAGTGCTGACTAATCCTGATGACTGACTTCAGTTGGGAAAACATCATGGATCATCTACCTCCTCAATCTAATGGCAGAGATTTCCCAGAACAACCTTCCTTCTCTGTGCCTGCTGAATCAACCACGAATGTAGGTTTCCATCTGAAACCATAGATGTTGAACCTGCACACCTGGCTCAAATCAAACAAGCCCTCATTAAGAAAGATCTCTCTGAACAAGCAGGGGACAGATTGCTTTTGCAAGCTGGCCCACCGCTTTGGAAGTTTATGATTTGAAATGGAGAGTTTTCCAAGAATGGTGTGAGCAGAGCACATCTATCCATAAAGCATGTCAGAAATAACTAACTTCCTCCAGTGTTCTTCAAAGAGAAGAAGTTAGCTCCCATCATAATCAAGGGCTACTGTTCCATGATCTGAAATATGTTTTGCCCTCATGGAAGGGAGGATATAGGCTAGAAGAAAGACCTCTCCACCCTTACAAATTTTAACTTGTTTTTACCAAAGGCTTTGATCGTATGTCTGAAATAGAAAAAATTCCATCAGTTCTGGTGTGGTTTATTAAAGCATCCTCTGAACCATGTTCCAGAGCATACACGACCTGCTTCTTAGTCACCATAGCTACACCAGGCAGATAGGGGTTTTGTCAGATAACCCACACTATCTGCAGTTTTGCCATGATGGTTTCAATTTTCTGATGGCCACAGCTTTCATGGCCAAAACAGGCTCCCACTTGTGGGGATCAGCATTTAGTCTTGATGTCACTGGCTTCTTGGAACCATATATCCCAGGACCCTATCAGGGATCCAGAGTAGTCCTGAAACAAACTGAGACAATCAGAAGCATTAGAGCTTGCTTGTTCTTACCGTTGGAATAAGGAGGGATGACATTTCCACTCTGGTTCTGTTGTCTTTGATATGATGGGTTATCTGCTCAGCCTACAAAGAACTACCGAAAGTCCAAGTATATTTCTTTGATAATTCATATTTGATCATAATACAGACATTCCGTCTCAAGCCTTCCTCACTGTTACATCACTCCAGCAGTAACCAACGATTGGCAGGATTTGGTGCCAATCCCTATATTCAAGGATCTATTCAAGGAGAGACTATTCTAGTTTGGCTTCCACTTTGGCAAGCAGATGATCTTTTAACACATCTGTTGCTAAAACATGCCAAAAGAAGTGGCAGACATCTATTTTAGATTGGAAGGGCTGGATTTGCAAGGTATTGGATGTAATTTTAATGTATTATGATTGGGCAAGTATTATTGAAGAAACATATTTTACTAAAAAATTTGTTTCCATAGCATAATTCTCAAACTGTTCAAGGTAACTCTATGAAGATAGGAACACATATTGTTTTTGTCCATTTTTCTGTCCAACCATTCAGCCAGCCATTATTCACAACTTAATTTCCAGGGCAAAACTTCAAAATCATTAAGATAGTTTTATGAAACTTGGTATGCATATTAGACTAGTAGTACAGATGAGCCTTTTGGTATGCATATTAGACTAGTAGTCCAGATGAGCCTTTTGGTATGTTCACAATTCTTCAGTTTTAACATTT
Source organism: Margaritifera margaritifera (assembly GCA_029931535.1). Taxonomy (NCBI): domain Eukaryota; kingdom Metazoa; phylum Mollusca; class Bivalvia; order Unionida; family Margaritiferidae; genus Margaritifera; species Margaritifera margaritifera. The sequence goes on from JAQPZY010001659.1 coordinate 4,624,118, forward strand.
TCAATCACTGGTTTCTTCATCCATCCTCATTTACACTTTTATTTCTTTAGCGTAACTCCAAAACCATTAAAGTTATCTCTTTGAAATTTGGTACACATATTAGACTTGTGATCCAGATGTGTCTTGTCTATTCACAATTCTTATGTTTTAATATTTGTAATCATTTCATTCATTTGTTTGTCCATCTTTCCATTACCCACACTTTAGCCTTTGGGGCAAAACATTCAGGTAAATTAATTAAAATAGAATGATCATCAGTTATTCTGATTTCACAGCTAGATTTTGGCAAATTATTTTGTGGTAGAGGAGACTGGAGGCCCCCCCCCCCCCCATCTGCCCCCAAACCTCCAATTGTCGGGCAATAATTGACTTGCTGGTAGCACATGGTGGGATTAGGTGCTGAATCATGATCCTAAATGCCTTAAGTATCACAGCATGATCCAGGCACAAACTGAATCGTGCTTGTAAATGACGTCAAATTATATTAAAATTTCCATACCTTTTGGAACAAGTGTTCTGCAAAGCGCAGTTTTTCATCTGCAAAAGCAGTAAAACCTGGGGATGGATTATAAAAATTTTGTTATGACAGTTCAACACAAACTTTAACCTGGTACGATGCTGCTACTCTTGTTAAGAAAATGATAAATCCTAAATCACATTTCTTCCACAACCAGGCAATAATTACAAATTTCATTGTTTCTCTGTGTATTTTCCACTGATCTAAATTGAGATAAGAATATTTCTCTGCAATAAACAAGGGCCCTAATAAAAATCCTAACATTTATTTATGTGATTCTAATATATTTAGGATATTCAAAGCAGCACATTTTGTTTGTGAATTGATGATGGAAAATGTGTATGATATATCTTTATTTAACAAAGTGATATGTTATTTTTTTAATTAATTTTTGTTGTTCAAAGTATACATTCACCATTAAAGTTAGGACAAGTCTAGGAACATGAAATTGAGAGTATTGCCACTGAAGTACAAACTCATAATGAAATATTTTTGTTATCAAAGAATATACCTTGTTTCAAGATTCTATGTTGTAAATTTATTTACTTTACTTAATTAAGGCTCTGCATTAAGAAAGCTATTTTGTATGTCCTTCTGTCTCTCAGTCTGCCTGCCCATCTATCCATCCTCACTTCTTGTAACCAGCATTGCTCTGCAACCCTTACACATAATTAGATGCCATTTGGTAAGTGAATTGCCTATTACATGAAGATATGCCTTTTAAAGGTTTTATTATTTTAAGTCCAATTTTGATTGAGTTGTTGCCCTTTTTCCATTGTCAGAATAGCTGCCTGCATGTGCAAGGTGCCCATCAGGAATCTACACTCGCTTTGGAAAAATATATTTCTGAAGGAACATTGTTTCCAGTTAGCCCACTTATTTCCCGGACAGGTTGTCTCCAACCAGAGCAACACTGTCGATTAGTTCAGAATTTCATTTCCACACAATAACTTGAGTTCTCCTCCATCTGCCATTGCCAAACTGTTATTGGCTGGCATTTGGAGTAAGGAAGTTGCCTATCAATTTTGGGGTTACAAGGTCAAATGTCAAGGTCACTGAATGTGAGAAGAAACCTGGTTTCTGAACAATAACATAGTTCTACATGACAGACCTGGACCAAACTTTGTGAATGGTTTGTACTTGGGGTAAGGAAGAACCCTGTAGATTTCTGGTGTCTACAGATCAAAGGTGAAGGTCACTGACTGAAAGAATAAAAATGGTTTGTACACAGTAACATAGGTAAATGTCATTAGAGGCTATGAATGGAGGCAACCTTTTTAAACTGAGATATGTCTTGTGTTGATGTTTATGCTGGGATGGTCTTGGACTTTTTGAAAGAGTTAGGTTTATATATAAAAAACTTACATTATTTTAAGAATTTTGCTTTTTTTTGCCTTTAACATATATGCATACATACATGCATGAACAAAACTTTGTGGATAGCTTTAACTTGGAGTAAGGAAGAAGCATGTTGATTTTGGGGTCAAAAGGTAGACTGAAAAATGACAAATGGTTTCTGTCCAATAATTTTAATTTTACATTACAGACCTGGATCAAACTTTGTTAATGACTTGTACTTGGAGTAAGAGAGAAGTTTATTGATTTGGGGGTCAAATGTCAGAGGTTAATGTCAGTCATGTACCTTTACCAAAGTTTGTGCATAAGGTTAAGGAAGAGGCTTGTTGATTTCGGGCTCAAAATGTCAAAGGTCAGGGCCATTGTGACTCATAGAAAAATGGTTTTGCACACAAATTTTGTTCTAGAATAAGTTTCTTTATCAAACTTTGTGGATGGCTCAGGTAAACAAGAAACCTATATATTTGGGGGCCTAAAGGTCAAGGGTCATGGTCATGGTCTCTTGGCAATATATAGCCAGATTTGTAATGATGTGCCATTAAACTCCATCCATCCATCACAGACCTGGACCAAACTTTGTGTATAGCTTGCACTTTGAGTAAGGAAGAATCATATCGATTTTGGGATCAGAAGGTCAAAAGTCAAGGTTGCTGAGACTGAAAAAATGAAAAATGGAAAATAAGAATATAGTGGTTTCTGCATAGTAAGTTTAGTTCAATTCCTTCACCTCACTAAAGCTTGATGTCAATTTATATCAGTGTATCTAGTGATAAATTTGCCCCCCCTCCCCCTTTCAGCTTAGTCAAGAGTCACCCACCAATAACGTAATTGTTTATGCAAAACAAATTTCCCTCCACTCCTTTCAAGAGTCACTCACTAGGAATATACTTCTCATTCAGTACAGGAAAGAAAATGGATACAAAACCAAAATGCCTAAGAAGCAGAAGTACTTTGGTAAATAAAAGTATCTGGTCCATTTTCTTCTTTCAGAAAAGGTTGTGAACTCTTCAGGGCCATACCGACAAGAGAAACTGATTGTATTTCTACTCTTACTGATATTATTGTATTGTAATTATTCATAATGATTGCTCAGTATATCCATAAGATGAAATTTGATTGTCACACTAGTTTTGTAAATCTACATTTTGAAAGAAAAAGAAGAAAAACAATTTGCATGTTACCTGTGACAAAAAGATTCAACTTCTAAATTAAAACTGCAGATACCATCTCATTTACATTACGCACTCTTCCAGATTCTTCATATATAAATCTGATGCAGAATTTTAAAATAAATCGGGTGGAAATGAGCACTGAAAATTTAAAACTAATTTCCAGCAAATTAGCATGGAAGTGTAAATTGTGTACTTATTTCTGGATCGAGTTGATCATATGTCTGATGAAGTCAAAGAAACAAAATCATGTGCTCACATAGTTGTTGTATACATGTAATACATATAATTAGCCAGCTTGGTTGCAGATATAATTCCCATCTGTGCCTGCATGATCTCAGTGTAGGACAGACACTATTTCGATGCATTATCATAATCATCACATACAGTTGTCCATTACTTCACTCTTGCTCTTGTAGCTTGGAAATGAATTAAAACGAAAACAATAAATCAGCAGTGCTCAGCCATACTTCATAGGATATAGTAAGAAAAAAAGAAGTTAATATGTGATTCTAATGAATAAATAAATAAGTAAATAAATAAATAAATGAGCAATTGAATAAATAAAGTAAAAACAAATATTAGTAAAATTTGAGTTATTGCTTGCAATTTTCAAGTGTAGATTACAACTCTTTGTCTCTGTCTTTCTCATTTCCAATCCAATACAGTTTTGCTGTATGCTCATACAAACATGAAAAATTTCAGTCACTGTGGCTTTTTTGTGCATAAATTCAATTTTAGACGTATGGTAGAATTTTGGAGCTCGTAATGCCTGATTAGTTGGCAAATGAAACATGACACGTATGTACACGATCTAAAAAGAAGCCAAGTGTGCATTGAATGACTGATTCTGGCTGTTTGAAGTGTCACACTAGCTGGTGACAACTCTTCTTGAAAACAAGTGAGCTCATTGGAAAGAATGTTCATTCCAGGGCAGCCATGGTAACTCAGTTGGTGGAGCACTGGACTTGCAATCCAAAAGGTCATGGGTTTGAGACTAGCCCAGGCCAGCTTGGGTCGGCTACCTCAGTGTGTCGTTGGGAAAGGCACTTTGCTTCCATTTCCTTTGCATGATACAGCCAATAGTGTGTTAAATGTGCCATTAAAACCCAACAAAAAAGCAAATCATTCCAGGGGTGGTCTTCTTCTAAAGTGGGTGTAGCTTCAAACTGGCCATTTGTGTGACCAGGCAGCTGTCCTGACAATGGGTACATCTCTTCATTTAGAGCCTGATATAGTAGGATAGGGATATAGGAGGGTTACAAATGACATACCTTGCTAGACATTTCTTTGCTCATTTTATAGTGGTTTCATGGAATTGTTGCTCAAACATTGTCTCTTCATCAATACAGAGTCCAGAGTCCATAAAGTGTATGTCAGAGTTACACATCTTGATGGAGTGGAGGTGTTTCACTCAGCAGTCTATAACAATGAAAGTTCTGTGAATACTACACATTTCATGGATAGATTCAGTTCTGCTGTGAGTATACAAAATATTTTATTCAAGGAATATATCTGATCATGTCCTGATAAATAAAGGATATGACATAAAATTCTGCATATTTTAAGTATATTTATCTATTATTTTCTGTTAATTTCAAAGAACAGACATGCAATGCAAGCTTTGGAATTGTACTTAGGACCCCATATTTAGATGCAGGAACCCTATGGTAATCACTGTTTCAGTCTGTCCACCTGTTTCCCAATCCATCACTCCATTCACCTATTGATATGTCTGTCCATTCACACTTCTTATATCCTCCAAAGCCCTTCAACTCTTACACATAATTGGATGCCATTTGTTAGGTGAATTGCCTGTTACACTTAGATGTACATTTTTAAGATTTTGTCTTGTCAGGTCTACTTTTGATAGAATTATTGCCTTTTTCTGTAAGTTTTAAATCTCCACTACAGCAGATCCTTGTAACCAGCATAGCTCAGGAACAATTAAATTTATTCTGATGCAATTTGGTATGGACATTGTCTCATAGAGGTAGATGTGTCTTTTATGGGTTTTGTCTTATAAACTCCATTTTGGATAGAGTTATGGCCCTTGACAGTTAACTTCATATCTTCACATGGGATGTTGCTTGTAACTGGCATAGCTCAAGAACCATTCAACATATTTTTGATGCAGTTTGGTATAAACATTGTCTCATAGACTTACATGTGCTTTTTATGGGTTTAGTCTTGTCTTCTTCATTTTGGATTGAGTTATGCCCCTTGTCAAGCATATTCTTGTCCTCACATGGAAACTTGGAATGTTCTTAGTTCCAGAACCATTTAACATATTCTGTTGGAATTCAGTACAAACAATTTTTCTTAGATCTAGGTCTACCTTTTATGGGTTTTGTTTTTCGTCTACTTCCATCTGGATGGAGTTATGGCCCTTGTCAGTCAACTTCACATCTTTATATGGGATAGTGTTTGTAGTCAGCATAGTTCAAGAACCTTCAAGATATTCTGATGCAATTTGATGTGAACATAGTTTCATAGACCTGTATGTGTCTTTTGTAGGGTTTGTGTTTCTGCTCCATGTTAGACAGAATTATGGCCCTTGTTGACCAAGTTTGTATCTTCACATGGGATCTTACTTCCTGGATGTACATTTGCATGCTTTCCATGCAGTTTCCAGATTTGTTCCATATAGATACTCTCCATAGAATACTTTAAAGTATTTAGACAATTTGCCACCTTTCCATGGAAAATGCCTGTGTTGTCCATGGAATAGGCTGAACATTTTCCACATTTGATCATGAACAGGATGGACATTTTCCATGTAAACCAAGAGGCTGGAAATAGGGTGGATAATGGCCCTGTGTCATTGTTGTGCCAGCATTTCAAGTTCACTTATATTATCATATGCATACATATGACAGAACCAGGATTTCAAACCAGTAGATTTAAAAATTTTGATCAGTAGATTGACCTCTAAACCAGTAGATTTTTTATCGGCATAAATTTTACGTTTCAAGGGGATGGAAAACAAAACAAGTGCTGTTTTTTTGTGCCTTAAATGTATTCTCTTCATACTATAATAAAACAGCAAGTGTGAACATGAATCAGATTCAGATTTTGATGGAAAATGTTGCAATAATAATTAATTAATATGAGTCAGTATATGGTCAAATAATGAAAAAGACAAAGTTGTTTATCTGATAGTTCACTGCAAAGATATTTCTTTTATAAAATCCAATAGCATTTTTAGTTTCATTCACAAGATCACTGTCTAGTGACAACTAATGACATTCATTGTGATTATTAAGCTTTACACTAAAAAGGCTGTCAATAATTCTCTGGTCCTGATTTCCCCTTGAATCACTTTGTATTTTACTCCTCCAAGCTATGTTCACCCCGAGGAGGAAGTTCCTGACTTGGACTTAAGATGTATCCCTGAGCCTCATCCTCAAGGGCTCCTTTCTCTTCATGGCTCAGATCCAAATATCTTTTCACAAGTTTCACCACTGTAAATAAAAAAAATAAAGATTGATTTAGACTTGAAATAAAAATGAAAAAAAAAAATACATGATGTATTCATTCTTTTATTAATAATTTATCCAATCTTTAAAATTAATTATCCTGTAATATATTTTTAACTGATATATTTTTTCTAGGGCTTGAACTTAATTTATGTGCATGAAAACTTCAAATAGTTTATGAAATACAAAAGATGCATACCTTTTAAATGCACAATGCAAATTCAGGACCTTTGCTAATCGCCTGCACACACTTAAACTCTGATATCCAAGCATTGTTGAACTTGTAGTATTTCTTAGCTGGTGGTTTCTTACCACTGGGAGAAAGCACATGTTTCGGCATTTTGACATGAATTGAAGAAAAAATGTAAGAGCTGTCCTCTTAAAACATCTTGAACAATACAATAACAATTAAACAAGACAAAAATCTAAATACTTACTCAAGTGTGTCTGCCGAACTCATTTTTTATGGTCGGTCTCTTCGTTTGATCTCCCCTCCACTAAGGGTCTGCCGATTTTCATCGAAGGTTCATAAGATAGCATGGACCATCTTTTATCCCTTTATTACTTACAACACCTCAAAAAAAACCATCCCGCATTCGGCCATAAACTCCTCAAATTCTAACAATAAGGTAATCAATTAACAGTGGGCTGTGTACACATGACAGCTGTTCTTTAACAATTCTAATCCTATTGCTCTGTCATGCATCATCGCACCGGTCATTGTACTAGTGGAACATTTCCGGTCCCCAATAGACTGGTTCTGGCTGGTTCTCTAATGTGTTGATAGAATGTGTTTTTTTTTTTTTTTTTTTTGGTTGTTTGTTTTTTTTTTTAAAAATTAAAAATTCTTTTAATTTTCAAAAGCAGTAGATTTTAACTATTAAACGGTATGTGCGGTAGACGGCCTTTAAAATGGTATTTTTGGCCTACCGCCGGTAGAATCACATGTATGCATATGGTTACATAATACAAGATTTGGTATCAATGCCACACCTGTACTTTATGTTACGAGAATTTTTAGACCTCATGATTCTAGTAGAGGTGATGTCATTTTTTAAGTTGACAATAGGTTTTTGTCAGTTATAAGTATTCACAGAAGTGCACTTATTCAAGATTGGATTGCAATATAATTCTTATTTACTTGTGTAACATTTTGTGCTTTTTAAGAAAATATCAGGTAATGAAAGTGTGATTTTGGGAAATAGGCTCGTGCAAGTTACATTAATGCCACCGTTATTACCAAGGGTTTTGATACTGTCGGAGCATTACACATTTCCATAAAGGTAAGGTAAAATAGGAATAAAAACGTACCGGAATGTATGACCTAGCTAGAACTGTGTAATATCCTTATCTTGTCTCTTGTATGACCTAGCTAGAACTGCGTAATATCCTTATCTGCTCTCTTGTATGACCTAGCGAGAACTGTGTAATATCCTTATCTGCTCTCTTGTATGACCTAGCTAGAACTGTGTAATATCCTTATCTGCTCTCTTGTATGACCTAGCTAGAACTGTGTAATATCCTTATCTTGTCTCTTGTATGACCTAGCTAGAACTGTGTAATATCCTTATATATCTTTTCTCTTGTATGACCTAGCTAGAACTGTGTAATATCCTTATCTTTTCTCTTGTATGACCTAGCTAGAACTGTGTAATATCCTTATCTGCTCTCTTGTATGACCTAGCTAGAACTGTGTAATATCCTTATCTGCTCTCTTGTATGACCTAGCTAGAACTGTGTAATATCCTTATCTGCTCTCTTGTATGACCTAGCTAGAACTGTGTAATATCCTTATCTGCTCTCTTGTATGACCTAGCTAGAACTGTGTAATATCCTGATCTTGTCTCTTGTATGACCTAGCTAGAACTGTATAATATCCTTATATATCTTGTCTCTTGTATGACCTAGCTAGAACTGTGTAATATCCTTATCTTGTCTCTTGTATGACCTAGCTAGAACTGTGTAATATCCTTATCTGCTCTCTTGTATGACCTAGCTAGAACTGTGTAATATCCTTATCTTGTCTCTTGTATGACCTAGCTAGAACTGTGTAATATCCTTATATATCTTTTCTCTTGTATGACCTAGCTAGAACTGTGTAATATCCTTATATATCTTGTCTCTTTCCATGAGGTTTTCTTTCAGAATTATTGGGCCATTTGGTGTTATAACTGCCTCACTACAATGTCCGGATCTGGGTTTTCATAGTAGACTCAGTGTAGTATGTCAGGAAATCAGACTAACTATGCAGGGATACCTCAGACACTTTAACCTACCTATGTTGTTCATGCAAAACATCCACCTGATAAAGATTTTGCTTTTACGTTTTAGCAGCCAATTATCTGATAGCATCTCCCAAACAAAACTGCATTGAAGGTAGAGAGGACAATCAGCCTCATAAAAAGTTGAAACAATGGGCACAAAAGTATCAAAATGATTATTCAGATACTTGGTCGTGATTAGAATAAAAGCAGGGAAGACAAGTGTTACATTTATTGCATGTTATGTCATATCGACTTGAGCATTGCTTATGGTGGATGAGATGACTGTCGCCTCCATGTGAATTCCAAAAAACAGAGAGATTATGTTGCATTGAAATCTAGCTCAAAGTTGTTGCCTCTATGGGACTTTTTTTACCTGTAGTGTCAGAAACTGAACTGGAGGTCATTAAGGCCGAAGACTATTTTACAAACATTATAGTTGAACATAATGTTGAAATTGCTGCATCAGATCCTGCTTCTAGACTAATTGGATGCATGTTTCCCAATTTGACAAAAGCAAACAGTTTTCAGTGTGGCAGAACAAAAGCTACTGCCATTGTATTACAACACTGTAAGTCAATTCCGGAAGACATTATGAATAATATTTCATCCCAAAACCCTTCATTTTAGCAAATGATGGTAGCAATGATTTTGAGAAGTTGTACCCAGTTGTTAGATATTTTGGTCACACAGAGGGGGGTTGTAACTGAAGCTCTTTTGTCAGTTCCAACATGTGATGAAGTCTCAAATGGGGAAAATATTTTCACATTGTTAGATGAGGTTTGAAAAAGAGAATTTTAAGCTGGAGTAACTGCCTGCAGATCTGGGTCTATGCAGTTTGTGAGGACTAATCAGTAGAACAAACAACATAGACCCTGATCTGCCGGCACATTATGTGATGGCAGATCAGGGTCTATGTTGTTTGCATTTGGACCTGGATTATATGCGAGTATGTATGTAGTTTAATGACTAGCAGCCATTGTAAAAGTCCATAACAATTGATAATTTTTGTCTGGAAGTTTATAATGACAGCAAAGATGCAGAGCACTGAACAATCAGGAATGAACAGACTTTGGTTACACTATATTGGGATTAAATTTTAGAACAATAATTAATATTTTTTATTTAAGATCAGTAAAATGCAACTACATGACCATGTTGACATACACTAAAACAAGCTGCAGAGACCCATCAGTGCATTATGCGACAGCAGATCTGGGTCTGTGCAGTTTGCAGTTCGACTTATCAGCGAGTATAGATGGTACATCTTTTCAGAACCTTGTGTTTCTGTGATTTCAGATACTTGTCATTTTGAATTCTGCCAGTCTTGGCAGTGGTTATTTAGGTCAGAAAGTATACAACATCACAGCAGGGAGTCTCATTATTGATGGCTATATTTACTACAACATTTCATCATCGGTCACTACTAGTCAGCTGCAGGCTGCTCTGTCTGCAAATGCCACCTTGTATCAAGCCAATGGACTGCTTGTGGATTTGAATCAGACTTACGTCACAGGTAATTTTTTAAAAACAAAAGACTTTGTCTTATTCACATTGTTAGATAAGAAGACAAAGGTAGCACTTTCCTGGTGGTAGCTGTAGTAGTAGTGTCATATTTTGTGTCATAATTTGAAGCTTGTATATATGCAGGGTGCATTATTGCACTGTTCACAGGCAAGAATATACTTTAAATCACACAATTTTAGTAAGCACAAGAATTTGCTACAATTTTTTAAACTGAGGTTATGGTGGTCTTATGGTATATGGGCTAATTATTATTAATTCATCTGGCACTATGGCCAGATAAGTTTATGAGCTTATGCAATGGTCCTGTGTCTGTCATACATTGTCCATCATGTCTGTCAACAATTACTGTTTCAAACTTCTTCTATAAAAAAAAGACACTAGACCAGATTAGACCAAAATTTGGCACAGAGGATTCTGGCATAAGTAGCTTTCAAATTTATACAGATGATGCCAATCCGCCATCAAATATGGCTGCTGTTACTAAAAATTTTTATAGGGGTCCCATGTGGCCAATTGGTCTAAGGCGCTCACCTTTACAGATTACTCACATCTCACCACTGTCTGCGTGGGTTTGAATCTCGGTTTGACCAGCATAGGTATGTGAGAAAGATTGTCAGTAGCTTCCCATGGGTTGGTTGGTTCTTCCCTGAGTCTTCCCAGGTTCTTCCTCCACCAAATACTGTAAAACACTTTATTTTCGTGGGTTTCAAATTGCGTGGTTTGGGTAAAATAATACATATTCATGGGAACCTATTATCATGGATCTATCATTTACAAAAAAAAAACAAAAAAAACCAAAAAACACTCAAAAAAAATGATGCGTATGTCTCTGTATAAGTTTACTAGTATACCGACATTAATTTCCATGCATGTGCGAGCAAACAGTTTTAATCTGTACTGCAGTAGTTAAGTTGAGTAATTAAGTTATTCATTGCTAACATCTGGCATGAATGCAGAGATCTTAAAGAAAATGATGACTTCTTTTTCCACACGTCTGAGCTAAAACATTTAATACCACTATTGTAATCTTAAGTAATTAGGTTCTCAGGTGTTCTTAAAGACCGCTATCAAAGAATAAAGTTCTCAACAGTTAGGGATTAGGTGCTTGAGCAAAGCCAATGACTGTAAACCTCTTTTTTCTAAGCAATATTTGCCATACATAAACAGTTCTGCAGAAAGTAAATTTCACCTCAAATGTTAAAATCAAAATGTCACTGGCACAGTGGTTGAAGAGAGGAATACTTTTAGTAAAATCCCAAGTGACTGGGACATGACATGTACAAAAACTCACTGGAGCAATGAGGATTCCATGATTCAGTTCGTTGACCGAATTCTGATACCCTATATGAACTCTGTACGTGACTTGCTTCCACTTACTCAGTATAATCAAAAGGCGGTATCAGTCTTTGATGTTTTCAAAACGCATTGCAAAGAAAAGCTGATGTCTCACTTGAAAGAAAATGGGATTATTCACATGTTTGTGTCAGCCGCATGCATGGATATATTGCAACCCCTAGATTTAACAGTTAACAACTTTTACAAGGAGGAACTCAAATCCTGATTTCATGAGCGGTATTCAACAGAGGTAATTGATCAGTTAAATGAACCGGAGGACAGTGGAGATGTACATTCAAATCAGGTCTCGGTTGACCTGAAAACATCTACCCTAAGCCAATTCATGCAAATTGGCCAATCTGCACACATGACAAATTGGCACTTTGGAGAGACCTGATTAAAATGGGCTTTGAGAAAGCGTGACTAATCTACTGATTGTTTATTTAGCAGCTAGTTGTGCAAACATGTATTCATAAATGGCAATATTATGTGCTTTGGGAAATAAAGAAGGACACAGACAGTGCATAAGTCTGCTTTTATTACTATACTGTACATAAGGTAGAGTCATTACAATCTTACACGAGTTTTCATGTTCATGAACTTTTGCATTCGAATTAAATTGTAATCAGTCAGTTTCAGTGTTCCTCGTCATGCATGTACTTATACTAATGTATATTTCACATTCTCATCACTACAGATAGCCATGGTATTAAAACAAAGAAGCAGGTGATGCTTTTCCATTGCATATGATGGAGGTGGATGGATGTGAATGGCGGCTTGGTTGATATTTTGTTGTGACTTTAAATTTGTGGTCTGGCTCACCCATGAAAACCACAAAAATTGGAACCCCACGAATTTAAAGTGTTTCACAGTATAATGGCCGCTATGTATAGCCTATCATGTCCTGAAATATGGTGTTAATCCCCACAAAACCAAACTAAAAATTGTGAAAATCCTTAAAATGACTTCTCAGGAACCGCTGAACAGAATGTTATCAAATTTGCCAGAAAGCATCCTGGCAGGAAGACCCATTCAGATTTGTAAAAATGAAGCCAATTGGCCATCAAAAATGGACACCATTATTGAAAATAGACAAGCTGCCATTAGAAAACAAATACAACTTTAAAGTACTTCTTCTCCAAAACTGTTGAATAGAGTTGACCATACTTGACAAAAACCATCCAGGCATGATTTTGGAATGGGAAGGTGTCATTTATATTACACAAAGTCATCTGACTTGGAGAGTCTTATTTAACAGCCCCAATTATAACCCAGCATTTAACAGTGGAAGTTAAACTGAATTAAATTCATTCCTGAAATAAACAGTGATATGGGAATATTGTCATGAGTCCAAGATTAATCCCTCTTTCCCTCTCTGTGAGATTTAATTTTCAATCAAAGATTTTAAGATTTTATTTTCAAACAAAGGAGAAACACCTTGCACCATCAATTATAGTTTGATCGCTTGCATTTTCTTGTTTTGGCATAAATTATATGACATTCGAGAGTGGCAGATTTCAGTTTCCATAATCAAAATCTGCAACTAAACTGAATTAAATTTATTGCTGAAATGGACCCTGATATTGGGAACATTGGCATGATTGCAAGATTAATCCCGCCATCTCTCTTTCTCTTTCTCTCTCATGCACAAGAATTTGATGATTGAATACATTTGATTTTCATTTGACATTTAGCTGATAAATTTGATATCATATAAAATTTTATTTGGACGAATAATAAACCAAAATAAACAAATGTGTCTGTAAATTTATAAGGGCAATGACATAGATAACTCAGTGCCCCATTGTGCTCTCTCTCTCAATGAAACTCTTGGTGTATACTTGCTGGGGTAATAAATCCACTTTATCGACACTATATCTACTCTGCAGTGGTACCGGTAGTCAGATGTGATTTCATTGAAAAATTTTAAGTGCAGAGATATTCTCTGTGAGAAGCTGTGGCAACTAAATTCTTAATCCTCTCCACGCTCTCTCCACCCCAACTGTGATGTATGGAGAAATGCAAAAATCACATGAGCTATACTCTCTCTCTCTTTCTCTCTCTATACATATATATATATATATATATATATGGTCGATTCCTTTGTTTTATATGTTTAACAATGTTAAGTCTGTGTGTCTGTGTTTGACATGAAATGTGTATTCAGGGAAAATTTGCCTTTGGTCAGAGAGAAGTCAAGAAATTTTGATTCCAGTAATCTGTGGGTACCCTGATTTAGTAGGTAGTCCAGTCAAGAAGTGCAATGAGCTATATATCATGTAAATATGAATTTTCCTAATAATACTCTTTAAAGGTCAACTCGCAAGGAAAATTTAAAAAAAAAAAAAAAAAAAAAAAATGTCCTTATCAAAGACAGATTACTACATTACGTATATTCAACATCCACTGCATGTCTGATTATTTGTAGGCAATGTTAAAAAGTATGAGAAAATCAGCTTCTTGTTGGAAGACCAGAATTTGATCATTTCTGTAGGATACTCCTAATATATCATGTGGAAAATGTAGAGGTACAGTTATATTTCAGAATATTTTGTACGGAGGTGATATGTATTCATAATTTTTCATATGCAGTTTTGTTTAATATTCTGATATGTAAATAATGATTTTCTTGTCACCAGATCTAGATGAGTGTCAACTGAGTGACTGGAATGAGTGTTCTGTGTATGCCAACTGTACCAACACTGAGGGGTCCTACACCTGTAAATGTCTGCTGGGATACCTGGATATCTCACTTGATCCAAATAAACCTGGACGCACCTGTGCAGGTAAACCTTTTATGTTCCATTTAGCTCTGGTTAGATTCCTCATTAGGAAATTACTGATCTTTTATAAAGTTTTGTGATCAAAATTGGAAATAATACAGAAATAGTTAGATCAAGATGGCATATATCTTAACATCTGTTAGAGAAAGCTTTATAATCGGCAAGAAAAACAAATAACCTCTTCAGTTATGGAACTTAATTAGAAAAACTGTTATCCTCTTGTATACTAATGTTCTTTCATTTTTATGCTCCCACTGTATAGCAGAAGGGGGAATACTGTTTTGCTGCTGTCTGTCCATATGTCTGCACATCTTTAAATCCACCCTTAATCGGTTTTAGTGCAATAGCACAAAAACTATTACAACTTGGAGCCATGAAATTGCACACACTTTATTATGGTCATAAGTAGATGACCTGATTAGATTTTAAAGGCCATTACAGCAATTATGTCTCCATTCCCCACACCACCCCAACCCTGATGGTACATTGGTTATATGCTCATAGTCGGTCACACTTTCTTGTAAGTTAGATATATAAAAAAAAAATATTAAGCCAAACGAGACAAAATTTGATATTTGGATACACTGACTTTGTCCCAAGATCTGATTAGATTCTTGTAACTGTTACCTTATTTTTCAAGTTTTTACATAGATTTTTTTTACATAAAAACTTATGCATGTGAAAGAAAAAATTACTTGAGGTAGGCAAATGAAATTTGGTTTGCATGTTTGTATTAAAATATAGACAACCTCATCAGAGCTTTAGGCCTTTATAGCAATTTTTCAAGTTTGTTAAAAAAAATGCAAACTCTTTGATCTTAGTCACTTTTGACAAAAAGCTTGTAAACATGATTAAGCAAAAACCACTTGAGGTTAACTGTGAAATTTGGTATGCTTATTTGTATTAATTTGTAAATGACCTGATTAGATTTTCAGGTCATTTTAATACATTGTTCATTTTGTAAAGATTTTTAAACTGTTTGGACATATTATTTAGTAAGCTAATTAGGTTTTTAGGCCATTACAGCATTTTTTCCATATTTTTGTACAAATGAACATTTTGGATATTTTTAATTATATAAACCTTGTTACCGTATTTCATATAATTTTTTGTACCATTTAATTTTTTGTACACCATCTAGTTATAAAAATAATTTTTAATTAAATATATTATATTAGTTTGTTCAGAGCACTTTGTATTTGTTGTCAAAACCTTTAAATTTTCGTACATAAAAGTTCTACTAATAAGATTTACATTTGCAAAATAGATTGAAAATATTGCCATTTTTTTAAATACAAAAATGAATGAGAGATTAAAATTATACACAATTAAGGTGGGGTTATTTTGGTTGTTTTCAAGCGGCTTTGAAAATATACCAAGGTACAATTTAGATATGTCCAGTGACCAAAGTACAGTATTCCCTGGTTATAACACGGTAGTTGGGGTCCATAACTGCCAACCGTGTTATGTACTGAATAGTGGTATAGCAAAAATGATTGAAAATTATGTGAATGAGTTTATGTGTGTGTTGGGGGTGGTGGGTGAACAAAACGCCAGTCAAACGTATAGTAATAATGTTAGTTTATGTAAATTAGGTATGTTTTTTTCGCTACATGGTATTTATACATTTAATTCTGTCCAATAATAATGTTTTAAAAGGAAATAAAGATATAATACCAAGCTCAGGTTGTTTTCTTTCAGTCCATATTGTCATACATTTGATAGATCAGATCATATGAGTAACATTAAACAAGGATGTGAACCCCCGATTTTAATAAATTTACTTGCCAATTATAATTTCTATCTACAGCTGCATTGTCATCAAGTTTAAAGTGATTTAAATTGATGAAAAAAATATCAATTGCAAAGAAGAAAAAAATGACTAAATTCAGGTTGCACTTGAGGCCAATGCGTTCTGACGTTAAGAGCTTGATTATTTTTTAATTAAGAGTTCACAATGACTTATTTACCATTTCTAAACACATTTTGCAATTAAACAAATGAACATCTATCTGTAAAAAAGAGCCATGAGTAATATCAGGTCATTTTTGTCAATAAAATATCTTGTCTTCAGTTCAAAACACCAGTTACATATGCTGATTTGCGATTCAGTGACATCACACCATGTGCAGCATGCTTTTAGCAATTCTGAAACACAGAATAACAGAGGTTACACAAGATAACAAACTTACATACATATATGTAATCCCATTAAAATCCAATGATATCCGGAAGAAACACATTGGTTCCCAAAAAGTACTAATCCAAATAGAATAAGCACTGTTCACTCACATGATGTGTATTCTCTTCTTAAAGTATTTCATGATTTTATGTTGTTTGAGACTTGATCATTCTTGTTTTTCCAAATGATTTAAAACATCCTCGTAGCACAGGTTCTTCAACATCGTCCTCCGTAAATCCCTCAAAATCACAATCCTCCTCTTGCTCTTTTGCATCTTGGAAGCTTCCTTCAGTCCCTTTCCCTGCATTACTCTATGCACCTTGGAGTCACACTGTCCCATGCTTTCCCCCCAAGATAATCACCTCCTTCAAGTTTAACTTCTTCAATACATCTGTTGATGAATTTTCACTGGTCACCACTGATTTTATAAGTTCTCTTCTGTAGTTCTTCATAAATGTTGCAATAATCCCTTGATCAAGAGGCTGTATCTTGGAGGTCATATTTTTCGGCAAAAGAACAGCTTTAATTTTTCCATCGCTGCTTACAAGGCTTTCGGTGGGTGCGGCAGTTATCAAGTAACAGAATCAGCTTATCTTCTAGTCCTTTATTTCTTAAATATTGCCTCACTTGCGGTATGAAATGATTGAAAAACCAATTTTCAAATATTGTGGCTGTCATCCATGCATTTTTACTATGATCATACAAAAACGGCTGTGTTTTCATGTTGACATGATGAAAGCAGCATGGAGATTTAAATCTTCCAGTAGTCAGGGGGCACAGTTTGTGGTTTCCTGTCTTGTTTATGCATGCAAGGACTATTATTCTGTCTTTATTTTTTTTAAATCTCTGTTTTTTCTGCTCATCAGATCACATGGCTAGGGTTTTGTCTGGCTGCACTGTAACAGATCACAGAAAGCAGCAGCAAGTATAAACGACATGCTGCTGCTAATCCTCTCTGTGATCTGTTGCTGTCCAGGTGTCAATAAACAATGACCTACAATAAGCTGGTCTTTTATATGATTGGTGGGCTGTGTTTATAGAGATCAAGTTGCTGATCTGCTGGTGTGGCTTTAGTGCTAAAGGCAAATTTGACAGTCCTGTGTACTGTAACCAAATACAATAGTTGACATGGACCAATTACAATAGTGGCTTATTAGAGACATGGGTAATTTTGAGTGTGCAAGAGCCTGTTAGGAATACAATAGCTGACATTGCTTGAATACAACAGTGGCTAATTAGAGTCAAACAGCGACTGTAAAAACATGTTCTAGTGATGTCCAAATCAGGTTCAGCAGTTTTGATGGAAAGTTTTCAGCTGATAGATGTTGAAAATTATTAAAAAAAGTTAAACAATAATTTTCATAATTTTGGTTTTGGGGTCCATAGCATTACTGCGTTATATCCGGAATTGCATTATAGTGAAGCAGGTTATAACTGGGGAGTACTGTATTGTTTTGCTAAGCATATATTATAAATGGTGATTAACTCTGGGTAGATTTTTAATTGAGACATCGAATAATGAAACAGGAGATTAAGAAATAAAAGACCATTTATAATTGTGTGGAAAGGTCACTGATCATTTCATTTTTTTATTACTTTTCTTTAACCACATTTTTTTATGTTTTTATTTGAATCAAAATGAGAAGTTCACGTTTCAAATGGCTTTGAAAAAATACAGATGTATGATCTAGATACATCAAATGACCAGTGTATTGTTTGCTGAGTATATGTATGATATAATTCTATATGAAAAACATAACTATTTGTTGCCTTAAAAATAAAAACTTACCTGAACTATGTTAACTTCACTTAAATTTGTAATTAAGGTATCAAGTAATGAAACAGGAGATTAAGAAATAAAAGAATCACCATTTGTAATCGTGCAGAAAAGTCACTGATCATTTCATTCTTTTACAGTAAAACCTGTCTTGAGCGACCTCTGCTATGAGCGACCACCTGTCATTTACAACCACAATCGTAATGCACGGATCGATTTTATTATATAAACACACTGTCGTAAGCGACCACCTACAGAACGCGACCAGCAACCACAATTTCTTGGCAAAATATGCATTTTGACACTGCTATGAGTGACTGCATCGCAAAAACTGAGACAAACACCACTGACCTTTATTGAGTCCTTTGTAACCACAACCGCTTAAAAGTAAAGACTGTTCTAAACAAAAAAAAAACAAAAAAAATGAGGCTGGCTACCGGTTTCGTAAATTTTTACAGGTCATGCATGTAGTGTCATATGTTATAGATTGTAAACCAGACTAAAGTACATGCTCATTGTTCTAAAATAACACTAACACTGCTATGAATGACCATATTGCGAGAATAGAGACAAACACCACTGACCTTCATTTAATCCTTGGTAACCACGACCGCTTAAAGACTGTTCTAATCAAAAACAAAAGCAAAAAAGATTTTTGGATGGCTACTGGTTTCATAAATTTTAAGGTCATGCATGTAGTGTCGTATGTCATAGATTGTAAACCAGACTAAAGTATATGCAGATTGTTCTAAAATAACACTGCTATGAATGATAATATTGTGAGAACAGAGACAAACACCACTGACTTTTATTTTATCATTTGTAACCACGACCACTTAAAAATTAAGACTGTTCTAAACAACAACAAAAACCCAAACAAAATGAGCCTGGCTACCGGTTTCATAAATTTTACAGGTCATGCATGTAGTGTCATATGTTATAGATTGTAAACCAGACTAAAGTACATGCTCATTGTTCTAAAATAACACTAACACTGCTGTGAACGACCATCAAGACAAACACCACTGACCTTTATTTAATCCTTTGTAACCATGACCGCTTGAAGACTGTTCTAATCAAAATCAAAAGCAAAAAAGATCTTTGGCTGGCTACTGGTTTCTTAAATTTTATAGGTCATGCATGTAGTGTCATTTGTCATAGACTGTAAACCAGACTAAAGTACATGTCACTAAATGCCATTGTAGCGCCAAAGTCAATGTACCAGTCGCGTACATCATTTGTCTTTGGAGTTAATCCGTAATGCCTGGGGTGAATGAGGTCTTTGTCTTTAATACCACTAAGTGAGAACCATTTTCCGGATTTGATTGTCATTGTTAAAGGGTTGCGTTGTTTGTTGCTTTTTTTTGATGTTACAGTGATTACAGCCAATACACCAAGCCATCATCTGTTGACCTTAGTGCAGCAAGTTACACCCTTTGTTTACAGAGTTAAACCCTTAATGTTGTCTGTGAATTAAGCCTTTGACTTTTGTCTTGAAATAAATTTATTCTGTTTCTGGATGAGTTAATTATGTCTTTTTATATCATTCATTGTTACATATACGTTGTGTATATATATATATTCCATATTTCTCCAAAGCCTGATCAAAATTGCTACAGTTGTTATTACAATTGATCACTGATATCATTAACACCTTAATAACAATAGGAGAACCTCCAAAGAAATAAAAGACAAATTCTAACACTGGAGGAAAGAATTATGTAATTGAAAGAAGTGAAGAAGGGGAGACCGCTTGCAAAATAGCAGCCAGTTTAAATGTTGGTAAAGCTCAAATTCAGGATGTTATAAAAGACAATGAGTCAATTAGAAACTAATTCATATGCTAATACATGTACATGTGATCTTCAAATATAAATGTGATTCATGTTTAATGATAGATGTATATATTTATTGCTATATAAAATTATTTTCAGATAAATGCATGCAATATTTTAACAAGAACTATGAATAAAGAATACAATACATGTACAGTGATTGTTTTTTTTTTTTCCTTCTTAAACAGTGCTGACTTTTGACCATGGAAACTTTTTTTTTACAATCCGGGTTATTAGAGAGACCACCTGTCTTGGGAGACTGCTTTTTGTTGGCAGAAGGCTCGGTCTGTCAAGACAGGTTTTACTGTATTACTTTTTTTAACCATGTATTTTGATATTATTTATTTGAATCAAGAAGAAAAATTCACATTCCAAATGGCTTTGAAAAAATACCGATGTACAATCTAGATACGTCAAATGACCAATGTATTATTTGCTGAGTATATGTTTGATATAATCCCATATGAAAAACATAACTATTTGTTGCCTCAATTAAAACTTACCCGAACAATTTGTTAACTTTCCATAAATTTATAATTGAAGCATCGAATAATGAAACAAGAGATTAAGAAATGAAAGAATCACCATTTATAATTGTGCAGAAAGGTCACTGGTCATTTCATTCTTTTATTACTTTTTTTAACCACATATTTTGATGTTTTTTATTTGAATTAAGAAGAGAATTTACATTTCAAATGGCTTTGATAAAATACCAATGTGTGATATAGATATGTCAAACTACAAATGTATTGTTTGCTGAGTATCTGTTTAATATAATCCCAACTGAAAAACAACTATTTGTTGCCTGAATTAAACCTTACCTGACTTTTTGTTAACTTTGCGTATCACAATGAATAATGAAACAGATCGAGAAATAAAGAAATAATCACCATTTATAATCGTGCAGAAAGCCCTTTGATCATCTCACATTGAAAGGGTAATTGTTTTGTTAACTGAGAATCTACTCTCATTCATCGATCCACCCTTCTTTGTCTTCTTTATCTTCGAGAAAATATAATGATTGATGCATATGATCTCTTATTGTCATCTACTGCTGTTCATTAACAACTGGACAATGGCCTTTACAGTACATATCCTTAAACAATATCGTTAATGAGTGCTTTTTATTAAGTTGGTCACTGTAACAAAGCACCATGCACGTTTTAAAATGAGTTCGGAAGCCATTTGATGTTTTCTTATCCAGCAAAAAGGATATCTCAGTACATGCCAAGGTGAAGACCACAGACCATTGGTCAGTTAGTCTTATTGTTTCATTATAGTAATACAAAAATAAAATATAAAAATGTTGTCATTTTCTATCATAAATTTGAAAGTCATTGACTCACTGAAATCGATTCTTTTATATAATATCTTTTAAGTGCTTGTACTGTTTTTATTTGGATATAATTAACATTTTATTGAGATTCTATTCTACGATACACCCCTCTATTGTTATCTTTTGCGGAGAGTACGAATAACAAGTGATGCGTGTAATTGCTTGTCATCACAAAATCTATTGCAGTTTGGACAATGGCCTTTATAGCTCATTGACAGATTTTCATTTCCCTATGGATAGCCTCATTTCCCTATTGGATAACCTCATTAATTTGATCTTGTCTGCCGAATCTTACCCTCAATCTGGTGTCAACTGGAATAACCTGACCAAAGCTCTAGGCATATTTAATTAGCATGTAAATAACATTGTTCTTGTGACAATGGATATCATAATTAAAACAAAAATGAATTGTTTATTTAGAGTGTTAATTAATAATGGGATATAGTAGTGCCCTTGAACATAAGGAAGATTACAATTTTGAGGTACCAGAAAAATACCAATTACAATCGAACTGTAACCTCTCTTTTTCTCTCTCTCCAAAACCTACAAATAAAACTGCTCTGAATACATACTATCTTTCTCACTGACACAATGTTGTTTCATCTCTCTCCCCCCCCCCCTCACACAGACACACACATTCACTAAAAACAACAAGTCTTTTCGAGTTCTTCTTTTTGTTATTGTAATTTGATAATGAGGTTACTGTTTACTGTAAGAATAAAAGTTGCACAACTTTTTGACGGCATGTGCTCATATTGTTGTGTATAATCTACTGATAAATAATACCCATAAATAATACATGTACAGACCATCTTAATTATTTTGCCAACTTAACACACTGTAACAGCTACAAAGAAGTATACTCTGAATACTCATGATCTTGCACACTGAGATAACATTATCGTTTCAGCCATCTCTCCTCTCTCTCTCTCGTTCACTAATAACAACAGAAGTCTTTTTGAGTTCTTTTATTTTTATTGTAATTGGATTCTTGAGTTGAGAGCAGGATGAGACAAAATTTGTACGTTCATATTGTATGTTAGTACCATTAGATCATTGAGTATCGTGTGTCATGTAGACCTTGTTCAGGTGCAATCCCTTTATTTTTTGTAAACGGTCAATACCACAAAATAATAATTATTTATTTTACATCTAATTTTTTGTACTCTGAATGTAATGATTATTTTTTTGTGTACGAAAAAATAGATGAAATACGGTAATACAATTTAACAAAAACATTTGATGTAGACATTTGAAATTTGGCATTCATTGTTTTGTAGGCATATGTTATGTAGATGACTTGGTTAGATTTTTGTTCCATTATAGCTACAGTGTATTGTTAAAAAGAGTTTTCTACAGCTTTTTTTTTTTCCTTTTGCTGCTTGGTTTGCCAAGTTTTACAAAAAAAATTTGGGGTATTTCAGTCCTCTGGGCCCACTTTGCAAAAAGTGTCAAATTTATCCTAATGCTGAAGCTTTCTGTATACCAAACCGTTTCAGTCATTTAAGAGGAAGACTAAAATTTGAACCTTACAAATTAGGAACTTTTTCCTTTTCTTCTGTTGAGTACGATTGGCACACAATGACATTAATAGTCGTGGTGATGTTGGGAGACACATGTCTTTGCTTTTTGAAAACAAATCTGTCTTGGTTTTTAGATTTTTTAAAAAAATACAGTTTTTAACTTTTCTGATTTTGACATTCTTTTGACCAAAAGCATTGTTAGCATGATAAGCACAAACCACTTTAGGTTGACAAATTAAATTTAATAGGCATATTTGTATTTATATATAGTAGCCCTGATTAGATTTTCAGGCCTTAACAGCAGTTTTTCAATTTTCAGCACATTTTGGGACTCTTTATATATGCCCACCATAAGGCATAGGGTATTCTGTTATGATGTCCATCCATCTGACTATCTATTCACTGTTTCATTTCCACACAATAACTCTAGTTCATCACCATCTTCTCTTGCCAAACTTTGTAAGTAACCAGCCTTTGAGTAAAGAAAGAAACCTATCAATTTCAAGCTCAAAAGGTGAAAGATCTAGCTAACTGGGAATAAAAGAAGGAAAACTGTTTCCACACATTAACTTTACTTGTATACCAGATACCTTGACCAAACTGTGTGAATGGTTTGCATTTCAGCTAAGAAAGATATCTATTGATTTTGGGGTCTGAAGGTCAAAGGTCAAGGACACAGTGGCTCTAAGAGGAAAATGATTTGTGTGTGGTATCTTCAGTTCTTTATCACTTACTTTGACAACACTTTATGGATGGCTTGTATTTGAGACAAAGAGGACACCTGTTTGTATTAGGGTCAACATGTCTAATGTCAAGGAAAAAAGGAAAATGATTTTCCCAAAACTGCTTAAGTTTTGTACAGTATGCCTTGACTACACTTTGTAGGTGGCTTGCATTTGAGGCAAGGAAGACCTGTTGATTTGGGGGTTAAAAGGTCAAAGTTCAAGGTCATAGGGACTCCAAGAAGGAAAACGGTTTCCACAAAATAACTCTCAAGTCCTATTCCACAAACCATCATCAAATTTGGTGGATGACTTGCATTTGAGACAATAAAGGCACCTATTGATTTGATTTTGGGATCAGTAGGTCAAAGATCAAGGTCACTGAGACTGAAAGAAGAAAAATGGTTTCTGCAAAATAACTTGACATGGTGAGTGTGTAATATACCATTTATTGTATTCTTATCAGTTTTTTACAAAAAGCCTGGTTAGCATGATTAAGCAAAAACATCTTGAGGCAGACAAATGTGATTTAGTAGGCATATTTGTATATATTGTAGATTAAGTGATTAAATTTCATGCCAGTATAGTAATTCTTGATATTTTGTCAAAATTATTTAGTTGTTTTTACTTTTTTGGTCTGCAGTGGTGCATACATGTTCTACAAACACAAATCTAGTTAATTTTTGTCTTTGTACACTTTCAAATATAGTGGACTTGAAAAAAATGTATTATGGCTACTGTATACTGTATTAAGATCATAAATTCTTTTTTCATTTCTACTTCTTTATGTAAACAGAAAATATTTGCCATTCTTGAATAGATTCTTTCATTTTTATCAAGCCTGCCTTGGCAGAAGTTCGATATAGCGATCACTTTGGTGTTTGTGTGTGTGTCTGTCAGTATGTCTGTCTGTCCACACCCTAAATTAAGGTCACATTTTTTTTTAGATTAAGTTCAATGTTAAAGCGTAAGCTAAAAAAAGGCAGGCTTGGCAAAAAAGGGTCTCTTGTTTATCAACTTTTGATCAACTCTGCTTTCAGTGATAAGTGAAGAAAATCAGGACCCCATTAAAGGGTTGAAGATCATGTCCAATGAACCTGCTTTTGCCCTAGGCAAGACAGTGACCTTAACAGTGACCTTGGAAAGAGGCTCCCATGTTCACTACCAGATTCAGTATGGGGATGGAATTATTGAAATGGCTTTAAATCCTGATCAACTTGCATTTAGAACACCTTACAATTTTTCTCATAGGTAGGTATTTTAAGCTGAATTTCAGTTACATAGCAGAACAGTCTTTCTCATTTCATTTTCAATTGACCTGGCCATGAGGCCAAGTGAGCTCATGGTGTTGTCCTTCATCTGTCATGTGTTGTGCATTGTGGGTCATTTGTCATTCATTCACAATTGCTGTTCAAAACTTTTACAAAGGCCACTTAGCAGAATTTGACCAAATTTTAAAGAAAGCATCCTAGCATGAATCGTTCAAATGATGCCAATCCAAAAATTTGACTGTAAGCATCCTGACATGAAGGTATTTCGTATTTGTTCTAATGATGCCGATCTACCATCAAATATGACCAATGTTACTAAAAGTAGAAAAACATTTAAACAGCTTCTTAAAAAAAACTGCTGAACAGAATTTTCACCAAATTTACAGAAAGGATTCTGGCATGAAGGGCTTTTAAGTGTTTACAAATTATGCCAATTGCCATCAGATATACTTGCTGTTAGTAAATAAAGAAAAACCTTTAACAACTTCTCTTGGTATAGGGGCCTTTCAACATACTTACTATATCATGGTATGTCACACAAAAACCTAATGTTTTGGCCTCCCCCCCCCACACACACAGTTGTGTTTATAAAAACGCAATTTCTGATAAATCTAGTTTAATAAAAGAAAAATGAGAGAGAGAGACCATTTTTGACACAGTGAAATATGCCCATAACCTGTATATAACACTAAACATTTGTGATTTGCATAGCTTCATGCTTAATGCTCATAGAATACTGTCACTTATGTGCAGCTTATACAGATAATTGCTACAGATTAAAAGGTAAATGCAGTAAGAATAAAACAACACCATCATTCCAGGATGATTTTGTGTTGCTAGTTTTTTGGGCATTGCAGTAGGTGAGCCCATTTGGCTAATTTGCATAGGTAAAGTACACGAAGTGGAACAACCCAATTTATTGCAAGTTAGGTAAATCAGGGATGAATGTTGAAGAAAGAAATGCCAACCCATAGACATGCTTATCAGGAATCCCAGCATCATTTTTAAAAAATCTTGGCTGTCTATCTAGTAATGTCAACACATTTGTTAAAAGTAAATAACTTCTATACAATCATATTGCATCTTCCTATGAGCCTAATCATACCTGTACACAGTAACAAGTAAGGTCCAATTAGAACAAAATGGTGTATTTATTTCTCCAATTCCAGGATCTTGAATTCCTTCAACATTTTTGGTAAAGACAATGACTATAAACATTAGTTTTCCTTGCGAATTTATCTGCATCTTCTTTTTTCCTCACCTCGGGTGCCATTTTTCACCTATTTACAGTTTACTGGTTTCTTGTCATCTACATTCAGTTTTTCACATTGACAAGCTATATTCTATGTACAAGTTGATCATATTGGTGCTAGAGTACTTTTCTCTCTACTTGTGTCCAAATGGAAGACTCATGTTCAGAATTGTATCCCCAACAATTTTGAGTTTCGAGTTTCTGAAATGTCTTCAATACAATTCAGATTGAGGAATTTTCACAAACAAATTCATCATAATTAAGCAAAATCCAGAATGGTTGGCACCTCTGTGAAGAAACAGTAGCATGAGACAGTTGAAGTCATCTTTGGTAAAGTTTAAGATTATTGGCTTGTTTGTGAACTGTGGCTAAGTTTGTTGAAAATTGGATTTTACTCCATACATGTAATCATGAAAAAGCAAGGTTTGATTAGTTTGGTAGTTTGGATAGTAAAGTTAGGATGCATGTTTGAAACTCCCTAACAGCAATGCCAATGCAGAAAGATTATTTTCAGTCCTGAGAAAAATTCAACAAAATCTTCAGAGAAGTTTGAACAACAGTGCCATCCTGTCTTTAATGAATGCAAAGAGTAACTCTAATGAAACTTGTATCACCTTCAAACCCACCAATGAACTATTGAGAGCAGTAAAGTCAGCCTTTACAAGTTAATGCTATACTCCACTCTAAAACATAAATGATGGAAAATGAGCACTAACAAAATTCTGATTTTTTTTTATAATGGTTTTTAAAGACATAAACTGTCTATTGTTATGCCTAACCACAACAGTTTTAGGGCATATTGTTTACCCTTGTCAGTACAGTACAGCTCACATAATTTTTTATGGTTATCCCATGCATGAATTCTCATTAACATAATGTACGATTTCTTCGGACATCCAATCACAGCATTGTAGAGGGGTAATTAAAACTTGAGAAAGCATAGTTCTGGCGGTTGCTACATTAACATACAAAAACAAAAATTATTGCTAAAAGTTAACTGACTATGTACTGTTCCAGAAACATAAAGATGATAACGAAGTTAAGTTCATTCTCATACTGAATTTCTGTATACTGTGACAAAATGAAGATGCATTCATGCACTTGATGACAGAGCTGTGTGCATGGGTAGGGGCACTACATACATGTATGTTAGTTTCAGATAAATGTGTCAGAGAGAAACAGAGCATTGTTTAAAATTTTGTATCTTTAATTTAAATTGTACTATTTTGTATTAATTATTAAAGTAGCATTTTTTATATATATTTTTATCACAACTGGTCACAAAAAGTCATCGTAGATACATGTTGGATCACACATGCTTTTTGAAGATAGATGCTCATATGCAAACTAATAACCTAGCACAACAGAAGCCATCAGCACAGTTTTTCTTTGCCATTGACATGTTAATTTCATGTGCGAACTGATAACTTAAAGGCACAACAGCAGATCTTTTCTGCAGGTTTGTTTTCTTTGCCGTTATGTTGACAATAAGCAATGTACTCGGGGATAAGGGAACAGTGTTTTTTTATTGAATGAGCATTTTGTTGAATCATACTGTATAATCACAGGCTATTCCATTTGTTTGATTCTCATAAAAGAAAAATCAATGAAGGAAAGAAGAACTTGTGAACTAATCAGTACAGCTAGTATGAAATTTTTGCATTGATCTGTTTATTGTCTTCTGTTCCTTGCATCAGTCAGACCACTTGAGTAAAGATTATTTGTTAATGAGGAAAGAGAGCTAGAAATAAGACTAGTTGTTTAAAATGGACAATGGTCTTGCTCTGGACTAATTACAAAGATGTAATTCGACCTTTGTTATAATAATCAGACCTACAGCACTTGGTCATTTGGCTCCCTTTCTGTAAAACATCCTTGTTTCAAAATTAATTCCTGCCTTTTACAATTCAACGCTGGAACACATTACCAACAGAAATTATAAGTAACCCATCTATACAAAATATCAAATAAACATTTACCCATTTGTTGTATGTAAATACAGTCAAACCTGTCCTAGTCACCTGTGTTCAGCAGTCATTCTAATTTCCCCCCAGCAAATTTCCTACATAAATGACCTGTATTTAATGGTCACCTGCTTTCAGCAGTCAGCAGCCAGGTGTTTCTTAACCAAACCATGGTTTCACCCTGCCTTAAGCGGTCACTGGAGCGTATCAGCAGTGACTGCTCCAAGTATGCATATTAAACACTTTTTTTGTTTGATGAGCAAGGCATTGTTTAGATAAAGGTATATCATGTGAATCGATGTTTAAGCATTTCATATATCAGTTGTACTTACCGTACTCCAATCATGCTGTCAGTCAAACTCAAAGGTGTCAACATGTCAGCTTTGGAAGTAAAGCATTTTTTGTCCTTACATGAGAGAATCAAAGCAATTTGTTTCCTGGATAGTGGACAAAGTAGTAGTGTAGTTGCAGCAGAAATGGGAGTCGGGCAAACTCAGATCCAATGGATTATTAAGCGTAAACAAGATATTATGGATTTTGAGAGCAACGTTAATCCGGAGTGTAAGATATTATGTACAATAACACCAAATTTGTAGAAATACATGTACATTTCACTTGTGATAGCCCTTACGGTTTATATGCTACTAATAGCTGCAGGAAGCTTCTTTTCATTCCATGATCATCAAAGATCTTGCACAAAAGCTGACAGTCTTTTGATCTTGGTCATTTTGAGCAACTGCTTAATCCATCAATTGTTTGAAGTGTGAACATCTGTTTTAATGCCTAATTATACCAGCTGGCCTAACAAAAAGTCAGTGCTTTTTTTGACATTCACAGGTTAGCTGTCAATTAGTAATTTTATTTAGATGCCATTTCTACTGATAAGTGATGATTTAATGTACATGATAGATTAAAGTGGAACTTTTTATTGTATTATTTTGTTATTTTTCTTTGTGCTAAATTGATAAACTAAATATATGTATCTTGATTGCATACTACTACTACTAATGCTAATGCTTTTCGGTGCATATTACATGTATTTGTCATGAACCAAGTTTGAGAGCTGAACCTGCCTTCAGAGGTCACCTGTCTTCAAAGGCCACTTTGGCCCTTTCCCATGGGTGACTGTTGAACACAGGTTTGACTGTACTGTACATTAATTATATACCTATATATCTATTTCACCTAGTAAACTTGAGCATCAGATGAAGTGTTTTACTTTTTTCTTTTTCTGTTCATTTTCCTATCGCATACTATGCATAATACAGAAAAAGGAGATGAACCTGTTCCAAATCATTTCTGGATTATTAACTGTTTTTAGTAAAGTTCCTCTCTCCCTCTCTCTCATAAAATATGGAATCCAAATCACTACTCTGCACGTTATCATAATCAGTTGCACTTAACATTAGAAACTTATTTTTTTTTACATGCTTCGGTAACAGTTTAAGTATGCTCTGATTGCCTAGCTTTCTTCATTCAATTAGTGGCCTCATGGTTCACACCAAGTTAAATAGATGTTCTTGCCATGAACATTTTTAGTGATTCTACTTATGTTTGGAAGAATTTTTCACCAATGTTAGTTTCAAAATTGATGCTAAAATGCTTAATAAGATTAACCAAATTTTACTTTTTTGATGCTTGATTTGTCAATGTATTTAGGCAATGTTCAGAATTAAAATATTAATAATCTACCAATTATAAATCTACACGTACACAAACTGAAATCTGGAAAAGTTCGTAAGTGGTAAGAAAAGTAATACCGTACTAGACATTATAGCGCCATGGAGAAAAATGAAAGAAAGAAATTTTCCTGCCAGTCGGCGCAAACTCATGACATCGTGCTCCAAAGTCAAGTGTGTGTGTGTGTGTCACATACTCTATCCACTTGGCCACAGTAACTAGCTGTAAGCAATAAGGTCACGTACAGAAACATGCCAAATACTATTCAAAGAAATTGTTTGGATTTATTTGTTTCAGTAACCATACACTCAAACAGTCACAAATAGGAAACTACATACTTTAATATCTGAGTCAAAATAATTAAAAGAAATAGATCTATATTACAATTAAGTTATGACATATCATTTCCATATGATTTACTATTATTTCTATGCTGATCAAAAATTTTGTTTTTATATTTTCACCTTAAAAAAATTAACAAATAATAGGATACATGTGGAGACAATACATCCATGCAGAATGCCCTAAATTTGTTGGAAATTAAAATCTCTGAACATCTGAGATTTGACAATTTATATTTTCCACATTACTATGCATTTCAGCAATAAGTTGAGTTCTGATTGATTACAAACAATTATCATGCTTCCGTTGTTAATGTCAGGACCATAATTGGGGCTATTAAATGCAACGCACCAAGTCAGTTGTCTTAATGTGATAGAAACACACCTTTCTCAAGCTGAAATTGACATAATCTTTTGATGCTAACCCTTGGCATTATTTCATAACAGTGTTGACAATGGTAAATGCCTTGATTTCTGTAGAACATCTGCAGAAGTCAAGTCTTGATTAGGGAGAGACCATTTAATTTTCTAAAGGGGGGGGGGGGGAAATGCTTGAAAACAATTGTCTTGCTCTGATTTATAGAATAAAAAAAGACTTTATTCTATTCCTTATTTTACTTGAAACAAACTTAGCCTCTGATGACAGAAAAAATGATCCCGGTTGGAAAGAACATTTCGCACCCAATATATTAAATGGTCAGTCCCTTTAGTACAAATGCAGTCAGAATTGAACTAGTTCAAAGTTGTGCATATTCAGCCTCATGACTGTGTCATTACTGCTTAAGGAATAAGCTTGTGGTTTGCATTTCAGTGTAAATTCAGTGCTTTCGGTTTGTTTGTTTTTATTTTGTAAAGAGGAGCGGTTGTCATTTGGAATTTAATTGTCCATATCTCAGAGGATCACTTTTCCATTGTAACAATAGGATAAATTTATGCTGTTCAAGAGAATCTCAATAAGATGTGACTCTTGTCAAGTCAGTGCATAGGTTTGTTCAGATTTCTTTGAATAAAGTAAGAGTGTAAGTTTGCAAAAGAAGTCAATCAACCTTTTTTAAATATACATGTATTGTATATACAAGACTTTTTAAATAATTTTTTTATTGTCCAAATATATGATTGAAATAAAGATGACTGATCTGATTTGAATCACTCTTGACCTCTCAGTCTTTCCATGGGTAGTCTTCATTCATTGCCTGTTTAAATGTCAGTCTGTAATGTCAACCAGCCCATCCACAATGGAGTTGCCAATGGTGTGCCTGCCAAGGTGTGGTGGTGAAATGTAAGTATTTATCCCTCCACTGTGGAGTGTTATCGTGGAGTGAACGTGGAGGGGATTAAGTCTCCCACAGCAACGCATGGGGAATTGAAAAATTGTGTGAACTGTACTGTACATCCTTCCATCCAGCTGCCATACATTGGCTAAGCTTTGTGTTTAAGTCATTACAGGCACTGTGGTAGGGCATCCAGGGTATCTGTGATTGTGTATGTGCATGTGTGTGTGTGTGTGTGTGTGTGTGTGTGTAAGGTGATGATATATGAAAATGCACTGTCTGCCAGGTTTTTTAAAAAAATGTATTAAGTTCTTCAAAGAAAACAGGTATTTTATTTTTTGTATTCACTTTTTGAATTTCCAGTCATTATTGTATTGGTTTGGATGACTAGATAGCTAATTCTCAATTGTAATATGTCACATACTTGGGTCATATGCACTGATCCCTTGGGACCACAAAACCCACATTCTGAGTTTCCCCCAGAATCCACCACTGTCTAGAAGGTTGACAGGTATGTTTCAGTATTGGACAAATGATGCTGATGTGCCATCAAATATGGATGAAGATACAAAACTAGAGAAATCTTGAAAAAGTTCTTTTCATAATGTATGCAATCGACAGCATTGAAAGAAATTTCAACAGAAAGCATCATACTGACCCAGATTTCTAGTTAGAGTAAAGCAAGAGCAGTAACCTAAGATAAAGGAAGATTTAGAATCACAGGTTTGGGGTTATGCAGAGTTCTTCCCTATGCCAAAAAAGAGTTTTAAAGAGATCAAAAAAATTATTTTAAGAATACAATTGAATAGAACAAATAAATACAAATAACAGAATAATACGCATTAGGGATTATAATGAAAGATTTTTAATTTAAATTGAGGAATAATATAAAATAAGTATGTAACAGGTAACACTATGCTGATAATAATTTGATAATATATTTATAACACTAGTTTGTAAAGTGCCAGTGGTTTGCATGCTCTAGTTTGTAAAGTACCAGTGGTTAGCATGCTGGACTCCTATGCAGGAGTACCAAGTTCAATTCCTAGACTAGCCCAGGTTGGCTACTGTGTTGTGTCCTTAGGCAAGACACTTCGCTCTCATTGCCCAACAAAAACTAACTAAAGCCACTAGGCAAAATACCTTAAAACTGGCTTATCCCAATCAATCCAGAAATAATGTTGTGCATCCCAGATGCACGCCAATTTTTTACCAATGAAAAAAGTTATGTGGAAATTTACTAATAATTCAATGTAAGCCTCTAGGCTTGTAGCCTCTCTGATGTACACCAGTAAATGTATCTAATGTATCAAAATTTCTTTAAATATTTAATTATATGAAAGAAAAAATTTCTTGTAAAAACCATGACCAAGTTTAAAAAATTTTATTTGTAGAGAATTATTGCTAAAAATTTGACCAGGTTAATATTTGTAATATTTTTAAGCAAGTTTGATAAGTTTGGCTTAATAGAGTTTGACTTGCTAGTACTGTGATATTAAAGTACCTGAAACGTTTGTTGTTTATATGTTATCACATGTATTGTGCATTATTTTAAGACATTTTATATATTCAGTGCTATTACTCACCTTTAATTTCCTTCTCAAGTTCCAGGGGTAATTCGGGGTAATTCTCCTGAATGGCCCCTTCAGCCCCCACCTTAAACTTGGGTGTTTCCTAGGCAGGGATTTCAGCAGGGACCTGGGCCCATCTCTTCGTTAAGTCTCTTGAGGCTCATACACTAGTTACTATAGCCTCCTATGCTGATCTTTGTTTGGCTGCCACCATCAGTCTTTTGAAGGAGGAATTATCTCCGGTCACTGTGCAGAATTTGTTGGAGGCTGTTGTCAAGACATCGAGATGCACGATCTTGATGCCCATGGCGCTCACTGCCGAGCTTCTCCACATCTGTAGGAATGCTGAAGACATAAAAGTTTTTTTCTGGAGCACAGCAAAAGTCTTTTGTCAGCCATCCTGCTTGATGCGAAGACTTTATTCAGAAGGCAAATCCCTACAGTTGCCTTGCAAGACTTGAGGGATCAGCATTACCTGTTGCTGGCTGCAGTACCAGGCTCAGCTAAACCAGCAAAGAAATAACCCCATCCTGAAAAGGTCCATGGCTCTTCCACCTATACTTTTTTAAGCAGGGAACTCCTTGCCACCCATCTTTCTCACAACTAGGTATCCAGAGGAGCTAGGAGACGAAGTCTACATGCACCTTCCCCTTCCCTAAGGAGGGGGTAGTCATTCCAGGGAGTCACATCTCTGCCAAGTCCTCAAAGTCCCAGTTGGTGCCAGACTGACTCTTTTTCAGAGGCTTGGTTTTGTCCTCACAGATGATGCGTGGGTCCTATCCACAATAAGGGAGGCTTTAGGGATCCTCCACCTCTTTCAAGGACCCCAAGTTGGTTCCACCAGTCCCATCTGGTATCTAAATAAGAAGAGGTGTGCACAACCTCCTAAAATCCATGATTTTATTCCCAGATCGTCTTAGTTTAAAAAAAGGGGAACATGTGTGACCTGTTCTTGATCCTTCCCCATTGAACAGTTTTCTTCTGGAAGAGCATTTCAAGGTGGAGACATCTGTCTCGGTCAGAAATGCCATCAGGTCTAATGACAGGCTGGTCTTCATAGATCTCCATGGTGCTTATCTTCACATCACCATCATCCCAGTCCACAGGAAATTCCTGTGGTTTTGTCTAGGACAGGAGATCTTGCAATTTGAGGCTCTTGTGTTTGGCCTAGCTTCTGCTCCCAGAGCCTTCACCATGGTGATGAATGTAATAACAGCTCATTTAAGGTCCTAAGAGGTCCACATCATCCAGTATTGTGATCACTAGTTGATGTTCAGTGTCCTCAGATGTGCCTTTCTGAGGGATATATCTCTCTGTTGGGAGACAGTGACTCATCTAGGCCTCATCAACTGCGAGAAGTCAGATCTGATCCCTTCTCAGAATTTTGTTTATGTGGGGATGAATTTTCTCATCTGTCAGGGAGAGTCTGTGCTCCTTCTAGTCTAGCAGGATTTCACAAATACTGTTGCTCATAGCAATACTAGGCAAGAAGACTTCATTGTTGGATTGCCTCTCCCTCTCTCTGCTGGAGACTCTGAAGGTGGCAGTGAACTTAGTTCCCCTAGGAAAGCTTAATATGCAGCCTCTCAAGTTCTTGCTTATAGCAAACTTGAGATGTCACAAGGACTCAGTCTGCTCAGATCCCCTTAGGATCCAAATTTCATCATCATCTGAGTTGGTGGAGAAATCAGGACAGGTTCCTTCCTGTACACTGACATCTCAGATTCAGGTTGGAGCCCAAGGGCTTATAGTCTTGGGAAGAATCTTCCCTTGAAATCAACAATCTAGAAATGCGGGCTGTTTTTCTAGCAGCACTTCATTGCTGCATCACAGTTGCTATTGACAACACATCGTATCATACATTAGACATCAAAGGGGTACTCATGCCCCTTCTGTCTTCTTGGAAGTCTGGAACCTCTGTTGGACAGCTTCAGAGGAGTTCAGGCTCAGAGTCTTCAACATTCCAGGCAAGAGAAATATTTTGGCAGACAGCCTGTCCAGATGTGAACAAGTACCAGTAGTCATTATAGAATGGTCTCTGCATGAGTTGGTAGCAGAGACACTTTTTCATCTGTGGGGAAGACTATTGATAGCATTGATCACAATTTGGTTGAAGAAATAGCTCCTCCTTTATGTCTCTCCAGTTTCAGACCAGATAGCATGGGTGGTGGATGCCTTCAGTCTGAGATGGGATTGACTGTATGAATAGCCTTTCCACCATTCACAGGGTTCCCATGCTACCGGGAAATTGGGAGAAAGAATAGTTTTGTTCCCGACTGGAAAAAGCCCTATAATTTAGCAAATACTGATCAAAGTTGTGGAAAAACTGGAAATTTACAGCCACCACTTAGTTGCAGAAAAAATTCATAATTGAGTCGTAATTGAACTGATCTTGAGTTAAATTTATTGAGTTCTTACCAGAATTTTTGGAGGTTGCGAAACTCTTCAGTCAGTTGAGGTGCAGTTGATGTATGGATCATTTGGGTGCTTGCCCATACATAGGGTATTTGTATGGTCAATCCAATCACTCGGGTCATCAAACTGGTCAGGTAGACTGGTTACCATGTAGTCAGCTCCATATTGGTATCTTTACTTGCATAAAAGATATGAAAACCAATCTAGCACCATCATGTGAGAGTTGTCTGCGACGTGTGATCTCGATAAGTTTAAAAGAAAAATAAAGCTTATCTTCCCCAGTTCCCTTTATGATATTATTTTGGTAGTTCGCACTGGAAAATACATCATCATGATCATTAAACATTATTGTCAATAGCAACCATTGACACCACTCACAACCACAATTCACCTTTGTGGTGAATTTTACTCTAAGACTTTGCTAAAAAAGAAGAAATATACCATCTGCTGGTGCAATTTTCAATGCAGAATCCTACAATCTGGGCGTACTTGACATTAAATATACAGTCCATAGTCAGATTATATGAAAGTAGATGTTCAGGCATCAACCAGTCATAAGTAGATTTTAAAAAAAATTGTTCTTTTTATACAAAGGTGTATCATTTTTAAGGGCATTTTGTGAAAATTTAAAACAACCTTTTTCTAAAACACTTTCTTCATACCAACATGCAGTTAAGGAAAGTAAGGTTAACATTTTTATTCTGTAAATGTCGATGAGTTACATGCAAATTTATATGAATTTAAATAGCTATACTTATTTCTAGTGATACATCCTGTGGTTTAGTACATAGTCATATATCTAATTCAGATGCTATGGGAGAGTCTAAAAAAAGAAACAGCTTTTTATTTTAAAAATGCAAGTTTTCGAAGCCAGTTTGTTGTTGATTATGTTTAGTAATTGTCAGATGTGAACTTTGAAAAAAATAAATTTCATCCAGGAGAAAACTTGGAAAAGACCTCCACAATTTTGTTTCAAAAAGTGTGGGAACCCCGCTTTCAGAATAATCTCTCAAGTTCTCCACCGAGTCAGGATCTCCAAGTCATGGCTCATTCTGATAGCTCCCTTTGGTCCTAATGGTTGTGGTTCAGCAATCTCCTTGGCCTGTTAGTTGATGCACCCATCTTGATTGATGCACCCAGGGAATTACCACAGAGGAGGGATCAGCTGTCGCAGCAAAGTAGGTCCCTCTTGCACAAAAGTCCAAACATTCTCCACTTTCATGCCTGGCTGATATCAAATCTATCTGCCAGGATCAATTTTTTAGCAGGGTTGCCAAATGTTATTGCCTAGGCTAGAAGGCAATCGACGTTCAAGGTTTATGATGCCAAGTGGAGAATTTTTTGTAATTGAAGCAGTATGAATGCATTGATCCTGTCTGCCCTCCAGTAACTGCAATTGCAGATTTTCTTCTTTTTCTCTTCAAGGAAAAAGACTGAACAGTATCCACCATTCAGGGCTATAGGGGAGCCCTCTCCAATACTCTCAAATAATCAATGGGCTCCATTGTAAGGCCAGATCCCCATCATTCAGAATTTATTAGGTACTGGTACCCGGTACTTTTAGCTCCAGAGACCAGTCTTTTGCTCTTTAACTCATTAACCCCAGGAGATTTTTTTCCATTTTAGCGTGAAATGGGGGTAGGCAATGCATTGTTGGTGTTACTTCTGAATGCAGCAAAACACATCTGCTTAAGAAAGTTTTTCGTTTAGCCGGATGCTTAGGTGTATCAGAAACATTGTTCTTGATTGGCTAGTATGCTCGCATATGTGCAGAAGGGTAAAAGTTGTTTTTTTGTTGTTTTTTTTTCATATTGGACCCCCGATTTTTGTGTCCTGGCCCCTTTTTTCTCCAAATCTCAAACTTATGCTACTTTTTGCAAAGGTTCATCTGTCTGTGTGCAGTTCAGACACGTCTGCTTTAGAGCTAAGGCCAAAAAGTCTAAAATCCGGACACAAACTCCAGTTCCAAAACTGGCAATTTTCGACCTAAAAAAGATCGGGTCTAAAAAAATGCATTTATTTCGCTGTACTTTTTAATACGAGTAGAAAGTCAACATTATTTGGTATCATTGTAGAGCTATATCTGTCTACTTTCCTGCAATACCATCCACTTTAGTGTATCTTAAATGATGTTGATGTTACACAGCTCGGGAGTAGGGTACAACCTCACGATGCGTAAACGTGGCGCTAGGGGTTAATGAGTTAATACCTAGATGAAACCTCTTTGGTCATTATCTAAGCCTCCTTATGAACCCTTAAATGAAGCTTCCTTTGAGAACCTTACCCTTAATAACATTCTTCTTTCTTTCCCTACTGTCAGTGAGGTGAAGGGGTGAAATTAATGCTTACTGGTGGAAAAGGGTTGTTAACAGTTCTATGGTAATTATGATTCGGTCTCTTTTCTCTGCCAACCTGGGTTTCTGGCCAGGAATCAGCTTATTTTGGTAGTGCCTGATCCTGTTGAAATCCCCAGTCTCGGTTGTATCAGTGCTGGGGATGATCAAGATAGACTCCTTAGCCCAGTTAGAGCTTTATGTTTCTATATTTGTCTAAATCAAAAGAGAAAAGTAAGGGTTGGAACTGTCTTTTTCATGCTCTCAAAGGTATCTCATATATTTTGGCAGCAACCATCTTGAGGTGGATTGTTTTATCAAAAGAGTCTGTCAAGCTCTCACTGAGAGAGATCTCGCTTTCATGAGAATCAAGACCCAAAAAGGTTAGGGCTATTGCTGCATCATGGGCCTTTCTCAATCATTCTTCCATTGGATGATATCAAGAGAGCAGCATTTTGGTGATCTCACTCAATATTCGTGTTGTTTTACCTTTGGTCAGTGTCGTACCATAGTGAAAGCATTTACATAAGGTGCCCAATTGTGTTGGGACATCCTCCAATCTACAGCAGAGCACTCTACTGACAGCAGTGGTAAGTTTACTTTGACATCTTATATTTGGGTCATCTGAACCTCTCACTGGGCTGGCTAAGTCAGCAACATAATAACAGTAAGTAATGCATTTTTTTTTACATGGGAGTGGGGGAAGTCATTTTAATGATGTAAAACTTGCCTGATGTTATTACCAAATTTTCCTCCAGCATCCCTGCTCTGATGTTCTTTTAATATTGATCCAAGACAAAGAAGGATGAATTTTATTCCAAATGAATGGAAATAGGTAAGGAATTAGAACGGGATCATGTTGAATTTTGTTCTAGACCTCCAGTTGATAATGGGCAGTAAGGAATATTCACCTAGAACTGTGGACTAGCACCAGGAAAATATAAAATAACATAATAACAGCTACAAGCAGGTAAGTATTACAAATACCTGCCAACTTACCAGACAGTGTTGGGTGGTTTTTGAGACTCAAAGGTCCCAAGGGGGTGGTGGTGGGGTCAGTGGACCCAACCCAAAAAAGCAAAATTGTACAATTGAGAACTTAACTGCTCAAATAAGTCTATAGAAAATGACTGAAAATTCAAATTTGAATAAAAGAAAATAAAATATCTATGAAGCACTGAATACACTTTCAAACAGAAATTAGTCGGTAGACTTAGGGACCGAGCATTTAATTTTCTTGGGCAGGGGAGGAGAGGTTGGGGTTTTCTTTTGAACTTGGATATTTTATTTTCTTTTGTTTCAAGATAATTTATATTTTTCAGTAATTATCATGGATCTAATTACTTCTTGTTGTTTCTACAAATCAGAGCAAGAATGTTTTTTCAAGCTAAATGGGGGCTTGACATTTTTTTTCTACCCTACCCCCCACCAGAAAATTAAATGGTTGGTCCTTTAGCATTGTCAAATATCATCACCACACCAGCACACATATGTACACACACTCAGATAATCACAACCACATAGACATTAAATAACAAAAATACACCATGTTTCTGTCTTTAAAATCCATTGGACAGTGAAATACAGTCTTTACTGCTCTCAGTAGTTCATTGGGGGTGTGTGTGAAGGTGATGCAAGTGTCAGTATAGATTGGATGGTAATAATGTTCAAAAAGCCCAAAGATCTTGTTACATTTTTCTCAGCATAGAAAATGATCTGTTGCATCTAGATTGCAGTGTTAAGCATCAAATGACCACACTAATTTTGTTTCTTCAACATGCATCTCTTTGATTTACCTAACTTTAAATGAATTGTATTGTTCCAAGTTAGTGTGCTTTACCCATGCAAATTAGCCTAATAGGCCCTCCTACAGCAGCACTCCAAGGACTTAAAACAACATCACCGTGGCTATTATCAGCCAGTTAAATAATCTATGAAATGGTGGTTGTTTATATTTGACTGCCATACCTTTTAATTGCATCTATGACAGTTATATAAACTGCCTCCAGGATAGTTTTACAGGAGCACTAGGCAGGACTATTCACTATTTATAAATGCTACAATTTACACACATATATCACAGTGGTCAAGAAAGGTTTGACTCTAACTGTGTTTTAAAAAAAAAACAATTATTACTAAGATTACTGAAAATCATGTTTTTTTTTTTAAAAAAAAAACTGTGTTGAGGGGTTTGGGAGTAAAAAATCCTTTTTTTTAGTGATGACCCATCATGTTATGGCAAGTATGATTACATAAATAAAATTAGTTTACACCCCCCCCCCCCCATTACATATTAAAGTGTTTCTCAATCTATTCTTTTTTCTTTGCAGGTATAACATTGTTGGCAATTTTACTGTCAATTTATTAGCTTCCAATAACATAAGCAATAGTCTTGCATCCATGAACATGATTGTGCAGCACAATCTTGTGGCAACTTCTGTGACTTTGAACAGCACTGAACTTGACCCTGTGTATTCAGGTGACCTTAGGCTGACAATTATGCCCAGTTCAACTAGCTTGATATTCAGCAATGTCCACCTAAGTTGGAATTTTGGCGATGGTTTGTCTTCGTTTTCCTATCTTGACCAGATGAATTTTACCAATGTCTTCATTACAAGGCATGAATATGGACTAGGGGAGTTCACTCTTACTGCCAACCTTTCTAATCTTGTCAGCTGGGTGAACTTGACTAAGATTTTCTTTGTAGAGGAGCTGATAACAGGGCTAAAGATATCTGCTACACCAACAGTTTTAAAGCCAAATGATGTTATCACATTTATCATTACAACTGCAACTGGTTCAAATGTTACTCTTGATTTAAACTATGGAAATGGGAGTAAAGAAATGGTTCTACTGAACAATATCCGTCGTGGGTTTTACATGCACATCATGACCAGAGTTTATGATATGCCAGCAGAATATAATGTTACTGTTAATGCTAAAAATGTCAAAAGTGAGTTAATATATGCCCTGCCTGACACAGTTTTTGTACAGAATCCAGTTGAGGATTTAGTCGCTAGAGTGGATCCATACATAGCTGTGCCACCCAGTATAATTTCTCTGAGCATAACCTATCCAAAGAATGTTACATCAGCCCCAACTTCAGTGACATGTGATGTCGTTCTTAATAGGCAATGGAAAACAGCACAGTTCGCTCCTAATATCACTAGTACAAAGCCATTATTAATCCATGTTAATGCATCAGGATTTTTGGATGAAGATGAAATATCAGTCAACTGTAGTAACAAGTTATCCTATCAAGTCTTGCAAGCCTGGACAGTTCTTCAGGTTGTCCTGTCAGGAGTATCTATAGAAAGTGATAAATTGTACATTCCGGTTGATGGTACTGTAAATTTTAAGTTTCATGTTGGGGGAGGGTCTCATGTCAGCTATGAATATATATTTGGAAATGATTTACCAATAAGAGGCATGCTTCCTCCCCAGGTTAATTCCGATTACATCATAAATGACTTCTATACCTATGGACTCCCAGGCTTTTACAGTGTTAAATTTACTGTAAAAAATTTGGTATCTGTAATTACAAAGAGCTTAACAATTGGGGTTTTAGAAGAAATCAGAGGGCTGAACTTAGACAGTTTTTACTATCAAAGTGACATTAATAAAATACCAAACTTTGGCCATGGGGACAGCGGTAATATTTTTCCACTTGAGCGAAATCTTGTGCTCAACTGTTCTGTCCTCAGTGGGAATGATGTCACATACATGATAGATTTTGGAAATGGACAGAATTTTTCAACAAGAAATTTGACAATTTTTTATAAATATAGGAATCCTGGAACATATATAATTACTGTAAATGCCTCGAGTCCTCTGTATTGGCAGCAGAAAAATGTTACAGTTGAAGTGCATCAGACTGTTCAGCTGTATTCGCTGAAAAATGATGGTCCAGCTGAAGCATATCTCATGATAAATCTTACCCTCACCTTGTCACGAGCTGGTACCAACTCTTGTCTCCTCTGGAACTTTGGAGACAATTCCACTCCTGTGCTCTATGGAGGGTACTCTTGCATGCAGGATGCTGGAAACACAGGTTATGCATACAGAGAATGGAATGGATCTGTTGTGCTGACACATTCCCATATGTACCGAAAGAATGGCACTTTCACTGTAACTGTGAATGGCTTTAATAAAGTCTCAGCAGCCTCTATTACAAATATTGTTCTCATAACTGGAATCAGCTGTTTCTATCCCATACTCCATTTTATTGGAGGTGGTCAGGTCATAGACAATCCAGTGACAACACTACTCTCCAATTGGATAAGTATTGAGAGTACAGCTGTTATCAACTGTAAAGCCACCAAAAGTGCTGAATACAAGTGGAAAATATTTAGAGTAATCCAAGGCCAGACTTATCTGGACATTTCCTATCAAGAATTCAATGCAGATATTGCACAGACAGACAGATTGAAAATTTACTTCCGACCAAGGACACTTGATATCGGTCTATTCAAAATTGTCATAAATGTTTCCATGGGTGGAATTCCTGGTTTGTATTCAGAAGATTATCAATACCTCAGAATTATTCCTTCACCGCTGGTTGCAAAAATAAAGGGTGGTAATGCCAGAGCTATCGGTTATGGTAAATCTTGTACTCTTAATGCTCGGGATGAGTCATATGACCCAGATGTAGATTTTGCAAATAAAACTGACTTTGTATATGAATGGTGGTGTCGACAGGAGTGGGAGAAATTTCCTGAATCCAGGATAGATGAAATTACGATTCCAACTGTAGATGAAATGTACAACATAA
Organism: Margaritifera margaritifera; assembly: GCA_029931535.1. NCBI lineage: Eukaryota > Metazoa > Mollusca > Bivalvia > Unionida > Margaritiferidae > Margaritifera > Margaritifera margaritifera. The sequence goes on from JAQPZY010001659.1 coordinate 4,666,789, forward strand.
CAAGAGTAGGAGGCTGTTTTGGAACAGGGATTGGGAAACTTCCTGTATTTGATGGAATCTTAGAACTCTCCTCACTTCTACTGGAACCAAACTCGACAAACATTTTTCGTTTGATTCTCCACAAAGGAGACAGAAGTACAGTCTTTGAGCAGTCCATCCAGATTGTGCTTGGAGACCCTCCAGATTTCTTTTTGAGGTAAGATATTCTGTAAATTGTAGAATTACATTTCACAAAAAAAAATATGATTACCAAAATATATACCTAATTTTCATTCCTACCAGTAGACTTTTCCACAGCGTAGACAGGAAATTCATACCTTGCCTTCTTTACTATTTGTCTGTAAATGAAAATTACATGTAACCTCAGGTAAGAACAAGTAAATGATATCTAAAAAATAAAATCTGCACAATTTAAAAAGTTAGTTTTTTTTTCTAGATCTGTACTTGCTAAAATCTTCCAAACAGAATATTTGCAATCCAATACAATAAAATGCTAAATGCTAAAATTAAAATTATGAAATTTGTATGCCTCTTATTACATGTAATTTAACATTTTACAACCATTACAATAACCTGCTGTAAGGAGGGTCAATTAATGGAAACTGCTTTACGGACAGTATGGCTGGTGCAACATAGTGTCCAGTTATTATAATCCTTGTGTGCATGTCGTGTCTGCGTGTGTGTGTGTGTATGTATATATATATATATATATATATATATATATATATATATATAGTACAATTCATGTAATGAATAACAGTCCTTTCAAGTGCACTGGATCCAGCAAGGGATTGTGTGCGTCAGGGATTGATTTAAGATATAATGCAATTTGAACTGACAACAAACTGTGCAAAACTAGTTTTTAACTAGTCTAAATGCTTTCGACTCTTATTGAGTCTATTTCAAAGGCAAACACAAAACAGAGACAAGACAAACAATAAACAAAAAGCATTGTAAACATTTGTAATTTCCATGCTTTTTGTGTTTATTTTTTGTCATGTCTCTGTTTTGTGTTTGCCTTTGAAAAAGACTCGGTGAGCGTCAAAAGCGCCTTGGCTGGTTGAAAACTAGTTTTGCACTGTTTGTTGTCATTTTATTGTGTTTTTAGATATATATATATATATATATATATATATATATATATATATATATATATATTCATCTGTTTACTTCTATGTTTAGTTCAGTTTTCAGGCACTGGTTGGGCATCTGTATTCCATGAACACATTTATAATTTGTCATATTAAAAGAATTTCATTGTCAATTTTCAGATGTGTGGTGAATTGTCGTATCAAGGTGAACCCTTCATCAGAGTTTCGCTTGGTCAGTAACTGCACAGTCTGTCGCCCCCTGGACAACATCAAGTACCACTGGTCCTTGTATCTACAGAGAACAGACTCAATGGAATTTGACTTCGTGCGAAACCTACAGTCTCTTCTGGCTACTGGTAAGTTGCTTCCCCTGACTGTTCCCTAGTTCTGTTGGTGTAAAGGTGTGAATTTTTGTCTGCCCTGCCAAGAATGTGGAAGAGGTATGTAGTGTTACCCATGTCCCGATGACCGACTGTCACACCATGGTTAAGTTTTGTGCTTAGGTCAGTTTCTCAGGCATTTCAAGTCCCAGAGCCCTGGAACTTGGTATGTAGATGTGTTTGGTGAGTACCACACATAGCAACCAAAAGTTGGTCAGTGCGACCTAATTTTCGTCCTCCAGCGACTTTTTGTTAAGTTTGCACTGAGGTCAATGTCTCAGGCATTGTTTGCCCCAGAGTCATGCAGCTTGGTATGTAGATGTGTCTTGGTGAGTACAACATCAACCACACCATAATTAGATCACTGTAACCTATATTTTGTGTTTTAATGACTTCTTAAGTTTTATGTTTAGGTCAGTTTCTCAGCCATTATTGGTCACAGAGTCTTGCAACTTGGTATTAAGTTGAATGCTGGTCAGTACAACATCTTACCAAAAGTAGATCACTATGTTTTGGTGAGTACCACATATATCAACATAAGTTAGGACACTTTGACCTATTTTTTGTTCTCCAGTGACTTTGTTTACGTTTTGCATTTAGGTCAGTTTCTCGGGCATTGTTTGTTCCAGAGACATGCAGCTAGACACGTACTTGTGTCTTGGTGAGTACAACATCACCCTACCAAAACTAGGTCACTATGAACTCTGTTTTGTACATCAGTGACTTTGGTTAAGTTTTGCCTGTACATTAGTATCTCAGGCATTATTGGTCAGTCATACATATGGCTGCAATGTTTACATGTGTAAATAGCTTAGTTTAGTTTACTGCCTATAAGAGTTTACAAAATTGGTAAACATGTAACCGAATATGCACATGACTGTCGATGATGCAGGAACTACCCATTTCAATTAATGCTTAAGGGGACTGTTTAGTCCGATTTTTCTGTTAATTCTTTTAAAGTATGCATGAATTACACATTGAATACATTGAATGTGGCATTGCAAGAAAAGAGCCAAAGTTGACATGAATTAGTTGGAGTGCACATTACACAACATTACGCATCAGGTTGATTTACTGATAATGCTGATAACATTTTATTTAAACTACATTATTTACCTTTGAGGAACATGTTTGTTAACAGAATCTTTGATTAGTAATATTTTATTTTAAAGAAACAATGTTTCAAGTTTTTAAGCCATCGTACGGCTTTTTAGTCTATGTAGATCCTACAAAAGCATCCCATGTGTATGTCCACACAGTATGTCTGGTTGCATTATCTATTTGTTTCATCATATACATGTATGTAACAGTAGGAAACAATATCACGATGATAATAGGAATTTTGTTTTTAAATTGTCAGATATATTCAACAGACATATTGTACATGTTGAATCCTGTCACAATAAGTGGTAAAAGACATAGAGCAAATGAAACAATCTTAAGTTGAGCAAGGTACGGCATGCACATTTTAATAGCAGTCAGCTGTTCAGTAAGCCTAACTGGTAGATGGGGGGAAAGGTTGGATTTTTAATTGTTTCAAATTAAATTACATTGTTTTGGCTATTGTAAACCTGTACATGTTTAGAAATTTTGGTATTTGGTATAATGCATGACATCAAAGCAAACCTAACAACTTTGCTACCTCCTACAGCAGAACAACTTGATAAGTGCTTGCATTCATTGCTTGACAAACATGTCCCAGCAACCAAGTGCAGAAATGTTCTCTATGGTATAGTAGTGTTAGTGACCAGCTTTGCACTGCTAAAAGAGAACGCCATAAGGCTGAGCAGCTTTGGCTTTCATCCGGTCTTACTATTTATAAGCAAATCTATGAAGCCACTAAGAAGAATGTCACAGACATAGTGCATGCATCGAAAATCAACCAACTTTAGTACTAAGATCATTGAAAGTTCCAGCCGTAAATAACTCTTTGATATTACTAACAAGTTAATGTCAACGAACAAAAGTACACCACTTCCAATGACCTTCTCTCCGGTCAACCTTTTGGACCTGTTTGCAGATTTGTTCCGCGACAAAGTACAAACCATTAGAGATCAACTTTACAACACAGTTTCAAATTAAATCAACTTGACAACACAGTTTCAGTCAACTCATCATCACCACAAAGTTTTGATACAGAATTTCAAAGGGAGCCTTTAGTTTGAGCCTGTCCCCATAGATTTCTTACATACAATCCTAATGATGAGCACCCCAAAGTCATGTGAACTTGATCCGATTCTGACATAACTGCTGCTTGAGTGCTTAGATTCAATATTGCCTTCACTAACTGATGTTATTAATACTTCTCTCTCATCCAGGGAATTCCCATCATTTTTCAAAACTGCCATTGTAAAGCCTCTGTTGAAGAAACCAATGCTTGACCCAAATGATTTAAAAAACTACCGCCCAGTTTCTAACCTCACATTCATGTCAAAAATCTTAGAAAAAGTTGTTCTGTCCCAACTTGTATCTTATTTGAATTTAAATAGCCTTTTTTTAGCAATTTACAGTCTGCATATTGCCCTTGCCACAGTACCAAAACTGCTCTTCTGAAAGTAGTTAATGACCTTCTCTCTGCTTTGTATAGTGGAAATATTACAGTCCTTACCCTCCTTGACTTATCTGCAGCATTTGACACAATAGACCATGATATATTACTTCACCGTCTCCAGCATGTATTTGGCATTTGAGATACAGCCTTACTATGGTTAAAGTCCTACTTGGTCAACAGGACACAAATTGTGTCTGTAAACGGAAAACATTCCAGCCCAGTTGAGCTATGTTTTGGTGTTCCACAGGGTTCTGTTCTTGGACCTGTTCTCTTCATTCTATAAACTCAGCCCCTCTCAAGTGTCATAGATCATCATCTGGTGCCTCACCTATTGCATACTGATTACACCCAAATATACAAATCTAGCCACTCAACTGAAGTTTATGCTACCATCCAAGGTGTAGGTGCATTTCCGATGTGAAGTCATGAATGACATGTAACAAGCTGCAGATGTATGATGATAAAACCAAAGCCATTCTGATCCCCACACAAAGACTTTCTCGTTCCCATCCTTTACCTCAAACAATAAGTATCAGCAACGCCAACATTAGCTTAACACAATTGGTACGAAACCTAGGTGTCACTCTTGACAGTACTCTCACATTACACCAACATGTCATGAACATATGCAAGGCTGCATATCTGGAGCTGAGACAATTCAGCTTCATTCACAATTTTCTTTCTGTTGATGCCACTAAAATACTTGTGTGTTCCTTAGTACTTTCTAGACTTGACTATTTTAATTCTCTTCTATAAGGTTCATCTCAGTATCTACAACAGAAACTTCACAAGGTTCAAAACACAACTGCTTAGATCGTCCTTAGAGTACCAAGAACCAAGCACTCCTCCCCCCTGCTCTATATCCTCCAGTGTCTACCCGTTCGCTTCAGAATCAAACACAAAATCTGTTCTCTATGCTACATTTCATTGACTGCCTCCAGTCCAAAATACCTATCTGACCACACCCATGTGTACACCCCTTCTAGATACTTGCGCTCCTCTTCCAACACTCATATTCTCATTATTCACACTATCAAAACCAAATCCTATGGACAACATTCTTTTGCATTCCAGGGCCCAGCTACCTGGAACGAATTGCCCCTTGAACTTAGACACACGGACACTTTGATCTTATTCAAGAGTGCTCTTAAAACTCACGTATTTTGATTGCAAGAACAGACTTCAGACTTAACAATGTTTCTTTATATTAATTATCTTCACCATGTTTTTTATTTGTCATTTCATGGTGTTTTTTTTTTTTTTGTAATCATGTCCATATATATGTCCTTATGTGTTAACTAATATTGTAAAGCACTTAGAACTTCTAAAGAGTGAGCATGGTACAAAGTCCTCATTATTATTATTATTATTATGAGGATGAATATGATGACATTAATGAGAGCATATGGCAACAACAATAATGGTGACTCTGAGAATGACAAAACTTGCTGTTTTGTATTTAAAACAGAAAATTTAAGTTAAAAAAATATAAAGTTTACAGATAATCAGACCTTTCAAAAAACTTTGCAGATTTTTTTTCTCACAAAAAATAAATAAATTTTAGTTATATTTTAGTTTTGTATTATTTGAAATTATAGAATTGTGCAAATTTTCAAGGTAAATCAGCAGGTATCTTTGTTTTGTATTTTCTGTAATATCTTCACATGCCTTAATAAGCACACTCCTCTCTTTTTATTAAAAAAAAATAGCCTCTTAAAAGCACACGTCTCAATCCTAGCATTCTTAAAATCTACCATATGTTTTATACAACCTTGAAAAATCCTTGAATTTGAGGGGTTGACTTAAAAACTTCTCGAATTTAAACAAAGTTGGTTTTATCCTTGAAAAGTTTTTGAATTTGTTGAAAAACTCCTTGAATTTTGCCAAAAACTCCTTGAATTTATGTAAGGGAATATAAAAAAAGGTTCAGACTGAATAAAATATATCAGTTTTTCAGTTCAGAATTCAGAGTGTTTCTATTTTCCAAAGTAAGTAATAAATAAGTACAAGGGATAAAAAAGGATGGATCAAAAGACAGAAGGTACTGGTAGTTACCAGATGGAGTAGTGTCCCTATGCTGGAGTCTTGCAGTTATGTGGTGGTTTTCTATTTATGTACATATTTATGCAGTGATAAACAAAATAACATATGGAGAATATTCAATTTGTGTTGTATAAGATATGCATTTAAAACTTTTAGAAGTCCACAAAAATACCTTGAAAGTCTGTGAAAAAACTCCAGGGCTGTACAAACCATGAACCACCATGCATGCCAGGTGTATTCTTACCACTTACATTTGTGGGTTAAATCAGTCTCAAAAATGGGTCTTACACATGTCATACCTGCCATATTCCCAGACAGTGTTGGGTTTTTTTTTGAGACTTAAATAGTGTGTTTTGAGGTCCCAAAAGGGTCAGTGCGCGTGACCAAAAAAAAAAGTCGCAGCATCCAATTGAGAATAAGCAATTGTTTTATATAAGCCAATAGAAAATGATTGGAAATTCAAATCTGAATAAATGAAAATAACTTGTCTGTTTTATTTAAATTAGATATAGTTTTGCTGCTCTCAATAGTTCAATAGGGGGTTTGAAGTTAATGCAAGTCTCATTTGTGTTCATCTTTGCATTCATTAGAGACAGAATGGTACTGTTGTTCAAACTTCCCTGCTGGATTCTCTGAGTGAATCCTGGTCATAACTGCATTGTTCTTGATGACCATAATGTTAGCATTGTCAGAAATATATCTGATACAGTTTGACCACAAGATATCCTTGTCTCTATAGAAAAATGAATATACATCACATTTAGGACTGACCATGTCACTGGGGGAAGGTGGGCAGGGGAGACATACTATTGTCAAATATAATATGGACCTTGCAGGAATGCAGCAACATTAAATGCCTCTGTCCAGTAGAGGTGTTAACACTTTATCAACCCAAATCACCTGTGCAAACACAAGCGTGTGCTTATTATTGTCTATCATTCAATCTGTTTCATGGCTAAAATCATCCTGAAAACCATGGGTCAATTATTAGTTGGTATTTTAACAAGATTATGATAAAAAATAATAATAAAGAGAACTAATCTGTTCAATTCAGTGCGTCGAATATATGTTCTTGTTTTTCCCAATGTTACATACAGTTGGTGCTGCTATTTCAACAGACATCGTACACTCCAGAATGACTTATGTCGATATGTTGTTTGCAGTTTGTGCAAAGAATTAAATGCTTCCCTTTGCTGCTGTGCTTCACAAAAGTAAAACTCCATCAACTAGGAGTTCTAAAATTTAGTTTTGCTAGGCTTTGCTTGCTTCACTGATAGGTTATTGTTTCCTGAATCAAAGTATATGCATTTAAACATTTTGCCTTCAATATGAGTCACACTTGAGTCCAATGATTGAATTAATCATGCTTTGCATTTTATATATGAAGTAAAATCCGACTTCAAAGAAACGTTGCTGCTGTTCACAAACTTGTCAATAATCTTAACAGAGATGGCTTAAACATTCTCATTCAAGGCAATGATGTCTAATAACTTATTCTTCAACATGCATCTGTTTGATTTACCTATAACTTCAAATGAATTGAGTTGTTCCACTTTGTGAACTTTACCTATGCAAATTGACATAATGGATTCCCCCACAGCAGTTTTCAAAGAATTTAACACATCACTGTAGCTATTGTCAGTCAATTAAGTAATATGTGAAATGGTGTTGTTCATACCTGACCACCTTGCCTTTTAATTGCCTCTATGACAATTAGCTGTATAAACTGCCCCAAGGATAGTTTTATATGAGCTATAAGCAGGATTGTTTACCATTTACACAAGCTACATCTTATGGGCATATATTGTGCTTTTGGGAGTGGGATGTTTTTCTTCGAAGATTATTGAAAATCTTGTTTTTCTAAACATGACTGTGTCTGGGGGCTTGGGAGTAAAAAATCACGTTTTTAGCGTCACACGTCATGCTATGGCAGGTATGACATGTTTTAATGAGCTTGACTATATTGGGAGAGAGAATGAACCTCCCGAGTGAAGAGTTCCAAAGTTGAGAAAGTTAGCTAACTCATATTGTTTTTTGTAAATATGCTTAATCTTGGAAACTGTTTGTCCATATAGGTGTATTATGATGAACTTTAACTGCATGTGGGACCCACGGTGGCTGAGTGGTCTAAGGTGCTTCCCTTTACAGATCACTCACATCTCACCTCTGTCCGCATGAGTTCTAGTCTCAGCTCGACCAACATGGGTATGTGAGAAAGCTTGCAGTAGTTTCCTGTGAGTCGGTGGTTGTTCCTGGGGTCTTCCTGGGTTCTTCCTCCACCAAATATACTGGCTGCCATGTATAGTCTATCATGTGCTGAAAAATGGTGTTAAACCCAACAACAACAACATTAACTGCATAAAATTTACCCAAAAGACCAAATTTTTATTTTTTAAGCACACAGTGTGGGTACATATATTACATTGGCTATGGTACATCATTTATAGAAATATGGAGTTTCTCTTGAATAGAATTTTTCTTTGGCTTCAGCTGAAATTTAAAAAAAAAAGTACTTCATTTTGTAACACATAGGTATACTTAAACAAAAACAGTATTTGTTTTTGAGATAGGAATAGATTTATTTTCTTTCAAAATAAGTGACCTCTCTTTTTAGTCACTTTATTGCTAAACAGTTACCTGATGTATTGAAGAAGTATAAGATTTGCACAAATTTAAAATATAAAAGATAAAAATTGTTCTTTGTTCAGATATTAGTGGTGTAGGAATTGTCTTCAAACCAAGGACTCTTATTGGAGGACGTCGATACAAACTCCGTTTAGATGTAGTGATGTATGGCTACACACCTACCTTCACTGTATACGAGTTCATCACCAATCTTCCTCCTTATGGTGGGACATGCAAAATAGAGCCAGAGTCAGGTATGTCCTCACAAGTTTCCTTATACTTTTTTTATTTTTTTAATTAGCTCTACTGGTCATTGCCGGATTGCTTATATTAATAATAAAGCCTTAGCCATATCTGCATTTTACGGTTGTTTGACAGAAGGTAATTTTACTGCCAACTAAATTTTAATGTATTACACTGGTCACCTATAGGCTGTAAGCCAGACTAGTCACATGTAAATAGTGACTTAATGTAGGAACCAGCAGTCTCACAATTGAAAAAGCATTATGCTGTGAATTAAATTGCAACCGCCAAATGTTTTTAGTGTAGAACGTGGTATTTGTAATTGGAAAATGTTGATGTTATTTTCTAGTTGGTGAATTATGGTTCTGAAGGTAACCAGAAGGTGACCAGTTGACAATTTTCGCTCACCAATTCTGAAATTTTTGTCACAAGTGTGACCATTTTAGTTGCAACTTGGAATACTGGTAAATATTTGTACTTAAGTATCAGCTGAAAATGATAATTGGTATTTCTTTTATTAATATTTGTACACCTATACAACAGTATTAAAAGTGTAATACAAATTACAGATGATGCAGTACAAGAAAAATTACAGATGATGCCAGACCTTCCAATTCTTACAATTTTACCATGGGGTTTATTGAAATGACCCTTATATTACAGACTTATGGAACAATAGCAAAAAATATGAAAATATGATTGTTGTGGTCAAATCTGGGGATTGGCTTGTCTGTCTTTGGTCTAGATCCAAGTTTTTCATATTTGACTCGGTTGAGTTGGTCAGGGAACCAGACTAAACTTACAGGGGGTATCTCAGATGCTTTAATCTCCCCATGCTGTTAATGCAAAATGCTTGCAAGATCAGGCTTTTGCTTTTAAAAACAGTAATACAATACCTGCTATTATTGGATTGCTAGTCCCCAATCCAAGGTGATTATTCCCTCCTCAAGTAATTGGAAGTCTAGAATAAAAAACATGATTCCAGTCTGATACCTCAGTCAGCTCCATCATTTGGAATACTGCCCTTCTTTTTATTTTACTCTGTGTAGATCTCACATGTGTCTTGGCACTTTATGTTTTTCATTGGCTAAGTAGTATAGTAATTGATATTTTTTCCGCATGCCTTGCATAATTTTCATTTATCAGTGTCCTTTTTCATTAAATGTGTGGGTTGTATGAACCTATCCGAAAGCGTAGCTTTTCATTTCTTTATCCCTCTCTTAGTAACCGGTCTTAGGGTAAGTATTACTCACCCTTTTCTTGTTCTGGTTATTGTTTTTATTTTTATTTCCTTTAAGTATTTCAATATGCCTCAAGGTATGGGTAAATGCGGCCATATTAAAGGCTGCTTTGGACACACACCCAACCCTACTTGGCATGCACTTCATGTGCATGCACGGACGGATGTCCTTTTTGTTGCCTTTGGTTTAACAAGGTGTAGGACTTGGCTAAAAACTGCTGTACCTATAAGAAGAATTGACACACTTCCTCATCTGCACTGGAAGGTTCCTTCCATTCCCTAGAGGGGTCTAGGACACTTTTCAAGGTAGGGAAATGGACAGCTATTGTTAAGGGAGGGGTCTATGGCTCTTTCTGTGGTACAGAAATTGCCTGCTTCAGCAAGGGAAGGATCACTGTCAGTTTTTGGGGAAGGAAGTTAATCCACTTCTCCAGGAAGAGAGGAACAATGGGTTAGTCCATTTCATTCCCCCCCCCCCCCCCATCCTTTGAGTGGAAACAGGACAATGTACCCACAGCTATAAAGTCCCATTCTCCAAGGAGGGAAATAAAAAGGGATAGTCTTCTCTTGCCCTGAGAGTGAAGACAGGACAATAAACTCTAAAGTTTTGGTGGACGCAAATAAGTTCCCAGAATACCTGTTGCATCAGGCCCTTCTTTTTTGGGGTCCCCATCTTCATACCACCTTACAGGTCAGTTGATGATGGAGGAGGAAGTTTGGACCTTGGACAAGGCAGTGAACAAAGGTGGGATTTCTTATCTCACAACAGTATATATGATAAAAAAAATTTGTCTCATTTCTCACCATGAAAAAAAAGATGTACAAAAAGTCACGAAAATGGCAAATGGGGAAACAGATAAATGTAAAAGAATGCAAAGACTGGTAAGAAAATGTCAGTTGCATCACAGGAATGCATACAATTGAAGGAAATTATGGCAAACATTTATTTAGCAAAAGTGTTTGAGAGCTCAGAGTCGTTTTAACTGCATGGAGTCCACGGAAAAAAGAGGGAGGATATTCTGAATGATGGAAGTGACTAAGGCATTGGACTGCTCTATGTTTATTTTTTGTTTGGCAGCTTAATCCCTGCAGTGGTCTCTCCAGATGTCAGGGATCAACAACAATGTTTGTTGGCTGCGGTTCCAGGCCCGGCTTAACTGTCTAAGAAGTATTCCCAGTCTGAGAGGTCTGTGGATCCCAAGTCTAAACGTTTTAAGCAGGGTCCCAACGGACCAACTTTAAAATTCCTCACCGTTAATTTGCAAAATGGGGCGGCCAAAGAGCCAGGGCGTGAACTCTATGAACTCCTCACCCTCTCCAAGGAAGAAAGCAGTTGGCCCTAGGGAGTCACATGCTCTCCATCCTTGCACACTCCTGACTCAACCTAATGGATGATTCACGGGTCCTCTCCACAATAAGAAATGGGTTGGCAGCTTTGCTTCCGGGATCCTCCACCTCTATCAAGAACTCCCATTTGGTTCACCAGACCAATTTGATAGCAGTAATACAACACATGCTACTATTGTGTTGCTATATCTTTTCCCGGTGCTTGTCCCCAGTACCCAGTCCAAGGAGGTTATTCCATCCGCCAGGTCTAGAATAAACAACATGATCCCAGTTGGATACCTTAGTCCACTTCTGACAGTCAAAATATCATCCTTCTTTTCCTTGAACTTTGTTCACGTGTGTCTCTTGGGTGCTCAATGTTTCATCATTTAAGTCATCTTTTGGCATTTCAACCATCAATAGTATCCTTCAACCATCAATAGTATCCTTCATTGTGTTGCATTTGTTATTTTCTCTCCAGTTCTTGCATAATACTGGTGTATCTGTCCCTTTTAATCAAATTTGAGGGTTTTGAATACCTTGCAAGCGAAGCTGTGCTTCTTTGTTTTTTATTCCTCTATTAGTAACTGATGTAAGGGAGAGTATTTCCTGCCTAATTCTTGTTCTGGTTCATTTTGTTGTTTCTTGTATTTCCATTCAGCATTCAGTAATGCATCAAGGTGTGGATAAATGCAGTCATAAAAAGGCTGCATGGGACACATACACACACACCTGCATAGCAATAACTGCATGTGTATGAATGGACAGTTGTCCTATTTGTTGTCTTTTGGCCTGATGAGTTATGGGACTTACCAGAATGTTGCCTAGCCTATAGAGCCAGGAAGAAGGGACCTGCTTGTTTCTCTTTGCTGCAGGAGTACCGCCTCTTTTCCCAAGATGGATCTATGACACTTCTCGATTTTAGGGAAGTCACCAGCTCTCTTAAGGGAGGGATTGATGGTTCTTTCTGGGGTATGGAAGTCACCCACTTTCAGAGATGCCAACACTTTAGAATTTCTGTAATTTTTATGAATGTTTAACCTCTTTGACTGATACATAATAATTCAAGTCAGAATTATGAATTTTTAGAAATGGTTAATTTACCTTTGGGTAGGTGATGTCTGATCTGCTAGATAAGCATCATATTTGCATATTTTACACAGAGAATTCAGCACAAGTCAGTGTATTGCTCCTGCTGTAAGCACAGTCCTTGTTGTAAATGGCAAGTTCACTCAATATAAACTATGCTATTGGTTCAAGTTCCAGATGTTCTGTGCCATTTGAAATGATAGTACTTTATACAGATGAGAACACTTGCTGAAATAGATCCATATAATCAAATGCACCCCAAACTAGTCTTGGTCACTAGCCACAATCATAATGCTGCATTGGATTAGCTCCTTCAGAGTGTTAACCAATCTTCATCTTTTAAAAATTTGCGTGCTGGGGCAAAAATGCAGACACAGACATGAAGAATTGGAGCAAACTTCAAAAGTTCCATCTTTTTTCAAAACCAATTACTTGGTAGCAATAGTTCAGAGTAGAGTTAGAGTGGTCAAACTTGGGCAAGAAAAGCCCTTCAGAAGTTAAGATCTGGGTACACATGAGAATGGCCATGTATTATATATAGCATCGCAAAAAGGTGATTCATTGATATTGCACGGTATGTGACTCGGACACTAACATAAGCCACAGTGGAAGGTATGAAATGTACGCACATAAAGCCATCAAGGCACACTAGGAAACAAAAGCAACAGCCCCCCACTCAATCCAAGAAAAATGGTCCAACTAATGTTTTATTCTGGACCATTTTCCTGGGATTGGATGCCCCACCAAAACAGCAAACATTCAGAAGCTTCTTAGGTAGTAGCAAGACATTATCACATTGATGTTGTTATAAAGGCAGAATGCCTTTTTACTAACTTTCTTGTGGGGCATACTATTCCATTTTTTTCTGCTACTGTACAGAAATGAGTACAAAAATATTCAGTACAAGATTAATATCAGATCTGCACAAAATAAATTGACTATCATTTCAAAGTGATTTTTCCTTTTTCTTATCTAAGGGTCTAGTGATCACACCAAGGTATGTATAAAACTTGGTTTTTGAATTAGATAATTACAGATTATATTACAGATTTACATCTAGAAAATTACAATATTTCGTCTCAAATTACAGATTTTGGACTGGTGATTACAGATTTTTATGATTGAGGGTTGGTATATCTGCGCTTCCTTTGTGGTTGCTGAGACAATACATTGGTTGTAATGTACCTCAGATGTCAAGGGGGCACTCATGCCCCTTCTCTCTGTTTGGAAGTATGGAACCTCCTCCACTGGACAGTTTTGAAGGAGATCACTCTTAGAGTCCACCACATTGTGGACAAGAGAAATATCCCAGTGGACAGCTTGTCCAGACATGGGCAAGCAGTCCTTATAGAATGGTATCAGCACCAGTCAGTTGCAAAGACACTTTTTCATCAGTTGGAGAAAGCCAGTGTTAGACTGTATGCCTGTTTGTTTCCACCTTTCAGAATAATCACTCAGGTTCTTATAAGTCGTGCACATCCTGATAGCTCCCCTGTTGCCCAGCGATTGTGGTTCAGCGATCTCCTTGATCTGTTGGCTGACAACCCCAGGGAATTACCACTGTGGAGGGATCTGCTATTGCAGCACAGAGTGTCCCTCATGCAGAACACTTCTCAAATTCTCCACCTTCACACCTGCCTCATATCAAATAATCTATCTGCCATGAACAGTTTTTGAGCAAGGTTGCCAAATGCATCACTCAGGCTAGACGGCAATTGACTTCAAGGTTTACAGTGCATATGGTGAGTATTTGTGATTGGTGCAACAGAAAATGCATTTAATCTGTCTGCTCCCCTTTAACTGCAGTTGCAGATTTTCTTTTTTTTTTTTTCTCTTTGAAGAAAATGATTGCTCAGCACCAATAAAGACTATAGAGCAGCCCTCTCCAATACTCTTAAGTACTGTTTAAGTTCTCTATGGGCTCCACCATATGGTTGAACCCTCATCTTTCAGGTACTTTGGGCTTCAAAAACCAGTCTCTCACTTATTAATGCATAGGTGGAACCTTTTGTGTGTTCTTTGGTTGTGGTCTATGAACCCTTGAGTGAGACTTCCTTTGAGAACCTTACCTTAAAGATGGTCTTCCTTCACTCTTTAAGGTCAGCTAAGAGGAGTGAAATTCATGCCTTATTGGTCGAAGAGGGTTGCCTACAATTCAGTGGCAACTGTGACTCAGTCTCCCTTCTTTTCCAGCCCAGCTTTTTGGTCAAGAATCAGCTACCTTTTGTAGCTCCTGAATCAATTGAAATCCCTAATCTCAGCTGCATCTGTGCTAGGGATATCAAGATAGACTTCTTTACTCAGTTAATGACTTAACGTTTCTATTTAGTTAGATCAAAAGTGAACAGAAATGGTCAGAAGTCTCTTTCTTCCTATCAGAGGTACCTCTGATATTTTGGCAACCACAGTCTCGAGGTGGATTATTCTGACTATCAGAAGAGTTTAGCAGTCTCTCACAGAGAGAGATATTTCTTGCATGAGAGTCAAAACCCAAGAGACTAGAGCTGTTGCTGCATCTTTGGCCTTTCTTATCATTCTTCTGTGGATGATGTAATGAAGCTGCCTTCTGGTGGTCTCACTCCACCTTCTCTTCATTCTGCCTTCATTTAGTTTGCACCAGAGTGAAAGCATTTACGCATTAGGCCTGATTGTGTCTACCCAGCAAGTTGTCAAAAAGCTATCTATCCTTCATTCTCCAGTAGAGCACCTTACTGGCAATAGATGGTATGTTCACTCTGACAGTTAGTCATGGGGCCATGAGCCTCCGTCTGGGCTGGGAAAGTCAGCAACATTATAAGACAGGTAATATATTACTGCTATTAAAATGCAGTTTTGAGGGGTAAAACAAATTTGAATTATGTAATACTTACCTCTTATTATTACCAAATTCCCTTCTCCCTTCTTGCTCTGATGTCCTTTCAGACTTGGTCCAAGTCAATTAAGTAAGATATTCCAAATGACAGAAGTGACTAAAGCATTGAACTGGGACTGTGTTTATATTTGTTATAGAGCTCCAATTACTCATTCACCTTGGACTGGGTACTAATGCCAAGAAAAGTGAAAGAAACATAATAATAACAGGCAAGTATTACATAATTAAAGTTAGTTTTATCCTCCAAAACTTCATTTTAATTCCAAGTTTTTATTTATAATTTTAGGGTCTGTTTCATAAATGTTTGAAGCGTTTGTTTTATGAGCTACCAGTAGAAAAAAATATTTGCCAGCTTTTTCTTATTCAATTTATTTCAGGATATGCTATCCAGACTCTTTTTCAAATACTCTGCTCAGATTGGCTGAATCCTGGAGAGGAGGAAGCCAGAGGGGAGGGCTTATTGTACCGATTTTGGACACGGCCCCAAGGAAGCAATTATGATCAACTGTTGTACTATGGGACTGATCGTTTCACTCCTGACTCCCAGTTCCCTCTGGGAGTTAAGGAGTTTAACTACATGCATGATGTGGTGGTTACAATCGCCAATTCGCTTGGGGAGTATATCAAAACTAGCCTGACTGTCCAGGTAAGAATTCAACATTAATTTATAAATTAATTTTGTATACTATAGGGTGAGCCCAATGAACTGGAAAATCAATATTCATTCCTAATGATTAGACTCTGAATAGTGTAATTGTATTTTCTGCATGTTTTTGGATGGTAAAAAAAAAAATTTGGTTTTGGCTGTCTGAAAACATTTTAAATTACATCATTTGGTGTCTGAAGACAAACTGGGGGAGAAATAATTTGCCACAACAGCAAAATTAGCACCTACAATAATGTGCTACACATGAAGTAAAAAAGGCAAATTTTTCCATCTTTATGTGACATGTAATGAATCAAAAACAGACATTACTTGCCAATCTTTTTGTATTTGACATATATACATCCTTCAAAAAATGCATTAGAGCCACAACATGTGTTTTCCAAAAGAACTGACATGTAAATAATCTCCCACTACCAATCTGCTATATAAATAATTTTTGATCATAAAAAACCGCACTACAAATGCACTATAATTTCATTGCTTTGTAAAAAAAAAATCAAAATAAACTAAATAATAATATTTCTGATCAAATTATGATTCTAAAGGTATTTAAGACAGCAAAATGCATGTATTATCAGTATAGAGAGTGGAAAGACATGTGTATGATGGTCAGATTACTGGTAAACACACTGAGACTTTTGTTTAAAATGAAGCACCAGGTCTCATATTGAGTCAGAAAATGTAAGTTCATTGAAAAAAATATTGAAATACATTGTCCGAAAATTACAAAGCAATAAAATATCATTTTGATGAATAAGTTTTTGTGTCCGAAGACAAACAGGGCCCGAAAGCATCTGGACAATAATAATTTCTTATTCAGTTACAAGTTATATACCAGCTGTTATAAGTTACACATGTTCTCTCAGAAATGACTTCAGACTTTGCGGGGTTTATTCACATGCGTCATCTGCATGCTAGTTCAACTTTATTGCATGATGCCATGTCATATTCTTCTACATTTCAAGTGCTTGACATTGATTTTTGAAATTATTCAAATAACTTTCCTATTTGGGCAAGTCCTTACAGATACTACTTTCCCTGACCAATTCATTACTTGCCCAGCCCGGTTTTGGTGCAAAACAAAAAAGGAAAGAAATAAATAGTGACAAAACTTACTGATATTTTATTGAATCAATAATAGTCACATTTATCAAAATGTAAAGTTACAAAAACTGGTATACAGAAAGATAACAGATCTAGAAGGAAATATTATATCTAAATTAACATAAACTTCAAAACAGAAATGAAAGTATATATGATTAGAAATTAAGTCAGAAATAACATGCATATTGTTGTGTTTTTGTTGTTGTCAGTTTGACAAAAAATAATACATGAAAATATGTGTTGTGTTAGAAAATAAACATATATAAAAATGTAAGAAAATAGGGGGATTAAATCATACAAGTAGGTCATGGGGTGAATGTCTAGCCCATGATCAAAGTGTCACAGGATGAAGCCGGGTTGGGACTGGATTAGTGAAGACACCGAAAGCAACTGCGTTAATAAGATGTTTATTTATAAACGCAATTTAAAGATGAACAAATCTGACACCATTATAACAAAAAGATAAGGAAAATTATAAAGTTCCTAACATGGAACTATCAACAACAAGTAACTCAACGAGAAAAATCAAAGATGGATTTAACAAATGGAATTTTAAACAAACGTGAATAGCATCCTATCACCAATCGACAAATAAGAGTATATGATTTACACCCCAATATAAACAAGGTCTTATTAAGTACCAAGGGTGACCAAAGCATGTGATTTATGCACTTATCAATAGAATACTCATTTATCCATCAATCTGTTAACTCGTCAATTTATCAATGTAACAAGCGATGTTGGAATATGAATTTATGAATCCGTCGTTCATATAACGATATTGAAATGGGGACGTATGAAATTATGAATATGTCGTTCATATAACGATATTGAAATGGGGATGTATGAAATTATGAATCTATCACACATATAGCGATATTGAAATGGGAATGAATGTAATTTTGCACAGATAGCAATATTGAGATAACAATCAAATGGAACACGCAATAAATATAACTATCGTGGCGTCCGTTTGACTACCAAGATGTATCTACGGTTCCACCCGCTCTAGTCCATGGTCAAGGAGCCACCACGCATGGTCCACCCCTCCCAGTCTGTTGAAGGGTCCCTCGAGAGCCTTCACATTAACACAGACCCGTTGATCGAGAAGCCTTGGTCCCTCGCATCGAGAAAACCAGTACACTCTTCCGAAACAACGTCACCAGACACAGCGTACACGTCACACGAAACCACACAGAGTTCTGTGACTTCACACACCACCAAACCATTCATATGGAACAGCTAAAAGTATAACAACTAAACCGTGTAGTACATATGACACGGTTAGTACTTTTGTATTGATATATGTTGCGCATGCGCGCACATGAATTACGCCTCGTTACACATTACATTAATCATTCAATGCATGCCGCGTATAATTAAATAATACCCGTCTGTTCAGTTACAACAAATAGCTAACTTGAACCAGCCTATAGGATTTCTAATATCATGGCGTTGTATGACCTAGGTATTGACTCTCTGTAGAATTTAGAATAAATTCTAAAACATCTAATATATGAAACGATTATGTCATATAAAACGAATAGCGATAAAGAATACAATCTTAAATTTCACATACCTCTACAGCTGAAGTTTTGCTCCCGTAAAGAGGTAAGCTTTCTGACAAGACTCATCGTAGTGTAATTTGTTTATAGAGAATTCGCTCTATATGTACTCTAGCTGTGACAGATATGCGCAGCAGCTAGGTACGTGAGTTTTCACTGCAGGCAATTTGCACGTGCAGCATGGGGTGAATCGCGCTCAGTATTTCAAAATAACTAGAGCCGAAAAAATAAACAACCCCCCGAGTAACGCTCTAGTCGGAAACGAAACCCGAATACATTTTTGATCACATATACATATTGATATAAACGATACAATTCCGTGACACAAAGCATTGCTGTAATGCATGTGACCTTGACCCCAAAGTCAAAAGGTTGAATGAGCATGTCACAGAATGATTTGCTTTAGCTTCATAATGATTTGTCCCAAGTATATCAAAATTCCATCAAGGGATTTAGAAAATACCAGCAAATGTAAAAAAATTCTTTCAAAACCTTAATGCAAATTTTCTATGACTGTGACCGTGACCCAAAGGCAAAGGAGTGAGTCAGCATGTTGCTGAATTAATTGTCTTAGCTTTATAATGATTCATTCCATGTATGAACAAACTCCCAGATGAAAAATCTTTTACCTAAATCTTAACACTGATTTTCTATGACTGTGACCTTGATCCCATGGTCAAAGGGGCAAGCAAGCATGTCACAGAATGAATTGTTTCTGCTTTATGATGATTTGTACCAAGTATGATGAGATACTATCAAGGGCTTTAGGAAACATGCTAAAGAAAACTTTATTCAAAACCATAAGAAACTGTTGAAGCTGCCGCTACCACTGCCGGCAGAAAAAAACAAAAAGCGACTGTTATGTCTTGTTTCCCACTAATGTGGGCTCAGCAAAAATGATAAAAAAAAAATATTTTAATTTCTGAACAGAACAGTCCTCATCAACATTACGCCACCTTTATACTTCTGTCCATTTTGATAGAAACTCTGTTTTGTGTTTGTCCCTTTTATATTCTTTCTATGTAGTTTATCTTTTTTTCTTTTTCTTCTACTACCTTTAGTTTTTACAATGAAAACTTGCACAGAAATGACATTTGAAATTTCACTCATGTGTTCAACACCTGTAAATAGTCATGCATCAGTCTTAATGTTGTAAAAAATAAAGGTTGCTTGAGGATTTTACAGACAAGAAAAATGAATATATTTTTACAACAAATCAGCAAAATCCTCAAGTTTGTATTACATATCTTAATTGAAATATTTTTTGTTAAATAGTGTAATGTTGCACGTATACTGGTATATTTGATATTGGAACAAATCAAGATAGCAAACTGCTTCCCAGTGATCCTCTTGCTTCTCGTAAAGCATGTCATCTGTGGAGCAGTTTGATCAGTATAGCTGGCTTAAAGTGTGGATTTACATTCAGAAAAATGACTTCAGAGTCGTTGGCTTGGATTTTGAAAGAGGTTATGGTCGATGCTTGATAATGTCAAAAGAATGGAGATAATATACGTATTTGTAAAAAAAATCTGACGTCTTTGTTAATATTGCAATTCTTACTAACAAAACTTAGTATTTATATTGGAGTAGATGCATGTCAAGCCAAACTGCTACCATATATATTCGCGTATAAGCTGATACCAGCTGCAAACTGCATAGACCCAGGTCTGCAGTCGCATAATGCGCCGGCAGATCTGGGTCTATGCAGTTTGTAAGGACTAATCAGTAGAACAAACAACATAAACCCTGATATGTTGGCGCATTATGTGACTGCAGATCAGGGTCTATGTTGTTTGCATTTGGACCTGGATTATATGCGAATATATATGGTATTTATTCCAAAAACTAGATATTTTGTACACTACATAAGATATCTTACATACTTTATAAGATATCTGAAATACAATTTTAATCAAGATAACTTATAAAGTTTATGAGATATGTTATAACATTTATGAGATATCTGGATTAACACTGTTTATAAAACATACAATCTATCTTATTAAATAAACATTTTAGAAGATATCATATAAAACTTATGAGTTATTGTATAAAGTGTATATGATATCTTGTATAGTTTATGCGATATCTAGTTTTTTAAAAATAAATACCAGTTGCCATACAAACAAATGTATACGGGTCTTCTGGTTCAACTTTCCATGGATTTTTTTTTTTTATGAATAAGTTATAATATACTTGACTTTACTAAAATTTTATGCTACTTAGATTGGGTGCTTTGAAGCCCTTATGTAAGTATAAAGTCTTCTCTGATTTCACAAAACCTTAGTACTTAAAGAACTACAAACTCAAAACGGATGGGACTACTCCCTGCATGTGGCAACAACAGTATTCAAACTGTGAACGAAAAAGGTGTTAAGTGAATGGCTTTACCATTGTAGGGGTCATACATGGTATGACTACCATATGTTCACATATTTCATACAACACATGAGTAAATTTTGAATGCAAAGGCAAATCTCAAGGGTTAAGATTCTTTGCAGTGTGTTGAACTTTGCAGTGTGTTGAACTTGGCAGTGTGTTGAACTTTGCAGTGTGTTGAACTTGGCAAACCATGGATGATTGTTGTTTATACATAATCAGTCACTAAATAGATTGTTTAACAAGAAAAGTTTTCATTTAAAAAAACTGTCACATGGAGTTCTGATACTTGTGACTAGCTCACACCACAAATTACGTATGTCCAAGTGGCCAAAACTGGAATGATTATGTAAGAATGTACTAGCCAGACCTATTTTTTTTTAATATCATAACTGATTTGCCACTTCAGGTGAAGCCAGCTGCTAAAGATGACCTTGACCTTATGCTAAACATGGCATCAGGGGTCAGCAGTGTAATCCAGAACATGTTACAGTCTGGAAAGGACCAGGAGGTCAAGCAGTGGTTTGTGGCAGTAGCATCAGTCATCAACACCAATGTAAGCTTAATATCTATTTGCCTGTTTTGTCTGTCTTCTTTCTGTCTGTGTTCATACATGTGATAAAAATGAAGGGTCAGCTTATAACAAAGAGGGGGATTTGCAAAATTTGGTCTGAAGTTTTGACCTCAAAAGAGGGAGGTTTTTCATTGACCTGATTTTTAGCGTGCAAATGGGCCAAAATTACTACTCTTGAACAAATTTCCATATTTTTTATATTAAAATATGCAAATCAGTTCTTTCACATTAAATTTTCCTTTTAAAGGTACCTATCACTGTTTTCAATTTCCAATTATCAGTGCAGACCTATAATATTTTTTTTATTGTTCACCCATCAATAGCTGAAAATTAATTTATCTGTATTGATCATAGGAGATAAGAAAACCTACCTAATCAGATTAGTGAGCATTTATTGCACTCTCAAGCATCTAATAATGTCAGTACATTAATGATTAGACTATCACACCCTTTGTGACTTTAAGCTTAATTTGCAGACTCCTTTGTTGTCATCATTATCATCACTGTCACCATCATTTAACAATAACAATCAAATGCAGAAAATGATAATCACTTACTAGAATTATAGATGAAGACAAAGACCTCATTCATCCCAGGCATTAATTCTTCTACTGTATCCATATTATTCATATTCATATTCATATTCTTCTTCTTCTTTTTCTTCTTCTTCTTATTATTGTGATGATGATGATGATGATGATTAAGATTTCTTATGAACAATAAAATAGTTAAACTTTAGTAATACTTACATGAATATTCTATCCAAGCATGCAAATATGTGTTCTGCTGATCCAATGTTACAGGTTGGCATTGCAAAGAATCTTGTTGATATCCTGTTTACATCCTTGTCAAAAAATCAGCTTTAAAGGAAGAGCAGAATGCATATTCTTGTCCCTTTTAACTCGATTGTAATCACTGAAATTCTCATTTCCATCCATCTCTGAATTTCGTGTGATATTTCGCTTGCTTGGATTTTGGTGTTTTTGCATTGGGAGATAATGCATGCTTAGACATCTTGACAAGCTTTAAACACCGAAGTCAAGCCGAGTCAGTTTTATGCCACTTGAGCTCTTGAGTAATCCAACCATAATCAATTAACATCTTAAATTCTTTCCAAATTACTTTTTATCATACATAATACAGACTGTAATTCATCTCAACAACTTTAAGCACCAAAGCAGAACATACCTTGAGGACAGACCTTGCGGACAGAATCAAAGTAATGTTTATTGTTTCATGCTGATTGAGCTTTTCAGTAACCCAGCCATAATCAATTAACGTCTTTAATCCTTTCCAAATTACTTCTGCTCACACATAGCATAATCTGCCTCGACAAACTTCAAATGAAGTCAGTTGACCATGCCGACAAGATGTAAGGATGAAATTAGCAAGTACATTGACTTGCCCTGCGTAAGCCAGCTCAGTCATGTGATCATAGGCAGTATTACCATAAATATACTACACTGGAGCCAGAATGTGGAAAAAAAATGAAAATACAATTTTCAATAAATTTGTGTATGTGGGAGATTTCAGTGAGTGACAGGAGGGATGGGATACACCCCTTAACTCGGGAGAAAAACCCTCCGTGCAGGAGGTTCACATATATGTGTGTTGGACATGTCACTAGGCATGTTTTGAGGACAAAGCAGTCTCCAAGTGAACATTTGAGTCAGGGAGGGGTCCAGGTGGTCTGACATTTGTTATGTATTTGGCCTCAGTCATCAGCTTTGATATAAGCCTGTGATCTGCCTGTCTGTTTATCTGTCCATCAGTTGACTTCTTAATAGGCATGTCCATGCTTGTTGCAATCATTCTTGGGTAGTGATAACTCTGTTATCAGTGCAGGAGAGGCATTACAAAGCACAAATATATCCAACATGGTTACTTTACACCAATTATACAGAGCATTTGTAGAATTAAAATTCTGTGTCGGTTAATACTATTTACTGTTTCTACGGAAATTTAAACAAAAGTATGGGGTGCATTTGAAGATAGTTGTTTTATGGAATAAGTCTTGTTCTGCAAAGATGTAGCATGCAGTAGTTCTAGTCTCTTCAGATCTTTCACTGAAGCACTTGATTTTACTGTAATGCAGTATGTTTAAACGCCTGTGTGATTATGAAGAATGAAACCATCACATGTCAAGCCCATGATTTTGAAGTTGTGATGAATTGTTGACAGGAAAATAAAAGGCAATGGATCAATCTCTGATCACTATGATCAACAGATGAGATGGTCCTAAAGTACAAGTCATACAGGTCATGTAGACGTTCAGTTCAAAACTATTTCAGTAATGGATGTAATTTTTTAGAATTTAATTACACATACAGCTGTACCTTTAAATGGCAATTATTCACTTTATTTTGATCCTCATACATCCATATTCCTTGGAAGGTCATTATATACATTCCCCAAGAAATACATAACGGCAAAATCAATGTTTAAGCACATGGACATTTTTTAACAAGGTCAAACTACCGTATTTAGCTGTGTATAACTTTTTTCACCCAGTTTTCTTATTTTAAGTTGGAAGTGCGCGTTTTATAGAAGAACTAAAAAAAAAGTTTTTTTCCAGGTTGATCTGACAAAAGGATGAAGGCTCTATAGCTGCCTACATGTGTCACATTCACTCTATGTGAAATATCAAATCCATTTCATGTTTCATTGTAACTAAATTGTTTACCGGTAGTAGCCTTATTTAAGAAATAAATAATGCTTACAAACCTTGATAGTCTTGTTCTTTGATTGCTTATGTTAATAAGCTTGTTTCATTTCACATTACTGTGTTGTGTTTTGTTCTGTGCCTTGACCGGAAATGCATGTACATAACGACTGGTAACTTGTTGTTTTAAAGCTTTGCAAAGCACCGCATTGCAGTGGAACAAAATATGATGAATACTGTACCTGTACCATAAATGTTTAGTATTCCATAACAGTGGATTTAATTAATTTTTTCATCATTTATTCTTGTGTGAAATGAAAAATTTTATTTAGAATTCAAGCAGAGGCACATTTAGGGGACATCTTTTTCTTGACTATGGTTAGTCTGTTACGGTAACATTGACACATTGTGAAACAAAATAATCAATTATTGTATGAAGATGGAAAACATTCTTTGGAAAATAAACTTGGTTCTTAATTTTATTTCGCATCCAAATTCATAGTATTTTATATATCTTTGTTACTATACAGTGGTCTATGCTTCATTGACTCAGTGTGGTCTTTTCACGGAAAAGCTTTGATGTGCTAAACATAGTTACAATGCTTTGTCTAGGTAAATTTGCAATTTATTTACTTTTCTTCAGAAAAAAAGCTTGGTTCTTTGTTTTATTTCTCATCTTAAATCATTGTATTTGATATATCTTTGTGACTATTCAGTGATCATTGCATCATTGATTTAGTGTGGTCTATTCATGGTAATAGGTGTGATGATGCACTATAAAACGGAGCGAAATTATCAAGATTTTAAAGTGTATTATCACATGCGCATTATATGGCAGAACTACATTTTTTCCCCACAGTCTGGGTCGAAATTCTGGATGCGCGTTATACACACCAAAATATGGTAACGGTGTGATCCAGTAGAAATTGGTGTTGTGATGTCACATTGAAAGCTGTGCATAGTGAAAAAAATTCGCACTACCCTGTTATTTGTTATGATTAGATCCAATATCCTCTTTTCTTGACCCAGTTTAGTACCTGGCCACCATTGTAAAAGTCCATAGCGATAAATAATTTTCATTTTTTTAAATGACATTTAAGGTGCAGAGCATTCAAAAATCAGGATTGAATAGACTTTGGTTGAACTATATTAATATTCAATTTTAGAACAACAATTAATATTTAATTTAAGATGAGTAAATGTGCCTACATGACCACATTGACACACACTATAATAGAAGATGGAGATATACACTGTGCATTGTTGCCTTGCATCATCCAATGGTTGGTATAGAAGGGGCAGGGATCAACTAGTAAGATAGTATGGAAATCCAACTCGCGTGCAAGTCATGACATCATCCATTTTCCCCCACCATCTACCTTCAAGTCCTGTAGCAATGGGCGAGCAGCAAAGCAGCAGGTGTGGATACACTGGGAGCGGTAGCTGCAGACCTGCACACAGGTGGCTCATGGCATATGGTCGCTTTTCGCTGGACCGAAGCGGCAGTGGAACTTGGCAGCCCCCTGTGCAACTGAGCAGTCCTATTTAGGATAATGCTGCTCACCTCTGTAGCACAAGGAAGGGGCTAGAAATGGTGCCCTAAACATTGCCTGCATCACCTTAACCTGGTCAGCATACTGCAGCTGATGGGGATCCCACCTTAGCAGTCAAAAATCACACAAGAAGACAAAGGTGACACCACTCACCATCTGTGCCTGGAATGTGCACATGCTAATGGACAGCTCTGGTTAGTAGAGAAATGGTCAGATTCAACATCCAAATAGCAGCCCTGAGTGAAACTTGCCTACCTAAGTAAGGACAACTCACTGAAGTAGGAACCTGCTGCACTTTCTTCTGGTCTGGCTAAAGTCAAGAAGAGCAACGTGAAGCTGGTGTTGGGTTTGCCATCAAATCACAGCTAGTCAGCAAGCTCACAAATCTCCCAAAGGGTGTGAATGACAGACTCATGCAAATTAGACTCCTACTGTCTGAGAAAAGACATGCAACTATCATCAGTGCCCATGTACCCACCATGACCAACCCAGATGAGATCAAGGACAAATTTTATGAAGACCTTGAATCTCTTATTGCAGAAGTTCCAAAAGCAGACAAGCTTATCATCTGTGGTGACTTAAATGCTTGAGTTGGCACAGATCACCAGATATTGCCAGGCATCATCAGCAAATATGGCTTTGGCAAATGCAACAACAATGGACTCCTCCTACTGAAGAAATTTGCTGAACACGACTTCATGATCACGAACATAGTCTTCTGACTGCCAACTGCAACAGTACGTCTTGGATGCACCCATGCTCCAAGCACTGGCATCTTAATGAATATGTCATTGTCAGGAGAAGAGACAGGTGGGATGTCTGAGTGACGAAGGCCATGAGAAGTGCAGAATGCAGGATTGACCACAGGCTTATAGATGATGCAGCAGCCTGCACCAGGAAAGCCTTATGTAGAGCCTATCATCACAGTATACAAGTTCACCTACCTTGGCAGTACACTGTCATAAGCAGTCCATATCGATGACAAAATTAGTGCCAGATTTGCCAAAGCAAGTATGAGGTTCTCTACAGGCAGGCATTCCAAGAATTCACACTACTGATGAAATCACAGCTAAGATGGGCAGGCCATGTCACCAGAAGTCAGACTAGTGAGTACCAAAGAAGATCTTTTACTGCGAGTTTGAAGAGGGAAAGTGAACTCAAGGAGGTCAGAAGAAATGCTTCAAAGACTCCTTCAGATTATTCTAGAAACACTTCATCATTGACCCTGAGTCTCGGGAAGATCTCGCACAGGATTGTTCTACCAGGCACATTCTCATCCATACAGGAGCTACAGACTATGAGCTGAGGAGAATTGCAGAGGCAGTGCAGAAGCACGAGCAGCATGAATATCAGAAGTGCAGCATGTCCTCTGTTGATCAGGCAACTCCAAGCAGCATCTCCTGTCCAGTGTGCCAAACACAGTTCAGAACACAAATTTGCATGCTCAGCCACTTGTGTGCTAACAGAAACCAAACCAGTTAGTGATGTAATGGTCATCTTTGAACTTGAAGGACGAACAACAACAACTACTTAACAATGCTAAAAAATGATGTATTTTCTAGGGTACCTTTGGTAGTTAGAGGAGCTGTTAAAGACTTAAATTGTACCACAAAGAAGCATGTAGCAATACCAGTTGAAAAAGCAGATAGCTCTGATAGTCACTTTAACTTTTATCTTTTACTTTACACAGGTTTATTTGACAGCCACCACCACCACTACAAAAACAACAACTACAACCACTGTCACCCCTGTTCCTGGTTCCTCTTCCAATGTTTCTGAGATAGTTAATCATTACACTTCCTTATTACCTGTTTTAACCACTGAAGTGACAACTAGAGCAACTATGATGACAAGTGTTGCAACGACAACCCTTAGTCCTGAAGAGTTGGAGAGAAGGAGGCAGGCAGAGGAAGAAGAGAAAAGGAAAAGGACAATGGTTTGTTGTTAAAATTATTTGTTAGTTGTCTAATGAAGACACTTTGAATTATTAGGTTTACACATAATTAAATTTCTCCTTCAAATACATTACCTGATCACATTAACATTAGGATTACTCTCTGCTAACTCTGAATCCAGCTCTCACTGAAAAATTAAAAATGCCTTTCTGTCTATATATCATATAGATTAAGGGAAGTCACTCATACATATTAACTCTCCTTGTTCCCACTATGAGGCCACCCATATCCCAGATGTAACCAGTTTAAACTTTCGCTTGCAATTGTTAACTGTCTCAGAGAATCCATTGCAATTTATATTTAATATTGACCATCCATCATTTATTTTCACTGGTGTAGTAAGTCAAAACATTGATATACCTGCAGGGTTGGCATGGTCATTAAAAGTCAATGAAGTTATTGAGAAATGAACACCTCATTTCAAGGCCTTGAAAGTTATTGATTATTCACCTATGTCATTGAAAGTCCTTGAATTTGAGAGATATTGCTTAAAAATAAAATATGATGGAAAATATTACTTTCAAATCATTTATTTAACATTGTGCGAGGATTGGAAGTACAGTTTGATTTTTCTGTCATCTGCTAGCTGTCTTGCCATTATCAGAATCCATGGGAAGAAAATCAGACATTATGCATAGTGCCCCTTTTGCATGCGCACTCTTCACTTCACCAAGAGGAGGAGGACAATCCTCCTGTCAATGAAGGGGGCAACATGGACTTGCCTGAACATTCCAATGCAGCATTGGAAAGGACAGAATTTAGTTTTATGGCTGGAATCGAAGAGATATACAGAATTTTGCCTCCATCTGAATGCCCTCCTCCACTGGCAGCCAATACTATGTACCGGGCCATGGCCCCAGTAGACATTGATGATGATGACGAACATCTATCTTTCAAAATTTTACCACAATCATCAAAGATTGCAGAAATTACCAGGGGTCTCTTGTAATAATTTGCAATTCCGGTAACTTAAGGGGCTACTTTTTGGTGAGTCAGTTGCCTGCAACTTTCTCACCACACTGGTACAAATCATATACCGATAACGATGTTGCTGCCATCAACATGTCTGCTCCACTCTGTTATAAAGTGGACAGACAAGTGTTTAACGCCATGTCTAAGTTAGTCAGGAATGTCGTGTCGACTTCCTCCCTACTTGACCTGGTGTCTCTAGTGATCTTTTGCCTAGCCAGGAAGGCCTAAAGTGAATATACCTGGGAATCGATATGCCATTTTGCGAAGGTAGTTAATAGGGCTTTCCACCACATGATGGCAACTACCCTAAAGGCATCTCGTAACCTAAACTTGATGAGAAGAGAAGCACTTCTGTGATCTTCTCTAAAACCACACCATGCGGTGACACTGTGCACCCTTCCCTTTTGGTTTTCCCCATCTGTTTGGGAGATGAATTGAGCAGGTGAGAAACCAGGCAGCACAGGAGTTGCCCCTTCAGCTTTCAGTGCAAGCCCATTATCTCTGCATGACCTCGTCAATGAGTATAACAGAGAAGGGGTGATCATTGACAGAAAGATCACAGGGGTAATTCTCGACAATGATGGCAACCTTTTCATGGCCAGGCGATTTATAGGCAGTCATATGCCCCTAACTTCTGCAGCCAGGCCGGGAGGGGGTGGGGGTGGGGGGTGTATGTGTGTGTGTGTGTGTGTAAACAAGTTTTTTTTTCTCCCACAAGCTTCCTGTCAACTGTCAGATTATCCAAGTCATTTTGGAGGGGTTCGAGATCTCATTCATCCAGCCACCTCTACTTTCGTTGTTCCCCTTCATAACGGACATCCCAAGTCCCAGAAGGAGATAGAAATTTGACTTGAGGAGCTGCTGGTGGATGTTAGTCCAAAAACTGGACTCCCTGGATTTCTATTCCAGACAATTTCTGGTTACAAAAACTAATGGGAAATTGAGACTTGTCATAGACCTGAGCAGACTCAATCAATTTATTACTGCCCTGAAATTCAAGATGGAGATGGCAAGGTCCATTCATCTGTCTGTGCGATGTGATGAATACGCAATCAGTTTTACTTTGCATGATACTGTGTGAATAGGTATATTTCCATATACCTATTCAGACAGTATTATGCAAATGCCTTCGCTTTGTATACCATTGGGTAGTGTACCAATTCCATGCCCTTCCATTTGGCCTCAATCTCAGCCCTTGGGCCTTCACCAGGACATTTGACTGGGCCATATTCCACTTCATAATGTCCTCCTTCACAGCAACGGTAGCTTACTTAGATGATGTACTGCAAAAAAATTCAGTAAGTTTGGTTTTGGTTTACAATATGAATAACCTTCTCTACCTCATTCACAGTTTAGGATGGATAGTCATTGTGGAGAAGCCAGATCTTGTCCCTTCCCAACATTTTGTTCCTAACTTGTATCAACCTGATTCATCTTCATCCCAAATGCATTGACAGTATTGTTCATGCTTTGGAGAAGGCATCCTCCAGGAGGTTCATTTCAGCAAGGGAGCTTCTTCAGCTCCTCAGCCTACTCATGGTGGCAGCAGACCTGTTATACCTCAGTTGCCTTTACATGCATCCTCCGGAGATGGTTCTTCTGTCTCATTGGTGCCCGATCTCAGGTCATTTAGATAGCCAGATTATGATCATGACCAAAAATCAAACACTTCTGCTTAAGTGGCAAGACAGATAATTTTCTAGCAGAAGGAATACCTTTAAAAGCCCCACAACTGGAAATCATAATCTGTTCAGTTGCCATTTTATTGTGTTGGAGGCCACACTTGCTGCTGGATTTTGTGACAGTCATTGGCAAGTGGACACTGCAAGAGAAGGCTCTTCACATCAGTCTCCTGGAAATTAAAACCATTCTCAATGCTTCCCATGCCTGGGTGGATCACATCCAAAGGAAAATGGTCCTGATAATGTCTGACAATTTGGTCGTAGTGAACTACCTCTTCATACAAGGTGGGATGAAATCACCTGACCTTTGCATTATGGTCTGGGAGTACCTTCATTGATGTACCCAGTACCGTATAAACATACAGGTGCACCACATCCCAGGCAGGCTCAGTGTCCTGACTGACTCATTACCATGGAGAGGCCAGCTGCTTCATATGGGGCTGACCGATGAAAGACCTCTTCGCGACAAGGTGGAATAACAAACTGGCCACCTTCTTCTCTCTATTACTTGAGCCAGAGGCATGGGCAGTCTACACCCTTTAAATCAGCTAGGAGTGAATATGGGCCTTCCCTTCATCAACCTAATAGTGAAACCAATCCAGAAAATGAGGGCATATCTTGCAGATAGTTCTGATTGCCTGTCTCCAGTGTGATAAATCCTGGATCAACGATCTGCTCAATTTGGTGACAGATGTACAGCGAAAAGTCATAGTGACCCCCATGCTGCTCAAGCAGCCAAGGTCACCAGTATTCCATCCATGTCGGGAGAAACTCCTCCTTCATGCCTGGCTCTTGTCCAGGATTCCCTGTGCACAAATGAGTTTTTTGCTTTGATGGTGGAGAAAATCACAACAGCTAGACAACCCTCCACAATGAAGGCATACAAGGGTAAGTGTTGAGTTTTCTCAGCCTCCATTCCCCAGCTGGCTAATTTCTATCTTTCCTCTTTGAAAATAAGAAACCAGCCCCTATCACAATCAAGGGATACCATTCCATAATCTCAGACATGTTCAGACATTATGGAAGAGACAATATTCGCTGCAACAAGGACCTTTATGACTTGTTGGCTAATTTTGACATATCAAGGCCACACTAGCTCACCTTGTTCCCAAGATGGAACCTCTACTGGGTCTTGATGTGTCTCAACTCATCTAAGTTTGAGTTTGTCTTCCACCTCGCTGAAGCAGTTATCATACAAGACTTCCTGCCTCATAGGTTGAGTGAGCTACATGTGCTCTCTGTGGATCCGAACTACATGCAGTTCTGTTCTGATGCCTCAGTCGTACTAATGATGCAACCTAGTTTCATTTATAAAAACAGGTTCCCATCAGTAGGCAGCCAACAAATAAATATACACTCTCCTCGATCGATCCATAGAGATAGGTGAAGCTGCAGGACCCAGTACATGCCCTCAGATGCTACCTGAGGTGGATGGAGAACCTCTGCAGTGGCTGTCAAAGGCTTTTCCTACTAGTTAAGGCAGGAAAGCAATATAACCCCACAAGCACTGGCCGCTTGGCTAAAAGGAGTTATTAGATCGGGGTACTCGGAAGTCTCACAGGATCCGGTACGACCCGTGAAGATTTCAGCTCATGAAAATACAAGCAATTTCCATGAGTCTGGCCTTCGAGCATAAAGTCTCAATTTGAGACTTAGTGGAGTTAGTTGACTGGCATGCCCATTCTACTTTCTCCAGTTTGTATTTGTGTCACATGGCCTTGCAAGAGCTGAATCTTGTCAGGTAGCTACCCAGACAGTTACCACGCCCCAATCATGATAGCACAACCTCAGCCTTGGGCATGACCTTGCAACTTTCTTTTGATTTGCTCAGAAAACTTTTGAATGTAAGGCAATTGCCAGGTGCAGAATCCCACAAGGATTGTCCTCGCACATGTATAAACACATAATCTTTGACAGTGCTAACCACACGTTAGGAGAAGTTCATCCTTTTATGATCGTGTTCCTACAGGGTGATGTGGGTAGAGATTGGATTGGATGCTCAAGCATTTTCTCCTCCTCTTACCTATTCTTCTAATGTTAATGTGATCAGGTGATGTACTTGACAGAGAGAGGAAATAGTTTAGTAAATTATGTTTCTCTGAAATTACTTACCCGATCACATTACTATCAATCCCTCCCACCCTTTCCCGCAAATGTGAACATTATGTTACAGGTGTTGCTCACACTTATACTGGTTACATCCGGGATACGAGTGGCCAGCTAGTGGGAACAAGGCGAATTGATATGTAAGAGTTACTTACCTTTGCATGATATATAGATAGAAAGATGTTTTTCGTCTTTCAGGGAGGGCTGGATTTGGGGAGGTAGCAGAGAGTAATTAATGTTAGTGCAATTGGGTCAGTATTTTCAAAGAAACATAATTTACAAAACAATGTCCTTTCTACATATTTCAGTACATTTCTGTATATGTATGCAAATCTTAAAACTACATTGATTTAATGTTAATGAACTCTTTGAGTTTTCAGGTTTATTGCTTTTTTTGTGAAGGTTACTGTAGTATCATTTATTTTCATGAGTCTCATTTTTCGTGATTTTGTTTAAAAAAAACCCATTTTTTTTTAGTACTTAAATTCATGGTTTCACCTGTCAAAGTTTGCATATTTGTAGGTATTTAATTTCATGGATTAACCTCAACAAATATCCCAAATAAAGAATACAAAAGAACAAAACTATGCTGACAACAAACAGTGGTTGCTTCATTGGTTAAGCATTACTATGACTGGTATGAGCACAAATCAAACACCTCTCAAGATCAATCACTCACACTCGACATCAAAGGGAACTGACACAGCCAACAACACTAAGTTAATCGGTTATTAAAGTACATGTGCATGAGCTCATCTTTAAAACACTGGCCATAAAGATGCTCCATCAGTTACTTTGTGATGACCATGGCATAAACACAGTGGCTTAAGAGTGGTATGAAACTTATACCCATGTCAGTTTGGATAATGTCATCATTCCACATGTGAACCAAGCAAGGGACCAGCTGCCCCTTGCTCAATGCAATTAGCATGCAGTTAGCAAGTATTGTTAATGTTTGATGTGTTCAGATCCCATCCAAGTGCAAAGATGCCAACTAAATTTTAAAAAATGGAATCACTTCTTTGTTTGAACCTGCCTCAGACTTTACTTAAAACTTCATAAATCAAGCTGATTCATGCTGAATGGATAATTGTGGTTCACACGAAAATGTGTGAAAGATCGGACTTTGAGAATGCTGAATTGTTTTATTCAACAATTTCAGGATTATTTACCTGACAAACATTTGTGTGTACCAGCAGACTTGATCAACATGATGTTGATTCAATGGTTTTGTCCAAAAATCAGTGAAGTGTGAGCTTCAATACTCTCCAGTAATTAGTGTATACAGTAAAACCTGTCTTGAGAGACCAGGTTCTAAATGCACAGATTTATTGATTATATAGTGTTATGACCTGTCATGAGACCACCTGTCTTGAGAGACCATCATTTGGCAGAAGGGTGGTCTTTCAAGACAGGTTCTACTGTATACATAGTGTTTCATTAGTAATTGTTCTTCAAGGAATAGTTCTAGTAATTTACAGACATGTTGTTAATTGGGATTAAGCATGCATGGATAAAATTAGGCATTCTTTCACCAGGATTTAAATTTTTCAACAACAGTTTCACTTGAATGAAGAATTGATTTGAATAAGTATTAAATCTAATTTTCATATACTAGTATCATTTATTATTCTTTCTTTCATGTTCAGTAATACTAGTGTTTGAATACCTTGTGGATTTTCTTGTTTCTCTTTATCCTTATTTATGTTACAACCTATCGATTTAAAATAAAACAAACACATCTAAAGCTAATATTTTATTACCAGATTAAAGAAATGAAGTTGATTTATCTAATGGCTTTGTTGATCTCTTGGAATGAAACACATTAAGAAAATGGGGGGTGGGGGCGGGAGCTTTATCATGTGCCTAATTTTTCATTGGGTCTTTCAATCTGAGGTTTGGGGCAACAATGAAATCCATGAAAATTGGTATCCCATGAAAATTAAAGATACTATAGTATATGATTTCTAGTAAAAAGTATGACAATCTGTTCTCTTCATAGCTGTGTCATGATCTTTTATTTGGTAAGAACAATTTGACACTTAATTACCCAAAAAATGTAAATGGCAACCTTCCTTTATATTCTTACATCATATGTGCTTATCATTTTTGTTCCTAGCTTTTTTGGAGAAACAGGGAACATAGTATTTGTGTTTCTGTCCATCCTTCTGTCCATCCAGCTGTTAGTCTGTCTATCCATCTCTCACAAATTTCTTTCTACTCTCTAAGTTTAAAGCAGTTATAGATTTAGGGATGAGACTTGGCATACTTAGACATTATAATTAGAAAGTGTGTTGCATACCACATTAGGGGTCTTTCAAGGTCAAGGTCATGGGTCAATATTTTAAACGTTTACATTCACACTTTCCTCCACTATTACTCTCAAGCTGTTTGTTGAGATGAAGGGATAAAATTGGTTATATTTATACATTAATACTATAAAGAATGTCACATACCATATTGGGGGTCCTGTTTTCAAGGTCAAGATCACAGGTCAATATTTGAAGTTTTTCAATACAATTTTTTTTCTACTCTATAACTTTAGAGCCATTTGAGATTAGGATATAAAGTTGGGCATACTAACATCAGTATTAGAAGGGGTGTCATATACTAAATTTGGGATCCTACCTTCAAGGTCAAGGTCACTGCTAAATATTGTTTTCCATCACAGTTTTTTTTTCATCTTTATGTTAGGGCTGTTTGAAATTAAGAGATGATACATGGTGTACTTGCATATCGTCATAAGAAAGTTTGTCATGTATCACATTGGGGGTGGGGACCTATCTTCAAGATCAAGGCCATGGATCAGTATTGCAAGTTTTCCATCAAACTTTCCCTTTCCATTGTCAAACTATTGGGTCCTTTTAGACTAAGGGATGAAATCTGGTATAATTATATGTCATCATTAGCAGGGGTTTCAGTAAGAAAAAAAGTAGCAGGAAAAGTTGCAAAAGTAAGGGGGAGGGGAAGAGGGCAAAAACCTCATTCTGGTGGTCCAAGGGGAAACATTGTTTTTTTTTGGGGGGGGGGGGGTATGGGATCTTTTGCCCCCATAAACTGAAATTGTGTTGGTGTAACAACTAAACTTAGACTGTCTTTCCTCAATGGAGAATGCAAAATTTGTTTGAAAATAATTTTGTTGTATTATAGAACTTTGTATAAAATTCATATTGATAATTCATATCTTGGGGTTTTATTCCCCATATGATCTTATGGGTTTCATCCTATTAAGGAAAATAATTGTCATGCAGAAGCATCAGTTTCATTAAAATTGATATTAATATTAAATCATTGCACTATGTTCATAGCTCTTTGAATGAAATGAATATCTCTCTTTCTTGGCTGATAAAAAAAAGTCTACTTACAAAAGTTTTAAAAAAGAAGCATGGAAAAATGCAAGTTGCCAGGTGATAGAATCATAAGGTAAATAAGAAAAAAATGTTTGGTGTAAGCAAAGCGCTGGTCAGGAGATATTGTAGGTCTACTTTATAATATGGTATATGTGAATCATAAGGAAAATAAGAAAAAAATGAGGTTTTATAATAATAAACAAACTAAAGTCAATAATAAAAATAATCAACTTCAGAAAAGGATGTATTGTGGTGTAGGCAAAGTCCTGGTCGGAAGATATTGTAGGTCTACTTTATAATATGGTATACGTGCTGAAAATGTTACAAGGTTTTATCTTTGGGGTCAAGGTCCCCTTCTCTGAGCTTTTACTTTAATGCCCTTTTGAGACAGATCCATTAAACTTGGTTACTTGCTATATCCCTGCCCAGTAATCCACAGTTCTATCACAAAGGCCATGGTCATATTTGATCATTGTATGCTTTTGGTGACCTCACTGCAATAGGCGGGGGTCAAAAATTCATTGAACTTACTTGTTCTGAAATGTAATTGAATGTACATAATTAAAGTAAAGTAGAACTTAAATACTTACATACCATATTTATTCGCGTATAATTCAGGTCCAAATGCAAACAACATGGACCCTGATTGGTTGTTGCATAATGCACTGGCAGATCAGAGTCTATGTTGTTTGTTCTACTAATTAGTCCTTACAAACTGCATAGACCCAGATCTGCTGGCGCATTATGCGATGGCAGATCTGGGTCTATGCAGTTTGCAGTTGGTATGGGATTATATGTGAGTATATATGGTAAGTAGAACTCGGAGTAGTGTGGGCAAAAATGTTTGGTGTGCATTTTTTATTGTTTTTATGTTTTGAGGGTGCAGGCACAAAGAAAACTTGTATACTGAGACTGGACAAGTCATTCTATTAATGATGAGTACTGTGAATTCTTTTTTTGGTGGTTTGGTGAAAAATGACATTTTATTGGTATTTAAATTCATGGATTGGGAAGGTATCATATTGTTTGCACATAATTATCATTGTTTATTGGGTCTTAAAATTCATGGGTTTGCAGCAGTGACATAATCCACAAAACTTGGAACCCACAAAAAATAGGGAATTCACATTATTGAGGTGATTGATGCTCTAGTTATTTAAGTTTGGCTATATTCTTGAAACTCCTCAGTTTGAGTACTTGCAGGTGTCAGTTTTGATTACTAGCACAGTCAGTTTATGGACATACAAGAGGTTCTAAATTTGCAATAAATTCAAATGAAGAATTATGTTAAATATGGATAATTTATTCACTTCTATTCATGCTAATAATATGCTATGCTGTTCTCTTTAACTTGCAGCTGCGCACAATGATAGTGAATCAGCTGGCTCAGACTCAGCCTCACACGTTGGATGCCCTGCAGCAGACAGCAATGGCCTTCAAGGTCATCACTGATAAGGTGGATGAGATTTCTGAAGAATCACAGGTAATTTCATTCGTTGTGTTTATTTATTATCTCATCTGCATCAGTAAAAATCAAGATGGATGTCACTTTTCTGGGGGCAACGATGGCACCAGTTTTAATGTTGGTGACAGAAACTGTGTGAATTTTTATATAAAAAATGGGGGTTTTAATGGCACTTTTAGCACATTATTGGCTATATCATGCTGAGGAAGTGGGAGCTAAATGCCTTTCCCAACGACACACCGAGGCAGTCGACCCAGGCTGGCCTAGGTGGGTATTGAGCCTGTTACCCTTGGGTTATGAGTCTGATGCTTTATCGGTCGACCTACAGTGGCTTCCTACGAAACAATGTCAAGATTCTTTGTCAAAGTTTTTAAAAGTCATATACATCATGTTGCTTTTTGTGTTTATGTTTATCAAGCCCACCTTGGTGGAACTCAGCATAGCCATCACTTTTTGGAATCTGCGTGTCTGTCTGGCTGCATCCTATATTGATCCCACTGTTCAAGTTTTTTAATTTTTATTTTAATACCATTTCATCCCATCCTCTTCAAATTTGGAATATAATGTGGAAATGAACTCAACATGCTGATCATGGCCAGCTTCTCTTATTTATTCAATCATTTTCTCCTGTATTCATTTATGTATTCAGTAATTTACAATAACATGATTATCATTTTTTTTATTTGTTTGAAATAAAAACTTTTGCTGTTTCTTTATCAAGTGTTAACTTGGTAGAGAAAAGTATATCTTTCCTGCAAAGTCAGATTCTTTAAGCAGTTAAATTGGTAAACCCATTCAAATGCAATTCCCATTTAACATGCACATTTTAAGACATGATCCATGGTAACTTGAATTGTACACAAATGACATTTATAAACTTCATTACACCCCTGCCAAAATGTTGGTGGGAACCATGCTGAACTGCACTTGTCAATTCTTCTGTCTGTAAGTCTCTCCATCCATTGCATGTTAGAGTACCTGTT
Source organism: Margaritifera margaritifera (assembly GCA_029931535.1). Classification (NCBI taxonomy): domain Eukaryota; kingdom Metazoa; phylum Mollusca; class Bivalvia; order Unionida; family Margaritiferidae; genus Margaritifera; species Margaritifera margaritifera. The sequence goes on from JAQPZY010001659.1 coordinate 4,705,266, forward strand.
AATCAGCTCCTACAGTTTTCAATGCACAGTTGTTACAGACATAATGGAAATGTGCATGATGCATTATGACGATACTCCAAGGTTTTGTGAAAAAATATGGTCATTTTTAGGTTGTGTAATCACCTCCTTCAGTTTTCAGTGCATTGTCATGAAACTTTCCACAGTTGTTGCACTTTGTAATTTTTCAAGTGACCTTCGTTCTTCAGGCGATCTTTATTCTTGTAGACTTAAATATAGATGCTACCAGGGTGTGTGAGTGGGCAAATCACACAAAATTGTATGAATTTGTGCACTTGGAAAGTAATGGTGCATGAGAAATCCTGTAAATTAGTTCAAAAAGTCGTGCATATAAAAATGCACTCGGTGCAGTATATAACTTTTATTTAACTGTAAAGATAAACTGAATAGATAAGAATGTAAAAAATAAAAAATTATAAAGTAAGGATAATTATTTGATCAAAATACCTATGTCCATTCCAGAGTATGCAGATGTATGTTAATACAAAAGGATTCTTAGAAATCCAGCGAAATATTTATAAAAGAAACACGTGTCCTAGAGGGGTTCTGCAATTTATGCCTTTTTCATCCGCACGTAAATGCACGAACTTTGGTCCATTCACTGAAGGTGAGATAGTAAATTATAGTCAAGCATGGCTTGGTGGAAAATTACTGATTATTTTCAACTTCATGTCATTGGTGGCAGGAATGTGCAGTGGGAACAGCAGAATGAATAAAGTGAAAGATGTGAAATTTCTTGCAAAACTGAGGACAATAATTCCAAACTGATGTTGGCAAAGAAAAACAAAAATTTGAAGCAAAGTTTCAGACATCTTGGCTGTTAAAGTACAGATGGTTACTAGAGGGGGGTATCTTATGAATCTTTTGATTTCAATAGAGCTGTAACAGAGTGGAGCAGGAAGAAAGAGGGATAGATATTTATGTGTTAGGTAAATAATGAACTATAGTGATTTCCTCTTTCTCCCCCTTGTTTTTCTCTACTCTTCCCTTGTTTTGGTGACAAGGGAGGAGATCCCCCCCCCAACTTAGATAAATCCTAACAGCATCTCTGCTTAAAGGAGATAATGAATGAATGATAATGATTTTCCCTCATTTCTTTTGTGCATCTTGGTTTGGACCAATCTGCTCTCTGCCTGCAGACTCTACTCTGCAGTATTTGTTGTAAAGGATTGAATAAAGATCTGTAGTGTTTATATCTAGTTTTACAATATGGTTGTTCATAGTAGTGTTGAAACACATATTTTGCAAAAAAATCATGGTTGTTGATTATTCACACAATTTCATTTACATAGTAAAACTGATCTATGCACAATGATTTAGGTCATAAATGACAGGTGGTCGCTTATAGCAGAGGTCACTCAAATAAGATTTTACTGTATGTATTTACTTTTAATTGGAAGGGTTTATCTTCCAAAAGATTTAGGCAATTTTGTTACCTGCACATTTTTTACAGGGGGCACTATACATCCAGGATTGTGCTGATGTGCCATTAAACCCCATACATACATCTCCACACACACACACACATGCATGCACGCATGCACACACACACACGCACACACACACACACACACACACACACACACACACACACACACACACACACACACACACACACACACACACAGAGCAGATCAAAGGTTTTGATTGGCACATCCTATATCCAGCCAGATATAAGTAATGGAATATTTCGAATATCATTACATCAAATTTTGTCTTTGATTTGTTTATCCATTAAACTGTCAAAAACACCCTAATGAAGTAAAAGTAAAAGGTCACTAGGTCTAGTTTACAGATTGTTTCTTTGTCAGACAATCAAAACCTATGTTGCTGACTAAGCTTAATTCAAAGGTGACTTGGTCTAGTTTAAACATTGTTTCTTTGATGGACAATCAGTGGAGGTGTCACCAACTTAGCTTGTTTGGTCATTATGTTTTTCCAGTTATTTAAACACTCCATAGCAACAAGGCACAAGACAAAAGAGGTCTAAAAGTTTATCTCCTTTACTTATCAAAAACCTTATAATTAAACAATTGCTGCAGGGTCTGTACTATATATCAGTCTTCTACTCCATGTTCTTAACTATATTGTGTTGCAGTGTGTCAGCACATCATACCTTTAGAACAAACCATGTGAAGCCTAGGCCCAGATTAAGAAAAAAAAGATACTAGCAGCAACAACTAACATTTACTATCAACCTCCAAAATATGATGAAATAAAATGTCTTCATCCAAGTTTAACAGAAATGCCCATCAATTAGGTGTTTTGTATTTTTGAGTTAGTAAGTCTGTTTGTTGTCAATTAATAATTAATTTCTAAAAACAGCAGAGTGGAATAAAACACTGTTTTTGGTTGAAATTCTACAGTATAGTGTTTTGAAAGAAAAATAATATTTATAACAATTATTTTGAGAGCAAACTAGCGAAGCATGGAAGGATGGTACTAAAACTGAAGCAACAGCAAATCTAAAACAGAAAATGACACATTTTCTGGTACATTTAATAATTTAGTATATCAATGTTTTCTCTTTTTGTTTCAACTTTTTATACTTCCTCTAAATGTTTTTATATTAAATTTCACAAAAATCTGGCCACTATCTTATTTTTGGGAACAAATGTTTGGCAAGAGCTACTGTAGTATCATCAATTTTCGTGGGGGACCAATTTTCGTGGTTTTCGTTGTTGCCCCGAACCACGAATTTAAATACCCAATGAAAAATTAGCCACGTGTGATGATGACGCCCCCCCCGGCTCATTTTATTACTGTGTGTCATTCCTAGAGATTAAGGAACCTACTAGTATTTCATAAATCAACGTCAATACCGTAATTTTGTAATAAAATATTAGCTTTTACACATTGAATTATAAAGCATTTTATATTGTTTCAATGCACACATGTCGATAAGATATTCGATAGCTGTAATTTCCACTCACTGCCTTAAATCGATATGCGAGATAAGTAAGGATAGAGAGAAAGAGAAAAAGCATAAGGTATTCAAACACTAATATTGTAGAAAATGAAAGAAAGAATAATAAAAAATAGTAGTATATGAAAATTAAATTAAATACTTATTCAAATCGATCCTTCACTCGAGTACAACTGTTGTTGAACAATTTAAATCCTCCTGAAACCACATTTCATTTTATCCATGCATTTTTAATCCAAAAGAACAACAAGCCTGTAAAATACTAGAACTATTGCTTGAAGCACTATTATTTATGAAACACTATGTATATACACTAATTACAGCAGAGTATTAAAGCTCACACTTCACTGATTTTCGGACAAAGCCACTGTATCAACATCGTGTCAAACAAGTCTCCATGTACACACAAATGCTTGTCAGGTAAATAATCCCCAAATTGCAGAATTAAACAAGTCTAGCTTTCTCCAAACCACTGATAATTAGGTCATGTCTTTCACTCATTGTCGCGTGAGTTGCAATTATCCATTCAGCCCGAATTGGCTTGATTAATAAGGTTGCATTCAGTGATCGTCACCAGTAGCATCTTACTTTTTTTCATGATGGCCTCCATGACCTGTTTAGCATACCAGTTGTGGAAGTGTGATTTTAATTATTCTTTGTACTCTTTATTTATTGTCAAGTCTTGTGGTTGAGTTGGTCTGTACATGAGGCAGGCACAAACAAACGCTTGATTCCATTGTCTTTCAATTTAGTTAGCATCTTCTCACATTGATGGGCTCTAGACATATCAAATATTGCCACTGTCTGCTGATTAAATTTAGCAAAGGGCAGCCGGTCACGTGTTTTGTTCCCTTTATGGATAGTGGTTTAAGTTAGAGATCATACAGGTTACTTTAATAACCGATTGACTTAGTGTAATAGTCTGCATTGGCTTCCTTTGATGTTGAGCACTCAGACGAAAACATGGTGTAAGTGATTGACCTTGACATGTGTGTTATTTGTGATCATAGAGGCGGTAGTATTGTTTTAATGTTGTTGGCTGCGTCGGTTTCCATTGATGTTATTCACTTGGACAAAAACACGGTGTCAGTATTGAACTTGTCAGGTTTTTGATTTGTGCTCATACATGTGAAAGTATTGTTATAAACATTCAATTGACCGCCGTTTGCGTCGGCAGAGTTTTATTCTTTTTTATTCTTTATTTTGGATATTTGTAGAGGTTAAACCACGAAATTAAACACTTAGTAATATGCAAACTTTGACAGGGAAAACCACGAATTTAAGTACCCACGAAAATGTCTTCTTTTTACAAAACCACAAAAATTGAGCCCCACGAAAATAAATGATACTACAGTATTAGAATTTCGGGATCCCAGGTGGGTAGGTATGTAGGTATTTTTACACAGATTTTCTACCACATATCACCTGGCAAATGAGAGAATTTGTGCGTATTGGTGAATTAGCTCACAAAACTGCATTCTAGTTCATGACATATTTATTGACAGATAATTATAATAATACACAATAACTGTCCACCTCGTGCTATGCATAGCAAAATCAGAATATAGTTTCTCTTAGTCAGCACATTATATTCTGTAGAATTTGACTATGTCTATTGTCTACATTTTGTAGCATATTAAAACCACTTCGTATCCACTTTATACAACTAAGGACATCATTCATGGTCATCATCCTACTAAACTGAACACTATAACCCAACACCAACTGAAAAACTAACTGACTAACTTATTAACTGACTGACTAACCTATTAACTGAGTACCTGATTAACTAACTAAACTCACTGATCCAGTATAACTTGAATCTAATTTTATATTCCAAGTTTTATAATGACATTCACTGATTGACAGATTACAACTCTGGCTACAATTGACTTAATATAATCTATTGGTCAACTCAACTTAGGGAAGGAGGAGTTACTATGCTTCCTGAAAAAAGAGTTCTATATGTGTCCCCAACCATCTGTGCACCCAGCTTGTAGCCTGACCACATGGGGACTTAACTTGTGTGACCATATGATCTGTATGTCATGGTAACTTACTTCTCAACTTGAAATGTACAGCTGTGTATGTCCTGGTAGCTTACTTCTAAATGTGTAAAGCTCCAGCTTCCTGCCTAGTACAGACCTCTACAGTTACCCCTGTTCTACGGGCCCTGTAGCTAATATGACACATGTAACACATTGTCATCTAACACTGCTTCTATAGTATGGCAGATATTTGCCCACATATGGAATACAGATCTAAGTGCTGTATAGGCTTCAGCTAGAACTGTAACATTAATAAAATTTGACAGATTCAAAATTATCATCTTTTAATTTTCCACAAAACTTTTATAAAACAATTAGTAATGTAACTTATATTTTCTTAATTATTACATAACTATAACTTTATCAAGATTCCACTCGGCGATGTATGTATGTATGTATAATCAGGGATCCTGAAATAAAATAGTGTTTAAACATTTGAGGAAATATAATAATGAAACTGTTTCATGCGATAATTATGGGCATCTTATATCCAATGCTGAAAATGTCAAGTTAGCAAATGGTCATTTGAGCTCATTTGTTGGTCATGTCTAGCAAATTTGTCTGTTTTGTGATGTCTGTTTACATACCTACCAAATATACTTGCGTATAAGCTTATACCAACTGCAAACTGCATAAACCCAGATCTGCGATGCATAATGCGCCAGCAGATCTGGGTCTATGCAGTTTGTAAAGACTAATCAGTAGAACAAACAACATAGACCCTGATCTGCCGGCGCATTATGCGACGGCAGATCAAGGTCTATGTTGTTTGCATTTGGACCCGGCTTATATGCGAGTAAATACAGTACATTCAGCATCAGAAGTTTGTGGCCCTGGTTTGACTGAGATGTGTTACCCTCCTGAATTGAGAGATTACCCTCATTGCTATCTTTTGTTGCACCGGTCCTTTCAAGAACGCTACTATAATTCCAATATACCATGTCCCAAAACTTAGGAAGTAAAAATTTCACTAAAAAGATAGGTCCCCAAACTTTCAAAAATGAGAAATTCCTCCCCCCCCCCCCCCATCTCTGCCTAATGCTGTGCTAATATGAAAATAATTATTCTTCGATCTTTGATCAGAATGTCATAAATACAGTTCACCCTCATTATAATGCGGTAGTCGGGTCTATAACCTCTGACTGCGTTATGTACCGAACCGAGTCATATTGAGATTTGCAATATGTACAGAACAGTGATATATTGAGAATAGCGTAATATACTGAACAGTGTTATAGCAAACACTATCAAAATTTGTTAAATAATGGTGTTTTGAAATGGATATGAAGATATAAGACTAAGTTCACTTTGTCTTCTTTCAACACGTATTTTTATACAGTGGTACGATTTTCGTCATGGGGTCCATAGTAGTACTGCGTTATATCCAGAATCATGTACATGTATTCTTCTTGCTTTGGTTTGACTTATTGTCTTAATCTTTGCTTTTGTACAAATTAATCCAAAGACACAAGGAAACGATTAAAAGGTTGGCAGAAAATGAGCATCTTACTTTTACCTATGGCTCTGCTCTGGGATTTTAGAGCACTGCTGAGAGTGGGGAAGGCACAGGGTGAAGTTGTTTGCTCTACAACTCTTCCAGTGTTGAGAAAGTTGACATACACTTGTGTGTTTTTCATCTTCATAGACTGACATTTATTTGTAATCACTATTAGGAAACTCGTGCTGTCTGAAGCAGACAGCTTCTGAAAATGACTGCAACTTTGTGCTGGGGAAAAGTACATGAAATAACAAAGAGTACACTAACTTTGCCTGCTCTTGAAATACTGAAATGAATTTTCACAGTGTAGACATTTTTATTTTCTGAATGTGCACTTATAAAATTTTAAAATATAAAAAAAAATGAATACAAGTTATCAACTTGTTTTTTTAAGCTCACCTTGCCAAAAGTCCAATTAAGCTAATGGTAGTGCCCTGCTTCCAGTGTGCATTGTCTGTCATGCATCGTGCATCTTGAATTGTGTATCATGTGTCTGTCTGTCAACAATTACTTGTTCCCACTCTGGAGTCGATGTTTCTGATCTGATTTCAATCAAACTTGGAATATGGCTTTATATTATCAAAAACTCAGATGAGTTCGACAATTAGTGAGAGCCATGAATATTAATGAGGTGATCTTGCATCTGATTGGTTAAACTTTTTACCATACTGTAGCTGATATTTCTGATCTGATTTTGATTGGAAACATGCATTTATCATTAAGATCTCGGATGAGTTCATTTAAGAACAAAATTGACACATACTAATAAGGTGATTTTGCATCTGATTGGCTGATTGGCTGAGCTTGTTACCATTCAGGAGGCTGCATTTCTGATCTGATTTTGATTAGACTTGGGGTATTTGCCTATATCATTAAGCTCTTGGATGAGTTTGATTATGAGCGAGATCCATACATACTGATTTGCATCTGATTAGCTGAGCTTGTCACCCTTCAGGAGGTTGTATTTCTGATCTGATTTTGATCAGACTTGGAGTATGTGCTTATATCATTAAGATCTCAGATTGGTTTGATAATGATATGAACCACACATACTTATTAGGTGATCTTGCATCTGATTGGCTGAGCTTGTTACCCCCCCTGAAAGCCACATTTCTAAACTGATTTTGATCAAACTTGAAACAGACTTATATCATCAAGATCTTGCATGGGTTTGATATTGAGCGAGATCCACCATGCATATTAATGAGATAATCTAGCATCAGATTGGCAGAACTTGTGACCACTCTGGTGGTCATATTTCTGATCCAGTTTTGATCAAACTTAGAATATATGCTTGTATCATCAAGATCTTGGACAATTGTGATAATGAGTGAGATCCATGCATACTAATATGGTAATCTTGCATTGGGTTGGCTGAGCTTATAACCACTCCAGAAGCCAAAATTCTGATCCGAATTGGATCAAAATTGGAATAAGGGTTTATATCATCAAAATTTTGCAGCTGATGTGAAGAGTTTGTTGCCACTCTCGAAGCCATATTTTTCATCTGATTTGATCAAAGTTAACAAAATAGGCTTTATTAATGAGATACCTTGCATCTGATTGGCTGAGCTTGTTACCTCTTTAGATCTAGAGACTATATTTCTCATCCAATTTCTATAAAACTTGGTAAATATGGGTTCATATCATCAAGATCTAGGATGACTTTGATTACAAGCAAGAGACGGCATATGAATTATGTTATTATCTTTTTCAAAATATTTTTATCAGTATACAGTAAAATAGGCAAAATCAGCATGATATAAAGTTCAGGAGATAGTCTGCCTAGTTGTGTTCTTAAATACTACATAAGCCTACTTAGTGGCATGATACCATATCAGGCCCACTTGGGACTCTTCTTGTAATTTACCTCTGAAGTTCAGAAAGTGAAAATAGCTATGCAGAGCTAGCAATCTTCTATGAGATGCACATCAGAATTATTGCTTAGCTGTTTACTCTAAAACCCAGATTAACCCCCATCATTCAGATATCAAAATAAAGAAAATTATAGGTTCTTTAAACCTTCCCTAGGATATACACAGTTCTTTTTTATAATAAGGATTATCAGTCAGGACATTCAGGGGAATACCTTTTCTTTAAAGTGTTGAACCCTGTGCAGAAATGTGAAACTCTGGAGTGGAACCTATGCAGACATCACGGTAATTCAAGTTGCCACTACTGTGCTTGAAAAATGATTATTCAAAACTAATTAATAAAAGCTAGAGAGTTGTCTAGTGCTTAATTTCATGTGTATGACAATGACTTTTCTGCTGACCACAGTAGTCAATGTCTTTTTAATTGTTAAAGTGCATTTTGGGCTTGGAGGGATTTCAGTCCCTCCATACTTGTGGCACAGTGTCCATTCAGTGTTACCGAATATAGTTTGTATTACTAAAAATAGTAAGAACCTTTATGGTCTTACTAAAATTAGTAACAAGATTTATATCCACTGGCCATTCATGTCAATTTTATGTCAGACGTGGCAACTCAAATTTAGGTAAATGATTAGACCTGACACTAGTCATTTCCCTTGGATATTGTTCCACAGATGGTGTACTTGAAACAATAGTAGATAATGCTTTTAAAAGGAAATCACAATAATTTCTCAGATAATGTTTTCAGTGTTAATATAAATTCTCCTATGACATATAAAAAAAAGAAAATTTAGAAAAATAGAATAAAGATTATTTAGAGCAATATGTGTAAGATTGTAAAAGGGGATACGAGTAGCAATATATCTGGAGTTGTATTCTTTCATTTGATCTTATGTAATCAGTATCAGTTCAACTGTCCAAGCCATCAGTATTCTCAATACATTGATTCACTGGTGTTAGTGGCCTTGTCTACATACAGTAAACAAGCAACTATAGAATTTATAAGAAAGCTTGAAAACTGGCTGTTATGAATACATTGTGGGTATCCAGTGGGCAAAACAATGTGTCTCAATTGAGTGAGAGAGTGACTGAGACCTAGATGCATGGCTTAATGTTGTTCCTGTTAGCCTCTGTTATGGAGCAGACTTTAGGAACAACAGGAAATCTTTAAGCATGAATTGGTAACCACATGTCCTTGCACTGGATAGAATCGGGTATTTAACATTGGATGACAGAGAAGTGAAATAATTGTATGGTGTCTGCTCTATATCTTGACAGTTAACAATTTATTTACAGGTGACTGTTTTAGCTAATTTAAATTTAGATTCAGAATCTTAAAGACTGGATATTTACAATCATTGATCAGTACATAATGTATCATACTGATGATCATTTTGCAGAACACAACAGTGTCAGTGATGGCAAGAGTAGCAGACCGATATACAGATATGATAGACGAATCACGTTCAGGCAGTATTGCACAGGAAATAAGTGCAGCTGAAGGTAAAAGTTAATCATCTTGTTTAACAAAGTTGTAAATGTCATGAAGATGTTTCTTATTCCATGCAGACTTCCAGTTCTTAAAGCTACTTTCTGACACATATGTGAATTTAATATGTGCTGCTTTGTTGAGCATCAGAATTTGTTAAAGAGACACTGGAGCATACCGTATATACTCGATTATAAGTCGACTCGACTATAAGTCGACCCCCCCTTTTCATGGCTGCAAAAAGCCAATTCAGCTATGACCCTCCTATAAGTCGAGGTGTTTTTTGCAAATTAAATCCGTCTGCAAGGGGTGACATGTCATCACTGAGTCAGAGCTGCACTTAGGAAAAATAAATGAGCCAAACTGGATAGATAGATACATATAGATAGATAGGACAAATAAAAACAAAAACCAATGTAGAATAAATATAATTGTATTATTGAGCTGAATATGTACAAATAAATTTACAACTTACATTTTGTCCATCTTCGTGTAATGAAATCCATATAGCTTAACATTTTTAATCCATTTTATAATATATTATAAATCCATGAATTGGATTATAGGTCACATACAGGTATAAAATTGGTACCCTATAAATGTCACTGTCTAATGTCCTCTGGTTCAAAGCCCAAGAATTCATCCTCATCATCAGAGTTACCAAATAAAGTAATAAATTCCTCCAATGTCATCCCGTCATCATAAACATCGTCAGACTCCGAATCTATTTATATGATAAATCCACGAATTCAATTATAGGTCACATACCAGTATAAAAATAGAAGTTCAGAATGATCCGATTCACAATATCCCGTAATATATTAATTCCACACGTCGTGCAAATAAACAATGAAAGTTAAGTCCACTTTTTTGTGATTCACGGTATCCTATAAATGTCACTATCCAATGGCATCTGGTACAAAGTCTAAGAATTAATCCTCATTGTCTGATAAAGTTCTGAAATCCTACATCGTCGTCTAGTCATTGTAAATCGTCGTCGTCTAGTCATCGTAAATCTCGTCCGACTCCGATTTTCGGCTTTACTGTCATATACGGGTGCTTATGCAAAGACTGAGCTTGGGCTCTGTGAGTAACACTTTGATCATAAAGTCAGAAATCTATTAAAGGCTGCAACTGAACACATGTCAATTGTGCGGCAAGATCACAGGGAGTTCAGATAGCCTCCCTCTGTTACTTGGCACTGAACTTGCGGCTTGATCAAAGGGTTGTCACATGGGAAAACAAAGAGTGTGGTGTGTTTACAAGCAAAGGGATTAAAGTCAAAGTATATGCACAGGAAGTTGTAGAACTCTACTTGGCACAAAACAAGTATAGATTGGCGGCTCGATCAAAAGGATTGTCAACTTGAAAACAAAGTGAGACCCTTTACAAGCCAAAGGCTTATCGGCCCACGTGCACTGGCAGATAACTTGGGAAATATCACTTGGGAATTAAATCTGACTTGTGGAAAAGGAAAATACAAATTAAATCAAAACTTTTATTGCATCAAGCACAGTCTTTATACAGCAAAACACAAATATTAATACAAATACAGGTTGTTTGGACTTGCACGAAAATGTAGGCAATATACTTACTAGTAAACACCCACGGTAAACATTGATGGACACTTCATTTTGCGGTAGGTAGTATTTAATTTACCAGTAATATTTTCAAATTAATAAAATCCAAATAACTGTAGATACATGTATTGTGTAATGAATACCGTCATGAAACAGATAAACACAGTGCATACCATATATGCATTACTGCATAGGAATAGTGGCATGAAGACGTAAAAATATATGAATTGACAGTATTTTTATGTACTGCAAACATCTAGAGTTTCCAACATTACCCCAAGATTTTTGTATTTTTTTAATGTCGCGCTTATAAGACGACCCCTACTCTGTATGAGTCAAATTCTAAGTAAAAAATGTCGACTTATAAGCGAGTATATACGGTATATGTCTATTCCTATCTCTTGGTATGTTTGCTTGCAGGCAATTCCTATTTAAGCATATTAGCTCAGTCATTGGTAAGCTAATTTATGGTGCCAATCACTTTAAAAAATCGGCATAAAATATATGTTTTTATTGCTCTAAGAGAGACATATTTTGTATGAAGTCTTTTGATTTTAAATATTTGATAATAACTGAATAAAATGTCATAATTGTATGAAATTTTACTGTGATATTTCCTCATAGACATGTTGGCCAGTTTAGGGAACATTATTCGAGCTGCGACGATCAAGACAGCTGAACAGATCAAAGAGCAGAACACACAGGAATCTTATGAGCAGCTGAGTGACACAGACTTAGAAGTGGGGATGAATGCGGAGCAGATCATTTTGGAGAGCATGGTGTTAGAACCAGTACAAACAGATAACCATACAGGACAAAAGGTTGGAACTGCAGAACAAATCAAGGTGTGTACAAGTTTTCTTTTGAACACCGATATCATTACAATCAAAACTGTTTATATAAACTGATCAGGGGACCATTTAGAAGTGTTCTTTATGTGAGCTTGTGGTCTTTATATACAGGTAGGTTTGCACTGATTTTTATGTATAAATAGGACTGATCACTCTTGGTCTTTATACAGACATTAGGCTCCAAAAATAAATGTGTTTCCAGTCTGTTGACCATCCCTGTTTCTCATTGTCGACCCTAACAATCCCCCCCCCCTTCCCCCCCAAAAAAATCACATTGCTGAAATTGAATAAGTGCATTTAATTGAGCTGGTTTTGCCCAGTACTTTGAAGCGCTTGAAATATTATATGATTTATATATAATGGTTTTTTTTTTTTTTTTTAAAAAAAAATAAAAAAAAAAAAAAATACCTGTCTACCCTAATTTTAAAACCAGTGCAATAGGAAACACACATTTTTTGTGTGCCTAATCCTTTAATGCAGATGGTCACTGTGACAGGTTTGACTGATTATAAAGTTCAGTTGAGTTCTTCATTTACATGTCTCCATATAATAATAATAATAATAATAATAATAATAATAATAATAATAATAATAATAATAATAATGACTTTATTTAAAGAGGGTGACACAATTAGCTGAAGAACTAATCTACTAATCTACAGTGAAACTCCACTATAATATGATTCATTATAACATGAATTTGGATGTAGCACAGTTATGGCATGGCTCCTGAAATTTTAAAATAATTTCAACAAATTCTTGAAGTACTACAAAGCTTTAGTGCCAAAATAAACAAGAGTTTGATTTAATAATTTGGCAAGATGCGTTGTATACTTGAAGACAAAATATCTTATTATTGTTTCTTGCTTATTTTTGAAAAACTTTAGCTCCTTGAAAAGCTGATAATTGTTAATCTAATTATTATTGAATTATTAACAATAAAGCCATGAAATCTTCTTCGTGTTTGTCTTCACTGCATCCTGTGTACAATCATTGCTCAATCCAGGGTAAACAAAAGCCAACAGGTGTTTGCTCAGTCATCAGGCATACACAACCAAGTGCCAAACAATGTGGTAGTCCAGAATAAATAGTTTGTTGACTTAGTATTGTTAAATATCATCACCACACACATACACATGTGCAAACACTCACATAATCACAACAACACTGACATTAAATAAAAACATGCACCAAGTTTCTGTCTTTAAAATCCATTTGATGGCAAAATACAGGCTTAATTAGATGCAGTCTTTGCTGCTCTCACTAGTTCAGTACGGGGGTTTGAAGGTAATGCCAGTGTCATTTGTGTTCATCTTTGCACTCATTAGAGACTATAAGGTACTGCTGTTCAAACTTCCCTGCTGAATTCTCAGAGCAAATCCTGGTCAGAACTGAGCTGTTCTTGCCAATCATAATGTTAGCCTTGTCAGAACTGTCTCTGATGTAGTTTGACCACAAGATATGCTTGTCTCTATAGAAATAAATCTACATCACATTTGGGGGCTGATCATTTGATTGGGGGGGGGGGGGGACATAATGTTTTCAAACTTGATGGGGGCATTACAGGTAATACAGCAGTAATAAATGCCTCTGTCCAGTACAAGTGTTAACATAATCTCTTTATCAATACAAATCAACTGTGTAAACAGGAGCGTGTACTTATTATTGTTTTTCAATGAATCTATTTCACAGCTAAAATCATCCTGAAAAGCATGTGTTCATTAATAGTTGGTATTTTAAGAAGATTAAGATAACGAATGATAATAAAGAGAACTAATCAGAATGTTCAATTCAGTAGGTCAGATATGTTCTGGTTTGTCCCACTGTTACATACAGGCGGTGCTGCTGTTTCAACGGATGTCGTACACTCCAGAATGAAAAATGTCTATATGGTGTTTGCAGTATGTGCAAAGAATAAAATGCTCCCCTTGCTGCTGTGCTTCACAAAGTCAAACTCCATCAATCAGGAATTCTGAAATTTAGTTTTGCTGGCTTTTACTTGCTTTGCTGATTGTTTCCTGAATCACAGGAAATGTGTTTTGACATTTTGCCTTAAAAAATGAATCACACTTGAACACTATTCCGACTACTGAAATAATCATGCTTTGCATTTTATATATGGAGTAAACTAAATTTCAGAAACGTTGCTGCTGTTCACAATTATGCCAATAATTTTCAATAAAGATGGCTTAAACATTCTCATTCAAGGCAATGATGTGTCATAACTTTTGTTCTTCAACATGCATCTCTTCAGTTGCCTATAACTTAAAAATGAATTGGGCTGTTCCACTTTTTGAACTTTACCTATGCCTGATGGGCTCCCCCGGACTTAACACATCACCCTAGCTATTGTCAGTCAATTAAGTAATATGCTAAATGGTGGTTGTTTATACTTGACAACCTTGCCTTTTAATTGCCTCTATGACAGTTAGCTGTATTAACTGCCCCAAGGATAGTTTTACATGAGCTCTAAGCTGGACTGTTTACCGTTTATACATACTACATGTTACGTGCATATACATGTATTAAGGTGGGTTTTTTATATATTTTTTTTTTTAAGATTACTGAAAAAAGTGTTTTTCGAAACACGACCATGTCAGGGGGTTTGGGAGTAAAAAATCGTGTTTTTTGTGTGACAGGTCATGTTATGGCAGGTATGTATACACAGGCAATTTGTCATTGTAATGCTAAACTTACATGTACGCTTGTTGGATACAGACTGGAGCAGAATCATTTCATTTGTAGGGGTGGATATATTTTCTGTTATAATAAAGCATACTACTCCCTGTTTTTGCTCTATAATAGTGCAAAATTATAGTTGTTAACATAAGTTTCATGTCAGTGAAAAACTGTATGTTGAATTGTTGTTTTAAATCATGCTGACTATAAATAAATTGTCCTTTTTCTTATCTTATAAGTTTCAGTGAATACAGGACCAGTTTTTTATTTATTTTTTCTTGTGTCTTTAAGAGAATGATTCAACTGTTTTGTTTTTAGATCACTCTTGGTTGAGTCAGTTTTACACCAATTGCATTGTTCATCTCAAATACATTACAAGGTTAATACCCTTGACTTCGTGCATGAATTTGTTTTAAAATATTTTTCAAGCCTACATAAAAGTTTCTTTTTAGAAATTCACAAAGTCTGATTTATGCATTTTATTGTTATTCAAAAATCATTTCCTTTTTGGACATGGCCAGCATATATGAATGTTTAAGAAAATACACTGTTTCATAAAATTAGTATGAGTATATTAGCAACAAATTAAGTATTTGATTTGTATGGAATCTAGTAGAGAAATTCTCTAAATTATGCTTCTTTGTGCACATTTTCAATGGAATTACTATTGTGGATGCAATGAGATTGGTTGGTGAATACATGTACCTAAAAATATTTACACTGTTCATTTGCCAGTTTTCTCTTTACATGTACATGTATGTGCAATACATTCATCATGGATTCTGGAAAATCCACATTTCCATGGTGGAAATTAATCTGTCCATGCTGTTGTCTGTCACAGACCAGATATAGTGGTTATTGTGTATGTACATGTCTTGGCTCATTGTGGATGGATTAAGTTTTATTGCCCCAGTTAGAAAGACACAGCAATATAATTATGTAATAGTGGACATTCACTACATTGTGTGGAACTTACCTGTCAGCTGGGTTACATTGACACTGCAGAATACTCTTTTTAAGTTGTACACAGTGCCATTTAATATTCAAAGACTTGCCCACTAAAATGCATTGACATATGTGTATTGCGAGAGATGAAAGATAAATTTCTGGGCAAAGAGTCCCATGAGAAAATTGACTTTCAATCTTTTAAATTTCTGAAGTTTTTAGTTTTGTTAGTTTTGGTCAAGTTGGACTAAAGAACGAAATTAAAAATAATATGAAAATATGAAAAGCATGCAAATAGCAGGTTAATATCCCAAGTAATTACATAAATTCTAAATACAACAAGCACAATAATAGCAGTTAATATCCAAATTAATAACATGAATTCTAAATACAAAAAGCATTGCTAACAGCAATTTACATGTTTACTTACTTTGAATAAAGGGCAGTATCAAAATTTCAATTTCCAAATTTTGTCAGTAGACAAATTCCAAATTGAAGATAATTGCTGCACATTTAAAAAATGCATACTCTCTAATAATCAATATAATTTTCCGAGTTAGCAAAAAAAAGCAAAGGGTTACGTTGATTGAAAGTTACAATGCATAATCTCTCTCTCTTTTTCTCTCTCTTTTTTAATATTTGCATATAATAAACTCACTTTATTACAAAGAAAGATGCATTTAAAAAAAAACAACCTGTAATGTAGAAGAGTTTTCATTAAACATGTTATGGCTATGTGCTGCTGCAGTATATTTCCATACTTGCCATATTCCTAGACAGTATTGGGGGTGGGGGGGGGGGGGTGAGACTCAAAAAGTGTGTTTTGAGGTCCCAGGGGGGGGGGGGGTAAGTGTGTATGACCCCCAAAAGTGATGTCATTCAAATGAGAATAAGCTATCTTTTCAAATCAGCCTATAGCAAATGACTGGAAATTCAAATCTGAAAAAAAGAAAATACCAGCTGTTTTCTCTGAAGCATTTAATATACTTACAAACAAAAAGAAAATGGTAGACTTAGCATTGTCAAATAATATCACCACAAACATGGTCACAACCTCACAGACATTAAATTTTATATATGGAGTAAAATCTGACTCAAAAGAAATGTTGCCGTTGATCACAAACATTAATACAGATGGCTTCAACATTCTCATTCAATGCAGTTAGTGATGTGTAATAACATTTGTTTTTCAACACACATCTGTTTAATGTACTTCAAACAAATTGGGTTGTTCCACTTAGTGTACTTTACCTATGCAAATTAGCCTAATGGGCTCTACCTCAGCAGTGCTCAAAGGATTTGACACGACACATAACCCTAGCTATTGTGAGCCAGTACAGTAAATCTCTGAAAGGTGTCTGTTTATCTCTGACCACCTTACCATTTAATTGTCTCAAAAACAGCTGTATAAACTGCCCCGAGGATAGTTTTACATGACCTCTGAGCAAGACTCTTTATTGTTTATATATACCACAGATTACGGGCATATATCATTGTGATCAAGAAATGTACATTTTTTTTCTTTTTGTTTGTGTGAATTTTTTTTTTCTCGCTAAGATTGCTGAAAATCGTGTTTTTCAAAACACAACTGTTTGGGGGGGGGGGTCTAAAATCGTGTTTTTCGGGTGACACATCGTGTTATGGCATATATGTATTTCTATTCTATGTGCTGCATCAAAAGATTAATGGGGAAAATAAAAATGTTACATGGTTGGCTTTATATACAATTTGAAACAAAATTTACGTGAAAAATGTCACAACTTAACCTCAGTGCATTTCTCAGTCCATATTACAAGTCCAAACTTTGTTGTACACAAACTAATATCTTATTAGTTTTATAATGTTTGGTTTTATGAAAATGAGACATTTTTATTCAGAAGTTAATGTTTCTTTTGAAACATCGGTGCTAAAAATAACATTGAAGTTTGACATCTTCAGACTGACCATTATTAACAAGTGTAGTGGCTAACTTCAAAGTAAGAATGTCACTCATCTGCTGGGGCTTGATGATAGATTCACAAAACAAATTGATGAACAAAGTAACCTTTTTCATGAAAATCACCTCGTTCATGACATGAATGGCCACTGATAGAGTGCAGCCTTCAGTGCAGTGAAGATGAACTCTGTGCATTTGAAAATTTTCATACAAAAAAAATCAGTGTCATTTTCTAAGTCTATGGATAAAAGTAAAGAAGAACATTTTCTATCATAGTTCATGTATATTTTTTTTTATTATGTCAGTATATGATGTCATGTTATTCTAACCAAATAAACTTGAGAAAGAATTATGACATGCATATCATTCCCTTGTACTTTATCGTGCATGTACACTGTAAATAGTTTGGCATTCATATGTAATTGCTATTGGTCGTAATTATTAGTCTTAAAGTTTATCTTGATTTTCAAAAATTATTATTGCCACATGTGTCTTGGATATTTATTCCATTTCATAAATGTAATTAAGCTGTTTACTTGATATAAGCTTGTTTCAGATCTTATCTAAATGATGAATGCAATAAATGATAACTATCTTATCACGAATGTCTTATGCATTTGTGATAAATTGGGGCTTTTCGTTTTTTTTATTTGTATGCTGCTTTCAATAATATTTTCAAAGGGGGGTTTAGAAATAGTATCGAAATTAAAGGGAAACTGATACAACAATCCCTTTTATAAAATATCATTTATTAAGAAAGAGCATTGATGTTACCACACGATGCAGAATAGTATGTATATTTCTGCATATGTATGTGTAGTTGATAAACAGGGATGTATGTTGTAGTTAGGCATTTTTTCTGATGTACAATCTGTCAGGGATAGGAGTGGGAGGATATCCAAGAAATTTAAAACCTCAAATTTGTTCTAAGTTATACATATTCCTCTGTATGTATCCCTAGCTAGGTCACTGGTAAAGGTATGAAATTGATGCCTGCCATGGTTGGTTTATGGTGTCGGAGTTTCTCCAGTCTGTTTTTTTAGTGTGTTGACTTGCAGGATGAATGCAATAAAATCAACAAGGGGTTCCATAAAATCCACTACAACTGCAATAAAATCCATGACATCCACTAGATGAGTCTATGTTTACTAGGCTTAGTGGACATCCACCAGATGTAGTGGGCATCAGTATTCATAGTGGACACTTAATTCCATTCTCCCAGTGTTTATGTCCACGGTGTCGAGTGGGCAATTCATAATCCATGATGTGTGTACTGTACCAATGCATGGTTCTCTGCCAAAAAATAAATAAATATTAAATATGTTATCACTGTTTTGAGTATTTCTAATTTAATACGCATCAATTTAAATTGGTAACTGTGTCACTCAAGTTCGTACTTTTGTTTCCCCCTCCCCTGGTCTTGTATAGCTATGAGGATACACATGCAGAATTTTCTTCAGTTAACTGACTTGTCTGGATATTGCAGGATACATTACATAGCACAATGGCACTTCGTGGAGCATGACCATTGTGTTACAGTGGGGTTTTACTGTACTTTGTTACCGGGTACAAATTTATTTGTTGTTTATATCCATCACACAGTTGTTAAAATATATCCAAAAGATTAAATCTTACAAAATTACTAAAACTATAAAGTACAAATACTTCCTAGAAAATTCAGAATAAAAATAATTACAAGTTAGACAGAGGATGGAAAAACTGTAATAAATAATTATTTTTATGAATGGAACGAGAGGTTAATAGAAAACATACAGTCATACACACAGACAGATAGATGGATTCATTACATTACACTCATTGATCTCCATTTAAAGCATCTTATAAAGCAAAATTAGGAAGATTGTATATTTCTAAAAAAATAGGTAGATATGGAAGGATTGAAAATAAAGGCTCTCAATTTATGGTATAGTCACATTTAAAAAGAAAATGCTTTGAAGAAATCAAATTTTTCTATGATTGACTGTAATTGTGCACAAATTGGAATACAGTTTTTAGTATTTTTCATTGTTAGAACAGTGATGTGTGATTCACAATATATGTTGTAATTGTTATTCGAACAGTCCAATTAGCATATACATGATGTAAACATGTTCAAAATTGATTTAAGATGTTCTATTCCAGCGCTGAAAAAAAATAGATATAAATTCTTTGATAATTATGCAATTATTGTTTCTTAAACAGGCCAAAAAAATTGCAAGTCAAGCTTTTGATGTGGCAGACAAAATCATTAAGTCACTGTTTAAGAAGCAGACACCAGGACAGACTCCTGTTGTGATGAACACACAGACAATATCCATAATTGCAAAGAGGGAGGAGCTGAAAAAGATAGATAATACTCTTCTAGAAACAAAACTCGGGATGTTCCAGCTTCCTTCCAAAGATTCATTGCTGTTGGGGAACAATACAGGCTCATTCATAGATTTTGGTGTAAGTTAGAAGTAATACTGTACATAATAAAATTTTCACTAGCGTTATACTTCTGTGTTCTGTGGCTTTAGCAAGAAAACTGATTTGTAAAAATGCTTTTAAAACAGTGTTTTCTCCAGGTTGCATGACTCTGCAAATCCCCATTAAATTTAATGAATCTTAGAAAGTGTGTGAAAATCTTGCACAGACAATTTGCCATTACATTTACAATACTGGTCACCTTCATTAATATTAAATACCGTCTATACTCGCGTATAAGCCAATACCAACTGCAAACTGCATAGACCCAGATTTGCCGTCACATAATGTGCTGGCAGATCTGGGTCTATGCAGTTTGTAAGGACTAATCAGTAGAACAAACAACATAGACTCTGATCTGCCTGCACATTATGCGACGGCAGATCAGGGTCTGTGTTGTTTGCATTTGGACCCAGATTATATGCGAGTATATATGGTATCTCATGCTGATCATATAAGTGCTTGATTTCTAAATCTAGCTCAGATATCAAACACATAATCAACATTTTGCTTTTGAGCAATGAGATGCTTTCATTAATTATCTAAATTCTAAAATCATTTAAAGAATTGCACTTGATGAGGTTGTGAATAGTGGAAATCTATATTTCTTTTTCTGATTGCTGTGCTTCTGCTGTTACATTCAGTTCTAATTCATATGACATGGTGCCATTGTTGTAATACATGATTGCTGTGCTTCTGCTGTTACATTCAGTTCTAATTCATATGACATGGTGCCATTGTTGTAACACATGATTGCTATGCTTCTGCTGTTACATTCAGTTCTAATTCATATGACATGGTGCCATTGTTGTAACACGTGATTGCTGTGCTTCTGCTGTTACATTCAGTTCTAATTCATATGACATAGTGCCATTGTTGTAACACATGATTGCTGCCACTGTGCCTGTGATGAGGATAAAATGTTCTAGGTTACATCTTTATTTATTAAAACATATCTATCACACATGTTTGTGGAAACATATGTGGTCTATTCATTCTGTTTTTATACTGAAACTCAAACTGTGACCCTTAAAATTTGAAAATCCCTCTTTACAAAAATATGAGAGCAGAAATTCCCTCTCTCTGTGAAAATGCTCAAGAAATCAGAAAAAAACATTAGGTTCATCTTTATTTGCAAAGTTTTGCTGCAAATGAGCCACATTTACTAAATTCTTGCTATTGTAAAGACTCTAAAATATGTCAATTTACAGAAATTTTATTAATAATCTTCGAATGGGAAGATAAAAAAGTTTTTTTTTGGTCAAATAATGTTTACATTGTTGTATTTTTTTTCTTTGTTTGAAGTGATAAATTCCACTGAATGAATCATTTATCACTGTGCTTTCATATACTTATTTTAACTTAACTTTAATTTTTCTTTTAATTTAACTTTTTGATGATTTGTAACATCCATATTTTGTCTCTAATATTTTTTTGCTCTTGTTTAACAGGTCAAAAGTTTTAACACAAATCCCTATGTCTGGGACAACAGTGCCAAGTTCATCAACACACCAGTAATCAGTTTGGACATCTTCAATGATACTGGAGGAAAAATATCAGTTCAAGAGATCTCTGAGCCAATAGAAATTGATGTTAATGTTGACCCATCAACCATACGAGTGCTATACATTGATGGGGACTATTCAGACCACCAGACCATGAAATATCACTTATTTCGTGTTCGGTCTAACTACAGTTCTGTGAATGTCATAATTAAACCTACAAATACCAATGTGTCTTTCACTGTATATGTGAGCTTCAACAGATATCCATCAGAAAATGACTATGATTTAATCGAGGTAATACCCCAGACTGTTTCCATGAATTTCAGCAGCATTGAGGAGAATTTGAGGGAACAAGTTGAGGAAGAAAAGAAGTACACAGTTCATATTCCTGTCAGTTTTATCCAGCAGTTTGGCACAGGAATTTATTATATTGGTATCAGTGAATATGGTGAGTGATCAATTTTCTGCCATTTCATGATGATTTTTCCATATGGTCTTCCCCCCTGTTACAAAAGTTAATGTTATAAATTTAGAAATGTAACACCCACCTTGGCCCTCAAATAGAAATAGATATAATAATTTGGCTGAGCAAATGCAAAAAAGTATGTGGGGGTCCATTTAAAATTTAAGCGGTTTCCTTCAAGTTTATTGCTTAAATACTGCACGACTTTTTTTATCAACATCAGAGCCTTTAAGAGTATGTTATGGTATTCATTACAATTTGTTTTGCAATCAAATTCAAGTGGATAAAGCTTAAGGCTTTTGGGAACTTTAAATTTCATATTTCTTTGCAGTTGACAACACAACAGATCCCCTAGATGACCTTTCTGAATACTTTGACTATATGTCAGCAGATGTGGATAAATCTCGGTTGCCTTGTAACTACACCATCAGTTTTGTGACCTCTGGCTGTTTTTATTGGAATGAGAACCTGGAGCAGTGGAGGACTGATGGCTGTGATGTAAGTTGCATCCTTAAGACTTAAGGAAAATTATTCTGAATATTTGATGTAAAAGTCAATGATATTGGTAACAAATGGTGATAAATATTGCCCTGGATTGTCTCAAGCCCTAAAGTTGTCAAATCCCATTGGTTTTTAACACCACTATACCTTGTTGCTTATTAAAACTCCCCAAAATAATATTGGATCTCAGTGTTAAAAAAATCTGATAGCCCGATGCCCGGGGCCCCTCTAATATCAGATTGGGCCCCTCCTATATATTAAGTGAAAAGCCCATCCGGCTTGTTGAACAAAAAAATCTAAATTTGCCTGAGAAAACTTCAATCTCGCTAACTAAATGAAGACTTTTATTGTAATGTTGTTGAAAAACCAGTAAATATTTACACAGTATAAATAGTTATCCCCATGTGGGCCCCTTAGTAATTTGAAGTTCGTCTACTGATCGTAATTCTACAGAAAGCTGTAATCTTTGTGTGCAATGCGAGGGATGTGATCTATGAATCGGGAACAGATTGCCGGGGGTTACATGTACCTATAATTAGTGCTCAGTTGGCCTCAAGGAATAAATTGAGCTGCCCCTTGCTCACGCTTCTCGTTCCATTCTGAATCGTACACCAGCTTCGATCTTCGAAATTATTTACCTGGGCCAGTTACTATCTAGCTGAGGATTATTTAATCCCTTTTTACCTTACAAAATTTCAAATCAAGCCTTGTTCTGTCTGCGCAAACTTTTTTAATTTGGAAAAGTAAAGTTGTTAACGGCAAGAGCAATGTTAAAGAAATGCTATTTATAGTACAAGCGCAGCCTAATCCACGTCTTAAGGTGCATGTTTGGGACGCGGATCCTCACGCAGGTAAAACTAAAAGTCGGTACATTTATACTGTATAAAACGTGCACAATACCATCCACTATAATCAGTAAAATTAAAATAAAGGCTACAAAACTACAGTGAAAAAAAATTTCTGAATCATAAAAATGTGATGTAAGTAGAATATAGACTTTATCATTTCTTTGTTAATTATATGCCACACATTTCCAAAATAATCCAGTCTGAATAAAAATAGCATTATAATATTTTTGTAAAAATCATAATTAAGTACATTTATTTAAAATAGTAAATAATTTAGACATTATTATTATTGTAGAAGACAAAAAACCCCCAAACAAAAATGTATACACATGCATGCAGAATAAGTAATAATTAAAATAATAATTAATTATAATGTCTACATTACATGCTCTTTTTAAATGTTACTCAAATCGCTGGCATGCTAAATGCCATGTAAATATGAATTAAATATGATGGTACAGTGAAGACTAATTTGGTCAATATAGTTGATTTAAAGGCTGCAGATGCTAGGGGTATTTAATGAACAGCAATTGCAACGTGCAACGTTGTGTGAAAAATAATAGTAAAAAATAGGGCCCTTTTGGCACATGGTTTTGGAGTCAGGGGTTGTGGATTTTGAGTCAAGGCTTGTGAATTTTTTCAAGGCACCAGCCCCTGGCCTGTGTCTGAATTTTTTTTTCTTTGAACACTGGATCTTTGTCATTTCAAAAGTCATCTACAAATCCTTGTTTTTGAGAGTAAATTCAATAAAATCATAGCCTTCTATCATGGTCATACATCTCTGTGTACAGACAGTTTGAAAGATGGAGGCAAAGTTGCAGCTGCCTTTGCAATACTGTATGGCACAATCTCTAGCTGGTTTCTGAATAAAGCCTCCATTTTTACTGCAGAAATTACTGCCATACTCAAATCTTTGAACTACATTGAAATATCTCAAAAAAGAAATTTCATAATCTTTTCAGATTTCCTTTTTACAATGAGATCCTTTCAAAGCCTTAAATTTGACAATCTGTTAATTTCTCAAATCTTACAGAAACATGATTTGCTCATAAAATGTGGAAAAACTGTCCTGCACATTTGGTTGTCTAGTCACATTAAAATAAAGGGTAATGAAAGGGCAGATAAAGCAGTTAAAGCTGCCCTCCAGTCACTCATTTCTGCATGGAAGACTCTACATAGTGACTTCAGATAGTACATACTTGGCCAAAAATTGGGAATGAAAACTCCACAAACAAGTTTTGGAAGATCAAATCCATTATTGGAGAGTGGCGTCCCTCATATAGAACAAATCGGAGAGATGAGGTGGTATTGTGCTGCTCATGTGCAGGACAGAAATATCTGACTCTTGCAATACCTCCTGAAGGGTGAACCTTGATCAGTATGCATACCGTGCCAGAGTCCACTGTTAGTGGAACACATTCTTGTCTAGTACATCAACTTCCACACTGTCTGACAGAAGGAATTTGAAAGTGAACTCACTTAAGAAACTTTTTGATGATGTACCAGTTTTGAGTTTTTGCAGGAGTGCGGTTTATGTAATAAATTTTGTCCCAATACTTTAGGGTGTTAATATTGTTCTTTTTTTTTTACCCTCGTGTTTTATTTTGTTCATTTTTTAAAAGAATTTAAACAATTTTACCTTTTATCTTCTTGGACTTTTTACATTTATTTTGGAAACGTTTATCATCTTAAAGTTTTTGTTTGCATTTTTTAACTTTACAGTTTTGGAATATATAGCCAGGATTGTGCTGCATACCTGTGACAGAACCAGGATTTAAAACCAGTAGATTTACAAATTTTGATCAGTAGATTGGCTTCTAAAAAGGTAGATTTTTTATCGGCATAAATTTTACGTGTTTTAAGGGGATTGAAAACAAAACAAGTTCATTTTTTCACATAATATGTATTCTCTTCATATTATAATAAAACAAAAATTTTGAACATGATTCAGATTCAGAATCTGATGGAAAATGTTACAATAATAGTTAGTTCATATGAGCCAGTATATTGTTAATTAAATGAAAAAGGAAGAGTTGTACATCTCACAGTTCACTGCAAAGATTTTGTATAAAATCCACAGGCATTTTAAGTTTCTTTCACAAGATCACTGTCTGGTGACCACTGGTGACATTCACTTTGATTGTCAACCTTCACACTTAGCATGCTCTCAATAGTTTTCTGGTCCAGACTTCACCTTGAATCACTCTGGATTTTCCGAAGAATGGAGAATGTCCTCTCTGTGTCAGCATTGGAATGTGGCAATGATAGGACAACTACACTCAGTCTGGAAAGAAGTTCTAACTTAAGTTTTCCTGTAGCTGGGTTTCTGAGGCTGCTGACTGATCTCCAATACTGCTCCAAGCTCATTTCACCCAGAGGAGGAAGTTCCTTGCTTGGGCTTGATATCTATTTTTGAGGCTCATTCTCAAGGGCTTGTTTCTCTTCTAGGCTTATGTCCAAAAATCTGTTGGCAAGTTTCACCACTGTAATTAATTTTAAACAAATTAGATTTAGACTTGAAATAAACAGTTAAAAAACACATGATTTTAATAATTTATCCCAACTTTAAAATTAAATATTAAGTAATACATTTTTAACTCGCGGATATATTTTATCTAGGACTTGAACATAATTTTTGTGCTTTTATGCTTATTTTCTCGAAGTCTGAACTTCACATTAGTAAGATCTGGTTCACTGTTGATGACCTTGGTTGAAACAAACTTTCCCAGAAGCTTTCTTAGCAGCCTGGTCATCTCTACATGTAGATGTCCAATCATTGATTCACCAGCCTAAAAAGACAAAATGCAAAGTCAGGACCATTGCTACTCGCCTGCACACACTTAAATTCTGGTATCCAAGCATTGTTAAACTTGTTGTAGTATTTCTTAGCTGGTGGCTTTTTGGCGTTGGGAGAAAGCGTATGTTTCGGCATTTTGACATGAATTGAAAAAAAAAATATACAAGCTTCCGTTAAATATTCATCTTAAACCATCGTGAACAATACAAGAACAATTAAAAGACATCAAATCAAAATACTTAAGTGTTTCTGCCAAGATCATTTTTGGTCGGTCTCTCCGTTTTATCTTCTTTCCACGTCAGATCGGCCGAGTTTTAATCAAAGACTCATGGATTACCTTTCATCTTTTTATTACTTATAACACCTCAAACAACATCCCGCATTTGGCCTTAAACTCTCCAAATTATAACAATAAGGTAATCAATTAGCCGCTTCTTTGTACACATGCTAACAATTGTAATCCAACTATTCAACCATACATCGTCGAACATTTCCGGTTCCCAGCAGACTGGTTCTGGCTGGTTTATCTAATGTGTTGATAGAACGCGTAAAAAAACCGGGTTTAAAAAAAAAATAAAAAATTTCCTTGAAATTTTCAAAATGGTAGATTTCGACTACTAAACGGTATGTGCGGTAGACGGTCTTTAAAACGGTATTTTTGGCCTACCGCCGGTAGAATCACAGGTATGGTGCTGAAGTACTGTTAGACTTTATGCATACACCCCACTAGGTGCTTCTTTCTAGAGACAGTTGAACCGATTTCCATTGCATATAGATTGTAATAAGGCTGATCACATTAGAAACAAATTGCTGATGATGCAAGATGTGATGTTATGACCAAAGTTTCATTTACCATTATTTGATGAATGAAAATGGTGAAAATAAAGGACAAAATAGAATATATAAGAAGTTGAAGCAAAAGATTTCATAAATGTTCTCATAGATTCATCATAGTCAATGCAATGTTAATCTCTGATATATTCATTCAAAGAAAAGTTATGCTTTTTAAGGCTGAAATATTCTTCTTGAAAAAGAGCTATATACCAACCAAAAAGGGAAACAAATCTTTGAAACATTAGTGAAATATGGAATAGATAAAGGCTATACATTAGTGATTTCAGCAATGACATTAGGCATCATATGTAAAAAGTAAAAATTGCCAAGTACAGGGTCTATTCTTGGATGTGGGATTCTTGTTCTGCCTTGTTTACTTCATTAAATCTCCCATATATTTAGAAATTTCCCCTTTTTTAAATCTAGGGGGAATTTCCCCATTATAGTTTCTGTTCTAGAATGGATTCTGCAAGCATAATAATGTCGAGTGAACTAATGCAGTAGTCACTGATACCACATATGAAAAAAGAAGAAAAGTTTTGAAATGAAAATGTCAGTATGAATAAGAAATAGTTGAAAATGAGATTTTGTAAGTCTGTTAATATCCCAGATCTTACAGAAACATGATTTGCTCATACAATCTGGAAAAATTATCCTGTGCTGTTGGTTGCCTAGTCAAATTGGAATAAAGGGTAATGATATGGCAGATACAGCAGCTAAAGCTGCCCCACAGTCACCTATTTTCTAAAATGGAAGATTCCATTCAGTGACTTCAAATATTATATAAATCGGCATGTTCTGTATACTTCGTAAAATATGTGGAATGAAAACTCCACAAACAAGCTTCAGAAGATGAAACTTGTAATTGGAGATGATGTGGTATTGTGTCAATCACGTACAAGACAAGACATACCTGACCTGTGCTTACCGCCTGAAGGGTGAACCTCAGCCAAAGTGCATACTCTGCCAGTGTTCACTGACAGTGGAACACGTTCTTATCAAGTGTATTGGCTTCTACTGGCGAGATAGAAGTTTTTTATGTGAACTCAATTAGGAAACTTTACGATGTATCACCAAAGAAAATCTTGCACTTTTTGAGTGAATGCAGTTTTTGTAACAAATTTTGACCCTATATTTTAAGGATTTTATATTTGTACCTTTATTATCCCTTTTACAGATTATAACATCTTTACCTTTTATCTTTTTATTTGGTAGTACTTCACGTTTATGTTTATTTGAAAGGGTTTATCTTGTATTTCTTTATATTTATATGTTTTAACTTTACTTGTCATCAGCATCATAACCAGTACTGGGCTATGCTGTTAAACATACATACATACATACATACATACATACATACATACATACATACATACATACATACATACATACATACATACATACATACATACATACATACATACATACATGCATGCATGCATGCATGCATGCATGCATGCTTACTTACTTACTTACATACTTACATACATACATACATACATACATACATACATACATACATACATACATACATACATACATACATACATACATACATGTTGTTTTGTTGTTTGTTCTTCGAGTTCGAAGATGACCATGACATCACAAACTGGTTTGGTTTTTGTGAGTTTGTGAGTGGCTGATCAGGCCAATTTGTGCTCTGAACTGTCTGTGGTACACTGGACAGGAGATGCCACTTGGGTTGCTGGATGAATAGAGGATGTGCTGCAGTTCTGAGATTTACACTGCTCAAGCTTCTGCACTGCCTCTGCAATTCTCCTCAGTTCAAAGTCTGTAGCTTCAGCATGGATGAAACTGCGCCTGGTGGAGCGATTCTGTGCGAGATCTTCCCCAGACTCGGGGTCAGTGTTGAAATGTTTCAAGGATGACTTGAGGGAATCTTTGAAGCATTTCTTCTGACCACCTAGAGATTTCTTTCCCTCCTTCAGTTCACTGTAGAAGATCTTCTGTAGTTGCTTTTCCGACATCCTAGTGACGTGGCCTGCCCATGTCATCTGTGATTTCATCAGCAGAGTGTGTGTGGATGCTTGGAATGCCTGCCCATGTGAGAACCTCAGTGTCTGGGGCCCTGTCCTGCCATCTTATCCTCATCAGTTTCCTCAAGCAGCCCAAATGAAAATGGTTCAACTTAGCATGGCATCTGTACACTGTCCAGGTTTCGCATGCATACAGCAACACAATGGCTTTGTAGACTTTCAGTTTTGTTTGTAGACTGATGGCTCTGTGCTCCCACACATTTGCTTGTAGTCTGCCAAAGGCCACACTTGCTTTTGCAATTCTGGCATTAGTTTCATCATTGATGTGGACTACACCTGACAGTTACTGCCCAGATAGGTGAACTTGTCCACTGCCAGGAGGGTTTGGCCATTTACTGTGATGGTACTCTCTACATAAGGCTTTTCTGGTGCAGGTTGGTGCATCACCTCTGGCTTCTTCATACTAATTGTGAGACCAAAATTGTAACAAACTGAAGAGAAATGGTCCATACTCTGTTGCATGTCAGAATCTGATTTGGCAATCAGTGAACAGTCGTCAGCAAATAGAAGATCACGAACAGTCACTTCCTGTAACTTAGTCTTTACCTGTAGTCTCCTCAGATTGAAGAGCTTGCCATCAGTCCGGTATCTGATATCAATCCCAAGGTCATAGCCACAGAAGGCAACAATAAGCATGGCAGAGAACATCATACCGAAGAGGGCTGGGGCCAACACACAGCCTTGCTTGACTCCATTGATGACTGGGAATGGTTCAGATGACTCACCGTTGTTTACAAACGAGCGAGCATGTCATCATGGAATTGCTGAACCATTACGATGAATTTCTCTGGGCAACCATATTTTGCTATGATCTTCCAGAGGCCCCCACAACTGACTGTGTCAGAGGTTTTTGTCAGGTCAGTCAATGTCATGTATAGGCTGGAGTTCTGTTCCTGGCATTTCTCCTGGAGTTGATTAGCTGCAAACACCATGTCCTTGGTCCCTCATCCTTACCTGAAGTCACATAGGCTCTTCTTATACAAACGGATGAAAACTACTCACATGTGACCCAAGCATACATATATACATAGTGTGTTGCACCTTGGTTGAGCTGTCAAAGGGACATTTTATGTATCTCTTTCTCCTTATAATGATCAAGATATGGGGATTTGTTAAAGTTAGGGGGACACTGCCAGTTTTGTGTGGGAAAATATCCAATGTGCTGGCATACATACATACATAGAAATACATGGGACTGAACAGATAAGTCAGGTTAGGACAAATTGGGAGATTTGCAACAATTTGGTAAGATGTTTTGACTTTAAAAGCGTGAGGATTTTCAATGAGAATGGCTAAAGTTTCATTGTGGCACATGTCTTCGACTTTCATATCCTAATGAGGACCCAAAACTTGGGTCACTATGTGAGTAGTTTTCATCTGTTTGTATGAGAACTTTTGTGTGATTTCTGAGTCAGGGAACATTATTTTGACCAGATCTGAAAAATTATTTGCTATAATAATTAGGAGATTATGTTCAGCTATAAAGTTGGCAAACTGTGTCAGCATGTATATCTTGATCCACATTTGATGCAGATTCCAGGAACTTATATTTCATTGATGGCGTATTTGTTGTAGCATTTACTCTGCTTTCACGAGATGAGGTTTCTGCATGATGTGTAATGTCATTCTTGCCACTGTAGCAGATTTTAAAATCAGCTTTATGGGAAGGGTAGAATGCATGCATGCATGCATGCATGCATACATACATACATACATACATACATACATACATACATACATACATACATACATACATACATACATACATACGTACGTATGCACGCACGCACGCATGCACTCATGCATGCACACACACATACACACACACACACATACATACATACATACATACATACATACATACATACATACAGCTTGGCTCAGAGGGTGGACATGGTCATCTATCCTGAAGTAAACAATGTATCCTCATCTTCAGGTGCAAGAGGTTCTGATGCTTTGTTAATTTTATATAATTTTCTGTCCCAAAGAGATGTTATATAGCTTATGTCTTTGAGGAAAGGTTCTATACTGTATCTTAAAGAATGAAGAGTTGTTGGTTCATGCTCAGAACCATTAGTTTTTCTAATAGAGACAAACATTTCAGCAAACATTTTGGTTAATTGGTCAGGGATAATGTTTTCTGTTGATTGAATTTCTCTTTTAATTTTCAAAAGCCATCTTTGGATATTTTTCATATCTCATGCCATTGCTACCTTGGTATTTTTCATTTTCTGTCTTTCATTGAACTCATTGATATCAATTTCTCCCTCAGGGACATCCCTGTTTGACGTCTAAGTTATAACATTGTTGATAGAGCTAACCCCAGTTGGTGTGGCTATGATGAAGCTTAAACTGGGGGAAATATCTTGTTTTTTTTATAGCTCAACTGGTCATAGACCAGAAGAGCTTACGGGAGTGCCTGTTGTCCATTGTCCATCATCAGTCCTTTGTCTTTTGTCTGTAATCCATCTGTCCATTAGCACAAGTTTGTTATTGCTACTCCTTCCAAACTGCATGGAGGATTGCCACGAAACTTTACAGACACATTCATCTCTTGGTCTAGTTCAGGCATGTGCAACCTACAGCCTGCGGGCCGGATCCAGCAAGGCCACTGACAGCCTGCAGGCCGGATCCAGCAAGGCCACTGACCTGTTTTATCCACTTATTTAAATCATAGGGTATGGCTTTAAAAATCACTAGGTCGCACCCTGGAGGAAATTGCACATGCCTGGTCTAGTTGGTCCTAAATGGAAATGGTGGCACCTGGGCATCCAATATGGCCACCACAGTGGACATCTTGAAATTCTTGTTATCGCAAACTCTCTTTTATGAATGGTCATATCGACATGGGGTTTACACTAAAAGACTTCTTATGATGTCTAGTTGGTCCCAAATTAAAATAGTGCCAATCTGATGTTCATTATTGTTGCCATGACAGCCATCTTGAAAATCTTGATATCACTACTCCTCCTGAAAGGAAAGTCATATCGACATGGGTTTTCACTGTAAGACTTGTTATGATGTCTGTTTGGTCCAGAATGTAAACGGTACTGATTTGACCTCCAATATGGCCACTATAATGGCCATCTTGAAAATCTTCTTATCACTACTCCTGCTTTAAGAATGGTCATATCGACATTGGGTTTTCACCAAAAGACTTCTTATAATGTATAGTTCAGGGTTCCAACTGTCATGGAAAATCCTGGAAAAAATTTTATCATGGAAAGTAATGGAAAAGTCGTTAAAAACATTTAATCACGGAAAATGGCCAGAAATTGAAAATCTCCCTTTACTTGTCAGTCTGTATTGTAAAAGTGGGTGGATCGGATGGCTGTAAGGGGAGGAGGAGGCCACCTTAATAAAAAAGCTGATTATGTGATCAACTTTTCTATCATGTTGATCAATATTATCATTATTTCATGTGTACAAATCCAACTTTCTGGTCTTTTAGTTGTAAACATTAAAGAATTTAGTCCTGGAAAATCAGAAATTTGTCATGGAGAAGTCATGGAAAAAGTCATGGAAAAATATCAGATTTGTGCAGGAACACTGCTGGTTGGTCCTAAATGAAAATGGTGCTACTTGGACAGCAAATATGCCTGTCACAGCAGCTATCTTGAAAATCTTGTTCTTGTTACCCCTCCTGAATAAATGGTTATATTGTAATGAAGTTTTCACCAGAAGACTTGTTAAGATGTCTAATTGATCCTAAATGATAATGGTGCTGTTCATCCAATATGGCCATCACAGTGGCCATCTTGAAAATCTTGTATCGCTACTTCTTTTGAATGGATGGTCATATCAACATGGGGTTTTCACTGGAAGACTTATTATGATGTCTAGTTGGCCCAAATTGAAAATGGAGCTGATCTGACCTCCAATATGTACACCACAGTGTCCATCTTGAAATTCTTATCACTACTCCTTCTAGATGGATGATCATATCAACATGGGGGTTTTCACCAAAAGACTCCTTGTGAATATATCTAGTTGATCCGAAATGAAAATGGAGCTGATCTGATATCCAGTATAGCCACCATGGCAGCCATCTTGAACATCGTTTTATTGCTATTCATCCTAAATGGAAAGTCTTATCAGCACAGGGTTTTCACCAGAAAACTTTTTAAGGTGTCTGGTTGGGCTTGCATGAAAATGATGCTGATCTGACATTCAATATGGTCACCATGGTGACCATTTTGAAAGTCTTGTTATTGCTACTGCTGAATGGATGGTTATATTCACATGCGGTTTTCATCAAAATACTTCTAATGATATCTAATTGGTCCTAAATGAAAATGGTGCCAATCTTACATCCAATATGGCTGCCACAGCAGCTAATTTGAAAATCTTTTTATTGCTCAGATATATCACAGATGGTATCAACACTCAGCAGTTAAAATGAAGAAATAGTCTTATCTTGAATTCCTGGATATTCTTTTCAGTCAGTAGAGTGTCAGTCTATTTGAGGGACTATTCAGTGTCTAAATAGGTCTGATAGAAAACCATTTTAGTGTCTTCAGATCTTAAATTTGACAGCCAGTCCATCAAATCAACTGCATCATCTAAGTCTGCAATGTTTCCCAAAATTTCTAAACATGTACGCAGTATGCAATAACCAAAATGATTCTGTTAATTGGAACAATGCATAAATCATGCTTTCCCAGCATATGACATTAGGCTTTGAGCTGACAGATGTTTAGATGTAAACCATTGACAATGTGCATGCTGTATGTCGTTCAACTTGTGATTGTTTCATTTGCACTACACCTTTAACCTTTTATTATGACATGATTCGGTTTTTAAGACATCTTTGCTGATTTATCTGACAATTTAGGTAAAGCATCCTTAGGATTATCATGATATTGTTTTGTACTGCTGCATAATATTTACATGATGAAAAATGAATACCGTCTATAGTCGTGTATAATCCGTATCCAAATGCAAACAACATAGACCCTGATCTGCCGTCGCATAATGCACCGACAGATCAAGGTCTGTGTTGTTTGTTCTACTGATTAGTCCTTACAAACTGCATAGACCTAGATTTGCCAGCGCATTATGTAATGGCAGATCTGGGTCTATGCAGTTTGCAGTGGTATTCGCTTATACGTGAGTATATATGGTAATTCAACCAGACATACTTGCTGAACATGTGCATATGATCCTTTAATATGGTCTTCATTGAGGATAAGTATCTGCAGTGGCTTAAATACTTGATATGGTTCTGTTAACAATTTGTTTTTTAAAGGTTAATAATGTAGTTAAAAGAAAAATATTTCAGTGTTATGAGTAAATAAACTTGATGTGTAATGTGTAATGCAGTGTACAACCAAATCTTGCCATCCATGGCTTTTTCCTAGTGATGCTATATTCGATTTGAAAATCATCCTTACTTTAAGAAAAGAATTAACAGAAAAATCTTGCTAAACAGTCATCTTAAGCAGAGATGAGAAAATACATTATTTAATTGGATTGGTAGTTTCTGTGTCACTGGCAGCCATGTGCAAGGTTGTTTACATGGTTACCAATTTTGTAAATGTTTGCAGGCAGTAAACTAAACTAAGCCATTTACATGTGTAAACATCGCATGCATAGCAAAGTCAATGAGCAATTTCGTAAGTCCTGCATTTGATGTGGCCACCATTTTTTAAGAACCCTCAAAAGTTGTTCCTTAGCTATGTCAAATGTGTTATTGACTCCTGTATGTGCTTGACAGCAACCAATAAGTGCTTCATAAGTGGAAAATTTACTTGATCATCCCACACAATATATTTGCATTGGAAGTCACGAGTTGGGTATATAATAAATAGCAATAATTAAAACAAAGTTGATAATTCAGTGGAATCCATGACTGTACCTGGATTATATGAGGGGCAGCAGTATATTGGGGGGCTTTATAACAAAGGACCAATATATTTAATACAAATGATATTTTATGCAAGCTCTAGGTATGAAATAATTTAAATCCATTGTTTACATTCCAGGTAAGCCCTGTGTCCAACTCATATTTTACAAGATGTATCTGCAACCATCTGACCTCATTTGGAGGAGAATTCTTTGTGCCACCCAACACGATCAACTTCCGAACTGTGTTCAGCAACTTAGACCAGAAGATCCGAGACAACTATGCTGTTCTGGTGATGTTGTGTGTAATTATGTTCCTTTACATCGTTGGACTGATCTACACTCGCCACAAAGATAAACAGGACATAGAGAGGGTCAGTTGATATTTAGACCTAGTTGTTTAGCTTGCTGAATTCAGAGTAAGTGGGTTTGCGGGTTGGAATAGACATCTTTCACATTATTACATCCGTTTGCCACTACTGTCCTCTTCTTGTGAGATAATTGCATGGTTTCACAGCGAGGGCATTGTCCCAGCAAATCCTGTAGAGTGAACAAACAAACTAATAAATAAACAAATGAATGAAATTAAGTGAATTATTAAATAAAATAATTCGTCAAAAAATTGTTTGGTTGAATGAAAAAAACTTGCAGAAGAAATAGAGAAAGGTACAAAGGATAGTTAGTTAAAAAGACAATGTTTAACCCACAACCTTTTTAATTAATTAGAATTAATTAGATTGATTTAAGTGACATCTTTTATCTTGGTGGGGAAAGATCATTTCAACATTCAGCCATTAATTCTTTGCAAAAAAAGAAAGAGTTAAAATAAATTTTAAAAAAATGATATGAATTTGTTGAGCCATTTTTGAACCTACACTATTGAAGGATGTTCCTAAAATTGTCTAATTGTTCAAAAGCATTTTTTTTCAATAACTAATTGACCTAAATAAATGGTCCTCAAATTATCTGGACACCATATTTTCAAAATTTATAATCATTTAAAATAGTACATAAATTTTCAGACACTAAGCAAGTTTTTTTTCAAAGCTGACGAAAAATAAAAAATTTGAGTTAGAATATAAACTAAAAATGTTTTACTGTACTCAAAAACTGGTGATTGAGTAGTCAACTGTGAGGCTGTGAAATTGCTTTGGTTAACCTAATTATCATGTGGATTAACTAAAGGTGTTGCAGCAGTAAAAACAGCTGACACGATCCACAATTCACAATGAAGCAGCTCCCTAAACAAAGCAAGCCTCGAGCTTGTTAAGGTAACGATAAAGGAAAAGCACTCTTTCATTTTGCAACAATTGGTGGAATTAATTAACGACTCACTTTGATAACTGTAAAAATAATGGTCATCATTGTTACATCTAGCCAACGGACTTCTTTTATATTTGCCACTGGAGAGTGTACATCTCTGACATGTAAGTTTCACAAGTTCTTGTTGTCTCCGTTTTATTTAGTGGCATATTTCTCCTTGATATCCTTTGGTTGGACATTATCGGTTTGGTCTTCATACCTATAATTGGAGTATAAATAATTGTATTCTACAACCAGTCTAAAAGATTTAGCTCCATGACATATTTTGGGCAATGATCACCATATTTGGATTACTAGGAATTTCCCTTACTCGGAGCATAAATGTGTTCGAGTTTGAAATTTTTGGCAATATCACACTGCCTTCATCAGCGACTATTGTTGATCACGTGACTTGTAATGGTCACGTGATACGAAGAGACTGGAGTAGATAGGTGGTAGTTCAAGCCCCTCGTCCCTGTTTAGTGTTGGCCTCTGCTTTTGTATTTCAATTGCCTCCTTCACCTTCCTTTTCCATACAAGTAACCATTACAAGTCATGTGGTCAACAGTAGTCGCTGATGAAGGCAGTGTGGTATTGCTGAAAATTTTGAACTCGAACACATTTATGCTCTGAGTAAGGGAAATTCCTAGTAATCAGGAATTATCCAGAGCAAGGAAGCAACCTTTTCAGTTGATCCATATTTGGAGTTTTAATGTCAAGATCGCTTCAAGCATTTTTTAAAGGAAAATAATGATTATCTTTCAGATTTTTTAGAGGTAAGATAATTTGAATAGATGTATATTATTCATTAATGCATTCTGTTGTCAAAGATAATCTTTACGTTATGGAACAATATCAATTTGAGAAGTGGGTCACATTTGTAGACACGTTTCTAGTGAGATTTAATACCAATCTTTAGTACATGTACATGATGAACAGACTCTCATAGTTTTACAAAAAAAAAAAGAAAAACAAACACCAGAAATGCAACCATAATTCTTTATTTGTAAAAGAATCATCAAACATTATCTTGCAAGTGTTCTTGATCGGTAAGCAAGGATATAATTCAACCTAGTTTACCTACCTAGACCACATAGTACTTTCTAGGCCTATCAATTCACAATCGTGACAATGAAGCTATTAATTTTCTGGACAATATATTTGGGAAAATTGATAATTTTCATTAGTACATGAATTATCCAGACAGAGAGAAAAGTATTTATGTTTTAGGGTCTGGATTTTTAGGTCAGTGTTGATACCTTCAAAAACATGGAGCTGCCTTAACAAATTATATAGAAAAAATGATAAATTTTTCAGGGAATATTTATGACCATTTCTCAACAGCAACTTAGTTTAGAATTGTTGGCCCAGACAATCCAAACCAAGTGAAAATTATCCAGTTGATTTAAAACATGCAATATACACAACATGGGGTTTGTTTTGCAACTCAAACATTTGCAGTAAATGGTGACATCGATATTGAACTTAAATAACATTTTGATTACAGTAGGTACAGTCCTAAGACATGCTTTAAAAAAATCTGACATTTAGTGCATTTGACGGGAAAGATGAATTCTGCGAGAAAATTACATGCTGCAATACACAAATATGAACATCAAAGCTAAAACAGAATTGTTCACAAAAGTGTGGTCATATTATATTTATGTATATTGTGAGTTAAATTTACTTGGCATCCAATTTTGTTTACACCATCGCATTCAGTAGTGCAGAAGCGATGTCTTAGAATGAGTTCCGTTTTGGTCAGTAAAGATTCAGAGACACTTACATGCTAGTTTTTT
This sequence comes from Margaritifera margaritifera, assembly GCA_029931535.1. NCBI lineage: Eukaryota > Metazoa > Mollusca > Bivalvia > Unionida > Margaritiferidae > Margaritifera > Margaritifera margaritifera. The sequence continues at coordinate 4,743,526 of JAQPZY010001659.1, forward strand.
TCACCGCCCAAATTCACCTTATACAGCATTCAGTATAAATATTAATTGTATTTTACCACCAAAATTCTGCTGAAAAAAAACAATAAACACCTGATTATTTGATTACATTTATTATGAATTAAGTTAAATCAAATACACAATAATACAAATTCAAATACGTGTATAATATACAAAGGAAATAAAAGCTAGTATTATTGATTTTCTAGGAAGACATTGGACAAATATAAATACACACGATATTACTAAATAAAAATATAGGAAGACCCTGGACAAATATAAATACACACGATATTACTAAATAAAAATATAGGAAGACCCTGGACAAATATAAATACACACGATATTACTAAACAAAAATATAGGAAGACCCTGGACAAATATAAATACACATGATATTACTAAATACAAATACTGTACATTTCACTTTAAATGTAAAACAATCTAACATAACATAATTCACATTGAATTATCGATGTTGAAAGGAATATAGTATGGGAAAGCGGAATGCATGCTTTCATTCACAATTGAAGAAAGGAAAACATTTCATTATGATAAAAAAAAAATCCAGGATATTGAGTGCATATCATTGACCAGTTTCTGCTAGTCTTATCTGTCTGGCTCCAACTATCGCCCATTGTAGTCCCTTGAATTGCCTGTCAACCATTGTCTGAACGCCATTAATAAAGTCAGTTAGTGACTGCAATTTCCACTGTCCATCCTGTTTGAGCATGTGATTGACAGACTCACTATTGTTTATTGTTGTTTGTCCAAGATTTGTCTATTTTACCTTTATGTGAGGGTACATGTAGCTTGAGCTTTATTGAATCTTTTAACTGTTGATCATTGTATTTGAGAAAATTTGCTGAAATGTTAGAAATGAAGCCACAAATTTAGTCGGATTTCACATCAAAGCAAACACTGTCATCAGCAGTTACAAGTCCGTTTTCACCAAATATTCAAGGATGACGTTCCTGGCGACTTTGTTGACAGCGTCGTCCATCATTTTCTATTTGCGTTTTGTCAGAGATGATGAGTTCAAAGAAAATGGTTTGAACCAGGAAATGCAAATGTAATGACTTTCACCACAGCCTTTTCATCGTCATTTCCAATTACCAGGTCACTTGTGTCCATGTCGTGTAACTAAGTTTTAAATGCATAAAGAAATGAGAGTAAGTTTGAAAATCATTGTTGTTATGTTTAAATAATGGACCTATTAAAAGTGGTGGTTCTCCTGTCTCTGTCCTGATCACTGTTAATTGTTTATAACATGTAACAGTTACATGCATTCCACACAAGTTGAACATCTTGTCAGTTCCAAGAAATGTTTGTCCGGTGCAGCACAACTTTTTTAAGTCCAGTATTTGTTCATCATTGTGCAAAATTACACAAGGTGGATTACCTAAAGTTCTTAAAACAGACTGAACAAGTGAATGCTATTGAGTCACTAACATTTCCAAATGAGAAATATGGTAAGCTAAATTTTTGGAGTCTCCATGTGCGTAACCATCTGTTTTCTTTTCATCTCTGTACCTCTTGTCATATATTTTGTTACTTATATGAGGGGCCCAAAAGCTCATTGTTTTTTTGTTCATGTATGTTTCCCTTTAGTTTTTTACATTCATACCCACCACTTTCCTGTTGAAAGTATCAGAGGATAGTTCTGCATAAAACTGTGGTGGATAATAAGACCTAAGTGTCTGGTTTAAACAAGCACTAAGCGTGTAAAAATGAATAATCCCTGAATACATACATATGGTAAGTGTGTCACCTACTAGTACCTTATATTTAGTCACTATAATCCTGATGTCCTCAATCAGATCAATATTTCCTTTCATGTCTAAATTGTAATATCATCAATTTAATATTTTTTCTATGGCTGCATACAGCCTAAGTAGAATATGATTGCTCTTGTGACTGTAAATGGCCCGAGACATGGCACAGTATAAACAGTTACCATCACTTAACACTTGCAGTGGTATAAACTGGCTGTGAAGCACTGGCTGATACTGGAGTATTATTTCCTCTGATATTTTGTCTAGTTCTCTGGCACATTTAGGAGATTTACACTGTATGCTGACACCATATGTGTTTAGCAGAATTTGTTCTGATTGAGCTGCCTTCATGAGAAGAGCAGGCTTGCCTGTGGCATGTGCAGTCTTGAATTTGAAATAAAATACACATATTAAAGAAACAGTAGCTCTGAAAAACGACCAAAATTATTTTTTTCTTTTTCAGCTTGTAATTAATTTAACAAATTCATTAAATGTGCATTTCGTGATTTTATATTTTGTCTGTTATCACCAACTGTGTGTACATACATCAGAGAAAATGAACACAGATTGGTATCTGCATACATGTGACAGAACTAGGATTTCAAAACCAGTAGATTTACAAATTTTGATCAGTAGATGGGTCTCTAACCAGTAGATTTTTTATTGGCATAAATTTTACGTTTCAAGGGGATGGAAAACAAAACAAGTGCTTCTTGTGCCTTAATATGTATTCTCTTCATACTATAATAAAACAGCAAGTTTTGAACATGAATCAGATTCTGATTCTGATGGAAAATACTACAATAATAATTACTTATTATGAGTCAATATACAGTCGAATAATGAAAAGGAAGAGTTGTTTATTTGATAGTTCACTGCAAAGATTTTTCTTTTATAAAATCCAGTAGCATTTTTAATCATTGTATTATAATTCCTTAGTTCAGTAGCCTACGCTGTTTGTAAAGTACAATGTACTTCAACATGTTTACATGAGTCATGTTATGTCCTGAGAAAAATCAATAATTATGTCGGTCAGCTTAACCCACAATGAAGAAATCACGTGGTAGCTCATGCAGATTTTATGACCTGAATCCTCTGTCAATATCTTGTTGATTTGTAATAAGGTATTTTAATTGTAGTACAAAGGCTCTACAAGCAGTAACATGTGCAACCTAGTTTCTGATTGGTTAAAGAAGGTTGTTGACAGAACTCATTCTAAGTCGCAGTATTAGAAGTTTAAATTCTCTTTTAAACCGTAAGAGACTATATAATGCCAATATAACCACTGAATGGGCATTCTTTGCAGTTCTCCAGAATTATAAGGTTATTGAGGAAGATTATTATTGTTTGTAAAATCAGCTGGTGAAAATCTATTATCTACATTATACATTTTGGATTTAAGTACTATTCTTCAAGTAACTTAACAATATTCTACATTCAAAGGAGTTTACCTGGGATTAATAACATTTCGATTAAAAGCTGTGTTTCTTGTGGCACATCAACACATTAATGACTTCATTCGGAATACTTTGGATTACTTCTGGATTATCAAAATTCAATAGGACATTTAGGATTATTTAGGAATTTCTAAACTGTAAGTTATTTTTAATTCTTTCACTTTGTTTGTTTGAAATATTTAATATTTTAGGAAATTAAATTTATATTTTATAAATTGTGAAAGCTTGTTTGAGTCGTTCTTTCTTTTGTTGCTATTTCTAACCCCTAGACGTAACATAATGTATACAAAATAAGTTGATGTTGAAGCGTGTTATTTTCTCTTTACTAAGGATTTTTCAGTAACCTTGAATCAGTTTGTTATGTAAAAATTGTCTCCTCAAGCAAATCCTTGCAAGTTCTAGCAGGATTTACCAGCATTTTAAAGACCTTGGGCATGTATACAGAGAATGTGAAAAGAGTCTATTCTGCTCAGACCAGAATTTGCTGCTATAGTGTCTGTGGGCAAGTTGCTTGGCTTCCATAGCCTTGGCACTAAATAGTCTTTCATATGCTGATGTGCATTTAAACTCAATCGAACAGTCAATCAATTATAAGATTCTTAGAAATGATGTTAAAGTCTCTATACAGGCATTACTCCATTACTAATCAAGCTGGAAAGAATGAAGAAACAGAAATAACTTTTTTTCTTCACAATTTAAGTTTACCCACTAGCCTTTTGGATTGAATTCTGATTAGATCAGTTGGACAGAAGATTCTATTTGCATTCCTGTAGCAGCTACCCATATAATAAAGTCTTTCCATGTAGTCTTTGCTTTTAGCAGCTACCCATCTAATAAAGTCTTTCCATGTAGTCTTTGCTTTTAGCAGCTACCCATCTAATAAAGTCATTCCATGTAGTCTTTGTTTTTAGCAGCTACCCATATAATAAAGTCATTCCATGTAGTCTTTGCTTTTAGCAGCTACCCATCTAATAAAGTCATTCCATAAAGTCTTTGCTTAATATATTATTAATCAGATACTTTGACACATTTTTTTATCACATTGGAAAATGTCTGACTTGGAACGCTGACTCTAATAAAATATGTCCATACAAGTACCTCTAATTGGTGTTCTTTATCTTAAATCGTTGACTTTTTCAGTGGGGTGTGTCTCCACTGGCAGATAATGTGACAACTGACCAGTACTACTACCAACTCACAGTTGACACCGGAATGCGGAGAGGGGCAGGGACCAAATCCAATGTTAGCTTTGTCCTTTCTGGAGATTATGCAGACACTGGAGTAAGACAATTGAAGGATGAGAAAGGAAAAAAGGTAATCGTGTTGTTGAGGGTTTCTGGATAGTGCAGTAGTATTGGGTTCACTTTGCACCTCTATAGTCAGGGTTTGATCCTGGGCTCTGGTACATGCAAGGGTAAGTGTTTGCCCCAAGGTTGGTGGTTTTCTCCAGGTTCTCTGGTTTCCTTGACCTTAAAGACAACTCTACACCAACATCTGAGCCATCAAGAGCGTTTCATATTAAGGATGATCACTTGTAAAATGTTGGAGTACACTGAAACCCTGCTATAACATGCTTTGTTGTAACATGAATTTAGATATAGCACAGTTGTGGCATGGCTCCCGAACTTTTACAATAATTTTATCAATTTCTTGAAGTACTATGGAGCTTTAGTGCCAAAATAAACAAGAGTTTGATTTATTAAATTGGCAAGATGTTTTGTATTCTTGAAGGAAAAAAATCCTATTAATACTTCTTTCTTATGTTTGAAGGACGTTAGCTCCTTAAAAGCTGATAATTGTTAATCTAATAATTATTGAACAATCAGCAATAAAGCCTTTAGGTCTTCTTTGTGTTTGTCTTCACTACAATAGCCAACAGATGTTTGCTCAGTCATCTGGCATACACAACCAAACACCAAACAATGTGGTGGTCTAAAAATGTTCTCACCCAAATTTATAAATCAATTAATTTACCTACCAATTTAAGGGAAAACAATAGACGACAAATGCCTGCTCATTCAACCGCCATACACACCCATACAGCAAATAATGCTATTGCAGACATCAGCTTCAAATCACTCTGATATACACAGGCCACTTGTCATTGTAATGCTAAGTTATATGTACACATGTACTGTTGTTCAATATTGACTGGAACAAAGCCATATAAGCTGTAGGGGTGGAGGAATTTGCTGTTATAATAAAGCATACTACTCCCTGTATTTGCTCTGAAGTAGTACAAAGTCATACTTTTCAACATAAGTTTCAATGAATATAGGGCTTATTTAATTTATTTTTTCCTCTATCTCGTAGATAAGATAAGATAAGAATTCTTTATTTCAGTCTGCATGGTCCATACATTTAAATTAAAATATTAAACATAGAAGTATTTTAAACATAAAAGTTCATAGGTCTTGTGTACAAATATACAGACCCATCTATAACTACAGAATGTGTCTGTCATTGTTAAGAACAAAAAATTATGTAAGACATTTAAAGAGTAAATTGTTCCAACTATCTATAATCTGAGAATTTAAACGAATATAATAGTTCCACAAAGATTTCAAGATACAATTCTTACTATTAGATATTCATGTCATCATTGAAAACACATACTTTCTCATTCATTCTTCAAAACTGAATACATTATAGTTTACTAACATGGTAGAGGCACTATACTATCTTGGAAGGCTTAATAGTAAACGAAGACTATTATTATAGCCAGTAACTAGTTTTCTTTTCATACATTCACTAAAGTTTGTCCACATGAGCGCAGTACATTGTGAAGCAATAAGATTTGAATAATCTAATCTTGATATTATAAAAACAATTTCTAAATTTACGTAAAAGCATATTTGTTGGAGTACACACAAATCTGTAATGTATCATCATATCTTCATCATCTGACCAGTTGGATTTTAAAATATGACCCAAATACGTATAACTGTTGACATATGCAAGACCATGGCCGTTAAGAAGTACAGATGTAGGAGATGGTAATTTAAAAGAAGTTGACTGAAAGATAATGCATACCGATTTTTGTGTATTATATATGATATCATTTCAACTGCATAATGTTCACATATCTTTAATAATTTCCTTAAACCTGCAATAGAGGATTTATCAATGACATATCATCAGCAAAACTAAAATTGTTCAGAAATTATGCATTTAGTGTCCAATGTATCCCCATGTGACACTATCCCAGCTTACGATTTAAATCGTTTATGTATATATTAAATAACAAAGGTGAAAGAAGACCTCCCAGCCTCACCCCATTGGTTACATGGAAGGAATTGGATACTGCACTCTCCAAATGCACATAGTACAACTGTTTGCCATACCAGTTAACTAGAGTATGAACTATGTAGACAGGTATTTGATTGTCGAGCAACTTTTTAAACAGTTTCCAATGATTGACCCTATCAAATTCCTTACTCACGTCTAAAAAACATGCAAATACAGGACTACCATGTTCTAAATAATAGTTATGCATGGCTCACCTGTTTTTGTTAAAATTACTCTTTACCCATGAAATCGATTGGTTTACTTCCAAACTTGATCAAAGCAGTACTTGTTGAATTGTTCATCTCAAGTACATTATGAAGTCAGTAGCCTTGGCCTTGTGTATGAATTTCAGTGTTTTTCAAGCCTAAATACAAGTTTCTTTTTAGAACCTCCCAATGTCTGATTTGTGGATTTTATTGTCTGTCAAAAATCAGTCCCTTTGGATATGTTCAGCATATATGAATGTTTTGGAAAATACAGTGCTTCATAAGTTAGTGTGAGTGTATTAGCAAAATATTAAGTATTTGGATTCAGAATCTAGCAGAGAAATTCTAGAAACTATGCTTCTTGGTGCACAATTTTGATGGAATTGCTTTTATGAATAGAATGAGATCAGCTGATGAGTACATGTACTCTGACTATTTATATTTAAGTTGCCAAGTTTCTTATACATGTATATTTATGTACCAATGTATGGTTCTCTGGCCAAAAAATAAATATTAAATATGTAATCACTGTTTTAAGTATTTCTTGTTTAATATGCATGATTTTAATTTGGTAACTGCATTACTGAAGCCTGTAGTTTTCCACTCTCTCTCTCTCCACCTCTCCCCGTCTTATATAGCTAAGAGGGTAAACAAGCAATATTTTTATTTTCTTCAGTTAACTGACTTGTTTGGATAATGTGTTACATAGCATGATGGCACTTTGTGGACCCCAACCATTGTGTTATAGTGAGCTTTCACTGTATTGAACTTTTTGAAAACTCATATATTTTTACATAGCTAAGGTTCAAAGCAATCCAGAATTATTTTAAAATGTATGGATTGGTGTGCATTGTCTTCCACTGCTCTTAGTTGAATATCTATACCCAAGTGAGGGTCATTCCATAGAAAAGTATGTGCAAAAAGTACCCGGTAACTAACTGTCTATAAAATAATAGCTGAATGAGTATTTAACAATTCATCAAAGTTACAATGATTAAAGATTAGGGACTACTCATATCAAATACACAAAGAAACATGTATATTGGTGAGTAAATTCTTTAGGTATGACACAGTTATTAAGATCACATCAGTTTTCCACAACAGAAAACCCGTGTGGCCAGTTTATGGCAGGTCGTCAATCATTACAAATTCCCAAAGGGTTCATATTTTTTTTATTAACTTTATAATTTTCTTTCACAGGACTGTTATTGCAATTATTAAAAAGGTATAAATATTTGTCTTTTTCATTATTTAATGCGAGATAGGAGTTGCTACCATGTCACTTTAAATCCAATCTCACACAGTGTTCTAAATGCATTATTACACTTAGGTATCAACATACTGATGCCAAAATGTAATGATCATGTGATTTTGAGCTGCACAGTAAGTGTTTATTCACAAAAGTGGACATCCTTAAGTTTAACTCGTACAAATAAGATGAATAAAGTTTAGATTTTTTTTTTTTTTCTGTCGGGTTTAATTGTGAGTATTGTAAATCTCTGTGTAAATTAAATCCATTGTGAACTTTAATTGAAGAAATTTCTGGTCTTCCTGTCTCAAAGATTGGTTGGAGGAAATGTAATTGTCATTTTAGCATGTCATAAATAATTATTTAGGTTTGCTTTGTAGATGGGCCACACACACTGTTAAAATTATTTCTCAGTTGCAAAAACTTCATTGAAATCTTTTAATTATGTAAAGAAACTTTCAAGAAATAAAGCACAATTTATTTACCAAAGGACTACTGGTAGGTACTAGAAGGACCAAATTTTTGTACAATGACTCTTTAGGATGCATTTTGTGCAGAATAATAATTTTGTTGAATTCAATCAAATTATGTTCGCTGCAGGCATCAAAAGTGTACCCACATAAAATGATGTTACCACTGGTTCCATGATGTAATAATTATTTTAATGACATCATGCATGCACATTTTAAGTTTTCTGCACTTGTACATATATGCAAGTCATGATGACTAAAAGACTTTGTGAAAAGACATCTGGAAATATCAACAAAACAGCCATAAAAAACAAACTTAATTGTGTTATAATTTTTATTTTTTTTATGCAACAGAGCATGCTTTAGTTTTTTAACCTTGCATCTGTACAGAACACACTTACTTTAATATGCTAAGTAGTACTCACTCTCGATAACTTGTGCACAATTGGGTCCAAAAACATAGACTGCACTATAAGCAAGAGTGCAATTTAAGAAGGGGATGCCATACCTGCTGGACATCAAGAAAAACTGGTGGTGGTGGGTGGGTGGGTAATGGGGGTGTTTAATGACTGAACACTCGTTTTATAATCGCATTGGGAATAATTGTCAATAAAGAGCTTTGTTCTAATGAAGTTTGTTTTTTTGTATAAAGTACCTTTATTTCCAAGATACCCAACCTCTGAAAGATCATTTTCCAAAGAGGTTTCAACAACCAACACGTGAACACGAAAATATTGTGTATTACATCACTGCTTTTTGTTGTTGTTGATTCACAACAAAACAAAATTCCTGTTTTTAAAAAACTAGAAGCATTTATTTCGTGAAACAACCATCAACCTCGAAACTCTATTTTTTTAATATATTGTTCTTTTCGTAAAATATTGATGCCGTGATTTCATTGCAAGTAATACTGAAACTTCTTCTCATCTTTGATGAAATCTCTTGAGTACAATTCAGGAAATTTAAGTTCACTACAAACTCGGGAACCCACTTCTCCATAATGAACCATATCTGAAACAAAGTTTTGTATTCACCAAGTACTATTTCACTTGGTATCCTTGCTATCTTTGATCACATTTGTGAATTAGTGGACTAATTTAAGGTAGTTTAATTATATTACTTACATAATAATATTTATAACAGTGTGAGTTGACCTGACACTTGACCATGACCGCTAACTCTTATGCAGGTAGGATTTGCATGCCTTTTAACTTTTCTTTTATTCCACCCCCTTTATTTGAATTGATACAAAAGATGTAATTAACATGATAATGCAAAGCAGGTCTTCTTTCAAAACCAAGTGTAACAATACAACAAATACTTCCTCAAGTCAGAGATCAAAACATGGTCGGCACTTAATTATGTTCTCACAGAAACGCTTGTGTGATGGTAGTTTGACATTTTTCACATTTGAATATGAGGGGTCATGTTGCATTTATGATGATTACATTGAAACCAAATTGAAAGATGGAACTAAAACACAAATTTCGCTTGACAAAACTTATTTCATTGGTATTTATTTATTAACTACCAGTAGGCATTAGTGACATTTCATTGATCAAAATGTTGTCAAATATTGTTATTTACAGAGTATTAGGAATGTTGTTTGGAATGAAAATTTAACAAAATATATGACTTCGTATTAGAAGTTGAGAATTTCATTATGTTCATTAAAATTTCTGGGTACTAACCACCGTTTTCGATGATAAAACAAGCAATATGTCATGGTTTCATTGACCAATTTTGATTGCGATTTTCGTCATGTTCAACAAATAGTGGACAATTTTTGTGTATTTTCTAGTTTAAAAAATGAGAGGTACGCCTGACCCAGTGTTATAAGCAGGTTTGCGAGTTATCCGAGTGCGCGTTATTGAGGGAGTGGTGTACATGTATGTGAAGCAAGTAGTAATGCTTGTATATAACATTATCATCAATCGAAGAAAAATCACTAAATTGCTTCATGATGTAAAATTTGGTTTTAATTGATATCTCATTATAGAAAATCTTTGAAGTGAAAGATATTAAAATCTTAGAAAATCCTGTGATAAAGACATATGCTGCGTTAAAGAGAAGAAGTTGAAGACGAACATAATTTGTCATTTGTCAATTGCAGACAGAGAAATCGGCTATCTGAAAATATTACTTTCTTCAGCCATTGGTTTATTTTTTATCTTGTTTTTAACATACACAAAAAAGCAAACATTATTTGTAAGTCACCCTTGTGTCTTATTAGAGGTAGAATAATTATATTCATAATGTTTCATATACACAGACTCCTACTAACAAATCAATGGTTAAAGATGTGGTCTAGAGACACAGTAGTTATCATAACAATTTACTGATTGATTGAATGTAAAAAAATATGTAACATACATTTAGAGTGAGAGAGAAAGAGAGGAAAAACTATTTTTAACGAGTGCCATGAAATACATCTCGAGGCTGTATTGCAGTCTATATAATTATTTGCTAGCATATGTACATGTAATAAGTTGTACTTTCTGTAATATTTTTACAATGAGAGTATAAATTTTTGATGTAAAAAATATTGATCTTTCATCTTCAAGTAACTGGTTTTAGAGTCAGCCATATTTTCCTGCACCAAGTCACATAATCTCCTGACTCATAGTTTTTGTAATTACATCTTGAAATTGAAGAATAAAACAGTGAATGATACTACATATGATATTATATACAATTAGTTATTTTTTAAAATAAATAAGCATGACTATTAAGATTGTTTTATATCAATCTGGAAAAGAAAATTATTACAGATTACCATCTTTACATAGTGGAAAGGGAAAAAAAATACATCCTTTGTGTGCATCAAATCTGGTTTGTCTACAGTTGGGCACAAATTTTCATGACTTGTACATGCTTTTTTCCCAAGAAATGTAGAAATGACCCATTTTGCTCCTGTACAGTGTTGTGGTTGTGGACTGCCATTTCAGTTGGTTGAAGAGTGATGGTAGCTGAAGAATGCTGAATTAGGTTGAACTACTAGTTAAGTTTCTTTAACAAAACAAATATGCATAATCAGATTAGGTTGAATGCTATTAGAGACATATTCGTTTTGCTAAAGAAATTGCACCCCTAGTTCAAATGACTTTAGCATTCCTTGAGTACCATTGCCCTTCTAAGAGCTGAAATGGCAATCAGCAGAGTTTGAAAAATGCAACCACTAGATTGTGCCTGCATTTACTTGATAAGGAAAGAGGCATCAGAGTAAATATAGTACAAATAAAGCAAATAGACTCTACACTGTGCAACAGTGTCAATATGGGCTGCCAACTGTATGTGAAATATTCTTAAACATTTGGTCTCCAGTTTTCATGTCAACGTTGTCAGAACAGAGGTATATAACACCATAACACTGATCATTATGGCAGTAAGATGTCACACACACACCCCCCATTATACAAATCCAGGTCACCCCCCCCCAATTATACAAATCCAGGTCACCCCCCCAATTATGCAAATCCAGGTCCCCCCATCCCCCCATTATACAAATCCAGGTCGATGCCCCCCCAATTATACAAATCCAGGTCAATGTCACCCCCCCCCCAATTATACAAATCCAGGTCGATGTCACCCCCCCCCCCCCCCCATTATTCAAATCCAGGTCGATGTCACCCCCCCCCCCATATTATACAAATCCAGGTCGATGTCATGTATTGTCATACTACCATTATATAATGTGCCAGCAGAGCTTTATCTACGGCATTTTGTTTGGTTGATGAATTTGAATGATTGACGTTGACATTAATCATAGTAATGACAGCACATCATACATGATGTTCAGCTGCATGTTGACTCACAATTCCTTGTTATACTTTCAAAGAACAAGCCTCTACTGAAAAGATTCGTCATTTCAATTATACCTTCATGTGACAGCAAAATTGAAATATTCAGTGCTGTTTCAAAACTTAAGGATGAACATATGAGTGATGTATGGTGGTAATGCAACCTGATTATGGCTTTTTACTATCGACTGTAAACCCCCATCACCACCACCACCAAAAAACTTTAAAACTTAAGCTAAAGATGGAGAATATGGATGGGCATTTTCATATGTTACAACGTTTTAAAAAGGGATACTTTATAACACTCACTCTTGTTCTACTTTTGTTTTTAGTTACTTTTTTATAGCCCTGTTGAGAGGCCCCAACTATGACAAGGTTGTTCCCTCTTTTTTCCAGATTGGTCCCCTTTTTTCAACTTAAAAGGGGGACAGTGCCCAAATTTACTAAGTCCTAGATGCAACCCCGATAGGCAGACTATAGCACAGTTTTCTAGTTTGCTTGTCCATTAAAATAGCAGTGTTCACTGTTCAGGACATAGTTATTTTAGTGGACAAGGAAATTGTATAAAACTGTGCTTTGGTCAGACTTGACAATGTCCAATTCAAAGTATATAATACTGGAAAAGTGAATATTTATTGCAGAAATTAGTAAATCCACGACTCATGTGCCTCGCCCCGTTGCAAGCCTTTCATACTGGAATTTGAATTCCTCATGCTTGACTAACCATTCCCCTCTAGGATTTAGTTTGGACACTTGAAAATATATTTTTTCCTCCCAGTATGCAAATTTGGAAATAAATGTAGCAGTGTTTTTGCTAAAGATTTCATCTTCTCTGCTTCACATTTTCTATCAATGATCATTGACCATTTGTTCTCCACTGGAGTTTAATCTTATCAAAATCAGTAAAATATTTCTGTCAGCCAATGCAATTTATCATCTCATGTTTATTTGGCAGTGAGTGCACTCTATTCAGTAAACTTGGGATGCACTCAATTCAGTCAGTCTAAAATCAGCCATAATGATTTTTTATCTTTATTTTCTTGGGTCTTTTAATGAGCTTTATGGGTGCCACAGTGGGAACTTTCTTGTCCCAAAGATAAAAAATAAGGGTCATTGGTGCAATGGTGCAGCCTAAAAATGAACCCTTGTGCCAAGTATGTATCATCTACTAGAATATAGTGCACATCACTGATCGTTAATATCTTGTATTTGCAATAATCTTTCTTTAATATAGTTCAGAGTAATTCGTAATCATACATTGTAATTAGGAGGTAATTTTGTAACCTTCACAGCAACCACAACTTTCAGAATCAGTGGTATTAAAATCCTTTCACACAATTTAAGTTATATTTTCCATGACTTTGGTGCTTGAATCTTCTATGATGTTACTTGTATTAGGAATATTTTAGTCTGCCCAGCATTGGCAGATGGTTAGATACTGGAATCCTGTTTCTAGCAGAAACACATTTTGGCTGGCCAAGGGTCACTGATTCACTTCATTCCACTTTGACCCATGGCATATGAAGCTAGCCAAAACAGTGTTTTGAACAAGTACCTTCTTGTAAATGAAGGAGTTAATGGATGTAGCAGGTGAAATCAATTGACCAATGAGTGAGCTCATCACTTAACCCCTCTTGTGAATGAAAGAGTTAATCAATGTAGCAAGTGAAATCAATTGACCAATGAGTGAGCTCATCACTTAACCCCTCTTGTGAATGAAAGAGTTAATGGATGTAGGAAGTAAAATCAATTGACCAATGAGTGAGCTCATCACTTAACCCCTCTTGTGAATGAAAGAGTTAGTGAGCTCATCACTTAACCCCTCTTGTGAATGAAAGAGTTAATGGATGTAGCAAGTAAAATCAATTGACCAATGAGAGGGCTCATCACTAAGCCTGTTAGGTACTCGGTAAGGTGACTTGACTAATGTCCACAAACCATGGCTCAAAAGAAAAACTTGTATCTGCAAGGTTTAAATTGGAGAAACTTGCATGCATTATGTTGTTGTTTATGGATGTGACTATGATTATTTCACACTATCTTCCATGCTAAATATAATGAGTGATCTGATTAGATTAGTTCTTTCAGCTGCATCCAATCATATAGCAGTGCGGTAGACACTGATTTGGCTAGTTACATATGCCAAAAGTTGATGTGGAGTGAAGTGGATTGTTAACCTTTGGCTAGAGAAGATGTCAGCAACATGCTGACAATGTTGAGATTCATTTTTGTTGAAGTTTTCATTAGTCACATCACATAAATCATAATGCTGTTCACAAGCAAGATGTAGTGTTCTGGATAATCCCCTTTAAGAATGGTTTTGGCTGCTTCCTTGAGATACCTTTGGTTTTCATAGTAAACAGTATGAAAAATTTATGTGGAGCTCCTAGTAACCATAATTATCGCACAATCTATCAATGTTGTATACATTTCTGTTTTCAGCTGTTGTGTCGTGGGTCAATAAACCAATATATTATGAGTGTCTCTGAACCTCTGGGACCTCTGGTGTACCTGAGAGTGTGGCATGATAATTCAGGGGATGGCAAACAGCAAGGATGGTACCTCAGTAAAATTGTCGTAACAGATCTCCAGACTGGAGAAGTGTAAGTTTTTTGTCTTGCAAATGTGTTGGCAAATAGCTAGACATATGTGTCACTTTCTGGTGGTAACCATGACAACAGCAGCAGCTGCATTGTCATAATCAACAGTGTTAGGATTATGTATAGTTTATTACAGATAGATGAGGCATAGATATAACTTTTATGATAGGCATCAACATGAAGTTTCTGCTTTTAGCTTGCTCCATGCACAATCATGAAACTTTATGCTCATCACAGGCACAAGGTCACAGTGACCTAGTATTTATGCTTCATTGACTTAGCTGCGTACTTGGAATATGCATTGATGGAGCAAGCAAGATATATCATTGTGTGGAGTTCTTGTTGAAGGTCATATACAATACAGCACATTTTGCATGCAAGACATAGTGTTCCTCTGATTCTGTAATTAGTGAACTGTTAATTAAATCTATATTCTAAAAATGATCATGTCATACCTTCCCAATAATTTACATAAGGAAATCTATTAATAATATTTCAACCTATTATCAAAAGGATACAAAGTATTACATATACATGTGAGGATTATTGGTCATTGTGTAATGTGTAAAGATGAGCAGGTGGATGAATTGATGGTGAGTGCTTAGTTGGTTGAAACGAAGGATCAGTGATGCTGCCAGACTGTGAGATTGTGGGATTCTCACAAAAAGAATAGAGTCGCGCAACTTTTAAAGCCCATTTTGGGATGGATCATGCAAATTACCTGCACTTCTCATGAATTGTTGTACCCAATGTTTAATTTAAAAAAAAAAAGAAAATTTAATTCAAATAAATGTTTATGTAACCATCATGTTTATATACGTCCTTGTCCATGATGTCAGTTGATTAGGAAGACATGTTCACATTTTTGTATGATTGAGATCTGGTTTGGTTTTATGCAGAGATATTGAGAGGTTACGATTTAATTGTTTCCCAGAAAGGTATAGCAAGTTGAACCATTGATCTTCAGGAAGGAAATTTATAGAGCATGAAAAGCCGTTAGCTGTCAAGAGTTATGTCAAAATGTAAAAGTGATTACTTAGGGAAAGTGGGTGACACAAACATTGTCTGCACAGGATGAAACACGAAGAAGATTGGATGCAGAAGTTTGCTGGCACCTTGACTTCTCAAAACATGGTAGTCGAACTAGTGACTGCCAAAAAACAAAAGGTGTTTCCACGCACACATCCCCCCACCCCCATGCCCACCCCCACCCAGGGGTACCCATGTATCTCCCCATCTCAGCAGATAGATATGGAGGATCTCTCCATCATAAGAAAATCTCTGGCAACATTTTTGGATTGATATTTGGGCAGATATGTATATTGATGAATAGAGATGGATAATGTATTCAGGTAGATGATTTAATATAATAGTGTTCCCCAAAACAGTCATTTATATATGATTTGATCTCCAGTTAATTTGAGTGACAATTATGAAAGTAGATCAAAAATTAAAACCAATTTTTTTCATATTCAAACCTACCGTATATACTCGTGTATAAGCCTTTACCAACTGCAAACTGCATAGACCCAGATCTGCCGTCGCATAATGCACCGGCAGATCTGGGTCTATGCAGTTTGTAAGGAATAATCAGTAGAACAAACAACATAGACCCTGATCTGCTGGCACATTATGCGATGGCAGATCAGGGTCAATGTTGTTTGCATTTTAACCCGGTTTATACGCGATTATAAATGGTATACATTTGTTGTCGAGCCCATGTTAGTGGTAAGTGAGACATAGCAGTCGCTTTTCCATTGGTGGCATTGACAGTTTGTTAAGGTTTTGGTGAAAAATTTTCAGCAATCTTTTGATTGTGGGTTTGACATGCAGGCTCTGGCCTATTGTAGACTTTTAATATATTTTGTAACAAAATCCACTGTGACCTACATATAATCATGAATGTATTTTCCTGTCCATCTCTTTCTCTCTGCAGGTTTGTATTTCTATGTAATCGTTGGTTGGCAGTTGAAGAGGATGATGGGATGGTGGACCGTCTTCTTCCAGTAGCCAGTCAGGAAGATTTGACCAACTTTAACAACATCTTTTTCTCCAGCACCAAGAAAAAACTCACTGACTCACATTTGTGGATATCCATATTCTCTCGTCCACATCGTAGCAGTTTTACGCGAGTACAGCGTCTGTCTTGCATTTTGTCATTACTGATGACTACGATGCTTGCCAGTGCCATGTTCTTTCTGGCAGAGGAAAGGGTGGAGAATGCTCAGGCATTTGTTCTAGGACCTTTTAGGTTTACACTGCATGAAGGCTATATTAGTATTGTCTGTAGTCTTATAGTGCTACCAGTAAATATTGCAATTGACCAGATTTTTAGAAGAAGTGTTCCAAAACAGAATTTTGTTGAAAATGCATTTCTTGTTGAGAAGCACGTGTCCATGTTATCTAAGTTTCAGATGAATCTGTCATTGATTTTAAGTTCTCAGACGAAAGTTATGGCAATGGCCACAGAACCCACAGATGGAGAAGATGAGTTTGATTCAGATGATGATGTTGACTTTGAAGATGAAGTTTCAACTGCAGAACCTCCTGATTATTTACAATCGGCCAGAAGTTTGTCAAAGTATCCATATCTAGATGTCCCAGTTACACCACATTCCTCATCTGACCAATTAAAGAGATCACGTTCAATAATTCTGAAAGTTCCACAAAAGATGCATCCATCATTTGTACCTGGCTCAACCAAAAAACCTACATTTCCTTCTTGGAAGACTTCAATAGAAGAAGAAGAAGAAGAAGAAGAAGAAACGGAATCCAACTCACTTGAACCGGGAAAAAGGTCAGTTTCACCGTATTTAGAAGTACCAAGGTTTCCAAGATTTGAGAGTAAAAGAATTCAGCCACAGTTTCAGTCATCTTTTTCTCCATGTACGTCAAAGAGATTCATATTTCCATCCCTACAAGTTCCACAATCACAGGGTCCACAATCTGTCTTGGATGCTAAACAACAATTTAAGCAACTTTTTGAGAAACAGCAGCGGGACGTGCCAAGTCCATCAGATTCTGAGGAGACGGCATTCAGCTTTACATCACACCATTCAGATGACATGCTGATACAACCTAACAGCAGGGCCAGGTCTCCCATGGCAGGAACGAACAGAAAGAAAACAAGGACTTTGCCATTCTGGTGTGTGTACATTGCCTGGTTTCTAGTGTTTTTTTCTTCAGGAGTATCAGCCTTTTTGACTTTCCTGTATAGCATGGAATGGGGGCGTGAAAAGTCCTTGGCCTGGCTCACTTCCATGCTTCTCTCCATAACAGAGTCTGTATTTGTCATTCAGCCATTTAAGGTAAGAGCAAGTCTTTCGTAGAATGATTTTATCAGATTCGATTCATTGTTGAGAATGAAGAGATTTAAGAGATCTGTCGGGAAGTAGTATATAGTTGAAGAGAAGTCATAGTGGCTCAGTGGTCAGATTGCTGGACTTGCTACTAAAACGGGTGTGGTTTTGAATCCTACCATCACATTAGCCCAGGTCAGCTACTGTGGTGTATCTCTGGGCAAGTAAATTTACTCCAGTTGCTTCGGCACTAAATAACCTCCATGTGTTTCTGTGCTGTAGAGGGATTGATGCCTTGAAATTTGTGGTACATGTATGTTCTGTCAACTACATCTATATTTTTGTTCAGAAATCCGACATAATGTCTTTAAAATGGGCCAGTATTTAAAAATGATATCAATAAATGACATAGGGTTTAGTCATTTATAAGGGTAAATTGTAATTCTTGATCCATTTTAAAGATTTTAAAGACAGAATGCCTGATTCCTGTCATCACAGTCACAACATGCATGTTGCGAGAGCAACCATTTGCAGTACTCAGTAGCCAGTCATATCTCATGTAATCTTGTCCTGGTCATTAAGATACTGGCCATCATGTTTGTGTATAAAAGTCACATCTTGATGAGCAAGAACATAGTTGCTTATATCCTGTGATGTGAGTTGGTAATTTCTCCGTCAAATACATTCCCCAATCACATTAACATTAGGGATATAAGCCTGCTACCTCCTGAATCCAGCCCTACTCAAAATATGAAATTTCATCTTTTCTGTGTATATCATATTGACAAAAGGTAATAACTCTTGCCCATTAACTCCCCTTGCAGCCACCAGTTGTTGCTAGTTTTTAAGCTTCGCTGTCATACAGTCAACATACAAAAAACCTCCTGTCAATCCATGCCAAAATCGATGTGAATTTTAAACATCCATCCAGAAATTTGGATATATATTGTGGGAAAATCTCACAAGGACAAAACAGACATATTAACGGCTAAAACACGGTATTGGTGCTGATAAAGGAATTTTCATGTTATATGCATGAAATAGAAAAATTAAACAAGATATGAACCAATTTTAAAGATTGGTAAGCCTGGCATATACCTCTCTTACTTTCCTGAAAATTTCAAGAGGTTAGTGTAACCCATTGTTGAGATATGCATGGAAACAAGCTCTAAAAATGGCCATTTTTGAGCGTTATGTAGTCTCACTCGAAAAAAGCTTGAATATAAAATAGAGAATTCTCTAAATATCATACTGAAATTATGCATTTATTGGTCTGGTTTTATGCGGAATTCTATCCTGCAAATATTGCTTCTTGAATTAAAGAAATCGGTAAAATATTATGGATTTTATAAGCAAAATACCGTCAGTAGAAGTTTTGTTTCAACACTGAAATTCAAACACTAATCTGTTGTTATATGCCAACATTTTGTACAAAATAACATTCATTATAACTTTTATTGACATCTAGAACTCGACTTTATATTATAATAAGTAGTAAAACCATTTAAATCACATGGCTAGCCAAGATATTCGATTGAGAGCTTGTTCTTTGTCAAACTTTCCAGTTCTAAATTTTGTAGTGTCTGTAACCTTTACAAGTTTATATGGCAATAATTTTGTTGTTTCATTATGGAAAAGTATAAATCCTACAAAGGCTCATGTGTATCCATGTGATGTCCAAGTTGGCCAAAATTGGTGGTGCTGTATTGTACCATTAAAAAACAGCAACTCAATAAAAAAAGTTACAGACACTACACAAACAGGTATAAAAATGAAAGATAAAAGTATTGTTCTACTTGTCATTAAAACATTGTTTTTCTCAATAGAAAGTTCCATCTTATGTGATGTAATGTTGCATCATCTATTTACCTCTGCAGCCAAGAGCAAAAAAGTGATGCAATAACTCTCTTGATTGAATATTGCATCATTCGTGCAGCACTGTCTGTTTGAGTAATTTACTACAAGACAATGTAACTTGAATTTCTTATCCTAGAAGAAGCTGCCTAATTACTTTTTCTGTTCTTTACCATGGTACATCCCTAAGACATGGGAAGACGACAAAAGCAAACCTCTGGGAACAACTCTGGTAAGTTTGTATTGAATTGGTAAACCACACTCTTAAATTGTAGTGTCTGTAACCAATATCCCCTTTTTATACTGTCTATGACTTTATCCCTGTTTTTTTTAAAAAAAATGAAGCCAAATTATGTTTCCTATTACAGTATTGATGTGTAAGGCTAAATTTTGACATATTGTCTGTCTGCAATTTGTAATATTTTGGTATATTTATAGTTTCTTTCATCTAGATTTCTGATAACAGGCAACATTTTCAGTGATTTCTTACAATATGCAATTGAAACTGAGTATTTTTGCATTCCATATCATTAGACTAGTAAATTCAAACAGAAATATTATGAGAATTCAATGAGCTCAGACTTAGTATTGGATACATTGCTGATATTGTCAAATGGTTACAGACACTACTAGACATGTGAATTGACCCGACTGTTGTTTACATTATTAAGGAAAGTGTGCAATCATTGTAAATGCTAGAACATTGAATAATCATCAGGTTTTATGCTATTTCTTTTTCAATCAGATACTTTTCTTTAAGAATCTACAGGTTATTCCAGTTTGCTTATGTATGAAAGCATATTGCGTACTCATTACAAGTATGTTTTGTAAAGTCTAAATTTCATCCGTATACATAGAGGAACAAAAATGAGAATGAAGTTGTTTGCTTTTAGGAAGCAAAGATAAGCCAGAAGAAGATGAACAGAAGATTAAAGCTAGAAGGGAGAAGACGAGGCTAAAGGTACAAGCCTGGAGAAAAAAACAGAGGGAAAATAAGGCGAAACATGAGGAGCTAGAAAGGGTTGATAGAGAAAGAAGAAAAGATGCAAGACTACTAAAAAAACAGCAATCACTTTCCGATTCAAATCTTCAACAAGAATTAAGAAGGAAAAAACGTGAAGAAATGAAAAGGTATCGCCAGAAAAAGAAAGAAAAAGCAGCCCTGGCAATATCGGTTAATAAGAGTGTTGATTTAAGAAGTCCGAAAACTGCTGAATTAAGTAGAAAGAAGAAAGAAGCTGTGAAAAGAACCCAAGCATGGAGAATGCATAACACGAAATTATTTCGAAACATCACATGGAAAGAGTGTTTGCGATGGTCTCGGTGCGACAGTCAAGAATGCTTGCTACAGAGCTGTAATCAGCAATAGAAAGGTGATAGGTTGTGCAGAAGATGTATATCATTTCTGTACAGAGAAACTGAAAATGGAAAATACAGATAATGAAGCTAAAACAGTTTCGAGAAGGGAGTTCATCCTTGTTAAAGATGTTGAGAGAAATAGAGAAGAAACTGATGTGCAAACACTGCAAGGTACAAGAAAATTACATGCTGTAAAGTCAGGAAGCAATGATTATGAACTGAGCATAAGAAATCTGAGCTGTTATTGTGAGCAATGCATGAAGGTTGACGGGAGATGCAACTTCAGCGAAAATGTTAATGCCTGGGAAATGAGAAAGTTAGTACTCAATAAAGATAATTTAAGTCAGAAAGGAAAACAACTTAAAGACAAGAATCCATCAACAATAGAAAATAATGACAAGAAAAGAAAACAAGGAAGTAACCAGAAAGATCATAACTCAGCAACAAGCGAAAAGCCTAATAAGAAACGGAAGTCAACAGAAAGACAAAACATTGTGACAAAGAAGATCAAAGTTGACAAAAAAGCACCAACCAACACAGAGAAACCAATAGAGAAATACCACCCTGGAGAATTTGTTGCTGTAGGACTTAAGCCAAAGAAGGGACCTCTAGATGTATACTTAGCAGAAGTAATAGACATTCTTCATAACGAAGTTAGACTTAAATACATGAGAAAGTCTGGCAACATGTATGTTTGGCCTGAAAAAGATGATTATTCACAAGAGGCTCTAGATGCTATCTTGTACAGGGTAAAAGCTCCACAAATAGTCAATGAAAGGGGTCATTTCAAGTTTAATGCAGCTGAATTGTCTAAGCTCAAGTCAAATCTGGAAAAAAATCATAAGCACTTCTATTTGAAATGACAATATAAAGTCAAGGTTTAATGTGTAGTGTCTGTAACCTTAAGATCAATCACATATGGGTCTGTGTTTGAGTCAGCACCTTGGGTTGAACAATACTTTAGTGACTATGATTTATTGAACATTCATTATACTTCAATATTTTACTCTTACAAACACTATTTAGTATTAAACTTTCAAGTGCTATTTACCAGTTCATAATTTTAACACAAGTATTGGACATATACCTGTTACAATGTGGTTTTATCATTTTATTAACTAATCAACATTCATTTAATGAATAATTCTAGTCAATGTGTTCATGTTGAATTATTTTTGAAGTGAATTTTATGGAGATATGTATGGTTCTGCAGCTGTATTGAAATGCTATAGTTTTGTAGTGTCTGTAACCAATTTTATGGACAATGTACTTCTGACTCTTATGGAAGTTTGCAATACTTTTGGCCAGTATTAATGATTTTGTTTGTTTAAATATTCTTCTTGGTGTTAGATAAATGCCTAAATAAGATTATTCTATGTCTTTTATGTTTGTTATGCAAAAGTTTCATGGTTAGGTTTTTTTTCTAAGTGATACCTTTGTCATAGATGTTTTGATTTTGTTATTAAGTTGTTTACCACTTCCAGTTATGTTGTTTACTTTAAATGTTGATATCCTGTTACTGATGTTACTGTGAAAAAAAATAAAGTTTTAAAGTTTTCATGCTGTTTTTCTTGCATGTTATACACCAAGTGTAGTGTCTGTAACTGTTGTTATACCAATGAATTGAAATAATGGTTAAACAAAATCGCATGCATGTTCAAGCTAAATCTAACTTGATCTGACTAGGGGACACCCTAGGGTATATAATGAGCTTCATTGAAATGTTCTATCAAACATTTCAATTTTTTAAGTGAGTGAGACTACTATCAGCACCAATACCGTGTTTTAGCCGTAAGTATTCATCCGAAGACCAAAGACCTTGCGAGAATGGTGGGGGACATTGCTGGGTCCCCTCCCCCCAAAGTATGATGTTTACAATCATCAGCTACAATTACATCTATGGAAATGGGAGAACAAAATGATGAGGTTTTGCAGTCATCTGCCTTTGAATTACAGTTGCATTGACTGGTTCAGGAGATGATGATGCAACTAATAAATTCTGGGCATATTTTGCCCTTATATCCCTTTCTTACTTCCACAGGTATTTAGGAGACATTGGGTGAGTGTTCCCCAATTTCAGGCAGCCCAGTAGGCATAAGTTCCCCCGCATATCCTATCATGGCCTTTGGCCCTGTAAGTCTGGACGCATTGGGTTTTTGATGGATCCATCCTATACTACAGTATTGCTGTCCAGAGCTGTCCTTCCAGTCCATCCATTTTGGTTTGGGTATCTTACTTATAGATCTATCAGTTTAACCATACCCATGGCTCCATCTCTTGACAGAAATGGGGATTTTAGTGATAGATCTGTCCATCCAGCCATGCCCATGGCATGGCCGGTACCGGCATGATTGGACCACCTTCCACATGACCGGCAACAGTGCCAACCATGCTTCTGGCGAATCAGTCATCTGTACTGGTGTGATAAATTTGCCCGGCAGAGCCAGCTTCCATATGTTCACGGCTTACCCACATGGAAGTCACTGTGACTTATACAGAGATGATGGCACTGCATCATCTATGCCACCCAGGATGGTTTATTTGGATATCGAGGCAGAACCAAAATGGGATGCTACGCACAGTGAGTGTGAAGATACTCCTGAACAACAGCCTTATTCAGTTTCAACTGTGGAGCGGACTGAGTTCAGCTTTAAGGCTGCCATTGAAGAGATATATCGGGTGTTGTCAATTTCAGAATGCCATCCATCCCCTACCACCATGAATAACTATAAGGTCAAAGCTTTGGTAGATCTTGATGATGAGACAGAGACTCCATCCTTCTGGCAGCTTACCCAGTCAGCGAAGATCAGAGAAATCAATGACCGTCTGTCTGGAAGAATCTGTGATCTGGGCAATGCTAAGGCTTTCTTTTCCGAAAGCCAAGTACCAGTGACGTTTTCAACGAGCGGGTACAAAACACACTCTCACGCCTTCCATACTAAACTCCCGGCTCTGGATAATAATTTAGCAGCTGTCCACATATCTGCCCCACTTTTTTATAAGGTGGACAAGAATGTGTTTCATGTCACATCGAAGCTGGTTTTAAATGTTGTTGCCACTACTTTGATGTTAGACTTGGCCTCGTTGGCGATTCTCAGACTTGAAAAAAAATCTGGCAATTAGCATTCCTGGGAAGCAGTGGCTTTAATTGCTCAGGTCATTAACAGGGCAGCTCACCATTCCATGGCAAATGTGCTGACTGTCTCTGCGAATCTTGACCTGATACAATGTGATTCATGTTTGCATTCCACATCACTCAAGCTACATCATATCCTGGGCATTACGGATGATGCCGTTTGGCTCACCATTACTCTTTGGGGGCAAAATTGAAGAAGTTTGGAGGCAGGCAGCTCAGGAACTGCCTCTTCAACTTACTGCCCATGCAGCACAGTCGTTTAAGACCAATCCGCGTCTGCCACAGCAAAGGGACAATAGGCGAGCAAAGGAAAAGGGATCTATTACATCACAGGTTCAGTTCTGATTCCAGCCTAATGCCAGGAGGCAACAATCTAACCAGTTTAGGAGGCAGCCTTACAGGGGGAGCAAGAAACCAAGTTTCTCCTCCTTCAAGCCTCCTAACTCTCGATGCTGACCTACCAACCCCACAGCCCGCAAAAAGCATACCAGTGGGTGCCAGACTCCAGCATTTCCAATCTTGTTGGATCAACCTATTTCCTCAGAACGAATGAGTAATCCAAATCATTTCGGAGGGGCTTCAGATTTCATTTATCCAACCCCCTCCTCTTTCTTCCTCTCCCCTTCTAATGGACATACCGTCAGATTGGGAGAAGGACGATATTCTACAACAGGAGATACGGTTGTTCATCGACAAAAGGGCAGTGGAGATTGTGAGAAAACCACAATCTCCTGAGTTTTATGCCATCAGTCTTGATCTGATTGATGCATATTTTCGTGTCTCTATCAAACGGCATCATGAAAATTTCGTCGTTTTGCTTACTGCGACAGTGTTTACCACTTTCAAGTTCTTCCATTGAGTCTAAACATCAGCCCCTAGGTCTTTACAAAAATCATGGATTGTGACGTCGTCCTGTTCTGGTCAACTTCATCTACGGTGACAGCGGCTTACTTGAATGACATCCTCCAAAAACAAATGGTGAGTTCTATTCTTTTCCAGGGCAAAAACAATCTCCCATCTCTTTTGTATCATCTCGGTTTTCTTGTGAACTGGGAAAAGTCTGACCTTCATCCATCCCAGTGTTTTGTTCATCTGGGTATGGAGTTTATCACCAATCTCAATCTGGTATGACTCCCTCATGTTCACGTAGTATGGATCGTCAAACTCATTGAGTCCATTTCCAACAGGACTTGGATTTCAGCGAGAGAGTTCTTGCAACTCCTTGGATTATTCAGTGCGGCAGCAGACTTGATCCTGCTGGACCATCTTTTTATGCACCCCTTACTGATGATCTTGCTGGCTCAATGGCACCCAGGATCACAAATGAGGTACAATCATTCCTGGGTCAGTGGTGAAACCCCAGTTGGCTCACAAGAGGAATTCCTCTGCAGTAACTCCAATCAGAAGAGACAATGTGTACAGATGCCAGTACGTTTTTGGGGGGAGCAGACCTGTTGCTGGGCTTTGATACAGTCATCGGCACAGCCAGGAGAACTGCCTCTCCACATCAACCTTCTTGAAATGAAGGCTGTCATCAATGCCTTTCAATTCTGGAAGGAATGACTCGCAGGGAAAACGGTCCTGATTATGTCAGACAACTCTGTAGTGGTGACCTACCTCCTCAAACAGGGGGACACCAAATCATCCGACCTGTGCGTTCTGGTTTGGCAGTTTCTATGTTGGTGCGACCAACTCTGTATCAATGTATAAATCAGACACATTCCTGGCAGACTCATTGTCCTGGCCAACACTCTATCCAGAAAGGGTCAAGTCATTCATATGGAATGGTCCCTCCATCAATCAGTCTTTCATTCGATTTGTGCAAATTGGGGGTGTCTGATGATTGATCTTTTTGTAACAAGGTGGAATCACAAGTTGCCCACCTTCATCTCTCCAGTTCCAGACCAGAAGCTTGGGCCATGGTTACACTGTCAGTCAGTTGGCAGAGGTTGTGGGCCTTTGCCTACCCACCCATGGTCTTGGTACTGAAAATAATACAGAAGTTGCGGGGTCAGACATGCAAGATAATTCTGATTGCCCCTCTCAGATGGGACAAGTCCTGGGAGAATGATCTACTTGATCTAGTGATAGATCTGCCCAGGAAGATTCCGGCCAAGCCGAATCTTCTCAAGCAACTGCATTTGCAGGTGTTCCACCCCTGTCCGGACTATCTCTTGTCAGGACAGCCTTGTGAGAGAAAGAATTTAGACTTTTGATTGTGGAGAGAATCTTGAGAGCAAGAAGGCCCTCCACACTAAAGGCTTATGAGGGAGAGTTGCATGTTTTCAGGGACTGGTGCTGAGTCAATAACATCATCCCTTTGAGTGCCTCGATCCCTCAACTGGCAGACTTTTTTCTCTGGCTCCATGAAGAGAAAAAGTTGGCCCCAATTACCATCAAAGGCAACTGTTCCATGATATCTGACACATTTAGGCATCATGGTAGACGAGATATTAATCATGATAAATATCTATCAGACCTACTAGCCAATTTTGATGAGAATTGACCCAAATCTGTCACCTTGTTTCCAAAATGGAATCTTTCCTGGGTTTTAACATGGCACAATTCATATAAATTTGAACCTTTATCTTGAACCTCGCGATGCTACTATCATAAAAAAACATGTTTGCTGGTAGCCTTAGCTTCGGCATGCCTGTTGAGCGAGTTACATGCTCTTTCAGTTGACCCGAACTATCTTCAGTTTAGATCAGATGGTTTGGTTGCCAAAAGTAGGCTGCCATCAGTGGGCAATCAAAGAGGAGTTATAGGCTCCCTCTCTTTGATAGACACATCGAGAGTAGCGGCCGTGTAAGACCCTGTCCGCACCCACAAGCACTACTTGAAGTGCACAGAGGCAAATTGTGGCACATGCAAATGACTCTTTCTCCCACTGAAGGCTGGGAAGCAAGATATCACCACTCAAGCCCTATCTTCGTGGCTGAAGTGGGTTGTACGCTCAGTGTACTCTGAAGTCTCAAATGATCAGAGTCATCTCATGAGGATTTCAGCTAACGAAATTAGAGCGATCTCTGCATAATGTTTTGATCCAATACATAATTGAAGTTATTGGCAGGCATGCAGATTCAACCTTCTTGAGTTTTTATCTTAGAGATTTAGCTTCGCAGAGACAAACCCAGATGACCACCAGACCCAGTTAAAACCAACACAGCCTCTTAGCTTCACTGGATTCACCAGTGAAATTTATTTGGTAAGAAGAATTCAGACTGTAAGCTGTGTTGCTTTCAAGTTTGGAGAGTGGGTTATTGTTCACATAGGGAATACAGCCTTTTTATTCCCAAGAAGGATACCCAAGGTAGGATGCTTAGTAGTTCTTTGCTCAGCTTAAAAACAAGCAACATCTGGTGGCAGCAAGGGGAGGTAATGGGGAAAAGTTTATTGTTCTCTGTCTATATGATATAGACAAAAAGATGAATTTTCGACTTTTTAGTAGGGCTGGATTCGGGAGGTAGCAGGTTTATATCCCTGACATTAATGTAATAAGGTAAGTATTCTCAGAGAAACATAATTTACTTAAAAATTTGCTTTCATTATGAATGTTGCTTGTTTTCTACAGTTGGTTGCTGTGACTGAATAGACTAGATTGTATCCATTCATTTTTTGGGTTTTTTTTGCATCACTAGTCCAACAGACTAGCTGTTAGCAAAATTCCACTAGTTCCTCAACATTTTTACTAGTCATGGGTGACTGGACTAGCATAAATGTCAAACTCTGCCATAAACCACCAGACAAACAATATAGCTGAATAAGAGTGACATGACAATTTGACCTTTCACGGGAATGTGTATTAAAAGCCTGAATATTTTTTATCACGAATGTAGTGTTCTTGATGTTGATGGGACACCTAATCAGTAGAAACCATGCAGTTTGCGTGCATGTAGCTGTACCTATTTTTCAAGTGGACTAGACCCTTATCAGTGTCAAAATGAAAAGTCAAATTACTGGGCAATCTTGGTAGTATTGTACATTAGGTCTATTCTCAATTAATATCACAGCCTGCCATTCATCCAAACATTCTGCACTCATCACAAAGGGCAGTAAATCACTGAGTTACCCCTGCATGGGATAGCACAAAGGCTAACTGGTATAAATCAAAGCATTAGGGTCTAAGTCACAAAAAGTGATATGTTAAACAAAACCCCGTAATGATTTTAATGCAAGGCACATTTACAATATATACCGGTATATTCCTAAAGTCTATATATTTCCCCCATCAAGAAAACACAGAATACTTATATTTGTTCATTTACTTGAAATCCATCATGATCAGTGTATATAATATTTAGCTGATACAATCAAATGATTTAGCAGAAGATAATCACTTTCAGAATATTACATGTACAGGACTGCACATGTGCAAAAGCAAAGATTTGTGTATTCCAATTTGTTGAGTTGAAGCCTGGTACATCCCTCCCTTGATAACTCATGCACAATGGGGTCCAAATACATGGACTGCACTATAAGCGAGGGCATGAGTTACTGAGGAACCTCCAAAAATTTAAGAAGGGGATGCCATTTCGGGCTGGACATCAAGAAAACCTGGGAGTGGGGTGGGTTGTAATGGGACTGTTTAATAGCTGAGTACCTGTTTTATAATTGCGTTGGGAATAATTGTCAATAAAGAGTTTTTTCCAAATGAAGTTGTCCACTTTTTTTCATATAAATTACCTTTATTTTTAAGATACCCAACCTCAGTAAGATCGTTAACAACATTACTTCATGTGGTTTTGACAACAATCATGTGTACATGAAAACATTGTGTATTATGTCACTGCTTTTTGTTTTAGTTGTTGATTCACAACAAAATAAAATTCTTTTTTTAAAAAAATTAGAAACATTTATTTTGTGAAACAACCGTCAACATCAAAACTCGATTTTTTTTATATTGTTCTATTAGTAAAATATTCATGCCATGATTTCATTGCAAGTAATAGTGAAACTTCTTCTCATCCTTGAGGAAATCTCTGAGGGCCAATTCAGGAATTTGAAGTTCACTACAAACTCTGGAACCCGCTTCTCCATAATGAACCGTATCTGTGAAATAAAGCTTTGTATTCACCAAGTATTCATTTCACTTGGTTTCCTTGCTATCTTAGATCACATTTGTGAATCAGCAGGCTAATTTAAGGTAGTTTAATTATATTATATAATAATATTTATAGCAGTGTTCGATTGATCAATTGAAAAGAGTTGACCTGACACATGACCGTGACCGCTAGATATTACGCAGGTAGGATTTGCATGCATTTTAACTTTTCTTTCATTCCACCCCCTTTATTTGATTTGACACAAAAGATGTAATTAATGTGATAATACAAAGTAGGTCTGCTTTTAATTGAGTGTAGCAATACAACAAATACTTCCTCAGGTCAAAACACGGTTGGCACTTAATTAGGTTATCGCATAAATGCTCATGGATATAACTGTGATGGTAGATTGAAAATTTTCACCTTTGAATACAATAGGGCATATTGTATTACACTGAAACTGAAATAAAAGATAGAACTAAAACACAAATTTCACTTGACAAAACTTTTTTAATTGGTATTTATTTATTAAAGTGTTGCCATCAGTAGGCATTAGTGACATTTTCATTGATCAACATTTCGTCAAATATTGTTATTTACAGTGTACTGAGAATGTTGTTTGGAAAGAAAATGTAACAAAATATATGACATCTTATTAAAAGTTGAGAATGTCATGATATTTATTCAAATTTCCAGGTACCAACCACCATTTTTGGCGATAAAATGAGCAATATATCAAGGTTTCATTTACCAATTTTGATAGCAGTTTTCTTCAGGTTCAACAAATGGGCCAATTATTTTTGTATTTTCTAGTTTAGAAAATGGGATTTACACCTGACCCCACGTTATAAATGGGTTTGCAAGTTGTCTGGACAAGAGTTATCAAGGGAGTGGTGTATACTGAACTGAAATCTACACAGATCACATTGTGTCTGTTGTTCTCTATCAAGTTAAGAATACAATATGGGTACAGTAGAGATAAGGGCACATTGGTAGCTAAGCCATTTGAGGAAAAATATACTTTGTATAATGTGTGAATAATTGGGAATATGTCAGCAACATCCCCAAGCTAATAATGCATTTTTGTTTATTTTAGCAACAAAGAATAGTAATTCTTTAGCATCACTGTCATTTTCTGCCACATGACCATATTTTTTTCTTGTGCATGATTTTGGGGAAAAAATACAGGGGGTACTGGAAGACATTACTATGGAAGGGCTTCATAAAACACCCAGCTAATTGATAAAAAGTGACTAAAGAATTAATCATTTGAGAGTAGACAGTCACCCTTTTAACAAGTTATAAATTTATGTAATTTTATATCATTTAGCCAATTAAAAAATTTACTAGGGTAGGATTAATTTGCATAGCTTTTATATGGGCATTGTGGCCTACTCTGACCTTAACCTTTGATTCCAGACTCCTTTGCACATAAAATGATTAATTCCTTTCTAAGAATTTTTTTTTTCTCAGTACAATTTTTTGTAGAGTTTTGGTAAAATTTGATGTTTTAGAAAAACGCATTCAAATCGTGTGAACAAAACTTTTATGCAGGTGACCTGATCTTTGACCTTTCTTAAACCCATGTAGAACTCTCCAAAATAACGGCTGATATTCATCTCATACAGCTTGCATATCAACCTTTCAAAATGCTATCACTTTGTTCTACATAGGGTAGGGGTATCGAATCCAGATCTGGTCCAGACTGTTAGTTTACTGTATATACTAATGTGTAAGTTGAGTTCAAATGCAAACAATATAGACCCTGGTCTGCCATTGCATAATGCACCGCCAGATCAGGATTTATGTTCTTCTACTGATTATTCCTAATAATCTGCACAGACCCAGATCTGTCAGCTCATTATGCAACAGCAGATTTGGGTCTGTGCAGTTTGCAGGTGGACTCGACTTGTAACGAGTAAATACGGTATATCAATTCTTGTAACGAGTATATACGGTATATCAATTCTTGTAACGAGTATATAAGGGATATAAATTCTTGTAACGAGTAAATATGGTATATCAATTCTTGTAACGAGTATATACGCTATATCAATTCTTGTAACGAGTATATACGGTATATCAATTCTTGTAACGAGTATATACGGTATATCAATTCTTGTAACAAGTATATACGGTATATCAATTCTTGTAACAAGTATATACGGTATATCAATTCTTGTAACGAGTATATACGGTATATCAATTCTTGTAACAAGTATATACGGTATATCAATTCTTGTAACGAGTATATACGGTATATCAATTCTTGTAACGAGTATATACGGTATATCAATTCTTGTAACGAGTATATACAGTATATCAATTCTTGTAACAAGTATATATTCTTCTGCTTGTTTATGATCAGACTGTGGATACTTATAGTTTGGATCTTATTGCAAATGAAGAAAAAAAATATGCCATCAAGTCATTTTAGATATAAATGTACTGGAATTGAGAAACCCTTGTAAGTATTGAGGTGTAGGAGGAGTGGGAATATGATTCACAATTCATGATGATCATCACAGTGTTGCATCTTCAGTCCATTTTGTGTAATCAAGACATGTTTATGACAGCCTGGCCAAAATCTTTAGTCCCAAGGGCCATTTGTGCCATAAAATATCTGTAGTTGGCACAAATATTAATTACGAATGTGTCATTCATTTTTATATTTTATTTGATTGATAATATCCTCAAGAATTTTAGACTTCCTGGAAATTCCCAAGCAAACAATCGCATTTCCCATTAGTCAAAGCTTACTTTGCTTTGATTGGTAGGTATCCTTTCGAACTTTCTGTCATAGTTAAGACTATTGATCTTGGTCATGGACCATGCCATGTGATCAAACCACGATCATTGATCAACTTCATGGCTTCATAAAAGACTAACTTGCAGTGAGTAAGCAAGTGACGGTTTGAAATTTATCAAATGATACTTTTACCAAGTATTTGAAAGATCTCAGGCAGTGTCTCTCTGGAATGGGATAGCAAAAAAGGATATTATTAACATTGATATTTCTCAGATCTCATCCAAAATAGATATACCTTTTTTTTTCTCAGTGACTTCTATCAATCTTGATTTTCAGTTCTACTGGTCACAGATCAGAAGAGTTTATGGGGTAGCCTGTTGTCCGTCATCTGTCCGTCCATTAGCACAAGTTTTTTATCGCTTCTCCCCATAAACTACTTCAAAGAATTTTCATTAAACTTTACAGTCACATTCATCTGATGGTGTAGTTAGTCCTAAATGAAAATGGTGCTGCTTGGACATGTGGCAGCCTTCTTGAAAATCTTGTTATCACTACTCCTCCTTAATGGAAATTCGTATTGACATGGGATTTTCACTGCAACACTTCTTATGATGTTTAGTTGGTTCTAAATGAAAATGGTGCCACTCAGACATCCAGTATGGCCACCACAGTGGCCATCTTGAAGTTCTTATTATTGCTACTCCTCCTGAATGGAAAGTCATATCGACGTGGGGTTTTCACCACAAGACTTCTTCTGATGTCTAGGTAGTCCTAAATGAAAATGTTGCTGATCTGACATTCAATAGGACCATCATGGCAGCAATCTTGAAAATCTTGTTATTTCTAATCCTATCTAACGGAAAGTCATATTGATATAGAGTTTTCCCCAGAAGACTTCTAATGATGTCTGATTCATCCTAAATGAAAATGATGGCGAGTCTAACATTCAAGATGAAAATCTTGTTATAGCTACTCCTACTGTATGGATGGACATATTGACATAAGGTTTTCACCAAAAAACTTCTTATGCTCTCTAGTTGGTCCTAAATGAAAATGGTGCCTATCTTACACCCAGTGTGTATTTCTACTTCCAATAAATGGAAAGTCATATCGACATAGGGTTTTTGCCAGAAGACTTCTAACTATATCTAGTTTGTCCTAAATGAAAATGGTGCTAATCTTACACCCAAAATGTGGCTGCCATGTTGGCCATCTTGAAAATGTTTTTATTGCTACTTCTCCTGAATGGATGGTCATATTGACATGGGGTTTTTTTTCCAAAAGACCTTTAATGATCTCCAATTTGTCCTTAATGAGAATGGTGCTGATTACATCCAGTATGGTCACCACAGTGGCCAATTTTAAAATCTTGTTATTGGTCAAGAATATCAGAGATGGTGTCAGCACTCTACATTTAAAATGAAGAAACAGTCTTATCTTGGATTCATGGAAATTAATTTCAGCCAGTAGAGTATCAGTCCCTTCAAGGGCATCTTATTTACATTAGTGTATAAAGTACATGTAGTTTGTATTTCTTTTGTCATGGCACTCTCCAGAAAGTCTGACCATGTATTTGTATGTCTTTACCATGCTAGCCAGTAGGTGGGTCACTTTTTTAAAAGGTCATGGGCAATTTGACTCACTCTGAGGCAAACCTAGGTACAACACTGTCATCACTCCAAGATCCTTTAATGTTTTACCTTCAGATTATCTTGTTGGCCATCTTTGTGGCTGCCATCCTTAAGAAGCCAGAGGAGGAAGAGGAGGAAGAGGATGACAGAGACCCTGCTCTGTTGAGACCTCAGTCAGATGAAGAGATTGTGGTCAGACCACCTACACAGGGTAAGTCAGGTCAAATACAAGATTTTGTTTTCCCCAGCTCCTTTAAAAAAAGGGTAATTAATATTTTCTTACATTATTCATAGGTCTGGCTGTTTGTCCATCCATTTTTCCACTACTTTCCTGAGCCATGTCTTAAAAGTGATGTCCAAAATTCCACTACAGTTAATTTTTATCCTGCATGACCTTTCTTGTATATACAGAATTGTTTTGGGAAATATAAAATGTTTCATGGTCCTACAGTGGCATCAAGTGAAAAAACACATAGCTTTCATTATAATTGTTAAGATTTGATAATAATAAATTCATTACCGTGTTTTTCATTTACCACACTATATTATATTTGACTTTTAATGAAAAGCTGTAACAAGAAAATTCTGTTGATTAATATGGCACTAAATATTGTAGAAAATCAGAGGTTATGGTACATGACACTGCAGACTTTACCCCTCTATGTAGCATACAGAAGTAAATAGATTATTTGCAATTTTTCTTCTTCACTCTTATCATTAAACTAGTTTTCCAGTTGTAATAGTGCTTTTTTTTTTCCCTATCCTTTCTATGAAAAGCAGGGGACATAGTATTTCAATAATTTGCTTTTCCAGAGCTGTTTACTGCCATGATTTCACTAGTTTAAACTAAATATTTCACAAAAATATGGGCTGTGGTTCAAAGTATCGCTATCAATTTTACAGGCTGTCTTTTTCTACAAAGATGCTGAATGAGTGAGGCCAATACATGTAAATTCCTCAAGTTTGATGTTGTGATGGACTGTTGCATACATGCCATTTTACGACATGTCACGCGAAAAACACGATTTTGAACTCCCAAACTGCCCGACACGGTCCTGTTTAGAAAAACACCATTTTCAGCAATCTTAGCGAATAAAATATTTCCCACAAAAAATAAAAAATAAATAAATTTTTAAAAAAATGTACATTTCTTGATCCTAATGATATATGCCCATAATCTGTGGTATGTATAAACAGTAAACAGTCTTGCTCAGAGCTCATGTAAAACTTTCCTCGGGGCAGTTTATACAGCTGTATTAGAGACAATTAAAAGGGAAGGCAGTCAGAGATAGACATCTTTCAGAGATTTACTGAATTGGCTCACAAAAGCTAGGGTGATGTGTTGTGTCAAATCCTTTGAGCACTGCTGAGGGAGAGCCCATTAGGCTAATTTGCATAGGTAAAGTACACTAAGTGGAACAACCCAATTTGTCTGAAGTTAAGTACATCAAACAGATGCGTGTTGAAAAACAAATGTTATTACACATCACTGACTGCACTGAATGAGAATTTCAAAGCCATCCTTATTAAAGTTTGTGATCAGTGGCAACATTTCTTTGAAGTCTGATTTTTACTACATGTATAAAATTCAAAACATGATTATTTTGGTAGGTTGAACAACATCACCATTCAATCTCTAATGCAGTGTTGCACCTAGAATCCAAAGGTCAGGGGACACTGTGTCCCTCACCCTCCAGATTTGGGGGACACACAACATTTTAAAGGGACAAAGGAAAATTGTAGTACATAATGCACTAGAAGTGCTAAAAAAAAAAACAACAAGAGATTATCTTATTTGCTTCGACAGTTTTGCCACCTAAACTTTCTCATATATTTCTTGGACATTTACATGATTGCAATAAACGTTTTATCATGTGATCAAGTAACTCGTGAAAACATCAACATGTTTGAATATCTGATTAACCTGAAATGAACTGCACCATGGAATTTTCATAATTTAAAAGTATTCATTAATCAAATGAAAAATTGTGTATTTGCATAAATTAGTACCTTTTTTAATTAATTCAGCCTGAGAATAAATTAAATCTTCACTGCTGTAGGCGTGACTTTAACCTCGAAAATACGTTACAATAGCGGCGGTCAAAGACTTTAGCAACTCGGCCCACTACCATAAACCTTGAATGTTTTCATTGCCAGATTCATTGTTTTTAAATGGATATTCATGGCCATCTTACAGGTTTTATCACTTTTAGCGACTTTGGTCATTGCTTGCGCCAAGATAGATGTGGATGCACATTCGCAAAGGAAAAGTGTAGGCATATTTGTGAACACGGACGATACTTGCATTACCGTCAAACCAACTGCTTAACTATTGAAAGCAGCAAAGACTGCATGTAATTAAAACTACATTCCACTGTCCAATAGATTTTAAAGACAGTAACTTGGTGTATTCTTGTATTTAATGTCTGTGAGGTTGACCATGTTTTGTGGTGATGTTTTTTGACAATGCTAAGTCTACCTTTTTTTTTTTTTTGCAGTATATTAAATGCTTCAGAGAAAACAGGTATTTTCTTTTATTCAGATTTGAATATCCAGTCATTTGCTATAGGCTGATTTGAAAGATAGCTTATTCTCATTTGGATGACTTCGCTTTTGGGGGATCACGCACACTGACCTTCCTTGGGAGCTCAAAACACACTTTTTGAGTCTCAAAAAAACCCCAACACTGTCTGGGAATATGGCAAGTATGCTGTTGACAAATAAAAAGGCAATGGGATGTACACAGGGCTTGAAATTAAAGCTACTCTGCTAAATCACAGTTATTGACTTTGCCGATTGATCATGAAAACCCAGCTGTCATTAATCTGTAGGAGCAGTGAAAATTACCGCTGGTTGCTATCATAACAGTTAACAAGTAGTCTTGTGTCAGATATATCAGATAAAACATGAGTCGGCATTGCCTTTAATGACTAATTGATCTGTTTATTGTGTTAATTGAGTACCTACGAACATCCTGAACTTGATGAGGTAAATTAGTGTGATTATTGTCAACACAGTTTTCGCACACGTGGAACTAGCCTGTTGTACTGGCCAAAAGCACTGATTTCATTACTGATGATTTAAAAAGTATTGGGTAAATGGCTAGTATTGACCAATCGGAATAGGTTGCATTCGCTGACTCAACAAATTATCCAGAATGATACCAAACAATGTGTTTTAATATTTATATCGTTGTTGATAAATATTCAGTTATGACATGAGAGAGTGCGATTGCATATATGATCAAGAGAAGAGACTAAGAAAGCACCAGAAATGCTGGGTAAATGAATATGAATGGCAGAAGTATAACCCAAGAAAGGCTGTGGTGATGTGTGCTTTCTGCACCGAGTATTCGGAGAAATATAAGCGCTGGGTACTTCATAATTGTCCCTGGAATCACACAATGCATGCTTACTACGGGACATGTGAAATCAAAACAGAAGTTGGTTCCTCATAAGCAGAGCAAATTGTGGCATCTTTGAACTAGAGAGTCTTAAAGAAGCTTGAACATGAACTTTGAACTTTTCGTGAGTCTTATTGTTGAAATACAATTGTTAATATTTTGAGTTCATGGTAATGGCTAATAAATGTTGAATTAGAAACTGAACTGGCTTGTTTGATTTTAGCAGGATTAGTGAAATTTAGGCAGGATCAGTAAACAATTTATTATGGTGATCCTGTGGGTTAGTGAGAAAAAAATCCTAAGTTTCGAGCCCTGGGTGTACAGTCACTTTGAAAAACAGACTAGATAGTCTTAATAGAAATTAAGGTATTGCATGAAGAATTTTTACCCTATATAAGCCTGTTCATGCAAACTACTGTTGGTATAGAAGGGGTGTTGTAAGTTAATACATGCTAGAAATAGCCATTACTTGGGGAGCAAAGGGTTAATAGCAGTAGTACAATACCTGCTATTATTGCATTGGTATATCTTTTTCTGGTGCTAGTCCACAGTCCAATGTGATTATTCCCTCATCCAATTAGTAATTGGAGGTTTAGAATTTTAAAAAACAACATGATCCCAGTCAGTTACCTTCGTCCACTTCAACAATCAGAATGTCGTCCTTCTTTTACTTGAACTCCGTGTACTGCTATACATGACTCTTGGGAGCTCAACATTTCTTCATTTAAGTCATCTTTTGGCATTTCAACTGTCAATCATATCCTTTATTGTTTTGTATTTTGTTATTTTCTCCTTAATCCTTGTTTTATTTTTGTGTATCTGTTGTTTTTGTTGAACTTGAGGGTTTTGATTACTTAGTTAGCAAAGCATTGCCTCGTGTTTTTCATCCTTCTGTTATTAACTGGTGTTAGGGTAAGCATTTCCTACTGAATTATTGTTCTGGTTTATTGTATTATTTCTTGCATTTTCTTTTAACATTCAGTAATGCCTCAAGGTGTGGGTAAAAATGCTGTCATAAAAAGGCTGCATGGGATTCACATCCCACCTGCTTTGTGTGCACTACATGTGTGCACGGACAGTCGTCCTATTTGTCCTCTCTGGCCCGATGAAGTATGGCACTTAGTGGAAGGTCATTGTGCTTGTAGGGCCAGGAATAATGGACCTGCTTTATCACCGGAAGACCGCCTCAATTCCGAAGATCCAAGTAGGGCTAATCCCCAATCTGGAGAAGTTGGATTTGATCCTTTCTCAGAATTTGGTTTATGTGGGGATGAATTTTCTCACCTGTAAAGAAACAGTACATGTTCCAAGCGACAGAATCTCACAAATATTTGCTTTTATAGCAAGATTGGACAAGAAGGCTTTGTTGTTTGCTTGCCGCCTATCTCTCACTCCTGGAGACTCAGAACACAGGGCAGCCACCATTTCAAGGTGGATTGTGTAAGCTATTAAAAGAGCTTGTCAGTCTGTCACTTAGAGCGATCTCTCTTTCAAAAGAATCAAAGCCCATGAGGTCAGGGCTATTGCTGCATTTTGGGCCTTTTTGAATCAATCTTCTTTGGATGTCATGAAAGCCACCTTCTGGCATTCTCACTCCATTTTCTCATCATTTTACCTTCGATTAGTGTCGTACCAGAGTGAGGGCATTTATGCTTTGGGCCCAATTGTATCAGCCCAACAAGTTGTCAAGCCATCCTCCAGTCTGCAGTAGAGCATCCTACTGATAGCAATGGTAAGTTCACTTTGACAGGTTATCTTAGACTATCAGTCTCCCACTGGGCTGGCAAATTTATCAATGCAGTAATAGCAAGTAATGTATGACTGTTATTAAAATGTAGTTTTTTGGGGGGTAAAACTAATTTTAATTATGTAATACTTACATGCTATTATTGCCCAATTCTCTCTTCCATCCCTGTTCTGATGTCCTTTTAGTTGGGCTCAAAGTCAAAGAAGGACAAAATTCCAATTGTTGAATGTGGACTAAGATATTAGACTGGGATGATGTTATTCATTCTATAACTCCAGTTACTAATTAGAGCAGGGATTAATCACCTTGGACTGGTGACTAGCACCAGGAAAAGATATAGCAATGCAATAACAGCAGGTAAGTATTACATAATTAAAACTAGTTTTACACCCCCGCCCCCAACATATACATACTTTGTGAGTTTCTTTCAACTTAATATAACATCAGCTGTCAGCTTTGGTATGGTAAACTATGGATAGGTGGCTAAAATTACAGATTGGACCTAGGGAGACTACTGATAGACATCTGTCTTGGTAAACAGGTCTGCTTTTTCATTTATCCATCCATCAGTTAGTTTGTTCATTAGTCTGTCTGTCTGTCACATTTTCTATTCCACACTGTAGCACTTAACTATTTAGACAAATTGATTCACTTATATATCATCACAAGAGGGTGTGTTATGTGCCACATTTGGAGTCCTGTTTTAAAGGTCAAGGCAAAAGGTCAGCATTTTGCATTTTTCATTTCTGTCCTTTTATTCTAAAGCTGTTCAAGCTAGAAATATGAAACATGATACATTTATGTACCTCATGCAAAGATGCACCAGGTATCACAATTTTGGTCATATCTTCAAGGTCATGTCACATCAAAATACTGACACTGTACTTTCCATCAACATGCGGACAAACATTCATCATATTTGCTTGTTAGAACAATAGTGAAGAACAGGCTTTGCAATATTAAAGTCCCATTTTTTGTCAGAACAATAGTGAAGAACATGCTTTGCAATGTTAAAGTCCCATTTTTTGTCAGAACAATAGTGAAGAACATGCTTTGCAATATTAAAGTCCCATTTTTTGTCAGAACAATAGTGAAGAACATGCTTTGCAATGTTAAAGTCCCATTTTTTGTTGGAACAATAGTGAAGAACATGCTTTGCAATATTAAAGTCCCATTTTTTGTTGGAACAATAGTGAAGAACATGCTTTGCAATATTAAAGTCCCATTTTTTGTTGGAACAATAGTGAAGAACATGCTTTGCAATGTTAAAGTCCCATTTTTTGTTGGAACAATAGTGAAGAACATGCTTTGCAATATTAAAGTCCCATTTTTTGTCAGAACAATAGTGAAGAACATGCTTTGCAATATTAAAGTTCCATTGTTTCCCCCCACATTATGTAAATGTTTTAATTGGTTGATCAGCCATGTGCATACAAGAGTTTAACAGCAGATATTCCAGTTTGCAGCAAGTGGTATATTATAAAATAAATGTAAAAAGTTGTAATGTCTAAATAAC
This sequence comes from Margaritifera margaritifera, assembly GCA_029931535.1. Lineage (NCBI taxonomy): Eukaryota > Metazoa > Mollusca > Bivalvia > Unionida > Margaritiferidae > Margaritifera > Margaritifera margaritifera. The sequence goes on from JAQPZY010001659.1 coordinate 4,784,107, forward strand.
ATGTTTTTATCAAATGTAAATCGCAGAGACTGTGATGTTGTTGGATGTAATTTCCACATTCAGTTTTTATGATGTGACTTTACAAAACTAACAAATGTGAATCAAATGTGATAAAGCATCATATTTTTGTTGTAGCACTGCGCCCCTCACTGCATATTGAGCCACCTAATCCAGAGGAGCTTGCAAAGGCAAGGGAAAAACGCCTGAAGGAATTAAAGATGCATCGGATCTTGAGAGAAATCTTTTTCTACATGATGTATCTTGCTCTTTTAATATTGGTGGCCAGTCACAACCGAGATCCAAACTCATTCCGCACTGGGGAGGCGATCCGGAATTTGCTCTTTTCCAGTCAGTATGACTTGCAAAAGGTTAGTGTCACAGTTTGTTCTTTATGAGTTTAGTTATTTTTGTTTACTGGAGACCTTTGTTTCTCTTGAGTCTGACATTGTTCTGTTTCTCTCCATGGATTTCTGATTTCTTCATCTCTACTCCCAACCCACCAACCCTACAGTCAACAGAAGGTCCATTGTGCTCTTTTGGGTTACAGTTGGGTCAGCTGTCACCTCCCACCCCTATTATTCTACTGCTATCAGTCATCTCCCTTTAGTTTATTACAAGTCAATTTTAGTCATCCTTATCCAAAAGGTTACCAATTTTTGTCTATTTTGTTCATCTGGACAATAGTCAAGTTCATTTTGAAGAGTTTTTTTTATTATTTGTTTTATCTATGTATCTTTTATTTTTAGTTCTTTACCACATTGTTTGATAATAGACTAACATCATATCATATTGGTTATGTCACAAATTAGTTGTAATGTCAGGAGCATCTAAAAATAGATAATGAGGTGATCAGTAAGGTTGATGGATCTATTAGATGTTAATTGTACTTGGAACTGTCACTTCATCGCTTGCAGGTCAGCACTACATATGGATTCTGGCAGTGGATGGACAATGTTCTGGTCCCCAGCCTATACTTGTCTGACCTGTACAATGGCCAGCCATCAGGGGATGCTGACCAGAGAATGATTGGTAGCGAGGTTGCCTATCGTGTTGGCCCTATCAGGCTGCGTCAACAGAGGGTACAGAGAGGTAATGTCTGAACTTGCAAGACATCATTTCTGTAATTGAAAATATCTTGTGATCATGATGGTGATATATTTCTTTCAGAAATTGTATTTACTACTAATTCATTTATGTTTATGGGTATTGTAAAAATGGCATTTCATCGGTAATTTGTATACTGTGAAAGGGGTCCTAGTGTTTTCGCTCAGTGATCATTGTTCAATGATTAGAGAAGGGGTCCTGTTGTTTCCACATAAGGATCATTATTGAGTCTTTATGTTTTGCGGTTTTTAGCAACTACAAAATGTACAAAAATTGATATAGTGTTATGTATGATGTTTATATAATATTATAAATATTTTAGGAAATTGTAAATGTTTCTTCACTTTAATATTTGCTTAAATCTTAATGTTATCAGGAAAAACATGTTTAACTAGTGTCCTTGAATTAGGTTGTTTTGATCAATATGTTTTCTCAATTTGAAGGTCAAGGTTGAATTTTGTTTACAGTTAGAATTCCATTAAGATGACTCATATTCTAGAACATTCTGTCATGTGACCAATCTTTATATATACCATGTTTGGTGGACATTTATTCAGTTTTGACATTACCATCAGTCTTGTAAAGAGCTATTACAGTTGTGAAAATTCATTCCAAATTCTAAGAGAGGAATTATTTTTAATATTCATTGGATTATAACAGTACTCATAAACTTTTGGATTTTGGATTTTTAATTGATCATTTTGGAATTTAAGTGAACTTATTCAGAGATTTTGGAATACTTCATTTTGACATCAGCACATCAAGATTTCTAGTACATCAGGACTTTGGAGACCATTAGCACATCATAACATTCAAGGACACATTCTATATTTAGGACTTGTGATTAGAACAATCATTCTTATTGGATTATTAGGATTTCAAAACACATTACTGTAAGTGACTTTTTGATTTTTCATTTTAATTATCTAGTAATAAATTGCTTGTTGATTTTTTACTTGATTTGTTGGTTTCACTTTCTTTCTGTTACATTTTTCTTAGACCATAGAGTCGTAACAATAGCACAAACAAAATTTTGAATGCACTATGATTGGTTTTTAATTAATTAATCATGTAAACATTGAGTCCAACTGCAAACAACATAGACCTTGATCTGCCATTGCATAATCAGGGTCTTTGTTGTTTGTTCTACCAATTACTCTGAACAAACTGCATAGACAAGGATCTGCTGGCGCATTATGTGATGGCAGATCTGGGTCTGTGCAGTTTGCAGTTGGACTTAACTTATAAGCAAGTATATACAGTAAAAATGAACTTCAAGAACATGTTAATTTGATGACAGTTACCATTATCAACTGGGGCAGGTGGGATGCTTATGAATTTGTAGGCAACTCAGTATAACTTTTTATAAAGCTTTAGTGCATTTTAGGGGGGGGGGGGGATTGCTTTTAATTGTTATTGTGACATTTTTTTAATGGGCTACATTTTCTCTAGACAGTGTTACTGCTTAACCTAACACACAGCTTTGTACAGTACATGCATCGTGGATTATGGATTGCCCACTCAATCTGGTGGATGTGGACAACAGGGATAAGGGATTAAGTGTCCACTATGAGTAGTGGATGTCTGCTCAACTATACTATTTCCACGACCCACTTTGAAGAAATTTTTGAAAGCAGTAATACAAATAAAATTCTAAAAGAGATTACAAACGAACGCTGTACTATTTATACCATACATGTATGATCAAAAACACTGTAACATGATGACATGTATGTCATAATTCTTTCCAAAGTTTATTCGTATATTAAAATAAGAAATTACACACGAGCTTTGCTACAAAAAGGTTCTTCTGTAGCTTTACCCATAAATTTTGAAAATAACATTGTTTATCAGAGAGTATGACAATTTTTTTAATGCTCGGAATTGTGGACACTGTATTAACTGTTTTACTCCATCAGTGGCCATTCATGTCATGAAGAAAGTAATTTCAATGAAAAAAGTTACTTTCTGTCATCACTTTTTTCATGAATCTACATGCATCACCAGGAACTGGGTGAGGAGTGAATTCTAACTTTCATGCAGTGGCAGCGCAAGGGTTTTAGGTGCCCAGTGGCAATGTTCTTTAGTGGTGCCCCTACCAAGGCACCCAGGGGCAGTGTTCTTTAGTGGCACCCCTACTTTGCCACAGAGAACAGTTTGTATGTCAGTTGCCAAACTCCAAAACAGTAATCCTTCTATGCCCCGGTTACAGGTAAAAAAAAAAATTAAAAGCTTCCGACAGTGCCCCCTTCGCCCGGCACCTGGGGGCAATTGCCCTCCCCAGACCCCGCATCGCGCCGCCAATGCTTTGAAGTAAGCTGCTATGCCTGTTACTGTAGATTCCTGCCTCAAGTCAACAATGCACATTAACTGTTGAATGAAAATGTTGTCACAAAACCACACATCTTAAAACTTAGATATTAGTTTGTGAAAAACAAATTTGGACTGAGAAATGCTATGATGTTAAGTTTTTTATCATATTATTGCATAAAACTGGTTTCTAAAGTTATATGAAAAACTAAACATAATTTTTTTTATTTCCGAATTAGAGACTGGCCATTTAAATAAAATTTAGAAAAAAGTGTAATGGACTTGATCACGTCTAAACTTAGTTCTTTTTTTTTCTAAAAATCAGAACAAGTGTATTTGTTCAAGCTACTGGTCAATGTCGCACTTCAATGTTTCAAAATAAACACTTATTCTTCAATAAAAATGTTTTTGTTGTCACAAAACCAAACACTCCAAGACTAAGAAGATATTGGATTATGAAAAATAGGTAGATAATATTTAAAACAAGTTTATATCATGTAAACAGATTAATTAAATTTATCAAATTGAATAATAGGTAGATAATATTTAAAACTAGTTTATATCATGTAAACAGATTAATTAAATTTATCAAATTGAATAATAGGTAGATAATATTTAAAACAAGTTTATATCATGTAAACAGATTAATTAAATTTATCAAATTTAATAATAGGTAGATAATATTTAAAACAAGTTTATATCATGTAAACAGATTAATTAAATTTATCAAATTGAATAATAGGTAGATAATATTTAAAACAAGTTTATATCATGTAAACAGATTAATTAAATTTATCAAATTGAATAAATGTCAGAGACACATGTGGCAATAAAAAAATTTGAAAATGAAAATAACCTTTAAGGCTAATAATTACAACCAGTAGCATTTACAAATGAACGCCATACTATTTATAGCATACACGCACATTGAAGTAAAAGGGATATAATGACATGTATGTTAAACAAGATACACAAGCTATGCTAGAAAATTTTCTTCGGTACATTTATTCATAGACTTAGAAAATTAAATTCATTATTTGAGAGTATGACAATTTTTAAACTTGCCAAATGCATCTACAGTGTATTCATGGCTGTTCTCTATCAGTGACAGTTGACACAATAAATGAAGTGATTTGCATGAAAAAGATGACTTTGGTCATCACTTTTTTCATGAATCTATCATCAAGCACCAGCTGAGGAGTGACATTTTTACTTGAAGTCAGCCACTACGCTTATTAACAATGGTCAGTCAGGAAGGCGTTGAGCTTCGATGTTATGTTTGTAGCACTGATGTTTCAAAAAAAACATTAACTTCTGAATGAAAATTTTTGTTGTTGTTTGTTTAAAAAAATGAATTTTGGACTTTTAATTAGACTGAGTAACACAACGAGGTCAAGTTGTGATATTTCCACGTAAAACTGGTTTCTAGCAGTATATAGAACAAACCATATAAAAATTTTATTCTTCACAATTATCTTTCAATGCGGCGCATATAATATAAGTCTTTGTAATAAAATTTGTTTTTTATATGCGAAAATGAGAGAGAGAGATTATCCACTGCAACTTTTGATTGATGTTGCCTGTAGCTTTTATCGCTGACTTGGAAACAGGCATTGATCATTAGAGTGTATGCATTTTTGAAACGTGCTGCAATTATCTTAATTTTGGAATTTGTCTACTGATAAAATATGGAAATAAAATGTTGTTACCGCTCTTTATTCAGAATAAGAAAATAAGTAAATTGCTGCTTAACAATTCATTTTTTATTTAAAAAGAATATAATTATTTGGGTTATTAAGCTGCTATTAGTGTGCTTTTCTTATTATCGTATTATCTGTAGTCGATTCTGGTCATAATGCACATATACGAACTTAAAGCCTCAGAAATGTAATAGATTGAAAGTTGAATGAGCCAGCATTACTGCAATAATCAAACTGAACAGAGTGACAATATTTGCGACAACCTTAGAATAATATGAATGGTTCAAAATAAACAGGAAATAATTGGGATTTACAACCTTTGAAGCCAAAACCTCTACCACTTCCAGTTCAGAGATGATAAAGAAGTTCTACCAGGGACACTTGTTTAAAGCCATTAAAATTATGAAGCCATATATTAATAGCAATCAATGCAATTAGAGATAGATTTTATAGCCTTGGCAAACGCGTGGCATAGCAATTTTCGGAGAATATTGAAGGAATTATTGATAGATGTGATGTGTTCAGCTTATCTTTAATACATTGCAAGTTAAACAAGGGGAAAATAGTATGAATAAGAAGAAATTACACTTATATAAAGCTGAAACCAAACTGAAGTACAAAACTGGAGGCTATTTATTGTATGGTAAATACAATTGTATCTACATACATGTGATTCTACCAGCAGTAGGCCAAAAATACCGTTTTAAAGGCCATCTACATCACATACCGTTTAGTAGTTCCAATCTACCGCTTTTGAAGATCAAAAGAATTATATTAAAAAAATTAATAAAAAGACCCAAACACAGCATTTTTACGCATTCGATCAACACATTAGAGAAACCAGCCAGAACCAGTCTACTGGGGACCGGAAATGTTCCACCAGCAAAACGACCAGTGCGATGATGCGTTGCAGATTAATAGGATTAGAATTGTTAAAGAACAGCTGACATGTGTACACAGCAAGCTGCTAATTGATTACCATATTGTTGGAATTTGAGAAGTTTAAGACCAAATGTTTTTTAAGGTGTTATAAGTATAAAGGGATAAAAGGTCCGTGATATCTTCTGAGCCTTTGATGAAAATCGACCGACTTTTGGCAGAGGGGAGATAAAAATGGAGAGACCGACCATAAAAAATTATTTCGGCAGACACTAGAGTAAGTATTTTGATTTTTGTCTTGTTTAATTGTTATTGAATTGTTCCAGATATTTTAAGAGGACAGCACTTACAATTTTTGTTCAGTTCATGTCAAAATGACGAAACATGTACTTTCTCCCAATGATAAGAAACCACCAGCTAAGAAATATTACAACAAGTTTAACAATGCTTGGATATCAGAGTTTTAAGTGTGTGCAGGTGAGTAGCATAGGTCCTGAGTTTGCATTGTGTGTTTCAAAGGTGTGCATCTTTTGTATTTCATAAACTATTTGAAGTTTTCATGCACATAAATTAAGTTCAAGCCCTAGATAAAATATATCAGTTAAAAATATATTACAAGATAATTAATTTTAAAGTTTGGATAAATTATTCATAAAAGCATAAATACATCATGTATTTTTTTCATTTTTATTTCAAGTCTAAATCAATCCTTATTTTTTTAAATTTATCGTGGTGTAACTTGCCAACAGATTTTTGGATCTGAGCCATGAAGCCCTTGAGTATGAGGCTCAGGCTTACATCTTAAGTCCAAGTCAGGAACTTCCTCCTCGGGGTGAACATATCTTGGAGGAATATTTGAAAGTAGTCAGCAACCTTACAAGTCCAGCAACAGGAACACTGAAATTAGAACTTCTTTGCAGGCTGAGCATGGTTGTCCTGTCATTACAACATTCTAATGCTGATACACAGAGGTCATTCTCCATTCTTCGCAAAATACAAAGTGATTCAACGGGAAATCTGGACCAGAAAACTTTTGAGAATCTGTTATGTGTGAAGCCTAATAATCACAATGAATGTCATCAGTGGTCACTAGACAATGATCTTGTGAAGGAAATTAAAAATGCTATTGGATTTTATAAAAAGAAAAATCTTTGCAGTGAACTATCAGATAAACAATTCTTCCTTTTTCATTATTTGACCATATACTGACTCATATTAATTAATTATTATTGTAACATTTTCCATCAGAATCCGAATCTGATTCATGTTCAGACTTGCTGTTTTATTATAGTATGAAGAGAATACATATTATGGCAAAAAAATGAACTTGTTTTGTTTTACATCCCCATGAAACGTAAAATTTATGCCGATAAAAAATCTACTGGTTTAGAGGCCAATCTACTGATTAAATTTGTAAATCTACTGGTTTGAAATCCTAGTTCTGTCACATGTATGTATCTACCCCAGATACCAATTTCACAACTAACTTTTTATAATAGTAGGCATTTCAGTTGCATTGCAAAAGATGTCCTGCAGAAATTACCTGCTGCTGCAATATTGAAGAAAACAAACCCATTTTTTTCCATTTGTTTTTCCCCATATGCGCATACCAACTAGCCCCACCCTTTTTTCTATGCTGTGTACATGTATATCTTTAGGCAGTTAACCTTAGATTATTATTGCGTTTAATTCAACTTCGGAGTCCAAAGTTTGTTCATGTGACTTTAAGCTTAGATTTGGTTCCCAAAGATTCAGTGCCGTTTGGGAGATTATAGACATTATTTCAGTAATTTCACATTGTTGACCTAATTGCTAAACCCTGTATAAATACAGATTTGGTCCGTGTTCTTTGGTGACAAAATGTTTTATTTGTATTCATGTCAAATTCTTAAAAAGGATAATTAGGTCAAAATGTAACAAATTAGTAACTAAACTTATAAACAATATTTGCTTGAGATTCGGGAACAGTTTTGCATTATATTTGTCATGTGTATTAAAAGAATGTACTGTACCAAAAAAATTGTATCTGCATTAACTGAAAATAATACATACAAGTTTATCTCCTACTGAAAATATTTAAGTGATTATGCTTTTTCATCACTTTCACCCGTCCATTTGGTAATATTAAACTCAACAGATGACCAAACTAGCATTCCTAAGTATAGTTTTTAAGCTGTTGGTTATAGAATGCAGCATCACGTTTTGTAGAATCTGCGTAAAAACAGTAGATCTATTGTAAAAGTAAACATGTGTGACAAAATGTGTCACATGGACTTGTATATTTGGGTCGCAAGTACTAAACAGAGGCTGGACTAGTAGAGGTTGTATTTTGGATAGTGCTGTGTATATTTCATTGTGTAGGAACATGTTAAGCAAATAAGTTCAAGTGACTGGGGGAATGAAAAAATAAATGACAGCATTTCTCACATTTTTGTTTTTAAAATGGAATGAAACCTGCTAATACTTGCATGTGATTTCTTTTTCCTTTTGTTTCTATAAAATCAGAATCTCTTAATCTCTCTCTCTCTCTTTGTGTTTAAAATGGAATGAAACCTGCTAATACTTGCATGTGATTTCTTTTTCCTTTTGTTTCTATAAAATCAGAATCTCTCTCTCTCATTAAAATTGCTATCATTAAACTTTGTATATTTTGTGAAGTGCCTAAATAGTCTCAGGATTCTTTGCTCGAAAATGTTTCTTTCATCTCTTACAATACACGTGCAGTGTATCTGAATATGTTTTAGTGGGCATGTCATTGAATATTAAGCGGCATTGTGTACAACTTATAAAGAACATTCTGCACTGTGTACTGTAGCTCAGCTGACAGGTAAGTTCCAGGCAATGTAGTGGACATCCACTATTAAATAATTATATTGCTTTGACTTTCTAATTGGAGAAATGAAACTTAATCCATCCACTATAAGCCATGACATCGACAATCCACGATGACCACTATATCTGGTCCAAGACAGAAACAGCATGAAAGGATTAAGTTCCACCATGGGAATGTGGATTTTCCATAATCCACAATGCATGTACTGTATGTATATCATTGTAGATTTGTTATACCAGTAATATTTAGTATTTGTGGGGTTCACTAGTCATTTTAGTGGCCAGTATGTGTTCCTTTTTATGTCCTGCCTAATAAAGTTGGCAGGAGATACATGTATATGAATGGGTTCTGTCCATCTATCAGTCTGTCTTTCCATCACACTTTCAATTCTGGAGGATAACTTCAAAACCATTCAAGATCTCTCTGTGAAATTTGGTATGAATATTAGAGTAGTGGTGTCAATGTTGCTTTCGTTGTTTACAATTTTTTGGTTTTAATATTTTTAATGTTTTCATCCATTTATCTTTTCTTCCATCTATCCATCATTCATACTCTCATTTCTAGAGCATAACTCAAAAACCATTCAAGATATCTGTATGAAACTTTTTCTTATGTACTTAAGTGTGAAATACAGAAAATTATTGTTACCACTCTGAGGACCATATTTCTGATCCAGTTTTGATCAGGCTTGGAATATAGGCCTATATCACCACGATTTCAGGCAAGTTCCATAATGAGTTAGATCAACGTATAATTAATTAGGTGTTCTTGTGTCTAATTGGCTGAGCTTGTCAACATTCAAGCAACTCTGTTTATGATTACATTTTGATCAAAGTTCATAAATAGTCTTATATCATCAAGATGTTGGCTGAGTTTGATTATGACCTAGATCTGTGTATATTTATGAGGTAATCTTGTATCTGATAGGCTGAGCTTTTTACCACTCTGGAGACAAAATTTGGATTGGATATTGCTCAAACTTGATAAAGAAGCTTTATCATAGTTTTAGATAGGTTCTATAACAAGTGAGATCTGCCCATATTAATGAGGAGGAGATCTGGAGTCTGATTGACTGAGCTTGTTACTTCTCTTAAGACTACTGTGTATACTTGCGTATAATGCAATACCAACTGCAAACTGCATAGACCCAGATCTGCTGTCACATAATGTGCTGGCAGATTTGGGTCTATGCAGTTTGTAAGGACTAATCAATAGAACAAACAACATAGACCCTGATTTGCCACTGCATTATGCGATGGCAGATCAGGGTCTATGTTGATTGCATTTGGACCCGGTTTATATATGAGTATATACGGTATATTTCTCGTGCACTTTTGGTAAAACCTGGTAAATAGGTTTGTATCATCAAGATCTTGGGTGAGTTTAATGATGAGCTAGAGCTATGCATATAAATTATGCAATTATCTTTGAAAAACACTTTTTCAGACTGTAATAAAATAGTTAAATCTACATGATACAAAAGTTGAAAGATAGTTTATATAGTGTTATATTCTTACAATACTATAAAAGCTTGCTTAATGAAGTGGTCTATTAAGTTATGTTAGACAGGTGAGTGATATATGGCCCACTTGGGCCTCTTATTTAAGTAAATTTGTGAACTGTCTTGACCTAGATTTTGTTTTGGTAAAAACCTTGTTAGCACAATTATGCAAAAACAACTTGACATCCACATAATGAAATTGGTAGGTATGTTTGTATGCATATTTAGATGACCTGATTTGATTTGTATTCACTGAAGCAGTCTGAACTTGGAGTTGTTTGGCTGCAGAGAGGTGGGCCTACATGTTTTACAAACACAAGTGTGGTAAAATTAAATTCATCATGTTTCTTTTCTTCAGAGGAGTGTCGATGTCCACCTGTGATGCATCACTTTATTGAGACTTGTAGCGTGGACTGGGGTTTTGGTCTTGATGATGAAATGACATATGGCGAAAATTGGAAGCCTTTAAGCCCTTTACAGGATATTAGCAATATCCCAAATTATCCTTGGAAATATTGGTCCATTATGGATGTTGAGGGGATCCCTTACGCAGGACAGCGAGGGGTATATCACGGTGGTGGATATGTTGCTGATTTAATTGGCAAGAAAAGTAATGTTCATGACATAATAGCCACATTACAGAGAAATACCTGGATCGATAGATATACCAGAGTCATCTTTGTTGAATTCACTGTCTACAACCCAAACATTAATCTGTTCACTACTGTTTTTATTGTGTTTGAAATGCCAACAACTGGATCATTTATACCTGAGGCTCATGTCACCACATTCCGATTGTTCTCCTATCTCGGAGGATATGGTATCTTTGTAGTTCTCAGTGAGTTGTCTGCCCTTGCTTGTGTGATATATTTTCTCGGACGGGAAATCAAATCATTTAGACAAGAGGGAAAAATGTACTTCATGAGTTTCTGGAACTGTATGGAACTGTCATCACTATGTGGGTCCTTGGTTACCGTGGTGATGTACCTCATGAGGCATGCATTGACAACATACACAGTCAAGAAAATCACTAAGCTCAAAGGTAACAGTTTGACCATTGTCTCCGCAGTTTATGCAGCATGATGCTTTTGTAATCATAAGAAGCAAATGTGATATTTGGAGAATATATGAATCATTTTAATTATACATTTTATGATCAGATGTCATATGCCATCCATTTCATTACCAAGTATGAAAAATGAGCATTATCAGATGCCATAGCTTTGTCATGTAGAATGTACCTCATCTAAACATGACAAAGCTATGTTTTTTGTTTTTGTTTGTTTTAACGGCACTTGTAACACATTATTGGCTATATCATGCAGAGGAAGTGGACCAAACTGAACAGTTTAGTCTCAGCCCTGGAAATCATAGATCACTGAGCTGAGGTGGCCTAAAATGATGTTACAAAAGTGAAGTCCTTTTTGATTGGATGAAACAAAATCTTGAACTGAAACAAGCTTAGATGTTGTATGATTTCCATGTCAGATCCTGCATCACATTGACGGATCAGGGTCTATGCCGATTGTGATATTATTTAAAGTCATGGGCAGATCTGGGTCTATAATAATTGTGATATTATTTCAAGTCATGGGCAGATCTGGGTCTATAATAATTGTGATATTGATTATTTAAAGTCATGGGCAGATCTGGGTCTATAATAATTGTGATATTGATTATTTAAAGTCATGGGCAGATCTGGGTCTATAATAATTGTGATATTGATTATTTAAAGTCAAGGGCAGATAAGAATTTTTACTGATTTTGATACTGATTATTTCAAGTCATGGGCAGATCTGGGTCTATGCTGATTATGATATTATTTCAAGTGAATAATACAGACCCTGATCTTATGTATTGGCAGATCTTGGTCAAGGCTGTTCAGAATTGTTTCCATTGTTCATGTTTTTAGATCAGGATTGTACATGTTTTTTTGGTATCAAGGTTCGTCGAATCCCGAGGGGTCATTGAAACCCAAGCCTGATGGGATCTGGTGAATGTTGACACCAGAAAAAAAACATGTATGATCACTATGCTTACATAATAACAGAACAAAATTTTCAGATGCAATTTAAAGTTTCCCCAGTGAATGCTCAGATGCAATATGTTGGCTTTAATGAATCCGTTTCTGGGGCAGCATGCTACCAATCAGCTGATGTAAAATGGATATGTGTCATGCAAGAGAGATAACTTTTAAGATCTATTGACAAATAACCACTTTAGCAAATGGTTCAGTATATTATCGGTCATTTCTGAGGAATAAAGCAACTACCAGGCGTTTGGCAGGTAATTACATGAAATTACTTTGATTCAGAACCATATTTTGATTTATACACAAATGAGAATACACCCTGGTTACTGTAGACCAGACAAGTTGAAAAATCCCCATAGCATGCATCATTATTTCTATTGCCCTGAAAAAATAAGATGTATTAGAGCAAGAGAGCAGTTCATATACCTGTACCTTTACTCTAAAAGACATTTTCTCTCCTGTGCAACTGGAGAAACTGTTTTGCCTACAGTCTGGAAAAAGGATAAGTATAACAACACACCAGGGCATCAATATTGTGTGAAATCTGATTTTGATACATGGATATGGCCACATTGATACACCTTGTCCAACAATGCTGCACACACATTTTTATGTAAGAATATGATTTGATGGAAAAGTAGTTACACATTTACATGGCTGCCCATCAGTCCAAACTTCCTCTGATCTTAATCTTATCCCATTGTACTTACTTGGATAGCTATATCATCTCAACATGTCCTATCCAGATCTCTGTCATGGCATGTGAAGGCAGTAGGAGAGTTGATTTCCACGGAGTCAGTATAGTGCCAAATCATTTATTTTTGTGGGTATCAATTTTTGCAGTTTGGTGACAAATTACATTTTCGTCTCTATTTAAAATCATGGAATTGGGGATGGGGTCCTATTATTTCCACAGAATAATTGTTGTTCATTGTTTATAGCAACCATCAAATGAAAAGACGTTGGTACTCCACAAGAAGAATTCACAGTATCGTGTTTCCTCCACAGTGATTTTTATGTTGAGATAGGGCTTGAATCTGCAGTACATGATGCAGAAAATATTAGAAACATTGTAACAGGAACTAATTTTATTATTCTCACATTCCTATATGTCTATGATCAGTGGAGGATATCTCTCTGTCTTCTATCATGTGACTACTGTCTTTCATCGCAAGACCTTCTATTGGGAGTATAGTGCACACATAGTGGCAAAACCTCAAACGATTTCCATAGTCATTTGAGCATTCATCAACAATAATCAAACATTAATTGCAACACATTTATCTACTGAAACGAGCAGTGGTTGAAGTTAGTGTCCCACAAACAGGACATTTTGCACTGATTGACCTAGCTACATGTATAGCCACTGTAGTCTGATTTTGAAAAAGCTGTTGTAATTGTTATAGTTGTAAATTTCTTATTTTCAATATTATTATGAAGGGTAAATCAGTTCTAGATCAAAGTTGAGTTGAAGACTGTATCATTATTTTTTGTCTGTCTTAATTAATCTTAATTAATCTTATGGATAAGAGTGAACTTTATTTTTTGACCTGTTCACTTTTGTATCAATGCAAGCTATCTATAGAACACAATTCTGATGCTGTGTATTGCAATTAGCAGTCACAACCACTGTTCTTTGAATGCTGTTGTCTTGAAACGTTGTTTCAAGTTTGCATTGAATTTTTCACTGTAAACCTAACTTTTTACGCTCTGTCTTAGAGTGAGGAAATGTTCAGTGGGTGTTTTGCTGCTTGAAAGTTACATCAGTATTTACAATGCACCTTTTTTACTTTGACCCTCATTTTTTGTTCGGGAATGTGAGGAAAATAATAAATAATTATGCAGTGATGTTGGATAGGAAACTCCACCCTTGGGATCAGAATTTTGTGTCAGACACTCGGCAAAGCCATGTGTAAAATGCAAAATTATGACCATCAGGGTAGAATTTTCCTATCAAACACTGATGCATGTAAAGGAGTCTGTTAATCTTAAATAGCAGGTATGTAATATGTAACCATATTAAATTTATTCTGATCTCATTTATTTGCAAATTTTAATGTTTCTAATTTGTATATGCCCATCTTGAGTCAGGCATGTTATGTTATGGCACTGTCCATCCATCTCTCCATTAACATATGATTGCCCAGGTCATAACTGTATATTATAAATGGATGGTATTCTGTTTCATATATATGACCTCCAGCCTCAAGATCAAGGTCAGGGCAAGGGGAAATGTAATTCTTTGAATTGTATCCTTGTCTGGAGTACAAGTTTTGAAGATGTTTAATGAAACTTTAGCTAATTATATATCATGTATAGACATTACATGGCATACCATAGCCACTTTACCAGGCCTCAAAGTCAGGGTCACAGCAAGGGAAATTGTAACTCTTGACTTGTGTCCTTGTCTGAGTATAACTTTTGAACAACTTTAGATATTTTAATGAAACTTCTGCCGGTTATATATCATGACTAGACTGTGTGTCACATACCATGGCCATGTCTTTTGCCTCAAGGTCAAGGTCAAAGCAAGGGGAAATGTAATCAGTGACCTCTATCCATGTACAGGTATAACTTTTGAACCACTTTATATGTAATGAAACTTTAACCAGTTATATATCATGACTAGACAGTGTCACATACCGTGGCTATGCCTTCTGTCTCAAGGTCAAGTGACCTCCATCTATGTACCTGTATAACTTTTGAACCCATGAAGATATTTTAATGAAACTCTTTTGCTTGTTATATATCTTGACAGTGCCTCACATATTCAGTCAGTTTTTAGGTCATAACAAGGAATAATATAAATAAGTGGCCTGTTTCTTATCCAGGCTTTCACTTTTTAACCGCATGCAGATATTTTGATGACATTTTACCCAGGTCCACATACATTAGTCAAGTCCCTAGCTGGAAGTTAAGGTCATTAGAAGGGAAAGGTTGCAAGAAGGGTGTACTATGTGCAGTTTGCAATACTTTTGTTTTGTTTTTACAGCAAAGTTTCACAGTTTCCAGAGGATTGCAATGTGGGATGAGTTGTTTGGAATCTTTCTGGCCTTCACCATATTTATTTCAATTCTGAAGCTGATCCATTTGTTCCGTTTCAACCGTCGTATGTCTCTATTGGCAACCACCCTCCGATTGGCAGCAAAGGAACTGTCTGGTTTCTCCATCGTCTTCACCTTCTTCATGATTGCATATGCTTCATGGGCTTACATGATGTTTGGACCAAAAATGGCGAACTTTAGCACCATGATCAACACATTTGAATCTCTTTTAACATTTGTTCTTGGTGGCTTTGACTTTTTGAGCCTGCAGAATATTAACCTTGTCTTTGGACCCATATTTGTCTTCTCCTTCATCCTTTTTATTGTTTTTGTGCTGACCAACATGTTCATCACAATAATGAATGAATCCTTCGTCACTGCCAGACAGGACATTTTGAAACAGTCTAATGAGTACGAGATTGTCTCCTTTATATGGGATCGCTTTAAAGCCTGGACTGGGATTGACTTTGACAGGATCTTTAGAGATGTGAGGAGAAAATATTTGAAGGGTAAGTAGTAAGGTTATTTTTAAAAATTCTTTGTTTGCTGTCATCCATTGACCGATCAAAATAGCTACTTTTTTCCACAAATTCACGGAGTCATTCCAGAACTAAAAGTTTTTTTGGGGGGGGGGGGGGGAACTACCCCCTCCATTTGAAGAAAGGGGGAGATCTTTTAAATATAATGGGAAATTTAATAAAATAGATAAAGGTAGGTCATGCAAGTATTATGCATAATTTTTGCACATTTGGCCATTTTTGGGCACAATTTTTAACAAATGAGCAGGAATCACACATCCTAAAATAGACCGTGGAATCAGGAGACTTTGTCAATATGAATGTTTAGAATTTGGGGTTTGCACAATCTTTTAATAGTGCTATAATTTTGGTGGTTACCTTGAAAAGTGCATGAATTTGAGGTTGGCTCAAAAAGTACTGGAAAAGTGCTTGAAAATGTTTAGTAGTCCATGAAAAGTGCTTGAATTTCAAAGTAGATGCATTTCATTGGAAAACTTGAATTTATTGATATAATTATAAAGAAGAAAAATAAAGATCTGTTATAAAAGTTTGAAACTCGATCTTCCTGGAATTGTACTTTCATGTTAGGTTGCTTACATATTCAGCAAGACATCCGGTTAGGTTGCGTATATGCTTATTAGTACTTGTGAGTAAGAGGTGGATTGATAAACAAGAGCTACGTGTTGCGTTTGTCAAATAAAAATTGACGTTGGATAAATGGGTGAAGTCTGCTAAAGCCCCATGGCAAGAGTGAAATGAAAAAAGAATGAAATGTTGACAATGGGAATGAATTTAGAATAGTTTTTACTTAAAGATGCAAAATTCGAGAAGGTGTCAGAAACTCTGACAAATAAGACAGCTAACTCCCAAATTAATGTAGATGCGATGACTGTACCTCTACCCCCGGCCCCACAACACCCTTTCATGTAGTGTCTTCACCTAGGCCTAGTTCAACAAAAAAATGTCAGAGTTCTATCTAAGAATGAAATACTTAAATCTGAAATTTTGTGGACTCTCCACACCATAATCAGCATTTTTCCAAAGTTTGTAAGAAAGTTAATTATTGTGCTTGAAAACTATTTTTGTTTCTTTGAAGAATACTTGAAAAAGTACTTTAATTTCCTGATGAAATGTCTCTATGAACATGAAATCGTTTAAAATCATGCAGCAGGCAAAGAAGAACCACACCTACCTATCTATGTACAACAAAATCTTTTAGGTCAAGGGAAAGAAACAAATAATTTGTTGGCTGCATGCTTTATGATCATAAAATCCAGTAATAATCATATTTTGTGTGGCTGGTGCTTGACAGATCTCCTCAGCCAAGATATCTAACCCATATGTTCAGAATAGAATTTTCTTTAAAATTGAAATCTTCTTTTGAAAATGTTATGGCTGTTCCAAAAATGAGAGTGAGTTGGGGAGCAGAAATAATTTCTTCAAAGACTTATCTACCCAACAATTTGTAAGATGACAGGTCTAAATAAAATTTAGATCAGTTTGGAATACCCCAAAACACCCATAAATGAAATGCTTTCTGATCCATCCCCTATATTTCTAATTCTGGAAGAGCTTTACCATATACATGTACTCACAAGTACTAATAAGCACATACTAGCTTTTAAGTCGAGTCCAACTGCATGCAACATAGACCCTGATCTGCCATCGCATAATGTGCCAGCAGATCATGGTTTATTTGTTTGTTCTACTGTTAATTCCTAATAAACTGCATAGACCCAGATCTCATGGCACATTATGTGATGGGAGATCTGGATCTGTGCAGTTTGCATTTGGACTTGACTTATAAGCGAGTATATACAGTATAGTGTGAATTACTTTTATTTGTGGGGAACCAATTTTCATGGATTTTCTGGTTGCTTTAAGCCACAAATGAAAGACCTAACAACAAAAAAAGTATCTGCAAGTGAAGCAAATGGGACTCCATTGCCTATCAATGGCATATTCATGCAGGAATTAAACTCCTTGTGAAAATTACCCTTAGCTAAATAATGAGGACAATATAATGAAAGATAGTGTTGTTCGGATTAATCGATTTGGTCAAGAATCTATCACTTTCAGTGAAATGAATAGTTCCTGAATTACCATATATACTTGCATATAATCCGGGTCCAAATCCAAACAACATAGACCCTGATCTGCCATCGAAAAATGCGCCAGCAGACCAGGGTCTATGTTGTTTGTTCTACTGATTTGTCCTTACAAACTGCATAGACCCAGATCTGCCATCGCATAATCCTTCTTCCCTTGCAAAAATATGTATTTTAAACTTCAAACAGTGCTCTTTCAAAATATGTAAAAATCTGTAAAATAAGCCTGAAGGTCCCTTTTCCTTATGGCCTGTCTCATGTATAGATGACCTCATTGGATTTTCAAGCTATTACATAAATTATTCTATATTTGACACATTTATTTAAAAAAATTGGACCTAGACTTTTTTTATGTAAACCTTACTAGCATAATTTAGCAAAAACCACATCAGCTAGACATATGAGATTTATATACATGTTTGTATGCATATATAAATAAACTCTTTGGTCTGCATGACTGCAGTTGGTGCATAAATGTTTACAAACACAATCTAGTCCCTAGAGAACTCATAACTCACTGTCAAAGTCTGATTTCAAATCTGACAAATTTATTAATGTTTAAATTTATAGTACAGTATGGAATCATGCAAGGTAACTTCGACATGGATTGCAAACACATTAACCATATTCCGCATATCGGCCTTCTTATATACACAAGCAGTTGTTAACATCTTTCTGCCCATCAAAGACATAATAGGTCCACTGTTTATTTTTATCACCAGTGCCATGATATCATCTTCCCACTATAGTGGTGTGAAGGTTGGTGACATTTGGTTTAGAAATTGGGTTAAAGTTTCTTAGCAGGTATTTTAAAAATTGTTTTCCAGAGTCCATCAGTGATGAAGAGGAGTTACAATACAACATTGATGACCTTGAGACCAAACTGGATAATGTTACCCTGAGACTGGAGACACTGATGGAAATTTGGAATCAGGATAGCCCCAAACTCCGACAGCGAAACCAACCCAGGGCCATGACCCCTGTGTCGAGATCAGGAACTCCTTTCTTCACGAGACTGTTTCCGACCCTGAGGATACCAGGCTCATCAGATGCATAGGCCTTTCAACTCTGCATATTTAGTGATTGTAATATTCTGACAAGAGTTTTTGTACTTATTGTCAAGAATCTGGCTATGATTTTGCATTCCATTGTGCCCATTCTGTATAATAAACTTGAAAGGGCAGTCATACTCAACTTATTGTACAAAAATAGATACTGTACAAAGGAAAAATAAAATATTTCTAATGCAATATATGTAAAGGCAAAAGTTTTTTTTTAAAACTTGCACATATAATTATAATTGATTCTTTTAATATAGTTTGGATTCTCATAGAGTATTTACGTGAGCAGCAAAGATCTCGGACATTTAATGAACCCACAAGTCAGACACGTACAGTATATCTCAATGAAGAGACTTGTATGCCTACTGCAAATTCTGCCTGTTGTACAGCTCAGGGGTGGCCATGTGGCCATGGAAAGCAAATTATTTGACACCCCCCCCCCCCCCCCCTTTGAGCTTTACATTTTTTCCATTACTTTTTGTGTTTTTCAACTGTAATTTTCACTCAATAAAAATCTGGAAGTCTAAAATAGTCTTACATGTATGCTGTGGCTCACTTTCAAGGTTGATATGTCTGCTTCAGTATTTTTGTTATTTTGATGTCCAGGAATGGTCACTTTGCCATGCTGTGGCCCACTTTCAAGGTTGATATGTCTGCTTAAGTATTGTTGTTGTTGTGATGTCCAGTAATGGTGATGTTGCCATGGAAATGCATCAACTAAAAAAGCCCATATCTCTTTACTTTTCTCATATTTACTGTCTTTATTTAGCTGTCATTTTTGTGCTTTTATAAATTAAAATACATCTGATTTGCATATTTGAAAACCAGAAATCTGATTTCATTTTTTAAACACATTTTAATTGTTTTTTTGCTTGCTTTAGCATTGTGTGAATACACACATATCCTCCTAATTAAGTCTATCTGTTGATCTGTCGATTTAGCACGAGTATTTAATTAAACCACCTGTCCCACACCTACAGCATGGCTAAAAATTATGCTGATCCACAATTAGATATGGTCTGATCTGTCGATTTTGCACAAGTATTTAATTAACAAACATGTCACACACCTACAGCATGGCTACAAATTATGCTGATCCACAGTCAGATACGGCCACCATTACTAAAACTTGAAAAACCTTTAAATGACCTCAGCTTTTGCATTTGGCTTTTAAGCAGATATCAGCCACATGAGCAATCTCATTTCCACTTAGGCCTTTTTTCTTGTTGTGTCAATGGATGGTCATGTTGCCTTGGATATCCAA
The DNA here is from genome assembly GCA_029931535.1 of Margaritifera margaritifera. Taxonomy (NCBI): domain Eukaryota; kingdom Metazoa; phylum Mollusca; class Bivalvia; order Unionida; family Margaritiferidae; genus Margaritifera; species Margaritifera margaritifera. The sequence goes on from JAQPZY010001659.1 coordinate 4,804,461, forward strand.
CATGTGCAGAAGCCTTTAATGTATATACTTATATTTATTCTTACATGAATTTGTCAAAAGCTAACTTTATATTTTGATAGTATTTATTGAGATAAAATTGGTGAAGGCCTGTTTTTGTTCAAGCTGATTTGAAACTTATCAGCAAGGCTAAATTTTGCTCAGTCACATTTTTTGCTAAAGACTACAAGACAATTAATTTTATCAAATTGAGTGTCTTGTTATTCTAAATAAGGAAAGTTTCTATTGTAACTTTGATTCCATTGCCACTTTTTCTGTTAGTGACATAGAAAGTCAACTTAAATTAGTCTCCAGTGAGACCATGTAAAGGCTTTTGACCACTTTTGCTGAATGCATAACTTGTCCGATGTCATCGTTGCAAGAGAAACTTAGCATTTCAACTGCCATTGGTGTTAATGTAGCTTTTTCAAGTTGTTAAAAATCTAGAAAGATGACATACACATGCATTTTAGGTTAATTTGGAAACAGATAAAAATTCAAAATATGAATCAAATCAAATGTCATTAGACATTCCATGCAGTTGTATGCCAGCAATACCAAACTTGTCCAGAATTTAAGAGAAGCCATTAATTAGTCTTTCTGGTTTAGACCAAGAAACTGACACTGTAAGTCCTATCTTTCATATGACCAGTCGTAGATGTGAAGAAGGGCAAGTGTGCCACGACTTGACTTGCATATGTGTATTATTTGTTTAAAAGTAGAAAAAAACCACTAAAACAAAAAGCGAAGCAATCAAAAATCAAAGGCAGTTAAAGGTTGTGACAATTCAGTAATGTTATGTGTACTCTGAATTGGTGAAGAATCTACTTACATGGCTGTACCATAGACAGATCTGCTGGTGCATTATGCACTGGCAGATCTGGGTCTATGCAGTTTGTTAGGATTTATCAGTGGAACAAACAACATAGACCCTGATCTGTGGGCGCATTATGTGATGGCAGAAAAGGGTTTGCGTTGTTTGCAGTTGGCTCCAACTTAGGAACGAGTATATACAGTAAATGGTTTATTGCTCTGCCTGCTTCAGAAAATATTTGCAGACAACCTTAGAAACAAAGATATGATAGGGATGAGGAAACAGAATCCAAAAGCACGTATAGCAAAGTTACTGATAAGATAGATGATGACCTGTTGAGAAAGGAAAAAAACCTCAATATGTTTAAATAATTTCTTGCAGATAAGATTACTGAAAGATATGAAAAATTGAAAAATATAAAACATCCTACACAAAACCCTCCTCTAATTTCATTGTAGTTTTTAGTCCCAAAGGGGACAGTAAATTAAATGTTGTGTTTATGTATTCAGTAACAGTTGGTTATAACAATAGCTGTTGCTAGCGCCAAGTTAAAACTTTCTCTGCTTGATGTTGATTTTATATTGGTTGACTACAATTAGCTTGAAAATGAAAAGCTTTCTATCAATCAGCATCTATTTTGAGAAAAGAGATTCCTGATTTAACAATTAATTCTGATAATTGTTACAGTAAAAAATGACTCGAAACTCCATTCAGTGGGAAACCACCTGTTTAGAGAGATCATTTTTTGTTTGTTTGCTGGAGGAGGTGACCTCTTGAGATAGGATTCACTGTATTATTACCCTTCAGCTGCAGAAGTTTTGTTGACCAGGTCTGCTCGTATCTTGCTGATGGTTCAGTTTGTTTCTTGGTTGCTTTATGAAAATACATTTGAGTGGGAACTATCAAAAAAAGAAAGAAAAAAATCCAATGAAATCATTTTTAACTACAAGAAGTGCCTCAAAGTAGATATCAAAGTTTTGGCTATGAGCTTAGGTCTGGCTGTATAACTGCATCTTGAATATGGGTCTTAACGTTATTAAATGGACGCTACATGGAACTGGATTTTGTATGAGCTGGGATGATAAAAGATATGTCCCTTCTGAGATAGTGGCCATTGGACATGATTAGTATTTGATACATACGCATAATTGCATACCTGTTTTGTTCTGAGTCTGCAGAAAGAATGAGTTTGATATGGGGTAGGGATACATTGAAGCCATCAAGCTGAGATGTATTCATAAACCATATCAAACAAGTTCTTTCCCCCGACTCGGAACAAAACACGAATCTGGTGTTGTATTTATTACATACCCCCTCTTTTACGCTTTCTAAATATTGTTAGCTTTACTGTATGAATGCATCAAAACGAATTGGGATTTATAAAAGTTATACAAATTCACTATGTAGAAAAATATTTATGTGCGGATGTCACAGAAGAAACCTAAGTAGTTAAAATCTGGATGTGTGATATGGAAATATGGATTGAACAGCTGTATCGAATGCCAGATCAATCATGCAAGATTAAATGGCTATAAAATAAAAAAAAGGGAATGACAATATTGATATGGACACTGTAAATAGAAAAGGCACATTTCTCTCAATGACAAGGTCCATTTTTCAACAACAGTGACCAGATAATCGCTGTTTCATACATTTATCTCATCACAACAGTGACTAGATACACACATTACATACAGTTGTCATATCACAATAGTGACTAGATACTTGGGTTTCACACAATTATCAAATCTGGACAGGAATATAATTTCTGGAATGTCTTTCCTTTAATAAAACTAAAGTGCATCTAGACCCATGAGCGATATTGTACTTGTGTGACTTCTTCAAGAATAAAAATATATAACAAATAAAAAATGTGGTGGAAATTTACATTAAATGAATGGACGAGAGAGAGAGAGAGAGATGAGGGTGTTTTACTTGACCCAGTTTCCATGTTCACCTTTAAAAATGAGTTTGTAGATGTTTGACTAATGGGTTGATTAAACTAAAAAAAGGAATTACTAATCTCCATTCTGCTGCTCACCCAATTCATAATTCCACAAGGTATTAAACCGATTTTGATTTTGTAAACAAAAAACTACTGCCATTAAGTTCCAAATTTCAAGAAAGATAAACACATGTACAATGAAAATCAGATAGTACTATGTGAAGCAGTAAATACCTGAAATAAACCAGCCACTAGCTGATGTCCTTGAGAAGTTTATGTTTTCCTGATTTATTGTCTTGCCTTCATAAGCAACCATTGCAATACATGGGTATCACTCTTCCAGCAGTAATGGTATTCTTGTGAACGTTAATGTTGTGTTTTAGTCAGATATGTGGGTGGGGGGCAGAATACATCACTACATACTGTATATACTTGTTTACAAGTAGAGTCCAACTGCAAACAACATAGACCCTGATCTACCGTCACATAATGCACTGGCAGATCAGGGTCTATGTTGTTTGTTCTACTGATTGCTCCTAACAAGCTGAATAGAGCCAGATCTACCAGAGCATTATGCAACAGCAGATCTGGAACTGTGCAGTTTGCTGTTAGAATCGATTTAGAAGTGAGTAGAATAGTAAATGCAGGTGACACACCAGGTTCTGTGGAGCACTTGTAGCCCTAATGATCATAGACCAGAAGAGCTTATGGGATGGTCTGTTGTCTGTCCATTAGCACAAGTTTCTTATCACTACTCCTAAACTACTTGCAGGATTGCTTTGAAACTTTACACACATTCATCCCATGGTCTAGTTGGTCCTAAATGAAAATGGTGCTGCTCAGACATCCAGTATGGCTGCCACTGTGACCATCTTGAATGTTTTTATCGTTACTCCTACTTCACGGATGGTTATATCGACATGTGGTTTTCACTAAAAGACTTCTTATGATGTCTAGTTGGTCCTAAATGAAAAGGGTGCCAATCTGACGTCCACCTCTGTTTCCAGTAGAGGTCTGGATTCCTTGCCAGTTTAGGGAAGTCAATTCCCCCTGTGGCGCAGTAACAAGAATAATCCCCCCCCCCCCCCCCCCCCCCCGTGGGACAGTAACAAGAAGCAATCTCCATAAGACCTCTACTGGAAACAGAGGTGGATGTCAGATTGGCACCATTTTCATTTAGGACCAACTAGACATCATCAGAAGTCAAAAGAGGAAGGTATTCTGTATGTTGGTTATGACTAAGGAATCAGACTGGGATCATGTTCTCTTCAATTCTGGGCCTCCAGTTACCTACTGGAGGAGGGAATATTTAGTTTAGACAGGGGAATCAGTGTCCCAGAAATTGTAAACAATGCAATAGTAGCTGGAAAGTATTACATAATTAAAATTAGTTCTCCCCCCGACTGCATATTTACCGATTATAATGTGTCCAACTAGGAAGTATCATTAAGGGTTATGCAAGTACCGAGTTTTAAATTTTCTTTCAAATTATAAAATTATCACAAGTCCTTTTAAATGTATAAAAAGGATTTAGAAATAAGATGTAGGCACTCATCTTGTTGAAAAATAAAGAATATTTAGAAACAAGTCGTCTCCTTTCATGGGGTACAGAAATTTAAATTGAAAACATCTTTTTTTCAGCCTTTGCTCATTGATTAGTGATGGAAATAAGAACATCAAATGTCAAGTAGAACATGGCAAAAGATTGTTACAAGATAAGGTTACATTTAAAATGGATGACATGTTTTTTGTGAGGATCTTTTATATGCAATAATGCGATGTAATTTCAGGTATGGAAGATTCAAAAATAAGTGTATACACAAGCTTCCATCATTTTTACCTTTAAGGATGATATCTTGTGAAATGTTTGGGGAGTTTTTAACTTTTTGAAAAATGAAAGTTCCAAACAGTTGAAAACCACGAAAAATGTATACCAGTAGGTTGATACACAATTTGATTTATAGGTTGATATGCATTTTCTTGTGCAAAACTTTTTGAATATCTATCCCCTGGTTAGGTCACGACAATTAGGTTTTTGGGGGTTTAACGCCTTTTTTCAGTATATTTGGTGGAGGAAGAACCACCAACCCAAGGGAAGCTACTGGCAAGCTTTCCCACACACCCATGATGGCTGAGCTGAGACTCAAACCCATGTGGACAGAGGTGAGATGTGCGAGTGATCTGTAAAGGCAAGTGCCTTACACCACTTGGCCACCAAGTCATGACAGAAAAGTACAGAAACATTGCCCTGTTCATTCAATAATGGTACTATTAATCAAATTTGCGAGGCGAGTGAATCTACTTAACTAGGACACAATTATTGAGCTTGAATTGGAATTCTAGAACAATCTGTGAGGTTGTTTATGGCGGGTCATAAATCATACACGATTTCTCAAGGTGTCTTGTACTTTTCATTGACTTTCATAGCACTGTTCATGCAATCGTTAAAATTGTATAAACATTGTCATTATTTAATGTCCAATAACATTGGCAGGGGATATGGGAATGGTTTCATCTGTCACACTTTCATTTCCAGAGCATAATTCCAAAACTGAAGACTTACTAGACTAGTGGTCCAGATGTGCCTTTTGGTGTTCACATTTCACTTTCAATATTTTCAACGTTTTTGTCCAGTTACAGAATGTTAACATCATTAAATTTTATATTTTATTTTGTACTTTTCATGTTTACGTTTATTTGAAAGGGTTAATCTTCCTAAAATTGTGTGCAATTCATTTTGTTTAAATTTTTCTAACTTTTCCTTTAGTTTGCACCATATAGTCACTATTGTGCTTAAGTGCTGTAAAATGCTGGTAAATACAGATACATACCATCCATCCATTATCCATAATTTCTTTCCAGGGGCAAAACTCAAAAATTGTTTCAGATCTCTTCATGAAATTTGGTACATATCAGACTAGTGGTCCAGATGTGCCTTTTGCTATTCTTAATTCTCGAGTTTCAATATTTATCAGGTGTCCATCAACAAATGCTATTTTGTAAACTTCTCAAAAAAACAATTTAAAAAAAAAAATTGGCCGACAGTATCTGGGCATAAAGACCTTTCACTTTTGTACTAATGATGCCAATCTGCCATCAAATAGGGCAACCATTGCTAAAATAGAAAATCCTTTAAATGGCTTCTTCGCATAAACCACATAAAACAGAATTTGACCAAATTTGACAGAAAGCATCCAATGGCTTCCAGGTTTGTACAAATGATGCTGATCCACCATCAAATATGACTGCTGTTACTATAAACAGAAAAACCTTAAAAAATGTCTCAAAAACTGCTCAACAGAATTTGACAGCATTCTAACTTGAAGACCTTTCTAATTTATATAAATGATGCTGATCCAACTTTACCTGTTAAAAAAATTTTAGCCTCTCAATATGGATGAAAATGCCAAAATAGAGAAATCTTGAAACTATTGTTTTCACAACGTTCAATCAATAGCATTGGAAACAATTTCTACAGAAAGCATCCTATTCATCTAATAGTCCTTGACTTTATGCCAATTTTTACACATATATGCAATTAATTTTGCTAAAGAAAAAAATAAAATACCCAAGGGCACATGTTGCCTTGTTTTGTTTCTTGCTGATTCTCGTTTCTTTCACCCATTATAATGCTTGCATCATCATAGTAGTTATAGAACTTTCTGTCTGATCAATGTAAAAAGAAAAGTTTAATTTCATAGGATTCAAGTCGAAACCATCAATTCTTACAATGATGGTGGTGGCAAAGGCTGGAAATCCTATAGAGAAAAAAAGACGACAAGACAAATCAGATTTGAATTTTATTAGATAAATAATGATCACATGTAAGGGACTAAAGTTCATATTTGGTGCAAGGGATCATGTTGTCATGACAACAAACATGCATGTGATTGCACAAGATGCAAGGATTTTATACATATGATTGGTCAAAAGGCTAGGTCAAAGGTCGCCAGGGTCATGACAAAGCATGTATTTATGAACATTTACATCTACCTATTGCTGCATTGAAATGAACTGCTGAAGAGAACAAAGATGGACAGAAAAGAAAGGAGAAAATGATTGGTTTGGTGTTTATAGCACAGCAACAGTAAGTTATTTCATGCCAAAGGACTAGGAGTAAAGTGCCTTGCCCAAGGACACAGAACAGTGGCCAAACAGGGCTGATATGATTCGTAGAATTCGCACCCACACCCTATTGGTCTCGAGTCCAGTATGCTAATCTCTACACCAAGGAGCATGAAATTGTGTAAATATTTTGTCATTTAGATATGTTAAAGAACTGTTTTCTTTTCCATGTCCAATTTATATTTCAACTACATGCATGAAGATGTCGTGCAGAAATGCATCTTTGATCATTTGCTAAATCTTTTATTTTTATTAACTTTGCCCTTATAATTTTCAATAAAAACTTAACTTGCAAGTACAAATATTTCATGCACATGATTAATGTATGCTTGTATTTTTTTGGAGTGTTTTTTTTTTTTTTTAATTAATGGGGGGGGGGGGAGAGGATAGGTATGTGGCAACCTCTGACCATGACCCCGCTATATACATTAATTGTGTAAGAGTAGCTTAAAATAATTTACAGAGAAACAGTTGCCAGGTGGACCTTTACTGCCCTATTTGAAGAGACATTTTAAGTGTGCAGTAAACTGCAACATTAAACATTGCAACTGATCTTTATAACGTATGCCGAATCGCTGAAGAATATGTAGCAGTCAAATATATTTTACCAATAAACATGAAAAATTTTTTGTCATGTGATGAAAAGTGAAATTAAAATGCCATTTTTTAAAATTATTTTACTGTTATTTTCTTTTTTTAATTATTTTACTGTTCTTTTCTTACTTTGAAGAACCAGATCTGGATTCCAAAATCTTTTATGTTGACAGAAATGTGCTTGCATTTTGTCAATTACATATGCAAAAAATATTGCCATTTGAAATCTAGTGCCCTCAACATATTCTTTAAAATATGCTCAGTAGAATTGCAAAGTTGCAAAATGTAAACTTCCATGTATGAATCAAATATAGTGGTAATATGTGTATTTTTTGGTCTGTCGTTATTGCACAATTTGACATTTGCATCTTCCCTTTACAAAAGAATATCAAAAATTATAAGCCTCGTACCACACGTGTAAAATTACAAAAACGGGATTATTGCCATCTGCAGAATATCAGAATGGAATCTTTGAAATAAATCACAGCTTCAATCTCCACTCAGTAGGATTGACATTAACTATTTTCCTTGTACAGTGAGTACACTATATCCACTAAATCATCAGAGACAAAATCTAAAGAGGCACCTTATGACAAAAAATTGGGCAAGAAATAAACTTGGAAATACCAAACATTATTAAAAAAGTAATTTAAAAAAAAAAACAAAGTGTATCCGCTAATGTTAAATTCATCAAGTTTAGTAGGTAAAAACCATAAAAATAGCTCCTATGGGATTGAAAAAGTTTAAATTCATTGATTTTTATATCTTAAAATATGAACTTATTGCTAATTAATGACTGGTCCCTATTTTCAAATACTATTCAAAATGTATCAACAGATCAGTTGCAATCTTCAGTGTGCCAGTCTATGCACATAAATTGGTAAAGATCACAATAAATAGATATGATTTTGACTGGCAACAAACACATGATGTAACAGCTTTTGCTTACAGTTCATAAATATATGAATCTGAGGTTTTACAGTCACTGAAATAAATAGTATATTAATAAAATGTTTGTAGTTATACAAGTGTAATAATATACTGTACATACAATACTGCTGCTTAGTGAAGTCTAAGAAATCTGAAGGCCCCTGTAGAAAGTGCAGAAGTTTGGGTTTGCCATATATTTGTATCCAAATAGCATAGACTTGGATCTAATGTCACATTACAAGATGTCAAATCCGAGTCTATGTTGTTAGTACTTAAATGAAGCCTGTTTTACATGGGTTAATATGGACTTCATTTGAATTCCTTTTAAAAAAACAATTCATACTCGTTACATGGCAAGGCCAAATGGTGAATAGAGCATAGAAGCAGACCTGCAGAGTACAATGCACCTGCTGATCAGGTTCTACATTGTCATGATTATACAATTGTAGGCCCCTATTTACATACTGTACATCAGAATATATTTGCATTATAATATATTTTTGCAAATTAATTTGGTATATTCTCAGCATTGGGGTCGGGGGAGGAGGGGGGGGTGGGGTGGATGGGTGATTTTGCTGATTGGTAATATGCTGCAGAACCCAAGAATACCAGAATGCTAGATATGGGCTACCATATATTGAAGTTAGATAGCCCAGTGGGCTACTACATATAAAAAAAAAAAAAAAAAAAAAAAGTCCTTTCCAAAAGATATTTGTTTTTGGCATATATAAAGATCAAAGGAGAGTCCTGAAGCTTGGTTTCACATTTAAGAGCCTTCTTTGGGCTACTGAATTTATGCTTGACAAGAAGATTATCTTAATTAAAAATTTTTGAACAACTTTTTTTTACCCTGAATGCATACTGCATCTCCATGTTGTTATTAGCCTGAAAAAGTTCTTCAAATTGAATTGTTTTGCTAAGTTTTCAACTTAAGCTCCTGAAAGTTCTGGTATTTACAGTAATTTATAGTGTGAACCTACACAAAGCAAGTTGGCCACGTCATGCAAACTGAGTATATGGCAAGATAAAATTGTCAATTTTAGAGGCAGTAAAATACCTAAATCATTTGAATCATAATCAGATAATTATATCATCGACAAAATAAATTCAACCATTAGCAAATCTAATTCAGCATGGTTTGAAAAGAGGAAATGAACAACATACTAGAAAGAAAGAAAAAAAGGATACAGGATGTTCCCCTGCTGCAATGTTGACACATCTCGACAAGATGCCATTATCATGCTGAACAGACTTCAAAGTACCTACGACTTTCTGAATCAGTACTGCAATTGTGATCCATTCTTTCATACATTTATGCCATTATATGACAAGTTTGTTTTTGTACAGACAAATTCCAAGACTCTTAAAAAGAATCAAATGAAACTTTAAATTTTAGGTTTCATAACCAATATTTCTTTCCCAATCACTCGTCAATACAGATCATTATTTTTTCTGAAAAAAAAAAAAGCAGACTTGTTGTGCAACACTTTACAACCACCAATCATAAGCACAGATTCACACGATATTCCTTGATCGAAACTATGCCTTCCTCATGAAGCAAAATTTCAGTTTGCATAGACTGAACGGTCAATGTAGATACACTCTAGTGACTGCTTAAGGCAGGGAGAAACCATTGTTTGGTTAGGAAACATCTGGCCGCGGAAGGCAGGCGACTATTACATACAGGACATTTATATAGGAAATTTGCAGAGGGGAAATTAGAACGGCTGTTGTGAACAGGTGGCTGCCAAGTAAAGGCGACCGTTAGGACTGTAATTATAAATGATCTTTCAGGAATTGAAAAAAAGAAAAAGAAAAAACTAGTTTTTTTTTCATAGCTTGCAAAACAAAATTTCATCGAAGCTTTTAGATCTAGTGGTTTCGTATATTTTCCATTTTCTACATGCTGTTCTTAATTACAAGTTATGTTAATTTCTGAACAAATCTTTCGGATGTCTATATTCTCTCTTTTTTCCCCCAGTGGAGTGATGCTTGTATAAAATTGAAGTAAAATTTTCAACCTTTGGCTCTTTTTTTACTAAGAGTAAACTTTAAATATTGAAAATGATTTGGACAGAGCTTGGATTAGAGTTTAACTTGCAAATTCATATCAATGCACAAGTATTCATTTGGGTCAAGAGCTAATACTATGAGAAAAAATTCACCTTAAATATATTTACAATTCAAGTTACATATCTAACTATTTGAATTTGCTTCTAAAAATACAAAGAAACATTTGCTGTAAACACAAAATCTGTACATCTATTTTACAGTAATATAAATAACAGAATAAACAGCTGACATAATGCACAAAATGTGCACCTCTTTATACAACATTGTTATCATGGCAACCATGTGATAATAAACAAAAAATTGATAAATGTCATAAAATTGCGGTGTTTAAAATAAAAATGAAATTTTTCTTCAGTTAATGCATGCTTCTTTAAATTAAAAATCTTAAAGAAATAAACAACAACAGTAATAGTCATGATAATTGTTGCAAAATATTTTTTTGGCCTGTCTAGAAATAAAAAAAAAAGGCAAGGAAAAAGGTTCAAATTTTTGACAAAGGTGCAGTAGATGGCAGGCAAATTGATTCATTAATGCTGATGAGGGTGGAAACCATTCTAAATCTTCATTGTAGAAGTGTTAATAAAATATATCTGCTATTTACTATATTTATATCTTCTTGGGAAACAATCTTATGTAAGTCTAGTGCTGGGGTACAACCCACCAACAACACATTTTGTTCACTTAACACATATATTTATGCTCTTATTATAGAGACAAAACTTTCACAGTGTGGCCCACTTAGTTTCAATCTAGGTCAATTCTGGCCCAAGTAAATGATTTAAGTTGTGCACCACTGCACTAATGAAACGAACTATTCCTCAAATACTGCAACTTGAAGACTTTTTTTCAGCAACTTCTTAAGTTCCTGTAATTTCATATCTAAAGGAAAGCAACTTTATTCAAGTTTTGAAATTATTAGACATTTTTGATTTATTAAAAAAAAATTAAATTATTTAAAACATGTTTATAAATACAGACAATTTATGTTTGGCATAACAGTTTATTTTCTAGTTCAGTTTGGAATCCAACTTGTGAAGACTGACACAATGAATACTCATGATAATGGCTTGTATTCCCACTCATTATCATTAAAAGACTTGCAAAAGTTCTTCAGTATGTAATCGGTCACAATAACTGCATGGTCATGGCAGAAAATGGGTCTTTTTGTTATTATTGCTATTAAAATATAGAGAAAAAATACTGATGATTATACTGCCTGAGCAAACTTTATGAATATAAATGAAGCATTTATCTTTAAAAATTTAAATTTGCATCCCTTGCTGACAAACATTTTGTAAAATATTTTAATTTGTTGTAAAGGTTTTTAACGGTATACTTTACTTTTCAATACTGCTTCTGTTGTGCCTGATGTATGTCCAAACAGATATGGACATCTAAAAAACGTAAATAAAAAAATATTATTTTCAGGTATGAAAAAAAAAAAGTACTAATTTTGTCCAATTTTTACTAAAGACTGGTCACAATTTAGGTATTGTCTTCAATCATGGAATAAACTTTTCTGTTTGTTTTCTAAGCTTAGTTTTTAAAAACCTTGCAGAAAGATCTCGTATGTAATTCCACTTCACATCACTAATACATCTTGAATGAATTTAAATGGAAATCTATTCATGAAAACAAAATACTGCCAACTGATATGACAAGTCATGAAGCGTGTTTCCGCAACAATATTTGCCAGGAAAGGTACATAAAATTATGTCTTTTAACTTAAAAAATCTATTCTATTGTTATACGATAACTTGTCATTATACAATCAATTTACTAGTCTCGAGATCTGATGAACAATCTGAGAACATGGAATATGTTGGAATAATAATTATTTGAGGTGATGAGACAAGGGCATGGCTTGATGACCACTGTATAAATAAATTTTACCACCATATTTACTTGTACACAACTGGCCCCCAACAAAGAACAACACAGAAACAGATCTGTCGTTCCATAATGCAATGGTGGGTCTGGGTCTAAGCTGTTCCAAGCCTGGTGTGAAGTATGTACCAGTAAATATGGTCATTCACATCAATAAACACTATGCTGCCTCTTAGAAATCAAATTCAAATTTATCTTAATAAATTTTGTACAAATTAGTGTGTCATTTTGTGACATGTCTTTGTTTTAAGAAATACAAGTGTCATCAATATACAAGACCCAATTAGGGTCTAAAGGTGAAGATATGACTAAATAAAATATTGACGTTATTTTGTAAAATCAGTGGCACTTAATCAACCAGGTCACTGAATATTTAAATACATTAGGGTTATTCCATTAGCAAGTAATGACTGCTTCCTGTCCATATTTTTACACAAATGTGATATTTGTAGTGAAGAGTTCACATCCATCTGTCCATCTGCGACTCGAGCACTACCCATTAAGGTCACCGACCTTTATTCCAAAAATAACTGCCACATTCTGTTCCTTGATCCAACTCTGTATTTGTCCATGAATTAACATCCACAACATGTTTCTTCTACAACCTTTCATGAATTGGGATGATTCATGGGTATTTATGAGAAGTTATATGGCAATATTCATGTTTACATGGTGATGACAGCTGACAAGGTCTGTCATGTTCAATTTGGTGCTGTGAATATAAATAATTTCACAAAAATTGCAGATCTACTGCCTTTGAAGTTTCACTTGATCACAAAAAAGTATTTATTGCAGTAACAACCATCCATGACAATATGCACATTGTATTAATGAGACCCTTCATCTCCAACTGGCCAAGAATGATGAACATTTGGTTTATTCCTTTCATGATTCAAAAAATGCCAATATATCATCATTATTATTGTTTGAACTGCTGTTGTTAGCATTGCTACCAGTATTTGTATTGCCAGTTCCATTGCTGCCATTTTGCCCGGAGTTATCCCCTCCTTCATGTGGACCCAAATAAGATAACAACTCAATGGGATCACCAAGGTTGTCCAAACTGGTAAGCTATAAAAAATAAAATAAACATACAGTCCAAATTAGTAACAAAGTATAGTTGTTCAGTAGATCTATACAGTGAAATCAGAAAAACAATTAAATCGGGAACAGAAAAACTATTCTTTTCTTCCAACATGCATTATGTAAGCTCAAGAAAGGTAGTTAAAATTAGCAACAAGGTAATGGTAGAGATATCTACAATGCGAAATCATAAAATACAATTGAATCATAAACACCAAAATGATTTGTTTACTTTTACCCTGCATTACCTTGATCAATACGAGTCAACCTTGTATAATGAAAGGAACTAAAATAGGGCAGAACAGAGTTTTTAAGAATGGATTAGCATAATATGGGTAAAGAAAGGAAGCAGGCTGTTTTGTCAATTGTTTATAGGATACTTGGAATTGACTTGTCGTTAAATAATTCTTAAGAAATCATTTAAATGAAATTATGTGATTGACAAAGTCACCCAATTAGTGATTGCCTCTATTTTTACCATACATAGATCTGTGTAACCTTAGATCCATCTATCATCTATGGTCTTATGTTCCCGTCAGAATTCTGTCAAGTGTTAAAAATTCAAAGCATGACAACATTTAGTACAATGTACAAGTTGAACAGAATCATATTTCTAGATACTGTAATATGACCATTACCTCTATTCCTGGTGCTGAGGGATCCCCATCTATAATTGCTGTTGGATCAAAGTTCAGATCATCTGCTCCTGATGAAGGTGGATTGCCACTAGGTGGCTGCACCTGATGATGGCTGAGAGGATGGCTTCCATTGGATGATGTACAATTGTTCATGGTTTGTGATTGGTTAGATGGAGGTAAGTGATTGTTCATGGAACTTGGCTGATGTGATAATACATTTGGATCTGATGAGGGCAGAAACTGGCCATGTGGATTCATTTGTTTATTCATCATATCACCAGAGTTCATTGAATTCATTGAGTTCATAGAGTTCACAGTGTTTATGGAGTTCATATCCCCGCCCACTCCTCCAGGTGGCAAATGTGACAGAGGTCCTGAAAAATCTCCCCCTCCAGAGGGGTAAACCCCAGGTCCTTCCCCTCCTGGTCCATAGCTACCTGAAAATGGAGGACCTGAAAACAGAAAACACTGCAATAGTAGTCATAATTTGACTCATAGATAAATGCCAATCAACTATGGATTTTTAGTGATCCACATGGAAGACGCGACTTTCAGACACTTTTGCCATAGCACCTTAACATTTTCATGACACTATACCTGTGTCTCGCCATTCAAAGGCGTGCAGGGTTCATTCTAGGCTGTGCCTTGGCGCCAAAGACTCCTTTTTTCATCTTTGACACACGAGTTCCCTCTGGCATCTGAAGGGTGCATACCCCCCTCCCCAGACAAAAGATAGTTGACTTTAGACTGAATCAAGCACATCCCAAGTTAACGGAATAGAATGCGCTCACTGCCAAAGAATTGTAAGAAAAATAAATTTCATTAATTGACAAAAATGTCATACTAATTTTGTTTGGCTTGTGCACCAAATTAGAACACATGGTGGATCATTGATAGAAAAGACAAAGAAAAGATAAAATCTTCAGCGAAAACAGTGTTGCATTTATCTCCAAAGTCGTGTACAGGGAGGAAAAAAAGGTAAACTCAAATGTCAAAAATAAATTCTAGAGGTGAATGGTTATTTGTGAATCAGGAATTCAAATTCCAGTATGGAAGGTTCATGACAGGAGGCTGATAATGATCACAGGTGCTCGGGTCATGGATTTATACAAATTTCTGCAATAAATATTACCTTTTTCGGTATTATATATTTTGAATCAGTCCTTGTCGAGTCTGAATAGTGGACACATTTATTTTAGCAGACAAGGTAATTGCAGAACACTGCTGTAGTTTGACTCCACAACAACTGATTCAAAGCATATAATGCCGAAAAATTGAATATTTCTTGCAGAAATTAATAAATCCATGATGCAAGTACCTGTGATAATGATGTGTGTTTGAATTTCTTCAATAAAGAATAATGAGGTAAGGGTATTTGCGAACCCCCCCCCCCCCCAATTGGGCTCACTTTTTCCATTTTTAGAATTAATACTAAGCAAAATAAAAATACTCTCCATGACAAATTTATAAAACATATTCTTCTGTAACATTCACTAATCAAGTTGTCTCACCTTGTGAAGAGGGCCTCATCGGATATGGTGAATGCTGGGGCCCCATGTCCCAGGAGTTCATTGTGGGAAGCTGCATACTGGATGGGGACATTGCTTTCACCCACCTTCCTGCAGCACATGGGTCACCTATGGAGAAAAATATAGTGAATAGTATCATCATGGATAGGAAGGGCATACTTAAGTACAGAGTGCACTATTTTGCCAAAATTTACAAGGGAAGAATGCTCCTTCATGCTACCCATACATCTTTTTAATATGCACATCACACACATCACAAGTACCCTTGCTATGCAACTGTAAACTTTGCAATCAGATTATATCTCCCTGATGAAGCATATACTTGCCTTTATTTTGCTCAATACTTAATAATGCTGTCATTGACTGAAGTATACTTGTCAAGTACGATAAGAAATATATATATATATATATATATATATATATATATATATATATATATATATATATATATATATACACACACATCAAGGATATAGATATGCAAACTCTTGTAACTATTAACATAAACATTTCCCCCATTTTAAATTTTTAAAATGATTGGTAAAGTGCCTACCTCCTGTATCTTCTTCTTTAATGGTCTTGATAGGAACAGGTTTCCAGCTGGCCGTAGGGTCTATAGTCACCTCCTCAAACTCGGTGCTTGCCAAATTAGTCAGGATCCCCCAAATGTACTGGTCAATCTCTAACCCCTCAAGTAATGCTGGTTTACTGTACAAATAATATGAATTCATTACTACAGAAGACCAACTTCAACTATTTGATTGGAACAAATTAAAAAAGCAAGCTTAAAACTACTTAATTCTCAAAAATAAAAAAACTAGAATATACTTTACTGAAACCAATTTTAAAAAAGCCGTTTTCTTGCAATGTAGTAACATCTGAACCTATCTTATTGCAAGAAAGCATCAAGGAAATCCTAGTTCTAAAATCGAAGTTCCACTTTAAAAATTGGCTCTTGTTTTGTGGAGTCAAAATTTATAATGTCCTTGATGCAATTTCTAAAAATAAATCTGCCCCTGGACCTTCCTGTCATTCATATGATCTTCCCTACTGTCCATCACTCCCTGGACTGTAAGGAGCTGCAGTGGCTCAGTGGTTAGCGTGCCGTACTCCTGACCGAACAGGTGCAGGTTCGACTCCTACCATCAGATTAGCTCGGGTTGACTACCATGGTGTGTCCTTGGGTAAGGCACTTTATTCCAACTGCTTCGGGACCTAATGACCAACTGGTGTTGCTGTGCCATAAAACACCAAACCAAACCAAACCCTAGACTTACCTTCAGATGGATCACAATTCTAAAACCAATGTGAATACTTTACATACTGGATTTGCTAGTAGCAAAACTTACCCAAAACAGCCGAGACTTAGATCTACCATTGCATAATATGTTTGCAAATCAAAGTCTATGTTGTTCGTTCAAAATCATCGGTAAAATACACAGCACAGTCACTAATGAGCCCAGGCAATATGTGATGGCAGATTTGGCTGTATGCTGTCTGCAAATGGGTATACATTCCATACAAGCAAACATGGTAGTACAATCATATATTTTGTCCATGTCACAAAGAATTCTCTTACTTGAAAGACTCCTTGTGCTAAATTCATTGGCTTTATCAGTTGTTAACATGTTCTTTGAATAAATGTTTAATCAATACACAAAACTACAAGTCTTTTGTTCCAAGTCGGTGGAAAAAAACGTGTTTTACATGGTGCAAGAATATGCTGAAGCCATCAGTTCAAGATGTATTTATACAATATATCAAACAAATTCTTTCCACGACTTGAAAAAAACACAAATGCAGTTTTGTATTTATTACATACCCCATCTTTTATGCTGTCTGAATATTTTCCACAATATACTGTGAATGATAACAGTTTGATTTGGTGTATCAAAGCACGACAATGAAAACTCCTAAATAAAGCAATTTTTGGGTGTGCGATACACAAATATGGACTGAACAACTAATCAACCAAACAAAATGAAATGTGTATGTAATAATAACAAGTTCTGAGAAGAGTTTAAATTTTACTTTCAGACATCTCTGTACTTACTTGCAAACAGGGCATCTCCACTGACCTCGTTCACAGTTCAGTTGAAGATATGACTCAAGATCGAAGCACTACAATAACAAAGTCATTCTGTGTCAAACAATGAGTTACAGAGTGTCAGCAAAAGAATCAACATAAATGTTAAATTTAACCACATCCTTGATTTTTATTATAAACATATTTGGACATGGATAATATAGTAAAGCTTACTTAATTGATATTCTGTTTATCCAAAAGTCTCGATTACAGGAGACAACTTTCTTTATGATTCTGTAAGCTAATTAGTTAATTTTAATTCCTGCTTAATCCAAACAAAACAAGGGTCCCTAGAATATGTGAATGCTGTACTGTCCAAAAGAAATGTGCAGGAATTCAAGACCATTTCTTGCTTTTAACTGTGAAGTACTGAAACCATCTCTGACATTCTTGAGTGACAAGATTTTAAAATTAGCCACCGTAAAGTTGGATGAAAAAATCTGCACCATTTTCATTTAGGACAAACAAGACACCATAAGAAGACTTTTGGTGAAAACGCCACACTGAAATGACCATCCATTCAAGAGAATTAGTGACAAAATTTTCAGTATGTTCATTGTGGCAGCCAGATTTGAGGTCAGACTGGCACCATTTTCATTCAGGACCAACTAGATTTCATAATTAGTCTTCTGGAGAAAACCGTATGTCAATATGATTTTCCATTTAGGAGGAGTAGCAATAACAAGATTTTCAAGATGGCTGCCATGGTGGCCATCTTGGATTAAAGATCGGCACCATTTTCATTTAGGACCAACCCGACATCATAAGAAGTTTTCTAGTGAAAATCAAATGTCGACATGACTTTCC
Organism: Margaritifera margaritifera; assembly: GCA_029931535.1. Taxonomy (NCBI): domain Eukaryota; kingdom Metazoa; phylum Mollusca; class Bivalvia; order Unionida; family Margaritiferidae; genus Margaritifera; species Margaritifera margaritifera. The sequence continues at coordinate 4,822,969 of JAQPZY010001659.1, forward strand.
ATTTGGGAGGAAATGCGACAAATCGGCACCCTATTCATTAAGAATCAACTAGACATCATATGAAGTCTTTTAGTGGAACCCCATTGCTGATATGACCATCCATTCAGGAGGGTTAGCAAATAACAAGATTTTCTATATGGTGACCATATTGGATGTCCAAGCGGACCCATTTTAATTTAGGACCAACTAGACCTTGGGATGAATGTGTGTACACAATTTTATGGCAATCCTCCAAGTAGTTTAGGAAGAGTAGCAATAACAAACTTGTGCTAATGGACGGAGAGAGGATGGTCTACAGACCACAGGCCATCCTGTAAGCTTTTCTGGTCTATGACCTGTAGAGCTAAAAACTAGACTTGTGTTTGTAAAACATGCATGCCCCCAATGCAGTCCGAAAAGCTCAAAAACTTCTAAAACTTCAAAAATGTCTAGAATGGCCTGAAAATCTAATTAGGTCATCTACATATGCATACAAAGGGCCTACCAAATTTCATTCATCTACCTAAAGCAGTTTTGACCAATTTTTACAAACGAGGAACATCAAAATGTCTGAAGTTCTCCAAAAATATGTACAAAAATGTGAAAATTACTGAAATGGCCTGAAAATCTTCTTAGGTCATTCACAAATGAATACAATTATGCCTACTAAATTTCATTTGTCTACCTCAAGGGTTTTTTGTACTAACAAGGTTTTCATCAATAAATCCTACAAGGTTTTCATCAATAAATCTTACAAGGTTTTTATCAATAAATCCTACATGGTTTTCATCAAAAAGTACATCTTACAAGGTTTTTATCAATAAATCCTACATGGTTTTCATCAAAAAGTACTATGTCCAAAAAGTAAAAAAAAAAAATTTACAATTCAACATAATGCTCTGGAAAACATATGGATGCAAATATGCTTGCAAAATTCATTTTTCTATGCTGAGTGGTTTTTGTGTAATCTTGCTTACAAGCTTCTTAGGACGACTGTGTGGATATATGGATGGATAGACATACTGAAGAACAGATGGACAAAACCAAAATCAAGATGCCCCCTCCCCACAAGAAGCGGGGGACACAAAAAAGGTGGGATGACAAGTTCCTGGAATAATCATGTTTCACTGTTTGTTGCTCTGTATAGTATATGACTGAATCAACCGATTCTATTTTACTGATTGTTATACCTATATTATCATTTGTTTTAAGATATTTTGATCTTGTTATTTTTTAAAAATCTAAATGTACTTCACAAGGTATATTCTATTTGAATTGATCAGCTTGCACTACAGCTGCATGCCTTCTTATCTTGGATAAAATATTTTTAAAATCTTACCTGCACATGCTTACAGTCATGCCCCCTGGCAGGTAATGTGATCCGCCTGAAGGTTATTGGACATTTTAATGAAACTTTTATTGCTGTTTGTTCCACTCCATCCTCTCCATTTAATGTATTATTACTTGAAACGTTTGTGAAATTTCTTTTGACTAAAAAAAGAAAGAAAATAAATGTCTTGAGGCTAATCAATGACAAGAGCTGTGTAACTTCATGACACATAACATCTACTTTTGATGAAATGCTTATGTTTCTTTTATCCTTTGTTCAGGGTTCCACGCTTTTTAAAACAAAAATTTCCAAGTCTTTTCCAAGCTTTTTCCTGGATAAAATTGATTTTTTCAAGGATCACTTGACCATTACTGAATGGAATAAAAAACATTTTGGTTCAGAAAATGTGCATTTTCAAAATCAAAAGCCATTTCTTTTTCGAGACTCTCCGATAAAATCTGAATAAGACAAGTGGCCATGTACCAAAACACCGACTGCATCACTAGAAACAAGTACAAGTATTAAAATTCACCGATTTTGATGCAATTCATTTTAATGTAACCCTTTACCTCATAGCGTCTGTTACTGTGTAGGCTGTTGATATACATGTGCCAAACCCAGAGTGCAGTGTGCTATAAATAGAACACATTACCTAAATGATTCTATGTGATAGTCCTGCCTGTAAATTTAAAGCAGTGTAGTATATGTCAAGCTCAAGCTTTTTTGAACATAGCTGTGATCTATAAAAAAATTCAAGAGTAAAATCTTATCTTTATGTCTGTATAATTATTTTTCATGTAAAGAATTTTTTATATACTTTGAAATCTTGAGAGAACTCGTTCATCAAGTCAGTGAAACTGTGTGACCAACCACAGCTGACCTTTCTCTAATCTACCCGTTCATGGTCCATGTCTGTATCATTAAATCATCCAAATTTGATAAATTATAAAAAATCAGTGTTGCCTACATTGATATCAGAACCTATATCTGCCTTACTGAAGCCTTCATAGTCACAATTCTAATCATCCATACTCAAGAAAGTGCTTAACGAAAATCTGCGGCCTCCATTTTCAATAGTGAAGACTCCAACACAGTTACTTTAAATAGCAGATTATGACTGTATCTTAAATAGCAACCATGTTATGTGACGTAATGATCATTTACCTCAATGTCTCTAGTTTTTAACGGGGTTTTCCCTGAAGGTGGCACTATGAAAACCAGCTCAAAATGGCTGATGTTTACTGCAGACATCGAAATGCGCTTCTATAAAGATGTTGTATAGGCATCCAAATGTGCTTGTATGTAAATGGGGCTGAGGCATCGAAAGGCACTTCAATTGGAATGCAGTAGAGGCATCCAAAAGCACTTAAGCGAGGTAATGGGTTACAGAATAAATATTAACTTTACTCTGCTTAACTGCATACGTTGATATGAAGAATGTCTTTTAGGCAATGGTTGTTTTAAATTTGGACAAAAAGCCCTTAAAAATGATATACCCAGAGATTCTGCCAGAAATTTTCTTAAAGGAGGGGGTGGGGTCCCCCACATCTACCTTCAGAGGGGGGGGGGGGTAAACTATGCCAAATAGTAGCTGATCGGTGACAACATTATTATAAGGTGTAGAAACACCTTATTTAAAACAAGCATTTAATGATTTTGTATCACTTCTTGGACAATAAATGTATAAGGTATCTGCATACTTAATTGTTGATCAGCTGGTAAATATTTGTCTTTGTTTCTTATCACTCTCCTTCAAAAAAGCCTTTGCAAACTGAAAATAATTTACTGTACCACACACACATCTGTATAGTCATCAGTTTATTTACTGTTTCAGATGTTAGCCCACAGACCTTTGAAACTCTATCACTGTAGCAAGAAAATGTCAGAATATCTCAAGAAAAGAAAATGAAAAAAAAAAAACTTAATCCAAATGATATATCTGTATAGGATTTTGTTTTGTTTTGTTCTCCGATATTCTGACATTTTCTTACTACAGTGATAGAGTTTCGAAGGTCTGTGGTTACCCTGTTTCTCTAATGGCTGATCGATGGATCAAGTTAATACACCGCTCCAGGATATAATTCAATCGGAATACCTCCATAGTTTCTGCAATACTCCAACTGATCTCCATCATAAAGGTGCTTATATTCAAACAATTTTCTCCTTAGATATAGGATTAATTGAGATATGGAGAAAAGGCAAGAAAGATGATGATCTGATCAATCTAATTAAAAAAAAAAAAAAAAAAAATTTAACAAATCGCGCATGGGGTAAGAGAAATCGTGGGAACCACAGATAACTTGTGTGATCTTTCCCCCATTGGGTTTTAAAAGTTGCAGGATTCTCTATACTTTTTGCAAGAGACTTGCGATCCCACAGCCTGGCAGCATCTCTGTATATCTTGGTATAAAAAGAATTTTTAAAGAAACAAAAAAAATTCCACTTATGTCTAGTTGGTGCCCTAACATCTACTTTTAATGTAATCTGTGTATTTAATTCAGTCATTGTCTAGAACACACAGAACATGGGATTCTGAATTGAAAATTGCCCCAGTAGTTGGTAGATTTCTGAGTACAGAGATGAATCTACTATATTAATTGGAGCTCCCTGGCATCCCCAGAATTTTTATTTTGAAATATCCAAATCAAATGTTAGTAAATCTTGCTTGCCAGAACCTTTACCTCATTCCATTCAGCTTGGAACTGCTTTTAAGTGCATTTAATCATAACAAGTTATGGTCCAAGCTGGACTCCAATATTTTGGTGAAATTACCTCTCTCTAGCCAACGTAGGGCAAAGTTGCCAAAAATAGGGAGAAGCAGGTGTATAAAGTTCATGAGTCACTTGAAACTACCATTTTTGCATATTTTCAGGTCAGATGATTAAAATACTGATGAAATACTATTAAAAGTCTATACAAAATAGTAATACTTTTCTTATATTGCTTCACTATAGATGTTGTATAACATAAAACGGCAATCTCGAAAATAGGTTACAGTAAAAAATGGCAACTGTGTCCGTACTTTTAGACCTCTTTTATGCGTCTGTATGATGAAATATTGGATACAATCATTATTTTTATTAGCAATAGACCTGGATATGTCCACAGAGTCATAACTTTGGCTACACAAATTCAATTTTTCTTTTGTTTTTCATGGATCATGTGTGAATTGTCAGCAGGAATGCTGCAGAAAACAATGTAATTTCTGGTATTTATGATCATCAAATTAGCACCAAAATTGACTACAGAACCAAAAACTTCTTTTCTATATTTTCACAGTCCTCCTGTCCTCTTTGACAGGAAAATGGACAAGAAGTCAATGTTTTACTCTGATTATTAATGCAATGTATTGAAACAAAAGAAGCTGGAGGGAACGTCTTAAGATCAATACAAGGCGAAGAGAATTTAGCTTTATGTGCCTGTTAGGTGAAATGACGCACTCTAATTAGACTATTTTGCCAGATTCATCCAAAGCATGGACCCCTGTAAGTATTAAAATTCTCCAACATATCTGCATTGTCAAAAAACTGACAAGCGAGCAGACAGCTCCTCCATTTTCATAGTGATGGATACGTGTTCCTTCCTTAATTATAAAATTGTTGACTAGCTGTTTTGATAGTAATGATTGATACACACATTTTGGGCTTTGAATTACTTAAATTCAACATGCAGCCCTAGATTCGTTTGCCAAGATATGCTTGGAGTCACATGGTCTAGCGTGAAACACTAAATGAATCTTTTGACTACTTTACTTCTAATGAACCAAATCATGTTTTTTTTTTATGATATTCTATTTCATGCCTTCTGCATTGTAAAGGGAATATAGTTTTTATTAATGTTCATTATTCTAGTTTGTTGACGTATGTCTGCTTGGTAAATATGCTGCAAAGATCCTATCCTTTAAAACAGAACAGAACTTTAATTTGATGTGAAACTAATGGTGCTTTATCATCATAGGGCACCTTTATTCCAGTAACACATGTAAGTAACAAACAAAATTATTATAATTGCAACTTAAATTTATATTATGCTAGATGAATAAACTGATATATCTGTTTCATATTAAGGACTTGTTATTACAAAAACTATTTTTATGCCCAGAACACAACTTTACTATCGCTGCAATTTAAGAAGGCAACTTCTCTACAAAACAAGAACACAATTAAAGAACTAATTTTGGTTTACACTATACACAAACCCCCGTAATATTAATTTTTTAAATCTGCTTTAAAGGGACATCTGAAAATAAATTGCAATAAAAATTACGAGTGATGAGGGATAGTAGGTTTGAAAACATAAGACTTAAAAATTTCCCCCAAATACTTGTTTCTCTATACAAAAAATTCCAAATTCTAGGGATTGGGTCTCCAAAATGTTATTATTGGAATCGTCCATGAAGTATTTAGCAAGGTCTGATAGTAAAATTCACCACAATGGTGAGTTGGGTGATGCAAAGGTTACTACTGATGATAATTCTTAACACCATGTTCCCAGTACGATCTACAAAGTAATAAGCAAAGATTTATCACTATACATTTTCAGTAACTTTACATATCAAAATGAGAACAGGAGAAGAAAAGCTTTATTATTTTTTTCTTGCACTCCCCATGATCACATGTTGCAGTCGTGTTGACACATTGTTATGCTAGACTGGTCTTCATAACTTCTACAGAACAAATTATACTGATATGGCGTGGGCTAAGAGGTAACAAGTCTACATGACCAATCCAATCACCTGAGCACTTGGATTGACCATAAAAATATGTTTAGGGCAAGCACCCAAATGATCCACACAGCAATTATTAATCAATTGAATGAAGAGTTCTGCAACCTCCCAAAATTCTGGTAAGAAATTGACAAATTACGACTCAATTATGTATTTTTTTTGTGATCAGGTGGTGGCTGAAAATGTCCGGTTTTCACCAACTTTGATCAATATCTGCAAAATTCAAGGGCTTTTTCTGGTGAGGAACAAACTTCTTCTTTCTTGGGACTTTTCCCCCTGATTTCCCAATAGCGTGGAACCCTGTTTGTTACCAATGATTTGACATACATGAATCCATTTACAATGCAGGGTCATTTATAACTATTCACACACATGTATTGTATCTCATGTCCAGCCTGAAGTAGTTGGACATATTTACCGTATATACTCACATATAAGCTGGGTCCAAATGCAAACAAGACAGACCCTGATCTGCCATCGCATAATGTGCCGGCAGATCTGGGTCTATCCAGTTTGCAGTTGGTATCGGCCTATACGCGAGTATATATATGGTAGTTTTTTCTGAAGTCAATAATGCGAAGAAAAAAAAAAAGCTCTGCAACGCTGATTACATCACACAAAATCTGACTACTTGATCGACCCTAAGCATTTTCCAAGAATCTTGTATATATTTTTACAACAAATTTTGCAAATTTTAATCATTTATAGAAAAGTTAAGCACAAAAATCTAAAGCACAGTGGCATGTTCCAGAGAGCTTCAAAATTCCAAAACCACTGTGTGTAATTAAACTTACTTTTGGTGATACAGTGTTCAGCAGGCAGCAAACGTTTGCGTAACAATCCCTGAAGTACTGACCGCACACTGGGCCGATGTACCAGCTGCAGCACAAATAAGTGTGACTGAAAGAAGAAAAATACAGGACAAGTCTTATATCAGACATTCAGATATATTTTAAAAAAATTATCTGCATATCACTACAAAATAATGACAGTCAAAATTATACCAAAAGAAAATGATGACGGCATATACTGGTAGCATCATACAGATATCTTAGCCAGATATACTGGCATCATACAGACATCTTGGCCAGATAATACTGGTAGCATCATATAGATATCTTACCCAGATGCACTGGTAGCATAATACAGATATCTTGGCCAGACATACTAGTAGCATCATACAGATATCTTGGCCAGATATATTAACTTACATTACCAATCTTACAGACAAAAATATAAAAGCAGTATTAATAGATTTCCTTTCAAAAAATGTAAAAAAAAATCAAAAAAAATCACTTCAGTGCTATTACATGTGATATCTGAAAAGCAATCATACATGCATATATATATATATATATATATATATATATATATATATATATATATATATATATATATATATATATATATATATATATATATATATCACCTCTATAAATTTTGTTAAATACCACTGGATAAGCTAGTTCATGTGGAGACGGTATAAATCCTGTATACTGTCCGCATCAGTCTGTTAACAGTGTACATCCTGCCATATTAGATTTTGCCAAATTGACTTGTCTCCCTTTCTTTCTTACAATGGCAATTGAATGCTTTGGAGATCTTACAGCAACAGAAATTGAGGACAAAAATAGGAAAATCAACATACTATCAAATCAAAAAATCATGCTGCTAATGCCCTGTGGGAATATCCTGCCAAAAAGAAACAAGGTATCAGCTTTGAAACTTTTCATGAGGCCCATTTAGCAGAGATGCTAGGATTCTTCTACTTAGAGGCAAGGAGACCCGATGGTAAAATGTAAAAAAACAAGTTCCTGCAGAACATAAGGTACAGTTTGAACAGATATTCAAAAAGCCCTCCCCATAACAAAATGTTTGACATCGTTTAAGCTGGTGCTTTCAATGACACAAATGACAACTGTTGTAGGATCCCACTGCAAAACTGAAATGCCTTAAACATTTTTCTTGCTATTATTTCAGTCAAATGCAGGATTTTTGATGGGATAAATTCATTATATAGTTTCTTAGTGACTGTATACGAGAGCTGAATATGAATTGCACATTGACCCCATAAAACTTGTATACATTCACTAAGAAACTATATAATGATATATAGCTCAGTAAGAAAAGTGGGAAGTTTTTTTTTTAAAGCAGAACAAATAGAATCATACAGAATATGACAATAAAAAGTTGCACAAAATTTCATATGCTTATTAAGTAAATACCTCTCGTAAAGGTAAAAAAAAAAAACATATGCAGGTTTTATTTTGTCTGCTTTATTATCAGAAGAAACTGAAAATGTCTCTATTACTTATTTTTTTTTTAAAATTCAAAGTTTGAAAGACAAAACCAACCCTCTTAGGCATTTTAAGGACTATATCTTACTCCATTACATATACTTACACAACAACAGGCTGTGACAGTGATTTGAATGGTGTTCCTGCCTGGCCGACAGACATTTTTGAGGTATAATGGTTTATGAGATGTTTTGTTTTCTCCCCGCAAGATGCTGAGAGGTGTTGCATTCACACTGACCGTCACAGATGCTGGCCAGTTTGTGTTCATCTGTCTGTCTTCATGATGGAAACACTTCAACTGCAACTCCAAGTCTGACCTATGAAAAGAAAAGAAGATAATTGGATCATTCTTCTTTTTGAAGACTCCCATCTTGTTTTTAATGCCTCACTGTGTTCGACACAGGTCTCCATTTTTCTTGACAACTTTTCCTACTTATGACAACATTCTATGAATATCTCCATTTTGGGATAATTAAATATATTTGTTCCTGACTAAACATAAACACACAACAGTTTTGGGGAGAATAATTTATTGATTGCACCTGTCAATCCCTTCTTGTAGAACATAAAAAATAAAAAGGTTCTGCAAACTCGGTTTAACATGCAAATCATGAGACATTGAGACCTTCATGCAGAAGATTTTCAAAAACATAAAAGTTACAAATTTATGCCCCATCACCATAAAAAGATGCCTATTTTTCATATGCTTAAGCAGGTGATAAAAAAAGTGCACTCATTGTGTTTGTCACTGTGCTGTCTAACACAATCTTAAAGGCATGATGAATGTTCTTTATGATCAAGTGTTGTTAGGTTATGTATTGTATGGTGTTTACAAAATATCCTATTAAAATGTCATCAACAACAACCAAAAAAAATTGCAAATCTCATCTTGAGCTCTTAAAATCTGATAAAATACAACCCATCCCTTGATGAACTGATGCAGAACTTGAAGGAGTTGTAATCTAAAAGGAATGGTTATGCTGGCATACCCCTTGAGAGGTATAAGCATAATCTAAGTGGCAAAAAAAGCATAATCTGAGCATAAAAAGTGTACCATATATACTCGCATATAAGCCAGGTTAAAATGCAAACAACATAGACAATGATCAGCCATTGCATAATGTGCCGGCAGATCAGGGTCTATGTTGTTTGTTCTACTGATTAGTCCTTACAAACTGCATAGACCCAGATCTGCCAGAGCTTTATGCGATGGCAGATCTGGGTCTATGCAGTTGGTAACTGCTTATAAATGAGTATATACGGTAATCTATATATTACATGTCATAATTACAATACACTGTAAGAAATTGTACATTTATTTTTGCAACTAACCTGGATGTACAGCCAGTTAAACTTCTTATCACAAATTGGCATAATCCATGTGGATTAGTACCAGAATACAAACACAAAACATATTGACAAGTTATATATACAGTACACACTTTAACTAGTCTTCATGTCTAACTTTTGTCTAACTTTCGCGGAGTTATTGCAAAGTCAACTCCACAAATTCTACAATGAGCATGACAATGTGCTCAACCCAAGTGCTGTATTACATAACTCGCATTTTTTTTTATAAAATTGTAAAGCAATATTGATTTGTGCTGTTTCTGATCCAACACATTTTAAAATTTAAAAAGATGTCTCTCCTCCAACATTTTAAAGTCAATTAGCATCCATGAGTACATTGGATAAAGCCTGTTTTGCTTTAACATCTGGCACCATTTTTTTAAAAGTACAGACTGGTCCGCTAACCAATTCACTACATTAATATAACCAATCTGTAACATACTGTTTCAAATTGAAGAAACTTGCATTTTCTTTGAAATTTGTCATATACAGCCGTATAAATAGAACATAATGATTGTCTTAGGAAAGTACATGTAGGTTTACGATGGACAAACATACTCTTACCCTATATTTATGCAGCAGCCCTTTTTTCTAGAATATTCTCAAATTTATACGTGGGATTAAAGAAATGATGATGATAAAATTGACAAAACTTTTTATTGCTTTATTTTCTTTCTTTTTCTTAAAAATGTAAACCAAAAGCGTAATCCATATACAGGTGAGCATAAGACTTAATCCAGTGTGAAAAACAGTGTAATGATTACGCCAAAAGCGAAATGGTTGGCAGGTATGTGCATGTACATGTAAAATTGGGTCAAGTCTGATCAAGCAATTAAATGTAGTGCATAGTAAAGACAACAAATGGGAGTGAACAAGTCAATGGGCTGTATAAAGCCAAAGTTGAAATGGTGTGAACAATCAATACTTGAAGCAGCCATAATATCAAATCACAGCCAGTGACACTCATTCACAAGGTTTTCTGATTCTACAGACTGTATCCAACTATTATGTTAACAAAATCCAAATTTTGGAGAGTGCAATTAATTTTTTAAAAAAAATAAAAAATCCTCTTGTGTACAAAATTTGATAAATTGACATTAGTAACACAAATCTGATTGTGTTATGACAGGCAAATAGTCATGTTTACTCTCTGAATTGGATGACACTGGCCAAACCCTGTGCTATGAAATTCCTGCCACCAGCCAGTTTTGGGATACTCTGTGTAATACACTTGGAAAGAAACGATTAATTGAAGTACAAGACAGTTTGAAAGTCCATGCATGATTCTGATGATTCTTATAAAGTTTCCGTTTTTATAAACGTATCTAAAATACAACTCTACTCTAATGAAGTCAATTTTACAAACCTCCACATAAGTGTCTGGTACACTGATTCCCGCAGATGGAAGACATGATTGCTAACAGCTAGATTGTGCTCTAATCTAAATGGGGGAAGTACAACACCATCTCGGACAGGGAACGTCAAACGCAACTCATCTGGATCTGCAGTGATGAGAAGTTAAGACATAAAAAATATGGTACTTTATGACCAACAATACGGATATTTCTGCATAAAGTTAACATTTATCTCTCTTTCATCATAAGATGATCCAAGTATGCAATTCAATCCAAGAAAGATTATGTATTATTTCATATTTAAATCAGGTAAGTGGCATTTCAAAATTTTTATCCCCCCACATCATTTCATGTTAATGTTTCAAATTCTTTAGTAACAAAACCAACAAATTTGACTTCACTATTAAAATATTAAAGAATAACTACTAAACATATATATTAAATAATCCTTTCAAGAAGCAAAGTCAGAGCTGTTGCAGTTTTTAAATGATTTCTTTTTAAATGAAAAAAAATGAGAAAAATCATAAAAACGAGCACTAAAGAAGCTTTCTATATCTTGGATAATTTGCAATATTTTAAATTCAACTCTCTTTAAAACTGTTCACAACCTACCTTTCTTTGGGACCATATTGGGCTTGTACTCCCCAACATATGGCTTTATATCACCTGGATATGGTGGCACATTACTGGGTGTCATGGGTGGGGTGGGGTTGCCTGGTAATGGGGAATGAGGGTAGTTCATATTCTGTGTTGGCTGGAATAATAATAATAATAATAATAATAATAATAATAATAATAATAATAGTAATAATAAATTGCTTCTTCATCCACTCTTTCTCTATTTCTTTCTTTTTTTGCCCTCCCTTACTCAATACAATTTATGCATATCTGGGTGACCCAGGTCAAAAGTTAGAGATAATTTAACAGTGTCTGAAGTAATAGAAAAACAATTAGAAAACAAAAGTCCCTCAAAGGGACTGATGCTCTAATGTCTGAAAAATAATTTCCAGGAATTCAAGATAAGACCATTTCTTCTTTTTAACTGCCGAGTGTTGAAACCATTTCTGATATTCTTGAGTATCAAGATTTTCGAATTAGCTGCTATGGTGGCCATATTGGATGTAAGATTAGCATCATTTTCATTACGACAAACTAGACATCATTAGAACACTTTTAACAAAGTCCCATTGCCAATATGACCATCCATTCAGAAGAAGTAGTAACAACAAGATTTTTTAGATGGCTGCCGTGGCAGATATAACTGACATTTGCATTTAGGACCAACTAGATTTCATAAATAGAATTATTTTGGTGAAAACCCATTGTCGATATGACTATCACTCTGGAGAAGTAGCAATAACAAGATTTTTAAGATAGCCACCATGGTGGTCATATTGAATGTGAGATCATTCTCAGTTATTCTGGCCCAATGAGATGTCATAAGAAGTGTTGGGCTGAAACCTGAAGTCGATACGACTTCCCATTCAGAAGGAGTAGCAAGAACAAGATTTTAAAGATGGCAACTGTGGTGCCAACGTTGGATGTCCAAGCAGTACCCTTTTCATTTAGGACCAACTAGGCATCGCAAGAAGTCTTTTGGTGAAAACCCCATGTTGATATGAGGAGTAGCAATAACAAGATTTTCAAGATAGTTGCAGTGGTGTCAATATTGGACAATAGATTGGCACCATTTTCATTCAGGAACAACTAGACATCATAAGAATTCTTTTAGTGACCCCCCCAATGATAGGACCATCCATTCAGTAGCGACAAGATTTTCAAGATGGCCACTGTGGTGGTCATACTGAATGTATGAGCAGCACCATTTTCATTAAGGACCAACTAGACCTTGGGATAAACGCGTGTGTAAAGTTTCATGGCAATCCTCCAAGTAGTTTAGGAGGAGTAATGACAACAAACTTATGCTAAAGGATGGATGGACGACAGACAAAAGAGGCCCACAAGCTCTTCTGGTCTATGACCAGTAAAACTAATAAGGAAAAATGTAATAACAGGTACCATTGTGATCCAAACATTTCATATTTCAAGGATATGCCTAAAAAAACTTATTTATCAGACAGTTATGCCTCTATCTTAGCTGTAATAAATGCAAATATTGTTATGTCAAAGATATTAAATTAGATTATCACGAGACATTTCCTTTGTAAAAAAGATAATTTGTATACCACCATCCAACCATCTCAAAATGTTGAAGTGTCAAGTATAAATACTCTTACTACACCATGTACTGAAGTGCAAGGAATGGAGGTTGACTTTATTAAATGTACAGGTGTAAATGAAAAAAATTGATTAATGCGTGACAAGTTTATGAAGATGCTAGTATTAGGCAGGTAAAAGGATGCATGAAACGAGTTAATTTTCAATTGATAAGTGATGCATGAAATGAGTTAATTTTCAGTTAATAAAGGATGCATTTTCAATTAATAAACAGACATAACACATTCCCTAAAAGCTGGAAAAGGAAACATGTATAATAAATTAATTTGCGAGTAATTCTTCTACAATATCCCCATTTTCTACTAGAAATAAGCACAATAAATTCTAGACATACCTGAAAATTCTGCTGTGTTGGACTAGGACTAAACTGTCCATATGCAGGCTGTGCCTGTGGTGGTTGACGACTGGGTGGAAACTGGTTCACATACTGTGGTGTCTGGCCATTTGGTCGCATGGTTGGCTGTGGGCCATATGTCGGAGAGGGAAGAGGTTGCTGTGTTGGATACTGGGGTTTAGGGGGATACTGATGATTCATATAAGGCCCCTGTGGACCATACTGTAAGGGGAAAAAAAAAGCTGGAATGAATATTAATGCAAAATAGTGAAATAATGGAATTGTGGTTTTACAAAACGTTTCTTAAACATGCAAATGAGTTTTGAAAAAGCATAATTCTTACATAAAAATGTGTGTAGCATTGTTGAACAAGGTGTATGAATGTGGCTGTATTCATGTATCAATACTTTATTTCATGCGACGTTGATGCCCTGGTGTGTTGTTATACTTATCCTTTTTCCAGGCTGCACCCAAAACAAATGACTGCATTCCACATCATGTGTATTGGGTGAAAACATGCAAACCTGTTACATTCTCCAGTTGCACAGAAGAGAAATTTTCCAAATAGAGAAATTAGATGTGTTCTCTTGATCAACTATACTGTATGTACTCAGAGCTATGGAAATAATAATGCATTAAAAGTGGATTTTCAACTTGCCTGCTCCACAGTAACTCCACTGTGTATCAATCAAAACATGGTTCAGAATCTGTGTAATTTCAGGTATTTACCTTCCAAACATATGGTAGTTGCTTTATTCCTCAAAATGGACATATTATGCATAATGATTTGCAAAAGTGGTTATTTCTTAATAGATCTTTAAAGCTGGCTCTCTTGCAAGATGCTTATGTACACTGAGCATTTTACATTACTTCATTGGGAGTACAAGCTGCCCTGGAAAAGGATCAAGTAAAGCCAACCTACTGGATCAGCACCTTCACTTGGGAAACTTTAAATTGCATTTGAAGATTTCAAAGTTTTTCTTTAATTTTTATCTAAGAATTGTGATTATACATTTTTCCTGGTATCAACATTGACCGAATCTCTCAGGTGTGTTGAAACCCTTGCCCTTTGGGCTTGGACTTCAATGACCCCCTCGGGATTCACTTTGGGCTAGGACTTCAATGAATTAAAACAGTATACTCTCTCTCTCTCTCTCACACATATACATGGAAACCAATCCAATGCCTGAGTGCCATTAGGATATCTAATACCTGAGTGCCATTCGGATACTGTGCCATCTGTGGCACTCGTTTTTGCTGCATGATTTGCTGTGGGTTGGGATATGGCTGGACTGAATTACGGTTCCTGTACATGCCGGCCACACTGGCTCCTGCCTTTATTGGTCCAGGGCCGGGCCCTGGTCCTGGGCCCTGACCCATGGACATTGGTCCAGGTGGTCTCTGAGGCATCCCTGTGTACTGGCTGTTATAAGCTGGCTGCTGACCCTGCATCTGAAAGATGCAGAGAAAGATGGATTCATATTTGGTAGTTGTCTAGATGACTTAATAATTAAACATTTGTGGTACTTAAGCCTTTTAAGTTCAGCCACAGTGGCTCATTGGTTAACATTCAGTCAAGCAGTCAATCCACTGATCAAGTGTAAAGTTCAAATAAAAGACTCTTATATTATTTAGAAAAATTCTATAAATAATATGCAATTTGTTTGCTAGTGAATTTCCTCATTCCTGTATGCAGACATCTTAATCCCATAGATTGTACTACTTAGACTCCTCTTTGGTCTGTATTTTTTTCAATCCAACAATTTGCTGAAAATTGGAAGTAGAACTTTCCTAAAAAGCGATTTTTTAAAAAAAATGTTCAAGGAGAAACTTTGCAACATCAAGGGGGATGGGGGAAACAGAACTAGAAATGTGTTTATGGATTACAAATGTCCCACCAGAGTGACCTTAATGCAAAGAAAACAGGTGTAAAAATGGACCAGGGTAGCACTAACTGCCACTGCCAGTCATGATGAAACATACGAAAAATGAAAAGATATATTACATTATGCCCAGTTTTAATAATTTTAAATTGTTCTGAGTACAATGTGATAAGCATTCAAATTTACCTTGTGATAAATCAATACACATTATATTATAAAAGATGTATTAATATGTGTGAGACAGTGGCCAAGTTAACTGAGTTACTTCCCTTACCTGGACAACTAAAATTGAGTTATCTCCCATACCCCAGTTGACAAAACAAACCACTGGATTAATGAGCATTAGTGCACTAGAGAAGAGAAGGGTAATAGCCTATGGCAGGCAAAGTGATTTTACATCAGGTCATGGTAGGAATGATGACATTTACTGAGCTGAAAATGCCCTGAAGGCATGCGGAGACCTAATCTTGATGGATACAAGATACAATATATTACTAGCCAGGATTTCATTGCTTGCACCAACCACATTCATATAAATAATATCTGCTGACATTGCTTGTCAAAAATACTGGACTGTATTGAATGGGTTGATCTAATTTCATTTGAGAATTTGTCTTTCTTCTAAAAACTCTTTAATTTGAATTAACATTCATACCATTTCACAATACATAAATGTGTTCTCAAAAGTACAAGTATATACAAGACATTGTAACATATAATTTTCTTTACATCTCAAAATTGCTTTTTCCATACATTTCCATTAAAGCTTTTGTGTCTTTTTCAATAAATATATAGATCAATAAAATATATTAAATATATATCCACAAGGGAGCCGTGGTAACCCAGTTAGTAGAGAATTGGACTCATAATCCAAGGGTTGTGGGTTTGATACCTACCCTGGCCAGCCCTGCTGACTCTCTGTGTCCTTGAGAAAGACACTTAGCTCCCATTTCTGCAGCATGATATAGCCAATAGTGTCAAAAGTGCCATTAAAACCAACAAACACACAAAAAATTTTGTCCTATAAATAACTGTTTTCCACTGCTTTAATAAATATGGTAATTTGTTTGTGACTTTACTGGAAAAAATGTATATTTTTTACGTTGAAAAGAAACCAATTAACTGTCAGTTTCTCTGGTGATTTCCATAAACCTAAAATGAATCCAACATGTTTGCACATAGGTGCACTAAATGTTTGTATGCTTGTATTAGCATTTATTGGCATAGCAACACAATACTGGATACAAGGTGCTGACTAGAAGTCACGTTTTAAATATATAAATATAAAGAATTGCTAATGTACACTCACAGAAAAGTTGAATCAAATTTTTTCCAGTTTCATTACAAACTGTACACGGATGTTGAGAAAGTTTAATTATGTAAATCAAATATTTCTCTGCAATAAATGGTTACAGTCAAATTGTTTGCACAACAAATACCAATTTGCTCAAATTCTCTCATTGTTTCATAAAACAAGAAATCCTGCACTTACCATATATACTGGCTTATAAGCTCAGTCCAACTGCAAACAATATCATGGCATAATGCATGGCCAGAACAGGGTCTATGATGTTTGTTCGCTGATTACTGCTACTGATTGACCCAGATCTGTGTGCGCATTATGCAACAGCAGATCTAGGTCTGTGCAGTTTTCAGCTGGACTCAACTTATAAGCAAGTCTTTTCTCTATGAAGAGCATTTAAAAGATAAATAAAATAATAACTTTTACGAGTATAATAAAAATTCCCAATAAAGACCATCATATAGGATTGAAAAAGGTGGTATAATCAGAAGACGATCTGGCCTAGAGATCATAAAATGAACTCGAGTTTGAGATTGAGTATCAAATCAAACGTGGCAGTACAAAAAGTCCTTTGTGATTGGCTGACGTGAAATTTTACGTTGAAACACAACCTCAGAAGTTTTATGGGTTCCAGGCCTGGACTGATCTGAGGATAAATTTGCTTTTTATATACTGTATATACCTGTGTACAAGTTGGCACCAACTGCAAATTTCACAGACCCAGATCTGCTATCGTATAATGCGCTGGCAGATCTAGATATATGCAGTTTGTTTGGAGTAATCATTAGATAAAACAGAAACCCTGATCTGATGGCACATTATGCGATGGCAGATCAGGGTCTATGTTGTCTGCAGTTGGACCACAATAGGCTTCTTTCTTATCCAAAGTGTAAGGCATCCACAAACTTTGGTGAAGGTACATGTTCAAGAACTGAAGTTTTGGTTCAGAAACTGTTTTTCATTTTTCAGACAGTGACCTTGACCTCAGCCCTATTGACCCCCAAATCTGCAAGCTATTTACAAACTTTGGTCCAGCCCCGGAAATTGTATAACTCTTGAGGTGGAGTTTTGCGTTTGAGATTTTCTTTTGATCAATCACAAATGACGTTACTTTTGCAAGCTCATTTCTGTTAGGCTGATAGTGGAAATTCAATCTCTGACTCAGGTTCCAAGTTTTATGATCCCCAGGACAGGTCTGTGATGTGTGGGATATTGCTGGATTGTGTGGAGGCTGTTTTCTTTTTTTAGTCACAGTGACCTTGATTTTTTTGACTTTGGACCCCCAAATCAATAGGCTTCTTCCATACCCCAAATGCAAGCTATTTACAAAGTTTGGTAATGGTAGATGGTGGAGATCCAGAGTTATTGTGCGGAGATGCAATAGAGGACAGATGATGACATCTTAACATGATACGCAGCGCCTTATGGCAGCCATATAAAAATGAAATCTGCCAGAAATAAATTTAAAAGAACCAAAAATGAATGAATTATTAATAATGAAAATAATAATTTACGTGCAGCATAACACTATAAATACTACTTGTGAGTTTTATCATAAAGTGTTGTAAATATCAAAGTTGAGCACACTATTAATGTAATTTTGTTCGCTATGAAATGTTTCTTTCATAACAGAGCAATCAGGTTTTTAAGGTGTGTGAGGGGGTGGAAAATATGTAATAATTTTACATATTCAAATCAACCAACTCCCTAATAGCTCTGGTTGATCAGTTCAGTTGCATGCTCCATATATGCAACAAAGGTCAAATGGTCAAAAATCCACTTCCTTATTTCTCTGAATATAATTTAATGATTGTAAATATACCTGAAACAGTCAAAGATAGAATGAAAAGGAAAATTATGATGGAGGTATAACTTTCAACTCACTTTTTAAATTATTGAAAGTTTTATTTAATTATTAATATAAAAGATTTTTTTCGTTCCTTTGTGCTCTTTTTTGTCCAAATTAATTAACCTTTGGTTGATTTTAATTGATTTTTGCTCATTTGCATCAATTATGTAAATTTTGCTTAAAGCATGTCAACTATCATTACTAGTTGTTATTAGATCTGATGTTTAATATTGATAATTATAACAAATGTAAATGAAGTAAGTAAGGTGTTTTGCAATATGTCATTTACTCAAACAGTGGAGAAAATGAATGAAAACAGTAAAAGAATTATGAACCAAATGCACATTTTTGCCCCTATCCACAGATTGAATTTTGCAAGTTGCTTTGAACTTTCAAGTGATTTTTGGAAAGGGGCCTGCCCAATGATGCTGAACCAGCATCATTTGATTGCCTGTTTTATTCATTTATTTTATTTTATTTTTTTTAAAAAGGAGTCATTCTTTTAAACAATTTTACCATACAACTGGACAGAAACTTTGGGTTATGAAAAGAATTTAGCAATCAAACTGGATGGAAGATGGCAAAATTTAAACAAAAAAAATGTTAGAAATGTCTGCATGGAATATTATGGATGCCCCACCACAATGCTTGAAATGACCTGAATTAATGTATGGACGTACAAACAAGGGTAATATTATATGCCCCTACCACTGTCACAGTGGGTTAAAAAAATGTGTGCATGTTATGGAGTGAAAATGACCTAGGTGCCTATAGGTTAGACAAACATATTCCACCTATATTTATTTAACGAGTCACACAAAACCAGGGAATGTACAGTTTGTCGTCTATAGGAATTACAAACATACAATATTCCACCTGTAATCATTTAATGATTTACACAGCTGGAGAATGCCTGGTTTGTCATCTATAGGAATTGCCAACATACAACTTACTGACAATCAGTGTCTGATGGGTAGGATCTGATTTAATTGTTTCCATGATGGACAGGACTATCAAAAGAAATGGATCACACGGTCTGTCCACCCAACTGGATGACTGAAAAGCTCAGATCACAGTGATCGAATAATACTGTTTATTTATTAACATTTGAAAGTATCAATTTTTGTGGATTTTGGAAAAATTATATTTTTGTTGGTACTTAAATGCAAGTATTGGGAAAGGATTCCTACTGTTTGTACACAAAGATCATTGTGGCAGATGTTTAGCGATAAACAGACTTGATGCCAATGATTTTTATTTCATCTTTTTGGAAGTAGAAACAGATGAAAGCACATTCCTATGTTTATTGTAATTTTTTTTTTTTTTTAAAAATTAGTGGAATAAATAGATAAATAGACAACAACACAGTTTAAAACTGGTATAATGGTGATCTGGAGAGGGGCAAAGGGGACTCTTGAAGGGCAGAGGGAAGGCACTAGGAGGGCTCAGAGGGCACTAATGACTGGGGTGGGGGTGGATTGAGCACCCCTCTATTACTATCTAGCTGGATCACTGTAGGTATTGCACATCATTGCAAATTTAGCACCATAAAACCAGCAGTTTTTGCAAGAGTTCTATATTTCCTGAAACTATAACGTGTTTGTAAAGAGCTGAATGACTTTAAAACACAGTTTGCAAGTGACTACATTGTACTTGCAAATTTTGGAAGTCATTTTACTGACTATTCTGTAACCATCTTCTACGGTGCTATCTGCCAATAATTTACTCCTAATGACTCTAAAGTAGACAACAAACAGAACTTTAGGATGCGGTTATGGCTGCATGGGATTTCAACTGTACATGCACAAGGTTTTAGTGTTTGTTTCTGTGCTGGATTAGGTCCAATACACCCCGATTCTTAGGAAAAGTTCGACATTCTGCATACAAATTTTGAAAACTGACAGATGGCTTGACAGTGAAAATGGGCTGGCAAACACACTCATTTAATGCTTTGCTCTAGCACCATGGAGCTGACGGATATGCTGTAGAACCTAAAAGCTTGTGCTGCAAAAATGATGACTCGCTGCCTTTCAACCACTGTCCACATATACTGACCACTAACCTGCATTTGAGGTGCATACTGGTTATTCATGTTCATCTGCATGTTCATTTGCTGTTGTTGCTGCTGCTGCTGCTGATTCTGCTGTTCTTGAAGCGCTACCATACTGGCAGTTGCCGTAGCTGTAGCTGTTGCTGTGGCAGCAGCAGCTACTAAAGCTGCTGCTGACAGGGCTCCCGGTGGGGCATGGTAGTCATTTGGAGCACCTGACATTGGGGTATTTGACCCAGGTGTATTAGGGGTGGGTGGGTATCCACTGAAAAAACGAAATTCTCTGAATTATTTTGATGGAGATGAAACTACAGAAATATTTAAAAAATTTGCATTTTTTTTTTAAAGAACAAAACTCGCAACCTAGGAAGCAACAAAATTTGAAAAGTATACATGATCTTGTTTCATGTATTCATTGGTGCAAAAAGGTATCCCCTTTATGCTTTGAAATAGCTTTTTATAAAATAGAAGTTTCAGTTCACTTTGGGCTTCTTTATATAGAACAAATTCAAGGAGTAAAAAAAAAAAAAAAAAAAAATTTAGTGCAGTGTCGCGGAACCACAATTTTTTGTCCTATGTCCCCCAAATCTTGATTGCTGTGTGCTCCGTTGGTCGCAATTTTTCATCAGGAAATTATTAAAAAATCCACCTGCCAGTTTTCCTTCGTGCACATCGGTCTGTGTCTATGTCGGCTCTAGCAATGGCCGAAGTCACTACAGGTAATAAAAGGGTTGAATTAAGATGGCAGTTAATTTCCATTTTAAAGCAACATTTTTGGCAATCAAAGCATTCAAGGTTTGTAATGGTCTGCATAGTTGCAATGTAAAGTAACTGACAGCTGCTGGTGCAATCTATTTTAAAGGCTGAACTAATGACAAAAAAAGACAAAATTTCTGGGCTAAAACAAACCTGCAGAAATATTGAGTTTGTCATTTAATCAATGAATCAATCATTTGAAAGGAAATTTAATCAATGAATCAATCATTTGAAAGGAAAAAACAATTCATAAGAAAAGTTGAATTATTATAAAAATTGCCAGTTGATAAAAAGTGAACACTCAAGTTAAATGAGAGCAAGATCCTGAATGGAAAATTGTAAAGTTCAGCTCTTTACAGATGAACCAAATATGTAAACATGTAAATGTTGTTATGGTTAATAACAATAATATAAATCTCCAAAGAAATACTGAAAATGCAATGCAGAGAATGAAGTTAAGGTGACAAAACTATTGAAGCAAACATATTATTTTTTTGCCACTACTAGTGCATTAAGTACTTTCAAGTATTTTTCTTTATCCCTTTGAAATTTCTAGTGTCTCCCAAATTTGGAGGACAGTGGGACACAATAACCCCTGCCCATGTGATCCTAGGTGCAACACTGGAAACATGAAATCTTTCAAAGGATCTATCTCATTTTATTTATTTTACTGCACTGTTCTGTATACATGTTTAGAAAAGACCATTAAATGAAATTTCAGTTTTCGAAATGAAACCTGGGCTGGAGATCATAAAACCTGAGTCGATGTTTAAGCTTCAGATTTCATGTCAACCAATCACAAATTAAATTACTTCTGAAACATATTTTGATTGGCTGCTGCCGGAAACCTGATCTCAAATTCAAATTCAAGGTTGTTGTTTTTTATCAACAGGTTTGTCATACTTTCATCTGTATTAGATTTATTCTTCAGGACTTTTGTTCTCCTCTCATTCAATTACTTTTATTACATATTTTCTGATGATCCTTGCCATAGAATTGATAAATAGAGTCAAAACATGTGTATGATAGCCAATCTTGGCATGAAAAAGTGAACATGCTCAGGGACCTGGTCCTCTGGTAATTACTACCATGATAAACCCAGAGGACATTCCAATGCATTTTTTGACAAGTATGGGATGGATTCTTAATTGGATATACCATCCTTTTTATTAAAATGTTGCTCAAGTTTTGTAACAAAATATTAAAATGGGCTTATTATCAGAGAAACTGGGTATATAAAATTATCATGCTCAAATTCGGACTCGACTCAAAATTTTGATCGGACAGTTATTTTTCATTAACCAATCAAATACTGCAATTTTGAGTTGTCCGAGTTTCAGCACAAGAAAATTTTTAAACACTGTGACCTGGGTACACAAGTAAATTGAGATACTCACTGTATGTATAAATGGAATCTATTCTACTTGACTTTTATACAATCGTCCCCCTCTTACACGGCCACCCCTTCTGTGTCAGGAAAGTGTCCTTATAAGAGGGGTGGTTTTTGTTGAGGGGGATCACCCAGATGCGAGTAGAACATATAGAGTAAGAATGGCACAACCAATTTTTAAATATTTTATATTTTAATTTACAAATCACATGCATGCTATGGAATGAACCCATTTCATACTGAAGCCTATCAGACGGGCATTAGTGTAGAACTGAACTTTTTTTCAGTCAGTGGTGTGTCAACACAAGATAATGCAGTAAAGTTGGTCAATCTAGCTTTACAGGACACGTTTTTCAAATAATTCTGAAGTTTTATACGATTTTTAAAAGCATGAAATTTTCAATAAAGCCACAAATTTTTTAATTGAAAATTTTCAGATGTAAAACATTCAGGGCAAGGTAAAGTTAAGTAAACTAGTAAACATACTTTAAATTCTTAAAATATATATTCAATGCAATTTCTCTATTTGAAATATTCAATTCACCTCTTATATGTAAGTGTATTAAATGTTGGCAAGTTTAGGACGTTTAAAATTGGTGAATAAATAATAAAAATCCATCAAGAATGTCAAAGGTTATTAATAGTTTATTAAATTTACTCGCATGAAGATTGGAGAGCAAGCAGACCAAATGCTTGGTGGAAAGTGTACAAAGCTGTTCCTTTTGTTCCAGTATTTTCATTCCATAGTAAATTCTAATGTAAAAATACCAGTCTTTTGTTGCATTCTTTTGGTCCATTTCCAGGAATGCAGTAAAATTTCACAATATTATGCACATATATTTATATTTTTACAAATTTTGTTATTTGAAAAAATGAATTACTTCACGATTTATAATTCATAAATGCGTAAAAGATAAGTAGTCCCATATCTGATTGAAATGATCATGGGACATGATGCTATTGAAATTAGTCTTGATCATCCTTTATTTTGTTTACAATAGTCATTCATGGATGGGAGATGTAAAACATCCATGCAAACATGTAAACTTATAAATGATTTCATAGTTCGAATATCAACTGCCATACATTTTTTCTGCACTCTTGTTCTGTATAAAGGTTTGTTTCTGTATCCAAACGTTTCCAAAGGTCTTGATTACATATCAGATCAAAATAATGACAAGGTAAAGATTCGTCTGGGTGCTGAACCACTGTCCCTGTTACTTTGGTATATGCGTAAACATCATGAGCAGCAAAGTTCTCAAATGTCCAATTAACTTGAATACCATCAAAGTCTTGTTCACTACCAATATCTGATTAAAAAGACCAAACTAACCAGTCATCATCCACTAAGTTCACTTTGACATAGTCAACATCACAATCCCCACTGATTAAAATGTTAATTCCCTCCCCCTCACTGTCAATATTTTAATCATAATAAGCATCCACATCTCTGCCATAATTAGCCTATTCAATACTAACTGCCATTGTGATCTCTGTACGTTAAAATTAATTTTTTTTACCAACAAGTTATTATCAGCACAGTTGATTTCATCAAAGACAAGATCACAATCCCCACTGCCTAAAATTTCCCTCACAGAATTGTCTATATTTTCATCAAAATTGGCATCCTCATCACTGCCGTTACTTGCCACTTTAGTAGTCTGCCATTTTGATCTCTGCACATTAAAACTTGTGTTTGAAATGAAATTTTCAGCTAACCAGTTGTCATCAACTCAGTTCATTTTGATGAAGTAAAGATAATGACCCACAGTGCCAAAAATGTCTATATTTTCATAAGATTCGTCATGCACATCACTACCATCACTTGCATCTTCGGTACTGTGTGCTATTTTGATCTCTGCATGTTAAAACTCAGTTTTGAAATCAAAATTTCACCAGCTTTGTTTAATTTTTTTGTACTCATGCTGTCACTGCATGACATAGCATTTGTGTACCTTCAACCTTTATCTCCTTCTTTTCCAAGTAAACCTACAATAATGATGTATTACACAGTAACATGCACTTCCACGAAATGGCAGACTGAATGTAGTGAACACATGAACAGAATCATATCCCAAATGAAAAGGTAAAGTATGACCGGAATCATATCCCATATGAAATGGGTTAATGTGATAAAAGGAAGTAAGCTTGTCACATGATCGACTGGCTATAGTCTGAAACTCTTTAAAATACATTTTGTAAGTGCTTAAAAAGATGCCAAGATAATACTTCTACTATATAACAATGGGATATCACACTGATTTGAGCTGAACAATACTGTGCTTTTCAGCGCTTAGATTTCATCATCTGGATAATTACGGGTGGTAAAAATAGCCAGAAAATATCAAAGTGGCAAAACCTGATATTAAGGAACACACAGCAGTAAGAATAATCGGATTACTTACCTCTTTGTATGGATTAAAGTTAGGCAATTTTTTGGCATGTTGGAACAAATGTCATTGTGTTGAATTGAGAAATCAACAAATATTCACGAGATTTCCATCTGTAAAACCCAATATGTGTCTGTGAAGGGTGACTTTGACATTTTTTGCACTAATATGCTGGCCGCACTAGTGGTGTGGCCATCTTAGAGGGGCAACACAAACTCACCAGTGCCATGGGATTCTGGCCATAAAAAAGCAGGTAGCTGGTGGTCATGGGGCTCTATCAGAGAGGGACTGCTGTACATAGGTGGTTATGTGCAATTGGTTGCTAAAGCAGGTTTGGACTGTATTGGAAAGTAAGACTGTCCATAATAATTTTACCTTGGCCTTTGATAGGAACCTGAGTCTCTTCTGTACATTGTTGCATTTTGGGCTTGGTTGTAAGCTGGCTTCTGTAACTGGTTGCCAGGAAAAGCCTGAGGTGACTGTGTATAGTTGTTGCTTGACATAGATGGATTGGTGTAGCCTGACTGCGTATTGTGTGTATAGGGGCCGTTCTGTGGTGGTTGGGACATCCCCCACACTGTGGTTACCACGGAGAGGGACTGCTGGGGACCACCCGCTGGGTTACCTCCTGCCCAAGCAGCATTTGGATCACTGGAAGAAGATCATGTGATAATTACATGATAAACAAAATTGCTCTATGTGATCATGTAAAATAATGTAGTTTTTGAAAAAAAATGACACTGATATGGACAGAGATGAAAATTCAACACAAAAAAGCAGGTGACAGTTTACTTGCATGAAATTAAGACTGCTCGTAAAAAAAAGCATTAAGATAAAGTGTTGAAATCCATGCCAGAGATTTCATAAGATGCAAATGAAATCAGGACCATAACTGATTCAAACAAATTATAATAAAGATATACCAAATGTGGTTAAATGCATCCCCTTACCTAATTTCTTAACTGGAATAAATTATAATTAAATGCCAAAGCCTTGATCCGCAAGATGTAAAAATATGATCAATCAAGGAAGTCATCAAACAGACAGAGAGAGAGAGAGATTTACTTTTAATTAATAATGAAGGTACCGTATGTACTCGCGTATAATCGAAGTCCAAATGCAAACAACATAGACCCTGATCTGCCATCACATAATGCACTGGCAGATTAGGGTCTATGTTGTTTGTTCTACTGATTAGTCCTTACAAACTGCATAGACCCAGATCTGCCAGCACATTATGCAACAGCAGATCTGGGTCTACGCAGTTTGCAGTTGGTATCGACTTATACGCGAGTATATACAGTAGCTGATTCAGAAAGTTATATTCCCTTGATTGTGTTTTGCAGCATAATAGAGAATTTCCTGTCAGATAGCTGTAATGTTTAAGTTTATTGCTGCATTTTGCCCTACTTATCCAAGGACACACTCATCCCTT
Source organism: Margaritifera margaritifera (assembly GCA_029931535.1). Classification (NCBI taxonomy): domain Eukaryota; kingdom Metazoa; phylum Mollusca; class Bivalvia; order Unionida; family Margaritiferidae; genus Margaritifera; species Margaritifera margaritifera. Next base: position 4,849,634 of record JAQPZY010001659.1, read on the forward strand.
AAGTAACCCTACTAAAATCTGCAGATATGGGAAGACTGATACACAACCAATAGAAATCACAGCTGGCCTGTGTAATTTTAACATTTTCATTTATGTGTGCACTAAGTAATGTAACTGTGTTGGACCTGGATAACAAAATTAATGAGAATTAAATCTCCATCTCTGAAATATGGAGTTTTAATCCCAGGCTGCCATTTTGGGTAGAGTTTGTGAAAAGCAAATTCCATTGCTAGATTAAGAATCTGTACAGGTTTTTCAGTTTCTGCAATACCAACTTGCCATTCTGCACAAAGATTTGTTTTCACTTTTCAGACTTTCTTCTTAAACTAAATAAAAGAAACAAAATTTAAATGAACAATGCAATTTCCAACAACCAGCGATTTATCACAACTTCATGAACTGAGTTCAGGTCCACTCCTTTCCCCAACCCATGTTAAAAATGTTAACGCGTTTTGTTTTCTCACATCAACAGATGGAGTAAAATAGCACCTTTGACGATTGGACTTTGTCCAGGCACTCTTTGGGCAAAGAGGCTGCTTCCATTAGTCACCTCTTACAACACGACAGATCAACATCATTTGTACAAACTTGAAAGACCTTCATGCCAGGATGCTTTCTGACAAATTTGGTCAAATTCTGTCAAGTGGAGTTTAGCAAGTCATTTAAAGGATTTTCTACTTTAGTAAAAGTGACCATTTTTGACAGTGAATGATTCTCATTGGTACAATTTGAAACCACTTAATGCTGGAATGTTTTGTCAATTTTGGTCCAATTCTGTTGAGCAGTTTCTGAGAAGTTTCTTAAAAGTGTTATTGTTTCTAGTAACAGCATCATATGTACAAATATGAAAGCCATCTATGCCAGAATGTTTTCTGTTTATATTTGGTCAAATTCTGTCTAGTAGTTTTGTAGAAGTCATTTAAAGGTTTTTCCATTTTTTTTGTAACACCTGCCATATTTGATGCAGGTTGTCATCATTTGATCAGTATGTAAAAACGTGGTTCAAGGTTATTTTTGTCCAATTTTAGTAATGGTGACCAAACTGGATGATGGCTCAGCATCCATTTTCGAACAAATATATGAAAGACTTTGATACCAGAATATTCTGTGTAAGATCAGGTGAAACATGGTCAAGCAGTTTTTTTAAAAAGAAATTGTAAATAACTGTTGTGACCAGACAATGCATAACACGCAGGACCATACTATAAGCTCACTTGGACTTCTAGTCATGTCATGGTCATGTCAAGCTACACCAAGGCTGGGTTGACAATAAACTAATGATGTGTAAAACAGGATTCTGCATCATCCAACCAACTCAGATATGGGGGAGGGGGGGGGGGGGGCGTTTGTGTGTATTTTTGAATTCTGGTTTTGTATGGAGTTTTAAGGCAATATATCACAAGTAGCTTATTGCGTGCCAAGGCAATATGCGTAAAGTGCTTTCCCCATGGTCATACCATGGTAGCTGACCCAATAGTTGGATTTGAACCTGTGTCCTTTTGCTTACAAGTCTGGCATGATAATTGTGGAGCCACCAATATGGGGGAATCACCTCTTCATGAAACAAAGGCCAACTATAAACAATTTCAGGTCTGTAAAAAAAATATTTTACAAACACTTGTACAAGACAAGTAATGTTTCAAGAGTGACTTGTTGTGAACAATTGATTACTTGTTCTGGTACTTCATAATTTTCTTCATTTTCTAGTCGATAATGTCTATAATGCTGCCTACTGTATTCTTTATTATACCGCAGTGTAGATATAGCTAAGTATTATTTATATATGTGGTATATGTGCAATTTCTGTTCTTAGAATGAATATTAAACCGGTTTTACTGTTTAAGGCATCAAGTTTACATCAGCCTGAACTCTTGGCACCCTTTGTACACGTGATGTAATGATTAACCAATGGTTCACATTGAGGACTTTGACCCGTCTTTATAAAACTAAAGCAAGTGTACTGTGAACTGCACATTATGCACCTGAACCGTGTCTAATAGTCCTCTATGTAGACAACTAAAATTTTTGTACAGAAACCTTTTTTCTTCTTTTAGTCTCAGTGACCTTGATTTTTGACCTTTTGACCCCAAAATAAATAGGCTCCTTCCACACCCAAATTGCAAGCCAACTACAAAGTTTGGTCTTTGTGATGTAGAAGTAAAATTATTGTATAGAAATCATTTTTCCTCTTTTAGTTACTGGTAGAGTGACCTTGGTCATTGACTTCAAAATCAATTGGCTTCTTCCTTACCCCAAGTGCTAACAATCCACAAAGTTTGGTTGAGGTATGTGATGAGAACTGATGTTATTGTGCTGAAAACATTTTTATTCCTTCATTCACCGTGATCTTGGCCTCTGACCTTTTGACTCCAAAATCAAGAGAGTTTTTTCCCCATCCCAAGTGCAAGCCACCCACAAAGTATGGTAGTTGTAGATGATAGAAAACTAGAGTTACTGTGTGGAAACCATTATTCTTCTTCCACTCTGAGTGACCTTGACTGTTGAAGCCCAAAATTGATAGGGTTCTTCCTTACCCCAAGTGCAAGCAATCTACATAGTTTGGTAACTGTAGCTGATGGAAAGCTTAAGTTATTGTGCATAAATCATATTTCTTCTTTCAGCCACAGTGATTTTGAGCTTTGATCTTTTGTCTCCAAAATCAATATGCTTCTTCCTGTCCCAATGTGCAAGCTATCCTCACAGTTTGGTAAATTTATATGCTGGAGAACTCCAGTTGTTGTACAGAAAGCATTCTTCTTCTTCAGTCACAGTGACCTTGTTCTTCAAGTTTTTGAGCCCGAAATTGATATGGTTCTGCCTTACACGAAGAGCAAGCCATCCACAAAGTTTGCTAACTCTAGCTAGTGGACAACTTAAGTTATTGTGTGCAAACCATATTGGAAACAAATATTGGAAACAGACTGATGGACAACACTGTAACAAAAATATTTACTGCCTCATGACCAGTGTATATTAATGGTTAGATACAAGAATGGTCTTGAATAAGTTGCAAAACTGTACAAACATTATTGAATAGTAGGATATACAGAGATTTTTAGAATTTAGTCTCCCCCTACTTGGGAGATACCAACTGATTACTGATCCTGTGCATGTCTATCTGCAGTTTAGAAGAAATCTGACCCTGAACATACTATTTGTCAGCCGACTTGTCTGGCTTTTGGTGAACGTTCATTCTATTCCAATCTCAATACATACATGTATAGCCTTTCTTCATCTTTGAACATTCACAAATGTTATAAAGGTTGCATTTCAGTGCACCTGAATGGCACATACTAAGAAACAATTCCATACTAATAATAAGTTACAACACTTGTACTTGACAAAAAGTATCCCCATGAAATTGCATGAAACCGAGTTGTTACTGTGTTTTTCCAGCCACAAAATCAATCCAAATTTAAGCCTTTTCTCTTCTTTCATATCTGTAATTTATGACCATTTGAAGATCATTGCTAATAATGAACCAACAAGAAATTCTGTAGAATGCTATGTCCTGCCTGCTTTGGCAGTACATACATAATCCAAAAACTTAGCATAGTCACTTTAGCAAGAAAAGTAGGACAATTTAACTTTTATGGGTACAAACATATGTGACAAAGGTGAATACATGCAACGGGTTTCCTGACCATACATACAACAGTGTCTAGGAAACTGCTACATGTAAATGCACAAAAAAAGAGAACATATTCGATGAAGCATGAACAGTATGCATATGAACCTTCTACCTGTTTTGATTTGAAATGTAAACACCCATCAAATTTAATGACTGTATATACAAAAGTGCCTGTGATCACTGTGACCTAGTTTTGTATATACAAATGTGCCTGTGATCACTGTGACCTACTTTTGTGGACAGTAGTACCCTGCAAGGACAATGTACCATTTACCAACAACTCGCTTGGATAGATCAGCAGTCACTTAGAATTTCGCACACGATATAATCAGTCCAATATATCTGTGAGTTTCTGGTGTGGTTTACCCAAGTAATTATGACTGCTGGATAAATCTAAATACAATATGTTTTTAAAACTATCTCATTTGCATATTTGCCCCCCCCCCCTTTTTTTTAGTTGTTAACATTCAAAATCGGTTTTTTGGTCGACACCCTTCTCCAGTCAACCTTATCAACTTTCTTAAGTTTCTCTGCAAGCACAACTGTCAGACTAGAGAATAATATTCAAGGAGCAGATAAGATGAATTATTTGAAGCAAACTATTATTTTCGATTTAGATCAGGTATTCTGTTTCAAAAACAGTTTTTTGAATAATACTTTCTGGTGACAAACACCTAAACTATGTATTCAGAGAAAGCAGTAAGGGAAAATGTATCATCAATAAAAATAGATTCCTGTTGGGTATCATTTCTTTTTGTATCATCATGCTGGATACACCCCATAGTCCAATTATTGTCAACCTTTCTCCTGAATAAATTGAACACAGCCAGTCCGTTATTGTTGGGCACACTGTTCTGTTTTTATTGTGTGTCGGGTGTACCATTCTCCTACTAGAGTCAACCTTGCGTGTATGAAGCCAAGAAAGATAGTCCTATAAGGAAATACCCACCCTTTAACTTCCTGAAATAAAAAAATGCCCCAAAATACATTAATCAATCAAGCACCATCTGAAGTGGAAAAATGCTGATCTGGAAGAGAATGGTACAAGGAAAAAAAGGCAGTGCAAATGGTGGCAAATGAAGTTGTGGACTAAACTCTTGTGGTCAGGCACTTGGCTGACAGGAAAGTCTGTTAGTCCCTGGTGTTGGGCTATCCAATTTTTACAGCCCTGATAAATAAGTGATTGTATAACACTGTTCATCCCAAAGTCTTATTCCTTCTGTGAAACTTTTCTTAAATCTTAGTGGTAAATCTTTGTCTTAGTGAAGTATTAACCTGCATCAGACCTTAACGCAATTGTTTTTCATGTAAAAAATAAAAATAGCCATCATGGCAATGGTTTATCCTGCCACTGACAACAGCTATTACAAATGTAAAATTAAGATAATTTTTGCAATTTTACATCCAGTCACCTTGACCTTTCAACAATGGATCACAGACTCAATAGGAATATGCCCTCCTCAAACATAATGCAACAATGGTGTGTGTAAAGCTTTAAGAAAGTAGTCTCATCATGCCGAAGCCAAAATGACAATTTTGGCTGAAGTGACCTTGACCTTTCATCTCAGCCTCCAAATCTCTACCTACTGTGTGAAGTTTGATGATAATGTTGTCTAGGAAACTTGACTTGTCATGCAAAAGAAAATCAGTTTTAGCACCAACGACTTTGACCTTGACAAAATGAATCGCTTCTACCCATGGTTAAGCCATAAGGTTTGAGAAAAATGATCACAGCAAACTAAAAAAAAATTTTTTTTTTTTTTTGGGGGGGGGGGGGAGAGGGAGATAGCACACTGACCACAGACAGATATATGGGTGGACAGACATAGATATCACCATAGCGATAAAAAAAAAATTTAAAAAAAAAAATCAATTGTATCAAGTTGAAGCTAATAACAGAGCTGTGGATCACAATATTTAAGCGGTTTATTAGAATTGCAGTTGAACCTGTCTAAAAGGATCATCGTTTTCAAGTTATAAATATTGGCTTTCAAGAGCAGATGGCCTTGACATAAAGCTAAACAGATCATACATTTTATGAATATATGAACTTCTGGAAATTGGCCTCTGTATAATGGTGGTTCTTATATACAGGTAACCACTATAGCATGTCTGAGAGCACTGTATAGCTACAAATATGAAATCAGCACCATATAGCCAGTAATGTGCTGACATGCTATTAAGCCCAATATATACACACAACTACAAATATTAATGATTTTTTTTTTAAAATTTCATTGTCTGATGTTCAGCAAATAAGCTTCTTGGTACACTGTTAAGATAGACTATCAAGCAAAACAGTCTGATTAAATCTATAATACATGTGTATCATGCATTTTGCCAACTGACCTACATAACTGGGGTACCGTATACATTACTATTGTAGTTGCATCTCCTAAACTCTGCACACTATGGACATAGTGTTTATTATAAATACTACTCTCATGTGTCAATAATTTTATTTATATACTACATTGTGGAATAATATGCTGGTTGCTGTGGTGTATTTAATGCCAGATTGATATCTTGAGTAGAGTGACAATTAGAGGTTAATATAGTGGGTGACACAACAACTTTTGTGTTGTTAGTATGCTGGCAATGTACTCAGTAGGATTGGTTAAGTGATATTGTATTTCTGACCTGCCCCTATGAAGCCAGTCTTTTTAACCTCCACATCTCTGGCATAAACATGCATTGCATACTTGTCATAGACAAGCAAAGCTAAGCTCATCAATTCATGACCCAAATAACAACTACTAATGTCAACAGATCTGTCTAATCCATTTAGTACCAAAACAACAGGCAGACAGGGTTCGTCACAAAAAGATACAAGGTGAACATTTAGAGTTGAAATCACAAACAATGAATTAAAATCTACACCTCTTTGCTACCTGTTGTCTAATGTCCCCCCCCCCCACACAAAAAAAAAAAACAAAGAGGCCCAAGAGTGACTGAGATTGCTCATCTTCCTAAAGCCAAGTGCAAGAGCAATTGGCCTGACGATCTCGATTAGAAGGATGCTTTTTGTTGAAATTTCTTCCACACTGACTGCATATGTTATGAAAACAATTGTTTCAAGCTTTCTCCAGTTTTTATACTGTCATCCATATTTGCTGGTAAATCAACATCACTGGTCAGATACTGAAAGGGCTCTATGCCAGGATACTTTCTGTCAGAGTTGGTAAAATTCTGTCAAGTGGTTTATTTTAGATGAAGTCTTCCCCTTAAGTAATGGTGACCATATTGGCATCATATCCATAAATATGAAAGACCTTCAAACTAGGATACTTTCTGTCAAATTTGGTAAAATTCTGTTAAGAGGATTTTTAAAAGTTATTAAAAGTTGGGGGGGGGGGGGTCCAGTAGCAGCCACCATATACTAGTATGCAAATTGGCATCATTTGTGAAAACTTTAAAGCCCTTCATGTTTAAGTACTTTCTGTCAAATTTGGTCAAATTCTGTTGTTTTTTTTTTTAAATATAGTAATGGAAGCAATATCTGACTGCAGGTCAGCATGTACAAATCTGAAAGGCACTTATGCAAGAATGCTTTCCCACAAATTTAGTCGTATTATGTTGGATGTTTTTTTTTGTTGTTTTTTTTTGCTGTCAAATTTGATCCATTTCTGATGAGCAGTTTCTGAGTAGTCATTTAAAACATTTACATTTGTTATTTTTAGTAATGATGGCCATACCTGATGGCAGATTGGCAGCATATGTACAAATTTGAAAGCCATCTATGCCACAATGCTTTCTGTCAAATCTGATCAAATTCTGTTTAGCTGTTTCTGTGCAGAAGTGATTTTTAGGTGTTTTGTTTAATAGCAGCAATATATGACAGCAGAATGGCATTATGTGAACAAATTTGAAAGACCTTTATGTCAGGATGCTTTTTCTCAAAGTTAGTCAAATTCTGCCAAGTAGTTTTTGAGACTAGATTACTTAAGAGTGTTTTTTAAAAATGTTTTTAGCAATGGTGACCACATTTGATAATGGATTGGCATCATCTGCGTACAATTAAAAGCCATTCTGCTGAGCAGTTTTTGGGAAGAAGACATTTAAAGATTTTTCTATTTTTGATGGCCAATCTGCATTATTTAAACAGACCATAAAGAGCTTCATGCCAGGACATTTTCTGTCAAATTTGGTCAATTCTGTTAAGTGGTATTTGAGAAGTTGTTGTAAATACCAATCGAGAATGGACAATGCACAACAGACCGATGATGGACAAAGGACCGTACCATACCCGATGGCCAAGTGACCTAAAAATTAATGGTGGCAAAATCAAACATCTGTTGGGACAAGTTGAAAATTTGCTGGGCAAGAAGATATTCCCCCACCCCCCGCTGAGCAATCCATGAAAGTCTTCATTCTGGTCAAGCACACCATTTGGAAGTTTTTCAGCCCTGAAATCGTGTCTTGGTGGTAGATCAGGGGTTCGGGTGGAATGTTTATTGCACCCCCCCCCCATTTTTCCAGTAAAAAATAGTAAGATTTTCAGTGAAAATAAAAGAAATATGTCATTATAAGCAGAATGAACCATCTCCTCTTACAGGCTCATACAGGGGTTGCATGACAAAATGAAAGGACTTTTCCAGGCAGCTCAGCTATCCATTTTCAAGAGTAAAAAACAATAACTAAAATTAGAACTGTAAAGTAAAGATTAAATGCCCATTGGATTGTCTACAACAATCTCAGTCTTCATGCATCTTTAGCCATTATCAAATACTGATAGCTAACAATAACCAACGGTGCAGGATTTGTAGTATTGAGTTCTTCTGAAGCACATTTACCTTTTTCACTTCTTGAACCTTTCTAATAAATGTTGTACACTTTGAAAGAATGAAAAATAATCAAAAATTTCTTTATACTATTTATAATTGAACTCATTATTGCTGTTTGACAAACTGCCTATTTCATGCAATCCAAGGATTTTTCAAGGCAAGAATCAAATGCAAGACTTTTTGGGGACCCCCCTCCCCACTCCTAGATCTGGCCCTGTATATTCAACCTTCAAGTATTGGGACAACCAATCTCACTACAAATTGTGTAATGACACTTGTTGTCTGACCATAATTATAATGCATGATTTTACACCTTACAAGTTTTTCTACAAAAATATGAATTAACATTTTAATGTACACACTCTTATTTTTCTTGTTCAGGAAATTTTTCAATCTGCAAGTCAGGTTGTAAAATTAAAATTTTCAATCCATAAAGTTGAATTAGAAGAAAAAAACAATTAGACTAATCTGCAAACTTGGTTTTGAACTCTCAGCTTGTTTGATCAGATTACCCACATGATGGTTATACAGAGTAGTTACAATATTCTTCATTATCCGTGTGAAAAATAACCATTTTCATAACTTGTTTAAATGAATTAAATTTACTCACATAAAGTGAGGGCTCCTCAGAATCAGGTGTCTCATTTGTGAATGGGGTTACAACGTACATGTAGCTTTCTTCTTATGCAGGAAAAACAGGTGCTTTAGGAAGACTGACTTTCACATACTTTAACACAGCACCATAACATAAAATGTCATTGTTGATGATGATGTCATCACTGCCTGAAAACTGATGCCAATGTCAATGATCATGCTGCCATCACTGCCTAAAAACTGATGCCAACGTCATTGATGATGGTGCCATCACTGCCTAAAAACTGATGCCAATGTCATTGATGATGCTGCCATCACTGCCTAAAAACTGATGCCAATGTCTCACCATTACCAGACGAGACGATAAATGCCCACCAATAATAATAATAATAATAATGAAAACTTAGTACAGTGCTTAATCTTTAGAAACTCTAAAAGCTTTACAATATTAATTAACACATAAGGACATATATATAGACAAGATTGCAAAAAAACAAACACCATGAAATTACAAAAAAACAACATGCTGAAAATAATTAAGCTAAGGAAACATTGCTAAGTCTTAAATCTGTTCTTTCAGTTGAAATACGTGAGTTTTAAGAGCACTCTTGAATGAGATCACTGTGTCTTTGTGTCTAAGTTCAATAGGCAATTCATACCAGGTAGCTGGACCCTGGTATGCAAAAGAACGTTGTCCATAGGAATTCGTTTTGATAGTGGGAATAATGAGAATACGAGTGTCGAAAGAGGAGCTTAAGTATCTAGCCGGGGTGTACACGTGGGTGAAGTCAGATTGGGATTTTGGACTGGAGGCAGTCAATGAACTGTAGCATAGCGAACAGGTTTCGGGTTTGATTCTGGAGCAAACAGGTAACTAGTGGAGGGTACATAGCAGGGGAGAGGAGTGCTCAGTTCTTGGTACTCCAAGGATGATCCGAGCAGCTGCGTTTTGAACTTTTTGAAGTTTCTGTAGGAGATACTGAGATGAACCAGATAAAAGTGAATTACAACAGTCCACTCCTGCGAGTACTAAGGAACACACAAGTGTTTTTGTGGCATCAACTGAAAGAAAATTCCACTCCACAGCTACCAATAACTTGACTAGTAAGGCAGTTCAACATTAACAAGATTAAGGTATGCCAGTTAGAAATTATCTGTTAAACATTCCTACAAACTCTGGTTGAGGCATCTTGGGCAAATTTTGGATGACAAATATGAAAGAAGGCATTTTTCTGAAGCGCTGTATACACTGCACAAATATATCGAGATTTTCTGGTACACAATGAATATTCAGAAGGAATGTAAAGTTTCTCCACTTTCATGTACATGATCCTGCACTTGTTAGTTAAAGAAATATAAACAACTAGATGCTGCAGCTAAACACAGATTAAAACTATACATTTTAGTTGAACACAGAATAAAACTACATATTTTAGCTGAACACAGAATAAAACTACATATTTTAGTTGAACACAGAATAAAACTACATATTTTAGCTGAACACAGAATAAAACTACATATTTTAGCTGAACACAGAATAAAACTACATATTTTAGTTGAAAACAGAATAAAACTACATATTTCAGCTGATCACAGAAAAAAACTACACATTTTAGTTGAACACAGAATAAAACTACATAGTTTAGCTAAACACAAAATAAAACTACATATTTTAGTTGAACACAGAATAAAACTACATACTTTAGTTGAACACAGAATAAAACTACATACTTTAGTTGAACACAGAATAAAACTACATATTTTAACTATCCCGATTATTCATTTCACCCCTAGTATTGGCTACTCTTGAGTGTACTATAGGATGAAGTGACGTCACAGGACTTGTAAATTTTGCTTTTGACTCACTGGTCCAGGATCAGTAGGACCCTTCGCTGCCCAGGTCCTCATAAACCAAGGACCAGTCCAACAGCCAAATCTGACACTGAATATTTACTACACTGCATTAACAATAATGAAAGACAGGAAAATAATAACAAAATTAATACAACCTGAAAATTCAGACAACTACTTTGTATTGGTGCCTTCAGGGAGCAAACTATGGATTAAGGAAATATGTACAGCCACGACTGTTGATGTAATTTTGTCCCAAATTTAGACCATTCTTCTGCTGAATGTCACACATACTGGCAGGATCCATACCACAATATAGAGATATACAGGTGAAACTGCACATTCCAGTTATAAATTTAACATAAATGAGTAATTGTCACGCAGTTTAATGTCTCACAAAACTTGAAGTAAGCTACTTTTTGCAGTCATAATGGATTTTAACATGTATATTGATCTATTAATCGATTATTCAATTAATTGTGCCAGCCCTAATTGTCTCAGGCTTTAATTAGGCCAAAACCTGGTACTAATTAAGATAAACATACACTGGTGTCCACAGCACAGAAAGCTATGAAATATCATGCAACAATAAAATTCTGACATCATGATTAGTATGCATAGCTGGGTCCACCATACTGCCTAATTAATTAAAGTAAATGTTCAAGTTATCAGAATCAATGTATAATAAATAAATTATAACACGATAGTGAACACTAATCTGTAAATTGATTATAAAGAGTGCATTATGTCAGCTTTGAATGATGTTTTAAGAGATGGATCAGTTATTAAAGAAATGGCATTGTGTCCCTTATCATCTATTGATAGATGTCACAAAGGTGTTCAAGAATTTGCTTACTTGCAAATCATATACTGAATTTAGTCATGTACATATATATATATATATATATATATATATATATATATATATATATATATATATATATATTTGCTGTATGAAGTACATGTTGTTATATAGAGGACTGTTCTAGAGTTGTAGCATATTGCAAATTAAAAGGCTGATCTCCCTCTTTTAGCTCCAGGCAATTTTCTTACCTGTGCTTATTGTCAAGACTAGGTCATAAACAATGCTTTACATTAATAGGTTACATTTCTTCCACTATAAGAAAGAAAAAAAACCCCTGGGGCTCTAGTACATACATGTCACCTAATCCCCTGACCCTATGGTCACTATGTGCCCAGCCTTTATTAATCATTAGTGTTGATGTGATTTAAGACCTTGGTCAGTGCACCAATTAGCCATGATATGTAGATTTAATACAGGTAAATAGAGTCATCAATCATTTACTAGCTGTAATCCTTACCTACTAGTAAACTGTTAAGCTCAGATATTTTCTGCAATTGGTATCAATGCTGCAAACAAAATTACCCATACAAAGTGTTGACTATGGTCAGTCAATATACACGAATGCTAGGATGGGCAGGGTAACATGTTCCCCATCTATTCTTTGAAAAGCTTGGTAAGAAATGGAATCAGTGTCCAGACCCTGATCTGCTGGCATATAATGCAATGATAGATCTGGCTCTATGCTGTTTTCAGTTATACATTAACAAATAGGGTAAGCTAATTTAAATGGCCATCACTGATTCTGCTACTGTAAATATTTTGAAGAACCAAACACTGCAATGTTTTGATCACAGCTGTCACCTTTGATATTGTGCTATCTGTGCTCTCATTACAATTCTGTATTTGCAAATATACATATACTTCACTCATATAAAACATCAATACTTCCCAAACACCTAAGTAACAGTTGTATACATATGTACATTCCCTCATGATTTTATCTATTAAGCATCTGTGCAAGTCACAAGAAAAACAAGAGTTCCAAGTGGGTCAGAGATCACTTATATGTGGCATCTATCTGTCCTTAAGACAAATGCAAGAGCAGTTGACCAAGAAATCTTGGTCACTAGGATGCATTCTTTTCAAATTTCTTCAATGCTGTTGATTGCACATGTTATGAAAACAACAGTATCTGATGACTCTGCATCATTTGTCCAACACTGAAAGGCCCCTATGCCAGGACACTTTGTGTCCAAGTTTGTAAAAACATAAAGTTGCATGGTCCAGACAGTCCTAGAAGTTTTTCTCCCATGACTTTTCAACAACTTTCCAAAGTTTTTCTGGAGTATTGAACTTTTTCCAAACAAGGAATATTAACAACAAAGTTCTTTATTAGTGAAAAGTACACAAGTACATCCCCTCAAAGTACTCCCCATGCACCTCAACACATTTTTCGCAGTCTGATTATCCAATTATTAAATGCCATTTTGTATTCACTTTTTGGTATGTTGTTTACACCAACTGCACTTCCAACCACCTACTGGTTTTCAAATGGTCTCCCCCTTAACAGGATTCAGCCAAAAATCACTTGGAGGTAACTCAGGGCTGTATTGAGGATGTGACAGGGTTTCAATACTGTGCTACTTCAGGAAGTCAGTGAAGACAGTGTATTTATGTGCTGCTGTGTTGTCATAGAGTAGATGGATACCTCAGGTACTGGTGTGAGACGGGTGTTTTGGTAGTGTTCCACACTTTGGAGGCATACAAATATCTAGTGACCAAAGCAGAGATGCATGGATAAAGGAGTTTCCTTGGATTGAAACGTGTGAAAATTGATGTGCAAACTATTGTTTTGCATGCGGTACAAAGATGCACAAATGAAAAATCCATTTGCCATTGTGGGGAGTACAAATCTGCAAAAAAGCGCGTTTGACATACATTCAGATTGACCCGAATAATGGAGGCTGGTCAAGATACGAGTCAATTTAATAAAGAAAGTTTTGAAACAATCAGAACTGCAAAAACAGAGAAGGAAATAATTCATTTTATGAAGTAACTGAATCGACGAGTAATGACAAATATTTTTCTGTAATGGTTTATATGGCACTACAATGTAATATGTGAATTTATATATATTTACTTTATATTTTATGTTACAACTTGTGTTGTTTGTGTATTAAACAAGACTCTTTGATGCTTTGTGTGTTTAATGATAAATGAAAATGAGTTTTAAGTGTTTTCTTTCTCCATGTTGTTCTCATGACTCTCAGGTTTGGACTCTCCATCTTCAAATTTTTACTCTTGAAAATATCAGCCCCAGAATCAATGACTCTTCTGTTTCAAATCCTAGGGTAAAGCCCAAGTTACATTTAAATTCCCTCCAACAGGGGGCAGACTCAACCAAAATGAATAGTTCTCTCACAGTGGTTAGGCTATTCTGATTTTATGATTTGTGTAAATAAATAAATAAATACTGTGGTTCATTATCCTCTAGCATTTAGAGTAGTAATAACTGGTTCAGGTTCCTTTATATTGGTAGTTACGGTAAATGTATATAAGTACATGTAGAAAGGTATGAATGACTAGTAGGAACAAAATTAATTGAATGTTTCTTGCAAAGGTGAACAGTATAGATGCCTCAACGATTAGGTCACACATTAAGTGTTAAAGTTCACCTGATATATACATTTCAGGTGGGTGGAGTTACCAAATATAGCATGTCATGACATCATGTACTATGGTAATTTAACCCACATGAACATTTATTGCAATCCTGACTTTATTCTATTGGCATGTTAGCTTGACTTAATTAAAAGAAAAAGAAAAGAAAAAAAAAGGGGGGGGGGGTTACAGGAATTTGACAATAATATGGAAGTAAAAACGGGCATAAGTCACTTGTGTAATGGTTAACTTCATATCTTGTGTTAGCTTCTGGATTTGTTAACAAAAATGTATGCTTTTCAAATTAAAATTGTACAATATGTAAATAGCTATGACCGATTGGCAGTGCATGATCCTAATTGATTGGTTATCTACCTGTTCAGTATCAAGTATAAACGCATTATACATGTCAATTAAGAAACAGAACATTCGAGTTACACGATTGATATCAAATTTCCAGGTACTAGTATATCTGTGAATCTTGGGGTGAAATGAGATAAGCAGGTAAAAATCTTACCTGCTGAACCACATGTATCTAACGTTACTTCAATGATATTAATTCTTAAAAGGTTTGTCAAGAGGTTATCAATGTATCACATGATCATAAATAGCAGTGCTCTTCTCGCCTGTCTGTGGTTTTCTTACATAACTGTAAATCAATCCTCGTACAGAGTGACAGAGGGAAATCCAATTGATTTCTAATTACACTGTACATGTACTTCGCTTATTCGACGGAGAGCGACAGTCATGTGTTTATTTAAGAGGTCGATATCCTATTATTTTTTGACAGTACTCGTTTTGTAAGTTCATGACGTACACTTATTATTTGTGTAATCAGAAGTACCGGTAATCTACAAGTAATATGTTGTGTGTGTGTGGAGAGAGAGAGAGAGAGAGAGAGAGAGAGAGAGAGAGAGAGAGAGAGAGAGAGAGAGAGAGAGAGAGAGAGAGATCTGTGTTGGTTTAAGCCAGTTACAAACCACAGATAAAGACAGCAACACGCTATAAATTTACCTTTCTGTTCCGGTCTTCACTGATATTTGAATATCTGTTGCTAATTGACCTGCCAATTGAGTCCAATCCATAAGGAATTCAAAGAACTCTGCTCCCTATCTGCCTCTAAAGTCTCCTTTTTGAACGCTTTCCCTTTCTGTCTATCCTAACACTCTTTATCCTGCATGATATTATCTCTGACAATAACTAGATACATGCATGCACTAACTGGCTGTTTTATTATCGGAAGAACCAGTCATGCCTTGTGCGAGCTAGTGAGGTAGTTGGTCACATGATCAGATCAGACGGCCTACAGGCATTGTCTAAGGCTGGCAAAATGACTGACTGCTCTGTACTCGTGTCCTAATACTTTGTTATTGGGAACAAATTTGTCACTGACTGTGTATGTGGGACTGGAACACTAGTATATCTTCCCCCACTTGTATTGTGTTTACACCTTAGTTCCAAAGATATATGCCAATAGGGGTAACTGAGTTTATAGAAAATTTAAAATGCACAAGAATGGGGTGCTGAACTTGAAAGCACAGGGGTCAGAACAAAGAGCAACTCCCCATGGGGGAAAACTCTCAATAAAATGCAGCATACAGCACTTCCTTTTTGGTCAACATGGAAAGGCTATCAGTGACAATATTTGTAATTAATTCTATCTTACCTGAATGGAAGCTTAAATTGTATTGTAAAGATTCAATAAAACCACACAATTACCTGTCGGGTTAAAGATTTGGAAGCAGCAATCGTTTTCTTGTGCATTTAGTAGCATTATAAAACTAATTTTCCCAAAGTTGAAAGTGTAAACAAGTCCAATGTTAAAAGAAAATCTGTGCAACAATGAGGAAATTAAAGTACACAAATGGCTAACTGAGATCCTGACTCGACAGCAAAGGCAGAATGTATATTTTTCTATAGTTGTTAATTCTTTCTGTATGTTTAGAAATTCTACTAACTACTGTAGTTAACTTTTAAACTGTTATTAAACACTGGGAAAATCTAAAATATTTGGTACAGACACCTTGGTCCATGAGAAAAATTTAAAATCTGACAGTCGGACCATACTTACAAAAGTACCGATTTCAGATATGACACTTTTGACTCTTGGAATTGACTCTTGGAATAATGGTAACACTACATGCCCCTACAACTGTCGTCTTAAACTTTTGACTCTTGGAATAATGGCAACACTACATGCCCCTACAACTGTCGTCTTAAACTTTTAAATTCTATCAAAGTACTGAGAATAGACATGGCTTGTAAGGTTCAGGTAATACTACATTAAACAGGATCAAAGGGATGAACATAATTGGCCAGATATTGATAATAAGCATGTTCCATTTTGATGATCAGCAAATAAATATCCCTCTAAATACATGCAATCTTAATTTATCAAAGTTTTTTTTTCTTCATTCTCTTTATCTCTTAACTGAGAATTAATTTTAAAAAGTCGTACAATATTTTGAGAAAATACTTGAGCAATTCCCTTTCATGAGCATTTTCTATTGAAATGATTGTGTTGTTTGAAGTGCTACATACAAACTATATTAAGGGATGCAACCACACTGATTCAACATTTCTGCCCATGATTATAATTTGAATTATGTCCCTTTACATATCTTGACTGGCCTTTTAAGCCTAAAGGCACGAAGAGCTAAACATGGACTGACTTATTATTAGAAACACAACTATTCTTAGTAACAGAGGGACATTATGCCATAGGCTTTGAGCGATCAAATCCCTCTAAGCCAAAAATCAACACTTATTTGTCACAATATTATGTTACAAAGAATATGTTTCAGTTTCATATAAAAGATCTTTACCACCACAAAAAGATAAGCTCTAATTTTCTAACTTTCAAATAGATAAGAAGAAGCTGTGGTACTCCAGTACTGTACTGTACTGTACATGGTTAACATGCCAGCCTAATGATCAGAAGGTGCTGGTTCAAATCCTCCAAAAACCAGGAGAGGTTGGCTGCCACTTTACTCTAATTGCCTCAGTACAGTATAATCTGCCCTGTGTTAACGTTCCTCAGTACTCCTGGTACTCTATAATCTGTCCTGTATTAATGTGCCAAAGTACAGTATATAATGTCTTGTGTTAATTGCCTCAGTACAGTATAATCTGTAGCATTTTAATTGCTTCAGTACAGTATAATCTGCCCTGAGTTAACGTTCCTCAGTACTCCTGGTACTCTATAATCTGTCCTGTATTAATGTGCCAAAGTACAGTATATAATGTCTTGTGTTAATTGCCTCAGTACAGTATAATGTGCCCTATGTTAATGTGCCTCAGCACAGTATAATTTGTGTTGTGTTAATTGCCTCAGTACTGTATAACGTCTTGTGTTAACTGCCTCATTACAGTATAATCTGCCCTATGTTAATGTGCCTCAGTACAGTATAATCTGTCTTGTGTTAATTGCTTCAGTACAGTATAATTTGCCCTGTTAGTATGTCTCAGTACAGTATAATCTCTCGTGTTAACTGCCTCAGTACAGCATAATCTGTTCTGTGTTAATGTGCCTCAGTACAGTATAATCTGTCCTGTGTCAATGTTCCTCAGTACAGCATATGTCCCGTGTTAATTGCCTCAGTACAGTATAATCTGTACTGTGTTAATGTGCCTCAGTACAGTATAATCTGTCCTGTGTTAATTGCCTCAGTACAGTATAATCTGTCCTGTGTTAGTGTGCCAATTAAACTACAACCAATCAATCAACTAGATAACACTACTTTTCTTTTTAAACCAAATAAAAAAACCTGATCTCAACAGAATGGGTCATATATTCAAAACTGGTATAAATGAATAAATTCAATTATTTGTTCTACAATTGTCTAAAGATACTGTATTTATGCACAGGGGCTTGTATTGTTTCTTACAACTTATCTATCAGTCATACATGTACTATATAATACTACAAGGGAGGACACTTCCCTCCTTTCTGGCGTGACCTACACATCACGTGGCGTAATAAATTTTGTACTGATATTTAGCTCAGGTATTCAACACACCTTTAAGGAATGCCAGACCGTTTTCCCACGTTACCGGTTGACATGGTCATGATCGCGCCCGCTTAATATGCAGCTACAACACACTGCATGGAATTCTGGCCCCTTATTGGTTGACTGAAAATCAGATAATCAGTAGGCATAGTACGTCATATTCGGTTGACCAATGAGAAGGCCGTATTCCATTCGGCTCATTGCACTTGCATATTAAGCGGGCGCGATCATGGCCATGTCGACCCGTAGCATGGGAAAATGGTCTGGCATTCCTTGAAGGTGTGGTATTAAGTCCAATTTTGTGTAGACGTAAAAAGTCGAATGCCTGAGCTAAATATTGGTACCAAATTTATTATGCCACGCGATGTGTAGCTCGAAATATCAGCGTCGATTCTTAAATAGGTCATGCCAGAAAGGAGAGGAGTGTCCTCCGTTGTAGTATTATATAGTACATGTATGACTGATAGATAAGTTGTAAGCAACAATACAAGCCCCTGTGTATTTATGTACATGTTCATATACTTGCATCAAGTAACTTTCTATTTTAAGTTAACATGCAGGAACAGAGAAGAAGTCATCTGGACCAGTTTTTTGAAGAAAAAATATTGTTACATCAATATCCTTTTGATTACAACAGAATAAACATTGAATTGGCATCAATCTAACCTAATATTATTATATGGTAGATGCACAAATCTGTTTCACAATGAAACTGTGATAAATTGGTCAATCATTAAAATCCACTTTTATTTAAAAAATAGTGAGGGCTGGAGAAATTGGTAGTCCGCATGCCTGGAACTACAAAATTTTGTTTTCAGACTGCTTAACTGTAAGGTTCTAAAGCCTGTGGGACTACCAGCCACCTTTTTTTTTTAATTTTTAAAGCAAAGTATAAACTGTAAGCTTACAATGTAAGATGTGGATCCTTATATTTATGAATGTGATGGGTTGAAGTGTAACTGCTTGAATAAGTGGTACTATGATTTGTTCCCCCATCAGTTCATCCTGGAACTAGAAGCCAAATTTTAAAGAACATCTCACATCGTTTAGAAGCCATATTGACACTGTTTCGCCAATTAAAGTCTAATTGCGTTAGTTGTACTATACTTACTGTAATGCCTTTTTCCTTACCAAAGTATATCCAACCACAATCAAGTGGTTGCATTTTTCAAATTCTGTCTTGCGCCATTTCAGTTGGATGAAGAGCGATGTTATCTGAGGAATGCCAAAGTCGGTTAACATGCGGTTACTTTTCTTTAACAAAAAGAATATGGCTCATCACATTTGGCCAAATGTTCTAAGATTTAATTTAAAAAATGAAATAGCATTTAATATTGCTCTAATCCTTTTCAAGACTTTTCTTGAAAGTTGAAGAACTTGTATTTTTGAAGAAAACAAATGAATATAGTTATAATATAGACAGATCTGAAACAAACCAAGCTGCATACTGTCACAGGCCTCTTTGTCTGGGCTTAAATTTTTATTTTCATTTGATTTATAATTTAAGGCACACTGTTTATTTGTTTTATTTATTTTGTAAAAATTAAAAAGATATTTCTAATTTTTCAAGCATGTGTACTTTCTTGTAACCACAAGGCAAAAACTGTTTCACTTCATTGTTTGTCAAGTTTAAATTACAGATGTTTGAGTTCTGAATTCTAAAAAAACCCCATAAAAAACATAATTACATACTCTGTTTTATGTACCTGGAGTGTTTGTCTATTTGTTTTTCTGAACCTTTTACCACCTTACAATTTTATCCATCTACATGTTTTTAATGGCATCTTAAATGGAAATATTTATCCATTGAAAAATTAAATTTAAAAAAAAATGTAAATGTGTAAAATACATATATGGATTATATAAACAATTATCCAGTTGTTTTGATCATACTGATATGGACTTTACCCATATACACAATTTATTCTGTATAAATATATCAGTTATCCAGAATATGTGGACAAAGTATTTGGATAACTGATTTTTTATTGTACAACTTACTGCATCTGAACTTTTATTTCATCACATAGGAATGTACACCATCAAACCTTTGCCATGGCATTTAATTTTTAAACCTGTATGATTGAACACAAGGAAAGATTATCTTTTTTTTTACAAAAACAAGACTGAAATAATGGTCTTCTTGTTTCAGTCATTTTTTTTTTCTTCCTCAAATAAATTAGTTCTATAATGCTGTCAAAGTCGGCTTTCAAATAAAAAAACTTTAACTGAAACCGTAACAAAACTGTTGATGACAATGCCCTCAGGAAAGTGACTACTATGTTTCTTGTTTTCAGTAATGACGGCATAACATAAAGTGACTACAATGTTTCTTGTTTTCAGTAATGACAGCGTAACATAAAGGAAAAATGGGAAGCTGCAGTAGATCAGTTGGTGGAGCATCTGATTTGTAATCCAAGGGTCACAGGTTCGATACTCGACCAGGCCAGCCGGGGGTGGCTGCCTCAGTATGTCCTTGGGAAAGGCACTTGGCTCCCATTTCCTCTGCATGATAATGCCAATAAATGTTAAAAGTGCCATTAAAAACCAACAGAAATGACAAATAACAAGAAAAGCAGGTTTTACTTGAAAAAAATGTACAACAGCTTCCCTAAAAATGAGCCATATACACAAATACATCTGAGATACAACTACAATGGAGGTAATTGTCACTGCATCTAATATAACTACAATTGAGGTAATTGTCACTGTATCTAATATAACTACAATTGAGGTAATTGTCACTGTATCTAATATAACTACAATTGAGGTAATTGTCACTGTATCCAATACAACTACAATTGAGGTAATTGTCACTGTATCCAATACAACTACAATTGAGGTAATTGTCACTGTATCTAATACAACTACAATTGAGGTAATTGTCACTGTATCCAATACAACTACAATTGAGGTAATTGTCACTGTATCTAATATAACTACAATTGAGGTAACTGTCACTGTATCTAATATAACTACAATTGAGGTAACTGTCACTGTATCTAATATAACTACAATTGAGGTAATTGTCACTGTATCTAATATAACTACAATTGAGGTAATTGTCACTGTATCTAATATAACTACAATTGAGGTAATTGTCACTGTATCTAATACAACTACAATTGAGGTAATTGTCACTGTATCTAATATAACTACAATTGAGGTAATTGTCACTGTATCTAATATAACTACAATTGAGGTAACTGTCACTGTATCTAATATAACTACAATTGAGGTAATTGTCACTGTATCTAATATAACTACAATTGAGGTTGCATTTAATAGAGACTGTGTAATGAATCTGAAATATTTTTGCTGAACTGACAAGAATTTGTTGAGGTTTTCCAGAAATTTGCATGAGGAAACAAACAGTTATGAAAAACATCAATTATTTATATATAAAAAAAAAACAAACAAAAGCTATTACAAACTAATTACTGAATATGCATATGGTTTAATGGTACATCAGCACAACACTGTTTTAGTGGTGATTAAAATTTCTAAAAATGTAAAAAATAAATAATTAAAATAAAAATAATTAAAAAAAACATTTGGCAGATAATGATTCCAAAAATGTAAACATGCAGAACAGAAGATAAAAGATATAATGTAAAATTCTTTAAAAAAAATATCAGGGTAAAACTTTTTTTTTTTTTTTTAAATTTGAACTTCTCTTTGGGATCACAAGTTTTGCTTTGGTTTGGTGTTTTATGGCATAGCAACAAATTGTGAGTTAAGTGCCTTGCCCATGGAACCATCATTGTAGTCAACCTGGGCTGATCCAATGATAGGATCTGAATATGGCAGTAACACAAGTGGGTTATTTACCATATATACTCACGTATAAGCCCATACCAACTGCAAACTGCATAGACCCAGATCTTCTGTCGCATAATGCGCTGGCAGATCTGGGTCTATGCAGTTTTTAAAAACTAATCAGTAGAACAAACAACATAGACCCTGATCTACTAGCACATTCTGCAATAGCAGATCAGGGTCAATGTTGTTTGCATTTGGACCTGGATTATACGTGAGTACATACGGTAGTAAAGTGCCTTGCCCACGGACACACCATTGTAGTCAACCTGGACTGATCCAATGGTAGGATCTGAACATGGCATAGTAACACAAGTGGGTTATTTAGTAAAGTGCCTTGTCCACGGACACACCATTGTGGTCACCCTGGGCATATCCAATGGTAGGATGTGAACATGTGCCCTATTGGTCACAAGTCCAGCACACTAGCCACTGAGTCACTGTGACTTCTGCCTCTACTGATCATCTTTAATCCATGCAGGCGAGCACATTCTACATACCCTGTGTGTGTATGTGTGTGGTGGGGCAAAAGTTATGGAAATTGGATATATACATATATTTAGGTAAAGGTAAGACAGTACTTTATGCCAGCTCACCTGTGACTTGGCAGAGAATAAACCCAAACAGGAAGCTTGGCCTATCTAACCACCGACTGTATGGCAATGCAAACATAAGTCTGTTATACAAGTCAGAAAACAAGGGTGTGTGATGCAAGGTTTCAAGAAGACTTTAGCTAACTTTGTAAATCTTTATCAAATTGAAATTCTGTATCAGTTATGGCATTGTTTTAATTAGTTGTAATTGTCTCTATATGCAGATATATGTTAGTCACCAATGCTAAAATACTGAGAATGAAATTAAGATGTAATAGTTTTTCTTTTTTAGTACCAAACTTGTACATCCCTATGAACTCTCAAGCATGAATCAATGAGTCGTGCTCTCTGCTGTTTGCAGTTGTAACTATGCATGTTATGTATGGTACTTGACTATGCCCCCCCCCCCACCTCAACTATCTACCTGTGAAGAATATCTTTTTTTATGACAGAATTTCAACCCAATGTCAAATCTAAGCAAACATTACATGGGGCCTAATTGGTATGAATAAACAATATGAACAGTGCTTCACAAAAATGACCACTTCAAACTAGAAAATATGTTCAAAATAGGACAAAGATTTAATAAGAAGACAAAAATGCACAATTACTGAAATATATTTTATCCTTGATACTTATCACAAGGTAAAATTGTATAATCATTCACTGTAAATGAACCAAGTACCAGGCTGATCATATATCATGGACTGCAAATTAACTGAGTACCTGGCTGACCATACCATGGACTGCAAATGAACCGAGTACCTGACTGACCATATCATGGACTGCAAATGAACCAAGTACCAGGCTGACCATATCATGGACTGCAAATAAACCGAGTACTGGACTGAAAATGAACTGAGTACCAGGCTGACCATATCATGGACTACAAATGAACTGAATACCAGGCTGACCATATCATGGACTACAAATGAAATGAGTATCAGGCTGACCATATGTGCCATTTATTTCTGTTAATTTGTGGTGGAAAATGGCACTTTTGTTCATTGCTCAAGAAAATGTGAAATATAATTGTCCAAAAGTATATCTGGTTATTTTTTCTATATCACTTACGCATTATATTCATTAACATACATACTCTAAAAATTTTCATCACTAAGCAAGCAACTGCCATACACAAATTGCAAAATCTGATACAATAAAGATCCATTTTCAGGGTGGCCACAAATATTTGTCAAAATCCTAACTTTTGTCTCCAGTAAAGTGGACAATCTGCACTGATAGGATTTAACAAAGAAATTGGTAAAAACAGATACAAAATTTAAAATAACTATCATTTTCATGGTATTTTGCCATCAATACTCCCTAAACTTGCAATATATTCTCTTACTGAAATATTTTGAGAATATAAGCACTAGTTGCAGGAATTGAACAAAAAGGGCAAGTTTAATAATGCAGTTTTGATCTGGAAAAAAATCTGAACTTCAGATTATCTGTCCATACATCAGCAGATATGACCAAAAATGTGTATAATGCAGAAAAATCTAAAATGTGATCAACGATTTCCAGAATCTCTTTATTGCCCCTGGCAGGACTGCTGCTACCCAAGAAAAAGCAAAATCTGTCATTTATGGGCAGGTGTTTTTTACACAGGCAAACATAAAAATTAACAGAGACCATAAACATTGTCTTTTATGGAAGGTGTCTAAATGAGAGGTTTCTTTCCTTTATGAGTAGGTGTTCTATATATGAGGTGTGTGTCCTTTGTGATGTGTCCTATATATGGTGGTGCCTGTCCTTTACGAGTAGGTGTCCTATATATGAGGTGTGTGTCCTTTGTGACGTGTCCTATATATGGTGGTGCCTACCCTTTATGAGCAGCTGTCCTATATATGGTGGTGCCTGTCCTTTACAAGTAGGTGTCCCATATATGGTGGTGCCTACCCTTTATGAGTAGGTGTCCTATATATGAGGTGTGTGTCCTTTTTGAAGTGTCCTATATATGGTGGTGCCTGTCCTTTATGAGTAGGTGTCCTATATATGGTGGTGCCTGTCCTTTATGAGTAGGTGTCCTACATATGGTAGTACCTTTCATTTAGGAGTAGGTGTACTACATATGGTAGTACCTTTCATTTATGAGTAGGTGTCCTACATATGGTAGTGCCTTTCATTTATGAGTAGGTGTCCTACATATGGTAGTACCTTTCATTTAGGAGTAGATGTCCTACATATGGTAGTACCTTTCATTTAGTAGTAGGTGTCCTCTATATGGCGATGCCTGTCCTTTATGAACAACTGTCCTATATATGGGGTGCCTGTCTTTTATTAGTAGGTGTCCTATATATGGTGGTACCAGCCCTTTATGGACAGGCATCCTATGTATGGAGTGTTTATCCATTATAAATTGATGTCCAATATATGAGGTGTCTTTTACTTATGAACCTGTGTTCTAGATATTGAGGTGTCTATTCTTTATGAACTCGTTTCCGATACATGGAGGTGCATGCATGTCACTTGTGAACAAATGTGATATAATATATATATATATATATCACTGAGCAGGTGCCATATATATGGAGGTGCCAGTACTTTATGAACAGGTGTCATATATAAGGTGTGTCTGTCCTTTATGAATAAATATTCTGTCCTTTATGAAGATATATTCTATATATGGGGTGTCTGCTAAGGCAGGTCTTATTGTATTTGCAGATTTTTCTAAATCTGGTGTGATCATCTCGAAGTATTTTTAAAGGAGTTATCACGATGGGTAATCTAATATATTTTGTCGGGGATTAAATGGCATGCCAGGATTCTTGAATTTAATTGATTATTTGGTATTTAATGGCACATCAACACATGTTGGGGATTAAATGGCATGCCAGGATTCATGAAATTTAATTGATTATTTGGTATTTAATGGCACATCAACACATGTCGGGGATTAAATGGCATGCCAGGATTCATGAATTTAATTGATTATTTGGTATTTAATGGCACATCAACACATGTCGGGATTAAATGGCGTGCCAGGATTCATGAATTTAATTGATTATTTGGTATTTAATGGCACATCAACACATGTCGGGGATTAAATGGCATGCCAGGATTCTTGAATTTAATTGATTATTTGGTATTTAATGGCACATCAACACAAGTCGGGGATTAAATATCATGCCAGGATTCATGAATTTAATTGATTATTTGGTATTTAATGGCACATCAACACATGTCGTGGATTAAATGACATGCCAGGATTCTTGAATTTAATTGATTATTTGGTATTTAATGGCACATCAACACATGAAAGGTGATATTGTGCCAGGCATTTTGAAGTAAAGTGTCTTGCCACAGCATTACAGCAGATCTGGCCTGTTCTGGGCAGAACTTGAACCTGTACCCTTTGGAGTCCACAACGCTCATAAACAGACTTGGACCTGTACCCTTTGGAGTCCTCAATGCTCATAAACAGACTTGGACCTGTACCCTTTGGAGTCCACAATGCTCATATACAGACTTGGACCATACTATTTAAGTGACAAATCAACTTCAATTCTCTAGTTCAGTCATCCATATCCCTGAAAACCTTGCAAGTTTTGCTTTCATACTTGATTTTTTTCATAAAATTTCATTTCTGAACAAAGAGAAAAAAAATGAAAGCTTTAATCCTGAGTTTCTGACAAGTAATTTGATTTTATGCAAGACATATATGAAGATTCCTGCAATTTCTGATTAATGGAGACAGCATGGATTGCACATCCTTTCTTGATAAAATCTGCATGAGGCTTTGCTTCACAATTCTTTTAATTAAAAAAAAAGGAAATCCTTTTTGAAGATGTTAAACATCATTATTAATTAAGGATTCTGCAAATGTGACATCTTGTACCAAAAAGCAAGTCCTAGTGCTGTAATCGTAAAGAGTCAGTGTATGATGCAGTAGTAGATTTGGGTCCATGATTTTTGCAGTTAGGCGCATGTAGTACATGAAATACTAATAATATGATATTACTAACTTGGTAAGAAGGTGTCGATAATGACATCGCTATCACCAACAACATTGTAATCCTTATGTGATGCTAGCTTTCACAGGTGACACAAAAATCAGGCTTTGGATTCAGCTGATATCAAGTCTTGTATTATATTAATGCATGTATGATGCATACAAAAATTGCATACAATGCAGACATAGATCTTCCCCTGCATAAAGGGCTAGAAGATTTAGGTTGACGAAGTTCAATCTAATTATGATTTTGATCAAACACCATAGATCGTAACCTGCAAGTGTACTATATGTCAGCTTATCGAATAATCACTATCGTGATATATCATCATCAGATTCAGCGTGATAAAGATATCAGCAAATATGATAGATTATATGGTATAAATGTCAGATACCCAGCCATGGCCGATGTAGATCCATTTCCAGTTGTCCACAATACAGAGAAGTATGTTTACAATAAACAGCCATGTTGTCAGCTATAGTAGCATGTTTACCATAAACAGCCATGTCCTTGGCAACAGTAAATTTCAATTGATACAAGTTTATTGGATATAAATAGCAACATTCTACAAGTAATGTCAGTGGGAAAAAGAAAGAAAAAAAAAAACGGTAATTTTCTGCAAGCTGTAACTTTGGTACTGGCACTTGGCCAGGCACATGTCATCAGTGTGCTTTGAAGAGAACGACTTATTGCTAATATAAACATGGTGATATTATCGTAATGATGTTGTGCAAAAGTGGTGTTATCACAATACAACTTTAGGCTCATGATAACATCGTCACTTGGAATGAGTGTCCAAAAGTTGGTATGACCTTGGAGGGGTGGTCACCCTTGAACAATCACATGCAACTGTTGCCTGTGTCATTATTGGTGATAATTGTTTTCTTTTTTTCCCCCCATAAAATAATTATTAAAAGATTCTTTAGGAAAATGGAGAACTTTTCATAAAAATAAATAAAATGTTTCAAACAAATTTCTAAACGAGTAAATGATCCGAAATAGCTGTAAAGCTGGAGCCTGCACACTCCTGCAAGAAGAAACCATGAAACAACATGGCAGTAGTTTTAACATTACAAGTGCTTTGATCATTAGAGGACAAGCTGAATGCATACTGTTGATGTTAAAGGAGGAAAGAATGGAATTGAATTATTTAAGCTCATGTAAATGGGACTTTCTTTATAATTTTTTGGGCTGGTGGCATTATTACATTTTGTAGATGCAGCACCAGATACCATTTGCAACATCATCTGAAATCAACTATTGTAAAATTCTTGCTCTGAAGTTTTGTTTCTTCATGTGGAGCATGTTTCAAAATATCCCCGAAGAACTGATAGATCTGTATATTTCTGAAAAAAAAGTCTTACTGCTGTCAGAAGTTTAAAATAAGTGATTTTTTAATTAAAAAATTCCTAGTGGTTTTGACACAGTCTTTTTATTGACAAACTGAAATGAAATCATCAAAGTAAAGTGACTTGGGAGAAGTTTCTCTGTCTACTAGTCTGCTGTTAGTTAGCAATGCATCATTACTCTGACAGGCTGTTGCAAGTTGTTCTGTCAATTGACAAGTGACATTTACAAAATCTGTTATTGTGAAATCTACACAATGAAGAGATCTATCAGAAATTACTTAGGCTGTATAAATTGATACATATATATTAGCAGGAGTATAAACAATAATATTTCTGAAGATCCTCGACTGGCAGGTCTTGAAATAAGCATACATCAAATTGAGTTGATTATGCAGCAGTTTGAAGCCCATGTGTAATGGAAAGTATCAATAATTCACAGCCTGGGATTGATTTCATTGGGGTAATTGGCTACAGAAACATATGTGCTCGCATGTATGACTTACAACAACTGCTACAGATTATTATTGGATGGCACAATCTTGATATTTTTGATGCCACTATCATTGCTGTTGTCCGAAAAATGATACCTGTATCTCACCAATCGCTACTGCAGGTGAGGCAATAATGCCACCTCAGATTGCTACTGCAGGTGAGACAATAATGCTACCTTAGAGAATATATGTACTTGATTGTATACAAGTGTTTTGAACTCGCGGTCAATCTGATTAAAATCAGAGCTCCAGAGTTGTATGTGGAGATCTGATGAACACTGGTAAGAGGTAATGTTCTGTTGACGTTGTAGTTCACCAATCAAATCAAGCTTTCAAATTTCTTAAAGTGATACTCGTCATTCAGAACATATCGTTACTAATGATCACTCTCCCTAACATGAAATGCTACTCTTTATCGGATAGGCTACTACTGGGAATTCTAAAGGTCACCAAAACATTAACTGTTATTGGTGTCCATCAGGTCTCCACATATGACTGTGGAGATCGGAATCAGATTGAACTAACTGTACAACTAACATCCAATAGTTAACCTGTGCAAATTTCAAGACTAGAGACCAATTTATGTAATGCAATTCATGCTTTGCACTTCCGAGGTCCCAGTTCAAATCTCTGTGCTATCCCTGATTCCTCCACTTCAGGGAGCTGCAGTAGCTCAGTTGCTAGAGCACTGGACTTATAATCCAAGAGTTGCAGATTCAATACCCACCCTGGCCAGTCTGGGTTTGGCCTTTGGTGAAGGTACTTACCTCCCATTTCCTTGGCACGATATAGCCATATACAGCCAAACAGTGCACTGAAAATGCAGATATAAATAACTAACTAACAACAACATCCTCTACTATAAAGACTTCCCAGAGTCCATGCCAACACATGTGCCAGTACAAGTATAGCTCCCTCTTGTTATAATGCCCTTCATTGTAACATGATTCTGTATATAAAACACAGTAATCTTATGGACCATGTGACCAAAATTAAACCAATCTACTTGAATTGACCTGTCAAATGCATGACAATTTGCGCTGAAAGAAAAAATATGGAACAGTATTATATCTTTATTTCTTTTTAAAACATTATTATTTAACAAACTTTAATTTGACCTTGTAGCATGTAACTGTGGTTGAACAACTCGTTATGCTGTTCACAAATTACACACATATTTTTTGCTTGCAAACTTTGGTTGAAGATGATTGATTTCATTTGTCTGAAAATGTTACAATTTCCTAATGATGCATGTAGTTTCCTATAAGCATTATGCTGACATTCCGATGTATTACATGTTGTTAATTGGGATATTACTCAGTCAGCACTTCAATATCAACGGCTTCTTTACTCTGCTTGTATGAATACAATGTACTTTGAGATGTGTTGATACCATATATACTCACATTATAAGTTTAATCCAACTGCAAACAACATAATCCCAGATCTGTTGTCACATAATGTGCCAGTAGATCACGGATCTATGTTGTTTGTTTTACTGACAACTCCTAAGAAACTGCATGCGATGGCAGATCTAGGTCTGTTCAGTTTTCAGTTGGACTCAACTTGCAAGCGAGTACATACAGTATGTCGACAGAATATGATTTGATACTATGATTTAAAGTTTTTAAAGTAAGGGTTGCTTATGTTGAATTATTGTTGGTTGAATATCATAATTAAGAAACCTAAATATTAAAGTTATGAGTAACTTTGAATGGGAGATACTGCAAGCTGTGATGAACTGAATACACAACAATGGTCAATGGTCAATTCAGACTTTTTTTAAAACCATTTTAGCTAAGTACAAGGCTCTTTCTTTATTCCTGACATCATTCTAATCTTAAGAATGACCTGTAATCAGGACAAAAATCTGTCTGCCTAATACAATGCAAATGATCAAACATTTCCTGTGTTGATTGAATTTCTATATGTACAACTTGGCTGTAAGTTCTACAGTCTCAACAGCTGTTGTCAATTTCACAACAATTGTACCTTTTTATAAAAATATATACAAAATTTCCCGATTTAAATCAGAACTTATTTAATTGGCAATTACTCAGGAAGTATGAAAACAATTTATAGTGCATCATTTTAACCCAAATTAGTGAACATACACCGATCAAAATATCTAATTTCAGTGATAATAAGAGTATCTAAATGAGAATATATACTCGCTTATAAGTAGTCTAACTGCAAACTGCAAAGACCCAGATCTGCTGTCACATAATGCAGCAGCAGATCTGGGTCTCTGCTGGTACATTATGTGATGGCAGATCATGGTCTATGTTGCTTGCAGTTTGACTGGACTTATAAGACAGTATATACAGTAAATTCCATGTCATAATTGAAGTTTTCATATACAGGTTCATCTGCCCCTGTCTTTTCAGAGAAAACTCAACTGTTTTTACTGGTGAATTGTATACTATGTCAGTCATATTAAGCAAATAATCATTTAATCAGGGGTCCTCAACCTTTTTGTGGCTACGGGCACATTTGTCAGTTTATGAGAGAGTGGCAGGCACCAACCAATTAACTTGACCCATCTTTTTATTTTTTATTATTCATTATAACCTCTTCCACGGGCACCACGTTGAGGACCACTGATTTAAATGATGGAGCTTAGCTACAACAACTGCAGGGTTAATCTCCAGAATAAACCTATTTCAGGGGGCTTGGGTAATGCTGCAGTAAAGATCTTGCTTTTTTAGGGTTCCATTCTGGTCGTGACACAGGCAAGGATATGTGTAAGTGG
This sequence comes from Margaritifera margaritifera, assembly GCA_029931535.1. Classification (NCBI taxonomy): domain Eukaryota; kingdom Metazoa; phylum Mollusca; class Bivalvia; order Unionida; family Margaritiferidae; genus Margaritifera; species Margaritifera margaritifera. Next base: position 4,880,933 of record JAQPZY010001659.1, read on the forward strand.
CTGGTAGTCGACTCCAGGGTTTTCTGGTTTCTTCCACCTTAAACACCATGGCTCGAAAATTACCAGTACCCTCTAGCTCTCAGCAAATTGGATTCTAAAGGGCTAGATACAAAAAAGTGTGACTTGTACTCAGTCTATACAACTCTACTGTATCCCTTTTAAGAATAAAATAATAAACTGACCCCTCCTTTTTTGGTGTGCAAAATTTGCTCAACTTGTCCGCTACTTTCCCCATATTATGAGCTAAAACAAATGTTTATCTTTAAAAATGAAAAAGATTTATTTTGACTCGAAGGAAAATTCCAACCCCACACCCTTAATTAACAGTTGGTACCTGAAAGCTTCCAGAAATTATATCGGTCAAAGATGTACATTCATCTGAAAAGTACAAAAATTATTAATAAAGAATATGACACTTATTATAACCTTAAAAATTGTTCACACATCTATTTCATGTGTAACAAGGAGTTTACATGTAAAAAAGAATCCCATAACTAACTGGAGCACATTTGAGTAGCTGACAATTTATACAGACTGATACAGAGGAAAATACCAGCAACTCAAGCCTGAAAATTTGGTAAAAGTGAACTATTTTTGGTATAGTTGATTGACACTCCTTAAGTTGCATCCACAAACAAATTTTCTCAAGTGTATATGAAATAGGATCCAAGATACTGAGAGTGTAAGAAACAGATAGCTGACAATTCAAAAGTCAATCATACATGAAATTAGGTTACATTGACCTAGTTTGGGCATGGTTGAGTTACCCTCCTTGAGATGTCTACATGCCAAGTTTCATGTGTATATATAAAAGAGTCCAACATATTAAGGGTGAAACAAATGGATAGATGAAAACACAAAAGTCACTCAGGCATAAAATATGGTCAAAATGAGTTTTTATCACTGACAAATGGGCAAAGGTCACCTTTAAATTAAGAAATAACGCCTTGAAAAGAGGTATATATTTCCAAAAATCAAATGCCCGTTATCCAAGTTGCAATTTTAAATAATCCCCGAGTGCACCAGTCCGAGGGAATTACATGTATGTAAAGAAGAGTCCCTTGAAAGCCTAAAAAGAATTCCCAGGAATCCAAAAGAAGTCCATATCTTCATTTTAACTGTGAAGTGTTGAAACCATCTGGCACCCAAATTGGATACAAGATCTGAACCGTTTTCATTTAGGGCCAACTAGAGGTCATACTTAGTCCTTTGATGAAAACCCCATGTCAATATGACCATCCCTTCCAGGAGGAGTAGCGATATAAAGATATTCAAGATGGCCACCATGGCAACTATATTGGAGGTCAGATCTGCACCATTTTAATTTAGGACCAACTAGACATCACAAGAAGTCTTTTAGTGAAAAACCCATAGAAAGACGACCATCTGCTCAGGAATATCAAGACATAAGCTTTTGAAGCTGGCTGCCATACTGAAAGTTGGATCGGCACCATTTTCATTTAGGACTAACTACACATCACAAAAAGTCTTTATGTGAAATACCCATGCTGATATGACCATCCATTTAGAAGTAATTGAGATAACAAGATTTTCAAAATGGCTGCTGTGGTGGCCATATTGGATGTCCCAGGGGCACCAGTTTTCATTTAGGACCAACTAAACCTTGGGATGAATGTATCTGTAAAGTCTGGTGGCAATCCTCCAAGTAGTTTAGGAGGAGCTGTGATAACAAACTTGTCCTAACAGATGTGGATGCCAGATGAAAGACCATTACACTTGCTCTCCTGGTCTATGCCCAGTAGTGCAACATAAAAAACAGGTATTTATCTTTTGAAATAGATACATTTACCCTTTGTCAAGTAATTATTTAGATCTTAAAATGAAAAAACAAACAAAGTTTGTCTTTTTTACACTTATTTAACTATGTTGATCTGGTACTACAGTATGTGAATGTCGTGCTCAATAACTGGCTGTGTACTTGTACGAGTGTTGCAGCTGGTGACACATGCAGGCCTCCAAAAATGGGTATCTATTGTGCAACACAGATAACTCTTTTTCTTTATGGGTTATACAGGGTAATAGTTTCATGTTATAATACTTTATGAAGTATTACTGATGACATTAAATAGGATCCAAAAAAAAGATACTGAGAAATATCATCATCAATGAAACAATCTTCTTAAAAGTACATGTTTTTTTATAGATACATCACTTCTTTGCTATAGCTTGTCCAGATAACTCGCGGACCCGCTTATAATGCGGAGGCAAGTGTGAATCCCCTTTTTTCTTACAGAAAATGCCAATAAATTAGAACATTTTTTGTTGATTGTGAAATAAATCGCCATTAAAATTGGTAAATAAAATCTTGATATATGGCTTGTTTTTCAGTCAAAAAGGGTGCTTAGTGCCAGGAAATTTGAATGAACATTATGAAATTCTGAACTTTTATTAAGAAGTCGTGTATTTCGTTACATTTTCTGTATAAAAAAATTCTCAGTATACTGTAAATAACAATATACGATGAAATTTGGATCAATTTTAATGTTAGTAATTCCTACTGGTGGCGACACTATAAGAAATAAATACTAGTTAAATAAGTTAGATCTGAGATGCCCTCTTGTATTAAAACGTGAAAAATGTCAATCGACCATAACAGGGATCAATATCTGCGAATGTTTCCATGAGAACCTAATTAAGTACAGAATGTGTTTTGATCTCTGACTTGCAGAAGTGCTGGTTGCATTGTTGCAATCAATTAAAAGTTGAGCTGCATTGTATTATCATGTTAATTAGCCTTTGTATCAAATTAAGTAATGGCGGTAGAATGAAAAAAGTTAAAAGACATGTAAATCCTACCTTCATAAGAGTTAGCAGTCATGTGTGTTGTCAACTCATTTAATTGACTAATCGAACACTTGAGAACACCAAGTACCAATGATAGCAAGGGAACTAGGTGAATGTAAAGCTAAGTTTCACAGAGAGGATTCATTATGGAGGTGCAAGTTCCAAAGTTTATAGTGAACTTTAAATTCCTGAATTGGCACTCAAGAGGTTTGCTCAAGGATGAGCAAAAATTTTGCTATAACTTGGAATAAAATCACAGCACCAGTATTTTATTAATATAACCATTTTTTTTAAATTGAGTTTCAACGTCATTTTTCTAAATAACTGTCACTCTTTTTTGAAGTAATGAATCTTGTTTTATTCTAAATCAACACTAACACTAGAATGCAAAAAGCAGTGATGTAATAATACACAATGTTTTTGCTGGTACACATGTGACGTGTGTTGAAAACACTTGGAGCAATGTTTTAAACAATCTTTCCGAGATTGGATATATTGAAAAATAAAGGTAATTTAATACAGAAAAGCGAAGAACTTCATTAGAAAAAGCTGTTTATTGACAATTACTACCAATGTGACTATTAAACAAGTATTCAACCACTTAACCCATTTCCCCACCCCACCCCACACACTGTTGATGTCCGTCCCTTTCTTAATTTTTCAGAGGTCCCTTGGTATAATGCACCATCGCTTATGCTGCGATCTATGTTTTTTTTTTTAACCCCATTGTGTGCAAGTTATCAAAGGATGTGTACATGTAAGTCTTTAGCCACATTAAAATGAAAACCTCCCAGTGTTAGTAATGACCTTTGACCATATACATTTTCTGTAAAAGGGCTTGGATCCAATTATGAAGGTCAGTTTCATAATTATTTTATAGCTTCAGTAACTCATAAAATAAGGGAATTCTCAGGTGTTCCTTTTCTTAATTTGGTAGCCCTCAATGCAAGTAACCATCCCCATTCTTATGCTATGAATTATCCATTAACTGTAAATAAGAAAGTGTCAGTGAAATGTTAGCCTAACAGACCCTGTGGGTACAATAAATTATGTAAAATTAAACCCTGTGTTAAGGTTCAGGCTATCCCAGGTGCATGTTACAAGTTGCCAAAACTTGCACAATCAACATTAATCAAGTTTAATCTAAATCTACCTCAGGAGCCCTTCTTCATAATCAAGAGTCTACAAGTAGATTAATTACACTATTGTTCCTCAATTTGTGCTACATCTGTACACTGGCCCTGTGATTCTGTTCCTCCTACTCATTAGTTCAATTACCAATGTCTATAAAATCAGACCTTTTCTGGTAAGTTTAAATAGCAATGAAATGAAGGCAAACAAGTTGATTTGCTGTTGTCCTTGTGGCAATTTATATATAAGAAATGCTATCAGTCACTTTTTTTTTATCTGTTCAATATAAATAAAAATGTCCCTGACTACCAGTCCCACTAATCTTTCACCTGCTGAAACTGAATCTCCTACCTGCCTTCAATGTGCTCCCTTTAGAACAGATAAGAAGCCCCAGGGACTGTGAGCCAGATTAACAACTACTGACAACAAGTCAAGGAAACAATTTGCTGTGTTTATATGTCTACAAAGTGCATTCAACTTTCAACAGCCGAGACCCAGATCAGCCAGGGTCGTACAAATTTTAAAATCAGATCGTAGCCCAGCAGGCTAGCTTGGAAAAGATTTCAGTAGCCCAGCTTAAATTCAGAAGGCCAAAGAAGGCATCTGAAACTGAAACTGTTAGCTGGAAAACAATTCATTATACTATATTGTGTTATTAGTAATTATTATCTTTGCAAAGTATTTGTATACAGGATTTTTCTGAAAAAATATAGAACAATTCATTACATCACATAATTGTCAACTGGGCTACCAGATTTAAATGTAATTATATGGTAGCTAAGACCCAGCATTCTGGTAGCACTCGACTCTGGGCGCAAGATTTGTTGGACCCTGCCCAGATCTGCTGTTGCATAATGTGCCATCAGATTGGGGTCTACATGGTCTGCTCTACTGATTATCCTGAGCAAACAGCATAGACCATGACTTGCCCTCGCACAGACCCTGACTTGCCTTCACATTTGTATCAGTTATTGAATTTGTACTTAAAATATTTGTGTGGAGAAATTGTTTAGGTAGTGTTGAGTCAGCCGCCTGCCAAAACAGCGAGTCCACACAAGTATTTTTCAGTGCAAAAAAATAACCTATTTATCATATACTTTAAACAAAATAAGGACATACACATCATTATTTTGTACACCATCAATAAAATAAAATCAAAAACATGCATAACTTAACAATTTAAATTTTCATCTTCATGCAAATGAATTTAGAAGACCTTGCAAATCATATATTCTTGATGAATGAATCCTATTCATGCTTACTTCTGTGATGTCATATAATAGCATAATGGAGCTGTAATGCTGAGTTCTGGTAAAGTTTTCATGGCAGCAAAAATAGTAGTACTTTCTCATTTGTCAATGAAGCATCTAAATTTCTGTAAGTAATCATGCCATACTATTTTTTGAACATTAGTTTTACTTTCAAGTGGGTTTTGGTACAAAATCAACTTGAGATTGTACAAATGTTGTTTCTGTCTTTTCAAGCGGCAGTTCTAGTGATGCTTGCAATTTCATATTATTGTTGGCGAAATGAAACCAAGATGGTAACTCAGTTAATAACCACTGTCTTCCCTATTATATGTCTTGGCCGATACACAGCTGACATTGACACTGCACTGAAAATTACTTCTAAAACCTCAAATATTATGATTTTGATTAATATTCAATAAATGGTATGCAATTTTCTTGTGTTAGGTTTATTTCCCCTATACATCTCATCTTCTTGGTATGCTACTATAAGTACTTTTGGCTACATATTTTACAGACAACATTAAGCTACATACTTTAGAGACAAGAATAAGTTCATGAACTTCTCAAGATCAAGGCTGTTTATTTCTCTATACAGTCTAGTCCCAGTCACTATGACTTCTGTTTAAAAGAGTACTGAACCATGTTTATAAAAGCAATGATGGAAAAACCACCGTTGGTTAAATTTAAACTTTATTTTATTTTCACAAGTTCTTGAAACTTCAAGAATGTTATTTAAAGTCTTTGAGGTTGTAAAAACCAGAGATCTTGGATGTCAGAACTAGGATTGAACCCTGGACCAGAGAGGTGCAATGTGAGTGCATCACTGCTGTGCTGTCCAAACCCAAACTAGGGACAATTTCAAATAGGTTATTCCAAATTTTAGCCATTTATCCAACAGTCAGATTTGTCTCCCTTTCTCTTAAATTTGTCATTTTTAACCTTTAGAGTTCTATAAATCGGATAGCCTGATGCCTGGAGACCCTCTAAATTGAGGTCGGGCCCCTACTATATTCTAAGTGAGTTGCCCATGGGTCCTGTCCAAAAAAAGTGTTATCTAATTTGCCTGAAAGAAACATCGAGACCACCGATGAAATGCCACATTTTTAATTTGAAGTTCTTGAAAGACACTGGTAAATTATTAATACTAAGCCCCTTGCTGGGACTCCATTTGCAGGTCCCTTCAGATCGTCTTCTTAATTGTATCGAAAGCTATAAACTTTGTGTACAAAGCGAATTACATGACCTATGAATGGGGGACAAAACTTTCTGTTTCCCATATTTCATTGGTTACCTATATTTAGCGCTCACTCGCACTGCAAGAATAATAAACTGTGCCTTGCTCATGCTGACTTGGTAATGCATCACTGGTTAAATATATCGAGCGGTACCTATGCGATTGTCTGAGAGTTAAGCCAAGCTAGGGGATTAGCGATTTATAAAAGCCCCCAATACAGTGTTTCCACCCTAAAGGAACTGGTATCAACCTGAAGGCAAAGCTAAAGGCATACAGTCAGAGATCACAAAAGCAGAGGCATACATGTCACAATTATTCAGAATTCCACACCTGAGCATGCAGTTTTGCAATTTTTGGAAATCGCGTTAGTTGTGAGCCCCTCTACAGCAGAATGTGAATGAGGATTCAGTCTCGTTAAGAATATCACATGTCCAAGGAACTGACCATTTAATTTGTTTGGGATGGGGTGGATGCGTCAAAATAGTAGTAGAAAATATGGCCTTGTCAGGCAAGTGGATTTTTAAGTCAAAGCAAATAATTTTAAGCTACTTGCCCTAGGCACATGTCTGAAAAACATTTTCTTTGAGCACTGACCTTATATAATGGACACCTGTCCATACAGGGTATTTTTTTACTATCATCTGATTGCCTTTTATAGATGGTTATCACTGTTTAATGAGGTTCATGGTACAACTGAATATTCAGGTAGCTGCTATACCGGTGACCATTATATCAGGTTTCATCAGATCAATCCTTGTAAACTGGCCTATGGAAATATCTGATTTTAATAAACAGTAATGTAATGGTGATTAGTTCACAATATGTCCAGACTGTGCAAGTTATCAAGGTGTAGGTGGGGATTATTTTCACAATGCATTGACTAGTGAACACTTAAGGATAGTTTAAAATGAATCATGGCAAAGTTCACTTAAAGTAGTATCATTCCCTTATCAGTCCCAAATTTAGCAAAGATGCAGACTTACAATAAACTAACATCATTTTTACATGTATATCAAAATTCAACTTAAAGCTGACAAATATGGTGATTTAATGTTTCAAAAACCAACAAAAAATATACCCCATAACAAGAGCTGTGATGTTCATTGGTTAATGTGATGAACTCACCATCAGTGGGTAGGTGGTTCAAATCCTGCCAAGGCCAGCCTGGTTGCCATGGTGTGTCTTTGGACAAGGAACTTCACTCCCAATACCTTGATACTAAATAGTCCTTTATGTGCAGATGTGCCATTCAACATCACTCAATCAAACCGTTTTTTAAACAGAAAACAAATTCCCTGCATGAGTGATTGAATTTGGAGAAGAAAAAGAAAGCCAAAAAGTTGAATAAATCATACTCACATTTATATACAAGGAGTTGTCTATAAAAGATACTGAAGCAATCAAAGAATATTGTGGAAAGTGTAATTTATTTATAGGTTATACGTGTACAACAAATTAAGAAAATGAGTTCATATTTGTCTTTTATGAACAGGTATCCTTTATAGAGAAGTGTTTATTAAAGAAGGTTACAGTGTACTTATTATCAGTTAAGGCATTAATAAAAGATGAATCACAAAAGCAAGCACATTTTCTACAATTTTACCCATTTAATAATTTGTAAAGACTATTCAGTAGAACAAAAAACACAGACCCTGATCTGCTGCCGCATTATGTGATGGCAGATCGGGGTCTATGTTGTTTGCATTGGATTATACATGAGTATATACAGTACACCTATTTTTTTGTGATAATGACCTTATATAGGTTTGATTAATGCTTATATAGTTTAAAATTCTCAGGTAATAAACATTACTGCTAGAAGATCACAACATATTATAAGCAGATTTCCTCTGTCAGCGTGGATTCAAGTCTTGGGCTCAGCCAATGTTGTTATGGGAGAAAGCTTGCCAGTAGCTTCCCATGGGTCGGTGGTTCTTCCCGGGATTTTCCCGGGTTCTTCCTCCACCAGATATACTGGCCGCTATGTATAGCCTATCGTGTGCTGAAAAATGGCGTTAAAACCCATAAAACCAAACCAAACCTAATACTGTACTGGCTTACAAGTCCAACTTCAAACAACACAGACCCTGATTTGCTGTCACATAATGGGCCAGCAGATCAAGGTCTATGTTGTTTGTACTACTGATTATTCCCAACAAACTGCATAGACCCAGATCTGCTGGCGCATTATGTGACAGCAGATCTGGGTCTAAGCAGTTTGCAGTTGGACTCAACGTACAAGTGAGTATACATCATAGCCAAATCAATAAACCGGCACATCATTTTTACAGTAAATACTGTATTCTTCAATCAACAGGTTTATCTCAGACCTGGCACTGTATCCAATCTTCTGAGAAAGATCAATAACAAATAATAATAACAAGAGGTTTCTTGGATCATACTTCTAAAAAATTCAACTGGGGATATGCAAATTTTATAACCATATACTGGATCACAAACCACTCCATTAACTGTATCAATGATTGACTTGGGGGTGGGGGGTGGGGAGGGGAAACAACAACCGACTTGGTAAAAGCAATCTGTCCATGGCCAATATAATTAAGCTAGATTTTAAACTGCCTCCTGTAGTGACTCAGTTTATTTAAAAATTATAAGGAGCTGATACAGTAAAAATTGTCTTCAAAGTCCACCCCTACTTCCAACAAAAAAGGTCTCTCGAGACAGGTTGTCTCTCAATAGAGGTCATCACATTATTTAATAAAATTGATTCATATATTAATAGTTTGATGAAAAAATTACATGTGGTCTCCCAAAACAGAGGTCATTCAAGTCAGGTTTTAATGTACTGCCAACGCATATACTAGTACCATATTTTCATGCATATACCCCGCCCATGCGTATAACCTGCCCATGTTTATACCCTGCAGAAATTCACTAATTGTATAAAAAATATTTAGTATACCCCATTTATGCTTATACCCTGCACAAACCCTTACATAATCTCACATGAACCGACCACATGTCAGCCGGCATTGTCATCCACTGCAACAAAAAGGGATGGATGAATACTGATGTGATGAAGATCTGGATAGATAAATGCTACAGAACCTCACCAAAGTCATTATTGGTTTTTCATGTCAAAGAGCCAATGGTGCAAGCAACAGGTAATGCTGCCTGCTGGTGGACATAATTGCTGTTATTCTGCACGGAATGGGACAAATGGATGAACAGCGCCAAGCACACTTTCATAATACATCAATTCTTTTCATTTTGCATTTTAATTGGTGTTACTTTTAATTGTGAAAAGACAGTGCTATAGAAGCTCTCGTATTGATCTATTCCCTTAAAAGATGATTGCAATTCATTCGTGTTTTGATAGGTGTCGCTAGAATTAACTTCCTGGCATCCATTTTTTCGTGCTCGTCTTACTTCTGTTGTTCTATAAAAAAACTTTTAAAAATCATTATCACACAATTATTAAAGATTATATCTGAATAAATTTAAAAAAAAGCTGATGACTACCTGCTGTGAAAAAGAACCGATATAGCCCACCCACTGAGATAACCTGCATAGGGGGTGTGGGGTAGGGGTGAAACGATACACCTGTGCCATATATCGATACAATTCACAATACACAGCCTACGATATGACACATTATTGATACACATATCAACTTGATGGTCTTTTCATCTTTCGAAGGTTTGTCAGTGCAAGGGTGGCACCATTTTATATGCATTGACATCTTGGTTGTATTTCCAGTATGCATATTACAGACATAGACTTATCATCTATTCATATGCCATTCTCGTCCGTGACAAGATAAAACAAATATTTCCAAACAGACTACCTATTAGTTGTCAGTGACCTTAATTCAACTTTTTAGGCCATTTCAGGCTGCTCCATTTGATCAGATGCAGGACTCTTCTTGGTCACCACGCTTCGTTTTGCACTTCATGAATGCTTTAAAAACATCTTTTTTTACCAATTTCATGTCTTCACTTAAATTTGGAAGGCATTATGGTCTGATCTTCAAAACATAAGAAATAGTGCAATTTCCTCGTGCAAGGAAATTCTTATCTAGAACTAGTCCGAGTGTGGGATCAGAGATGACTAACAACCAAATCAATCACATTGTACTTCAAGTCGATACAAAACAACTGCCGCAGTCACAGGCACTCGTTTCTGTCAGTGAAAAAGGAAATTATTGATAACACCCACACACCTTCTAGAAATTAACAACTTGACTATAACTCATCCAGTTTGGAATCTGCTCCCTCGCCAATTCTGTGCTCATTTTTTGCATCTTGTCGGCACAGTCAGTTGTTGATTACATATATCAGCGTAAAAGGAGACATCCCAAACTTGTTCCCCATGTACAACTTAAGTACTTTACAGATCATTTAACATCCACTTTTGCACGAAGCTTATCTGTTGCTCTGTTTTGTATCTATTTGGATCGAGTGTTGATGCAACGCTTCTAGTGTGTCACACAGTGAATAAGCAACAGTTAGTTTTGTTTGGTGATCATTGTTTTACCCTGGACTTGAACAAGCAATAACCACCAATCAGAATTGAATGTAATATATTTCATTGTGCAACACACCGGAAGTGTAGCTTTCAAATTCAACCCAAGAAGACAAGATATGAAGCAACCCAGAAGCTTTGCGTAAAGCAGTTATTAAATAATCAATAAAGTATTTAAATCATACATAAACAAGTCTGGAATGTCTCCTTTTTCAAACCATGTGAGTTAGTCACCTCGTGTTAATTTGTAGAAGGCAAGTGGGTGTTGTCAATAGTTTTTTTTTTTTTTAATCTGACAGAAATGAGTGCATATGCCTGCAACAGCTGTCTCAGACGAATTCTCAACTTGAAGAATAAAAAGGCAAACTCATAATTATTCATGACTGCTGAAGATTAAAGCAATTTGTATCGGGCAAGTATCGTTTTCCATCGATTCTTCACCTCTTGTGTTGATATGGGTATCGATATGGAAGAAGTATTGATGCATTGATATAACGATTAATCGTTTCACCCTTAGTGTGGAGTATGTAAAATCCTGTATAACCCGCAGGATATATATGTGAAAATATGGTAACTCTGCCAGACATCGCCTGTCCTAGCCTGTCTAATCTACCTTTATTCTACATACCACACTACAAAAGCAAATACTTTGATTAGGACATGGAAATAAGATTAGTGTCAGAGTAGTAACTTTACTATGTTTTGTTACTGTGGGAGCCGCATAGGCTCAGTGGTTAGAGTGAGACTTGCGACTGAAAGGGTGCAGGTTCAAATCTTAAAAATGTCAGGTTGGCTACCATTATCTCTCTCTTGGCAAGAAACTATACTCCAATTGACTAAGCACTAAGTAACTTTCATGTGTTACAGTGCCATAAAAACCAAACCAAATCAAATATCATGTTATCATCCTTGCCAAGAGCCGATATCCTTTTATGACGCATGGCTGTTTAAAAGAGTTTCCTTCATTTTATAAATCTAAATGAAAGTGATAGATGATAACAGTTCAAAGTGAGAGGGAGAAAGTGAATCCTTGTTAATTTGGACTCTTTTCTTTCCAGATGTTTCTGAATCCAAATAACAGTTTCTGGTAAGAGATATCTCTTTTTGTCTTTTAAGTAAATTAATAATTGGGGTTCCTTGTTAATCTGTACAAAGAGGACTGGAACAAAAGTACCCAGATTAATGGAGTTTCACTGTACCATTATATCTATTAAGTTTCCATAGGTTATTACCAGTACATCTGTCAGAAAGCCAGCTTTGTCTCAAGTGTTCTTTTTAGACAACTGATACTGACTTTTGAAGACAAAATCTATTCATTTCTAAATTGAGTACCTTTAAACAAATAATTGTTTAAAAGTGCAACATATTACACTGTAATTTTCTTAAAAGTCACGACTCTGAAAATAGTTTGAGATCATTTAGTTTTTAAGTGCTCTCTATATACAGGTTTTCCTTAATAATATTTATCCACCGACAATACTCACTTGTAAGTCAGATCCAACTGCAAACAACATAGACCCAGATCTGTCATTGTATAATGTGCCAGCAGATCAGGGTCTATGTTGTTTCTTCTACTAGTTAGTCCTAACAAACTGCATAGACCAAGATCTCCAAGCACATGCGACGGCAGATCTGGGTCTATGCAGTTTGCAGTTGCATCTGACTTATAAGTGAGTACATATGGTTTTTTTGGAATTTTATTGTTCCTTTGAATAAAACTTAGCATATCAAGTAAAATTCATTCTATCTTGTGAAGACAATTTCTAATTTCCTCAGAATTGTATTATCTGATATGTAATGCAATTAAAAACAGATACCATATATACTTGCTTATAAGTAAGGTCCAATTGCAAACTCCACAGACCCAGATCTGCTGTTGCATAATGTGCTGGCCAATCTGGGTCATTGTAGTTTGTTAGGAGTAAACCGTGATCTGCTGGCACATTATGTGATGGCAGATCAGGGTCTAGGATGCTTGCAGTTGGACCCGACTTATAAGCGAGTATAGAAGGTAAACCCGCAAACAACCGAAGATACACCACATAAAGCTAATGTTACTGATAAGAAAACATTACTATTAAGTTGTTTATTTTGCTTTTCTCCTAATCTTACAAAAAAAGCTCAAAGTGTTAACGATTTTTTTTTTATAACAAACTGCTTTCAGTGTAAAATTTGAAAAACTATAATCAAAATATAAGTATTCGAGTCTTGTAGTCATTAAGAATCAACACTATATCTATGCTATTTTCAATTAAATAAAACTAGAGCAGTTTAACAAACTCAAAAGTGTGTGATAACAAAAGTTATATTCATTTGAAGGTTATAAAAAAAAAAAAACAATGGGTAAAAGACTGAAAGCAAAAGAATGGATGCAGACAAATTCAAATGAGTATTAAGTTCTGACAAAGGATGCAGAACAATTAAAATGAATATTAAGTTTTGACAGTGGCATGGAAACAGATTTTCTTTGAAAATCAGCATGAATAAGAAATTAATGTTGACATTACTAATAAATATCATAAAAATCACTAATGCATTGTCTATAGGAATCTACAGGAAAAAAATACTAACAATAAATACATGTATAACCCTTGAACATATTCTGGATTTTCTGAATAGTTTATATACTTTTTGTTTTCACACATTTTTGTCTAAATGAAGTAAATTTGCTTATCAATATACTTTGCAGAGGTTTCCTAATACGGGAGATCCAAACCTATTAAAAGTTAAATGCAGTAGTTCTTAACTTTGATATTTTATACTTCATTAACTACATGAAAAGTCTGACACATCAGAAAAAGGACAGTCAGAATTGTTGCAATTGTACAATTTTAATTGATTTCAGAATGATTAACATGTGAAAGGACCCTATCTGGTGTAGAAGTTTGAAATCTGTCTTGTAAAGGACAATTTCAATGGCTGCAATCTCACCATGTTAGTTGATTTTTGATTTTATATGATTGTTGAGTGAAGGGACCATATATGCTGAAAACTTTTAAATGTGTCAAAACTGACAACTGGACTTGTTGCACTTTAACAATTTCTGGTCATCTCAGCTCATCAGTGATTGAAACAACCCCAAGAAGGCATTTATAATGCAAACTGCTTTAATCCACATTGATATCCTGTGGTACACACCCTATATAAAAATCATCCATAATATACAGCAAAAGATACAAAAGGGGTTTGGGGTGGAATGGGTTCAGTCAAACCCTTGATTTCCTGCCCCCTCTTCCATTTAAAATTAATACACTTTTCAGTGAAAAACCAAGAAAGCTGGTAATTTTAAGCAAAAGCAAATACTCCCTTTTCATTTTCAAAACCCCCTGAGAAAAAAAAAATCCAGAAAAATTGTTTTCTATTTCATAATTATTAATATTGCTTGAAATATATTCAGACAACTACTGCCATAATGAAACTTTAATCTATGATCACACATTGCAAGATATCAAGCACTTAAAAGCTACACCACTTTCCGCTTCAGTTGAAATGCAAGAACAATTAATTTCTTTGTATGTGATAGACTGTCTAGTTAAGTGAAATATGTGCATATACATGTCAAATCCAAGATGAAACTTCGTTTTGATGAACATTCATTTTACTTGTTACAACTATCTCTATGCATACTGAACCAAATGAATGACAATTGCAAATAATAGAAATAGATATAGGTATACAAAAAATAATGCGTGTGTATGTGCATGTGTGTGTGTGTGCATAGCATATTTTCATTGTCATCCAGAAATAGGCATCATAACCTTTCTTTTTTTTAAACAGTTGAAAAATATAATCATAAAATGTAAACCAATTTATGACATACCATAATACAATACTACTTTGTCAACAAAACATTCAGTATTTACATAATACTGCATCCAGCTTTTGACTTTTTTAACTCATGACTAACAATGTTATCTTTCATCAGTAGATGTAATATTAAAGTATCTGTTTGTGTAGAATGCAGTCAACTGGGAATTGTAAAGACCCAGATATGCCAACACATAATGTACCAGCAGTTCAGGGTCTATGTTATTCCATTTGTGTATGTTTTCAAACAAACAGTGTAAACCCTTGTCTGTGGGCGCATTATGTAATGGTAGGTGTAGGTGTACTTTGTTCAGATTGTGATCTGCATGGTACACAGGTAAATAAGGCATGCCATGAAGGAGAACTACTAATTATTGTACAGTAAATGTCAACTGTAAGTATAGGAAGATCTATTAGGACATACAGTTATAACAAACTTTACTGTTGATCGTTCTGTATGACCTACTTTCATGGTCTATTACTTTTTAACTGGTCTGTCCATAATAATTATTGGTGTATTTATGGTAAACAGGTACAGACTTATCTTAATTGGTGATCATATGATAACAAACACAATCTGATGCATTATTGCTGGAGAACACATAATATTATGTACAATGTTATGTTCAATACTGTAAAAAAATAATACATTTTACACAGACAGTAGCAATCAGCATGCCAAAAAGCTCAAAATTTCTAGACACCCCTGCCAGTGGTATAACAAATTGAATATAGCATATTATAATTGTTGGATGTGTGGTTACTTCAAAAAGTGATGTTGGTGTTGTCAACTCCCCAAATGATGTACTTTTTTGACTGGTTTCCTGAGCAACCATATACAAAGCCTGTAACAATAATGTGTCATGTTGCCAAAGTCTGTACAGTAATTTAAACCTGTAATATATTTGTCAGACCGAATCAATATAATTTCAATCAGGCAATGCAGTTTAAGTATTTTTTGAATCTCCTGTAAAAGGAGATGCACATGGTGTTGTCAACAATGACATTTATGGTAATGTCCTGTATTTAAGTTTTTAACGTCGCATGTCTTCTACACAAGTTGCTGTACTCAAATGAAACTTTGGAATAATATTACTATGTACACTAATATGCCAATATTACTATATCTAAACTTTGTACATTAATATGCCAATATTACTAAATCTACACTTTGTACACTAATATGTCAATATTACTATGTCTACACATTGTACACTAATATGCAGACATTACTATTTCTACACTTTGTAAACTAATATGTCAATATTACTATGTCTACACTTTGTACACTAATATGCCAATATTACTGTCTACACTTTGCACACTAATATGCCAGGCATTGATAACTTGCCTGCATTAGCTGAGAGCTGGTGGCATCATTGTTGACAATGATAAGGTGCTATCAAAAAGCTTTTGAAAGTTGTACATTTACATCTGTTGTTGTAATCCACTTAAACTTTGGGATATTTTGACCGTGAGTCTAAAACTCTGAGGAGTTTCTGTCTCAAAGCTTTGATATAATTATCAGTAACGTTAAGGTGTTGTGTGAAAGTTTTTGAAAGTTAAACATCTTCTACATCAGTTGCTGTATTTAAATGAAATTTTAGGATTATGTAACTATATATCTAAGAATCTGTACAATGATCTACTAGGTGCTCCTCAATTGGTAGAGTACTGGACGTGTAATCCAAAGACTGTGAGTTTGATACCCATCCTGGTCAGCCTGGGTCAGCTGCCTTGGAGTGTCCATATGAAAGGCACTTAGTTCCCATTTCCACAGCATCGATATAGCGAAATAAAGTGTTGAAAGTTCCATTAAAAACCAACCAACCATTTTGGCTGCGCAAGCAGGAAGTTGTGTCTTCATAATGCTATTCAGAGGCTTGACACTGCGTTCCGTGGAACCATCATATTAATATTACACAACTTAGAAATTTTACTAGATTAAAATAAAATCATAAAAATCTATCATGTGCTGAAATACAGAAGGGTACAGACTGAAAATTTAAAACAAACTGTGCAAGTATGGCTTTGATATATATAAATTGTCAAACACAAACAAGAATGATGCCCAATGTTAATACTTCTTAAAATATAGTTGATGTGAAAGCACTTATTGTGCATCTTTATCTTCTGTATTGTTGTCGTAAGTGATGCTGGCATTCACAGTACTAAAGTAAGCATTATGTCAAAACCTCAATGCATCGGAGTGAAGTTAAAAATACTAGCACATGTCATTTTTAAAAATAACAACAGGTATTTGAACTAATACAGATGGTTACAAAGTCTCAATACATCAAGACTGGTATATGCCTACCATCATATGCAGCAATAAAATTTACTGATACAATTGCTGCATATTATTCATGCCTGCTGTTGGCAAAGCACAGCATGAATCAATACAATGATCGCAGAAATGGATACTTTGTCCTCCATTCTGGCAAAAATATGTCACATGCAAAAGGTTTCATATGATTTTCCACTCAAAATTCTGTTTTCATGCAGTACAATCACAAATATGGTACTTACTGAAGTTGGTTCTTTAGAAAATAGCTTTTACCTATGATCTGGTTAATTATGAATTATGGGCAAGTGCACTGAAATGGCATGGAAAAAGCTTCTAAAGATATTCCATCAACTGGAACAAATCGCTGTCAATTTAACAATATTGATTTATGCCCCGAATATCTATGATATTTGAGAATATCTACTTTTTTTAGTAGGTACAGTATAAGGAAATATTTCACAAGTGATGTGGAAACATTGTACTGTCACTAGCGGCAAAGCTACGAGTGACAATACAAAATGTTTCCACTTAATGAGTGAAATATTTCCTTATACCTAAAAAAAAAAAAACTATGGATTTTCTTTTATTATACATTTTTTAAAGTCAAAACCATTGATTTTCATGGATTTTATCCTCCATTATGTGCCAATAAGATTAACACTGCATTTCACTGATAAAAAGAAGTTCCGAAATTTTACAATAATTTTAGGACAGCGATTTATTTACAAATTTAGCTTGTGCATATAATGCTTCAAATTGTGCATTTTGTCAAATTAAAGACTGTTTTCATACAAAAATGAAGAAATTTTTATTTTCATTAGCATATTTCTTGCGCAAATAGATACCGTGAACATTGTTGGGGAACGGGTACTGTAGAAACACGACAGAACGGTTGTATCCAACAGAGTTCAGAGTGTAACATCATTAAAATACAGATTTTAATGATTGTGAGTTTACTTGTAAGAAGTTTGGTTCTTTAATTTTTATATTTCTGCATTCAAATGTGAAATTTTGTATAGTCTTGGCAAGCTTGCAGTTTATTTCAATTACAGATGCTGACCTAAAATTTTGATTGTTACTTAATTTCGGTGTGCAATCAACATTCAACAATGCCCAATTTCTCCACCATTTTTAGACTACTACAATTTTCTTACTATATTTAATCTGGAGTTTTTCAAAAACAAGAGTCCCTTGAAGGGACTGATGCTCTACTGGGTGAAAAGAATTTCCAAGAATTCAAGATAAGGCCATTTCTACTTTCTAACTGCTGAAACCATCTCTGATATTCTTCAACATAACAAGATTTTCAAATTAGCTGATGTGGTACACATACTGGATGTCACCTTGGCACAATTTTCATTTAGGACAATGTAGACATAATTAGAAGTCTTTTGTATACTGGATATTAGATCGGCACCAATTTCATTTAGGACCAGCTAGACATCACAAAAAGTCTTTTAGTGAAACCCCATGTTGATATGACCATCCATTCAGGAAGAGTAGCAATAACAAGATCTTTAAGATGGCTGCAATGGCAGCCATATTGGATGTCAGATCGACACCATTTTATTTAGTCCCAACTAGACATCATAAGAAGTCTTGTAGTGAAAACTCCATGCTGAAATGACCTTTATTTCATGAGATCAACACCATTTTCATTTAGGACCAACTAGATATCTTAAGAAGTATTTCAGTGAAAACCCCATAATGACATGGCCATCCATGTAGAAGGAGTAATGATAACAAGATTTTAAAGATGGCCACTGTGGTGGCCATATTCGACACTAGATCTGCACCATTTTCATTTAGGACCAACTAGACATCGTGAGAAGTCTTTTAGTGAAAACCCCATGCTGATATGACCATCCATTCTGGAGAAGTAGTGATTTTCAAGATGGCTTCCATGGCAGCCATATTGAACATCAGTCCGGCACAAGTTTCATTTAAGACCAACTAGACATCATACAATGTCTTTCAGTGAAAACCCCATGTTGGTATGACAATCCATTCAGGAGGAGTAGTGATAAGGATTTTCAAAATGGCTGCCATGATGGCCATATTGGATGTCAGATCAGCACCGTTTTCATTTAGGACCAACTAGACATCGTATGAAGTCTTTTTAGTGAAAACCCCATCTTGATATGACCATCCATTCAGGAGTAGTAGTGATAACAAGATTTTCAAGGAAGATGCTGTGGTGGCCATATTGGATGTGCGAGCAGCACCATTTTCTTCTAAGACCAACTAGACCATGGGGTGAATTTGTATGTTAAGTTTCATGGCAATCCTCCAAGTAGTTTAAGGAGTATCGACAACAAACTTGTGCTAACGGACGGACGTACGACAGACGACAGACAACAGACCATCCCATAAGCTCTTGTGGTCTATGACCAGTAGAGCTAAAACCATATACTATTTGTCAAAGAGTGTAACAGGTATACGATATATGATATGGATGACAAAGAATACTGAAGAGCAACATGTCATGTAAGTTCGGTCACTGACAATTTGCATGATTCATATAGAAACTAAAGATAACAAAATGTAATGCCTGAAGCCTACATTTTGTTGTTTGGGGTTCGTTTTTAGGCATTCTTTATGGTGCCTCCTCATTGTTTACGTAAATATATATTAGAGGGTCTACAGTCTTTACACATTTTAAGATCTAATCATCCTGATGGAGAGAGAGAGAGAGAGAGAGAGAGAGAGAGAGAGAGAGAGAGAGAGAGAGAGAGAGAGAGAGAGAGAATGAAAAAGCCTAAATATGGAAATATAGGTTTGAACAACATACATAAGGGCAGATATATTTTCTAAATGGGAAAAGAAAGTTCAAAAAAGAGATCACTACTGTGGTGATAAAAGTGGTATTGCCACTGTTGTGGTATCATTTTTCTCCAATTATATTTCAATATCTCATTATGAAATATATACAGAAATAATATATATTTCTGACCCAGAAACATGGTATCAAAGGCAACATAGGAACACGCAGCACAATTCTTTAATGCAATGATGCCTATTTGGTATGAAGAATGATGGACGACAGACCATCCTAAAAGCTCTTTTGGTCTATGACCAGTAGAGCTAAAAATGAGCAACAACAGACATCATTGCAAAAAAGTCTCCATCAAATTTACTATGGTGGCTGAAACACCAAATCCTTTCTATTAATTTTCTTGTGCATACTGCAGAATGCAACATGGTTTTGAAGTCTTTTTAATAGCACTGCTTAAACTATTCCATGTTTGAAAATGTGCAATTTTCCAAAACATAATGCATTCATTAAAAATGTACTTACCCTGGCATGGGTGGCATGGATTTCTGAAGCTGTGGGTGCATATCAGGAGTTTTGGAGTCTGGCTGTCGATTTTTCTGGTGTCGTAACAATAATAGCCTCCCTAACTCTTCACACCACATAGACAACAAACCTGAAAAAGATAAATTATCATAGTAAAAGTACTGGAAATAATGTCTTTAAATAATCTGCTTAAAATGATTATGACACCCCTTAACCATGACCATGTCCTGATAAATTACATCTATATGTGAAAAAATCCAAGGACGACAATAGCAGATAAAGCTACTGAACAAAAAATCCAACAAATTAAACTACGGTAGATCTGCCAGTAAGTGCATGCCTTTTAATACCTCCCACAAGATATGAAGTGCAGATTCAATTTTAAAGCAAAAATGGGGAGATAACTCTAAAGGTACAAATCTGACTGCTGAATTTTGGGACATGCTCTTTTCATGATACAAATGGCGACAAAGTTTCAAGAAATTATCTCAAATGGTTCTGGAGATATTAACTGGACAAGAGTGCGACAGATAGATGGACACAATTATTAATAAAAATGGGGATAACTCTGATCAGACAGACTCCTTATTTTACAAACATGTAATAGTCGGACAGGCAAGATGACTCCAGTATACCCAACCTAAACTACATTTGTGGGAGGTATAACAAAGAATCAAATATATGAACAAAGGGAAATCAATAGTAACCATTCCACATAACAAATGAACAAATGAAGTAAAATAAGTTTAGTGTGCTGTGGAGAAAATATGTAATTATATTAGTAGTAGAAAATAAGTATACAATGTAATTGTGTAGCAAGAAATTGTGCCCCCCACCCCACCCCTAAAAAAAGTTGTTTGATGGGAGTTTTGGGCCTCCACTGGGTCTGCCCCCCACCCCCCGCAGTTGCAGGGGTTGTTTGGGTGGCTGCTATGCCACCGATACAATGATAACTGAAGTAGCATAACATCTTTTACACAGCTAATTTTAAAAAAAATAAAGTTGTATAATTTATCAATGAAATTCAATAGTAAGCAACTGTTGTCTAGTAAAGAGCGTAATGTCACTAGGCAAATATCGACTTAGGAAGGATAAAAGTCATTTCAAATATGTACACAATTTCCTTCCAGTTATGAAACCACCTGAATAAATTCTTGTGGTTTCCTATTTGCACTACTGGTAATGTTTCTTTCACAGAATAGAAATAGAATTTGGTGTTAAGGCTACCTTTTTTTTTTTTTTAAATGCCTTTATGTGTAAACGTTATGTTGTAAAGCGCTTGGAGCTTTTTAAAAGAATAAGCGCTCTATTAAGTCATTATTATTATTATTATAATTATTATAAAAGCTTTCTGGTAGCATGTACATCCAAAGTTCTACTCTATTTTATTTGCCATTGATTAATCTGTACATGATACATTATGATTAAGCCAACTTCTGCAACTCCAAAGTGCAATAAATACTTTGGCAAATGTAATTTATTGTTTGAACTAAAAAAAAAATTCCCATGAATTATCTTCTATATCTAATGTATTTATGAAATGCATATAATATTAGCATATAATATTATTAACATAGACATGCAGAACCATATTAATATCTTTCACCCACTACATACTATTATCACATGACTGATCATTTGGATAATTACCTGGATGGCAAATAAACAGAGTTGAGCTGAGAGATATTTATTTGCTTATTATTAGTGAAACCAATTAAATCTGTCAAATCTCTTATGCGTGTGAATGATGCTTAAATTTTTAATCTGACATTATGATAATAAATATGCAAAACTTGATGCAGTTTTTTTTATTTATTCTCCACAGCTTCCAGAGTCAGCAGCATGATGTTTTGTATTTGTTTTTGTTGGTTTTAATGGCACTTTTAACACATTATTCGCTATATCATGTGACGAAATGGGACCTAATAGAATCAAACCCATGACCCTTGGATTTTAAGTCTGACGCTCTACCAACTGAGCTACCACGGCATATGATCTGGTGGGCTGACTGTAACAGGCCTAATTCCTGCTTTTGCTAAGTCCATATGTTTGCACATATTGGTGTCATGAACAAGTTGTCGTTTTGCCTACCTATGCCAAGCAATATTATAGAAGCCTGATTAGAAGGCCTTGGCTATATTATGCTCTATGTATGATGCCAAGCAATATTATAGAAGCCTGATTAGAAGGCCTTGGCTATATTATGCTCTATGCATGATGCCAAGCAATATTATAGAAGCCTGATTAGAAGGCCTTGGCTATATTATGCTCTATGTATGATGCCAAGCAATATTATAGAAGCCTGATTAGAAGATCTTGGCTATATTATGCTCTAGGTATGATGCCTATATATACGTACCGTATATAATCCGGGTCCAAATGCAAACAACATAGACCCTGATCTGCCGTCACATAATGCGCTGGCAGATCAGGGTCTATGTTGTTTGTTTTACTGATTAGTCCTTACAAACTGCATAGACCCAGACCTGCTGGTACATTATGCGATGGCAGATCTGGATCTATGCAGTTTGCAGTTGATATCTGATTGTACACAAGTATATACTGTAGTCAAAACTATCTGACTCTGAGTTTGGCTGTCATACAGTGCTTTGCATGGTACAATGGCCCTCTATCCTCCAAGTGTAAAGCAAAAGTTTGCAAAATACGAAAGTAAAAAAAGTTGAATTTTCGTGTTTACTTTCATCACAGAGGTATATAGAGCATGATATCCCATATTAGTATGTATTGTGAACTACTTAAAAGTTGCACTGCAGTTCCAAACAATTTCTGTTCTGAGTTACTTCCCATCTGCATTGCTCTTGATTGTGAGAGTTCTATTTTGAGATAACCCCCCATAAAGCTTGTCTACCATGCTGTGTTCTGACTTGCTATTTGGTGTGACTGACTAACAAGCTACATGAAGGTGGCTCTAAACAGCTCTTTCTTTTGTGGCAGGTCAAACATGGGTCAGATTTCTAAGCAGGTTCTGCTGGGATTGTTTACATTTGAAGTGCTGCCCCATGTTTCAGGTTGCACATTGATATAATTGTGTCTTGATAGATATCCCACTGATAAACCAAAACCACAATCCAGATACAACACATTTACTGGGTATCCAACTTTACAGGCCCTTTCATCATGCAGACAAATGGAAGACTGTATAACATAACTTAATGAATAATGCCACCTGCATCAAATTTCAAATGGGATATTACAATGGTATTTTAAAAATGTATCTGCCACAAGTAACTCCAGCACAAAAAAGATTCAATGTGGTACCCTGTCTTTGGATTCTAATTACTGATAAATCTTGAGAAGTCAAATAATTTTAAACCTTTTCATAAAAAAAAAAAACAAAAAAAAACATGCATACACACTAACTAGTGTATGAAAGAATGCAACTTATATTAACTTACTTATATTAACTTAAAGTGGCAATGATTGCTAAACAGCTTATAACATGCTTTCCATGTAAGGCACAGTGGCCATGTGTTTAACATACTGGACTCTTTACCAAATGAGTGTAGATTCGAATCCTACCATGAGATCAGCCCAGGTCAGCTACTGTGGTGTGCCCTTAGGCAAGGCACTTACTTCACTCTAATTGCCATGGCACTAAATAACCTAGTTGTGTTGCTGTGCTATAAAATACCAAACCAAATCCAAGTTCTGTGCAAAAAATGTGTTTTCTTGCATGTAAATAGATATAAAGTTGAATAATTTTTCAAAACCATGCCTGCCTAGTATTGCAGTAAAGGTCAACATTAAATGTGTCCAAAATGGAGAAAAAGAATTTCAAGCTTGGGTATCGATATGAAAAATCTGAAATTTATATGCAAAACAGTTTAAGATTTTGAAATGCATGCATTGTCACTTAAACAAAAAAACATCATGGGTGGATCCAGGAATATCGTTTAGGGGGGGTGTAAACAAGAAAGCATGGGGTCTGTGGAATGGAACCTCATGTAGGGACCTAGGGATCAAAGCCCCCCTTCCCTGCTTCGGCATTTTAAGCATTTCTTGGGCATAATTTTAACTATCTAACTGTAAAGAAAACTTACTATAGGAAACATTTCATGCTCATTTGGAGGGGGGGGGGGAGAGGAAGCACCACGGGGAGCCCCTGAACATGACCCATTCAAATCAAACTCTTGGCAAATCCTTAGTAATATCTTACTCTAGAACTCTTTTAACACTTCTACATTAGAAAGGTACCTTATTAGTTGTGTCTGCTCTACAAATAAGGCTTGTCAAAAATGTGAGAATATTGGAAGAAAAAAAAAGGAAACTAGTCATCGCCTGTGATTGATCGACTCCAAGTCTTTCTAGCATGGTGGCTAATAATATTGAAAAGTAAGCATATGCATTTCCAGTCCTAAGCAGAAGGAAGTTCATTTCTGATAGATGGAAACCTATAAAAGTCACAACCTTGTTTCAAAGAAATAAATTACTTCTGATTGATACATTTCAATATCAATAGCAATATCACATTATAAGTTGAGTAATTCATCATGAATGAAGAATGCACCATCTCTTTTATTTTATTACTAGCTAGACAACTAAGTCAGATCCGAGAGATTGAGAGAGAAGCAAGTCAACATGGTAAATGACAAGAAAGCTGCAGTAGTGCAATGCAGAATTCCCACCTACACAGAGACTGGCAGGAAGAAAAATGCAACACACCAATGTGAAAATGAAAATGAAGCCAAGTCACAGGAGTGCAAAATACATGCCTCCCTCATGTTTTTAAATCTACATTTTTCACTACTGTTGCAGATTTTCTACATTTATGACATGAAAATAATAATGTGCCAACCTCTAATTGGGCAGATGTACGTACATTAGTTTATATACAGTATAATCAATCACATTGTGAATGGTTCCATTAACCTAGATTATCTACAAAAGGTACAACAACTTTAGATATAGGACACAATGGTGTTCAGGAAGCTGATGATCAGAAACTGTAATTTTATTCCATGATTGGTATTTGTACTATATTCTTCAATATTAGATCATAATGGCTTGCCTTGCTCTTGGTAAAAGTGACCTAGCTTTCACGAATAAAATTAAATTTGTATCACTAATTATCAGTTTCAAGGACATTTGCTGGTAGCCATTTAGATGTGTGCAATATATCTGTTGCTCTCAACAACTAAAAAAAAGGGAAAAACAAAATGCTTAGGTAGAAGAAAAAAACTTTCTGCACTGAGAAGTGTATAATTTATGAAAACAATATTATAAACAAAGCATGGACCTGCATGTCAAGTCTGTGATAAAAGCATTGCTGAAAATCTTGAACCAAAATCGTAACTGTTGATGACGCTGATGTTGGAAAAGTGACTCCTGTGTCTTGCTTCCCACTAAAACAGGCTTGACAAAAAATGTAAATTGTTATATAGTATCATAATTTTTTGAACATTTTTACAATTTTACTATTATTATAAGTACTGTTTACATAAGAAACTGATCAATAAACAATAATTTCACCAGTCTTAATCTGTACTGCTTCTTCAAGTATTACCATGATGTTGTTGTTTTGTTGTTATTATTATTAGCTATTGCCACCACCACTACTACTTTATTTCTATCCTTTGTTTACAGAGCCTTGGTAGCTCAGCTGGTGGAGTGTCAGAATCATTATTTCAAAAGGTCACATGTCTGATACCCACCATGCCAGCTTGTGTCAGCTGCCTTGGTGTGTCCTTGTGAACGACACTTAGCTCCCCTTTCTTTGCCAATAATATGCTAACAGTGCTTTTAAAAACCAACCTGTGTTATCTTTCACCTTTTTTTGGAAGCTGTGGGTAATGCAAAAAACGGAAGCAACAAACTAATAGCTGCATAGACATACATTTCAAATGAGATCAGAACTTTCACCTACATACACTTGTCTACCATACTTTTACCTACATACACTTGTCTACCATACTTGTGGAGGAATTCTCAACATACAGATGTATGATCTCATTCTTACACAATTCTGTGTGCTATGGTCAATTTCTTCACTCAGAGATAAAATGCAAGAAAAATGTTTGAAAGCTGTATTTACATTTTCCTCCTGCCTAGACTTCAGTGAATTGCAATAAAAGAAAAGTAACTTCTTTACCTCCAACAGAACAACCATTATTACTATTACAAATAAAGCAGATACAGATTCAATTGTGGTGCACATTGTAACAGCCACTGAAAAGAACAAGCCAAGATCTATATTTGCACTCTGAAGAACACCAGCACATATACTGATGCTTTTATTAATGTGGTTAACAAATAAAATTACCAAACTTGTCCTTATATATTTAAAGCAATGCCAGTTCATATTATAATTCTTTCGTAGTACAAGGACAATATACAGTATATACTTGCGTATAAGCTGATACCAACTGCAAACTGCATAGACCCAGATCTGCCGTTGCATAATGTGCTGACAGATCTGGTTCTATGCAGTTTGTAAGGACTAATCAGTAGAACAAACAACATAGACCCTGATCAGAATCTATGTTGTTTGCATTTGGACCCAGCTTATATGCGAGTATATACATTAATAGCAATTTTTCTCAAGTCCATATAC
This sequence comes from Margaritifera margaritifera, assembly GCA_029931535.1. Lineage (NCBI taxonomy): Eukaryota > Metazoa > Mollusca > Bivalvia > Unionida > Margaritiferidae > Margaritifera > Margaritifera margaritifera. The sequence goes on from JAQPZY010001659.1 coordinate 4,907,801, forward strand.
TCTATGATGGAAAGGTGTTGCCTCATTGGTTAGCATGCTAAACTCGTGACCCAAAGGGTGCTGGTCTGAATCATGTCCAGATCAGGCTGCTGTGGCGTAGGAGTCACTGGGCAAGGCACTTTACTCCAATATTGCATCCTTATGCTATAACTTTTCATGCATTATTGTGCTGTTGAAGACCAAACCAAACCTAACCGAATGACTAAATTGAATACCATTATGACTCTTTTTAATATTAACCTGATGTACTTCCAACATTTCAGAAAATCCAGTTCTAGGATTAATTATTTGACGAAAAAGATTAACCACAGATGCGAGCACTCTGATGGCAATAAATGGTAGTGGCGATGGGGGAAGAGAAATATTTCTTTCTGAAAGTCATTTGGTTGAAAGCATCAAGTCTATGTGTTCCTACACATGTCTATGATTTTATCTCTAAAGGTCCACGTAACAATCTGTTGATAACAAATAAAATCTCCAACTTTGGGTTTTATCACATATTATTTAGGGCAGTGCTTATCAACCTTTTTTTGCTGTGACCCTAAATTGGTCACCAACAGGACCTTCTGACCCTCAGGTTTATGATGTGATTTCTTCTGATGACCCTTCGCGACCGTACTGAGGGCCCAACCTCACCCCCCAGCCACCCGATTTATGTCGAGACCTGAGGATGGGAACTGCTGATTTAGGGCCACAGTTGAATCATAATAAAAAGATTACATTGGATACAGTGTCTGCCTATATATTATACAAATCTAAGCATAGTTTTTACACAATCTGTTTTTGAGCAAAAGATTAGCTAACGACAACAATCTTCTTGACGCACATAACTTAATCTTATTAAATTATTTGTTTGAAAATGTGTCATGTTAAAATGATAATGTCACTCCTAGAGATTTCCCCAAATGTCTGCTTTTAAAAATGTGCGGGTGAATGACCCCATCAAGGTTGGCTCAGCAGTCCTCCAACTATTCTGCCCACACCAGATAAGAACTGTCCCTATTCATTCATTGAAGTTATAACTACATATAGATTTAAACATAAGAGTTGTGTGGTAAAAGAACTTCTGATGAATAAGGGCAGAGTTTATTCCTCTAATACTTTTAAATTTCCTGTAGTGCATGAAGTTGATGATTTCTTATCTATGTCAACGTCCATGTCTCCATATCACCTCTTTGTACTATTAGCAGTATATTCATCTGTCTGTCCATCTACATCTACTCTTAGCCAGTGTTGCACCTAGGATCCCAAGGTCAGGGGACAGTGTCCCTCACCCTCCAGATTTGGGAGACGCACAACATCTTCAAGGGACAAAGGAAAATTGTAGTTCATAATGCACTAGAAGTGCTAAAACAATGAGATAATCTTTTTTGCTTTGACAGTTTTGCCATCTTAACTTTCTCACATTTTTCTTGGACATTTACATTATTGCAATAAACGTTTTATCATGTGATAAAGTAACTCATGAATACATTAACATGTTTGAATATCTGGTTAACCTGAAATGAACTGCACCATGGAATTTTCCATTCTGGATCTTGCTCACGTTTAACTTTTGTGTTCACTCATCATCTACTAGCATTTATTATAATAAATACCCGTGTTTTCTTAATTACTTTTCTTTTAAAAGTATAAAATCATGAATCAAATGAGAAATTGTGTATTTGCAAAATTTAGTACCTTTTTTCATTAATTCAGCCTGAGAAAAAAGTTAAATCTTCACTGCCGTAGGTATGACTTTAACCTTGAAAATATGTTACAATAAAAATGGCAAAGACTTTAGTAACTTGGTCAACTACCATAAACCTTTAATGTTTTCATTGCCATATTCAATGTTTTGAAATGGATTTTCATTGTCATCTTGCAGATTTTATCACTTTTAGTGACTTTAGCCATAAAGATATGGATGCACATCTGCGAAGGAAAAGTGTAAGCATGTCCCCCCCCCCCCCCCCCCGACAAAAAAGTGCGCACAGGAACAAGATTTGGGGGACATAGGACAAAAAATGTTGGGAAACCTGTGAACCCGTGCTCTAGGTGCAACACTGCTTAGCAATACATTTATCCAACAGTCTAATCCTACCACCCATCCATTTTAATATACTTGATTCCATCTGCACCCTTGAACAAACTATTCATCACATACAGCAGGGCGCTAAAATGTGGTTGATCACATTCACACCTTTGGAACCCTGTGTACCTTTCTCATTTTGCTGGTAATCTGCAACTGATATTGTTTCATTTTGGTACAATACACATCTGATTTGTCTCATTTTGGTACAATACACATCTGATTTGTCTTATTTCCATTAAATCTGTGTGACTTTGTGTAGTTTCTTTTCCTACAGAATGTCACTAACACCAGCAAAAAGTTGTACAGATTTACAGTCAAAAAGAGAATCCAAGCTTACTGCATTGCAAAGTGTCTTTTTTAAAAATCAATAATATGAAGGACACATAACAGCATAGATATATACAATACAGTTCATTTGAAGGGATAAAGCAACTGGACATTGTTTATTGTAGAAACAAACAATTTGAAACTTAAATGTACATAAAATAAATCTGTTTTTTAAGCCAGTGCTGCATTAATTTGTTTCCATCTGTTTCTTATTTTTTTTCTGCCTTGTAGTTGAATAAAGTTATGTAAAATAAAGCTTGATATGTTTGTAGAACATAACATGAAATTAAGTAATAGTTTTTACAATAGGACAATGAACAAAAAAAAATATACAGTATAGAGGTTTCTGACTGCTCATTACAGAGTGTGCGAAGAGGTGTTACTGACATTTCCATTTTGAACAATCTACTATAATCTACTATTTGTACAGACTTTTTTTGATGAATGATCTTGAACTGAAAACATAGTAACCATATATCATCTGTAGCTCTGAAAGGTAGCAAATTGATCTAATTTCAATCATCATATTGGTAATTCTGATTTAGTGCAACATATTTCTCCATGAATATCTTGTAGAAAGGTTTTGATACTTTTTCATGTTTTCATAGTACATGTATTTCATAATATTTGTTCAATGGGTTTTCAAGTTTTTGTTTATTTTTTTTTTACAATATTCTTCTAACCCCTAGGTATAGCATCAAGAATTCCATGCAATTTCATAAAAGATATATTGATACATGCATTATAATTTTGTTTGAATTCTGCATAAGAGAAAGTTACCATTGGCACTGACTATATCATCAATAAAAAGAAAATAAACTTTGAACACCAGTTTTTATACAAGACAGTTGTACCATTTACTTTTATATACTTGTTGTAGTACTATGGCATGGGTAAGATACCTTCATGAGTTGTGGTGGAATAATCATCTTGTTCTGATCATATAAGAAAAGAATTCTTCCAAAATGTTATAAATTCATGGAATATTTTTTGTAGAGCTTGTTTCTTTAGAAAGAGGATTTTATCAACTCCAATTTGTTCTATTGTATTGGTTAATAAGAGGTTTCCATGGAGCATAACTGAAAGGATCAGTCATTCCATGAGAGTTGGAGAACTCAAGAGAAAGATTGCAACCTTTGTTTATGTTGTTCACAGCTATCAAGGTCCATTTATTCAACATACTCCTCCATGTTTCTTTGCGTACAATGATTGGACCCAAATGTAAGGTCAAGAAAGGAATACATTTCTCTTATCAAAATAATCTCCCTACACCTAGACTAAAATGAAACAGTATGTATGTATGTATGTATCTACCGTATATACTCGTGTATAAGCTTAGTCCAAATGCAAACAACATAGACCCTGATCTGCTGTCACATAATGTGCCAGCAGATCAGGGTCTATGATGTTTGTTCTACTGATTAGTCCTTACAAACTGCATAGACCCAGATCTGCTGGCGCATTATGCGATGGCAGATCTGGGTCTAAGCAGTTTGCAGTTTGTATCGGCTTATATGCGAGTACATGTATGTATGTACCATATATACTCGTGTATAAGCTTGGTCCAAATGCAAACAACATAGACCCTGATCTGCTGTCACATAATGCACCAGCAGATCAGGGTCTATGTTGTTTGTTCTACTGATTAGTCCTTACAAACTGCATAGACCCAGATCTGCTGGCGCATAATGCGATGGCAGATCTGGGTCTAAGCAGTTTGCAGTTTATATCGGCTTATATGCAAGTACATGTATGTATGTATGTATATATGTATGCATATATGTATGTATGTATGTATGTATGTATGTATGTATGTATGTATGTATGTATGTATGTATGTATATATGTATGTATGTATGTATGTATAGGGTTTAATGACACATCAGCAAAATCCTGGCTATATAGTGCCAAGGAAGTTTAGATATCCACAAAAAAGAATACAAAACAACGATAAAAGCTTAAAAGGGTAAAAGCCTTAAAATACAAAGTAATTTTTAATAAAATATATAAACTGCATTTTAAAAAAACAGTCCAATACCTTCTTAGTTGCAACATCATCATGGGACGCATCCCACGGCAAAATAGTTACCTCACTCAGTTGTCATTTACAACATGCAGGAGGGTGCATCAGGTACATTCTACATTCCTGAGCTCAAAACACAAATATCCATCATGACAGGGATTAAATTCTAACACACCAGTTTCCTCTTTTATGTGCTGATGTACCTTTATCAATCAATCAACCATTTTTCATTAAGATGAGTCTTTTTGGTTTGTCTTTTTTGAGGGAGTCAAAAGAAATGGGTCACAAGAAACATTATCACACTTTTCAATTAAAGTAATCATTCCATATTGAATTGTTGATGAAAGTTGTTAAATTTATTATTCAGACCTCATGTATAGACAGTATGACCCATCTCTTATATTATCGGCACTATACATATATATTCCCAATGACCGATTATTGCTCTATGATATGGGGAAACTGGGCAACATCACAAGTAGACAGGATTTACAGACTCCAAAAATAAGGCAGCATGTGCCATTTTAGATGCATCCCCTGATGATTCATATGATAGCGAATCTGCTAAACTTAAATGGCAAAAAAATTCACCAAAGGATTGATCTTCAAAGAGCAGACTTTGTATATAACTGTGTTCATGGAATTGCACCAAAATACCTCCAAGACAATCTTCAATTTACTTCCATACAGTAACAATTCAGATTTAAAATTAAAATGGTAAACCTTTATGAATGTCAACCAAAAATTGAAAAATTCAATAAATGTTTTTATGCGATTAACTTCCTCCTCGTGAAAAGACAGCTGAAAATTAATAAGAATTCAAACAACAGTTTTTAAAACATGCATGAAGAATACAAATAAATTGTCTATGCCTAAGTTGATATCATGTAATAAAAGTTGAACTTATTAGAAAGACAACAATTCACTTGCTAAGTACACCATACTTAGTTCTAACTTATATACAAATTATATTCCTTCATGTTGATTTATTTTAAACCATGCTTTAAGTTTGTATTTTTCAATTCTCACTGGGGAGCCAAGGTAAGGTCGCAGATCCAATATAGGTCCAGGTCAGCATGGGTCAGAAGCCTTGGTGTGTCCTTGGGAATGGCACTTAGCTCCTATTTCCTCGACATATTATTGCCAATAATGTGTTAAAAAGTGCCATTAAAACCAACAACAACAAAAATAATTCAATTTCTCTTTGTTACTTTTTTACTCGAGATGATGAGCTATAAATAAAGTACATGTATTATTGTTATTATTATTACTATTTCTTTGAGTAATAGCAACCAGAATTTGTTTCAATTTTAGATATTCATTAGTTCCTGCATTTACTGACTACAATAATTACGATAAACCCATCCCCAACTTTTACAAAACTTGTGTTCAATTTTTATTATTAATAGCCTCTTGCAACGACAAGTCCAACCTCCCACTGATCAAACTAGATTTGTGTTTGTAAAACACTCATGTCGAAAGTGCAGACATGCAGACCAAAAACTGTAGACGTGCAGACAAAATAATACAAGTTCTAACAAAATTTTAAATTTGAAAATTAAAAAATATTTCTAAAATTGTATGAAAATTTAATCAGGTAATCTACACATGCATACAAACATGCGTACCAAATTTCATTTGTTCACCTAAAGTGGTTTAGGTTTACTCTTGCAAACAAGTTTTTCGTTAAAAAAAGTCGAAGTCCAAAATGTTTAAGAATAGTAAAAACTTTAAAATATAGCTGAAATGGCCTAAAAATCTAAACAGGCCATCTTCATATAATACAAATACAAATAAACCTACCAAATTTCATTTGTCTATAACACTTGTTTATCTCAACTGGTTTTTGCTTAACGATGCTAACAAGGTTGGTATCAAAACAAATGAAAAAAAAGGTATAAAAAATGTAAACAATTGAGAAATGACTTTCGTAGCCTGAAAATCAAATGAGGTCATCAACATATGAATACAAACAGGCCTACCATATTTCCTTAGTTTACCTCAAGTAGTTTTTACTTACTCGTGCTAACAAGGTTTTTCTCAAAACTGTTGAAGTCCAAAAAGTTTACAAATATGTAACAAATGGAAAAATTGATGTAATGGCATGTAAATCTAATCTTGTCATTTTCATATGCAAGCCAAATTTAAAAAGGCCATGCACGCTCAAAGGGTTTAAATGGCTAATGCTTGTGCCCTATTCTCTATATATAACTTATACTGCATCAAATGATAGGTGCATGGAGATAAGCAATCTACTTCACTATTATATATATATATATATATATATATATATATATATATATATATATATATATATATATATAGATCAATTATGTGTGATCACTCAACTCTTTACCTTAATGTTACCTGCCAAACTCTTCAACTCTCATATATAAATTAATTATCTACAGAGTAACTGTATTTTATTACTACATAATCCAGGTATAATAAATATTTCTTACCCTGTGATGCATGGAGGTGCCATTTGAGAAGAGTAGTTAAATACTAGATAACATTGCTCAATGCCTAGCCAATATTGCTACATGATTTCCCCCACTTTATTTTTAGAAACTGCCAGCACACTCCTATTTACTCTTCCCAGAGGTCAAAATTCGGAATCTTGGCCCTTCTTTGTATGCAGTGATGTACAGCTCTCTTACCCAAGTCACATAACTGATTCTAAAATTATTGAAATCCTACCAGCCTTTTGGCTTAAAATAAGTAATCAATCCTAGGACAAATATGGTTTCTCAATGAAGGTAAGAAACAATCTGGAACATGTAAAAAAAAAAAAGTCTGTGTGTGTTGGGGGGGGGGGGGGGGGGGGGGGGGTAAAAAGTAAAAACTCATTCTATATCCTGACAAATGTATCAGTGTCCTTTCATAAAATTATTTTCTTTTTGTCACTATTTTTTGGTGTGGACACTGCAAATAAATCGAGTTTTCCTTTGATCTCCCAACAGCTGTAATACAACAGCATCAACAAATTAGAAAAAAAGAAAAGAAAAAGAAATTTTATATTAGCAGTAAGTATTAAGTAAATCAAGTTTACAAAGTGCTATAATGATTCCAACTGGAAGACAGATGAATTATTTTTATTATTATTATTATTATTATAGTAAAACCTGTCTATATTGGTGCTCAAGGAATCAAATAATTTGTCCGTTATTGACAGATGTCCTTTATAAAAAGATTACAAGAATCATAACATAAGTATTAAAAGCAACCCACGAATATCCTCTTTTGTCAGCAAGTGTCACTGTATTAATTATTAAAATTTTCATTTCTTTACATCACCTAGAAGTTAAGTTTGCCTGCCCTAATTGGGCTAGCGTGGCTATGTCCAAAATGTCTAGTAATGTATTGTGTACTTATTCAAACACCCCTTGTGGGCACAGAGATGTAGAATAGGCCCAACCCACTGTCCTGCATGTCATAAGATGAAACTAATGGAGGTGGAAGCCATAATGGTCCAGTGCAGGTTCAAATCTGGGATCAGCTTGGTCTGCTTATGTGGTGCATCCTTGGGCAAGGCTCTTTGCTATAATTAATTGCCTTGGCACTAAATAATAACCTACTTGTGTTACTGTGTGTAAAACACCAAAACAAACTTTGATTAGGATGTCATATGAGCTTAATTACATCAAACAGGAATTTCAGATGGGTGTCAATTTATCCTTTAAATATGATCATATCTGCCTTTGTGTATATGCTCACAACATAGATCCAGACCTGCCATTGCATAATGTGCCAGTTTGTATCTGTTCATATCCAGTTTGTTATGATTAATCAGAAAAACAAACAACACAGACTGTGAACTGCCAGTGCATAATGTGACAGCAGATCAGGGTCTATGTTGTTTGCAGTTGGACCCAATTTGTCTGCGCCTGTATACAGTAACATGGACCTAAGTGCAGACAGTGTAGACCCTTGTCTGTTGTCACATTATGTTGCTGGCATATCAGGGACTAAGCTATTTTTCTACTTTTGATTTTGAGTGAACAATTGAAACACAAATCTGTCAGCACATCATATGACGGCAGATCTGGATCTATCCTGTCTGCATTTGGATGTGTCCTATATATGTATATACAGTACATTTCAGCCTCAAAAATGAGGTATAAATCAACAGTGCACTTCAGAGTGGCACCAAATTGTCAGCAAATTGTATTTGCGCCTGCCCTACCCTCAGCTGGGAAGCAGTGGAAGTATAAAAAGATTCGATTTTTTAAAATAATCTTGAAAATAAATGTTTTGCATCATCCCAAACAGCCCTATGTCCTTAAGGAACCACTTAGGGTACAGGAGCGTGATGTCAAGATATTTAATACATGTACAACAATTTTTTTTATAATTTGTTTTTTAATGATTCTTTATTTTTGGATTATATCATCTATTTATCTAAATAATATAGATGGCATTATCTAGGAATGAAAAATCATGGATACAACACCATAGTTGTTATGTTGAGTACCTAATGTCAAGCTATTTACCAATGGCATCAAATCGACTGACAACCACCAGAACTGAGATAAACATGCCTACTCATTAACATTAAATTTTCTGTTGAAGTGAACTTTTTTATCTAAAATTATATCACCTTATTAAAAAAGCCAATACATTTTTTTTCTCACCATTATCTTTTATTTTATATACTTTCCAAAATTAAAACATCTTTACCTTTTGTCTTGTCTTTGTATTTTATGCGTATTTTAAAGGGTTTATCTTCCCAAAGTTTTTGTACAATTATTTACATTTACAATTTTAGAACTGAAGTTTTAATCAGTACCATAATTCCATGTTGATGTGCAATTACACCCTTAATACATACACACACTACTTTATTAAAGGTATATTTCAAATGATAGTCCAAGTTTCATGCAATTTGGATGAAAAATAAGGAAGTTATTACACACTGAATTTATACATGTTATAAACTGCAAACTACCCAGGTGTCTACCCATTAGGGCTGCAGACATAGCCTTAGACAAGCTTAGCACAAAAGTTGTCATTACGGGTACATAAAAGATCACACACTACCCCAGACAACAATTCCCTAGTCCAACTAGCATGGACAAGACAAAATCATTGTTGGCTTAGGTACATTTCATGCAAGTACCCTACATTTACATAGAAGAAAGTACAGAAGTTTGAATTTTGAATTTGAAGACTCTATTCCCCACATCTTCCTTATTGGGCTAGTAGGACAAAGTCACATTTGTCAACCCCTGGGCAAGACTGGATTAGCAGCACATTGGAATTTCAATGAATGAACGAACGAACGAATGAACGAACGAACGAACGCATGCATGCATGCATGTATGTATGTATGTATTAGTGTTGAATGGCACCTCAGCACAATGAGGGATCATATTCAGTAGTATCCCTTTAATTTGATAGGTGGCAGCACAGAACAAAGCAGTCTAACATTACTTGTGGTTTACTTCCTGCTTTACAAACAAACACAGAATCGATAGCATCTTCATCTTGCTTTAAAAAAGTCTGAATCTTACGGATCGTGGAGTAAAAAAACCCAAAAAAACAAGGAGCCAAGTTATCTGGCTGAAAGAAGGAGTTACTCGATTGGTAAGCAAATATTAAGAATAACGTTGTCGACAATGGAAAATCACATATTCTGATATCTGCATAAACAAATTTAACACATACAATTACCTTTGTGATTCTTTTCTATATATATATATTTTCAACAGATGCATTTCCTTAAAATTATAAAATCCATGTACCATTCAATGATTTGTAGTGAACAATTCTTTCGATATTTAGTGGGTGGGGTAATTTAGTCTTTAAACATGCCTTAATTTTCATGAAAATATTAATTTTCATTTTAAACAATTTTTTTCTTTTTTGTTCCTTTTTTAGTTTCTTTCTCTCTAATGTATCAAACATTGATAAAAGTTACAGAGTGATAGTTTGCTATTACTACAGATTCAAATGAAGAAGTGGTGATTGGTTAATTATACTTTGTGTAATAAGACAAGCATTCACATTTTATTAGACTACTAGACCAACTGTAAAACTGTTATAAGTGGTTAGTTTTATTGTAGAGATTATTGTTTTAATGCTATAAATATTCAGAATAAATCATATTTGTGCATTTTTAAATTTGATATTGTGACTATAATTTTTTTTTTCATATCCCAGTAACTTTTGTGTTTCCAGTTCAAATGGAAGTTATTTTATGACGAGATAAACAAACAGTATTTAAAATAATTTGACTTAAGAACAAGCAATTTCAGCAGGATTTAAAATAATAAAAAAGAGGTCTATTTGTACAGATATTTCTGTTTTATTTATTGATTATTGAATTTTTATATTGTTACAGAAGGCATAACTTTAAATGAGATTTTAAAAATAATTTTGGGTTAAGACTATCAGAGAATTATTATCTTTATCATGAAGACTATGCCTTCTTATTTAAAATGGGTTTATTGATTTGATATTAAGCCCATACATTATGCTCTTACTGAATTTTATTTTGATTTGGTTTCACAGCCCTTCAACACATTCCAGGTTATATAGAACAGTTTCCAAGTGAGAGGTCTAGGAGGAATTTGGGACTTCCTTAATAAAAATTGTGATAAGAAAATGAAGTTAATAGCATTAAATTTTCATATATACTAGGTTGGCGTTTAAGTTTCAACAGAAGGAGTCCAAAATTATTAAGATATACTGTTTTTATTAACTTAAAAAAACGTAGTACATCTTTTGATTCACCTCAAAATAAAATAAGACATTACTTGTTTTCATTGATGCATACATTATGAATCATGCATTCTTAAGGATAATACAAGATCTAAAATTTGTTCTGGTGAATGATTAATTCTGAGTAAGAACCAAATATAGGGACAGGGTTTTTGTGGCTACACCTATTGGAAAGATAACCAAATATTGGGACAGGGTTTTTGTGGCTACACCTATTGGAAAGATAACTCGCTATGAAATCTTTCATAGTGGCTACATGGTGCCAAATAAAAGTAAAGTTCTAAAAATGTAAAACATGAAGAATTGCACAGAAATTAAGGACGATAGACCTTTCCAAACAGATGTAAAAATGAAGTACAACAAGATAAAATATAAAAAGTAAAGAGGTTAAAATTGTGTAAAAGGTGTATTAAATAAAAGATAATGGTAACACATTAAAACATATGGTCAAAATTTCACATAGGCAACAGACTGACAGCCAGTAGTAAATAGGTGGAGTTTGGAGTTTGAAAATTTTTCCTCTTAAGTGGCTGATCACCACTTTGTGCTCCCATCCCATCAGTGCAATTTTTTTTCTGCATTCCAGACAACTAAATATGACTGATTCAGCCCACTTTTAATACATTCAGCCTCTAAAAGACATAGCCACCATATGAGATCAATAATGAACGGAACTGATATTGATTGTAACAACAAGAAAACAATTAGCCCGTTTTCTATGCATCCCAACACAGGTAGCTATTTGTTTATTGTAATACTTGGCTTCACAAAAGAAAACACCCAGAATGAAACCCATCTTTAAAGATACTCAAAGGACCACAAATTTGTGTCCTTTCTTCACTAATATCTTTTATTCTGGGGTTTATAATGTAAATGAAATTTAAAACAAGGGCTCGCATATGTTATGCTTTTTGAGCAGGTATCCTTTAAATGGAGATGTCTGTTAAAAAAGATTTTACTGAATTAATTGATTCAAAATACATACGGATGTACCTGTCTGTTAACCAATGACATTTTAGACAATTCACATCAAAACAATACAAAATCAATATCCAACTGAGAGAAAGTGGCACATTTGGAGAGAGAATGGATGAATAAAGTCCCTTCTTTATTAAATTGTCCAGAATCATACCCCTGCAGTATTAACTTAGCCTCAGCCATATTGCTTTAACCCTTTCTCAGACCAACCCTTTGGCAAGACAGGTGGTCTCTCAACAGACGTCATTGTATATTGTAACAAAATGTATCCATGTATTAACAGTCTGGAATTAAATGATAGGTGATTTTCCAAAACTGGTTTTCAAGCTGTATATTACATTAACTATCCTTGGCACAGAGGACATGTGCTTCTCCAATACACCTCTGATGCTATGGGCTCAAGTATCAATAATAAGTGCTCAGATGCTATGGGCTCAAGTATCAATAATAAGTATTCTGAATCTGATGCAATGGGCTCAAGTATCAATAATAAGTACTCTGAATCTGATGCAATGGGCTCAAGTATCAATAATAAGTACTCTGAATCTGATGCAATGGGCTCAAGTATCAATAATAAGTACTCTGATGCTATGGGCTCAAGTATCAATAATAAGTACTCTGAATTTGATGCTATGGGTTGAAGTATCAATAATAAGTACTCTGAATCTGATGCTATGGGTTCAAGTATCAATAATAAGTACTCTGAATCTGATGCTATGGGCTCAAGTATCAATAATAAGTACTCTGAATCTGATGCAATGGGCTCAAGTATCAATAATAAGTACTCTGATGCTATGGGCTCAAGTATCAATAATAAGTACTCTGAATTTGATGCTATGGGCTCAAGTATCAATAATAAGTATTCTGAATCTGATGCAATGGGTTCAAGTATCAATAATAAGTACTCTGAATCTGATGCTATGGGCTCAAGTATCAATAATAAGTACTCTGATGCTATGGGCTCAAGTATCAATAATAAGTACTCTGAATTTGATGCTATGGGCTCAAGTATCAATAATAAGTATTCTGAATCTGATGCAATGGGTTCAAGTATCAATAATAAGTACTTTGAATCTGATGCAATGGGTTCAAGTATCAATAATAAGTACTCTGAATCTGATGCTATGGGCTCAAGTATCAATAATAAGTATTCTGAATCTGATGCTATGGGTTCAAGTATCAATAATAAGTATTCTGAATCTGATGCTATGGGCTCAAGTATCAATAATAAGTGGTCAGATGCAATGGGTTCAAGTATCAATAATAAGTACTCTGAATTTGATGCTATGGGCTCAAGTATCAATAATAAGTACTCTGAATCTGATGCTATGGGCTCAAGTATCAATAATAAGTGGTCAGATGCAATGGGTTCAAGTATCAATAATAAGTACTCTGAATTTGATGCTATGGGCTCAAGTATCAATAATAAGTATTCTGAATCTGATGCTATGGGTTCAAGTATCAATAATAAGTATTCTGAATCTGATGCTATGGGCTCAAGTATCAATAATAAGTACTCTGAATCTGATGCAATGGGCTCAAGTATCAATAATAAGTATTCTGAATCTGATGCAATGGGTTCAAGTATCAATAATAAGTACTCTGAATCTGATGCTATGGGCTCAAGTATCAATAATAAGTACTCTGAATTTGATGCTATGGGTTCAAGTATCAATAATAAGTATTCTGAATCTGATGCTATGGGTTCAAGTATCAATAATAAGTATTCTGAATCTGATGCTATGGGCTCAAGTATCAATAATAAGTATTCTGAATCTGATACTATGGGCTCAAGTATCAATAATAAGTACTCTGAATCTGATGCTATGGGCTCAAGTATCAATAATAAGTACTCTGAATCTGATGCTATGGGCTCAAGTATCAATAATAAGTACTCTGAATCTGATGCTATGGGCTCAAGTATCAATAATAAGTACTCTGAATCTGATGCAATGGGCTCAAGTATCAATAATAAGTATTCTGAATCTGATGCAATGGGTTCAAGTATCAATAATAAGTATTCTGAATCTGATGCAATGGGTTCAAGTATCAATAATAAGTATTCTGAATCTGATGCAATGGGTTCAAGTATCAATAATAAGTATTCTGAATCTGATGCTATGGGCTCAAGTATCAATAATAAGTACTCTGAATTTGATGCTATGGGCTCAAGTATCAATAATAAGTACTCTGAATCTGATGCTATGGGCTCAAGTATCAATAATAAGTGGTCAGATGCAATGGGTTCAAGTATCAATAATAAGTACTCTGAATTTGATGCTATGGGTTCAAGTATCAATAATAAGTACTCTGAATCTAATGCTATGGGCTCAAGTATCAATAATAAGTACTCTGAATCTGATGCTATGGGCTCAAGTATCAGTAATAAGTACTCTGAATCTGATGCTATGGGCTCAAATATCAATAATAAGTATTCTGAATCTGATGCTATGGGCTCAAGTATCAATAATAAGTATTCTGAATCTGATGCATGGGCTCAAGTATCAATAATAAGTATTCTGAATCTGATGCAATGGGCTCAAGTATCAATAATAAGTACTCTGAATCTGATGCAATGGGCTCAAGTATCAATAATAAGTATTCTGAATCTGATGCTATGGGTTCAAGTATCAATAATAAGTACTCTGATGATATGGGCTCAAGTATCAATAATAAGTACTCCCAACATTTGTTTTTGTCGTTTTGTTTGATTTTACATAAGATCTAATTATATGTACCTACTTCAAAAAAGACGTTCATCTCTCTTGGGTGTCCTAGATCTTTGTAAAAAAAAAAACAAAAAAAACCATCTTTTTAAATATCAGTATAACAATGATGCTTTAAAAAGAGGTCGTCATCAGATGATTAACAAATTTGTTGGCAGTCATATAACATTATTTGACTAAGATTCCTGTTTAAAGAAGCAAATTAAATGATTTTTTTTCCCCCATCCTACCATCATAAGGTCACAACAGTTCATACTAATGAAATCTTACTATGACATTTAAGACGGGGCTGTAAAGTAACTGCACAGACACGGAAATGAACAAAATTGCATAAAAGTGTTTTTAAAAAAATCAATCTGATAAGTGACCTTGACTTTAAAGATAAAACCTGGACTGTTATACATGATATCTGAATTGTAGTAAAATGAGAAGTACATATGTACTATGGTTCATCCCTGTACCTCAAACAGGTTTTATCATATAAAGCAGAAAGCTAGCTTATTGACCTATGACCTTGACCTTGAGGATAAGGCCTCAAACATGCAATGCAACATATCTTCTAGTGACAATATACAAGTATACCAGCTTCAACCATTTCTTTTAAACAGCTCTTAAATTAGAAATCAGAAGGGCAAATGTGACTGAAACCTAAAATATTCATTAGTGACCTTGACAATGAAGATGGGACCCCAATGTGGTATGCGACACACATTTTAGTGATGGTATCAAGCTATACCAAGTGTCATACCTTCATCTCAAATGGCTCTAAAATTGTAGAGTGTAAAAAATAGTGTAACAGAAAAATTCAACATATAACATGATGACATTTACCTTGAAGACCCCCACTGTGGTACACAGCACACCTGTTAGTGATAACATATACAGGTACCATGTTGCATCCCTTAATCTCAAAAAGCTTCAAGTTATAGAGTAGAAAAAAAGTGTGATGGAAAACATAAAATACTGAGCTGTGACCTTGACTGAAGATAGGACCTCCAATGTGGTACATGACACACCTTCATGTAATGATGTTCAAGTACATGTATACCAAGTTTTGACTTTAATCTCAAATGCCTTTGAAGTTATTAAAATAGAAGGAACGTGCGATGGAAATTGTAAAATATTTATGTATGACTCTGACCTTGAAGATAGCACCCCCAATGTTGTATGCAACATACCTTCTAGTGATGATGTATATGCTATACCAAGTTTCATCCCTTAATCTCAAATAGCTTTAAAGTTACAGAGCAGATGGGCATGCGTAATAGAAAATGTAGACTATAGAGCCATGACCTTGAAGATAGCACCCCCAATGCGGTATGTGACACACCTTCTAGGGATGATGTACAAAACATACAAAGTTTTATTCCTTAGTCTCAAACGTCTTTAAAGTTAAAGACTGGAAATGAAAGCGTGATGGACGGACAGAAAGACAAGCATGGACACTATGTCTCAGCTTTTCTTCGAAAAGGTAGGGGACAATAAAGGAATAGAAAGTGTCCATTTCAAGACGTGAAAAAGAATATCAGCAGCCATAACAGAATACATGACCTGATCTTGTGAGCCAAGAGGTCCTCCGACTGACATATTCATAAAAGTCAAATGCTAGAGCAGTTGGCCAAGAAATCTGGGTCAGTGGGATGCTTCTATAGAAATTTCTTCCAATACTGCTAATTGCATATATTATGAAAACAACTGCTTCAAGGTTTCTCTAGCTTTTATATCAACATCCATATCTGATGGTACATCAGCAAAATTTTTCCAATACTGAAAGGTCTCTATGCCATAACACTTTCTGTCAAAGTTGGTCAAATTCTGTTACGTGGTTTCTTGAGATAAAGTTTGTGCAAATATTTTTCTATTTTTAGTAACCATGGCATCATTTGTACAAACAAGGCCCTTCAAGCCAAGAATGCTTTCCGTCACATTTTGTTGAGTGGTTTTATGGAAGAAATCATTTAAAAGATTTTTCTATCTTTAGTAACAGCAGCCATATTAATTGGCTTCATATGTAAAAAATTTAAAGCCCTTCATACCAGAATGTTTTCTGTCAAATTTTGTCACATTCTGTTCTGCAATATTTTTGAAATTGCTTAAAGGTTTTTCTATTTTTAGTACCAGTGGCCATATTTGATTGCAGATTAGTATTATTTGTAAAAATCTGAAAGCCATGTATGTGAGGATGGTTTCTGTCAAATTTTTTAAAATTCAGTCAAGCAGTTTTTGAGAAGAAGCCCTTACAAGGGTTTTCTATTTTTAGTACCAGTGACCATGTCTGACGGCAGTTCCACATCATTTGAATAAATTTTTTCAAAGATCTTCATACTTGGATGCTTTCTATCCAGATTGGTCAAATTCTGTTCAGTGGTTATTAAGAAAAGTTTGTTTTTTCATTTTTAGTAACAGTGGCTATATTGGATGACATATTGGCATCCACTGAACCAATCTGAAAGACCTGCTGCCAGAACGCTTCCTCTAAAATCATGTACAAATTTGTCAAGCAGTTATTAGAAGAAGTATAAAGCAACTGTGAATGGATTATGTATGATAGACAAATGACCATACCATAAGCTCACTTGGCCTTTTGGCTGGGGTAGCTAAAAATCAGATGGAAACTAGCTCTTCATGGAACTCTGATGCCTAACCAGTGCCTGAAATGACCTAAACAAAATACTTTACTAAAGTGTGATTGTAGAGTAACACTATGTGTATATGCCCCTACCATTGCTGTCGTTTTGCATACAAATCTACATTTGCGGTCAGTCTGCTTCAGGAACTGAGGGACAGCTGTATGTCATGGTTGACCAACACACTGGAAAAGGTCAGTGAGAAAGATAGGCCCCTTGCATAATCCCTTGGCAACTTTATATTACTGTACCCATCACTTTAACAGCATGAGATAAGGAACCACTTTGAAGACTTGCATGGGAAGACCAGAGGTCATAACAGGCTGATCAAGAGTTCAATGATTAGGAGCATCACAGTGGCTTCAATTTACACTGATGGAAGCTCAGGCATCAAAGTGTTTGTGTAAAGGAATCAAGGCCATGGTCAATCAAGAGTAACAGTTGTTGACTATTAATAAGTTGTCTTGAGTAAATTAAGTGCCAATACAACCTTTAAGGTTTGTGTGTCCTTATTTAAGATTATTACACCATGTACACTGGCCATATGACTTCAAATGAGCACAGCAGAAACTAGTATATGTTGCAATTAATGTTAACCGATAGGAGTACCTAGATTACACTAATGTAATATGTGGTAAAAATAATGAACCAGCTGCTACTTAAACAAGCAACTGAATTATTTTTAGTTTCTAAAACTTCACCAGAAAATGAGAAAGTTGAAAACATTTCGGAACTGTTTTGAAACAACCCCTATAAATGTACACGAGAGCAAATGCACAGATCTATTCAAACCATAGTGGTCCCTGATGTTAAGGATGAGTAACCTCAACTTTACAACTACATATTTAGGGAGTTCATTCAAAGATAAATGTGAATCTTTTGGAATTCATCAAATTTTGGCAATAAATCTGTGCATGGAGATCCTGGTCTCTCAAGACAGGTGGTCTCTCAAGACAGGTTTTACTGTAATTGCAATTTATACTTTATGCTGTGCTTATGTTAAGTCATATGGCCAAAATACATGGTGTAAAGACCATGAAGGGCACATAAACCTTAATCTACAGTAGCTTAATCAATCTGCCGACTTGGAACTGTTGCATAGTGCATGATTAAAATCTACATAGATGTTAGTTGCTTGGTTGGTTTTTAACAGCACTTGTAACACATTAATGGCAATATCATGGAGAGGAAATAGGAGCTAAGTGCCTTCCCCATTGACTGGTTGACAATCTATGTAGATCTGATCAACTATATCTAGGTCAACCTGTCTTTTGTTGACATAAATATTTACCCTTGTAATTGAACCTGTATGTACCATCAGTTCTGTGATTACTTATACAATTATGACTATTGATCAGATTATTTGCATTAGGTCTGAAGTGAAAGGTGGTCTGATTTGAAAGAATATTAGGGATCGACCATTTAATTATGGTGGTTGAGGGACCCTTTAGGTTTTTTGTTAAACAAAACAAAAAAATTCCTGCTCCAAAATAACTTGACAAAATGTATCTTGTCCGATTTATCACACACAAAAAAACCCGCTTTGATATCCATATATTAGTTGAATAAAATAAATTATATTGAGGTAAAAGAAGAAAAATAAATATCCCAGCTCAAAATATTCCATGCCCCTCCCCTCACCCCCTGAAAATGAAGTAATTGGTCCCTTTATTTCTTGCCATAAAAAATCAACAATGTGAACTATAACATATTGTTTTAAGGCAGTAGTCCATACCACTAAAATCTGGAAAGGTACTTTACTCTAGCAAAAATTTTCCCTGAATTTGTTTCTCATTATTGTATGTACATGTGGTGATTAAAATGTAATGTTAACTAAAATTGACTAATGAAGTCTGGGATTTGGTGTACATATAATTCATTACAAAGATTTTGACCAGACTGTCAAGGTTAAATAACATAGAAAAACTACACATATCCATCATGTTGGAATATAAAGCTCTCCCTAGTTACCATATATTCCTGGTTGTCCCTAGTTACCATATATTCCTGGTTGTCCCTAGTTACCATATATTCCTGGTTGTCCCTAGTTACCATATATTCCTGGTTGTCAGTTCTCTTGCAAGTATCAGTTGATTCCAGGACTGCCAATTTATTTTTAGCTTTCTGATGGGATCCATATTTTTTTTAAATCCAGTAAAACCCATCTACAAAAGACACTGAATGGATAAAAAAATATGACCTTTGTGGGCAGACACCCTTTATGTATGGATACAAATCAATGTATATACTCGCTGGGTAAAGTAGGGTCCAACTGTAAACAACATAGACCCTAATCTGCTGGTGCATTAGTTTGCAGTTAGATCTTACTTATAAGCAAGTATATACAGTATATGAAATTAACAAATGGGACCCATAATTAGTTGTCTTTTATGAATAAAGGTGTCCTATAAGACAGCTTTAACTGTTCATGACTCCCTGTTTATGTACAGAAAACTCTAGTTTGTGCATCAGCTAAACATGTCTGTGATGAAAGTTTGTTCCAAAAATGAACCTTTGCTGCAATACATATTTCTTCTATTATCATATAAGTTGGATCCTACTGCAAACAACATAGACCCACATCTGCCATTGCATAATGTGCCAGCATATCAGGGTCTATGTTGTTTGTTCTACTGACTGCTCGTAACCAAATGCATTGACCAAGATCTGCCAATACATTATGCAATGGCAGATTTGGGTGTATGCAGTTTGATCCAACTTATAGCTGTGTATATATGGTAGTCATTTCTGGGACTACATAACACAGTCACATGGCCAGTAATTCTGAGGCTTACACAAGATGATAAAATAGTACAGATCAAGTTCATGCAAGATATTTGCAAGATAATGAAGTTAGCAAATTCATTAATTAATTTCAAATTTGGCATTTTCATTTGACATATGTGACATATTACATGTATTCAGCCTTAGTAATATAGTTGTTGTCCATCACTTCCCCTCACATTTCATATATTTTTTGCCATCCATTGCAGAAGTGCTGTGACTTATCCCCAACACTCAAGAAAGGCCTAATACATGTGCAGATATAACACTTAATGTGTGTCCACTTTTAAACCTACAGGTTACATACAGAGAGCTAATTACAAAGAATATTTTTAAAAAAGAGTATTGATGTTACTGTAACAAACAACTACATGTACTGTATTGATGGAATACAGTTTTGTTATAAACAGTAAACCAAACATCAATATTCCAAATGCACATGGAAGTAATGATCCCCCCCCCCCCCCTTTTGTTTTTTTCTTCATGGTTGATGGTCAGGATAAATGATAATGAAACAAAAATTGTAAAATCAAGCAGTTTTATCAATCATCCAGGTCACTGAAACAGTACACAGAGTGCAATGACCATTTTCTCCTATGTCCATGTCTGTCTTGTTGCCCTTAAATTTCTGAGCCCATCAGGTCCACCTATTGCTCACATCAAAAATGCCAGGGCCAGCAGCATGTCAGTTGAATAACTTTAAACCAAAATCTTAACAGTGAAGATGACACTCTCTCAGTTTGAATAGGACTTGTAGCTACTGCTTTTCACAAAAGTGATTTCGACAAAATTCTGTGATTTGCCCACGGTATAAAGTATGTAAGAAAAGTCAACTCTACTGCATGGTGGGAAATTTTATATTTTCACATGTGAAGAAATGAAAAGGACATTTTTACATATTTGAAAAACACGAAAACAACTACTAGAAATACAGCTCATCTATGACTATCTGTAAATGCTAATTATGTAATACTAATTAATATACTAATTAATATGATAGGACTGCTGGTATACTAATGGCCAACAATTTTAAAATAATTTTAATCCAAACTTAAAGCAAGCAACATAATACACAATACTTGTGAATGCAATTCACACACAATTAACAAGCCAATGTTCTGAAAAGGTATAAACTGGCAGATGCTATAGGATATCATGCACTTAATGTCAAGAAGTAAACAAGGGAGGCAACTGATAATGCTGTGGTCATGGTATTATTGACATTACTGGCACAAGGAAAACCCTTCATTATAAACATGCCCTTCTATTCACTAGAAAATCAATTTACAATCCAAAGTAGAAGCATCATATTGTAACTGAATAAGGCAGTCAGAACCAATACCGTATTTACCCGTATATGTAACAAACACTGAACTGCAAACTGCATGGACCCAGATCAGGATCTGCACACATTACCTGAACTTGTGCAATGAATGAACAGTCTACACTCCAACCTTATGGCACAGAATGCGATGACAGATGGAGTCTAAACTGTTATAAAGGTGGGCGTGCATTAGACACAAGATTAACGTATATCACTGTTTAGTTGTTTTCCCCAGTTGGAGTCCCATCAAGACCCTGAATGGTTGCTGAATCAGCTATACCACTCAGGATCAATCCAAGTAATCCCGGCATCATTTTCAACATATTATTGACCAATACAAGCTACTGTAACTGTATGCAACTGTTTGGTGTCATGTGTTTTCCCCTAGTTACAAGTCTGTTGTCAACCACTGTAAGGGCATAATGTTAAACCAAACAGAGAGAATCTGTCACAAGTGTGGAGATGATATTGACTAATGATTAGGGCACCTTGTTGTAGTTAGGGATATATTACAATTCTGAAGAGCAAGGTAGTAATATTTGGTTTTGCAAAGACTATCAATCAAGGATACAAATTATTCCTGTATTTTACTTCAACCTAGAGCTTGAATTTCACATAATAGCAATAGTAGTTCATAGTCTGTTTATTGTGTAGAGCTCTGAACTTTTTCAGCCCTGCCCATATGAGCTGTAATCCATGCTATGCTAGTTCCAGGGCCCATGGGAGGAGATTACAAACCTCTTTCTTTCAACCAGTGATAAATATTTGCAATGATTATGGTTTATATAATTGATTGACACACTAACAAGAGAGGCTGGGGGACAGATTGACTACCAGATTGACTAAAGGGGTTGTTAACAAAATGCTAGCACAAAGAGCTGTAGCAGATTTTTCAATTTGAATTCAAATGGTTATTGAAGATTTATCTCATTAGCAAGCAAATAAGCATTAGATCCCTTGATATTGGTGTCATCAAACTGGCTCACAGTTGTATTAGGTATAACATGGCTGATCTTCAATCTGTGATATAAGGTTAATATTTTATTTTTTTAAATCCACCACCGTATATACTCCGTTATAAGTAGAGTCCAACTGCAAACTGCAGAGAAACAGATCTGCCATCACATAATGCACCTGTGCATCTGGGCCTATGCAGTTTGTTAGGAGTAATCAGTAGAACAAACACAGACCATGGTGCATTATGAAATGGCAAATCAAGGTCTATGTTGTTTGCACTTGGACTCAACTTATAAGCGAGTATATACAGTACTTAAAGAGATACTAATATTCAGTGAAAGCTGAACAAAGAAATGAATGATTTATAAAAATGCAATCTCAAAATTCAAAATCAAATATAAAAGCATTATGCATTTTTTTTAAAAGATGAAATATCTTCACAATGTTTGAACTGAAACTTGGATCTATTTGTTTAAATGTGCAATTTCAATCTTATATTATCTAACTGAATTCAGAAAGTGTTTAAGAAATAAAACTTTGATTTTTAAAAACTCGAATGACATCTTCCCTATTATTCTGATGAATTTTTTAATTCATAAGAGAAACTCTGACAACTTATAAAAATGTTAGTTTTGCCTCGTCATCATTCTGTGAAGATCTGACCTGGGAATGGACTTCAGTCTTTTCTTTTGTTTCAGTCTCTCAATTTAGTTTAAAGCCTGAATTCATGAAAATATTCTATATATTTAAACAAACAAAAAAAGAAATCAAATAAAATTTTCCAATCCACAATTTTATCATTGACATAATATCTGGTATAAATCAATCAGAAGTCAATATTCTTTCATTTGCATAATGATAGTTACCCCTACGGCTCCAGTATCTTTAATTAAAACTATAATCCTGAAAAACAAAAATGCATTTTTGCATTTGGAGGCATTTCTGTCATGAAAATCATTGTAACATCAATTTCACTGATTTCCTGAGTTTCATTATAAACAGTTTTAAAAGATCGGAAATTAAGAATTTAATACAGAACTAAGATTGGAGTAAACTGAATGTTTTTTACCTATAGAAAACAGTCTTGATCCATGTGGTAAAATAATTGGTATTTTTAGGCAGAAACAATATTTTAAAAAATCGAGTGTTATTTCAACTGAAATTTGTTTGTTTGGATTAGATTCAAAATCAGTATATAATGTCTGGATTTTTATGGCATGGGGTACATTAGGTTACATAAAAAAAATTTAAAATAAAGTGTAATAATTTTTTTATCTAATGAAACAATTATAGGAAGCTGAAGCCTGCATAAATTGTCTGGAATTGTTCCAGTTTGAAATAACTGCGAATGGTGGAAATACATTGAGATTATCATATATATATATATAATGCCAAATATATCTACATGCCACGGTGCAAGATGAATATTTTCTCCACATACTGGCACATACTTCTCTTTGAACCTCGTCCTGGCCTCTAGTTGAAGTATTAAATACTTTTTACAACTGCTGATCATGGTCCATCAACCATCCTTTTGCACAATTTGCAACATATGTATGCATAACAATTTACACTCAAAGAATGTTATAACACCTATATTCGTGTAGTTATTTCTGTAAGATATGGAAACTATTATGTTCAAAGAATGAAATGATAAAACAATTTACTTAAGTTCAAAATTCCACGTAAGTTCCCCATCTGGAGCCCCAATTAGCAAGTTCTATAAAGTGCAGTCTATAGTGAAGTGTATAAGCCAAGAGAGCAGTGCCGAAGATAGGGTTACACTCAGTCTGGGTGATTAAATACAATCTCCCGGGAACTAACTGGATAAAGAGCCCCAAATCTGGGAACTATAAGTGGAAAACAGCAATCTATCTGCTTGTATACAATCCGCAAAACTATGCAAACTCTCAAGGCAGATATAACATGTTGACAATGGAAAGCAGTCTGTGGTAATCAAAACAATTTAAACTGATGTTTAAACACTGTTAGCTTTCAAAACCCAATATGTCCAAAAGCCGACATGCTTCTGTATCCAAGCCACAATTTACTGTCAAGTTAAATAGTCATCTGATACTAATGTTTTTCTTAACACATTAATTATTTAACACATTCTTGGCTACTTTTTTCTATTTCTGAGAAATGATTGATGCATTGAGGAAAAGACAAGTTGTCTCCCTTAGTAAAGTTGTTCTTCACACTACATAATGTAACTTTGAACTTTATGTTATTAAAAAATTAAAATAAAACAAAAAAATAAAAAAATAAAAAAAAGGCAAAAAAGAAGAAAAAATTGAATTGTATAAACTGCTTTAATATTGCTTTTAAATCGTTCCATAAATTATCACATTTCAATACATTTTAAAAGAATGTAGAGTATAATGTTGGAACAGAATTTTACGGCATTTTGAAAATGTGATCTTTTTTTGCACCGTGTAATATAACAAACTTGGGTTGTGTGAATGTGTCTGGTCAAAATATTATAAACTGTAGCAAAATTTAGAAAAACTGCGAAACTATAAAATAATGTAGATGACCAGATCAATCTGTAAAAATGCTACAAGCCACATGGATTAAATTTTGCACAAAAAAAAAAAAAATGCTGAAAAATTTGCTAGCGTTTTGTATTGTCCCTCAAAGCAAAAATGTGAAAAGCAGCAGTTTATAAAGACTATATATATATATATATATATATATATATATATATATATATATAAATTTCAAATACAGTGTAATCTGTCTAATGTGGCCCTTAAGTATTTGATTTGCTTGTCATAGCTAAGGAGCGACCATTTAATTTTTTGAGGGGGGCCTTGGTTTTTCATTCAAGTTGTGTTGTTTTTTCTTTCGTTTTTTTAACCTAAGGATAATGCATTTTTTCAGACAATATAAGGGACACAATAGGATCTTTTTGTACAAATCAGAGCAATGATTAATATTTTATTTTAAGCAAGGCATTTTTTCTGCAAAAAATCTCCTTTTTCCCATTTTTAAAAAATGGTTGGTTACTTCTGTCTGCTCTGAGTATATCAGAAACCTGCCTAATGTGGTCCATGAGTATTTCAGACCCTATCCTAGTGTGGGCCTTTATTATTTCATATCTCTGCCAATTGTGGCCACACAAATTGGTCCATCTTCCTTTTTATGATAAATCTGACGCTGTACATTCTAGCTCACTGCCCAATGCAGTTCATAGTCACAAACCTATGGTCTTTTTAAGGTTATCCTAATATCTGCAGAATCTAAATGCTACATACAGTTAACCATGAAGACAATATATGACCAAGACAGCACAAAGAACATTTACAACAAATAAAATTCAATTGGTTGTACTAACTCGCAAAGTATTCAAGTTTATCAAGTGTATAGTAACTCTGGATACAAGTAAAATATTCAGTTTAGTGTACTAAGTGTAAAAAGTAAAGAAAAAAAAAAAAAAAAAAAAAAACAAACTGCACTCCCACATGATTAAAAAAGTTTTACCGAGATAAATGGAAAGAATACATGTATTGAAAGCTAAAGGTGTCTCAGTACACCCTCACTGTATTGTGTGAACCAGGGAATCACTTTGGAAAATAAAACAATATTGGCAACATTCCAGGTAAGAAATTTAACCCAAGCCCTGTACCTGTCCTACTTCTGAAGGGCACAATAAGGAAAACTAAACTTCTCTGTTATAGGTAGATTAATTATAGGTTTACAAGTATATAGTAGTGATGATACAGCATACCGTATGAACACCTGCACAAGTCAGATCCAACCAAAACAATAAAGAACCTGATCTGCTGTCACATAATGTGCTACAAGTTCAGGGTCTATGTTGCTTGTTCTACTGATTAATCCTAACAGACTGTATAGACCCAGATGTGCAGGTGCATTCATGCAATGGTAGATCTGGGTATATGCACTTTGCAGTTGGTTCAAACTAATAAGTGAGTATATACAGTAGTTTTCAGTTAATTACATATATATTTCATTGTTATCTTGCTATCAATTTTGTCTGGCAAATCTGTTAATTCATGGTTTCATTAAGCGCAATCTGTACACAGTATTGATTCTTTTCTTCCAATGAGTGATACTGCACATTGAAAACAATCTTATCATCTTTTGCAAACAACAATGACAATGATAAAATAGTTGATGATAGAGAATTATGTATATATTACTGTAATGTTCATAACAAAGTAGAGTAATTTAATAGTACTCCAATTAGAACTGTGTTCATGGAACATGGATGCCCAACCACAGCACTAAACACGGAGTTAAACACAAAACTTATCCATCTTTGTGATGGACATATGGACATGGGTAATATTACCCTGCTACTGTCATGGTGGTGGTGGTGGTGTAATGAAAAATAATATATACATATAGAGCAATCTAGTTCAATTGTCCCCTTTATTTGTAGCGATTTTGGTAAGGATAAAAGTAGATGTATTTCATCTATACATTATTTTTGTTAAAAGAAAGAATATCGATGTTTCCCCTGTTAAAACAGATGACAGCTTCATTATCACACAAGAGTGCACTATCTACCACAATCTATGCTTTTGAAAGCTATGGAGTTCACAAATTACGAATCAACAACACAATGGGAGACAAAAACTTTGTCAAAATACGAATAATTTTTTTTATAACATCGCACATATATACAATGAAACTTGTCTAGACTGAAATCACAAGGGACCACAAAATTAATGTTTCATTTTTTAGGGGTTCTGGTTTACTGCAGTTCCATGGCAGCGTGAAGCAGGGGAACAATTGCCCCTGGGCACCAGGCGAAGGGTGACACCATTGGGACTTTTTTTTTCATGCAGCTGAAATTTTCATAGTATTTCACCTCACCTTAGTGTAAGGGGGGCAATTCTTCACAAATTTTTATTTCGGGAAGCATGATGGAGGTTGGCAACTGACATAAAAACTGTTTTCTTTCGCAAAGTAGCGGTCTCACTAAAGAACATTGCCCCCCCCCCTCCCAGTGTGTCGGTAGGGGGACCACTAAAGAACTTTGCCCCCCTGGGCACCTTGAACCCTTGCGCTGCTGCTGCTGAGGTTTGCCACCAAAGAATGAGGTGTTATCAGGTGTTATCTTACATATATGCAGTATTCCAGTAAGAGGAATCTGACAAGGGCAGGCACGAACCCCCCCCCCCCCCCCCCTCAATTGCACAGAGCACATGAATTTTTTTACAAGATCACTTAATTTCACCTCAATGTATAGGAGACAATGCATATTCAGCTATGAAAATTACCAACTGAAATATATAGCTGCCTTTAAATATGTAATTTTACAAAATGTTACTGTTGAAAATACTTGTAGCAATTTATTTAAATATGTTGCCACTGAATATAAGAGATTGTCAGTTTCTAGCACAGCAACATGGGTAAGCAACAGTTTAGATCCCCTCCAGACTTTGAATAATCCCTAAAATTTGAACAATACTATGATACAAGTATCTTTAATATGATGAGACATTTAACAAAATCTAGTGCAATTCAGGCTTTATTTGAACAGTCTATGGAGATTTTTCAGGCTCAAGTCTTCCACTACTTTGTCATTTGCCAACCCCAGCTGATTGCTAATCTCCTCTGATACCACACGCTTAAAAGAGATCAGACACCAAGCACATATCTCTTATTATCTGATGATCACACCAAACACAGGTACCACCTATTATCTGATGATCACACCAAACACAGGTACCACCTATTATCTGATGATCACAATAAACACATATCACTTATTATCTGATGATCACAACAAACACATGTATCACTTATTATCTGATGATCACAACACACATATCACTTATCTGATGATCACAACAAACATATATCACTTATTATCTGATGATCACAACAAACACATATCACTTAATATCTGATGATCACAACAAACACATATCACTTATTATCTGATGATCACAACAAACACATATCACTTATTATCTGATGATCACAAGAAACACATGTATCATTTATCTGATGATCACAACACATACTACTTATTATCTGATGATCACAAGAAACACATGTATCATTTATCTGATGATCACAACACATACTACTTATTATCTGATGATCACAACACATACTACTTATTATCTGATGATCCATCTAACCTTCAACAGCAAATTCCTTTTATTCCAGTCAAGATAAATAAAGCCATTTTTTATCTCCAAAAATATTTTTTTTGGTCAATTTTTGGGAAACACCATGCTAATCAGCAAGCACATACTAAATGTTGATTTTGGATTGTGCACTGTGAGTAACATGGTACAGAGACAACATGCCGATCTGGAAGAGCTACTGGAAAAAAAAAATGGGGCGTCAATCAAAAGGTCAGAAATAGGTGCGGGGTGTGCAGAGTTGCTGCATTGTGCCACGGCAATCTGTACCTGCCTTGCTGGAATGCTGACATGTAATTTTTGACAAAACATAACACCTAGTAATTTTTTTAAAAAGATATGTGATAATTATACTTCATGTGTATGTGTTTTTATCTTGGGTTTGATTTTGCTCTGCATTAAATTTTATATTTGGAGGGGAGGCCCTGGAAGTTTCTTTACAAAAATTTCTGACCAATGACCACACTGACCTGGTGACCACCTTACAGCAGTGGTGTAGTAACTGTCCAAGCAATCCCCCCCCCCCCCAATTCCCATCAAACAATTTTTTTATTGGGAGGGGACTCCAGAATTAAGTTTTCCGGTGGGGGAGGGGGGCACGCAAGAATTTCTTGCTATGCCACTGATATACAGAGAACATTTCAAGGACTGAGCGAATCTGACAATTATGAGCATTTCACCATTATATGGAAAGGTTTGACTTTACAATTGACATTTTTTGCGTCAACTGATTTCAGCAGTTTTGCTGCAAAACTTGATTAGCCTTTACAGCATATTTATCATGGTAGCATGTTTCAATGATGTGTCATTCAATACCTATAAATAACATGAACAAATCATCAATTTCCATAAATCAATTTTGTAATTCTTTTTAATATTCCCTAAAGGTATAAACCTAATCTTTAACTTTCAGTTTCAAGTTACAAAGTCAACCTTTGTCTCCAACTGTATGTAGGTGAAAGTATTGTGATTTCATCTAGGTAACCTTTCCTGGGGTTGCCATTCATGGGGAACACTACTGTCAAACTTGCCTACATTAGAAATTTACTTTTATTTCACCTGTGTTGTACTATACATAAAGAGGACTGTTTACCTGTTCTAGGACAGGTATGAATTCAGAGCAGTTAGTTTTAAACCCCCCCCCCCCAAAAAAAACAAAAAAACAAACAACAAAAACATTATGTTTTTCATAAATTATTTCGGAAATCAATATCATACTTTTATATTACACAACTGACCGATGCAAAAAAGATGAAAGTAAACGGACATGTAAAGAACTAGAGGTCTGCAGCAAAATAGCATTATCCCCACTTTTTTCTCCGTTATCACTACCCCCACCTATTACACATATATACATGGGTGTCCCCCCCTCCCCTCAGCTCTGCAACCAGGAGATGGATCCAAATTCCCCAAACTATTGTACAGATCTGCATACCACCCCTAATCATATTCCAAAAGTGACGTCTCAATCTCAAACAGTGTAGGAGTTGCATATTACTTATGTATCCATGCACACATCTGGACAGACAGGATAACATAATCCCCACATTTTCTTCAAAAAGTGTGAGCGAAAATATAGCTGACTATCAAAGTCCTTACTTTTTCCCTTCTTGATCAGTAATACACATTATCTGGTAGTTACCTGTCCTTCAGCTGTCTTGTTATTTATAGACATTTACCTGAAGTAACTGGAATCTTTACCACAATCTCCGATAACATCCAAACAGGTAACAATGCCATTATTGTTGTCCTTTACCTGTTCCATATCATTTGTTGATAATGATATGCCGTGTAATAGATACATGGTCTTGTTAAGGGTATATGTTAGAGTGTATATCTGTTAAAGAATGGTAACCAATTATTGTGCCTGCGTGTGTGTAATGTCAGCTTGAGTTAAGACCTATCCATACAGATAAACCACAACATAAGAGAATAGATTATAGGGCCAACCTGCTTTTTCAATGAAATAGATTATCTCACTAAATTGCCTTTAACTCTTATTTGCCAGAGTCAAGAAAGTGTAGTTAAACCTTTGTACATCAATTGAGCAAATAACATTAAACCAAAAAGGCTTCTTGTAACTTACAGACATACAATATAGTGACAAGTTGGAATGTAATGTATACTGTATATACTCGCTTATAAGTCATGTCCAAATGCAAACTGCACCAATCCAGGTATGGGTCTATGCAGTGTGTTAGGAGTAATCAGTAGAACAAACAACAAAGACCCTGACCCTGTTTGCAGTTGGACTTGACTTATAACTGAGTATAGACGGTGGGTAACAATATACCTGTAAAATTTTTCCTGAAAACTGAAAACAAATATTTTACTAAGAATTACACAAAACCTTTTATTCAAATTTCTATCAATAAAACATGAGATTCTCAATTTACCTTTTTTGTATTGTAGCAAGTGGCTGACAATAATAAAGAATGGTTACATGCCTTATGTCAGTCAAACTCTAACATATGCCCACACCTATGGATCACTGACCTTTACTATCACTTGTATTAAGGAGTGATGAATCACAGGCACAATAAAAGTCTTGTTGGTCATTCAGGTCTGATGGATGTCACCTACGCTTTAGCTGACTGGTACTATAGATCACAAACAAAATTCAAATGGTTGTGACTTCAACATTTTTAATAAAAATGTTTTGTAAAAAGAACATACTTTGAGTTGACATAAAGTACTATGCAAATAAATACAAGTGGTTATCTCTGCTCTGGAAATAGTGACAACATTTAGAAACTGCTGGACTTCTGGCCAGCAACTATTGGAACAAACAGCAAAAACTTATAAAAGGTTGCTGGTCTCCTCTGAAAAATGCTGCTTTTAGGCAGCTCGGCAGGTGTCAATTTCAAATGCTGTATATACCAAAGTATCACAGGCCACTTGGACACACAGACAAGGTAAATGCTGTATATACCAAAGTATCACAGGCCACTTGGACACACAGACAAGGTAAATGCTGTATATTCCAAAGTATCACTGGCCACTTGGACACACAGACAAAGCAAATGCTGTATACAACATAGTATCATGGGCCACTTGGACACACAGAGAAAGCAAATGCTGTATATACTATAGCATCATAGGTTACTTGGACACACTGACAAGGCAAATGATGTTTACACCATAGTAGCATAGGCCATTTGGACATACAGACAAGGCAAATGCTGTTTACACCATGGAACATAGTATCATAGGCCACATGGACACACAGACAAGGCAAATGCTGTACAGGGCTGAGCAAATCCCATAGCCCGACGTCCCGGACTATTCATTTTTGAAGTCGGGCAAGTAAAATGTTCCAAGTTTCTAGTCCGGGACAAGTGCTTTTTAAAAAAGTCGGGCTAGTCCTTATTTTCGTGCTTTAATCACTATATCTACCTTTATTTGGCCAATCATGCCCTCCGGGTGTACTGAATACTTGATTCTACCTCCCTTCGTGTATACATTTACATCCTGTTACCGCTTGACTGCATATTGGGCTAAGCGACCAAATTATCGGCAAATCAAAACACGTCAAACAAAAGAAAGCCAGTATGATCAATTAGTAGTGTTTTAAGCGGCTTTGTTGCATTTAGTTTACTCAAGCCAGATTATCACGAGCGGCTCACTATGATTTTAATCCAGCGAGTCAGTGTAATTAAATTAATGAAAGGTACTTTACCGACATCAGTGTTGGTTTCTTTTATGAACTGATTAAATGACAGTAATGATTCTTTAATTTTTAATTGATTATACAGATGATTAACTTCCATGTGCGATATTGCGTTTGAAGCGAAACAATTACGCTAATTAATGAGCTGTCTCTGTTCGTAGTTAAAAGAGAAAATGTATGTTATGATCACTTTAGAAGTAGTTGTCAAGCAAGCTGATAGTTACTCTGTGGATAAAATGAGTTTGCTAAATCATTTTTGCAAGGAAGGTAATAACGGCAATTCGGAGTGTGCAGTAGTTATTTCTCCAAAGAGACATAAGCAACAATCTGTGATGGCAAAAAATGTCAAATATGACACTGCTAAGAGACAGAGAATTCTTGGAACACTCTTAGTGAATACTCCACAAAAAGACGAAGAATGAGTCCGTTTTAAATCAACTTAATGGAAGTCCATAACCAGGACTCTGATAGCCTGTGTGCTCTTGACACAAAATTTGTCAAACCCTGAATTATACAATAATTCTGTTACAAAGCTTGCATCCACTACATAGACCTGTAGACTCCACAAGTTTCTGTCAATGTAGTGTGTTCCAAGTATGTGCTTTAAAGCTAACCCTAATGAACCCAAATATAAATGAATGAATGATGTCAGAAAATAATTATAACTCCACTACTCACTTCCCCCATCAAAACCTGCCAATCCTACATGAGGAAGAATTATTGATCAAAATCTACTTGTCCATACACCCACCCAAAGTCTGATAAATGTCAAGCAGCCAATCCTATCTAGGGAAGTAAATGTTAAAGAATTAAGTGTACATTTGTTTTGTGTCCTAGATTTTCAAATAATATCTACATTGCTAAATCTCATTTAAAAAACAACTTCTTCCTAGTACAAGTACTGGACAAGTGAGAAAACAAAAACCCGCTATTAAACTGAACTCTGCTGTTTACACATGAATACATTGCAGCCTTAACTCATTAACCCCTGGAGATTCTTTTCATTTTCGCCTGAAATGGGGGTAGGAAACGCATTTTTGGGGTTACTTCTGAATGCAGCAAAACACATCTGCTTAAGAAAGTTTTTCGTTTAGCCGGATGCTTAGGTGTATCAGAAACATTGTTTTTGATTGGCTATTACGCTCGCGCACGTGCAGAAGGGTAAAAGTTGGACTTATTTTTTTTTTTTTTTTTTTTTTCGTATTGGATCCCCGATTTTTGTGTCCTGGCCCCTTTTTACTCCAAATCTCAAACTTATCCTACTTTTTGCAAAGGTTCATCTGTCTGTGTGCAGTTCGGACCGGTCTGATTTAGATCTAAGGCCAAAAAGTCTAAAATCCGGACATAAACTCCGGTTCCGGAACTGGCAATTTTTGACCTAAAAAAAATTGGGTCTCAAAAACTGCATTTTGTTCTCTGTACTTTTTAATGCAAGTAGAAAGTCGACATTATTTGGTATCATTGTAGAGCTACATCTGTCTACGGTACTTTCCTGAAATACCATCCACTTTAGTGTATCCTAAATGATGTTCACATTACAGAGCTCGGAAGTAGGGTACAACCTCATGACGCGTAAATGTGGCGCCAGGGGTTAATGAGTTAAAGCAGACACTGTTGGGACCCTGACTGTTTTGTAGAGGTGGCCAGTATACAGAGGTCTGATTGGTATATGAATGGCATTATTGGAACCAAAGATGTGGCCAGTCTCGAGAGAAGACAGATTATAGAGTTCAATTTAGGGATGTTTCACTACAGAAAGGCCAGCTTAAGGATGTTTCACTAAATTATTACTACTGTATATACTCGTGTATAAAGGCTGATACCAACTGCAAACTGCACAGACCCAGATCTGCCACTGCATAATGAGCAGGCAGATCTGGGTCTAAGCAGTTTGTAAGGACTAACCAGCAGAACAAACAACACAGACCCTGATCTGCCAGCACATTATGCGATGGCAGATCAGGGTCTATGTTGTTTGCATTTGGATTTGGATTATACGCGAGAATATACGGTATATCAAACACATAACCATTTCAAATAACTTGTATGGAAGCAAAGTTAATTTAAATTTATGGTTGTTCGGTTATTCTACTATACTGACCCTAGTTGTTAATTATAACAAGAAACTGACTTGATTAAAATCATATTGAACAGGTCATACTGTAAAAAGCCTAGTATTTGATTCAACATGAAAGAAAAAGGTCAAACAATATCAAATAGTTAGGCAGTCTTTAATTACATGACAACACCAGTTTTCACCATAATACAAGATGGCAGATTGACTAATAGACTGCCCGGGGGGGGGGGGGGGGGGTGGGGGGGGGGGGGGTAAAGTCTGCCTCCTTATAATGATCATTTACAGGTTATGTAAAAATCAATGAACTGAAATTTGTATACATTATGTTGTGATAATCATAAAGGCGTAAGAGCAGCTTTAAGCCTGGCTGTTATTATGAAACACTTGCACCCACAGTGTTATTACACCTTGACTGAGATATCAGAGGGACATTTAATTAAGGCTGTGATGTTGAGCAAAATTTCTACATGTGTATACAGCAACCAATAACCAAAATGATGCCATTTATTCAAAACATTTTTTGACTCAACTTTTCCCCCAATCTGCATATTAAGTTTTGAGCTGACAGGTATTTACATGTAAACCTCCGACTATGTGAATGTCATACCTTGCTCAACTTCAGATCGTTTCATTTGCTGTGTGCCTTTTACCTTTTATTTTGACTGGGTTCAGTTTTAATGACACATATTTGTTTAATATATCTGACAATTATGGCAAACCATCCTTGGGATTATCGTGATATTGTTTTGTACTGATGTGTATATATGTATATATATATACACACACACACGTGCAAAGGATGTTTGTGTAGGATTAACAGTAGTCCGATAAATCCGCCCCCCCCCCCAAGTTTGTTTTGGTACTGATGGACTATTTGTGGGTATGATATCACCTATTCATAAAATCGACAGTTCTGTCCGCAACACTTCAGGTATACATTTTTGATCACTTAACAATATTTCTTGCATCTTATGAAGAGTTTTTGGGGTGATATGTAGAGACTATTTCCAGATCAAATCATACGTTTGACAACTTGAAAATTCACGTGGAATAACACAACCCTATGTCCTGTGGCCATTTTTCAATTTCGTGGCTACATATGGCTGCAATGAAATACCAGTAAGTGTCTAAACTGTATACTGGTGTTTTGGCATGCAGATAAAATTACAAATTTTAATGAACAGGTGACATCAGACCCACAAATAATCCATCAGTATCAATACAGATTTGGGGGCTGATTTATTGGACAAGATTTACAGTGGCTATAAGAAACTAAAGTGGTTTATAAGCTTGAAATTTGGTTTCTTTAAAATAAATTGCTATTCAACAAAAGTTCTGTTAACAAACATGTTTCTCAAAGGTAAATAATGTAGTTTAAAGAAGTTTTTTCAGCAAGATCAGGAAATCAAACTCATGTGTAATGTTGTGTAATGTGCTACAACCAGTTCTCATCAACTTCGGCCTTTTCCTAGCAGCCATATTTGATGGGAAAATCATCCCGAGTTAAAGAAAAGAATTAACATAAAAATCTTATTAAACAGTCATCTTAAACAGTGATGTGAAAATGTATAATTTAATTGGAATTGGTAGTTCCCGTGACACAGAGAACCACATGTCTGTTTGTTTACATGATTACCAATTTGTAAATGTTTAAGGCCAGTAAACTAAAATAAGTTGTTATTGTTGCAATTTAACATTTAATATACCTCTCTCCTCCACCAATTATTGATCAAAACATGTTGATTTCTTAAATTTAGGAGGGACACTGGCCATTTGGGGTAGGGAATATTGCCCCTCCCACCCCCCACCCCCCGGGACTCACTCAAAGTGCACCAATCAGTGTTAGCAGTGGTTAGTGGTCCATTGACTGATAGGGAGATGGATTTGGTAATCCATGAACAAGTGTAAGCTGTATGCTATGAACTGTTCAGGAACCTGTTTTGGAAAGATGCAGTCTAAACTTCTTCTGGCAGACTGATCTCAGGATTAGACCATAATAATCTTTGGTCATTCGTGTTCATTTCGTAAAAAAGAAACACTAATTCTCTGAAATCAGATCACCTGCATACCAACTTTACCCGATATGGATTTGTGAAATTTATTGGGCAGTTTTGCTGGACATTTTGTACCTACTGTACCCAGTTCAATGTATCTTGTTGTGTACCTGACCTCAAAAAGACCATCAACATAGATATGCTAAAACATCAGGTTTGAAAGTAAACACAATGTTTACTTCTAGATACATACAAATAATATAACATTCCAAGTCCATGCTCTGAGTGTATTTGATACACAAACCACACCTTTATTCCCAAACACTCCTGATATATTGTTGCTGAAACAGTCTCTACCAATAAAACCATGTATGTATGTATGTATGTATGTATGTATGTATGTATGTATGTATGTATGTATGTATGTATGTATGTATGTATGTATGTATGTATGTATGTATGTATGTATGTATATAGATATACACACACACACACTCTCTTTCAAAAACTAAAACACAAAATATTAACTTTGCTCTTTCTGTTGGAAAACAGATATATTATGCCTTGCTATCTGCTAACCAATGCCTTCAAACTTCCCTTTTTTCATTTCCTGGTTCAAATAATTTTCACTGGGGCAAGCAAATATTCAATGCAGATTACAGGTCAGGAAAGATTAAATTGGATATAAACCATGACATGCCAACACTGTGAAAATAAAAATATAAATACAGATGGGCAAGTACAAATCTAAGTTCACTTCATTAACTAATTGTGTAAAGTTAATTATTATTTATGTCTGCAATTATGTATCAATCTAAGAAATTCCCTCAGATAGTTCAAACATGTAATTTTTTGTTCTTAATTAATTACTTTAAGGGAGGTATAGACAATTTTATGGGTAAAAAAACATCTTATTTTCAGCGGATTTTTCAAAATTAACCTTTTGTTTTGTACATAGAACACTTTAATGTTTCTTATGAGTTTGCAAGTATTTAAGGACGGAAGATACGATAATTTTGACTTTTTTTTTTTACAGATTAATGGTGTATGAAAAAATTTGAGGGTAAGAAAGATTAGTCAATACTGTAGCTTGGATCACACATGAATGATGTACATTATATGGATATCACAAGATATATTATTGTGCTTTATGAGAAATATCATTGTTACCATTTCTCCTGAACTTTTGACATGTCTCGTTTATACGAACGAGAGAAGATAGCCAAAGGAGAAAAGCTTATTTTCCACCAGAATAACATTTATAACTCTCTGAAATACATCAGCCTAAAATCTCTGAAAGTAATCAGTGAAGTTACCATAGTAACAAATCTCATTTACGTCAACCAATCACTAGTAAATTTTTACAGCGGTTCTCTTATTTAAATTTGCCACATCAATCTGT
This sequence comes from Margaritifera margaritifera, assembly GCA_029931535.1. NCBI lineage: Eukaryota > Metazoa > Mollusca > Bivalvia > Unionida > Margaritiferidae > Margaritifera > Margaritifera margaritifera. The sequence continues at coordinate 4,945,615 of JAQPZY010001659.1, forward strand.
ATTAAAGGCTAGTTGTCTATTTTGTACCTAAATGATCATGTAAATAATGAGGAGTTACTATTTTAATTAGCAGAACTGACAATCTTAATTACTCAGGTGAGAAACAGTACATTTTAGGGCTGCTAATCAACAATATGAGCCAAGCTTTGATTGACAAGTCAATGTTATGAATATTGACACAGCTCTACTATTTCTACTGCCAATATCAGTGTGCCCTCAAACAAAAACTAACATATTGATAATGGCGACTTGTTGCTGTTCTAACACAATCCAACAGCCTTAGATGAATTGGGCAATTATTTGGATCAAGAAAACTGTGTTTGCTGGTAGGACTTGACAGAGATAGAGGTTACTGTGAAACATGGCACAGTGTTTGCTATGTATAAGTAGATCAATTATTAGTAAATCAACAAGTTCATCCCTGTAATACTACTGCATTTTCAACACGGCCTTAGACAACTTGTATGTCAATAACTATGTTATTGACTTGTTAGCTCTAAGTGAGATTTATACTGCAAACTATAAATCGCTTCCTTGAGTAATTTGACAGGATTTTGACACATTCTGAATTAAAGGGTAAAAATATGACACATTTTTTAAAGAACAGATAGTTTGATTAAATCTAGTAACTTTTTATCTAGTTCAAATGACACAAATACATACAGTGAACAAACTGTTGACAAATAACTGCAGTCAAGAAGCAAGAGACATAATTGGCATGCAGGTACCATATATACTTGCTCACAAGTCAGGACCAACTGCAAACTGCACAGGCCCAGATCTGCTGTTGCATAATGCAGATCTGGGTCTTTGCAGTTTGTTAGGAATAATCAGTAGGACAAACAAGATAGGCCCTGATCTGCTGGCAAATTATGCCATGGCAGATCAGGATCTATGTGGTTTGTAGTCGGACTCTACTTACAAGCAAGTATATATGCTCATTCTTCTTTTATTTCCTCTACAGATTGAAATGGTAAACAGCTAAAATTTACAAAGACTTCCTTTTTTTTATAACTTAAGGCTCAAAAAACATCATTCACAAAAAATTAATATCTTTTTACAAGTAAATACAAGCATTATGATGCAAGGTAGTACATTACATTCAGCTGAATATTATTAATTCATTACAAATTTTGTTTTTAATATGCAAAAAGTAGCAAGTTCACAAATATTAATTCTGAAACATGTTGACTGTCAGTTATCAAATCATCACACATTATTCAACAGCTAATTCAAACCTATTCCAATTAACAACTAGGATTATAATTACCTTTTCATCTGATTTAATAAACTTGAAGGCTTGAGATCACACTGGTCATTAACCAGATGAAGCAAGTAATACATTTGTTTTATTGCTGAGAACAAGAAAGAATGAATGCATAAACTTTTGTATAGTACATGTGGCAACATGTGGAAAATCTTACAAATAAAACAAGGGCACAAACATTTTTGTTCAGCCAGGATTGAAATTACTGCAAGCCTTTGCGAAATACATTCATAGAAGCCAAGACTCTAAATGTCTCAGCCACACACTTGTAGTGTAGCAAATAATTGGTACTGTACATAATTTACCAAACTCTTTAAAAAATGGAGAAATGTAGTCTGATGAATCTGCATGGCTGCAAGTAATAAAAATTGTGATCCTCTAGAACAGCGTGTCTACAGCCAGATGTATGGTTATTATGACAGGAAAAAAAGCCTCATTTTTTTGCCATGAACATGAAAAGTGTAATTTTTGTTGCCATCGCAACCTACAAATATTTTGATGTTGGGGTAAAGCAAAAGAGTTTTCATGCTGAAGAGTTAAAAGAAAACCCAAACCAAAGTTTTTTTTTTCCCCCTGTCTCTTGACAATTATTTGTGACAAAAGAACAAAATCTGACCCAAATTGATATTAAGTACTGAATCTGTTTCTTCCAAACATAGTAACTTAGGAATTTTCACAGCTAAACCTTGTACAATTTTTATATGTGTGCTAAAAATTAAAAGGAATAAATTGCACTACTACCGTATATACATGTACTTGCTTGTAAGTTGGGTCCAATTACAAACAACATACACCTTGATATGAGATCACATAATGCACTGGCAGATCAGGGTCCATGTTGTTTGTTCTACTGATTACTCATAACAAACTGCATATCTGGGTTTGTGCATAAAACAAAGTAGGGTCAAGCCTGCAGAAACTTTTTTTATTTAAAAATGTGGAATTTGAACAACTATTCTAAATTGTTATTATATTATATGTAATAGTGCAAATTATTTACTATTTATTGTACATTTCATATATTTACATTATTATTATTATTATTATTATTATTATTACATGTATTATTATTACAACAACAAGGCCAAGATAACAGGGCCTTATTTAATTTATAAACCCCTGGTCCTTTCCTGTTGCCACTCAACTTGAAGGAAACATGATACCAATTCTGTCAACATTTTATTTGGTACCAAACTCTACTCCACCTGATTTGACATGTAATTGTACAATTTAGTAAGATCTATACTTACAATAAAGAAATGTTACCTTTATCAACCACATATTTCATATGGGAAGGGCAGAACTATTGATTTTGTCCAATTTTCTAAACAAAACTGGTTACATGCTGTTTGGCATACATATTTGAGATGCATTCTAACTCAGGTTTATATTGTACAACTGACCCGCATACCATTTTAGTTATAAAGAATAACAAAAAGAAAAAGCTGCAGTTTGGGATTAAGTGCAGTGGTGGTTGGGGTTTGTTGCTGGGTTTTATTATTGTTTTAATTGCACTTCTAACACATTATTGGTTATATCATGCCGAGTAAATGGCAGCTAAGCGCCTTTCCCAAGGATACACCAAGGCAGCTGACCCTGACTGGCCAGGACAGATCCTGAACCCGGCACCCTTGTATTACAAGTCTGATACTCTACCAACTAAATTTTTTAAAATTCCCCACTATAATGTTTGAAGTGAATGTGAAAGTTATACCGTACATTCAATAACTAAAATAATGTTCTAATTTCCTTCTAATCTATTCAAACATTAAAGCAGAAATGGGGGCGGACAAATTAGTAGTCTGCATGCACAGGACTACAGAATTTTGTTTTTGGACTACTTAACTGTCAGGCTCTAAAGCTTTTTTTTTTGTTTTTTAAAGCAATTATTATAAACTGTAGTCCTACAATGTAAGGTGTCAATCCTGATATTTGTGATAGGGAAATTGATAGGGACGGGTCAAAGTCTTACTGCTTGAATAAGCAGTGTCACAACACTTATTCTCCCAGTCAGTCCACCCTGGAAGTAGAGGCCAAATTTTCAAGAATATCTCACATAGTTGGCAGCCCATATTGTCACTGATGCACAGACTAAAATCCAGTTGTTTTAGTCATACTATACTTACTGTAATACCTTTTTCCTTAATAAAGTATATCCAAGCACAATCAATTGGTTGAGTTTTTCAAACTCTGTTGTGTGCCATTTCAATTGGTTGCAGAGTGACGGTAGCCGAGGAATGCCAAAGTGGGATATCATGTGGTTCCTTTTCTTTAACGAAACGAAACGAATATGGCTAATCACATCTGGCCAAATGTTCTCAGATTTTATTTTGTACTTTCATTTAAAAATTAAACAGCGATTAGTAATGCTCTAATCCTTTGAAGACTTTTCTTGAAGTTGAAGAATTTGTATTTTTGAAGAAAAAAATGTATGCTATGGACAGGCTTTTTTTTATCCAGCCTTAACATTTTGTTTTCATTTGATTTATAATTTAAGGTAGGCTGTTCAATTCTTTCTTTATTTTGCAAAAACTAAAAATGTATTTCTAATGTATCAAGCATGTGTACTTTCTTGTAGCCATAGGGCAAAAACAATTTCATTTGATTGTTTGTCATGTTTAAAGTTGAGATATTACAGTGCTGAATGTTTTTAAAAAAAACAACATAAAAAGCATTATTACATTAACTATTTTATGTACTTTTAGTGTGTTTGTCCATTTGTTTTTCTGAACCTTTTACCACCTTACCATTGTATCTGTCTTTTTAATGGTGCATTAAATAGAAATGTTTATCCATTGAAAAATTTGGCTATCAAATTTTCCTGTGAGCTAGCAAAGTTTCCCTTTTGGTAGCCCATCGGACAACCACACATTCTAGTGATCTGTCCACCTTTGAGAACGGTTATCAGTAACCATAATCTATTGTTAACAATAATAAACATACAATGCATAGAATCTGTGCACCACCTGATGCCACACAGGGTTGGAAAAATGTGAAAGGACCTACTTGCCCCAAAACAAGATTCTGACAAAATTGCACACAAATCTGGATTTTTTCTTCATACGCATTATAAAGTTCTGGGTAAGTGACAAGTTTTACTTGCTCAGCAAAATTTGCAAGTCATCTCTGGCTGCCAGACCAGGGAGTTTTCCATCCCTGCCACATTAACAGTATCTATATAAATTTTGCCAAATAACATGTGAAAACCAATCATCTTGTGGGTCAGCGCATGGGTAGCACCTCTGAACCCAGGGCTCAACATTGATGCTAGCAAGCTAGCATTTTGCTAATTACAAATTCTTAAATGTTTGTAAATTCCAGAATAATTTTAGTGGAGGTTATCACAACTATCAAAATTCTTCTAGTACTGGCAAAAGTTAATTTTGAGCCCTGGAATCGGATGGCAGTGAGTATGAGCTCACACAGCAGTGATGTGTATTATACCCACCTTACTGAAAAACTTTGCCCCAAGATCCACAAGACGAAGAAGAAGAAAAACTTGGTTTTACAGACCTCAGAGGCCACAGGTTAAAATGCAGAGATTAGGTGAATTAAAATCAATTCTATGCAGGTAAAGCTGTTCCCCATCATAACGCGGTAGTCTGGATCCATAACCCCTGACCCCGTTATGTATCAAACCGCATTATATTGAGAATCGTGATATGTATGGAACTGTGATATATTGAGGATAGCACAATATGCCAAGCAGTGGTATAACAGGTTCTATCTAAATTTGTTTAATAATGGTGTTTTGAAAAGGAAATGAAGATACAAGACTTAAGTTTTAACTTGTTTTCTTTCAAATAATATTGTTATACACTGGTGTGATTTTGATTTTGGTTAGTAGCACCATGTTATATCTGGAATCACATTATAATAAGGGAGAGCTGTACTGTTAGATAATCAGAATTTAAAATAAATGATTTTCTGTAAAGAACCAACACTGTAATTTTGAGGTCCCATTGCCACACTAAAGAAGCAAACATTTTGAATTGTTGGTAATCAAAACATGCATGATCAGTTTATCCTCTCCCCCCAAACATCACAAAAGAATCTAATATGGCTTGACAAATGTGGAATGGAATAATAATTTAAATTTTGTCAAGTCGGGAGAAGTGCATAGCTAACTTTATTTAGTATATTTATAGGATAGCTTCAAAAATACTGATCTTGTTAAAAATGTCATTCCTGTTCCCATTTTCTTTTAAGACAGAAAAAGCAGGGTATATATAACAAGGTTTGTACCTCTCCTTAACACTGCTTGACTCGGTAATAGTAAGGCATGATGCTTAAGTGGGATAACAGATACAACATAGGGTGGGGCAACAAAAAAGGCATTGGTACAAAAATTGAGGTTACTTCAGTCTAGCCACAGGTTACCAAAAATTACAACATGGGAAAAATCAGATAAGAAAGTTGCCGTCATACAATAATACACCAAATGATTTCATATTTTGTCAATGTTTTGCATTCATGGTAACCAAAATAGTCACAAACTTCTAATTTTCCAAGATGCTACTAATTTTACTTTGCTTATACTAAAAAAAGTTTAGATTATTGATATAACTTTGGCTACTACTGTAAATTTGTTTTTTTAGTGGAAACCTAGTTTTATGATATCAGCAATTAATATCTTTATCACAATAAACACATGTATTTCATGTGCACAGAATACAATGAATTGTGATCTCCACATTTTCACACACAGGCTGGACCTGGAGGGTGGGGTGGATGGATTGGTTTAGTTTGTTTTTTTGTTCTGACACAGCAACACTTTGAAGGTTATATTGTGCTAAGGCAAGTAAAGTAAAGTACCTTGCCCAAGGACACATGAAGGTACATGATCCAGTTTGATCTGGTGGTTGGAATTGAACCTGCATTCTTCTGGTCAAGAGTCCAATGACTTAACCACTGAGCCACAGTGGCTCCTGGTGGATAGGTGAGGAATCAAGTTTTGATTGACAACAAATAGTAAGGTGTAAAATCATACGGCAGTTCTTACATCTGAAGGTAAAACTTGGTCTTGACCTTTCATTAAATCATCAAGTTTATGACTGTATTTTGGTGTTATGACCATGTGCCTAAGTAATGTTCTTAAGATCCAACTGATTATGTTGGTTGGTTTTTAACTGCACTTTCAACACATTATTGGCTATATCACCCCAAGGAAATGGGTGCTAATTGCCTTTCACAATGACAAACTGAGGCAGCCAATTTAAATTAAAAAATTGTGATGTGCTTACCAGAAAAGATTAAGTCATTCACCACATGGAATGAAGCAGTCCTTGTAAAGGAGACCATAAAATAATGTCTAATTTCATCATGAAAAACCCACCTATAATGCTACTGGAGTTATCACACTACCACTTTGTAAAATGTTTTAAGTAAAACGTATTGAAGGCATTTTAAAAAGCAATAATTGAGATTAAAAAAACTTAACATTCAATGAGAAGGAAAAAAAATAAAAAATACATGTTCTTTCATCAAATATATAAAGGAATCTTGTAGGCTTCAAAGCAATACTCCATCAGTGAAAAATAACTTCTATTTAAAACTTTGTAAGATCTTTGAAGTTTGATTGCTTTCATAATTAGGACAAATTCTGTGGTCAAAATTCCGTTTTGGATTCTGAATTCTTGTGAAGATCAGTACCTCAGAAAAAATAAGTTTATTTATTTGTTAATTTTAAAAAAAAATTCTTTAGAAAGAAAGTATCCAACTATTTTTGTGCTAGGATGTTACTTTATGAAGTGTTTTGAAGGTCAAAAGGTGACGAATGTCCATGCATATTTTCTATATAGTTTCAGGTACAATTACTTAGTTTCAGGTTTGAATGAAGAATTTCTGGAAAAAATGTTATAACCCGAAATAATTTGATGACATTTTATTTTACTCTAATTAAAACTCATTATATTAATTACATTTCTGAACATTTTGCTCTACTTTAAAAAAATTTCATTAGGTCCTTCTGAACAGTCTTACAATAACTTGCAACAATGTTAATCCCCGCCTAATCAGTTGTTGTGCGGTATCAACTTGTCAGTTATCATTCAACATTGCCTTTGGAAGTGACTAACCTTTTATTCCCTTCTCCAATATATACATGTAGTGGTCACTACAACGGTCAATCCCTGTGTTCTTTTGTGATCGGGCCGTTTCCAGTTTATTTAAAAATCACCTCAATAGATTTTCAGGCCAATCGGTCGATTGTTGTCACGTCTGGGCGATTTTCAATTGACCTAGCGAGCGTAACGGTTCGACCATTTTCGTTATAGATGTGTTTGTTATTTACACACTGGATAAAATCTTTAACCAAATATATGTTGTATTATATTCTAATAAAACAATATGAAATAACAAATCAACGCGTATAACCCTTACTCTATATCTAAACAAGCAATACGTAACACCGTCCTGTAAACAAAATATTTATGAATGACAAGTGAAATTAGCAAGTAAACAGCCTCTTACTTCGGAAGTCATCGGATGTTATGCTGCGGTCAGCGAGTGATCATTTCCCGTGAGTCGAAAGCGAGGGAAACTCAACTGTTATGTAGCTAACTCTAACCTGCTACTGAGACGTCAACACAAACAATATGTGCCACTGTCGCTGTTTTCTAATCTAGGAAAATAAACATTTGTGACAGTAACACTGACTGATTTGAGATTTATCGCGTGTGTCTGACATTAACAAACTCAGCGTGACACCTAATAACTTCGATAATGTAGATAGTTATGTTATCCCCTAACAACAGTTGCATACTGTGTGCGTCCATCACTCAGAGAAATAAATTGACTTACCCTTATTGTATCTGTCATGACGTCTTCATAAACAGCACTTCTGATTAACAACGGATGTCGACTTTCAAGAAATATTGTTGATTTTTCACAGCTATGAGCGAACAAAGCCCGGCGTGCCTCTCTCGACAATTTACGCTATGCTCGGTAAATCGCTCAATTCAGCACTTCATACAATAGCTAAGCTCCGCCATCTCATGAATATGCATATGTTACAACGGCCCCTGTGCGAGCATACAGAAGAGTTCTATGCGTATTTTGTGTAGGAACCAAATGGCCCATTCGTGCAAGTGCGAGCTATTTTTAGACATAGTCGGTGAATGGGGCAAATATTATAATCATTGTTACAGGTAGGCAAAGACTATCACGTTTGGACCGTGTTTACCTACAATGGTATTAAATAAAAAGATTAAAACGAAAGTCACATAAATCTACACGTATAGATTGTAGTCCATCTCTGGAACCCCACAATTGCTCAATATACGATCAACCGCACTGCTAATGCTTATACTACACAGATAGATGATATTAACTGCATCGTGACTAATTTGATGGACAGGATTAGATCTCTGTTCTACAAATCAGAGGAATAGTCTTTTTTTCCATCGTTTTTTTTGGGGGGGTGGGGACTGTACATATTTATTCACAAAATCTTCTCCCCCTAAAATTAAATGGCCAGACCCTTATTTCAGATTAAAGTTTAGTTATATTTCCAACACAACGGGCGTGATAAAAGTACTTCTGAATAAGTGTCTTTTTCAAGTCTTTCATGAACTAATTCTATAAAAGCGATTTTAGAAACCCCGATATATATATATATATATATATATATATATATATAGTCAAAAAAGTACATCATATAGATGAGAAAATAATGAAATTTTAGAATATAACTTCATAAAGACACAGACTTCAATTCAGAATTATATTATGAAATAGAAGATTCTTTCCTGTAAAAAGTTTGAATAAGGAGAGTGAAAAGAAATATTAAAAAAATGTAAATGAATAATCTTAAAAGAAACTTCGGAACGCTAAACTTTCACGAATAAGCAATATACATGTGTGTGTGTGTGTGTAAGAAATCATTTGATACAGATATTTTATGAAATCGTGTATTTTTTATTTGTAACATCTTCAACCACTTACAATTGTCACCTAAATGAAGACCAAATGGGCAATTTTATTTGTAACATCTTCAACCACTGCAACCACTTACAATTGTCACCTAAATGAAGACCAAATGGTCAAGATATCTATGTATCAATGATAGTTATAGCGATAGCAAGACATGACTCACTTTGAATTTACTTAATCTAAAATACAAATCACACACAAGCAAATGTATTTTTATCAAACCTGAAAGGACAACTTAAATTTCTTCCACAAGAAACAATCTTCAGATAAGAAAAACGAAATCGGACAAAATCATTTTTCTTATCCTTTAAACATGACTTTATTTGTTAAAACTTTTTTTGTGTGCAATAAAACAACAGATAAAACCTACTTGCGCTAAAGTTTACTGAGGATATTCTAACTATGCCATTAACCGAAGTTGAAACATGGGCTTAAGCATAGACATTTCACGAGCATTTCGTGCTGAAAGATGGTGACACTAAATTAAGAACAAGGATTTACATAACATGTGAAATACATCATATAGTCCAAAACAAGAAAACATTTTAATGCCTATGATATTAATGTGTAATAAATGATTCGTCGAACTTCGTGAAAATAAATTTGCAAGTAAAGTTTATTCGCGTGTGACACCCGCATATTTTAGACCTGGATAACGCACGATACCAACGAATGTAAAGTTTTCAAAATGTTTGCAGGATGCAGACATACTTTTTCATAAATTAGCGGACGTTAAATTTCCCGTTTCAATAAAAACAAAACTTATATTACTCAGTTTACTCTGCTCTTCCCAATGACGGTGTCATCTGATGAGAAACGTGTTCAAGTTGGCAGAAACTGCTTTAACGAAAAACAATTCATAGTAAATGATCACGATATCAGCAGTTGGTGGAATTTTTTTACATTTCACGAGCATTTAGTGCTGAAAGTCAGCATCAACTATCAGCTCATCAAAAAGGTAATCACATACTATTTTGTCTCGCCTGCTAATGGTTAATTAAGCGACTGGCATGTCGCGTTTATTTCAACACGCATATCACTCGTCGATTTTAAAAAAATGTATAGCGTATTTTTTATATTTGTCCACCCCCTACTATACACTTTAGGATGATTTATAATATTGTTTTTGTCTTCGTGTTTTGTACTGGAATTCAATGCAAAACCTTAAATAAAAACATCTTTAATGAATTAAGTAACCAGAATATGTGAATAAATTGAAACGAGTTTCAAAAGTTACCGTAAGTTGTATAATCATACAATTTTTTTTGATACACCACTACTATAATTGAAAAAAAATAGCCCCCCTCCCCCCAAAAATCTTGTTTCGACGCCCCAAAACGACAGTATGTATGTATGTATGTATGTATGTATGTATGTATGTATGTAGCTTTTTGTACGGCAACTCAGCACAATAGTGGCTATATGGTGCCAACTAAAGATAAATTTCGAAAAATGACAGTCCCTCAAAGAGATTGGCACTCTAATGGCAGAAGAGACTTTCCAGTAATTCAAGATAAGACCATTTCGTCATTTAAACTGCTGAAAGTTGAAAGTATATCTGATATTCTTCAGTGATAACATGATTTTCAAATTAGCTACTTTGGTGGCCATTTTGGATGTCAGATTAGCACCATGATTATTTATGACCAAGTATACGTCATTAGATATTCTTTGGTTAATACCGAATGTCAGTACGAACACCCATTCAATGGAGAGTAGTGACAAGATTTTCACGATGGCCGTCATGGCAGCCATATTGGATGTACGATTGGCACCATTTTCATTTAGAACCAACAAGGTATCATAAGAAGCCTATCTGTGAAAACCCCATGTTGATATGGTCATCCATTTAGGAGGAGTTGAGATAACAATATTTTGAAGATGACTACAATGGTGGTCATATTGATGGTCAGTTTGCATCATTGTTATTTAGGACCAACTAGATACCAAAACAACTCTTTTGATAAAAACCCTATGTCAAAATGACTTTACATTTAAGAGGAGTATCGATAACAAGATTTTCAAGATGGCATATTAAAACAAGGAGGTTATTGAGTGCAGAGGCAATTGAAGTAAAGTGCCTTGCCCAAGGCCACGCCGTTATAGCTGACCGAGGCTGATCCGATAGTAAAACATCTTAAGAAGTCTTTTGTTGTAAACTCCATGCTTATATGACTTTCCACTTTTTTTTTTAGTAACAATAACAAGATTTTCAATATGGCTGCCATGGTGGCCATATTGGATATCAGATTGTCACTATTTCCATTTAGGATCAACTAGACAACGTAAGAAGTCTTTTGGTGAAATCACAATGTCGATTTGACCAGCCATCTAGAAGAAGTAGCGATAACAAGATTTTCAAAATGGCCATTGTGGTGGCCATATTGGAGGTCAGATAGGCACCATTTTCATTTACAACCAACTAGACATCATAATTAGTCTTTCAATGAAAACCCTATGTTCATATCGCCATTAATTCAGGAGAAGTAGTGAACAGATTTTCAAGATATAGCGGCTCTAGCGGCCATGTCGGATGTCTGAGCGGCACTATTTCATTTACGACCAACTAGACGTCATAGGAAGTCTTTAAGTGAAAACCCCATGCTGATATGACCATCCGTTCTGGAGTAGTGAGAACAAGACTTTAAAGATGGTCGCTGTGGCGGCAAAATTGGATGTGCAAGTGGCACCATTTTCAGTTAGGACCAACTAGACATCGTAAGAAGTCTTCTGGTGAAAATCAAAATGGCTGCAGTGGCGACCATATTGGACGTCAGATAAGCACCCTTTTCATTTACGACCAACTAGACATCATAAGAAGTCTTTAAGTTTAACTTCATGTTGATATGACCATCCGTTCAGGAGGAGCAGCGATAACAAGATTTTCAAGATGGCCGCTGTGTCGGCCATATTTGAATGTCAGATCGGAACCATTTTCACTTAGGACCAAATATACATCATAAGTCTTCTGGTGAAAACCACATGTGAATATGCCTTTCCGTTCCGGATGAATAGCAATAACAAGATTTTCAAGATGGCCGCTGTGCCGGCCATATTGGACGTTCCAGCAGCACCATTTTAATTTACAACCAAACAGACTTCATAATTAGTCTTTCAATGAAAACCCCATGTTGATTTCACCATTCATTCAGGAGAAGTAGTGAACAGATATTTTAAGATAGCCATTCTAGCGGCCATATCTGATGTCTGAGCGGCACCATTTCATTTAGAACCAACTAGATATCATAAGAAGTCTTTTAGTAAAAACCTGATGTTGATACGACCATCCATTCTGGAGTAGCGATCACAAGATTTTCAAGATGGCCGCTGTGTCGGCCATATTTGAATGTCAGATCGGAACCATTTTCACTTAGGACCAACTAGACATCGTAAAAGTCTTCTGGTAAAAACCCGTGTGAATATGACTTCCCATTCCGGATGAGTAGCAATAACAAGATTTTCAAGATGGCTCCTGTGTCGGCCATACTGGATGTCCCAGCAGCATCATTCTCATTTACATCCAACTAGACATCATTAGAAGTCTTTAAGTGAAAACTCCATGCTGATATGACCATCCATTCAGGAGGAGTAGCGATAAAAAGATTTTTAAGATAGCCGCTGTGTCGGCCATATTTGAATGTCAGATCGGAACCATTTTTACTTAGGACAACTAGACATTATAAGAAGTCTTCTGGTAAAAACCACATTTCAATATGACTTTCCGTTCTGGAAGAGTAGCGATAACAAGATTTATAAGATGGCCGCTGTGTCTGCCATACACCAGCAATGACATCAGCACGACAATAGTAAGGCATATTCCTACCCAAGTCCGTTCGTCCGTCACACCTTGGTTTAGTTTTGCGTTGAGGTCATTTAAGTCACTTTTGTGGGGCATCCATGTCTAATGAACACATTTTAATTCATTATATCTCTTTACCTAAGATAACTGGTACAGTTATTTCACATTTTAATTCATGATATCTCTTTACCTAAGATAACTGGTACAGTTATTTCACATTTTAATTCATGATATCTCTTTACCTAAGATAACTGGTACAGTTATTTCACATTTTAATTCATGATATCTCTTTACCTAAGATAAGTGCTACAGTTATTTCACATTTTAATTCATGATATCTCTTTACCTAAGATAACTGCTACAGTTATTTCACATTTTAATTCATGATATCTCTTTACCTACGATAACTGGTACAGTTATTTCACATTTTAATTCATGATATCTCTTTACCTACGATAACTGATACAGTTATTTCACATTTTAATTAATGATATCTCTTTACCTAAGATAACTGGTACAGTTATTTCACATTTTAATTCATTATATCTCTTTACCTAAGATAACTGGTACAGTTATTTCACATTTTAAAAGACTTCCAAGCAGAGTCTCTTTGCGTCTCTTTTCGCTACTCGCAGGGAACCCATCCAATGCTAGAGCTTATGATCTTAATCGGCGACCAATAGTTTGGGAAATACGGCAAAAAAATCACATATTTGCTTCTTGACTAGGAGTAGGGACAACCTCTTCTCGCTGTCATTTTCTAAGCAGCCATAGCTGGTGTCATCCCGAAGCTCGAGCGTTATTATGAAGTTAACTTCTGTCCTAATGGAAAATCAATCCTTGATTGAGAAAGCGTTGACGGTAAATTCTGCAGCCGGATAGCTCAGCTCTGGTATATTAATCAATATTTATTGTTCTCAGTAGAAACGTGTTGTCCGGAGATCAGCCTTATTAACGGGACCCAGTTTTAATAATAACGATCTCCAAGAACCTTATGTTTTCCTCGATTTGGTCCCAGATCTCATTTACGCAGCGGAGTTAGAAAAGCTGCTCGCCGGGACCATTACAGCGAATAGCTCAGGTGTGGAGCCCAGTTGTGAGAAGAAATATCATCGCAATAGTTTATATTCATTATCTTGATTACTTAATGTACATATGATTGCTTCAACTGTCTTTCACCAAATGAGTGCCAAAGCCAGATACGATCTACTACGAATTTGCCCAGATCAAGGTGCTCATTGTTCATAGGAAACTTTAAAGATAAACAATCTTTTGGGTGTCGGATGGAATTATCCAGAAAAGCGTTTATCGTGGACGCCGTCAATTCTATTTGAAGGTTAAACATACATGTCCATAATATTTTTTAAAAAACACCATTGACAACAGGTTTAATTTGTTGTGCCTAATCCTCTCGGGTGTTGTAGAGTTGAGATGGCATTCGATAATATGAATATTTAACACGGCACACTTCGTGCATTTCTAAGAAACTCGATTAGAATATATTGATTGAAAAGTCCATTTCAAGTAAAGTCTAGCCGTTTCCGTTTTTTTTTTTTTTTTTTTTTTTTTGCTATGGTTTGGTTGGTGCTTTACGGCACATCAACACAAGTAGATTATTTAGTGCCGATGCAATTGGAGTAAAGTGCCCTGCTCAAGGACACACCACGGTAGCTGATCCAGGCCGGTCAGATTATAGCATTCGAACCCGCACTCTTTCGGTCGTGAGTCCGGCACGCTAACCACTGAGCCACCGCAGCTCCCTTTTTGCTATGAAAAACATAAGTTCTGGCATTGAAAAAAAATTTCAGAGAGAGAGTAGATGGTACGAAGCGTGTCCGGCATGGAATGGTTGGATAACTTTGTTATAATTCAAATACCAACAAAAATAAAAATATTTTGCCCTCTACTATGGTTCCGTTTACATCTCATCAGAAGTCCGGACCTAATTTGTGGTCGGTACCTTAGATATGTACAATTGTACGGGGCAGATTAGATGTGTAACGGATTTGGTACAGACTAACAGGAAGTAGAGAACCTGGATATCCGGGGACCTACTCAGGGGTGAATTCTGGGACATATGACGAAAAATATATACAGCCCCCCCCCCCCCCCCCCCCACACACACACACCATTTGTGTGAATTTAGTTTAACTAATCTTAAACATAAATCCATTTTTTTTTTTATAATAACTAAGGGTATTAGTACACCCGAACAAGAATTAACGGGTGGAACAATTTTCTGGTCACACCACCAAAAACAGACCCCACGGGGTAGTACCAAAAAATTTGGCACGGACATAATTCTATCTGTAGACTGCCTGCTGTAGTAAATGTATATGTGTTCTATTTTTTTCTCGGCAATTTGTTCCGAATCAAATTCATTATATGTAGGGGTGACCCATTGGGAACAGAACCAAATTGTGCGTACCAAATTATTTGGTCCTGGCCTAATTAAGGCCGGACTATTGCTTTATATAAGTAAACGGGACCTATATATCAGCTTATAAATAAATTTTTAAAAATACTTTCGTGCAAGCATATTGATTACTGACCTCCATAAAAAGATTTAAAAATTAAAAACGCAGCAAATTCCAGGAACTGGTGTCCCCCCATTTCGCTGGAAGTTGAGGAGTGTAGTTTTGCTGAGGAAGGGGCTATGTGACAACGGTGACATAGTAAACGACTTATGGAACAGTTGTAAAGGAAAGGATTACTGATGACGCTGAACACTGACAATGGAGGTCTCGTCAATATAGAACTGAATACAAAATGTGGGTCCAGTATTCAGTGGCCATAACGCCACTACGCGATGATATATGAAGCTGATAATCAAACTGAGCTGAAGTTACATCAGCACAAAGCTGCATATACTTTGTGCTGGAATCCAATAATAATTAGGAGATTATTGTGTGGAAACAAACGTGGGTGGGACCAACAATAAGGAGCCACAACTATGCTAAATGATGTTGCAGATCGAATGCTGAAAAATCCAACGAAGCTAATGTATCAGCAACATAAAGTTGCATACCAAGATAGTTATTGTGCATACAGAAAAGTTGTTGAGTTCGACAATCATAGACAATAACTACTAAAAGATGACTTTGCATGCTGAACATACATTTAAGTAGGACTGACAATCAAACTCAGCCGAGATCTCATCGATAACAAGCTGTCTACTAAATTTGTTTAAAATCCAGTATGAGAGTCATTCAGGAACTGATATTAAAGTTGGTTGATCTGATAATCAGGGGCCATAATTCTGCACATTGACGTAAAATGCTGACATCTAAACTCAGCCGAGGTCTCATCAAAATATCAAGCTGCATACCAAATATTGCTGAAATGACGTAGATTGCTGATGGTCAATTTCAGCCAAGATCCTATCAACATGAAACTGTCTCCCAAATTTGGTTCAAATCCATTCATAAATAAAAAGGGGTTTGTGCGGAAATGCAAGTGAGTGGGTCCGTCAATCATGGACTATAACTCCACTAAATGACCAGGAAGAATGCTGACAATCAAACTCAGCTAGGGATATCAATATCAAGCTGCCTTTAAAAAAATGTGGTTGAGGTCCAATAATAATCACGAGAATTATTGTTTGTTGTACGGAAACGAAAGTGGGTGGGACTGAAATCAAGGGCTGTACCTCCTCCAGTCGATGCAGAATGCTGACAATCGAACTCAGCCACGGTCATGTGAAAATCAAGTATGTATGTATGTAGTACTTAACGGCACCGCAACACAATAGTGACTATACGGTGCCAACTAAATGTAAAGTTAAAAAAATAAAAAAATGAATTGCACAAAAGTTGAATAATATAAAGCTTTCCAAAATAAATGTTTTTACTCAATCTGACCCCCAGTTCTGACAACATGGGGATTTTTTTTATTCTTAATCCTGCACCCCTAAGGGAAAAACTGCTAAAAGATAAAGGCATCACATATAAAACCCTTAAAACATATGGTCAACATTTTTTAAATTTTGCATTCCCTCAAAAAGTCCAAGATTGTCTCCGGTGGTACATCATCATACAGTTTCTTCATGTAGTTCACGTCAAAATACTTTAGTCTCACAGGGTGGAAGTTGACACACTCGACAAAAATATGTTCCACTGTCAGTGGATACTGACATGCTATGTACTCTGATCAAAGATGACCCTTCAGGAGCTATGTATGAGCCAAGTATGCGTGTCCGATACGCGATTGACACAATACCACCTCATCTCTGCAATTTGTTCTATACGAGGAATGCCACTCTCCAAATAGTGGGTTTCATGTTCTTAAGTTTGTGCAGTTTTCATTCCACATATTTTGATAAGTATGACAAACATGCTGATTTATACAATATTTGAAGTTAGCATATGAAATATTCCATTCTGAAACGGATGACTGCAGGGCAGCTTTCGATGTTTTTATCTACCCTTTCATTGCCCCTTATACCAATGTGACTAGGCAGCCAAAAGTACAGAATACTTTTCTCAGAAGGTACTTTCCACAAGAGAGACATTGGGTGGAAAAGAACGGATATATGGTATCGGTGTTTCTTTAAAGACGTGGAAAATCACGCTGCATACCAACTTTAGGTGAATTATTATACGGAAACCAATGTAGATGGGTCTGTCAATCATGGGCTATTTACCCTGCTAAATGATTTCGCAGAACGCTGACAATCGAACTCAGTCAAGGTGTTATAAAAATCAAGCTGCAAAACAAATTTGGTTGAAGTAAAATTTTAATTAAAAGAGTTACTGTGCGGAAGCAGAGATGGGTGGGTCTGACAGCATCGGGATAAAACTCGGAAGGGGTGTGTGTGTTAAATCTTAACGCATTCATGTATCCAAACATTCATTTTAAAATGTCTCAGACTCTATCTATGTTGAAGATGATAAGATGCTAAATGTACAAAACTCGGACTTATAGTAGTGTACGGATCATCCAATGTTTGCTTTACATCAAAGTTTACCGGAGCACGAAGTAAGAGTTTGAGCCCGAAGGTTCCAAGTCTGGTCCGAGTACTCACTCCTGCAAACGTTTGCACACAGCAAAGAGTGGAGTATCGTTATTCAATTTTTAAACATGAAAAACTCAGGAGTGAAGTTGACGTCAAACAGCCAGAAACGGCGCGATCATGTAAAAATATCTAACAATTGCTTGGTTCTGAAACTTTTGTTTGATAAACGTCTTCAACGTGATATGATGTTATACATAATCTGAACATGCACCTTGTGAACCCTGTAATAACGAATGATATTTTACGGAACATTCATTAACACATGAAGGTTATATCGTGCCTAGGCAAACAGAGTAAAGTGTGCTGCCGTGGGACAAACCACGGCAGCCTTATTTGTAGTCAATTTAAAAAATGGAGGTATAAATAAAAAAAAAAAAAAAAAAAAAAAAAAAAGCAACAACAACAACATCTTCTATAACTAGGCTTGTAGTAAGGCTAGAATCACGAAAGAGTATCTTTTTATTTAGTCTTATCTCTATATACATTGAGAATTTTAATGATATTTAAATACTCGAAATGTGGTTATGACTTCTGTAATTGCATATCGGAGTTCAATTTTTGTGCTCACAGTTTTGTGACTACTGGGTCGGCTCCTTTCCCCAGAGGGAGCCGCGGTAGCTCAGTTGCTAAAGCGTATGACTCGTGATCCAAGGGTCAAGGGTTCGATATCCGACCTGGCCAGCCTGGGTCGCCGGCATCGGTGCGTCCATGGGAAAGGCTCTTTGCTCCCATTTCTTCGGCATGATATAACCAATTATGTGTTACAAGTGCTGTATAAACCAACGAACCAACTTTCCCAGAATTTGGCAAAATGAGAGTTGTCCGTTAGTTTATGGAATCATTTTTAGTGCGTCTGCGTCAAATATGGCTCGGGTCGCAAGTTGCGCGTTTTCTTTTTTCCTCATGGTAACTAAAAGACAGGATACACACATCAAACAAGTTAGTTCTTGCACTCAAAGGACTTTACCTACTGGTGAAAAAAAACCCCCAAAAAAACAATACAATGAAGAACCCGCTGTTGCCAAGTCTGGATGAATTAATGAACTATAAAAGAGTAATGATTCAAACAAATAAAGGCAAAAATCAAAATATATTTTCATGGCTTATGAGAATTTAGTCTTTGAGTAAAGCATTACTCCTTGATTAAAAACGCTTTAACTTATCAACAGATCAATGTTCGAGTTATTTATTTCCGAATCTATTTAAGTTATTCAGGTTTTACTTACAGCTACTTAAATGAAGTGTGTATTGTTTTTGGTCAATATCACGGTGAAAGTGAACGATTTTACTTCTTTGTTCTAGATCTTACCTAATACATCTCAGTTTGGTTTATTTATTTTTTTACATTTATTTTTTAAGATGTCACTTAAGATACTGGCCCACTGTCGGCATCTCTGCATGCGAGGATGAAGTCACAACGCCGAAATATCGCGACAATTTGTAGATGAAAAAGCAGCTAAGCAAGCTATTTTAAAGAAATAGATCCTGCATATATACCTGTATTCTGTTACTGAAAAATCCTCAAATTCCGGATGAGAAAAAGGCATAAAGTAACTGGAAACATTTACACCATGTACTTACAGAACTCCTCACAGGGACATGCATGTACAGTATATCTTCGGAAAACACTAAATACTGTGGGCCTCAAAACCTTTTTGTTCAAGTTTTCGGTTTTTCAAGTTTCAATGGTTGCAGGCAAGGCGGTACTGAGCAAGTTATTTGAGTGATGCCGAGTAATCGAGTGATTGATGTTAGAGTTACCGAAGTTTCATTGTAATAGACGAAATCGCACCCAAAGCAACTCATTTAGATATGTCAATGTATACAGAATCTGATATGCTACACCCCATGTCAAAACATTCTGTTGCAGTTGCACCTTATTACACGCAACAAAATTACATAAATAGAAATTAGTACAGTTTTTAAAAAAAACAGAATGAAACGGACGGGTATATAAAACGGTGGCAACAAATTCAATTATCTTTCATGGACATGGGGTGTAGCATAAGAATCGCACCACCACCCCCCCCCCAAAAAAAAAAAAAATTATCCAATGATTTTGTTAAAATCAGTAACTAAATCCTTTTTCGCCTGAATCCATACTTTATAATTTGTCACCATTAAGGACATAAAAAAAAAACATTCACGAAAAAACCGAAAAATACTTCCTTAGGTTAACCTTCCAAACAAACAAACAAATATATATATATATATATATATATATATATATATATATATATATATATATATATATATATATATATATATATATATATGTCTTATTGGGAAGGGGTTAGAGTCGGGCTATGATGCAAGTCTTCAGTAGTTTGACGAATCGCCAGGCTCAATCAGTCTGTCATTAACTCGTTGTTAATCGAAATTTCATAGTTAGGCCACTTCATTCATTTTTAAATATTTCTTCGTAGCGGACCTCCGATGGACTGTTGACGAATCACAAGCTGAGCTATATGTGAATCATGCCGTATTTAAACCAGGGTTCTGAACTTGTATAATTCTGGTTCAGCGTTATGCCATAATGGGTAGACACCTTGATAGTTTTCACAATATACAAGGTACGAATTAAATTTTTACCAACTTCACTATCTTTCATCCAATTATTTTAGAAGCAATTAAAAATATCAACCGAAACTAGTATCTCAAAGTACTAAAATTGTGTGTCCTTGGAAAAGACACTTGGCTCTAATTTTCTCGACATGAGATATCCAATAATATACTGAATGTGCCGTTAAAAGCGAACCAACCGAGCAACTACCTGTCTGTATACATTGTGCACATACATGTACAAGAAATGTCTCGTAAACTTGAAAATATTAACAAGAATTTCTTTATTCTTTAAAAAGATGTATGAAGAACATGGTTGTTTAATAACATAAAGCTGTCTTCCGTTTTAATTATCATGCACACATGTAATGAGTTAGAAATTCACACGATTCTTTTAATGTGCAAGTTTGCACGGATTTCTTGAGAGACAATCTACGTTTATATATTCAATTCAGTTACATCAGAAAAATTCACATTTTCTAATCCGATCTGTAATAACACTGCCAGGTACCACGTTCAATTTGCCGATCTGTAACAACACTGCCAGGTACCCCATTTAATTTGCCATCTTATTTATATCTTCGCTCAATACGACACCACTCGATTTGTTATCAATCTATCAAGACGTTTATTTGATTCAACAAATCTGTTTATTCGGCCATTTAAAGGCTATGTTCTTCGTTGCTGCTTTTATCTGATATAAAGGCCAGGATTTAGTTCGATTGTTAACATGCGGCTTTTGTGAGCCGCTCCAAGAACGTTCGACAAGTCAGTCGCTCGGGTTAACCGTTTGATCCTGGGCTGTAGAAAATTTACTTTAACAAAAGCAATTACCCAAATTGTGTGTCTTATAAAAATGGAGTTACGACAGAAGATCATTACAGGCGAAGTAAGGCAGCCCAGTACTTCAAAAGGACAATCTGTTACAAAACAATGTCAAAATGTATATTGTGGTACTTACATAAATTATTCATTGATTGAAATTTCAAAGCAAAACGAGCAGTACTAGTTGTATTAAAATAATAATAATAATAATAATAATAATAAATACCTCCCTCGTTGAGTTTTTTTCTATATTTAGTAACAGTGGCCATGTTTGATGGTGGATTGGCATCATCTGTATACATTTGAAAGACCTTTATGCCAGGTTGCTCTGTGTCACGTTTGGTTGAAACTAGTCTGGCGAATTTTGTGCAGTTCAAAATAATTGTTGTCGGACGCCGCACGCCACTCGAAGGGCATTACAATAAGCTCACTTGGCCTTACGGTCATGTGAAATAATAATAATAATAATAATAATAATAATAATAATAATAATAATACAACTTAAAATATTGGCCTATGACACTGACCTTGAAGATGTGACCCAAATAAGGTGCATGACACACCTTTTAGTGACAATATTAAACTTCTACCAAGTTTCATCTATGTATCTTAAAGCTCTCGAGCTATAAAGCTTAAGGGGAAATGTGACAGAGAATGAAAATATTGACTCCTGACCTTGGCTTTAAAGATAGTGCCCCAAATGTGGTACACGATACACCTTCTGGCGATGCTATATTGGCATATCAAATTTCATCCCTTCATCTCATACAGCTTTGATGTTAGGAAGCGGAAAGGAAAGTGTGAGGAAAAACTTAAATGGTCCATGACCTTGACTTTTGAGACAGGGACCCAAATACCATACGCAACACTCTGGTGATGATGTATAAGTATACCAAGTTTCATCCATTTATCTCAAACTGCAAGTTTCATTCCTTTATCTCAAATGACCTCAATGTCTTAATTTCAACCATATTTATTGTGAAACTTTGTCGAATGCAAGTACACACATAGGATTTCGTCGATTCAGTAGACATCATTAGCTTATCAGAGCACTGTCTCTCTCTCCCCCCCCCCCCCCGTAACAAAAAAATATGACAGCATAAATCTGGATGCTGGTGCAACAGTGATCACAAAGAAAAAATATAAGCACGATATATATATATATATATATATATATATATATATATATATATACATGTGTGTGTGTGTATACACACACACACACACACACAAGTATAAGCATAACAGAATAATAGTTCAACGTGTTTGTGCGGTGACTAAAGTGTGAGGGACATATGGCATCGCGGATACTATGTCTCGTGCTTTTCGCAACAAGGCGGGGTACAATAATCACGAGAACTGATGATAATGGATAATGGTCATGCCGTGTAGAAAATCACAGACTGGTGTAACTAGTACTTCCGGCAGAAGATGGATAAGCAGCGAACGAGTGTGTGTATCACAAACTGGTGTTACTAGTACATCTGTCAGAAGATGGATAACCAGCAAACAAGTGTGTGCACACATAGAGTGCATGCCTTGAAGAAAGTTTGAATATTCATGTAGTGTTCACTGTTACTGTATGTATCTGTGAATTCATCTAAACATACTCTAAGTTTTGCTTTAATTTTAGAAGTACATACAAGATATGGCCTTTTTGTCAGTAGATATCTTATCAGAGTGCACGACAACTCCGTAACATTCCCCATCCAAGCTGTGGGCAAATAAGGAACGGTTTTCAATCAATTAAACACAGCTATATTGTCACAAATTGTCATTTAAATTTTGATTCTAAATAAGAAGTGTATGAATGAGTGCGTGTTTATGTACGTTTTCGTACTGTATGTATGTATGTATGTATGTATGTATGTATGTATGTATGTATGTATGCATACATCTGAGTGTTTCTTTCTTTGCATGTTTGAGTCAAATGACCTATCGACAACTGTCCATCAATAGCTGCCTACCAGTGATGCTTGCGGACTCTGAGTGCTGACCAACTGAGAGTCGTTACGCAACCATCTATGCTGCTTAGTTTTCCAAGTCTTCGCTGGCCGAATTCTGACACCTGTACAATATCTCCTATATAATATGGACAAATTCATCTTGCCATAACTTATCTATTTCTGGCTTAACAAATTATCAGCATATGCACCACAATGCCATAGTATTATAGATGCAAGTTGTTACAAGAAAACCGTTAATTTAGAAAAGATTTTAATCTAATGAGTTGGAGGAACATAGTCGATAAGCCAATTAAGTATCAATAACACCAACTAACTGTTCGCAAAAAATGCCAACTAATCACTAACTGTTCACAAAATGCCGTTTGTTTGCATGTCCTGAAAGTGATTCCAATGAAACCTATGGCAGGAACAAGAACGATACCAAGTAACCTCGTACTTATCATGTATAGTATTAATGATATATAGGATATTGACGTAACTTGCCCTCGAGCCAATACTTCCTGATAGAACAAAAAAAAAAAAAAAAAAAAAAAAACAAGAAAAAAACTACCAATGGGCTTAGTCCGGATGTCATTGTAGTAAAGTGACTACACATCTGGAAGTGATTACTTCTGACACAGGCTTCAAGCCCCCCCCCCCCCCCCCCCCCCCTCAATTTAATTTTCAATGCTTTTCTTCACTGTAACTTTCCTTTATCACTCCAACAACGGGAATTATGATATATATCGATTCTGGCTGACCCATTCCCTGAACAAAGTTTGAATTCATATGTAACAAGAAGTTGCCACCTCCCTATTATGCTACGCCGCCCAAGGCTGAACCTGGATTGGGAGCACTATGTAAGTGTACATTGAACAGAATGTGGAGGACATTTCAGTCGATCGAGGGCAGTAACTTCGTGGACAGAATAGTAAAAACAAAATCTGCTCATTATCGCACTCCTACAACATCTAGGTAAGATAAAGTTTCATTATAAATTTTACCGATTCGAACAAACAAAGAAACAAACAATATTGGCTCTAGATGCTTACATGCTGCTAGTATATTCTAAATCGATCAAGGGCAAAAACTCTGTAAAATATGTTCAAATTTGGCTGATCATCAGAACCTGAGATCTTGTTAAGAGGAGGAAATCAAACAATGTGAATGCTAGTGTTCACAAGTCACAGACGTGCATATTCTAGGCTGATCACGTGCAATAATTCCGAAAATATGAGGGCAAAATATCATCAAGTTCATACGAGACCATATTATAACGAAACATCTCAGCAAATTTGGTTATGAACAGAATATACATGCCCAAGTGTTCAATAGCCATTAAGATACATAGTCCATGTCAATTGGGGGACGTAACTCAGTAAAATATGGATAAACATCGGCTGTTCATCAATCTCATGCGACAATTAGTAAAGAAAAGCCACACAGAAATTGTGCTTGAAATAAAATAAAACTCAAGTGCTAGATTTTGGATGTCTATTCGAAGTCGATGGAGAAGAGAAACAATCAGAAATACTAATTAAATGTACTTGTAATCAAACTCGTGTGGGATGAAACTTTACGGGAAATGTTGTTGAAATCAAGCAGAAAATGTGGATACAAGAGTGTTATCAGGCCTGTGAACGGACGGGCAAACGGACTCGAGGCGACTAGTTACGTGTCTCTTCGCTAGAGGTGTGTGTGTGTGGGGGGGGGGGGGAGAGGCACTTAAAGGATACAATGAGGAAGCACCACTCAACCACTAAAATACCTTGGCCAACTTAACCTCGTCATCGAACTACGTACTTTCCTGGGTGTCATGATAAAAAAGGAATATACTCGCATGAAACTATAATAGCGCTGATGTCATATTGTTAAAAATACGCTGATTGCACGAATGTTGTCACAAACATGGGAAAACACATTATACGAAAATTAACGATATTTGGGCGCAATCAGTGCCTGATATTGATCATAACTTTAATAGCTGATGGTATATTTTCGTGACGCGTCACTCTTTAAAACTTATCCGGCTAATCAAGCATTACGTCATGCGATCACGTAACAAGTCAATCTGACGCATTACTGGTCGGATAAATGGGAAACGGTGGAGAATACAGATATTTCTGTCTTTTATTAGATTAAAAAAAAAAAAAAAAACACTTTCATTGATATAAATAGTGTTCAAAATTTTCTGTTCGGAGAATTATCAGTGCATATTGAAACTTGAATTGTAATATTTTAATTGTAATAATCTGGGACATAAACAATCAGTTTTGGATTTGCTCAACAAATCGGTGGCGCTGCGATGCGATTGAGATATTTTAGATTGGCATATTATATACAGTTTTCACATTTAAATTTACAGTTAAGTGCCGACAAAATAGCGAAAGTTATTAGAGCGAAGTAAAAAGATATAATTACGATAATAATATGTATAGTCTGTTCGCTGTACCTTGATTGTCCATAAAAATGAAAACGTGTGAAAGCTATAAATGTCAAAGTTTATTTGAATTTAATTATAGTACAACTCAGACATGTGCATTTTACAATTTGTACACTGTAATACGGGTCACTCGAAGAGACTGATGCTCTACTGGCCAAAAAGAATCTCCAGGATTCCAAGATAAGATTGTGCTAAGCATTGAAAAACCCTCTCTGATATTCTAGAACGATAACAAGATATTCAGGATGGCCGCAACGGCCATCATATTGTACGTAAGGTCGGCACCATAACGAGAAGTCTTTTGGTGAAATGTCATGTCGATATAACCATAAATTCAGGAGTAGCGATAACAAGATTTTCAGGATAGCCTTTGTGGCAGCCATATTGAATGTAAAATCGGCACCATTTTCATTTAGGGTCAACTAGATATCATAAGAAGTCTTTTGGTGAAAACTCCATGTTGATTAGACAATCCACTCAGGAGCAGTAGCGATAACAAGATTTTCAAGATGGATGCTATGATGGCCATATTTAACGTCTGATGGACATCATTTTCATTCATTACGAACTAGACACCAAAAGAAGTTTTCTGGTGAAAATCCCATGTCGATATGAATTTCCATTTAGGAGTAGCGATAACAAGATTTTCAAGATTGCTGCCGTGGGGGCCATATTGGATGTCAGATCGGCACCATTTTCATTTAAGACCATGTTCTCATTGACCATACTTATAATTTTGTCACAAATCAGCCTATTATTTCCTCCATCAGGAATGCTGGATATTATTATTATTATTATTATTATTATTATTATAACATACACACGGCATATATTTCAATATATTATTTTCACGTTCTGCGTCCAATGTCATTGGCCAAAACAGCGCAATGGTTGTTTGGTTTGTTTATGTTTAACGCTATATCAACACACAAGAGGCTATATAGTGCCTAGGCAATGGAAGTAAAATGCCTTGTCCTGAGACACACGACAGCAGCCGACATTGGCTGATCTTGGTAGGATTTACCCCAGCAACCTTTGGCTTGCAAATCTGTAACACTAACCAATGAGCCACAGCGGTAATGCACTCGCTTTGCACCGGTCACCTTACCGGGTTCCAATTCTGGTTCCAACACGTGCAAGCTTAAGTGGTCGTCCATGCATGCTGGATGATGTCTACACACTCACGTTTCCTCCATTTCAGGGACACTCTAGTATCACCACCTGCGCCATCAAGAGTCCATAGTCTTCGAATTTTACGTACAAATCTTGGCATTTTAAAAAAAAAAATTTAAATTTTTTTTTTAACATTAGTTTAAACTTGTCTGATTCGGTGCCGGGGTATGGCGTATGATGCATCTTCTGTACAAATAACAAGTACACACCCTTATTTATCTGGAATATGAACTACCCTGTCGGTCACTTGCTAACCAACAACCATCATAAAACTTTACAATGCAGTGGTTGTGGCACTGAATAGCCAATGACCATCTTAGCCGATGCTTCCAACCGAAAACGAACATGTCAAACTGACCGCTGAATTAAGCCCACTACAACAGGCTGTCCTTAGGCTTCCCTATGTGTATTAATGTGATCTGTCGTGGCCAATTGGCTTTATGCAATAATAAACTCCATACTACATGGTATTATTGTACTCGCGTGTCTTTATCATGACCAGGGGCACCAGGTGGCCAAGTGGTCTAAGGCGCTCGCCTTTACCGATCACTGCCATCTCACCTCTGTCCGCGTGGGTTTGAGTCTTGGGCTCGGCCAACGTGGGTATGTGAGAAGGCTTGCCAGTAGCTTCCCGTGGGTCGGTGGTTCTTCTCGGGATTTTCCCGGGTTCTTCCTCCATCAGATATACTGGCCGCCATGTATAGCCTATCATGTGCTGAAAAATGGCGTTAAACCCATAAAACCAAACCAAACCAAACTTTATCACGACCAATTTATAAACAACGGCAAATTCGAGAAACTGTGTCGTGGCTTACAGTGTTTTATTGTTTCTGGCTTACCACTAATAGTGGGCCCAGTAATTTCTTGTTCACACAAATAAGTGAATCTCCTGGGGCGATCTTTTATCCCTACCTCCTTGTATCAAATAATTAGTTATCATCAAGGTCTTTGATATTATAGCAAAAGTATCCTAACAATTTGAACTTATTATCATATAATAACACTTGTTTGCATACTGTAACTGAAATTATGCTTACTTGTAAAGAACTGAGTATTGCAAAAGAATAGAGAAAAAGATACAATAAATAAATAGCAATGGGACTTATTTGAAGACAAGGATGAAGTTGGTGGATGAAAAAAGAAACTGAAAAACGCAGAATACATAGCCAAACAAATTATTTTAAATACTAAGTTATTTAATCAAAATTACAGACAAATATTCCAACGAGTATTTAATAAATTAATCCAAATGCGAAGAAAGCCAATGCTAGCATCAATATTGACCGAGAAACTAATGTTAAGTAATGATCATTATATTTGTGTTGGTTTTAACGGCACTTTTAACACATTACTGGCTATATCATGCCGAGGAAATGGGACCTAGGTGCCTTCCCCAGGGACACACCGAGGCAGCCGACCCGGGCTGGTCTGGGTGGCCATGGAACCCGCGACCCTTGGATTACGAGTCCGTTGACAGACGTGAAAGAAACTACACCTTACATAGGAAGTGCCCAGTCAGGTAAATGAAACCAATTATTTTATAAAGTTGGTAATAATAATAATAATAATAATAATAATAATAATAATAATTATGAAACACGACGACGACCATATAGCCACTACTGTGCTAATGTGCCGAAACTCCACTACATACATTTTCGCACTTGAAGTTTCCTTGTGAACCTAACATATATATATATATATATATATATATATATATATATATATATATATATATATATATATAAATGCAAAAATTTAATGCAAAAATATGATTTTAGTCATCCTTCTTACCCTAAAAAACTATTACAAGTGACCAAATCCGTGTTGAATATTACAGTTATTCTCAGAATATTTTCTCTTCCAAGATTCTCTCTGGTAGGCGTGAATTTTGTAACATTCACACTTTCCAAGAAAATGAATAAATAAAAAAGTCTGTGTTTTCAACGTCCTTACATAACTAACAAAGTTCCAAACCAGACGCGCCTTTTCGGCAACTATTTTTGTGGTTTTGTCAGGAAAACCTACTCAAATTACTGTATACTTCCTGCTAATAAATATAGCATTTACCACATAAGAATTCCGCTTCTATTAGTTTTTAAACGAACAATAAAACCATTGGCCCATCTATTTCTTTTTCTTGCCGTATAAAAATGCAATTTATTCCTGCTCTTTAGACAATTTACTATATTAGATCAGGTAGCGGATGATTAAGAAGGAAATCTGTATATTGACGTGAATGTCAACAAATCAACGTAATTGTTCGAAAAGTAATTTCCATGTGTACAAAATACAGAGACCATTGGTTATCACATCATCATTCTTGACATTTGTATTATTCTGTTTGGTAGAAACCGAAAGTCCTCCAAATATTTTTGCTCATTTAGTAACTTATCAGATCAGTGGTTTTCAATGAGAGAGAATTCTATTTAACTTACAAAATGACAATCAACCGTTGACTCTAAACAGTGTACAAAATCCCTGATAATTGCTATCGCAAACTTCTCGATTATTTTTTGCCGGTAGTTTAACAATGCCTTTGTAACTCTATTTGAACGCTTCGCTGCATTTTGTTCGCCTGGGGTTTTTGCCGGCAAGAAAGAGGTGTCCTAAACGAAGATTAAAATCCCCGAGATTTCATATAAGGAGGGTAAGTTGCTTCGTGGAAGATTGGAACATACTTTAGGTCCTATATAGCGTTGATTGACAGCCAGTGACATGTGCTATAAATAGCACTATCTCTGCCCCGTAAATCGGATTAAGTTGCATTAAAAAAAAAAATAAAAAAATGCAAATTTGCACTATTTTTTTCTTCAATGTCATTGTACGGCAAGGCAAGAGACCCAAGTAGGCCTTCTTTCACTCAACTGGCACTGGTAAAAAAAAAATGCAAATACAGTGATAAGGCAGGACCTTTAGGTTGAAAAACAACCATGTCAGGTTAGTTTCCAGCTATGGTGGTATCTGACACGTTGTTTAACCGTGTGTCTACTCTGAGTAACTTCAACTGGATAAGATGCTATATTGGCATCTTTTGTATGAATGCGAAAGGCTTTCATTTTAGGACTTCATCTATCACATCTGGCATGATATGCTCAGGCAGTTTTGGAAAATCGTTCTACGATATTTTTGTATATATTAGCAAAAGCTAGCTATAATTGATGGGGGATAAGTATTACTTGTAGATTTTCCACTCGGTTGATATGGAACCACACCGTTGCTTGGGGAGCCACCCCGGACAAAATTTTGATAAAGCAGGTCTCAAGAAACAATCATACTAAGTCTCATGAAAATTGGTTCTGCCGTTTTGAGGAAGAAGTTGAAATTGGGTTTTCCATTTGTTTGCTATGGAAGCCACACCATTACCAAAGAAGCCACATGGGGCACAATTTTTATAAACCATGTTCTCAGAAACAATTATACCAAGCTTGATCGAAATTGGCCCAGGCGTTCAAGAAAAGTTGAAAATAGGTTTTCCAAGTGGTTGCTCGGTACCTTGGGCAGCCACACCGAACAAGAGTTTGATAGAGCGTGTCGTAAGAAACACTTTTACCGAGTCTGATCAAAACCTACTAGGCCATTATGGAGAAAATGTTGAAAATATCTTTTAAAATATATTTATTTAGAAGCCACACCACTGCTAGGGGTACCATTTCCGACTCAGTTTTGACACACCATGTCCTAAAAAACATTCCTACCAAGTTTGATCGAAACTGGCATTACCGTTTTAGAAAAGAAGTCGAAAATAGTTTGTCCAGCGATTGATAAGTAAGCCACACCGTTGCTAGGAGAGGCACCCTGGACAAAATGTTGATATAGCATGTCATCAAATTCCTATAAAGTTTGATCGAAATTGGCCCAGCCATTCGAAAGAATAAAAGTCGAAATTAAGTTTACCACCCGGCTGCTAAGGAAGCCACACCGTTGCTAGGGAAGCCACCACTGAAAACAATTTTGCTACAGAATGCCCTAACAAGTTTGATCGAAATTGGTTAAGACGTTGTGGAGAAGTTGAAAATAGGTTTGTTGCTAGGGGAGTCACCCTAGATATAATTTGTTATAGAGCACGCCCTTAGAAACAAACTGATTTATTCCCGAGGATAAGCTTTTTCCAGTTATTATCGATTGCTTTTAGAAACTGTGGGAAACATATTCTTTTCCTGTAAGGGAATTTAACATTGCCGATTTGTTAACATAATATATATGAAATGTTTGCTCAACGTGCAAAACTGGCGAAATTAATAAGCATTAGAGGTTACAAATAATGTAGCGTGAATCTTAAAAGACTTTGAAGCCGGCTATAACTGCAAATCTACGCGTCTTTTGTCGCGGAAATTCAAGGCAAACCACAACAAACGTAAACAAGAGTACCTTGAACAGCAAATTATACGCCCGCCTCGTGTTTAGAAGTCCTCTATGCACTCTTAGGACAGACCCCAGGAATTTGGATAGTTTCATTCCATGGTAATATCACACTCCAGTTGAATGGCAATCTGCTATCAACATCCCCGAGGGCACTAGTAGCGTACGGTTCACTCTGGAAATTGTTGACGAACGGGTCTCTTTGACCCGTACTTTGGTCAAGGTATGCAGTCATGAACAAAAACTTACCGCGCAGAAACCAGTATGTTCTTATAAGACCCACCACGAACGTGACCTCTGAGCTTCCGCATCCCAAATCAACAGGTTTTTGTATTATCCCCGTGGGTCTGTCTGTCAGTCTGTTTGTCTGTCCGTGACAAAACTTGTCACAGCCTCGCCGCTCACACCGCTTGTCGGGCTTTTAATGAAACTTTGTAGGCTTAATATGTAGTTGGTGTAGAAGCGCGATAATGTTTAACTGTTTTCTCTGGCCCATTTTTTGCGGAATTTTCTCGAAAAATTGCCAAAAAGAGAAATTTCAGCTCAACACTCTCCTCCTATACTGGACTGAGGATTTTATTGAAACTTTGTAAGCTAGATATGTAATAAGATTTAACTTTTTTCATCTTACCCATTTTTTTGGGATACATCTCTTGAAAATGTGTTTTTTTTTTAATTAATTTTTTTTTAAAAGGGTTTTCTGCTGAATTCAGTTCATCATTGTTTCTCCTTCCACATCGGTTAGAGGATTGTATTGAAACTTTGTAGGCTTGATATATGGTTGGTGTAGATCCGCAAAAAAAGTTATACCTTTTTCCTCTGCTTCATTTTTGTAGAACTTTTTTGAAAAATTGTCAACAGAAGAGGTACTATGGGAATTTATTTCGTAATCGTTTCTTCTCATTCACTGGCTGGAGGATTTTTATTCAAATTGTGTAGGCTAGATATATAGTTTGTGTAGATGCTCCACAGTTATTTACGTTTTTCCTCTAGCATAGTTTTGGAGAAATTTCGCGAAAAATTCTCAAAAAAAAGAGTATTTGGGGATTTTAGTTCAACATCACTTGTCCT
Organism: Margaritifera margaritifera; assembly: GCA_029931535.1. Lineage (NCBI taxonomy): Eukaryota > Metazoa > Mollusca > Bivalvia > Unionida > Margaritiferidae > Margaritifera > Margaritifera margaritifera. The sequence goes on from JAQPZY010001659.1 coordinate 4,978,009, forward strand.
CAAAAACTGGTAGGAGGAATTTACCGAAACTTTGTAGCCTAGATATGTGGTTTGTGTAATAAGGTTTTACATTTTTTACTCGTGTTCATTTTTGAGGACATTTCTAAAAAAAATAAAAAGGGGGACATTTGAGAATTCTGCTTGTTTATGTAGTTTTTATTCAACCCTATACAATAATACTACTGGATATTTACAGATGTGTAGGAAATATTATGGCCTTTCATTGCTCCAAAGGTATTGAGAGAGCGGGAATGTATGTTGTTTGCCATATAAGAACAAGAGGCTAAAACGGGCCTGATATCGCTCACTTGGCGCACATAACTTAACAACTGACCATTTCACTTTGTGAAGTTATATTGTGTGAACACAACCTTGGTAAACTATCCCACAAACTTTATGTCCTGTTGATTTTACCTATTTTACTATATCCTGATAAATATTTGTTCTAAATTAAATGACATAAATAATATGCACGGACTCTTGCTCATAATCGAAGTCATCCAAGATCTTGATGATATAAACCCATTTACCGAGTTTTATAGAAATTTAATGAGAACTATAGTCTCTAGATCTAGAGAGGTAACAAGTTCAGCCAATCAGATGCAAGGTATCTCATTATTATACGCTGATCTCACTCGTTATAGAACCTGTCTATGAGAAGGGTGATGCAAGCTAAAGGTGAAGCAAACTCCGATTGGAATCCGGTCTCTAGAGCGGTAATAAACTCAGTCAATCATATACAATGTTACCTCATTACTATGCGTAGATCTTGCTCCAAATCAAAGTAATCGAAGATGTCGATATTATAAGGCTATTTAACAAGTTCGGTCAAAATCTAACTAGAAGCAGAAATATAGTTGCTAGATTGTTGACAAGCTCAGCCAATCAGATGCAAGGTCATATAAAATAATAGGAACTAATTTCACTCATAATCATACCCAATCAAGATACTGATGACATAGGCCTGTTTACAAGTTTGATCAGAGTCATAGTAAAAATATATTCTCTAGAGTGGTAAAATATAATCACTATATTAGATGCAAGACCACCTGATAAATATATTCTCTAGAGTGGTAAAATATAATCACCATATTAGATCCAAGACCACCTGATATGCAAAGTCATATTAAAAATCATCCAACATCTTGATAGTAGCCATTTTACCAGGTTTGATAAAACTTGGGTCATAAATAGTCTCTCAAGTAAAAAGAAGCTCAGCATAAAAAACAACAAAAACCAAACATATATCTTGATTATATACGTCAAAATTGGATCAGAATTATGGCTACCAGAGTGGTAACAAGCTCAGCCTGTCAGATGCAAGATCACCTCGTTAATATGCATGGATCTTGCTCGTTATCGAAATTGTCCAAGATCTTAATGATATAAGCATATATTCCAATTCGGTTGAAACTGGGTCACAAACATGACTTCCAGAGTGGTAACAACCACAGTCAATCAGATGCAAGATCACTTCAACAATATGCGTGGATCTCGCTCATTATCGACCCCTTCCAAGATCTTGATGATTTAAGCCCATATTTTCTTTCTGATCAAAGTCAGTCAGAAATATCGCTTCCAGATGGATTACAGGCTCAGCAAATCATATGCAAGATCACCTCATTAGTATGCCTGGATCTTGCTCATTGTCGAATTCGTCTGAGATCTTCATGATACAAGTATACATTCCAAGTTTGGTCAAAATCGGATCAGAAATGCGGTCTTCAGAATGGTAACAAGCTCAACCAATCAGATGCAGGATCATCTCGATAATATGCCCGGATCTCGCTCCTTATCGAACTCTTCCAAGATCTTAATGATATAAGCATATATTCCAAGTTTAACGAATCAGATGAGAGATGATCTCATTAATGTTCATGTATCTCGCTCAATATCTAACTCGTCCGAGATTTTGATGATATAAACCTATATTTCAAATTTGATTGAAACTGGATCAGAATATGGACTCCTGAGTGGCAACAAACAATTGTTGACGGACAGACGACGCACTACACACGATCCGCAACGGACGCAGGGCCATACCATAAACTCACTGAGCTAAAGACATATTCAGAAGAACATGCCTGAAATTCGGGTATGTGCATGTCTGTGACTGCATGTACATTTAGTTACCCTAAGCGCAAGCCATCAACGTAAGCATGGTCAAGGACTTACTCGTTAATAAAACTTATTCTGCAAAATCCATGATCCCCTTGACATTTTACCTTTTGATCTTTTGACCCCAAAATCAACAGGCCTCTTATGCAAACAACTTCTTTTTTCCTTTCAGTAACAATGACCTTGCCCCATGTTCAAACCATCCACAAAGTTTGGTCCAGGTATATGATGCAGAACTAATGTTATTGTGCGGAAACAGTATTTCTTTCAGTCACAGTGACCTTGACCGTTTACCTTTTGAACTCGAAATCGATAAGGTTCTTCCTCGCATCAACCACAAAGTTTGGCAACTGCAGATGCTGAAGAACTCGAGTTATTGCGCGGAAACATAATTGGTAAATAACGGACATCGTAACATAACACGATGGCGCCTATGGCGGGCGTATGAAAAGGACAAAAACATTTGTTTGATCTTGGAATATATGTGCATGCACACACGATCAGCAAACATCACAGCATGCCAAAAGGAGAAATTTAGAGATGAATATGTGCATGCACACACGATCAGCAAACATCATAGCATGCCAAAAGGAGAAATTTAGAGATGAAAATGAGCATGCACACACGATCAGCAAACATCACAGCATGCCAAAAGGAGAAATTTAGAGATGAATATGTGCATGCACACACGATCAGTAAACATGACAGCATGCCAAAAGGAGAAATTTAGAGATGAATATGTGCATGCACAGACTAATAAGCAAACATCACAGCATGCCAAAAGGAGAAATTTAGAGATGAATATGTGCATTCACACACGATCAGCAAACATCACAGCATGCAAAAAGGAGAAATTTTGAGATGAATATGTGCATGCACACACAATCAGCAAACATCACAGCATACCAAAAGGAGACATTTAGAGATGAATATGTACACAAATCGGATATGTTCAACAAGATCAGGCAAAATCGTTTATGGCGAAATGCATTTTACTGAAAACAATGTAGATGGTTTTTTTCTGTGTATAAATTTCAGAGCAGACGCATTCCCAGTGATCGGGTGAAGATGTTAATTCCAGTACTAACAAAACCTTATGGAGTGCAACTATAAATGGATATAGGATTCTACATATTTTTATGTAATTTCAGTTCTTGCGTATTTAAATATGAAAACCTAATTTCGGTTACCAAACAACAGCAGCCTTAGTCTATAAAATCGTTTTCTCATCCACTTTACCTCTACTTAATGATACCTAAACTTCATAAAACAGTAACAGTTTAAGATTTAAAAAAAAAAAAAAAAAAAAAAAAAATTCTGCGAGTAAAATTATCTGAAATTATAATCACTTTAGGTTTCTAAATTTCCTTGCAGTGTAGAAGAGGTTCTGATTGGGCAGGTTTTATTTTGTACGGTCACTCTACTTAAATATAAACAAATTTAGAAGTATGCGCTTAGTTGACGAAGTGCGCCGTGATGTTTTTGGAACAAAGATTTACCGGCATCTGTCAATATCTGTTCAGGGTAGTTTGTCCTACTCACCAAAGTGCGTGTGCTATGTAGTGCCCAATACAAAAAATGATGACATAATTGCCAAATTTCTGCTACTGCCTCGACAGGGCGAAGCTCAAAGTCCAATAAATATTAATAGTCGATATTTACCAGAAACTGCGAAATATGACCCATTAACACGCCAGTGTTGATTGTAGCATTGATGGTCATTCGTTTAGCTGACGAATATCCCAAAGAAACGCTGTAGTTTACTCATGTCAATAGGAGTATTTGATGACGAGTTTTAATCTAAAATATTGATAGCTTAAATTTACGTGTGAAAGTACATTACTGTATCACGTTTTTTTCTCTCTCCTTTCTACTGAGACACCAAGAGACACCCAACATGCTCAGAATGAAAGGGTGAAAATCCAGACAAAATCATTGTGAGCAGTGATGACCTCTGAACCTGGTAATACCATGTTTCACTGAGCAATATAAAACCCCACATAATGTCTTCTTTAGCTTATTGTGTAAATAATTTTGTAATCACATGATTGTATCCATATTGGATGAACGACGAAGTGTGTAAAAGTGAAAGGTCAAAAACCTTTTTAAAGTGAATGATGTAGATGAACAAACATATACAACACCAGCTGTAGAACAAAGAGATGAAGCATTTCATTCGCAACTATCTGCAAGAGCTTCAGCAACATCTCAAAAGCTATTCTGGGCAAAAGATGGTTTTCATTCATTTACCACAGTTGACTTTATCTACGTATTTAGCTTAACTCACACTAAAGACCATTTGCTACCAACATTCGAGTTTCGGAAATATTCAAATATCGATTACAACAACTTAAAAAGAAGAAGAAAGAAAGGAAAAGAATGGAACAAGAGAACGAGATGACGACAGAAGGTTTTGTTTAATCAAACACAAAAATTTGAGCATAAAAGTACAAATGCCGTCTCTACTGGCGCCGTCACAGAAAGCAAGTGACTCTAAAGTCTGAAAGGTAATTATTGCAGGAACTGAATTATGTCAAATACTACATATCACTCTACAAAATAAAATATACCGTGCTACATCATAATCAACAGAATTTGTTGTAAAGCACTGAATGATTAAGATGCCGTCTGTCTTTCCTGCGAGTTTGAAGTCCGTATGATTGCAAGTGTCTGTTTTGCAATATCGTCTATACTCGCTTACAAGTCAAGTCCAATTGCAAACAACATAAACCTTGATCTGCCTGCGCATTATGCGCCGGCAGATCAGGGACTTTGTTATTTGTTCTACTGATTACTTCTGACAAACTGCATAGATCTGGGTCTGTTCAGTTTATATTTTGGACTCGACTTGTAAGCGAGTATATACTGGGGGTTGGGGTGTAAGTTAATCAGGAAACTATACAATATAGACAATATAATGGGTTTGACTGAGTGTCAAAAACTGCAAAGCGTTTAGTATTTCAGTCCTGCATTTATTGTTCCCTAAATCCTTTATCTACCATCCTTCTAATGGCACATGTGTTTAACTAGAGATTGTACTATTACGATGATCAAGAAATGTGTTATCGAAAGCGCATGGGTTAAAAGAGATTGGACGCTTCTTATGTTCTCTAACAGTATCTCAAGTGTTTGTGACACTATATTCATATAATTTATATCTTTTAATTTTTCGTTTCTACCGATATTGTCTTATCAGATGATCTTTGTAATTTTATACTGACTATTTTAATATTGCTAGAAAAGGAATGCAATTAACAGTCTTAATAAGTAGTCAAACCTGTCTATAAAGGTCACAAAAGGGACTCGTAGAGACCGTCTTTATCTACAGGCAAATATTTTCTAAGTATTACATAATTAAGAACGAAATGTAGAAAATACCTCGTGAAATATTTTTCATATTTCTTCATTCTATTTCTCGCGTTAAAAATATATCCTTTTACTTTTTTAAAACTTGTAAAAACACATAATTTACGATCGATTCATGCCATGCAACGCTTGAATATGTTCCTATAGGAGTTACTCTAATGGCAAGAAAAACAAGCATTTTGTTACCTGGGGCAATATACGCAAACTGCAATAACTTTCTGCCATATAAATTATTATAATTTTTAAAAAAAAATTTGTTTGGTCTGAGATATTTGACTTGCCACCGTTCGCTTCTGTACGAAATTATATCACCAAAAGTACCTTATCAACAATGTTAAAGGGGAAATTCGGCTTTCAAAACTATATAAGTTCCCATTTCTTTCTATGCTATTGTACCAGTTTTGAATGTTTTGCAAACGAGATAATCAAGATAGAGGCTTCAATTTGATTATTACTGGACCACGCCATTTTGGCTCTATACAGGTACTACAAGACTAACTGAATTAACTCCTTCTCTCTTCCGGTGACGTCACAGCGGCACATCTAGCCTTATACCACACTCAGTTTAGCCATGAAGGTTGACTCAACAGATTAGATATTCTTGGCATTAATAACAAAGAAAACACAACCATTAAGGAGTAAAACAAACAACAATTGTCAGTGAAGAGACTTTTCTTTCTTATAAAGATCATTCGCCAGCACTCTCATGGTGTTCCATTAAAAAAGCCACAAGTGAAACAGTACATACTAAAAACTCAGAAAAAGCAGAAATTGTGAACAAAGTTTGAATTAGTCTTCATGCCAACCACACTCTTGATGTTGAGCCTGAGCAGTCAAAAGTCGCTTCATGAGTATTTCTCACATGGCCTTGTGAAGGAGTCTCATATACCTGAAAAATACAAATGTAAGTACCCAACAATGCCAGACATAGACATCTCTTTAAAGGCATACTTAAACTGCTAGCAAATCTCGAACCCAAACAACCAGCTGGTCCTGACTCAATGAAGCCTGTAGTACTTCACAAACTCAAAAATAAAACAGCACCCGTTTTCCAGATTACCTGCCGAAAGTCCTCAATTCACGTCAAATTCCTACAGATTCGTCCAAAAACAAATGTTCGTCATTTGTTCAAAAATGCAATAAAAGTGATGTAGCATTCTACATACCTATTTCACTTACACGCAGTTTATGAAACGCTTTGGAACATATAGTGGCATCCAGCTTAATGAAGCACTTCATAATACAATGTATGACTTACAGCATTGATTCTGTGACAAAAGGTCATGTGAATTTCGACTGAAGACTCCATTCTTTAACAAGCTGAAGAATGAGCAAGAAACCTTTCACAGGGCCCTCGAACTAATATCATATTGCTAGATTTCATAAAGTAAGTCACCTTTATAAATGACACCAACATGGCATCAGCAACAGAACTCTAAGCTGGATTAAAGCTTCCTGATAGGATGTAATCAGTCAGTAAATACTTGAAGGCGAATACTCTTCTGAGATACCAGTCACGCCAGGAGTACCGCTTGGGTCCCATCCTTTTTCTACTAAACATCAATGACCTATGAAACAGACCTATACCTCACTGTTTGTAATAACTCAGACTAAAACGTTATATATATATATATATATATATATATATATATATATATATATATATATATATATATATATCATCAGTCATTTCTTGCACTGGAACCACCGTATCTCGAGAATAACAACCTGTAGCAATAAAACGCTCGACTTTCGCTGAAGAAACATCAAAACCAAAGATGACGGAATACGCAAAACTGCTTATTCAGCCTTGGTTAGACCTGAGATCGCTCACCTAACTGACATCTACATAAAAGCCAAATCCAAGTGCAGTTGGCCAAGAAATCTAGGTAAATTGAGTGCTTTCTGTTTAAATTTCTTCAACTGCTGTTAATTTCAGATGTTATAAAAACAACTGTTTCAAGGTTTCCCATATTTTTCTATCTTCATCCATAGTTGATGGTACATCAGCATAATGTGTCCAATATTAAAACGCCAGGATGCTTTGTTTCAAAGTTAGTCAAATTCTGTTCAGCTGTTTCTTAAGATAAGGCTGTGTAATGTTTGTAGTAACGGCATCCTTATTTGACGGCGGAACAGCATCATTTGTATAAATCTGAAAGGCCTTCAAGCTATAACACTTTCTATAAAATTTGATCAGAGTCTGTTAAGCGTTTCTTTTAATAAAGATAAAGGTTTTTCAATTTTTATTAACAGCACAGACACTAGAATTAACATGTCAATGTGGTTGGTAAAGGTAGCATTTTTTTTAATTAAAAAAAAAAATTAAACGTAATTTATTGCAATAGATTAGATTCTCGTAAACGCTATTTTTATAATAAGCCTATGAATACAATGCAGGTTGAGATGAACTTATGAAGGGGAAGAAAAGCGTGGTAGTGGGTGGTGGTGGTGGGGGGGTAAACAGGTGAGTTTAATGTTTCAAGCTTCGATTCAGAGATTCAGAAGAAACACTGGCATATAATAAAAAGAAAATCTTCTTCAGCGTTAATACTGCATATATTTCATTTTGTGGTACAAAAAGACTGTACAATTTTGACTCGTGGCTATATCGGTTTTAACGCAAGAAAAAAAAATCCTTTATACATGCCCGTATGCTATACCCAACCTTAAATATAGCTAATTGGTTGTTTTACAGAGGTGGCGACTACAGCAGGTTTCAAGGTAATATTAATAACAAGGTAAATTATTGACATTTTTGTCTTTTTAAATATGTTATAAATGAAGACCAAGTATGACACTGAACAAACTTTAATCTATACAGGAAACCCGCTAAGATCTTAAAGTTTCTTGCTATATTCATATATCGGAGCAAAACTGTGCTTGCTTATGAAATTTTAAATCATATGCTTTCATTCAATGGGGGGGGGGGAGAAAAGAAAAGAAACAAAAATCCAGCGTGTATTTTTCATATACATGTCGATGATGCGGGTATTGTTGTTACGCGTCAAAGCATGCGGAGTATATTCATTTTGGAAGGCATTTCAGCCATTTTTATGTACGAGACCGACAGCCTATTCAATTTTACGGGGAGAGAAAGGCAATGATTTTATTTATTTATTTTTTTTGGGGGGGGGGGGAGCAACCAGGTTTTCTTTTCCAATAAATCTGAGCAACATTTTTTTTCTCAAGTTATTTAAGGGCCGGAAGTTTCTTTTTTTAAAATCTCAGTCCCCCCCCACCCCCCTCTCATTCTAAAATTAAATGGTTGGTTTCTAAATGTACCGGAAATCTACATAAAAAAGAAGAAATCACTGGCCGAAGTGGCAAACGTAAATACAGGTGCAATACTAAATTATTGTCTCACGTCTGTGTGGGCGGGTCATGCAGGATTTTACTTACAGAATAGAAAGTGACAATCTATGATTAGTGCAGAAATTAAATTGTTCCATGTGATTTTTTTTTAAGGCATATATGCTTTCATGTATATTTACGAGTCCATAATCTGCGTTGCACTCAGAAAATTTAAAAGTCTTATGTAGCATCAGTGGGAATAAATTTGTTTGATCTGCGCTTGAGGAATTCTATTAGGCAGGCAAGATTTACTTCAATCACATATATGTTCAACAGACAAGTAAAGTGGGCAACTTGTGACAATACTAATTTGTCCAGCCTGTACGTGTAGGTGAAATATGTACCACGTTTACAAATAACATGAAAATTGTGTTATTGTCTCCTCGTCTCTGTAGCAATAAGTCCTAAAGTATACTTACACATCTGCTCAACATTTAAAAGATTACTACCGCTCTAAATAGTCTACGTGAAACTGAGTTACTTCTCTTGCTCCTTTTTTTTTTTCTTCTTTTGTTGAAAATTTCTTACTTTCCAAAAGCAAACAATGAATGAAACATAGCGGAGCCTTCAAGCTTATTGGAAAGCTAGTACTTTTATTATTATTATTATTATTATTATTATTATTATTATTATTATTATTATTTACGTCTTCGACAAGACTTGCTTAGGTTAGTGTTACTTAGCGACAGTGTACTATTTAAATCCTTGACGTCAAAACTTGTGTCCTTCTTGCTCAGTTGAATAAGTGAGGAAACTCCTGTACTTGCTATCTACGCAACACCTATACCGTATTTATTCACTTGTTTCCAGTCAGATCCTGATTTAAAACACTGATGCATGATAATGAATCATTCCAATGTTTTAAAATCAATATATACTTAATTGTAATAATAACAAGCGCGAACCTCAGACTCGATCCTGTACATCTAGTTTTACTTGGCTGGCTAAATTTTAGTTTTCAATGTAAAAGAGTGTTTCTGAAGCAATCACAGGGTACTGCATTTCATTTACAAGCGGTCGGTAAGAAAATATGAAAGCTTAATGGAAAATATTTTCCTGTTTGTGCGTAGCAAGGTCACGCCTAAAAACGTGATGCACTCAGTCTCGTAGCTTTTACTAAATGTAAGTAGCATGGAAACACCCTAAAATGTCATGTGTGGTTATGCACTCTTTTTTTTTCTTCAATAAATGTACCACCTAACAATAAGCTTTGACAATTTTGATTAACGTGATTACGAAAAATAAGAAGAAAAAATCAAACGATGAAAGCATTTTCATGTTTGTTAAAACTTTTCCCTCTGCTAGTTTTTTTGTAATTAGTTTTGAGAACATACAATACCACTAAGAATATCTTCAATAAACACTATTGATTTATCATCCATTCATGTGCTCTAGGTTGGACGCATGTACGAAACAAGTAATGTGACCACACAAAACGGATGCCTCCCCCACCCCCTCTTCCACCATGCAATTGAAGCCTGAAGGGTAAAGTTCCAAGTCTAACTAGGAGCGTAATTCCGTAAAGTTATGTCGGAAAAGGTGAAAATCGAATTTGACCTAGTTATTTTTAACGTAAAGCCTAATACCAAATTACAGTCCTTCAAAAATTATAGTGGGGGAAACTGAAAGGCAAAGTTCCAAGTCACACTGGGTCATAAATCGGTAAAATTTTGCCACAAAATGGTGAAGATCAAATTTATCCAAGGTCTTGTTAATGTAAGGTCCCATAAAACAAAAATCGGTTTCGTTCCATTAAGTCCTTCAAAAGTTATTAAGCGGAAACGAAACGTGTGACGGACGAGTAATTCTATGTGCTCTCTCCATAGATATGGTGTGGGCATAAAAGCAAAATTTAAAGTTCGGCAGATTTAACCATCATGTCGCAAATATGAAAAAGAATGTTCATTCACAATTTCGTTGAACATGCTTCTTTCTACTACTTGTATAATTTTAACATTATTGCAGACTGTAGTGTACTGGGTAACCAACTCGGCCCTGGACTTATCTGCCGGGACAGGCCTGGGGTTTTGCTCACACCAGTAAAACACCGGTAAAAACGGATTTTTTTGCGGCGGCCCACCGGGATTTGTCCCGGTATGCCCAATGGCCAGTACACCACTGATTGCAGAGTGAAATTAAAATTTTGACAATAATTTGATATATCACTCTATCTTCGCTACCCAATGGTCGTCAATACATTTCATAGATGTGGAACTAAGTGGATTGACACCCCTTGGAAAGCGAGGATGATCACCCCCCCCCCCCCCCGCAATCCCGCGCGTGCTCTGTCTATTTAAGGCACTAATAGGTGGAGATTGATGACAAATACACCACAATGTTATATTATATCCTGTCCAAGTAAATGATGCAATTTTTATTTTTATTTTTATTTTGAGCTACCACGCGCTTTCTTTCTTTCTTTCTTTAGCTCACCCGGCTGTAAGGCTGAGTGAGCTTATGATATGACAATGAGTCTGTCGTCCGTCCGTCAACATTTGCTTATTAGTACTCTAGAGGCCATGTTTTTGATCCGAATTTGATCAAACTTAAAACGTGGGCTCATATCATAAAGCTATATGAAGGTTTCGATAATGAACGAGATTGACGTATATTAATGAGGTGATCTTGCATCTGATTGGATAAGCGTGTTATCACTCTGAAACCATATTTCTGATCCAATTTTGATAAAACTTGAATGTGGGCTTAAACCACAAAAAGCTCGGACGCGTTCGATAATAAGCGAGATCCACGCATATCAATGAGGTGATATTGAATCTGATTGGTAGAGTCTGTTACCAGAATGGGATTAATATTTCTGATCCATTTCGATCAAGGATGGATCAAGAAGATCTCGCATGCGTTTTAGATAATCAACAAGATCCACACACATTTATGATTGGCTGAGCTTGTTTTCTAAACTGAAAGCCATACTTCTGATCTGATACTGATCAAACTTTAAATATGTGCTTACATCATCAAGATCTGAGAAATCCGATGAGCGAGACTCGTGCGTATTAATGCAGTGATAATGCATATGATTGGCTGTGCGAGTAACACTTTTGCGACTCTACCTATGATAGTATTTTCATCAAACTTGGCAAAAAGGCTAATATCGTCATGATAGCTAATGATGTTTATTATGAGCAAGATCTGCGCATATTAATGAGGTGATTTGCATCTGATTTGCTGAGCAACTTACCACTCAAGAGAAGGTGTTTCTGACATGATTTGAATCAAATTTAAGGTGAACAGGCTAATATCAAGATGTTGACGAGTCATTTTATGAGCGAGACATATGCATATTTATGAGGTGATCTTGCATCTGACTGGCTGATGTTTTTTACCACTCTAGTGACTGTACAGTTGATAAGACTTTTATTAAACTTTATAAATGGGCTTGGAACATCAAGATCTGTGTTGACTGTGATTATGAGCGAGATCCACGCATATTTATTGACGTGATCTTGCATATGGTTGGCTGAGCAATCTAACGCTCTAGCAACCATATTTAATGTCAGATTTTTATTAAACTTGTTAAACAGTCTTAAATTATCAATATATTAGATGATTTCGATAACGAGTAAAATGTATGCATATTTAAGAGGTTATCTTGCATCTGATTGTCTGAGTTTGTTACCGCTCTAAATACCACAGTCTTACTGGTTGACCACTCTAAATACTACACTCTTACTGGCTGACCACTCTAAATACTACACTCTTTCTGGTTGACCACTCTAAATACTACACTCTTACTGGTTGACCACTCTAAATACTACACTCTTTCTGGTTGACCACTCTAAATGCTACACTCTTTCTGGTTGAGCACTCTAAATACTACACTCTTTCTGGTTGACCACTCTAAATACTACACTCTTACTGGTTGACCACTCTAAATACTACACTCTTACTGGTTGAGCACTCTAAATACTACACTCTTTCTGGTTGACCACTCTAAATACTACACTCTTACTGGTTGACCAAAGATAGGGTTATCTGTCTGTACTACATTCATCGCGTTGTACTTTCATATTAAGTGGGCGCGATCATGGCCATATCCAGCGGTAACGTCGGAAAACGGGCTTACATTCCTTTAAGGGGGGAATAGCCAGTCAAATCTGATGTACGCCTAAAAAGTCGAATCTGAGCTAAATTTATTACGCTATGCGAAGTGTAACTTGAATATCAGTGTCGATTCTTGAAATGGGAGCAGGGTCATCCCTTATGTTAATATATATATATATATATATATATATATATATATATATATATATATATATATATATATATATATATATATATATATATATATACACACACACACATAGTGATCACAGTCACTTTTGTATACAGTCATGAAATTGGATGGGCGTGTTCACATTTGAAATCGCCATAGGCAGAACATACATGTAGGTAGACCAGAAATGTCACACATGTACTTTTCATGCTCCATTGAATATATATATTCTTTCATTTACACGTAGCACATTTTCCTTGACACTGTTGCATGTATGGTCATGAAACCTGAGGTGTTCCTTGACCTTTATCACTATTTATATCATCCATAAAAAGTAAAGTGTGGCTATAATGACCTACTTTTCTTGCTAGACTGGTTATGCTAAGTTTTTGGATTATGCACCGTCGAAGCAGGAAAGACGCTTTCTGCTGGTTCATGTTTAGCACGGACGTTCAAAACTGTATCAATTACAAGCGTGAAAAAAAAAAGAAAATCTTTAATTGGATTGATTTCATTGGTGGGAAACAGTAACATCTCTGTTTCATGCAAGTTCACTCGCATCCTCTCTAGGTGCCTCTTGGTATGCTATTCTTGTCATTGTCTTAGAACTATTCTATAATAAGTGAGATCTGCGCACATTAGTGCGATGACCTTGCATTTAGATACTGAGATAATTACGCCATATAGCGCTACAGACTATATTTCTCATCCAGTTCAATACAACATGGTACATAGCTTTATATCATCAAAATCTTGGATGAGCTCGATTATGAGCAAGAGATTATGCATATTATTTATATCTTTGTCTTTGGAAATAGTTGTTATCACACCATAGTAAAACAGGTAAAATCAACATGATACAGAGTTTTTACCACACTATAGTGAAACAGGTAAAATCAACATGATACAGAGTTTTTACCACCACACTATAGTAAAACAGGTACAATCAACATTATAGAAGTTTTTATCACACTATAATAAAAGAGGTAAAATCAACACGATATAAGTTTTTATCAACATGATATACGGATTGGGAGATAGTTTACAAAGGGTTATGTTCCTACAATACAATATAAGCCTGCTTGGTGAAATGGTCAATTGTTAAGTTATGTAATCGGTGAGGGATATCAGGCCCACTTGGTCTCATGCTGTTGTTGTTTGTTTAGCCCGTGGCCAGTATTTAGCGCAATAACGCATAACATCCGAAACAGTTGATAAGCTGGCAGATATACAACAAGGCGTTTTCGTGGAGTGATCTACCTGTAGATAGGGCTAACAAATGTACAAATTTGTTCTATACTGTTCAATGTAATGAAGGACTTCTTTTACTACTCGAGACGCTGAGAGTAGAATATGAACAGAATTATGTGGTTATCTGTCTTCTTCCATATACATGCACCTTGTGCACCTTGTATGATGTAATAACAGGGATGCATTTTGTTGAGACTTGTTAATGCTTGTTAATTAATCAATTGTTTGCCCTTTCGATAGCCCGCAGTATCGATGCTTGTTAGGACAGATGGGGGGTGGGGGGGGGGGGGGGGTGACGGATAGTTTATTCTCGCCTCATATTTCATATTCTATCATCACTAGAAATATACTCCTCACCTGAAATAATAGAGATTCATCCACTACCCATTATTTGATATACAACAATATCGAATGTTTATTCAAGACATGTAAGTAGCAACATCTGTATAAGGAGTCGAAAGATAATGCAATAGTCCAAACTACTGACAAAAGATCTGAACATAATCAATCTACCATACAGCCACTATTGTGCCAAGGTGCCGTAAAAGGCACCATTATGTGTAAGCGGGAAAAGATATTTCCTCAACTTGGATTGGATATATTGTTACACGCAAAGGGTCTCACTACCAAGCGAATGAACACTTTCGTGAGTCTGGCCTGAGGTCCACTGTTTCCCCTATTTGCAAGGACCCCAAGACAACAGTCGCTGTCAACTGACGGGTTCTTAAGCGCGCAAATCTACAAATAATTTTCCTCTAATCACCTAATTACCACACATCACGAAACTCTAATTTCACACTTGCATGTTTTGTTTTGTTTTGTTTTTTTCTTGCTTCACATTTGTATTACCCATCCTTTATCCTTTTCAAGCTGAACATTGGTACTTTGCGCCATGCACCACAAAACATGACCCAAACACCTAATACAATGAAATTTTCTTAACTCAAATCACTAAACACTTGTAAATTAGAATATCCCGATAATTCCTTATGTTAAGAAATTAGGGAGTGTCCGTTATACAAAACTAATCCATGCTATCATAAAGTCTCGTGAATACTGTACATTATGACGTTTGCTCGTAGACATTGGCTAATTACTCGGTTTGAGAAATATCTTTCCAACACCGACTCCCCATAATCAAGAAATAATCACTAAAATCTAATAAACTATAAATGGAGGCACAAATACAAATAGCACATACATTAGGTTTATTACAATATCATTCTTCGTGATCAGCTTACCAAAAACCCATCCAGAAATTGCGTTCTTCTTTAGTATTCGCAATATACAAACACGAGACTCACCTTTAGTCCAGCCTGCCTTTGATTTAGCTAGAAAAGACATCCATAAAAGGAAAGTGAAAATCCTTAACACTGAGTTTAATATCAAGAAAAAATAACATTAAGCTTAATCAAGGATGTTCAATGACGGACGGACGGACGGACGCGCAGACGCCAAAGTGATCGCTATGTCGAGTTTCAGCTAAGGTGGGATTCAGATAAAACAAATGAAAAAGGCATAAATGTTCCAATCTCATCAAAAAGACAAAAGAGAAAAATAGAGGCATTTCGGATCTTTAAAGGGTAAACTTTCCAGTGTGATCTTCAGTCACTTTGGTAATAGATTATATTAATCTTAACCACCCCCCGCCCAACTAAATTTTGTATCAACTTCTGATTGCGCATACAGTTATCGCTAAGACACATACATACACATTTTGACTTTTGCATACCAGTTATAGCATAAAACGAGTTTCACAATAAATTCACGTAACTACACATGGTCTTCAGTTGTAGTTGCTTTAGGACATAACAGTCTAACCTATATTCAACGTCACTTAAGGGATAGGGTCACTTTGACTTTTTAATGACAGGTGGTCGCTTTTACAGAGATCTAGATCTAGACTCAAGGAATGCCCTAAAACGGCTTCCTACAGACAATTGATTGCTTTGAAGAGGTAAGTCCTCACTCAAAGATTCTAAGCCTATCCCTAACCAGCTCCGGTCGGCTACCGTGGCGTGTCTCTGGGCCATACACTTTACTACCATTACTTCGGCATGACGATAGTCTTTTATGTGATGACGTGCAGTTAAATACCAATCAGTTAATCAATGGTGGAATAGTTAATTATATTTTCATATCTGAGGTTTGATATGGCATTTAAAGCATGCCCTTATACTAAATAAGCCTACACATATGTACACACTTTTGAACACAAATGTGAGTGCATTTTCACGTAATTACACCAAACAGAACGGTTAGTGCCAATTACATTTTATTTCTCTGAAGGAAAGGGGGGGGGGGGGAGGGGTAGTATCTCGAGCTAGATGGTAAAACGAGTAGCTTTGCATCTATTAGGCTCAGATTCTGCTGCGATTCGACATGATCTCCTCTATCCAAAATCGTGTGGTGGTAAATTCTGGTAGAGTTCTTCGCGTTTCTCTTTAATATCACTGCACGCCATATTTCTTGATCTATTTATGTAGAAATATTCGTTGTACTAGCTATGTAGAAATATTCCTTGTAGTTATGTAGAAATATTTGGACTGCAGGAATGTTTATGCTTACTCTCAATTACAACGAGACTGTTGAGTGTAACGAAGTAAAAGACCCACAAAGTAAACTCTAAATCATAATTACACTTTTGACGGTGCACTATTACACTGCAACTTTTATAAATCCAAGATACTTTCACTCTATGCGCAATGATGCAATATTCTTCGCTTCATTCTAGACAGCCATTTTTTTCTACATATGGGCGCCCTGTTTCTGATACTAACATTTCATTCATATGGGTTTGCATTCTTTGTTCCATGTTAACATTCTTAAATGATGTTCTGAATTATCGGAACTGAACATTACGAACAGGGAACTGACTTGGAATCCGAAAAAAATAATGTTTTGATTGGAGTCCAACAACGTTGTTGAAACAGAGAGGCAAAGAACTTCGATTGTTATATTGTAGTTTTGTTTTGTATTGTTTTTTCTTTCAAGGTTTCCTAACTATGTATGGTTGGTATCGGTTTAGGTTTAATGTCTTCTTCTTTCTTTATTATCTTTGTTTCTTTAGTATATGAAGAACATATAAAAACCTAAATTATAGTACTGTGACATAGGTCTTCATTCGTGTAAACAGTGCACCCTTTTTTTGCACAGTATAAAAGATGTCTATCGTTGCCAAGAAATCAGTAAACTATCTATACGAGCAACTGAGTACAGTAGTGATGATTTTATTGGCCTTATTTACATAAAACTTAGACATCACTAGTGCCTGCCTGAACATGTTGTTAGAAATGATATTCGAGAATTTGGCCCAAACTAGTTTTCAAGTATTCTAGATATGTTACCGGGCCTATGTTACAAGCTGCAGGAAAAATGTTATTTTAATCTACATAAAGAACCCCGCTTCGCCCCCTTGACATATCCACGCACGATGTTTAACTAGAATGTAAGTATTTGCCAAAACTGTAACGTTTGACATATAGTGTAAACAAATTGAGTACTTAATTCTGCTCAGAAATTCAATTCGATCTAAAGTTGCAGCCGACGAACCAGAAACTTGTAACAGTTTATATCGCTGACTACATGCTCCTAATACCGATAAAAAGCTTCGATTACTATTTAAAATGTAACAAGCATGCATATCGCCTTGTTATTGCTTGCTATCGAGAAAAAGTAACATTAACTAAATGGCTAGATACTGGCCACACGCATCCCTACTTTGCCCCAGTCTCTATCTGACAAAGACATCACTTGTTTAGCACGAGTAAACACAGCCGAGGAGTGAAACTCTCTACAAGCTAAACAAATTTTGAACAAGGGAACACATTTTTGCTCCTGACAAGAGAGGCTACTGGAGAGGGAAATAATGAAATGCTACTTTTAACGATTTTACAAAACTACGAATTGAAAATTATGACGGAAAAAATCAGTATGACACGAGTTCCCTTTGCATCAGTTTATAAATGTTGGTCAGTCTCTATTAGCACTTTTTTAACCTTGGAAACAGGTATGTCTTGTACATTGATCACACATCTGTTTTCATATTTTTTTTGGTTTTGATTTCCAAAAATGTGACAGGACAAAAAGCTGGCAAGCACTGGGGGACAAAGAAACAACCGACGTGCAACGTGAACTGTACATACCGTACCTCTTTGAGAGGGAGTATAAAACGTGATTTAAACAATTCTCCTCCACTCGCTCGTCCTGGTCTTGAACCACAACTGTTTACTTCCTAAATTCAGATTCAGACATTCTCACCAATAGCTGCTCGCACACATAATGGTGCAAATCTCGAGTAACCTCAACCGAGCGACCTTTTCAATAATCGAGTCGCTGCAAAAAAGAATAAAGAGGAAACGACAAGATAATGTGGCCGAGGAAGCAACCCAGGTTCTCCTTGACCTGCGTGACTGCAAATAGAAATCTCCATAAAGTGAGAAGTGGGATTAACAGGCTTTTGGTTTTGGATGTTTACGGCACATCAACACTTTGAATGTTATTGTGCTGTGGCAGTTACAGTAAAACGCAATGCCTAAGAACACCATAGTTGCCGATTCGGGCTGATCTGTTGTTGGGAATTGAACCATCACCATTCTGGTCACGAGTACAACTCAACCACTGAGCCACCGCTGCTTCGGAATTAAGAGACTTCAGTTTGGACAACAAAATATACATGTGCTTCATTCTGTGAGTTTTCGTTGAACTTCATCAAATCACAGATTTAAGAACACCTTTTATTTCAAATCACAGATTTAAGAACACCTTTTATTTGTCATGGTAGATACGTTTTAGTCTTTAGAGTCCTTCAAAAAGATTAATAACCAGTCAGCTGCAGAAGCTTACCAGTCTAAGGAGTACTTACAGTGGCAACACTCAAAACATCGGGTGTATATAAACATACATTAGTTTTGATACTTAATTTATGTCATAAAATAAAATAAACATTTCATAAAATAAAATAAAAGTGTCGAATAAATTTAAAATATTTTTGTTTAGTAGAATAATTTTGCATCCAGCACCGAAGAAACAAAAAAAAAAAAAAAAAAAAAAAAAAGCTTTGAATTGATAATTATGCACAGGGATCCGCGATTCTTCTGATACAAGATGACAAGGCACATGTAATAACTCTACACATCAAAATTAGAAGATATTGTATAAACGTCACAAAATGCTATCTTTAATCAAATACAAGGGCTTTTTTCATAGTATTATAAATGATAAAAGGCAATTTTTATAGCGCTACCGACCATTAATTCACTCTAAGTCCAGGTGTTATAGTTTTCCTAATAGAATGCGATTTCTAATATGTTTAAATATAAAAAGCAAATGAAAAATTAACAAGATACTCTTATTGTCAAGCCAGTCTTTTATTTAGCTAGAAATTAACAACTTTAACGCTGAACTTACTCTGAAAAGCTTTAACATTGATCTTAATCTAGGGTGTGAACGGACGGACGGACACGCTCACTAACGCCAAAGTGATCGATATGCCCAGCTTCCGCCAAGGCCGGTTCGACAAGAACGAACATACATTTCGTATGAAGGAAATTAAATTTCTGTCTATGGACATCTTCACCCGCCTATTTCACAGTATGAATAATGATTATTGAATCAATTACAACAATGACAGCGCGGTTACTAAAGCTACAGCTGAAGGGCAAACACCTCCACTGTGATTAAGGCTGTACAAACTGTGTACGGTTTGCCTGATCAACATTCGGTGAGTTTTCTTACCCTTCTAACGAAAATTTGCTATATCTTTGTATTGAATACATATTCAAGCCTAAATTTTAGCCTGTAGTTTTACAAGTAAACAATTTATATGCACGTGAAGTAGGAAGAATTTGTCTTACATACAAACTTATTTAACTTGAAGTCTTACCTGTCAGAAAACAGAGAAATACTGTTTTTTCTTTATTGTTTTCTACGCACATGCAAATAATTTGACGGCCATTCTTTAATCATATATTGCAAGCATAAGACTCATCATATTTGTAAAGGACAACCCAATATATTAAAAACAGTGGAAAAATAATTCAGCAGTTCCCGTGTTACCGTGACATATCTTTAAGTTTAATACAAACTTGATGGCATAATCATACAAATATACATTACAATTATGTTGGCTTCTTGATTGACAATATATTATGAAAAATTAACGATGCAATCTTAACATAAAGCTTTGGTTTTGTAAGCGAGATATTATTTTAGCTACAATCAACTGACTATTATTAGTAATATCCTTTTGAAACAAATCTGAGATGATTGGACCATGCACTCTCGAAATGGAAAGAAGACACATATTCTAATACCACATAGACTTATTTCACTCTTTTGTTTCAATCTTTGAATGAGAGGAAGGCATCCATTGGTAAAACTGCATTTTAGATCCAAAGCCATTGCTGAAAATCATAATGAATAAAATATATATGCATTAAATGAATAAAATATTAAAAGAGAAGTTAGAATGATACACTTTGTTAAACAAAAGACGTCAACTGCAGCAATACAGCATATATCTGATTTTAACCTGTTTATCTCTCGACCTTCCCCGTCTATGCACAAATCAAGGAAAGATATTAATTTCGAAATTACAAATTGGAGAATAAACACCGAAAGCGAAAAGATAGAACCTGGGGTCATATTAGATGCCTTAAATTGCAATCTGTATTCTTAGTATATATAAACGTGGCTATGGGTGAAGATCACAATACTTTGTAACATTATGACTCGTAGGCTAGCGTGCGACCCCCCCCCCCCCCTCTCTCATATTATGCAGGTGGGATCTCGTACGTCGGTGAGTTATGATCCAGGGTCAAGACTCGCACCTCGAGGGCAAGAATAGGCGGATAGAGAGGGTTTCTTATTATTCGTTGATACGCTGCATCACGCTGTACGTAAAAAAGAGCAATAACTTTATAAAACAAATAGCGGGTGCATAGTAATTTGTAGTTATACGCATCTTCAGGTGATGACCATATTTACCATGTGTCATGGCATGGCAATCCATTGAACATAGGGGAATTAGTGACCCTAACGAGATTATCTCATACAATGCATTCAGCTAGAAGCTAAAAGGACAATAAGTGTTGTCGATATGTGCATCTTCAGGTGATGACCAAAATATTTACTAAGTTTCATTGCCAAAAAAACAACAAAACAAACTGCATGACTTTTTATGCTAATGAACTGTGTCACACGGACGGACACGAGGATTCCACAATACCCCCCCCCCCCCCCACCATCTCCCATTGAGGCAGAGGTATTAAAAAACAAATCCTTGCCACTTCTAATGCTACTAAACTAATTACTCATAAAACAACAGGCTAACATTTGGGCCTGAAAATGTGTAGAATGCACAGATATAGCTGATTCTCTCTGGAAAAGTAATGCAAACGTCCCGAATCTTGATTGGACAGACCAAACTGAGGGCTTGGGCCAACCACCTCTCCTGTTCAGCCTTATTTACAGTTCGCCTCACTCCTGGTTGTGAAACGCAGACTTCAATTTAACAGATCAATAACAAAACATGTCAACTAAATACGCAAACTCCTCTAAACAGTACTTTGCACGACTCATTCCGTGACAGAATGAATCAATCGCTTCATAGTACAATACACGCAACATATGTAATAATGTAAAAAGAAAAGTGATGCCGATGTCCTAATGTTAAAGTGGACACAAAAGTAACAGCTTTCTAAAAAGCTTTATGTCATTGTTTGATTTGGAAAAAAGAAATAAAAATAAACAAAAAAAAAAAGCAGGGGACAAGAGAATCAGCACAGGTATTTTATTTAAAGCAGAAATATTCTTTAATTGTTGAACTGGCGTTGAATTTTGCCTTAGGACTTACTATAACTAAGAGGAGGAGACACTGACATCATTTTTATGTTCTAGTAAACATGCTTTATGCTACATAAATTGTCTTTTTTTTTAAATTTCCGAGTGCAACATAGATCAAGATCATACGGACTTATAAATATGCATATAAGCATACTCTCCCCACTCCCCCCTAAACAAAACAAGTAACAATTTAATTCTACACTAGTCGGTAATAGACATCTTCTTAGCCAACTGAAATTGCTATATGAAAAATTCTGCAAGTATCGCCTACAAGGACATGAGACAATAATTAAGTACTGCATCGGTATTTAAGATTGTCACTTCGGCCAATGTGGTGTACTTTCTAATATGGATTTATGGTACATTTAAGTATAAATGGCTGAAATACCTTGCAATATTAATATACTCAACGCCTTAAAGCGAAGAAATATGAGAAAAACTACACAAGTCGCTGTTCACATACCTTCCTGTCTGCGTGGTCTGCCCTATCCGTCTTTAAGACGGGGGGTGGGTGGGTGTGGTGGGGTGGGGGGTAGGGCACTTCCAATATTTCCAACAAGGAATTTTTCAAGACAATTTTCCTTTCAAGAAATATAATGGATATAATTTATTTATTTATTTTTTTTTCTTTTTCTGTCCAACAAACCAGACCAAGGGTAATATTTATTCAAGCTATTTAAAAGCCGGAATTTCCCCCCCCCCCCCCCGAATAAATGGTAGGTCAAAGGTACTACCAGTTAATATCCCATTATACATTATGACATGAATAACAGGAGGCATGTTAAAACGTGTTCTCTCGTGTATGATGATCATACAGAAATTAAGATCAAACTAAGCTGTATACTGTGTCTGTTGGATCTGAGGACATTACCTACTTTCATTATTACTTAATCTGGGGACATTATCTACTTTCATTATTACTAATCTGGAGACAATATCTAGTTTCATTATTACTTAAACGATAACAGTCATTTGTTTCTTGTGCGAGAAAAAGATGGCAACTTCCATCTGTTTGCTAAAGGCACTCTGTCTAGCTTGAACATTACATTTTCATATCTTCTTTAGAACCGCAACTGTCTGCCGATCCCTATTAGACCGCTTAGTTCCCTTTTCCTCTGTATGATATAGCCAATATTGTGCTCAAAGTGCCGCTAAATACCAACCAACCTCTTGGAGCCCCAGAGCCACGAAACTGTGGTTCTTTATTCCCCGGCACGTGCTCGTTATTCTCCTCAAATCATTGCTACAAACATAATAGACCCGTTTACAAGTTCCTCTATTTGACAGACTTTTAACCTTCAATTGAACCAACAAACGGTGTTTCTGTAGCGTATCTTAACACCCAGAGGCCTCAAATAGGGAACACATAGATTAGCTGAAAGAGAATGTTCCATCACTTTATACACAACTTACCGTGTCGAAAACCCTTTTCTGGCTTGACATTATTTGGTGTAATCTGATCAATGCTAGAAATTAACTTTCACTTGATTTCCCAGTGGAGGTTGTATATATCATTAAGTGTTAAGAAGACGCACTAAAAGCTTACCTCCCTTTGGATCGTCTGCAACAAAAACTTGGGAGTTGTCTCCCTTGCTCCACGCGCTGTGAACTATTGATTGACAGGTGCCCGTCCAAAAAGATATATAACCTTCACGCACAATCAAGCACCTCGTACTTATAGTTTGATTGACAGTCTCTTAGTCTAAAAAGCTATTGAATTCTGCAACTCTTTACTTTAGGTATTTACCTAATGAAAACCTATTCAGCGTAAACTCGAATGCTTTCGAAATCTTACAAGAATGTAAACCTGCTAACTTCTCAGCTCACATATCAATCAACTTATCCCCTTCATGTGAAGCAAACAATCTGCTCATAGCAGGAACGATCAGTGTACAAGGCACAAGTAATTTTGCATGACACTATCAACAAATCGTCTCTACCTATCGAGTTTTTCTGGGTGAATGCTGATCCATCGCATAAAGCTACAGTGGCTGCGTTTATATTGTGTATGTTAAGACGGGGTGATGTTGTATTAGTCATATCTGCAGTGCTATCAACATAATGATTTAAACCAGATAAAGGAAATCAGAGAGCGGGCTATCGGCCCAATGAAGACATATTTCAAATAATTAACACGAGGCGTCGTTAACTCGCTGGGGCTCTAGAAGGTAAAACCAAGTAAATTTAAAATAAATACTCGTAGTCATTTAACAATATACCAAAGGAAATGTATATCTTCTTTCAAAATAGTCGCATAATGGTATGTATGAATGCACAAGGTTTAACCACACGTCAGCACAATACTGACTATACAGTGCCAATTAAAAGTTACAGTTCTAAAAATGAAAAGATAAGTTGCAACAACAAAAAAGTATTGGGAAAGATATATACTTCCAAATACACGTACAAATAAAAGAAAAAAAGGTAAAGATTTTAAAATTCTTTGAAATGGAATATAAATAAAAGATATAGGTAAATATAAAAACAAATCATTCAAATAAAGTGTCAAAATTGTTTATTTAGACCACGTTATCTTAAGAATTCAAAGATTTTCTGTGTTCGTACATCATTTTAAAGCTTCTTAACTGAGTTCACGTCATAAAACTTGTGTATGTATGTATGTATGTATGTATGTCGAATTACACTTCAGCAACATCGTGGCTGATTAGATAATGGTCCGATAGTAACTTAAAATAGAGTAAACACTACGATATGCTTTTTCCTGTATCACATGGGCTTATAATGAGAGTGTTGATATTGATCAAAAACAAAGCACCACATGAATAGTTAGTATGCGGAAACCATAATTCTTCTTTCAATCAGTGACCTTGAAGTTTGACCTTTTGACCTCAAAAGCAAAATCTTCTCTGCCCCAAGTGAAAGCCATCAACAAAGTTTGGTTGAGGTTTGCCGTATAGAAGTAATGTTATTGTATGGAAATCATTTTTATACTTTCAGTCACAGACACCTTGACCTTTGACCTTACGACCAAAAAAAATAAAAATATTGTTCTTCCTTACACCCAAGTTATTGTGCAGAAAGCATTGCATTTCTTTCAGTGACATATACCTTTGATTTTTTTAGTCCAAAATCATTACGGTACTTCCTTACCCCATGTGTAAGAGCACACAAGTTTGGTAACTAAAGATGGTGGAGAACTCGAGCTGTTAATAGCAGGACAGGCAGCATCATAAAATAACACGCTCCGTTTTATGGCGGGCGTATCAGAAAATCGAATAACATTATTTGACTATTACAATCCATTTCTAAGACAAAGCGTGATGCACATAAATTGTGTACAGAGAAAAACTAAATTTGCCAACGTGTTTGATGGCAGGTGTATTTTAGGGCTTACCTCCATGTAGGAAGCAAAATATTACATATGACGTTAGCATAAGCTTCCATTCTTACTTCCGAACGGTTATTGTTCCTATCCAGAGTGAATTTGTCGCCTAAAGTGCCTTAAAAAAAAAATTGGGTCGTAAGGTCAAAGGTTAAGGTGTCTCAATTTTCATAGTTTTAAATCTCATGCCACTTCCCCAGGAGAATATAGACCAAATTTGGCAACTGACCTCAGTGCCGCTCAGTCCATATTATGTCACTTCTACAACCGTTTGCACAATCTCACTGGTTTCAACAACCTTCTCCAAAACGAAGTACTCACCCTCCAATTAATTACAAACACTCTATTCCACAATTAATACAAATTTCACTCCTTGCAACGTCTCGTTTCTTGCAGTATTGCCCATATTGTGACATCACACTGACATGTATCGGGCCTGTCTTTTACTTTGAACTGTACCACGAGTTTTATAAATCAAAGTCAAGCAAACTCGCCTTTACTAATAATGAATTCGCTAATTTTTCTTTTTTTTGGATTTTAAGAATAACACGTTCGTTTAAAGTATCTCGAAACCAGGTCAATGCGACGAAACAAACGGTTGAAGAAGTGCCATTATATTATTGACTAAGGGACCAAAAGTAAATTGCCAAATTTGGCCTAAGAAATTGGAGCAGAGGGCAGGCGCGACAATGTCTGAAAACTCGGAGGATGGCTTGGGTAGCTGACTAAAGAGGAGATATGGCGAAAAAACATTACTCTGGATTGGAACGATAGCTGTCTGGAAGTGAGGATTGCTGATCCCACTAACTACACATTTTAATATTTTTCTTCCTATGGGACCAACCATATAATCTTTCTAGGGAGGAAGTGAGATTTTGTTAAAAAGCAATTTTTTGCTCATATGAGAGAGAGAGAGTGAGAAAAAAAAAAATATTAGAATTATCTTGAGGCGCAAAGACCCCCCCCCCCCCCCCACCCCCGAAAAAAAAAAAAAAATTAATAATAATTTAAAAAAAAGAAAATTAAATGGCCGGGCCCTTGAAAGCACCTGCTATCAAAAATGCTTGCAAATTGCATTTTTTCTGCGAATGATTTATATGCATTACGCTCCGTCTTGGAATCTCAGCCTACTTATCACCTTATTCGTTGAAAAAATAATTACCAGAGGAAAAATTGCAAAATTAATTTACTATGATTAATTTAAATGTTTTTAAAAAGAATTTACTTCACGAAATCAATTTGGTAGTTTCAAATATTATTATAAATACATGCTTCAGGATATCTGCTGGAAAAATACCCAACATCTTTTATTGTAGTAAACACGTGACTAAGTAAAGAAGTGTAGGATTTACTATACTGTGTCAATGGCCATATATAAAGTATGTAGCTTTTTACTGCATTCAGAGTAAGCTTCTTTTAATCCAATTCAACACATTGCCGACAACTTGCGCATTGGATACGAATAATGTCTTCCAAATGACCCAGATAAATTTGAGAAACGTGCACATCAGTATCAATGCCAACGTTGAACATACAACTCCAGTCAAAACCTAACAGGTTAAAACTTTGCAGAAATACATGTACAGATAGTGCCCGTCATTCCAGATGAAACCGAAACTTTTCCCCGAAGTTCAAACTTCAACTTCCGCATGGACCCGATTACAAGAGAGCGTCCTTATTAGATATGTGAACAGCGATACAGACAGCACACAAGATCAGTATTTCTGCCGTGTCAACGAGTTGATCATGTAGAACTCGAGTTAACTGAGGACTGCATGTTAACGGATCTAACTATATGCTGTTTGATTCGCGCTCTATATCTTTCTAGGGAGTGCATACGGTATTGCAGCAGTGAGCATTAAGAGCCCAAAGCGGGAACAGATTATTAGATAAGTTAAATATGGACACGTTCTATTGATATTCTGTCGCTACTCTGCACTTGCCATGTATAATAATCACTACAATAACACTTCATATAATTACATAGGATCGATCACTGTGCACGGAAGCTCATTAAAACTACCAATTCGCTCGATTGTTTTATTTCTACATTTCGAGATGAAACAAAGTCGATGACATGTTGGGAAAAAGTTAAGACGTCTATGGAAAAAGGGAAATAACTCTGTTGAAAAGAACAAATTAACATTTATTTTAACGTAACCTCCCACCCCAACTCCGGTAAATCGAGCGTGGGGTGAGTAGACTCTAAAATACGATTTACATTTTGTCAAGCTGGAAATGATGCAATTAAAACACAAAGAAGTTACTATTTTGGATCATAAACGTAAATCGATGGGGGGGGGGGGTGGGGGTGGTGGAGGTTGGCAACTGACAAAAGCTGTTCTCTGTGGCAAAGTAGAGGCGCTACTAAAGAACATTGCCCCGGGCACCTCAAGCCCTCGCGCCGCCACTATCTATACTGAAATGCATATGCACTACAGAAAATTATTGGGATGCATGTCAACACGGGTGGAGACAATCTGGGATGCATGTCAACACGGGTAGAGACAATTGGGATGCATATCAACACGTGTGGAGACAATTTGTGATCGTCTTCGTGCTTGAAAGTAACAAACTTTTTTGAGTCTTTGCAGGAAGCGTGCTATATTTTAATAATAGTCAGACTCTCCATCGATTCAATGTTAAAGATTTTAAAAAGTCACTTTTTCAGCTTGCCGACATAATGAATGAATTAGGATCAGTAAGTACATTTGGTAAATCAAAAGCTCGGACGGGAAATACAATGTAAACACTGACACATTTGGAAATGTCTACTGTATTAGAAGCTGTATACTGCAGTTTATTTTTTTTAAAACAGTGGCACTGAAAAGTGCCGACTGTACACTACTTTAAGCTGAAGGAGATATTTAGCCAATTGTTAACAGATTTTTGTCACGATTTTGACAAGATACAATAAGGTAAGATATGATTTCTTTATAATCGGCACGACAAAAAACAACAGTCCAACATAAACTCTAATGAGCTTTTTACCCACAAAAGAATATAAAGTCACCCCCTCCATTTTTATTGAATCATCAATTCTGCGAAACGGATAAAGGGTCTCGCGTTCAGGTCATCATAAAATATGCGTAGTTTTCCTGTCAAATGTTTTCAGCAGACAAAGAACAAGAGCGTTAAAAATGCTGAGGCAGAGGTCAAAGGTCAACGCAAGCAGACGACTGATCGGCCAGGTACCATCTGCTAATGAATTTGGCAGCCAATCTGTCAACACCTTGATAAAGATAAACTACAACACTCTTTGGAGCTCTTTGAATCTTTACGATGGCTACATACGCAGATAGTACATGTTAATGAGACAGAATCCTTTAAGTACATGTATATAATCCTACAACCCTCTACACATTGTGTAATGCATATTCTTCCCTACATAAAGTAAATTTTTTTGCCCGTGGCATTTTTTTTTTTTTTCTTTTAGTGCAATAGCAAGCTCCATGGCACTAAATGGATTAACTGGACCGGCTTCGTTCATCGGGGTCAGCACTACTATTGTATTAAATTCTGTGAATCGTTTGTAAAGTCGTACGGAAGGAGCAATAAAGAAAGAATAGTTGGTGAATCAATTTTCTATTTTTAACAAACAGCATTAATCAAAGGACCTCCTGTTGTGTTGATCTTCGATATATAAAAACATGGACTCTCATCTCTGCTTGAGACACTAATAAAGATCTCTAAAGTAACTGAAACTCCTGGAAATTAAAGAACAACAATCACTTAACACGGAACATCTTCATTAATGACTTTCCAGTTATATTACAGCACAACAAAAAATGCCGAGATGGTTTTTCGAAGCTGTTACAGTGAAGTTAGCTGTATTACAGTATTATGTTCTTGCCGGTGTGTGTGTTTTAATGTTTCAGATTTAAGAGTTTCTATGACAAGTTCAAAGCCCTAACTTGAGTGATCTCATCATCTTTTACTAGTACAGAACTTAATAAAGGTAAAAAAAAAATCTATATGATTTCCGCACACGTCTCAAAAACTTGTGGTATAAAGTGTTATGTATGATGTTTATATAATATTATAAATATTTTAGGAAATTATAAATGTTTCTTCACTTTAATATTTGCTTAAATCTTAATGTTATCAGGAAAAACATGTTTAACTAGTGTCCTTGAATTAGGTTGTTTTGATCAATATGTTTTCTCAATTTGAAGGTCAAGGTTGAATTTTGTTTACAGTTAGAATTCCATTAAGATGACTCATATTCTAGAACATTCTGTCATGTGACCAATCTTTATATATACCATGTTTGGTGGACATTTTTTCAGTTTTGACATTACCATCAGTCTTGTAAAGAGCTATTACAGTTGTGAAAATTCATTCCAAATTCTAAGAGAGGAATTATTTTAAATATTCATTGGATTATAACAGTGCTCATAAACTTTTGGATTTTGGATTTTTAATTGATGATTTTGGAATTTAAGTGAACTTATTCAGATATTTTGGAATACTTCATTTTGACATCAGCACATCAAGATTTCTAGTACATCAGGACTTTGGAGACCATTAGCACATCATAACATTCAAGGACACAGCCGTGAATTCGGAACATTCTATATTTAGGACTTGTGATTAGAACAATCATTCTTATTGGATTATTAGGATTTCAAAACACATTACTGTAAGTGACTTTTTGATTTTTCATTTTAATTATCTAGTAATAAATTGTTTGTTGATTTTTACTTGATTTGTTGGTTTCACTTTCTTTCTGTTACATTTTTCTTAGACCATAGAGTCGTAACAAAAGCGAATGTCCCCTCCCCCTCTCCACCACTGTAATATCCCTTTCAATGCCACCCTTCATATCTCGCCAGCTTTCAGAGGACATCAGCTTAGATTTAGTTTAGTACATACGGGTATTTTTTTTTTTTTTTTTTAACTGAAAGAGTACTTCCTCACTGGACTGTCTTTATCATAACCACCAAAATACGTTGGAGGTCGCACGATGTAAAGAGAACAGTGCACCCGACAAGAATAGCCTAGTCAACTGAACAATCGGAATCCTTTCGTCCTTTTCGCTTAATGTAAAAGTGCTGAATATGCGCAGCACGGAATTGAGTGCTAAGAAGAGTTTGGCTGCAATATAAATAGTTTCCTTTGGAAAAGGATTTGCTTGAAAAGTTAGAATGAGAATGTTATTAAATGGCAAATTAAGAAAAAGAACGTGTTACGAAGATTTAAGTGCTACATAAGCTGAAACATGGGTAGTAAATTTAAAGCATATACACTGTATTACATACAGAACAGTAAAAAAGAATACTTTTATATTTAATGGAGTATATTTTTTAAGTGTTTGTTCCAATTCATGTACATTTCAGAGTAGATAATACGTGAAGTATATGATTACGCCTGCTATCAGTGGAGCCAATATACGGAGAAATACAGTCGTCAATGCCCGCCGTCTACAGTTAATGACCAATCAAATTTGACATCCTGTTAACAAACAGGCTCCAAGGTCAACTGGTAGTGACCCCGCAAAACCAGTTTCCCATATCAACGAAGCAGCAGCCTACTATCTTGTATTTTTCCCCCACCTAATCGGAGATATCAATATCAAACATTGATAACATTCAGCACATGACTTTGACATCATTTTCACAATTGTCACCTTTTTGTCGAGATCAGTTTAGTCGATCCAATGAATAGATCGAATGATCGGACTGGACTGTATGACATCACAACTATTTTTCCTTCCCTTGGGCAACGTTTTCGGTTGTTGTCAAGCGCGAGTTAACATTCTTGTTAAAAATGTTCTTTACAGAAATAAACATACTTAATTACACGCATTTTGACTAAGTATTAGAGAACATTTGAGGTCGGTTAGTGGATTTTATTACTCCTCACTCCTCTACTTTTTGTTTTCACCTTGCACATTTCATTATCTTCTCTTAGGTAGGTTATGTCAATTATGTGGATTATTGCCATGCAAATTTTATTTTTTATTCTTCCAGATTTTCTCAGTTGTTGTAAAAGAAATTACAAAATAACCCACATAAATCCATAGTTACTCCTCAGACGATCGGAAATGTTTGCAGAAATCAAGG
Source organism: Margaritifera margaritifera (assembly GCA_029931535.1). Taxonomy (NCBI): domain Eukaryota; kingdom Metazoa; phylum Mollusca; class Bivalvia; order Unionida; family Margaritiferidae; genus Margaritifera; species Margaritifera margaritifera. The sequence continues at coordinate 5,009,585 of JAQPZY010001659.1, forward strand.
TTTATATGCTTGCCGCATAATACACATTCTTCCAGCTCTTTTAGTGCAGTTTTGTGTCATTGTGAACACAAACATTGCCTGCAAATATTTTTAAGACATAGCATGCAATTTGAATCTAAGTATCTTCTGAGGCTAGTAAAGAGTCGAAAATCGTGCAAATTTTCAAGATGCCTCCAAAATGAAGTGGTCGTTATAGGTACAATTTTTCCGAAAGCGCACGCATTAAGTTTTAGTCTTACATTTAACTCAGTTCTTCTGACATTGTGGTATGGACACTAATGAAACGTAATGTATGTATTAATTATTCCTGGAAAGCGCTTAGAATAGCCATCACAGGCAAAAGTTGGTCACAGTGACCTACATTTCACACTTCAGTTAATATGTAATGTTTTTGCATATAGCTCAGTTTCTCTGACACTGTCGTATGTCACTTCTACCTATTTGTACCTTCTGCCTAGGGTGATTTGAAATGTGAACATATCCATTCCAATTTCATGATTGTTTGTATGATCACTTAAGCTTGAAAAGAAAGTTACAAGGACCTACATTTGGCGGTAGTTTGTAGTACCCTCAAAGGTGAACATACTGTTCAGTTTCATGCTTGTAGATACTACAGTGTCAGAGAATCAGAGCTATATGCAAAACTTGAAGCATGAAAAGTAGATTTTTAAAAACTTGATCACTGAAGCATGAAAAGTAGATTATTGAGACCTACTTTACTTTTTAATGGGTAGAATTTTCCAAGATCAACACATCCATCAAGTTTCAAGACAGTAAATATACTTTTCATAATCCATTTAATATTTTCATTTTGTGCATTTACATGTGGTTCCTAGACAAGGTTGCATGTGTGATCACGAAACTTTATGGGTGCAGTCACCATTATCACCTACGTTTGAACCCATGAAGAGTAAGTTGTGGTTGTAATGGCCTCCATTTTTTTTTTACTGAAGTGGCTATGCTAATTTTCAGGATTATGTACCTGAAGCATGAGAGACAGAGCATTCTACAGAATTTCCTGCTAGTTCATTCTTAGGACATACATTCAAATGTTTATAAATTATATGCTTGAAAGAAGAGAAAATCTTTAATTTGGATTGATTTCATGGATGGCAAACACAGTAATAACCGTGTTTCATGCAGTTTCATCGGCTTCCTCTCTTGGTACTTTCCCGAAATAGCGCCGTTATTCTTGTTAATTTTTAAAATCTGTTTGTCGACTTGTTTTGCCATCATTCACATCCACGTACATGCAACAGCATTCATTCCATAGAAGGCTTGCCTGGAGAGGTTAAACATAACGTGGATTACTCTTTGGTTTGGTAGGACAAGAAGTAACCTATTAAAATCATCGATCATAGGGACACTGAATACCGGCATGACGCTACTGGGATAGAGCCCAGAATCTCAATGAAACCAAGCGAGTGCCTTGGTGAACGATTAATCTGAGTGCAAGTTTATAAACAAAAGCATCTGTTTCAAGTAACGTCTAATATATTGTTCTAAATCCGAGTTTTGCTAATTATGCAACTCAGATAAATTCATTATTTATGTAAGATCTTGATTGCTACATCCACTGGCAATCGATTCATGTAAGTTAAGAGTTGATACAGGAAAAACCAATAAAAATAATAATAAAAAAAAAACAAAAAAACAAAAAAACAAATGAGTTTCTTGACTTGTGTAAAACCTATAAATAAATCTTTCGCAAGATGAAATAAAGAAAATGAGCAATGGATAAAATGAACAAGTTGATTCATTTGAAGAACAAACTGAGACTGGAGAAAAGGATTAAATTAACTTACACATTATTAGTTTCATTCCGATATCAGAATACCAAAATACACATAATTTATCCAAGAAAAAGCTCATAAGAGTCAGGTACTTTCATATTGCGAGAAAGGTAAAGCAACCTTAATATGTATATGTGTGTGTGTACACACAAACACACACACATTCATTTCCACATTTATTTTTGATAACAGCATAACAGCAAACCGTCTGTGCTAGATGAACTGAAAGAAAGTACGCATGGGTGTGCTCTGTGGTTTCAGATACTCCTCTTAGCAGCAACCTATAGGACATAACTGAGCCACTTATCCACCAGTTTCACGAGGTGATAACTGCACAGGTAGCTAATTAAACGCTTAAACTGTCTCCTTGCATCCGACTTGGCAGATTCTAGCAGACAGATTTTATCAGTTGGCATGAAAAATGTAAAATTACATCAATAAAAATATTGTGCAATACATCAATGCACAAGAGGCACAGGATAAACGCCAATAAATAGATGCATTCTTTCAAAAGCATGCGTTAGTCTCGAATTATATGCGAGGCTATTTAAACTGATAAAGAACTTTTCTGTCTGATTCGATTATTAAAACATTATTCGTAGATAATCACACGACGCCGCGTTTGATAAACCCATCCCATATTTTTTGACGTTGCACATGTGCAATATTACCTTATGACGCAACAGCTGATGTTCTACCGCCGTATAAGGTCAAGGTGTAATGTCATATGCATCAAAATGCACTTAAAAGTTTGCACGATCTGGCGGTTTGTTAAATTCAGTAAAATTAAAACCTTCAAATCGTAAAACAGAATACACTACAAAATGTTGTCAAAAATATCTTCTCAACCCTGTTTTTCAAAACAGTTGTCCTATTATCGTGCTTGTTAAAGAAAAGAGTAAAAAATGTCCTTTCCTAAAATTCATTAAAAAAAATAGCTTAAAAGTCCTGTTCCTATATTCTAAGGCAAATGGATTGAAAAGAATTACATCTGCCAGACAAAATAATTAACTTAATACTTATACAAGGTACATATGATTATTCCTTTGGGATTGTTGACTGAATACTATAGATTCCTGGTTACCTGTTTTTTTCACTTTTTACTTGTCATTGTTCATTGTTTATGTCTGCCAACAACTCCATGAGATTTATTTGAATAAATGGGTTAACCGGGACAATGGGGTCAACGGGACACTTACTATTTTGTATAGCATCAATCAAACAAAATTCATGTCTTTCAAATAAGATTATATAAAACAAAAGTAGATTTTGGTCCGTCGTGCTAATACAATCTCGCTTCATTCTGTGAAAAAGGAAAAACATAATGTTAAAATAATGATGTGGCATTATGTTGGGTACATGAATGATACGCGTAAAGTAAAATGGATTGTTGGAATCCAGTTGAATTGAATAGAAATTTGTTGTTTTTTTTTAATTGTAAATTTTAAAATAACACCGCATTTTAGTGAGAATAGTGCATTCAATAAAATATTATGTACTTTCCTCCGTTTGTGTTGCGACCTATTGTGATTTATGTACAATTATTGTTTAGCGTAAAAAATGCAAATTAAACACACCGAACCATTAAATATGACGTCATGTTAAAATTTATGTGAAAATACGATCAATGTGATGGCTGTAATTTGGAAAGCAATTTTTCTTAAGTCAGCAAAATGTTTCTTACACCCAGCTCGTGTATTCCGTGGAGACATAAAATTATTGCAATATTGGTTTCGAAAACTGATTTGTTTCGTTTTAAATCTCAGCGGAAACGCAGTCTCAAAAATCCAAAACAAGAGATCCATGTTGGCCTGAGCTCGCTCACATGACTGACATCTGCATAATCGTCAAATTCAAGAGCAGTTGACCAATATCTCTGGGTCAGTAATGTTTTCTGTTGAAATTTCCAGTGTTGTTGATTTTATATGTTATGAAAACAAATGTCTTCATGTTTCTCCTGTTTTTGCATCTTCATCCATATTTGATGGCACATCAGTATCCTTTGTCCAATACTAAAAGGTCCCAATGCCAGTATGCAATGTGTCAAAATTGGTCAAATTCTGTTCAGCATATTTTAAAATTTTGTTAGATAAAGTTGTGTACATACTTTTCTACTGTTAGTAATGTCAACCATATTTGATGACTAAGCGGCATCTTCTGTATAGATCTGAAAGGCATTCATAGATAAAACACTTTCTGTCAAACTTGGTCAAATTCTGTCAAGAGGTAATTTTAGAATAAGTTACTGAAGATTTTTGAAGTTTTATGAACAGCGGCCATATGTGATGGTATATTAGCATCATTTGTATAAACTTTAAAGAAAATCGTGCCAGTGTGTTTTCTGGACAGAGGCGAGATGTCAATGATTTGTAAAAAGCGAGCGCCTTAGACCAATCGGCCACCCGGGGCCCCAGGATGCTTTCTGAAAAGTTTGCTCAAATTCTATTGAGCGGTTTTGGAGAAGATGTCATTTACAGGATTGTTGCATTCTTAGCAACGGCGGTCATGTTTGATGTCGGATCGTCATCATTTATACAAATGTTAAAGGTCTTTAAGATAGGATGCTTTCTGTCACATTTGATCAAAAATATTTCAGCAGTTTTTGAGAAGAAATTGTTTAGCAGTTTATCTATTTTTAGTATCAGAGGTCATATTTGATGGCGGATTGGCATAATTTGCAAAAACTTGAAAGGTCATAATTGCTTTCTATCAAGTTTGGCCAAAGTTTATTCAGCGGTTTTGGAGAAGATTTCACGTAAAGAAATTTTAAATTTTTAGTAATGGCGCCCATATTTGATGGTGGATCGGCATGTTGTTGTTTTTTGGTTTTTTTTGCCGTTATTTGAAAGGTCTTCATGTCCGGATGCTTTCTGTCAAATTTGATAAAATTCTGTGAAGCGGTTTTAGAGAACTAGTCATTTTAAGTTTTTTGTTCCTTCTGTTTTTTAGTAACGGCGGCCATGTTTGATATTAGATCAGAAGTTGAACATAGCGATTGATGACAGATGACGGACAGATTTTCTATTTCTGGTAACGGCGACCATATTTGATGGCAGATCGGCATGATTTACACCAACTTGAAAAGGACGTTACGCTAGGATAAGTTCTGTAAAAAAAATTTAAATTTATTCAGCGATTTTTGGAAAAGAAGTCGTTTAAAGGCTTTTTCTATTATTAGTAATGACGGTTATACTTAATGTCGGATTGGCATCATTTATAAAAATTTGAAAGGTCTTCATGACAGGATGATTTCTTTAAAATGTGATCAAATTTTGTTCCGCCGTTGCTTAGAAAAAGCTGTTTAAGTTTTTTTATTTTTTGGTAACAGAGACCATAATGTATGGCGGATTGGCATAATTTGTATAAACTTGAAAGGTTGTCATGCCAGGATGCTTACTCTCAAGTTTGGTCAAATATGATTCAGCGGTTTAGGAGATGTCATTTAAAGGTTTTATTTTTAGTAACGACAGCCATATTTGATGGTGGATGGGCATATTGTTTTCACAATTTGAAAGGTCTTCACGCCAAGATGCTTTCTGTCAAATTTTATCAAATTTTGTTCATCGGTTTTGTTGAAGAAGTCGTTTCAAGTTTTTGTTATTTTTCTATTATTGATAAGGACAACCATATTTCTCCTGCGTAGTATAACAACTTTAGAAACGATGTTTAGCTCAGAGATTCGACTTTTTTTTTAGGTCTCGATCAAATCTGACTCACCATCCCACCTTTAAGGAATGCCAGTCTGTTTTCCAATCTTAACACTGGACATGACCATGCTCGCGCCCGCTTAATATGCAAGTGCAACGCGCTGAATGTAATACTGCCCTCTCATTGGTAGACTGAAAATGACGCACTGCGCCTACTGAAAACCACAGAAAACTGATTTTCAAAAACTCAAAATTAAACTACACGTGAAAAGTATCATGGGGATTAGTATATTGGTTAACACACACACAGACACACACACACGCAAGACTCGGCTCTAATCTTGGTATGTCGATCTTATAATTGTCCAGTCTATTCACTGAAGAATTCAGTATACAAGATTAAAAGATGTAATCATAATGGAAATGAGGGCATCAAAGATATCAAGTTTCTCATATAATATAAATGCAAACTTACCCCACCCAAAACGTCAGTCTGAGTTAACAGGGCGAACTAAATATCTATAATGAAGCCAAAAGGGTGTTAAAATCTAAAAATAACTTTTACACAAAAACCGTAGTCACTTTGCGCATTCCTGAACAGATTACTAATAGGCGATGTGTTGGTAACACATATTTTACGTCTAAAATAACGAGTTAGACACGTTACCAGGTGCAGTGGAACATTTTCATTTTTAGAGTAGTGAAATGATCCCAGCGGTGAACGATCCATCGCATTTACGTTTATATATGCCTTTAAAGTACCATGACGGCCATGTTCATACAATTTTCCGTATCTTTTGGGGTGGGTGGATGGATAGGATATTGGGGGAAAAGGGCGCAAATTTCGTTGCTCTAAAAAGTTATTAGTGCAATATGTGCATTTTTTAAAATACATATAATCGCTAGAATACGACAAAACGTGAAAGAAAACGTCTGGTCGCACTGTAATCAACATCTGAATAGACAGCTACATTTTCATGCTTTTGCAGAAACTTTTTTTTTTTTTTAAAAGTACTTTTCATCTCACGGGTTCTGTACACAGCTAAAAAGATAGACACACAAGTTTACCCGTGGACAAACGAAGTTATTATTGCTGGTTTTTGTTTGGTTAATTTGTATGGTAACCCTGAATTACCATTATAAAGGCGTTGTAGGAAATTTGGATATATCTGTGCATACAGTATATAAAAAAAAAAACTATGTGGTCATGTGCAAAACGCAAAAAAATAACTTAAGACAGCAAAATGTGAAATGTAGGTCAGAATAACCATTGATGAACGGGTTTAGTACTATTAGAGATGTAAACACTCGTATAATTTAATAGTTCTAGCATTAAATCAAAATAAATTTTTTAACTAAAGTCAGTGAAACATGAAATATAGGTCACAGATGAGGGTGTATTCCTCACCAACTTTCATTTCAGGTATAACAGTATGTTTACAGGATGCCAAAACCTACGTGACCATGTGCTAAATTAAACAAAACTTGATCTAAGCCAGTAAAATGTGAAATGTAGGTCACAAGGACCAACTTTTCATGTAAGGGTGTCGCACTAATAGAGATGTATACATTATGTATTTTGATGATTCTGAACAGAGCTCGATAGATAAATTTAAAACACAATACTGAATCCAAATCAGTGAAGCTTCAAATATTGGTCAAAGCAACGTATATCTGTGATTATAATCAAGATGCATCCCCTCACCAAGTTTAAGGATTTCAGGTATAATAGTATGTGGACAGCGTGGAAAAAAAAACCCCTGAACTAAACTAAAACACTTTACCAAGAATGTGTAACCAATGTACATTTATTACAAAGTTAGCCTCCTTAGCCCCTTCCCCAAGGGGTGCTATGAAACTCACACCAAACTGTTGCCCAGGACCTAGGAAGAAATAATGGTCGAGATGCGGTGTGGTTGTACATATGCTATTATATATGAGGACGACGACGCCAGGAGTAGTGCAATAGCTCTCCTCTACTCGGTAGAGGCAAGCTAAAAACCAGTAGTGACAGAAGCAATTTGAAGTCGATCCTTTCACCTCTACTCCCAAGTCTCGCCAAAAAGGTGTGGCATCCAAAACAGATGGCCTATGTGTTAAAATGAGTAAACAAATATCATTGTATATTTAAAAATACAGATTTCTCTTTTATCTGCTCTTCAAAGACGCTCTTCAATCCTGCCCGAGACTTGATGAGCATAGCTTGAATCGTTTGAATGATTAAGTCATCACTGTGGTGATGTCACTGTGTATAAATGAATAAATCAAGTAATGAAAGTGCAAGGGTGAATTTAGTTAGCAAACCAGTCAAACTCGGACTCGAAAGATGTGAATGTGGCCGTAAAAATTGATCTTGAAGAACTGAACATGTATCAAGAACAGAAATATACATTATTTTCTCGTCTATAATGAGCACCGAACAGAGCTGACCCAGATCTGATGTTGCATAATCTGCAGGCAGATCAGGGTCTACACTGTTAGATCTCCTTAAGATTTCAAGTGAACAGTGAAAACCTTAACAATCACGCGTATTACACAATGACAGATCTATGTCTATGCTTCTGGAATAAGGGTGGACGTTATATACAAGTACAGACGGTTTGAAAGATGAAATCATTAGCACGAATTTAGCTCTATATATATATATATATATATATATATATATATATATATATATATATATATATATATATATATAACACTTAATACTCGTGCCTGGTTGATAAAATTCACGTTTTACTTGTTCTGTCGAATAGACAACGATTCAGATGAATACCAAAATAAAACTGACACTTTTAATTTCTAGAAGAAGGCTTCAAGTTGGTGAAACACGGGAGGAATGAAGTCGTCCATCTACACCCCACAAGACCTTTAAAAAATAGATAAGGACCGTCCCGGGTAAATTGAATGCAGTTCTGTTTCTTAAAAAGTTGTGGTCAATACTGAGGAGGGACCTGTGCAGCAGAACTGATGCAGACAACGGAATGACTAGCGAAAGACATTCTAAATAACGAACTACATCAATGCAAAATTCATAAATAACAGCTTCTGTAAAACTTTTGCACAGCCATAAGTGGTTTGATAATCACTACAATAATATATGGAGTATCAATACTACCATTTTCAAATCATTTGAAAAACAAATCAAATCATGCTATACAAGCTGAAATGAAATAATAGTCGCAGAGCTAACTGTCTTCCTGATTTTCTGGTTTCTTCAGTCTGACAAACCAATCTTTATCACAGCTTCATATAGCAACATGCAAGCTCAGACCTTGCTGTTCTATCAAGAACACAAAATGAAGCAACAATGTCCTCTTTTAATTGACCTTATAAAAAAATAAAAGACACTGATTTGCATTACTTTTTGCACTGAGAACTATCATACTGTATTTACAATGAACAGTACAGACCTTGGCCAGCCGGCACATTATGCGAGGACAGATCTCGGTTTATATTGTTCGTAGTTCAGTGAGTTCTATATACAGGGGAATATGATCGTGTTATACATATTTTTCACAGCACTAATGTGATATTTTGAACACAAGTTACACTGTTGTAGCATAAAGTTAAAAGCCCTTTTACCTGACATTTACCTGGTCAAATTGCTATTTTACCTGTCAACCTACTTTCTTCACATTTTCTAATGCCTGTCGCAAAGGTAATAAAATTGCACTTAAGCACGAATTCATATGTAACGTGATTGACAGCGATTAAAACAATTCATCTCGACCAGAGTATATGGTTACCACGTATAAGTGACCTTTCCTGCAAATGTCAAATATTCAACATTCTTTTTATCGGACAATCCATTATTATCCCAAATCTTACAGAAATATGATTTGCTCATCAAATCTGAAGAAGAAAAAAAAAAGATGCATGTACTGTTGGCTCCCTCGTCACTTTGGTATTAAGGGTAATGAAAGGGCAGATAAGGCAGCCAACGTCTTCTGTGTCTGAATGGAAGATTCAATATGGTAACTTCAAATATTACATTAATCAGCATGTTCCAAGTACTTGTTAAACTATGTAGAACGAAAGCTCCACAAACAAGATTCGGAACACCAAACCCATCATTAGAGAATGGCACCCTCCTACAGAATATACAGCTGGGACGATGCGGTATTGTGCCATTTGCTCGCATACCTGAGCCATGCATACCTCCTGAAGGGGAACCTCGACCACAGTACACACCGTGTCAGTGTCCACATCGACCTCCACTCTATACGACATAAGTTTGTTTTGACATAAACCGAATTAAGAAGCTTTTTGTAAATGTACCACTTGAGAACATCTTTGGCTTTTTGAAACGGGTGTGGTTCATATAACAAATTTTGACCCTATATTTTAAGAATTTAATATTTGTTACCTTTTTATCGTCTTTTATATACCTTTTGAAGGAGTTTAACATCTGTAACTATAGTCGTTTCTCTTTTACAGCTACATGTTGTACGTTTATTTGGAAGGGTTTATTTTCCTGAAGTTTTTTCTTCTGTTATTGCTATTTTTACATTTACATGTTTGGAACTTAACTTTTAACTGGCACTATATAGCCAGGTTTATGCTGAAGTGCCGTTAAACCCATTACATACATACATACATACATACATACATACATACATACATACATACATACATACATACGTACGTACATACGTATATACATACATACATACATACATACATACATACATACATACATACATACATACATACATACGTACGTACGTACAAACATTCGTCCTATACTGTATGCCTCACAATCCAGATGTCACATATCATTAATAATCTTTATCTGTTATTATCTCTTTAAAGTTGACAATTATGCTATGAAAATTATGGCACCAATAAATTCTTCTTTTCAGAATTAACCGATTGTAAAATATACGGTACTGTCTATGTCATGGCGAAAATGAATAATCACCATATCTGACACCAAAAAAGATTTATATGGATGTTTTTCATGGTAAATACAACTAGACTGAACGATGTCATTATTTCACACACAAATATATGTCTTACTATATCGCACCACTTAACCACAAAATGCTGCTTGTATCATTTGGATAGACTATGCATTCATCTTTCCTTTATTGTGGTTTCTTTTTCCGCCTTCAAATGGATAATTACATCAGCAGAAAGCAAATGGTTTATTAATTTTATCTTACAATACCATTTGGTTTTTTTTAATGGATAATTACTGTAAGCAATAATGATACAACGTGAAAGGATTGATTTAATAATCTGCATGAAAGATCTATCTTTTGAAAATTATTATTAGTTGAATTATTTCCAAGAAAAAAAATTATAAGATTAAATAGGTTTCAAAAGTCAAAACATTTATCTCCGCGAAGACATGCTAGAAACCAAATCACGCTGACTACAAAATAAACTAAAGGGCGCAACAGAATAAAGTTTTCTAAATGGTTCAGCCATTTAATCAGAAGATGAGCACTAATTTTAGACCACTTACAGGGCCAACAACTTGTCGAGAAAAAAAAAATCATTCAACATTGGTTAAATTTGAAACTTTTTTCTTACACAAAAATTGTGGTCAACACTATTAGACAGTATTTACCACAGGCGAAGAGCTTTTTAAAGATAGTTGCTGAAAACTGTAAAACGCAAACAAAAGATTATACATGTATTTAGCTACCATTACACAAGGCCACCCCCCCCCCCCCCCCCCCGCCCGGAATTTTAAAGAAATAGCTATGAGCATTCTCCTCAAATACGAGAGGTCAATTAGCAATAGAATTTGCATTTTGTTTTGCACAGTCAACGTTCTGGATTAATGGGATAGATCCCAAGAACAATCGCTGGTAGTATTGTGGGGAACGGTCAAATTAAACAGATATCACTGAAAATCAAGTACATAATTTAAAATGTACGTATAATTAGACCGAGTTTAAGTCTCTCATCTGCGGTTGGCAGTCGTCTGTAAAATACTGGCTTCTTTCGGTTCAAGTGCCATCATAAGCCCACATTTAGAAATTTCCTCAAATTACAAGTACAAAGGGTAAAATTAGAAAGTACCATATTTTATCTAAAGATGTATTCCCCTACCCCACCTTTCTACTTCTTTCTAAACGTTAGATATCCAACCGCATAAACATGTCTTTATAAATGACACCAATAACTTTACACAGGTTGCCTTAAGAAGAAAAAGCAGATGACGATGAAGAAGAAGAAAATCCACTGAAATCAAGCTAACTTCTCCAATTGTATTGTCGCATTTCATGTAATTATATATGTTTAATGACAATCAATGTGTGTGGACTTATAATAGGTAAACATATATAGTTGTGATACACAGCCACCTTGATAACAGGGCTGATAAAAGTTTAAATTAACATCAATTTCATGAATCGTAACACGAGAAACGTACAGATGATAACGACGGCTCAGGCTTGTCCCAATTTGCTCCCGTCTGTCTCGTTATACCTTACTGACGGGCAATTGGAAAACAACTTTATTCCTTTGTTAATAAAAGCACAGGTAAAAAATAGTGTTGAACAAAAAGGTCAAAGGAAACTCTACAGAAAAACTTATAAATGTATAATGACATACAATCACCGCATAATGGAGTGTCGGTAACAAATATCTATTATCCTCGTCCTAAAAACTGCATCATTGCCACGTGGTGATTCATATTCAAGACACTTGTGTATATGATTATAAATTTCGTTTCCTTTTAATACTCCCACTTTAATCACAACTTTTGTTGCACAATACTTGTTTTAAGTGAAATACTTCGTTTTCTAATGCACGGAAATGTAAGATTTCACATTAAATACACAAAGATTATATTGCTGATGAAAATAAATATTTGACGTTCTCAGTCAAATGCTTCAGTTTTGTGGGAAAGTGAAAGTGACTTTGATTCCGTTCACAGCATTTTTCTTTTAACCTCAGTAAACCCTATTCTTGTGTTCTGAAAATAAAAAACTTCTTTATTGAATAGTACAAAATGCACAGACTATGTGCACCAACAAGGGCCGCGTAAACTACATACATTTTGCCCTGTTGAATGTAACCAAAGATGGCAGATTAAATGAGACAGCTGGAGGAGACAGGTCATCCCCGAGGCCATTGGTCGTGGGTAATAGCCCAAACAGCAGAGATGAGCCCCCCCCCCCCCCCTTTATTGTTTTAAAAATGAATTACATGCATCGCCTGCTTCCCTGCCTGATAAAGATACGTTTTCACTTTCAAATGACCATGATTTTGCATGATTGTCAATGCGAGGGCAGGGGTGCATGGATATGAAAGGACAGAACTTCTTTATTCATTACAGTCCAAATATTATACCTATCCCACTTAAGGTTTGGGACTTGTCACCATACATGAAAATTTTAACTGAAAACTTAGCCCAGATTTTCGAACGAACTTTACTTTGCCTGATATTAATCGGAGGGTACAAGTGCATGGATATGAAAGGACAGAACTTCTTGATATACAGTCCAAGAATAATAAATATTTCTCTCATGATCTTGGGGACTCATAACCAGACAGAATAATTTTAGCCAAAACCTTAACCTGTGCTGACACAGCTGCCGGTGCCAGTGGAAGAAGTGATACATGTCTCTCCTACACTAAAACAGGCGAGACAAAATACTGTTTCCAAGATCCACACGAAAAATAAGAACAACAAAGACAACAACCATCAACACTTTCTGTTCTCATAGACGTGCCTGGCTGTAGGTATAAAGTATATACCCACGTTCATGCAAGCATATAACTGAATTCGAAATACGATCACGCTCCACTTTGCCTTGGAGACAGAGCTGTTAGTATGGAAGTTCTCATGTGATATCCACACTTCTGTGCCTTAAGTCAGTATTTTGAAACCATATTCAATAAACCCTAAAAAGTAGGTCACAGCAATCCAGTTTTCGTCCATTATAGGTACAGTAAAATGCCTACACTAGAACGATTCAAATACACGTACTCTTGGAAGATATATGCCTCATGGGAACTACCTTAAAACTTCAAGTAAATGTAATATTGGTATTATCTCTAATAGGGATGTTTTGTCCACTTTCAAAAGGTGTCTCTTTAACTTAGACATGGCCTTGTCGAATAAAAACAAAAGATTATAAAGCACTTACTCGATCTGACATTATTTAGTTGTGTGCAAGATAGAAACACCCTAATAATCAAAAAAGTATGGTAACTAGACAAACAATTGTATAATGATTTTTTTTCTCACAGAGATCTAGGATCACAGTCAACCTACTAATTAATATTTGAGTTTATTACAGCTAGTATGCTTTCAGCCATGAAATGGTGTGTGTTTAAAAGACAAGGAAAATACTGTAAGGCCACACACGGCTTTCCTTTAGCTTCCATGTGGTTTTCTCAAGTTGTAGGATTGAGAATATTTCTCAAAAAGATGAAAGAAATCCAAGTTCCCTGAATCGAATTTCCTGCATTTTGCAAGAGACAGGTGCATGACTCTGTTTTGAAACAAATTAAAAGGTTGCAAAAGACTGCCTGTCAAAACAGTTACGGGAACTGCTGTGCACTGGCATATGTAATACATTCCTAGATAAATTACAGCTGAATTAATGCATTTGGCACACAAAATAATTCAAACTTGGCTATCATCTTGAATTTGTCTGGTTATATTCTGTTCAAATAAACAACGGTGAATATAACAGTGGCAGATGCATAAGAATTAGTTTGGCTCCACATTCAAAGTTAAGCATGTACATTGGTCTAATTCATAGAACACAAAGGAGGCTAGGACTTCGTATATTTTTTTTATACTTTAGTTATTTTTTAAAATATTTTTTGTATACAGGTAGTGTTTCTGACTGGGCTTTCGTCAGAAAGGAATGACAACTTAGTCATAATGAAGGTGGGATGTGGTGGGGTGGAATATACAATCCCAATGCTATGTAGCCTCCCCATTTAAAACCTTGTTTAACATTTCCCTCTTTGGTCCTAAATATTTAATCTCTGTGCGTGGAGCCTGATATCAAATAGAGATAGCAATGATTAAGTCTTTTCTCATAAGAGTTATTCTTTAAGAATGTATAGTACAATTACATTTGCATTTGAAAAGTCTTTTCAAAATAATGCATTTTAATTTATGAACAGGATGGGTGATGTTACTGGGATGTTTCTAGGGTTAACTAATATTTATGTTGCAAAGATTCTAGTGCTACCAAATTTTGACATTTTCTCCCCAAATGTTATGACTTTCAAAAATATTACACTATATACAATCTGTAATTGGCAAATATAATTTTTTTATTTCCTAATTCAATTAATATTACACCTTTTTCAAGTCCTTAATGTGCCTTCCAGATATTAAAAATGAGTGTCCCACCAAATTTACTAGAATGATATTATATACAGACTAAAACTTGATTTTTCCCCCTTTCTTTTTAGTATATGTAAAACTCTTTTGGTCTTAGAATATGCAAAGTTTACTTTATAATATATCAGATTAATTTCTATATCAACAGAAATGAGGACACCTTGACATAACCAACACTGGAGGATTCCCAGTTATCCACTTCTCATGTCTTACAAAAACACATTTACCAATGAGGTGTTTTCTGATGCTTTGGTATATATTAAGTAATATATATACCTTTTGCTGAAAATAAACAAATATTTTACCTGATCAATTAAAAACACTGCACCATGACTTTATGAACTAAGTGAAATGAAATTCTTCAGGCCTTACAACTTTCTTCAGACCTATATCCAAGCTACAAAAACTTAGCCTTCAAGATATCTCTCCTTCGATTGAGAGCCATCCAGCTCTTAAGGAGTCTTGACTTTAGGCATTCTTAAGATGTGGAACAAATGCTAGGTTGCTTCTGCTGCTGCCCCCTACTTGTCTCTTTGTTTAAAATTGGTATTAACAAGGTACAAAGTGTAAAATCCTGTCATTGAATATTCACATTTTAACAAAGGAAGAAGAATACAAGTACCTATCATGCCTTAACTTTTGATGCAGAAATCAGTCTTCCTGGCTGTAAGAGTATTTCGTTCCATATCATCAGAAAAACTTAATAGCCAAATAAGAATCACTATTCATTTAAACCTGCCCTAATTAATACTTAGGACACATACAGGTATCATTAATTACATTCACATACAATAGTCCCGTAAAAAAAAAAAAGTTCAGCTCTCTGAGGTGGACAGACAATGCTGATTTTTGTCTCTAACTGCATCAAAAAGGACTGTTCATTGTCCAAAAATAAAAACTTTAATTTTTCTGTGCAAGGTCTATATTTGACTTTTTATCACAAATTTCCTCATGTGAATAAAAGTTATGTCAGCTAGCAAGTTTTAGTGACATGACATATATGCAATAATAGTTTCCAAGAGACTTCTTCATATAAGGGACAATTTGTAGTAAAGGACAGAATTTCCCTCTCCCTTGATTGTCTAATATAGACAAGTTTCACTATATCTTTTATATCAAAGCACACAAGACAGGCAACTTACCTGATGACTTGGGTGTGAGTTTTTCCCTGTGAGCTGCACATACTGCTAGTAACCTGTACCCAAGGTCAAGGTCAAACCCAGGCTGAGCAGACACCTGACTAACAACCTGGTTAAAAGATAAAAATACAAGCTGCAAAAAAGTGGAAATATTTTACTGTAAAGTCAAATTCTACATAGTCATTGAACAGTCAAGTTCACTTGCATTGACTGTGTGTGATGGCAAAGTAGCAAATGAAATAAATTAGTGCTGAGGTAATGGAAGTAAAGCTCCTTCCCCAAGGACACACCATAGCTTTGTCTGGGTAGGATTATAAACCTGGTTTTTGTTCAGTATCATTGGATTAAGGGAGCTGCCCAAAGAAGATGGGAAACTGCGGCTTTTTTTGGATATGCAAATTATGGGAAATATGGACCTTCTATTTTTAGTTCGAACCCACCCCAAATAAAATTGTATCAAGTGTAAATATTATATCTCTCAACAATTAATGGGCTCCAACCACCAATTATCATGTCCTTTATGGAAGTTAGTGCTTTTTAGTGACTGAGCATTTATTTTTCAACTAATAGATATAATTTCCATGATTCCCCCCACTCCTGCACCCCAAAAATGAAATGGTCAGTCCTTTGTATGCATGGAGAGCTGCAATTTATTGAACCTCTTGAGCTAATAGTTAATTGCCTATCAGTGTAAAACAATAAAGATATTATTATCAAATACTAAAAACCACTCTTCTTTAAGTAAGGATGGGAAGTGATAATCATTTCCTAACAGTGATCTCCTTTGCAAGTATCCTTTCCTTCAAGTCAGTGCCTTTTCATCTATCTAGTCTCAGAGCTGCTATTTACTGAACCCCTAAGAACATCATTATCATCACAACAGCAGTTAATCCCCTTCAGTAAAAAACAAGCAAAATATTTTCAAATTTACAGATTACCCATCTTAATGTAAGGATGTGCTACAATAATTATTCACTTTGCAATAGAGTGACCTCCCCTGCAGATGTCCTTTTCTGAAAGTGACAGCATTTTATCTGTCTAGAGAGTTGCCATTTTACTGAAACCTTCAGAGCATTATTAATCACTGCATCAATAGCTAATTCACTCTTACCCTAAGTAACATCATTGCTCAGCAATTCAGAAGTGTCAGGTTTTTCCCAAACATATCAATCAGGCTTCCTTTTAACAGCACTGCACTGGAAACAAGCTCTGGTTACAGTGCTAGATATTGATTTTCAGCAGCAGATTGTCTTTTCCACTGTCACTTTCAATTAAGTTCTGGTGGCAGTGGTGGGATTGAACTACTAGCATCTTGCTGAAAAGGATGGAATGGAATTCCTCTGGCCCACACAAGTTCTATGTCCATTACTGGCCACAATAAATTAACTGCCTAGAGACATAAAACTGTGTTTGTGATATGCACTTTTGTTGTTGTTATTGTAATGAACATCTAATTTCCATGGTTACATCCCTTGGATTGAAATCTAGGTAATCTCCCTAGCATTGGAATTTATCTTGCAATGAAGCATTCATACTTGATTGAGTGCATCATACCTAGATCATGCTTTAAGTGATTCCTGTAAAGTTGATAATGAGGGAAATAATTCTCATTTCCAAATTTTTATTGTCACTGCAACCAAGTTGGGGGTTAGGAACTTTAAGGTTTGAGGTCTTCTTGGATACAATAATATCCAGTCCAAAAGGGTCTTGAATTGAGCCACAATGTTCAAAAGTCTAGTTCCTGGGTTGGGTCATTTGCAAGAAAAGTGTCTCTGAATTAATCTTTGAAATGGACCATTTATATGATCAATTCAAATATGATGTTTGTTTTCATCAAGTCCAACATTAAGAGTTGCACAGTCTATCAAATTTACTTTATGGCTCATAAAATTTTCTAAATGGCATGCTATTTTTTTCAATTTTGTTTTGTTTCATATAGACAAGTTAATCATTGGCCCATGAAGAGGACCCAATTTTCTGTTCTGGGAAATCCCCATGAAAGTAACACAACTGGCACTATGGCACTGATGAAGTCAGGCAAATCCCTGTTACAGTAACAAAAATGATACTATGGCACTAATGAAGTGTATCAACTGCAGATTACAGATTTCTAACTCATATGTTAATTCAATTGTAATCTTCCCATTTGAACCCCCTTCTGGAAGAATAGGCATGATGCACTCTCCTGCATGTCATAAGAGGTGACTAATGGAGGCAGGAGCCGCAGTGGCTCAGTTGTTAGCAGGAATCGACATGCCACCAGGGTTTGAATCCTACCATTGGATCAGCCTGGGTCAGCAACCATGTGTGTTCTTGGGCAAGGTACTTTACTCCAATTGCCTCAACGCTAAATAACCTGCTTGTGTTGCTGTGCCATAAAACAAACAAAAAACACCAAAACCACCATATGAACCTGAACACTTGCTGGAATTGCATCAATAATCTTAAGAGTCTTTTACTAATAACTTATTTGATACTAAAGCTATAATCCTATTATTCTTTGATATCAATTTCATTAACAAAACAAAGTTTCCAAGGAATGTTAACTCTTGCCTGCATTCTGTACTGTATGTAATACACGCCCTACACACCAAACCACTTAAAATGTAAATGAGGAAACCAAAAAAATCATGTGGTGAAAAAATAACAATGGCAGAGGGAAAAAAGGTACAGCTTGTGATGGAGGTTCCAGCCTTTAGTGTAAGTTGTATTCTGTAACCTCAGTCATCATTTTTCCACAATATGATACTGCGGGCATCTCTGGTGTTGGTTCACCCTCCATCAAATTAATTATGATCACTGTCGAATTTTTGTTTTGTTGTTGTTGGTTTTAACATCACTCTTAAGACATCATTGGCTATATCGTGCTGAAGAAATGGCAGATAAGTGCCTTTCTCAAGGATGCACAGAGGCATTCAACCCAGGTTGGCCTGGGTGGGTATCGAACCTGTGACTCTTGGATTACAAGTCTGATGCTCTACCAGCTGAGATACCACTGCTCCCCTGATAACTTGTGAATTGTTGAAGCATTTAACTTTTTAACAAATTTATATTTTTAAATAGCTAAGTGTCCAAGCAATCCATTTGAAAGCTGGTGTGCATTTCTTATGCTACTCTTACTTGAAAATCCATCCCACAGTAAAGGTCTTGATAAAGAACAATATTGGAAAAGTACCCTGGCACTAATTGGCCATAAAATAATTGCTGAGTATTGAAAAATTCTTCAAATTTGTGCAGGTTGAAGATCATAAGCTCCTTTTACTAAATACACAAAGAAAAAAGATATGTTGGTGAATTTTTTAAATATGACATAATTGCCAAGATTAAATCAATTTTCTACAACCGAAACCCTTACAGCTGATTTACAGTAGGTCATAAATCACTACAGATTTTCAAAAATCTCATATGTTTTTCATCAACTTTTAAGATTTTCTTTCACAGGAGAGTTATTGCAATTATTTCACAGGACTTACTGCAATTGTTAAAACTGTACAAGAACTGTTCTTTTTCATTATTTCATTATTTAATAAAAGACACAAGTCACAACTCCAATCTTCCAGAGTTCATAGTACTGCGATAACAAGGAAAATACAGAAAAGAAAAGAAAACTAGATGGGCCTTTGGATAATAATTGGAACACTAACTCCTGTAATATACAATTTCACAAGTATGTGTTCACTTTTAATGGATGCTTATTTCTGTAACAATATTTTGATTTCCAGACTATGCAAGCCTTCAAGAAAAAATATTTAAGTGATTGTACCAGTTGCTGCAATAAATCAGATGCCACCCCATTATACTATTTCTTAGCTTTATGCTTTGTTTTATGTAGATGCAGGAGATATTGTTCATAACAAGAAGTATGTTGCATCTAGAGTTTAAATACCAATAAAATGCTAGACCAACAAGTTGTTCTCTGCCTTTTTTTCTGACATGACTGGCACTAGTCATGTCCAAAAAAAAAGGCAGAGAATAACTTGTTGGTCTAATAAAATGCATGCTTGATAGTTGTTGTTGCTTCTTATGCATCTACAAAAAAAAACATGGTCTTCTACTTTTTTGCCCAATTATTTCTTATTTGTAAACCAATTACTGCACAATAAAAATATCAGCTTTCTGACTTGTACACACTTCAAGGATCTCTGCAGAATGTAGCAGACCATGTAAGCTGACACCCACCTTCACAGATACCTCATTATAAAGAGACAACTGTTCATAAAAAACATTATAAACCCTTTTTGAAACATATTTTAGCGAAGTTACTCTTTTACTTTATTTAAACCTTGATGACTTCTCACAAAAAATTAATTACAATTATTGGTAAGAAAACCTTTTGCAATGCAGTAACTAGTGCAGTCTGTCTATATCACAAAGCACGTAATCTCCCTTTAAGTGTATTAAAAATAGTACAACACAAATTGATTCCTACAAAGGGACTCTGATAATGCTTAATGGTCATATCCCTTAAAACAACTGTATTTACCCATATAATGCACATCCAACAATGAACAGCACAGAGACCCATCTGCTGTCGATTTAATATGCCAGCAGATCAGGGTCCATCTTTTCATTTAACATATGAGTTCAAGTGAAAAGCATAGACCCTGCTCTGCCAACAAAGATTACTTACAGTTGTTTACGTCCTTATACAGGTAAATACAGTAGAAATCAGTGCTGTAGTGAGTCACATTGTATTCCTTAGTTACAGTGTACACATTTCACATCATAACAGCAATTACAGTAAATATCTGGTCCCCATTCTCCACTTTATTGATCAAAATCATCTGCTGTTTCACAAAACCTTATTCTACAAGTTGGAGCAAGTTGCTCACAGATTTGTCACTGCACACAATGAAACATTGTAAATCTAAAGTGATTAATGGTGGCTGATGTATGGAGGAAAATATTCAAATAGCAAACCCACTTGACTCGGTGAAATTCAAACCATAGTATGTATAACAAAATACAAAGAAGACAAATTAGAGATTCTGCATAAACATTTATGGGTCACTGTCCTTTGCTCAAGTGTGACATTTCTTTTACATGATATTAGTCTAGTCCCCTCTAGGACTTTAGAAACAGATTTATATCAAATCAGCAATTACTGTTCAATACAGGAAATAACATAATACATCCCTTGTGGCTATTCAAGGGATGTATTATGTCTCTCTCTCTCTCTTTCTCTCTCTCTCTCTCTCTCTCTCTCTCTCTCTCTCTCTCACACACACACACATATACATATATAACACTACATATCTTATGTGAATTAAAAGAAATCTAGCTTCTCAAATGCAACCAGTAGACCAATGACAGCAACAACAAATATTTCGAGCTGCAAGAACAAATCACTTGAATACATCAGATATTGCGGATATTGGACACAGTAAATTAATACGGGTCGCTCAAAAGGACTGATGCTCAACTGGCAAAAAAGAATTTCCAGGAATTGAAGATAAGACCATTTCTTCCTTTTAATTGCCGAGTGTTAAAACCATCTCTGATATTCTTCAGCAATAACAAGATGTTAAAATTAGCTGCTCTGATGAACATATTGGATGTCAGATTGGCACCATTTTTATTTAGGACCAACAAAACATTGTAAGAATTCTGGTGGAAACCCCATGTTGACATGACTTTCTGTTTTGGAGGATTGGTTTGGTTTGGTTTGGTGCTTTACAGCCTAGCAATACAAGTAGGTTATTTAGTGCTGAAGCAATTTGAGTCAAGTACCATGCCCTGTTTTGGAAGAGTAACGATAAAAATATTTTCAAGATAGCTGCCATGGTGGCCATTCTGGATATCAGATAGGCACCATTTCCATTTAAGACCAACTAAATATTGTAAGAAGTCTTTTGGTGAAAACACAATATATCAATATGACTGCCATCTAGGAGATGTAGCAATAACTACATTTTCAAGATGGCCATTGTGTCAGCCATATTGGAAATATGGTCAGCAGAGTTTTCATTTGCAACCAACCAAACATTATAAGAAGTCTTTCAGTAAAAGAACATATGGTGATATGACCGTTCAATCAGGAGTAGTAGTGATAACAAGATTTTCAAAATGGCACTGTGGTGACCATACTGAATGTCTGAGCAGCATCCTTTTAATTTAGGACCAACTAAACATCATAATAAGTCATTTGGTAAAAACATCACGTTTATATGACTATCCATTCAGAAGTAACTATAACAACATTTTAACATGTCTGCTGTGGCAGTCACATTGGACTTGTAAGTGACACCATTTTCATTTAGGACTAACTAGACATCATAAGAAGTCTTCTGGTGAAACCCCATGGCAATATTACTTTTCATTCATTAGGTGTAGCGATAAGATTTTCAGCTATATTGGACATCAGATTGGCACCATTTTCATTGAGGACCTACTAGACATTATAAGAAGTCTTTCAGTGAAAACTCCATGTTGATATGACCATCCATTCAGCAGGATTAGCAACAACTAGATTTCCAAGATGCCTGCTGTGGCAGCCATACTGGATGTCGAATCTGGCACCATTTTCATATAGGACAAACTAGTGAAAACTCCATGCTGATATATTCAGGAGGAGTATCCATAACAAGATTTTCAAGTAGGCCGCTGTGGCAGCCATACTGGAAGTTCAAGCAGCACTATTTTCATTTAGGGCCAACTAGACCACAGGATGAATGTATTGTGTAAAGTTTGATGGCAATGATCTAAGTAGTTTAGGAGCAGCAGCGATAACAAACTTGTGCTAATGGACAGACAGACATTGGACAACAGACCATCCTATAAGCTCTCCTGGTCTATGATCAGTAGAGCTAAAAATCAACAGAATGTTTGGCAACTGATTTTCTCAGACACTGGCATTTATTTAATGGTCAGTGTAAAATAACACACACTGAAACCTGTTAACAGAAAACAAATGAATAGCAATCTACCTACAACATAGTCAAACTCCAACTAATATTTTGCTTAATGCATCAAAATGTAATCATATACAGTTTACAAATGGCGGAAAAACTGCTAATTCTGTAAAATCTTATGATTACTGTATTTGATTTTTTACGAGTTAAATGTTAAAACTGCATAAAGACCTTAGATATATGACAAAATTAAATCTTTGTTTTTCAAATCCAAAGTCCTTACAACTGAGACATTTCTGAAAAAGAACAAATTCTGGGTCTGAAAAAGGCCATAACTCAAGACAAATAAATGAACTGACTGTACAACAAGAAAATACTCCTTTCTGTTGTAACTTTTAATAGCATAAATTAAATAATAAATTTGAAGAAGAATTGGTATTTACAGGACAAATACCAACTATACTTGACAAATTTGATTCAAAGAGGAGTGCCAAGGGAAATAACTAGCAAGTAAATACTGTCACTTGGGAAGGATGAATTTTAGTACAGAATGGTAGGAATTTTGTGGTGAAACAATCCAAACAAGCAAGATGTAAGAGAGTATGTTGGTTGCAGATGGTTATCTCAAATTGTTAAGCAGTATATTTATCACAAAAATGAATGATGCATGCTAAAGGATTCACAATATTTAGATTGGACAAACCTTTACTTTATCATGTGACCCAATCTCTCCTTGGAAGCTATTAGCTGTCTGACTTATTTCTGAGCACTGTAGATTGTGGCTGCTGCTGTTCCAGGAAGCCTAAGAATGCCAACACTCAAATTAAACAGGAATAAATAGCAGCCCAAATCAGGATAATCTTCCCTGTTGCATTGTATCTTTGCCTTCTCCCCCAGACAGAAGCTCTTAATTAGATCAACATGAAGAAAGAGAAGACAGAATTAGATACAAGATGCAAATATAAGTGCTTGTTACCCAGACAGGAGCCATCAAATGCAATAATACAAGGTAGTACACAAATGAACAAGTCAATTCAGGGCCAAGGCAACATGCTTGTCTTGCACTTCTGTGGGCCTAGGTTCAATCATGCAATCATTTGGTGATGGGACATACAAGGATTAGTGACCACCCAGCAAAGGTTGGTGGTTTATTTTTGAGAGTCACGATAGCTCAGTTGGTAGAGTGTCAGACTCGTAATCCAAGGGTTGCAGGTTTGATACCCGCTGAGGCCTGCCTGGGTCAGCTGTCCCTGTGTATCCTTGGGAAAGGTACTTGGCTCCCATTTCCTTCGCATTATATAGCCAATAATATGTTAAAAGTGCAGTTAAAACCAACAAAAACAAGCAAAACATTGTTCTGGTACTCTAGTCTCCTCCATAACACTGAGTCAATATGGTTATTGGCTTTATAAAAGAGAGACCCTTATACTGAAGAAAGTTCAAACAAGCCTGTATCATAATGGTGCATAAAAAAAACACACAACTGTATCCTGAATGGCGTATTATATGCCCACCCCATGTTTAATAGTCTTCTATTTAGATAACTGAAATTTTTGTGCAGAAACCAATTTCCTTCATTCAGTCAGTGACCTTGATATTTGACCTTTTGACCCCAAGACAGATTATTTTCTTCCTTATCCAAAGTGCAAGCCATCCACAAAGTTGCGTCCAGGTCTGTGATGTAGAACTAATGTTATGATACAGATTCATTTTTATTCTTTCTGCCACAGTGTCCTTTGACCTTTTCACCCCAAAATTAATATGCCTCTTCCTTATCCAAGTGCAAGCCATTCACAAAGTATGGTCCATGCACGAGATGCAAAAGCTATTGTTATTGTGCAGAAACCATGTTTATCTTTCAATCAGTAACCTTGACCTTTGATCCCAAAATGGATTGGTTTCTTCTTAAAACCAAGTGCAAGCCATCCACACAAAGTGTAGTTCAGGCATGTGATGTAGAACTAAAGTTATTGTGTAAAAGCCATTTTTATTCTTTCAGTCACAAGGACCTTCACCTATTTCCTTATGGACCCAAAATCAACAGGCTTCTTCCTTACTCCATGGGCAAGCCATCCACAAAGTTTGGTAACTGCTGACTTATTGTGCAGAAATGAAATTGGTAACAGGCAGATGGATGGTTGGGGATTATCATAACATAATATGCTCCTTCCTTATGGTAGGTGTATACAAATGTAATGAGATGAAATCACAATATAATTGGCTCTCATTAGCTGAGAACTGTAATTAAGTGAAAAAATTCAGTAACAATGATAAAATATTTTAAAACCATTTTAATTGGATTCATGACCATACATACATTATAAGAAATACAGTAGTGTTTATTCTGAAGGACTTTGTAGTGATAAACCACTGTACTCACTAATACAATAAATAAAAGGTATTAAAGCTTGTTGAACAATTGATGTGAAAATCAATAATTTAACCAATGAATTTTAACCATTTAATGATGATAATAACAATGATGGAGACCTTTTGACCATTATTTATTATGCTGGACATCTCAAAACTTTAATAACATGGTGCACACCCGCTTAAAGCAATGAGAATTGGTTAAATATATTGATTCCAGTGGAGAGTTTATCCCTGGAGATTCTCTTGTATCAACATATGATATGGTTCTTTTGCCAATTTAGCTTGTGATAGCAGTAGTTTTCCAGTTACCTTATTTACTAGACTATGCCATACATCCAACTAGGAACATGGCAGATTCAGATTTATTATTGCATAATGTGTGAGCATATCTCGATCTCCTACACAGATCTGTCATTGCATAATGTGTCGGCAGATCTGGGTCTCCCACACTGTACAGAGTCAGATGTGTATGATGCACAGGCAAACATGGTCATCTATCAAAATAAGCAAAAGTTCAGTTTCTGGCATGATTAATGAATGCTTTGGATATGCTATTGTTGAATAAACTGCCTATATAACATGCTTTCTAAATGCTTTGGATAAGCTTGTTGGTGTTCAATAACTTGCCCGGATAGTCTGCTATCCAAATGGTTTGAATATGCTAGTGTTAACAACCTGCCCAGATAACCAGCTATCTAAATGCTTTGTATATACTGGTGTTCAACAACCTCCCCAGACAATCATATATCTATACTGTAGCTGGTGGTAAATAATTTAATGCCACCATTTGTCTGTGATAATTATGTATATGAACTTTTTTTTTTTGAAAAGTAAACACAACATATATGAATAACATCAGCTATGCAATCTATTAACAAATTAACAACTCTGAAAAGCTATGCTTGGTAGAACCACATCACATTTCTTAAAGTGCTCAAGAAAAACAATGATAGATTGCATCCAAGTTGGACTACAAGGGGTGTTCCTGTTGCACTGCATAAGCTATGATGTGTACTTTGCCTTGCCACCTACTGGGACAACCCCTGCAATCAGAAATGACTCTGAACTGACTGCATATTTGTTTATCAGAATCCATGGAAAATCTCCATACACCCTAATTTGCTAGAATGCTTATTGCATGCTCTGTCATATCAGGGATTTAACAATCTCAACAGATCTGCTTGTGTGGTTAGGCAAGTGCATGTACTAAACATTTTTACTTGCCCAGAATAAACTCTTAAACACCAGCTATTACAGAAATAAAAAAGTTAACAATGTTAACAACTTAAATTCAACTGTGTGAAGGTTTGTTTTCCCCAGACTTATTCTGTGATCCATCTAACACTAGTTGCTCTTAAACTGGCAAGTGTTTATTAGTATTGAACAGAGAAAGTGAAGCACTTGTATGAGCTTCATCAAAACAAATGGAGAACAAACTTCAGGTACAAGGCATGGACTTTCAACAAACAAAGTCAGGAATAATCTTGACAGAGCATTCTTGTCATTTAAGAAACACTTGTCAACTAGCCCATCAGGCAAATGACTGGAAAATTCACTGCCATTTTGAGTTGGGCAAGTATATATATATATTCCGGTACATTTAATAATTACATATATCCAACTTTTTTTTTTATCACAACTTGTTATCTCCTTTGAATAATTTTATATTAAATTTCACAAATATATGGCTGCTACTTAACTTTCGGGAAATTTTTTTCTCAGCAAGAGCCTTTAGAATTTCAGGATCTATGATATATATATATATATATATATATATATATATATATATATATATAAATATATATATATATATATATATATATATATGTATCTATATATGCATTTACCTCAAGAATTCTTGTGGATTATTTTGCTCCAAGATTACAGAAACATGTACATGCAAAACTCGACTCCATTCAAATTTTTGACATTTGACTGGCCAACATCAAATAAGTGACCAATGAAACAGGAGTGTAAGAATGCTTTTGTAATCTCAAGGCCTCCTTTCAGCTATGGCTGATTCTTTACATGAATACATATGGTATTTTCTATACCCTCTAGTCTGCAAAGGCAAACACAGCAGAGCGGGCAATAACAATGGTTTTAAGTGAAGGGGGAAGGCTGAGACTAAAATGGCAGAGAAACCAAATCTTGTTAATGAAACACTGATAGGAGAGACTAACAGATTAGAGGGCAATAGCAGACAAACAATGTCTTTGTAAGACGGGATGTATATAACTCACACACTACCAGCAGCTCATAAATCAATACAAAGGTGAGGCTCCAACGGAACGGGAAATGTCCTGCAGGCAAATACATTGTAAAAAGAAGCATTTCATGATACAAGGACCTGAGGTTTATAACGCTGGATGAATCTGCATTAGTCTGACACTCGTACATGGCCGAATGGGCGCACACGAGTATAAATTAATCCAAATTAAGTAAGCATTAGTCTGGATTAAATTGCTTTCCTTTCTTCCTGTACAGTTTAAATACAAAAATACACTTTTTATCAAATACCCCAACTTCATTACATGCATCTCAAAAG
The DNA here is from genome assembly GCA_029931535.1 of Margaritifera margaritifera. Taxonomy (NCBI): domain Eukaryota; kingdom Metazoa; phylum Mollusca; class Bivalvia; order Unionida; family Margaritiferidae; genus Margaritifera; species Margaritifera margaritifera. The sequence continues at coordinate 5,037,264 of JAQPZY010001659.1, forward strand.
TGCCAGAGTTTTTTTTAAAGATGTAATTAACTGCTTCCTTTTTTTAAAAAAAACCTCACTGAACCAGGATCTTCATTTGCAAACTATGATCCACTCTAGTTTCTGAGAGAATAGCCATCAATCACTGACATAATTACAATTTCATCCAATTGCAAATTTGGAATTTTTGTGACAATTTTATATTAAGTTTTTCTCAAGACTGATCAATATTGCATTTAAAGAACTTTCTGCCTCTCTGGCTTTTTGTCTAATCACCAGCCACAATGAACACTGATGCAAATGAATCGATCAAAACCTTTATTTCCTCCTGTGCTTATATAATAACTCTAAGAACTCCTGGAACAATATGTGATGACTTACAAACTGAGTAGACAAAGAAAAAACAGCATTGGGTCCAGTCTGGACAACTGATGACAACTATCAAACTGACAAGACAAACAGAAGTTTTGGGGTCCAGTCTGGACAATGGATGACTATCAAAATTTATCAGAATTAAAAATGCCATGAGTTTAGTCTGTAAGTTGTTGCTTCAAGAAAGTGGACATACAGAATTTGCATGTTGCCAATCCTAAATTCAGAGATTGTACTAGAGTATCAATTCTAATTTTTGTCCCAGAATGATGAGTCCAGCCTACATACCTAATCACCATGGAAAAAATCCAGTATGAAAAGCTGTGTTAAGCAAATGCTTTTGAGTTCCTTAACCCTAAAAGGGTCTTGTGACTTTATATTAGAGGCTTTGTAGTTATTTGTTCTGGCTAGAACTGATTAACTTTCATGTTGAAAGGATATACATTCTTTTCTTCTTCTGTCTCTCCCATCACCCCTTCGTTCTTGCTCTTGCTCAGTTTAAATAGATGTTCCATTTCAAAATTAGTATTAAATTATGTCCATTTGTACAATTATTGTACAAAGTTTTTGAGATTTTACAATTTTATAATATCATAGACAATTTTAAAATTAGGAATTTTAAATTTTTTGTTGTTGTATTTATAAATAAATAGTTCAAAAGAAGCACCATAGAGGGACTGGTAAATTTTTAATTTGCACCTTACTTTTGTATTGATATTTTTGTCAGTATTCTACAAATAATATATAAAATTATAAAATTTCAGTTCCATTGCTATCACTCAGGGAATTTTCATTATATATACAGCAGTAGGAAAAAAAAAAGAAAAAAAAAAAGGACCAAGCTGTATAAAGAAATGCATCTTAAATGTTTCTTTGTTATTACTGTTACTAAAACGAGTGTTTGCATTAATGAAAGAACAGTGTGAACATCTGGGTCTATTATATTTATTTGATGAACCATGACTTTTAATCATTTAACAACCTTAACTTATTTAGTATACAAATACGCTAAAATTGTGAAATCATATGTCAGAACCAACATGCCCTGCTCTCCAGTTATATTTTTCACTTAATAGACATACTTATATTTCATCTTCGCATTCCTATTATTATTTATGCTGATGTACATATCTTAAGTTCTTCCATTCAGCTTTATTTCATCAAGTGCTGTGTTCCTTATGGAACATGTGTACACTTACAAGGCAACGTAGGTAATAGTTACCTATCCCTTCTGTAATTATATTTTTCGTTTTACTTCTGCTTCTATCATACTCTTATTTATGCGATTATAAAACTTTCTCGTATGTGCTACCAAATATAAGACTTTTCTGTCTTATACCCAATAGCGTCATCACTTCAGATACAAAAGAATGTGTTCAAAAATACCCTTCAAAACAAAACATGCAACAAACTAAATTCCTTCTTTTTCACACATTTCATGCATATTAACATCATTTACAACTTTGTTACATGCAATTACTCTTGCATCCTCTCTTGGTACTTTTCTAAAGTATCAATCTTACTTTTGTTGTTGTTAGTGGTAGTAGTATTAAGCGTCAAGTCAAGTGCTCTGATCCCTCCAATAGAGCCCCATCAAATCAGTTGTACTGCCTGTATAAATGAGCTGCTACAAACCATTGTAGGACACTTGGCTATATTAGCACAGATAACACCTCTTATTTGCCTTCTATCAATAACCCCATGATAGTCTATCTGACTATAGCTTGTTAAACACGGAGTATCCAGGGATTATCTCCCTTCAACCACTCATTGGCCTTTGTGTAATAAATGCACAGCTCAGCAGCAACCCAAATTCTCTAAATTAATTACCAGCACAAGTGACATGACAAGTGTGCATGTACTGTATACACCTGCATTTGTGACTCCTGATGCTAACACATATTGGAAAGATATTACAAGCCCCATATGATCTATAGGGGGAAAAAAAATGTGACCAATGTGCCTGATATAGAAAAGATCCATCTTGTTGAACCGATCTTGATTTAAACATGAATTGTTAGATTTAGTACTGGTAGTTTCACATGTTACAATTGGATATATATTTTTTTTTTTACTGCAAATCAATTCATCAACTTCCAGCTGTAACAAAGATAATAAAAGACAAGACAATGTTGTCAAGGTGTTTTGGTCTGTCACATACTTCCCTGTAATTAAAAAAAAAAAGGGGCGCAGTGGATGGAATTATGACCAACCATTCTACTGGAATGATCTGGACAAATAATCCTGACACATTCTGGACTACATACAAGTCGATATATGTGGTAGTTCTGGTTTCTAGCGAGACATATCAACTTGTAAACAGGAGGGGTTGAGTTAAGGGCAATTCTTCCCACCCTAATTGCCTTATTGATATAAAATAGCATATACTGGGATAAGAGAAACAGAGCTGTTTGTTTTGCCAGTGCTAGCCTCAATAAATTAACTTTATGTATGTTCAGGTCAACCACTTATTAAGTTGGAGTGAAGCTATTTTGTTCAAAGGAGTGTTAAAACAACAATAGATACTGTAATATGCTTTGTTCTTTTCCTTTTACAACATAAACAGTTTAACAAGATTAAGATAAAAAAAAAGCGAAGCAAAAATGTGTTTCTATTCATACCTATAATAACAGCATTCATTTTCTCTTTTTATCCATTTAAATTCTATTTAGTGACCGACCATTTAATTTCATGGAGGAGGGAGCTGGGATTTTCTTGCCAATTAGGATTTTTTTGTTGTCTTTTATCTTTATATATATATATATATATATATATATATATATATATATATATATATATATATATATATATATATATATATATATATATATGGAGAGAGACAGAGAGACAGAGAAATACAAATATACACCAAACAGAGTGGAAAGTTTATCCCTGGATCATACAGGAGAATGCTTGATAACATTATGATTAACATAAGTTTTAAATACGAATAAAAAATATTATCATACAGGTTAGAGAATTTCAATTTGTACTCTATGAATACAATATATATATATATATATATATATATATATATATATATATATATATATATATATATATATGTGTGTGTGTGTCAACTAATATGATAGGTAGAATTAGTTTAATTTTTCTCTGCAAATCTGTGCAAAAGTATTTTTTAAAAGCTATTTGGGGGCTTAAATTTTTTTAAAAAAAGGCCCTTCTCAGAAAATTAAATGGTAGGTCCCTAAGTTCAGTCAAGACAATTATAGATGTTGATATATTATCATCTATGGATCCCCTTGCATTATGTAAAGCCTGGGAAAAACAATCACTCCTGGATTTTGCATACCAGCCTCATGTAATGAAATTAATTAGAGAGACTTAATTTTTTTTCTTCCTAAGAAAAATTTGAAGGTGAGAAAAAAGTTGATAAAAGAAAGGACTTTGGTTTTGAAATGCTAGTTAAAAATCAGTGAGAAGATGCAGGATCAAAGTTCAACTGACTGGATTTTATCCAGTTCTTATCACTCTGTATAGCCCAATAATGAAAATGCTTTTCATTTAATTGATCAGCAATACTTGCACTTCAAATGTTTTCCCACTACAATTGAGACTAATATCTTCATTTGTCATTTAGCTTCACTTAGGCAAGGAACATCAAATTCAAGGTGCTGATGGCTCTGGAAGGTCAATTAAGGGACTTGAACATAACTGAGTAGCCTTAACATGCATGTATTATGTTAATTAAAAATATTGTATATTGAGGCTACATTTGACTTAAATACATTTATCATGTTTACACCTCTACTATGCTTAACTGCAGGGGAATTTATCAAAACTTGAACATTCTATTTGTATTACTGTGCTTATTTCAAATTTATCCCTGCAGAGAGTGCAATCAGCCTACTATTGTTGTCCTTGTAAATGCAACACAATTTATCAAAAGATCTGGGGCAGTAAGTCCCTTTAATACATATATTTAATTTTATTAAATTCATGATCTAACAGACACCAATAATGGTTCAAGTTTTGCCAACCTTTTGAATTCCTGGTCCACTTATTTTTAGTAACCTATTGGATAAAGTGTTGAATTTCATGTTGAAGAGTTATTGTTTGAAATGATATGTTTGGATAAAGTTTTCATAAATTTGAAAGCTGACTGGTAAATCGAAAGGAGAACAGAATATGACCTCATATCGGTGTCCATCAGATCTCCATTTTGTTGGAGATCTTGATTTTAATCAGATTGTGTGAATATTAAACATGCAATGAACCCTTTCCGTATGGTCACTTGTTGTACCATCAAAACGTCTTGTATATTCAAATGCACATGAAAATAAAATAAAAAGATTTGTAAAATGTTGTCCTCAAAGAACAAGTGTCCCATATATGTAGATATTTGTCACTGATAAGCTTCACTACATCAACTTTTTGAAAAAGATTATGTCATTTAAAAACTAGGTCCCATATTCTAGAAACTTTTTGTCTGAGAAACTCCAGCTTAAGATACAAACCCCCAAATTAGCTAGCAGTATATACATGAAATTGAAATTCAGCATGCTTGTAGTCAAACTAAAGTTAAGAAGATAAAATAAAGTCACTGACCCTAAGTTCATTCCAATCAATGAAAGTAATAGAACATCAACAATTTCAGACATGTAACTTGCAATCTGAATAAAATCGAGATCTGCTTATAATAGGTAGATCGGACTGCCACTGATAAAGGTTCATGTTCTGCCAATCTTTGGAATCCCCTATCCATATATATTTAGTAACCTATCAGAAAAAGTGTTGCATTTTGTGTTAGGAGAGTTATCATTACAATGATATGTTCAGAATTAAATTTTCTCTTTCGTAAATGTGAAATCTGTATTTTGATTAGTGAATCGATAGGTCACCAGAATATGACCTCATACTGTTGTTTGTTGGATCTCCGTTATTTTGGAGATCAAGATTTTAATCTCATTGCAGAACTTGAGTTAGTGTTTAATGCTCAGAAAGTTTCATGAGTATGGGGCCAGTTTTTACAAGCGTTACATGTAGCAGGTTTTATTCACGGAAAAGAACATGGTGTCTCACCAACAATACATGTGCACAAGGTTATGGTGTACACAACTTAGCATATAATAACACTGCTGGTGCCATTGTCAAAAAGTGTGATGCATGTGCTACCATGCTTATGCGTTGAAGGCAATACACATGGATCATTGCTAACAAGGTTATCTATGCTCGCTTTTGCAGTCGGTCACATTTTACATTTGCCACATATGCAAATTTTGTACAATAGCAACAGCTAAGTTATATTGACACCAAATCTAGTCCTTTGCAACTTTGAGTTCAATAAATTATTAATGGTTGTCAAATAATGATTGTTTAATGTTCTAGATTGGAATGGTCACATTTTGCTTTAAGTGTAATTAATGAGGAACAAAATCAATTTGTATCATTATATTCAATAATGAAATCTCTATTTATGAGCATAAACACCAAATAAACAGGATCTGAAATAGACTATGAACAAAAATCTACCGGTATTATATGACTTCTCTAGTAACTTTGTTCTGATTGGTCAAATCGCGAGAAGCTGTATTTGCTAAAACATTATATTACCCTCATGTGAACATGCGGGTGTGTTATAAGATTCGAAAGGTTGTTCTGATGGTTTATTAAAATCACGTCACCAATGACGTCACAAGTGGGACGACGTCACATACTTGAGTATTCGGTTTAGAGTCAACAATTATGCTTGAGTATATGTTAAATGTCACTTATAAGTAACGGAATGGTTTTTCTATCCGTCTATCTGCATGTCCCTCTGTCCATTTGTATGCCCCTCCTTGAGCCTGTTCTTACCTTCATGTAAATTAATGTTTTAGAACTAAAAGGTATCAAAGAAAAAAAATCTTAACATCTACTGTTTATCTTTGTCTTCATTTTACTTAATTTTTAAAAAATAAGATTACAACCATTTAAATTAATATTAACATCTTATATAATAAACTAAAAGCTCACTATCTGCTGAATCATTGTGATGCGATTTTATCTGATATACACTTTAAACTTTATCCAGTATTTTGTGAACGCTATTAAAGTGGGAAAAAAGTAGAAAACTAAAAGTGATATAATAAAACAATGAACAATTTCCGATTTTTGGATGATACAATTATTTATATACCCCTGAAAAACAGCTTACAATATCAATAAATATCGCTTTTCAAGGGTTGATAAATCATTGTATCAGCCTATTAAAAAGTCACTATCTATATACATGCATATGTGTCAGGTCAAAAGACAGAATGATGGACAGCCAATAAGTCAGAAATAGACAGGTGCCCAAAAAATACACAAACTAAGGTAATTCAGTCTAATAAATCACTGAGATCTGAACACTTGTCTGGAATCTAATGGCTGTGTTACCTGGATAAATCAATTTAGTGTATCATTGATTATTTAAATACACATTACTTGTGGTGATCATTACCATTACAGATCATGAAATATAGCCTTTTGTGTAGATATAAATGCAGATTTGTCTCCCTTAGTCTTTTTTTAAATAGACAAAATACCATATTTCCTTTACTAAACCCACATCCAACTGAGAACATCATAGGCCAGTTTTGCAGTTGCTTGATCCAGGTCCTATATTCTTGAAACTTTTTGGGCAAGAAGCTCAAGCTATAAATTATAAAACATTGTCAGTCTGTAACTTTAATTAGAATAAAGCTAGAATCACTGAACTTTGAAATTTTTCCTAATTAGGTCCCTCTATTAACTCAACTGGCCAGAAGCTTTTTTTCACTTTCACTTAAGATCGGGGTAGAAGAGAAAGTTTTGTAGTTATTTCCAACTGAATCCAATCACATCTGATTCTGAGGAGCCTTCATATCCACAGTTGCTTAGATATGTAAGAGGTGTTGTTTTAGATTGGCTATTAGGCCCGTGCATGAGCAATTGTATGAAATTTAACTTTTTTTTTTTTTGGCTTATTGGATTCATGATTTTTGCCTGCTTGTCCCCTTTTACCCCAAATCCCAAAGTTATCCATTTTTTCTGAAGGTTCGTCTGTTCATGTGAAGTTTAGTCAAGTTTGCTGGAAAAACGAGAGGAAGTCTAAAATTCGGACAAAAACTATGGTCATGGAACTGTATATTTTTTTGGCTATGAAAATTTGGTCTCAATATTGCATTATTTTCTGATGTATTTTTTAATGTGCATAGAATGTCTACATTACTTTGCATCAGTGTAAAGCTACATCCTTGTTCTTTTCTCTGACAACACGGGCTTGGGTCTATCATGAACTGTGATGACATCACAGGCCCTGGAAGAAGAATACTATCTCATGATGCAAAATTGCATCTTTCGGTCTTAATCAGTTAAGACTGATAACATTTTGATGATGTAGGTGCACCCTAAGCACAATATTTAATTTTTTGGGGTTCTGAGATTGAGTTTTAATTTTTGCTCAAAAAGTTTGGAAACTGCGGTGGCAGGCCCTAAATAAAAAACACTCCAAAAGTTGAGTGTACACTTAAACTCAGTTCTGAATACCTAATAATGAAAGAACCTGCATGCTAAAGCTTCAAATGCCAAATTATATTGAGAATGGAAATGTTGTTAAATATATGCAGTTTGTTTTATTAAAGTTTCACAAATTCAACATTACCATATATACTCGCATATAACCAAGGTCCAAATGCAAACAACATAGACCCTGATCTGCCATCGCATAATGTGCTGGCAGATCAGGGTCTATGTTGTTTGTTCTACTGATTAGTCCTTACAAACTGCATAGACCCAGATCTGCCGTAGCATTATGCGATGGCAGATCTGGGTCTATGCAGTTTGCAGTTGATATCATCTATTATGAGAGTATATATGGTAATTAAAGAAGGAATATTTGAATTTGAATGGAAACTTAAGCCAAAGAAGTTTTTTGAATACAGGGCCAGGCCCTGTGTATTAATGGAACTCCTCAACTTGAGTGCACACTCAAACTCAATTTTGATAGTTTACGGTAAACAATAAATAAATAAAAATACAAAACATTTCAAAGGAGCAACATTTAGATACATGTCTGTTAATTTTTTTTAAAAATATGTAGTTTATTTTGTAACAATTTAACAAATATTAGACCTATGACAAAAGTAATTTTTCAGTTGAGCGGGTGCTCAAGTTCATGTTCTGTGAATATGGGGCCAGGTCAATGCTGTTTGTACTACTTACGATTTCAAACAAAAATTGTAGACCTTGATCTGCTGGTGTAGTATGCAATATCAGATCTGGGACTGCAATGTTTACAGTTGCCTGTTTGTATAAAACCTATAGTTAACAAGTAATGGAGTTCTTCTTTAAATGTGTCACTACTAATACATACCGTAAATACTCGCGTCTAAGCAGGGTCCAAATGCAAACAACATAGACCCTGATCTGCCATTGCATAATGCGCTGGCAGATCAGGGTCTGTGTTCTTTGTTCTACTGATTAGTCCTTACAAACTGCATAGACCCAGATTTGCCGGTGCATTATGCAACGGCAGATCTGGGTCTATGCAGCTAGTAGTTGGTATCAGCTTATACGTGAATATATACGGTATATACTTCTTTAAATGTGTAACTCAAGAATCAAATGAGGAAACTGCTTACAAATTTTTGGGTGAAGGCTATAAATGCTTTGATGCAAAAGGTTTTTGGTTTTTAATCTATATAAATTTTATGAAATTCTTTATCATTATATTCATCAAACAAACAGTGAAATAAAGATCACAGGTAATAATAGAAATACACCAGCAAAACAAAATGCAAATTTTGTTTCATCATTTTCAATGAGCGTCAGATCTCACGAATGATTTCCAAAGTTGCATATAACATGCAGCCTACTGGTTAAAAAAAATAATAATTTATACACTCAGATCTTTAATGCCACCAATTTTATACCTTTAATAAAAATGTAATGTTGTGCTTAAAAACCTCAGGGAAAACATTATACAGCCATACCTGTTTATATAGGTCACCCACGGACTGGGACTGGCAGAAACTGGCATTCAAGAGCAGCTGACCTTTATAAATGTAATGTCCACTAACTCATGTTCAAAACCAAGACTTATTGTATCTGACCTTTACATACATATACATACATACATACATACATACATACATACATACATACATACATACATACATACATACATACATACATACATACATACATACATAGATACATCTGGAGGTTACCACTAATGCATCTTTTACTATAAACATAACAAGTTTATTTTTCACCATGAATTTTTTAAATGATCATGGCTGTACATGCTTTTTTTCTTAAATAGAAAAATCTGCAACAGTTAGTGCATGTTCTTTGGATCCTAAAAAGCTGATAACCTTCAGCCATGAAGAAGTCATCCATAACTCAAATATAAATTTCAAAGTGCATGCAAAAAATTCATCTTCATCTGTGTGGAATGATGAAGAAGATAATGGGTAATAAAATGCAGAATTTGTAAAGATGAAATTTCATAGATAAAATGCCTTAAAGGAAAACTAATTAAAACAAATTTGTTGAGTGACAAGATTTGTTCCAACAAAACATGTTTGTTGTATCAACAGTTTTCATGAAAATAGAACTGCCTGGAATAGTACCAATTCAGATGTTTATAAAGTTCTTTCCTGTAATTCAAATTCTCATGAACCATGTACATTGTATCCCTCATTCAGATTCCAACTGTGAGGAACTGTACATCTCCCTGAACCTAATCAAGAATTTTCTTATTGGAAATAAAGAAATCTCCCTAATACTGTTCTATTGTTCCAGGGAGTCATGATGGTGCAGTGGTAAATGTACCAGACTCGCATTTATTGGGTTGCAGGTTTGAATCCCACCCAGATCAATCTGGGTCAGCTGCATGGTGTGTGTATCTCAAAGCAATGCACTTTACTCCAACTGTATAGGCACTAAAGTCTTTCATGTGCAGATATGCTGTTCAACACCAATCAAGAAACTGATCAATCAATTGAAAACTCTTTCAGGACTATGACATGTATGTGGGCATAGAGTATTTATGAATTTAATGCCATCAGAATGTAAATTTTTTAAAACCTAATAATACAAATATTGTCACATTTCTTTTGGGGTTACTTACTTGATGCTCAGTTGTTAGTTTATTTCTTCATCTTTTTTTGTGCATCTAATCTTGTTCAAGTACAATATTTTTTTACTTAACTTCAATTTTATCTTACACAAAAATATTTTCTGGCCTACGTGGATGATTGGCCTATTGCCAAACTTATGAAGTTCAATAAAAAATAAATAATAAAAATATGATGAATTTACTGATTTCATAAAAGTTTAATTGCAAAAAACTATTATAAAGTCACTTTCTGTATTATCAAGTTTTATAAAAACCAAACACAAAAGTATGGTGGAAGTATCAGCTCTATGCAAGGTTTCAAAACAATGATTTTGTTACTTTATTTTAAACAAGAGTCATCTAAAGATTACATATCCCCCCCCCTTCCCCATGTAACACGAGTACCATTAATGGCACATTATACACTGCACCATGTTTAATAGTCCTCTATGTTGATAACTTGTATTTTGGTACAGAAACCTTTTTTCATCTCAGTCAGAATGACCTTGACCTTTCACCTTTTGACCCTAAAATAGATAGGCTTCTTCCATACCCTGTGATGTAGAACTAACATTATTGTACAGAAATTATTTTTTCCTTAGTGAACTTGACCTTTTTAACCCAAAATCAATAGCCTTCTTCCTTATCCCAAGTGCAAGCCATCCACAAAGTTTGGTTGAGGCATGTCCTGTAAACCTAATGTTATTGTGCAAAAACCATTATTTCTTCTTCTTTCAATCCCCGTGACCTTGACATTTTGAACTCCAAAATCAATAGGGTTCTTCCTTACACCAAGTGCAAGCTATCCACAAAGTTTGGTAACTGTAGATGTTGGAGATCTCAAGTTATTGTGTTAAAACCATTCTTCTTCTTTCAGTCAGAGCAACCTTGACATTTGACATTTTAAACCTGAAATGGATAAGATTCTTCCTTTCCCCATGTGAGTTATTGTGCAGAACAGTTTTCCTTTTTTTCAGCCAGTGACCTTGACCTTTGAACTTTTGAGCCCGAAATTGATAGCGTTCTTCCTTATCTCAAATACAAGCCATTCACAAAGTATTGGATATCTTGATGGTGGACAAATAAAGTTATTGTGTAGAAACCAACTTGGAGACAGACAGACAACATCATAACATAATACACTCTGCTTTATTGCAGGCAATAAAACCTCTTACTTAAAAGTACCCTACTGTACTCTCAACTTTTATAATAATTATGCTAGCACCCTATGGCCAAGCAACCCTCCAAGTATATACTACATATGCTACACTCCGTACCCATGGCAAAAAAATAAATAAATATTGAATGTGAAAAATTCTAAGTATCAAAATGCACCACTATGTAACCTGCATGACATGAGTAACAAGCTTGTCTTAGACACCTTGAACAGTTTGATAGCTATTCTCTGGAAACATAAATGTTCACAGACAGACAGACATAGAAAATTACATACTGGACTAATATAAAAAGGGTCCATCCAAGAGGCTGAAGCTCTACCGGTCAAAAAGAATTTCCAGGAATTCAAGATAAGACCATTTTTTTTCTTTGTAGCTGCTGAGTGTTGAAACCATCTCAGATATTTTTGAGCAATAACAAGATTTTTATATTAGCCACTGTTGCAGAAGAAGTAGCGATATAAAGATTTTAAAGATGTCTGTCATGGTGGCCATATTGGATATCAGATCAGCACCATTTTCAGTTAGGACCAAGTAGAAGGAGTAGCAATAATAAGATGTTCAAAATGGCCACCATGATGTCCATATTGAAGGTCAGATTGGCAGCATTTTAATTTAGAACCTATTTGATATCGTAAGGAATTTTCTGGTGGAATCCCGATGTCGATATAACTTTCCATTGAGGAAAGTAGCACTAACAAGATTTTCAAGATAGCAGCCACACCGGATTTCAGATTGGCACCATTTTCATTTAGGTTCAAGTAGAGATCACAAGAAATCTTTTGATGAAAACCCTATGTTGATATGACCATCCATCTTGTTGGTGTAGCAATAACAAGATTTTTAAGATGGCCACTGTAGCAGCCATATTGGAGGTCAGATAAGCACCAGTTTCATTTGGGACCTACTAGATGTCACAATAAGTCTTCAGGTAAAAATCCCATGTTGATATAACTTTTCATTCAGAACAAGCAATAACAAGATTTTCAAGATGGTGGCCATACTGGAGTTTAGATTGGCACCATCTTCATTTAAGACCAACTAGACATCAAAAGAAGTATCTTAGTGAAAACCCCTTATTGTTATGACCATCCATTCAGGCGGAATAGCGATAACAAGTTCTTCAAGATGGCCACTGTGGTAGCCATATTAGATGTCCAACAACATTTTTATTTAGGACTAACTAGATCATGGGATGCATGTGTGTGTGAAGTTTCATGGCAATCCTCCAAGTAGTTTAGGAGCAGAAGTGATAACAAACTGCTAATGGATGGAAGGATGGCAGACAACAGGCCATCCCATAAGCTCATCTGCTCTATGACCAGAAGAACTAAAAACTGCAGGAAACTTATGATTATGGGGTGGGGAGATAAAACTGGACAAATTTAGCAGGGGAGAGGCTATTAAATCATGAAGTTATTGTAGAAGTTACTGTATAGTTCTCCAACAATCTTTAGACAAGTGTTTATAAACATGTTTTAGAACTGGCCAATCTCAAACTAAGGGGATGGCAGGTCTCTCATGTAAATTAAATTGACAAAGGTTGGATTTTATTTTACACCACTACAGAAAATATAGGTATACAAAGCTTAATGGACTTAGGCTGAAACCTTCATGAAATATTAACACATACTTCTAACTGGAAAATTTAAATATTTATGTCCGTGTTCTATTTGCATTTTGTTTTCAGTATTATTTTTCAATTAACATTGCATTTAACAATTTCTCTGTTTTGTCCAATTTATGTTCATACTTTCAATGCTTATGACCTTTTGATACTTTTTACATACATGGGGAATGATGGAGCCAAGTCCCAAAATAAGAACAAAAAAAAGATGCAGCAAAAATTGGGCTTCAGAATTCACTTTACTATTTTATCTAATTTGTATAGCATGCCAGAAACTTGTGGTTATGAGCTAATCAAAAACTTTACCAAAGCTAGTAAAAGATGAAATATAGATGATGATGAGCTTCTTTGGTTGGAAGGGTATGGTACTATATCATCATCAGTTTATGATTTTAGCATGAACAGCACCTTAGAAATGAACATTAAACACGCACAGTTTAACCCAAATCATTGAAGTGTAAAACATGGGCCATAATGACCTACTACTGCAAGGAAGAAGTAGTACTCATCAAAATGCATCCACTCACCAAGTTTCATGATTCTAGGATAGCATGTACACAGTATGCAACAAACTTGTGCGGTCTAGAGCTCAATGCCAAAACTTTGCACAAGCCAGTGAAATGTGAAATGTAAGTCACAGTGACCTTTTGTATGGGTGTAATACTAAGAAAGATATGTACAATCTAGTTTAATGATTCAATATAGAATGGTGAAAGCAAAAATAAAATTAAAAGTCAGTGAAGCATGAAATATGTTTTACTGACCTACTTTTGTTGCTGGTGTAGTGCTCATCAATATACATCCCCTCACCAAGTTTTATGATTCCTGTTATAACAGTAGGATAGCATGTACACAGCATGCAACAAACTTGTGTGGTCTAGAGCTAAATGCCAAAACTTTGCACAAGCCAGTGAAATGTGAAATGCAAGTCACAGTGACCTTTTGTATGGGTGTAATAGTAAGAAAGATATGTACAATCTAGTTTAATGATTCAATATAGAATGGTGAAAGCAAAAATAAAATTAAAAGTCAGTGAAGCATGAATATGTTTTACTGACCTACTTTTGTTGCTGGTGTAGTGCTCATCAATATACATCCCCTCACCAAGTTTTATGATTCCTGTTATAACAGTACATATACATTGGGTAAACAAAAGGCCCAAGTGGGCCCGGTATCGCTCATTTGATTAAATAATTAAAAAGTTGACTATTTCAGTAAGCAGGCTTCTACAGTATTGTAAGAACACAACCCATGTAAACTATCTCATAAACTTTATATCGAATTGATTTGACAGTTTTACTATACCTGAAAAAAATCTTTCCAATGATAAAGGCATAATTAATATGTATAGTCTCTTGCTGATAATCAAAGTCGGCCAAGATCTTGATGATGTAGGCCCCTTTACCAAGTTTTAAAGAAAATGGATAAGAAATATAGTCTCTAGATCTAGAAAGGTGACAAGCTCATTCAAGGAGATGCAAGGTATCTCATTAATATATGCAGATTTCACTATAAAAGCTGTTTAAAACAATGATAATATAAACTTATGTATCAAGGTGGAGCAAAATCCAATTCAGTCTCCAAAGTGGAGTGTTAAATGTGTTAAAAGTACCATTAAAACCATCAACAAGAACAAATTGATCAAAATTAGATAAGAAATATAGGCTTTAGAGTTGTAACAAGCTCAGTCAATCCCATGCAAGATCACCTCATTAACAGGTGTGGATCCCACACATTACTGAACTCATGTGCGATCTTGTTCATACAAGCCCATTTCAAAGTTCGATCAAAATCGTATTAGAAATCTGGCCTCCATAGTGGTAATGTCAGCTAATCAGATGTATGACTACCTCATTAATATGTATCACACTCATTACTAAACTTGTCCAATATCTTGAAGATATTATCCCATATTTAAATTTTTATCAGAACTGGGTCTTAAATGTGACTTCCAGATTCATTGGAAACTTAGCCAATCAGATGCAAGATCACCTTAATAATATGCATGTATCTTGCTTTTTAATGAACTTGTGCAAGATCTGAATCAAAGAAGTATATATTCCAAGTTTGATCAAAACAGGATTAGAAATATGGCCTCCAAAGATGTAACGAGCTCAGATAATCAAATGAAAGATTACCTCATTAGTAATCTTGCTCATTAATGAACTTATTTGAGATCTTAATTATATAAGCAAATATTCCAAGTTTGATCAAAATCAGATCAGAAATATGGATTCCAGAGTGGTAACAAACAATTGTTGATGGACAGATGACAAAGGACTGATGACAGACAATGTATAAGCATGTTGGGCACAAGGTCAAAACATAAGCTCTCATGGCCTTAGGGCCAGATAATCCAAAAACCTATGTGGTCATGACCTAAATATAAAAATGTAACATAAGCCAGTAAAATGTTAAATGTAGGTCATGGTGACCTTCTTTCATTGCAAGGATGTGGTACTAATAGAGACACATATACTCGTCTAGTTTGATGATTCTGGAATGAGTGTTTGAGACTGAAAGTGAAAAAAAAGAGTGAAATATGGATCACAGTGACCTACTTTTTTATGACAATGTAGTACTTGTCAAGATGCACCCCCTTACCAAGTTTCGTGTTTCTAGGTATAACACAGTAAGTATACAGGGTGCAAAAGCCTATTTGGTCATGGGCTCAACACAAAAAACTTTACCTAAGCCAGCAAAATGTGAAATGTATGTCATAGGGATCTTCTTTTTTGTTTTAAGGGTGTAGTACTAATGGAGATGCATACAATCACATAGTTCGATGATTCTAGCATTAACAGGATAAGATGAATTTTTTTAAACTAAAGTCAGTGAAGCGTGAAATATGAGTCACAGTGGCTTACTTTTGTAATGAGGGATTAGTACTTGTCAAAATGCATCCCTTCACAAAGTTACATGAATCTAGGTATAACCGTATACAGACAGGGTGAATAAAGCCCTATCTGGCCAAAAGCTAAAAGCAAAAGCTGAACCTAAGCCATTAACTGTGAAATGTAGGTCACAGTGATCTTCTTTTGTTTTAAGGGTGTGGTACTAATAGAGATGCATACAATAATCTAGTTGATTGATTCTAGCATAAACAGGGTTTAAGATATAAACTTTAAACAGAATTTAAAAGTCAGTGAAGCATGAAATATAGGTCACAGTGATTATTACTCCTCAAGATACAAAACTTCATCATGTTTCATGAGCCCAGGTATTGAACAGTATGAATAAAATGCAAAAACTTTACTAATAAATTCTACAAGTAATATAGGTACAAAGTTCACCCCCTTTGTCCCATCCCCAGGGGGTAGGTGCTATGAAACCCACTCCAAACTGTTGCCTGGGACGCAGAAAGAAAGAATAGCTTAAATGCAGTGAGACTGTACATACGTATATACTTTTATTTGTGCCCATGCCAATGCTGGGGGGGGGGGGGGATAGTACAGTAACAAGATGAAAAGTCTAGAATTTTCAGTAGGTGGGATTCAATTAATCTGACAAGGGCCTGACTGCTGCTGCTGTTATTGCTGAAGTAATCAAAGTAATTGGATTATTGTCTGGTAGACTGGTTTCCTGACAGTCAGCAGACAGATTATGTTTATGGCCTTAACCTTCTGCTACAACAGTGTATCATCCATTCCCATCAAAATATTTATCCTGTGAGTTCCTGGACCAATTAATAATTATGGTTTAGTTTCCTTAATCCAACACAGAATTTTGCAATTAAAAGGTTGTTAAGAACTAAAACTTTTAATGGCATTTTATAAATCATTCACATTCATAATGTTATGTTAGAGCAATTGTTGGATTAACTGAAATTGGATTAACAATGTAGACTATACAAAGGCACAGGAGGAAAGTTCAAAGTAATTACATGAGAACATAATATTTCCATGAGAAACAAAGGAAAATAATCTGAGTGGAAGGATGATGCATACATGCTGAGCAATATGCCAGAGATCCGGAATTCAAATGCTGCAGATAGGACTAAAATGTTGGAAATGTTTCACACATTAAATTTTACCCACAATTGTCTCACTTATATAATATTACCAGACATCATAAACTTAGGAAAGTGCAAATTAGTTTTCTTGTTTTAATAACTTCATCCTCTTCTTTTAATCATTTCAAATGACTCAGTTTGTGGTAACTGTGATTATGAAATTGGGCCCACTTCTTATTTTTTTTCTCCAAAGTAAATACTTACCGTATACCAGTATACTCGTGTATATTTCGGGTCCAAATGCAAACAATATAGACCCTGATCTGCCAACACATAATGCACCGGCAGATCAGGGTCTATGTTGTTTGTTCTACTAATTAGTCTTTGCAAACTGCATAGACCCAGATCTGCCAGAGCATTTGCGACAGCAGATCTGGGTCTATGCAGTTTGCAGTTGGTATTGGCTTATAAGCGAGCATATACGGTACTGTATAAATCCTTAGCAGTAGAAACTCTTGGCTCCTACATTTGAAATAATTTAAATACATCTCCCTCACATGAGTGCTGGAGTTAGGTTGAAAATTTGGGATATAACCTTGCCCTATTCATTAGTATAGCACATCAGATACAAGAGTCCCTTGGAGGGACTGACACTCTACTGGGTGATTTTTTTTCCAGGAATTCAAAATAAGACCATTTCTGCCTTTTAACTGCTGAGTGTTGAAACCATCTGATATTCTTCAGCAATAACAGGATTTTCAAAAAATTAGCTGCTGTGGTGGACATATTAGATGTCAGATTGGCACCATTTTCATTTAAAACCAACTAGACATCAGAAGAAGTCTTTCAGTGAAAACCCCATGCTGATATGACCATTCATTCTGGAGAAGTAGTGATAACAAGATTTTCAAGATGGCCAATGTGGCAGCCATATTGGATGTGTGAGCAGCACATTTTAATTTAGGACCAATTAGACAAGATAAGCAGTCACCTGGTGAAAACCCTGTCAATATAACTTTTTGTGCAGGATCAGTAACGATAACAAGATTGTCAAGATAGCTGCCATAGCAGCCATTTTCATTTAGGACCAAACAGACATCATAGGAAGTTATTTCGTGAAAACTACATGCTGATATGACTGCCCATTCAGGAGGAGTAGGGATATCAAGATTTTCAAGATGTCCACTGTGGCGGTCATATTAAACATCAGATTGGTACCATTTTAATTTAGGACCAACTAGACATCATAAGAAGTCTTTTGGTGAAAACCCCATGTCATTATGACCTTCAGTTCAGGAGGAGTAGTGATAACAAGATTTTTATGATAGTTGCTGTGGCAGTCATTTTGGATGTCAGATTGTCACCATTTTTATTTGGGACCAACTAAACATAAAAAAATCTTTTAGTGAAAACTCCATGTTGATATGAACATCCATTCAGTAGGATGGACAATATATGACAGAGCTTTTATAACCAGTTTAGCTAAAAATCAGAGTATTTTATGTGACACTTGCCCCATGTAAATAAGTGTTAATGTTTTTAGCGTATACCAAAAAGTTTATGAAAAATGGTTGAAAAATGTTGAAATTATGACAATCTGAATTTGTGGCAGTTGGCTAGGTGACATTAGGCATGAAGATCTGACAAGGCACCTGTATATCATGTGATTTCTTGCACCTTTGCCAGCCATAGTATTTGATCAGCAGTCCATAGGTAAAGCACTTGTAAGGGTTTGACTGACATATGGGATATATTATTGACCTACTGATAACTGTCAATCCGTAACTACTTATCAGTAACCACAGTAGGCAGCCTGACCAATTACATTGTGAGCCAATTGACCCTATTATTCAATTAGCTTTGTATTGCTGTTTGTCCCAGTCCTCACTGACTGAACTCACACCTGGAGACATTTCCCTATATAACATGTACAAATTCATATTGTTATAACTTTTCTATTGTATACCTGATTCTGATAAACTTTTCAGCAGTTACGAAGCAGTGCTGTCGAATGGTTGGTTTGGTTTTGTGGGTTTAATGCCATTTTTAGCACATGATAGACTATACATGGTGGTCAGTATATTTGGCAGAGGAAGAACTCAGAAAGACCCCGGAAAGAACCACCAACCCAAAGGAAGCTACTGGCAAGCTTTCTCACATACCCACATTGGCTAAGCTGAGACTCGAGCCCATGCAGACAGGTGAGATGTGAGGAATCTGTGAAGGCAAGCACCTTAACCCACTCAGCCACCCAGGGCCCACCAAAGCTGTGAAGTATATATATGCAGATCAATTGCTGGAGATACTGAGGATGAGTGCTTGTTTCAAATAAAATATATTAAACAAGTCAAATAATTTCTTTATTTTGCAGCCTTGGTGAGCAAAATATTGAAATTATTCAATGAGTTTCATAAATTTCATTTGAAATGAGCAATAATGTAAGATTCTACTGATCGCATGAGGAAAAATACTTATTTTATTTAACCAGAATTGTGTAGTGAAATGACTTTGAAATACATTTGAATGCCTTGGTCATTATACCTTTCCTTTACATAACATTGTGACATCATTTGTGATGTCACAAGATGTTATTACATGTGTTACATATCTAAAAATGATATGGGTATATTAATGTAAATAACAGTCTGTGCGGGGCTCAGGAAAAAATTTCCCAAGCACTCGTCCCTGGGATGAGCGAGTTGCAGGAGTTACTCGTCCCTATCCTCATTATACTCAACACAATACACTTCTCCACTACACTGCTTACGCTTTTACTAAAGAACCATGCAAGCTTGATACCAAATGAGTCAAAATCATTAAAAATATTATGTTCCACATAATAAGAGACAAGGCTTGTAACGTGAGAAATTGCAGTTGCACATAGTGGTAATCGTATTTACAGTGAAACGTTTCAGTAATCTGGTGTCATCATTTTCCTTTTCAACAAGCTATCACACATCTTAAAGAGTTAGATATGGAAGAAGTTACGAGACAGAGAATGTCAACATTTTATGATTTTCGTCTGGTCAGACATTGTTATGCTTGCCCTAGATCACCCGTATTTTCAAGACTGTGTACCTTTATTAATACATTATCATGCCAAAGTAAAAACGGCAGCAGATATTTATACAAGTATGTAAATACTTTTCACAAGAAAAATGTCAGTAACCTGCATTGAAAAGAATTTGAACAGTCTCAATTTCCACCAACTTTTGTACTAAATGATCCATTTTGGTCAAGCCTCCATTCTTGAGAGCTACACATGGGCAACCTAAACAGGAAGACTGCTGATTGTCCAAAAGAATTAGAACATTTTTAGGCCATTACCCCAACTAGATTTTGACCAATCAGCTGTTGTCTCGACAATCTCTGGTTTATAAATAGATTACAACAGCATGCATTGTGTGAAAGTTGGTTGGAATTGGCTGAGACACTTAAAATACTAATTTCAAATGAAAGTTGGCAACATTTTTCTTGTGAAAAGTAATTACATGCTTACAGAAATATCTGCTGGCATCTTCCCTTTGGCATGACAGATTCAGTTTTGAAAATACTGGTGACCTGGGGCAACTGTAATACTGCCTGACCAGATGAAAACATTTTGACATTCTCCATTTCTTAATGTCTCAGAGTTCTGACTTGTAAAGATGTATGATAGCTCAGTGAAAGGGAAACTTTCTCCACATCAAAATGACGCCTAAATTACTGAAAAGTGTCACTGTAAATGCAAACACCATTAAGAAATCAAGAGGGCTAAGCGTGAAATTGCAACATGATATGTTCATAAAAAATACCTAGTTGAGTATGAAGCTTACATCCGGTACCTGTGTAAAAAAATACGAAGTCGGTTCCTTTGCAACATCTACAACAAGACCGACAACAAGTAGGCAGATTAAGCATAGGTGATTTATAACTGATGCACACCAGATGTTAGCCAATGTTGAACTTCAGCACTTCTGAAGGGTAGAAAATGCACTCAGATTTATTCTCAAGGTGCAAATCTGCATCTGCCAATTTTTACCTGGTCAGGACTAGAGGACAAGTGGTTTTCCTGAGCCCTGGTTTTGCAGAGCCCTGACTATAGTTAGTTGATAAATAATATGGAACAAGGAGTTTGATACTTTGAATACCACAAATGGAGCTGATGAATTGCCAGACTGTGTCTCAGAAGTTCATTCCCAAGTTTGAAGTCACTTACTTCACAATGTCTTATTGTTAATTTGACAGAAGAAAGCCTAACTCTACAGCTGAAAAACTTGGCCCTTTTTTATTTTCTTATTTATCTTTGAAGAGACTTAGCCCGGGTGCACACCCTCTCTCTCCTAATGTAAGAAATCAAAATACATCAAGTTAACAAGACTTAATGAGAGTACAGCAGTTTGCAATCTGCCATTCAGTGATTGAATTTGCTCTTTAAATTTTGTTACACTGCATGGGTAAAAGGAAAAAGATTTTATTTCTGTGGGTGATCAAAACACTAAACACAACAATGTTCAGATGTGAATATTTGAGAATTGACCTAACCTGCTCAGGCACTAAAAAGTTCATCAATCAACATGAAAGTAGTTCTAAGGAAAATTTTGTGGTTTTAGGGATGGAACATAAGAGAGGAGATCAATGTTACTATATGATTTACATAAGATATACACTCGCGTATATTTCCGGTCCAAATGCAAACAACATAGACCCTGATCTACCGTCACATAATGCGCTGGCAGATCAGGGTCTATGTTGTTTGTTCTACTGATTATCCCTTACAAACTGCATAGACCCAGATCTGCCTGCGCATTATGCGACGGCAGATATGGGTCTATGCAGTTTGTAGTTGGTATTAGCTTTACCAATTTTCTACCCAAGAAAGAGCCAGAATTTTACAACCATTTCCAGGTGACAATAGCAGCGCCTCTAGCGACAGAATGCCAACACTAGCAGTAAACAAAGCTCACACAGCGACGTTAGTTAAGAAACCTTGCGTTATATGTGAAATACCTGAAAGGTCTAAACCATGTTTTTGTTGCAACAACAATAAAAAACATTTATTCCTTTATTTTGATGTACAGTAGTAAAATATAGCCAAAAGGTTCATCTGAAACAAGATCATATTCGGAAATCGCATACCAAAACATTACAGTTGTACATTACAACCCATTTACGGAAGTTCATAAATGGTAACGTTAGTGAGTTTCCCGCATAATGGTTGAATTTGAAATTATAAATTAATAACATCCTCTGCAACAAATCTGTACCATCAAGTTCCAACAATTTCTCCAATCCTGTTGTAAATAACTGCCAAAATAATGTTGTCATTCACATGTCAAGGTCCCATCGGACCCTCTCACGATGTCCCGCCAGAACAGTTAAACCGCTATCAACCTGGCCTCTAAAAGAAACTTCCAGTCATTCAGTTGGTGAAATCTTCCATGATGCGAAATTTGAGAACTGCACAATAACTGTAAATCACATATACGAGTCTGCTGCTCCAAAGCGTCCAATAATTCGTGTTATTGACAGTGATGGTAGTCCAATAATTCGTGTTATTGACAGTGATGGTAGTCCAATAATTCGTGTTATTGACAGTGATTATAGTCCAATAATTCGTGTTATTGACGGTGATGGTAGTCCAATAATTCGTGTTATTGACAGTGATGGTAGTCCAATAATTCGTGTTATTGACAGTGATGGTAGTCCAATAATTCGTGTTATTGACAGTGATGGTAGTCAAACTGAGTGAGCATTGTTTCACAACTAATATTCATGCACATGTCAGATTTTCAAAAAGTAATTTGGTGTATGCTTTAAGATGAAGTTCGTATTAAAGAGGTTGAAATGTTTAGCAATTTCTTGCATTTTTCAGCTACATATAGTGATTTTATTAAATTTATATGAAAATTAATAGGTATATAAAAAAAAACATAATTATCACGGTAATGCGATTTTGATTGCTAGATCACGTCTCGTTGTCAGGATAACAAAATCTGGATCATGACTTGACGCTTCGCGTCTCTTAATGATCAGGATTTTCTAATGCTGACAACTCGATGTGATCCAGCAATCAAGATCGCATTACTGTGATAATAATATATATACGTGAGTATATATGGTATATCATTCAAACTGAACTAAACTGCTTTCTGATGAACTTAGACACCTTTAATCACCATTCCACATGAAACAGAAAAATAAACTGATACATTTTTTGTTCAGACTAATTGATCAATTAATGGTGCACCAGTGCACCCTGCATACCAAATCACTAAAAATGTAAGTGCTGGAGGGTGAACCAATGTGGGAGGGAATTCACAGTATTACCAAGTGTACAAATGACCACAACACAGGATAAAAGTGTACAGCTTACAACCGTGGTTTAAGCCTCCAGCATAAATCATATTCTGTACCCTCTGTTGTCAATTTTACATTACATCATACTGCCGATTTCCTCTGCAGTATCATAGAATTAAACATGGATTAGCAGGTATCAGATTTTTGCTACCTGATCTTTAATCTGCAACAAAATGGCTTACCAAGAAGCAAAATTGTCATTTGGGGTTCATTCTTTTCAATAATTCTTGGTAGAAAAATGTTCAACCAGATTATTCACCAAGTAGCAAAATCATAAAACAGGTAGCAATTTTGCTACTTGCTACTGGACAGAATCAACCTCTCACCTTCTGGAGTAAAACAATTTATAGATGCTATAGAGAAAAGCTGCCCAAACATGAAGCTGGTTGACAATTTCCAGTTGTATGTCTTTACAAGATGGATGGACTGAGGACCAGAACAATATACTATACAAAGCAAGAATTCTAGTGGGCAAAAACAGAGAGTGGGAAAGCATTACCAGCTGTGCCTAAAGCGTGGTGAAACAAATCACTCTACCATTGACTGCCAATATAAGGAGTAACTTAAATGTCACTCTAGTGGATTTTTTGACCACAAGCAGTCCAAGTGCCATGGACATAATTAGGTTTATGGCCAAGAAGCCATATCCTTTACTACATTTAACAAATATTCAATCCTGCTTAATATATGTGAAATTTGCAATTCCATGAAGAATAACTATGTATGTCTAAAGACTGATGTCAGAAACCCTCTTGCAAATAAGACATTGTTAGATTCTCATTGCAAAAGCTGTGTATATGACAGATCCACAATTGTTGATGTAAGCAGTAATGTCAATATGAAAAAAGCACATAAAAATAGTACTCTGCTAAATGATGTTGATTGACTTGACTCATGTATCCGACTCATATTTATCTCCCTTGCTGACCCCAAATACATGTAATGTGTTACACCTAGGATTAAGAAGTACAGGTATGCATATTGGTCACCTCAACATTAGGGGAATAAGAACAACAGGTAAACTTTATCAAATTAAACTTATGTTACTATCTAAAGAGAATAATATCTCAATGCTCGGTCTAAGTGAAAGAAAACTAAGGGACTGATCAGCCAGACAATGCTTTTCAAACTGAACACTTATTTTTTTTTAGAAAAGACAAAATCGATGGATCAGGAGGTTTGGTGGTCTGTGTGCATGAGGGTTATATGTAAACGCAGGGAAGATTTGGAAGTTAATGATTTCAAAAGCATGTGGTTAGAAGTTTCACCTAAGAATATCAAATCTTTTCTTGTGGTTTATCGTTTTATCGGTTTAACGCCGTTTTTCTGCACATGATAGGCTATACATGGCAGCCAGTATATCTAGTGGATGAAGAACCAGGGAAAAATCCCGGGAAGAACCACAGACCAACGGGAAGCTACTGGCAAGCTTTCTCACGTAACCACATTAACCGATACCGTTGACTCGACCCCATGCGGACAGAGGTGAGATGGCAGTGATCGGTAAAGGTGAGCGCCTTAGACCACTCGGTCACCCGGGGCCCCTCTTTTCTTGTTGGTCACTTCTACTGTAAAATGGAATTATATATTTGATGATCAGATTGAAAAAGCTCTAAATGAAATAAAAGGAATTATTCCTCTTTGGTGACATTAACAGGGACTTATTAATTCCACAAATTAAAAATTACTGGTTCAATTACATTGTCTCATTTAGACTGGTTCAGCACATTATAAGAACCTACTACATTGTCGCTAGAAAAAGTAAAACTCTAATTGACTTTATTTATTCTAGTTCCACGAATAATGTGCTTTTTATTGATGTTCCTTCCATTGGCCTGAGTGACCATTACCCCACATTTCTAATTCACAAGACCAATGCTTCCACCCCCAAATCATCTCACCATACAATTTCATACAGATCTTTTAAAAATTTTCATGAAAAGAGGAATTAAAGTATGTTCCATGGGATATTATAAAAATGTTTGATGATGTCAATGATGCTTTAGATTCTTGGTACTCGCTCTTTATAGATGTCATTGATAGGCACACTCCTTTGAAAAAAGCACCAAGTTAAACATGTTATTCAACCTAACTGGATTACACCAGAAATCATACAAGCAATAAAAACACATGATCAATATAAAGCACTGGGAAACACTGATCAATACAAAGCACTGGGAAACACTGATCAATATAAAGCACTGGGAAACACTGATCAATATAAAGCACTGGGAAACACTGATCAATATAAAGCACTGGGAAACACTGATCAATATAAAGCACTGGGAAACACTGATCAATATAAAGCACTGGGAAACACTGATCAATATAAAGCACTGAGAAACACTGATCAATATAAAGCACTGAGAAACACTGATCAATATAAAGCACTGGGAAACACTGATCAATATAAAGCACTGAGAAACACTGATCAATATAAAGCACTGGGAAACACTGATCAATATAAAGCACTGAGAAACACTGATCAATATAAAGCACTGAGAAACACTGATCAATATAAAGCACTGAGAAACACTGATCAATATAAAGCACTGAGAAACACTGATCAATATAAAGCACTGAGAAACACTGATCAATATAAAGCACTGGGAAACACTGATCAATATAAAGCACTGAGAAACACTGATCAATATAAAGCACTGAGAAACACTGATCAATATAAAGCACTGGGAAACACTGATCAATATAAAGCACTGGGAAACACTGATCAATATAAAGCACTGAGAAACACTGATCAATATAAAGCACTGAGAAACACTGATCAATATAAAGCACTGGGAAACACTGATCAATACAAAGCACTGGGAAACACTGATCAATATAAAGCACTGGGAAACACTGATCAATATAAAGCACTGGGAAACACTGATCAATATAAAGCACTGAGAAACACTGATCAATATAAAGCACTGAGAAACACTGATCAATACAAAGCACTGGGAAACACTGATCAATACAAAGCACTGGGAAACACTGATCAATACAAAGCACTGGGAAACACTGATCAATACAAAGCACTGGGAAACACTGATCAATATAAAGCACTGGGAAACACTGATCAATATAAAGCACTGAGAAACACTGATCAATATAAAGCACTGGGAAACACTGATCAATATAAAGCACTGAGAAACACTGATCAATACAAAGCACTGGGAAACACTGATCAATACAAAGCACTGGGAAACACTGATCAATACAAAGCACTGGGAAACACTGATCAATATAAAGCACTGGGAAACACTGATCAATATAAAGCACTGAGAAACACTGATCAATATAAAGCACTGGGAAACACTGATCAATATAAAGCACTGAGAAACACTGATCAATACAAAGCACTGGGAAACACTGATCAATACAAAGCACTGGGAAACACTGATCAATATAAAGCACTGGGAAACACTGATCAATATAAAGCACTGGGAAACACTGATCAATATAAAGCACTGGGAAACACTGATCAATATAAAGCACTGGGAAACACTGATCAATATAAAGCACTGAGAAACACTGATCAATACAAAGCACTGGGAAACACTGATCAATACAAAGCACTGGGAAACACATGATCAATATAAAGCACTGGGAATCACTGATCAATATAAAGCACTGGGAAACACTGATCAATATAAAGCACTGGGAAACACTGATCAATATAAAGCACTGGGAAACACTGATCAATATAAAGCACTGGGAAACACTGATCAATATAAAGCACTGGGAAACACTGATCAATACAAAAAAGTGAGAAATGAAGTTCTAAGGCTCATGAGGTTATCAAAAAAATCTCATTACCAACAACTGACTGATGAATGGAAACAGAAATCAGGAAACATTTGGAATTTTTTTTTAAGAACTTCAAGCTGGTAAAGGTCATTCTCATTTATATTCTAATAATTGTTCCTCCTTAAGAAAAAATAACAATGAATATATTGCCAATAATTTCAATAACTTTTTTGTTACTGTTGCCGATAATATTAAAGAAACAATTACTCCTTATAATCACGAGAAACGTTCACACCTTTGTAATGAAAAAATCCCTGACAGTACTTTGTATGAAATACCCTTCATAACTGACAACAAAATACTGAAATATCTGCAGAATTTAGAAGTAATAAAGTCCACGGGTGCTGACTTCATTGGACCAAGATTATTACAGACAGCAGCACCTTTCATTTCATAAAGTATAATATATATATATATATATATATATATATATATATATATATATATATATATATATATATATTTAATCTTAGAATAAAAACAAATAAATTTCCTTACAAAGGGAAGGAGGTGAAAGTGAAACCTCTTCATTATTCTCATCCTCGTGATGAAATAAATAATTTTAGACCCATCTCAATATTTCCTGTCTTATCAAAAATTCACGATAAACATTCTTGTGACTCCCTAATGATATTTCTTGATGAACACAATCTGTTATATGATAGACAAACAGGCTTTCGTGCAAATCATTAATGTGAAACTGCTCTTGCTAGTATGGTTGAAAAATGGCTCAAAGCTTTAGATAATGGAGATCTGGTGGGCATTGTGCTGGTTGATTTTTCGTAAAGCTTTTGATTTAGTTGATCATGATATTTTTCTTGAAAAATTAAAACCATACAAGTTCAACAAGAACTCTTTAAATTGGTTTAAGTTATATCTGAAAGGAAGAAAACAAAAATGTAAGGGTGCAAATTTCTGTCATGTATTTCAGTAGAGCACATTAGTTTGGCAGATAACAATTAGATTTATGAGGAAAGGTACCGTATTAAATCACTAGACTGCGATGGGTTTAATGTCCCTGTTTGGGGCGAGATTGATTCTTAAATAAGCCTTCATTGTATAACGGTCGGACATAAGGTTAATTTGGGTCTAGGTATCGAAAATGTCCAAGTTGTGAGGATGCAGAGACTATTTGTAAAGTCAGCTGAAGTTGTTTTATCTTTTGAAATGTTCCAGAATCAGTTATTTAAATATTTTTATTTTTTTTAATTACCTAAACATTGTTTTTCCCTCTATATTTTTAGAACTATACTTTTAATCAGCACTGTATAGCCAGGATTGTGCTGACATGCCATTAAATCCTGCACATACATACGTACATAAACCTATACATTGTCCATCTGAGTTGAAATTGACAAAATTTAGTCCAAGAAAATTCTGAAAAATCAATCAATTTTTATTTCCATTTTTTGGACTGCCAAGATTCAAATTAGCATTGTGCTGGTTTGACTTGCTTTCTTAGAAGTGCCATTTTATAATATAGCTGTAAAATATAACATACATAAAAGAAAAGGAGATCAGTTATCATTCACCCCAACAAAAAAGTATTACCATATTTTCTTGTAAATGACATTCATCTGAATGACAATTGTAGACCCACATATGCCAAAGCATAAAGCACCCACTGATAAGGGTCTACCCTGCTCGTTCTACTGACTTTTATTTCTCTCATGATTATACCTGTGCTTGATAAATCCATTTCCAACTTTTGCATTTTCCAGGGTGTCTACTGCCATGTTTAAAATGTTCACAGGACAGACCCCCTGGGTTTATCATGGATTAAATCTTGTATGTCTGCCAGCAAAACAGCACAAAATCTGATCTGCTAATACATCATGTGATGGCAGATCTGTGTCTATGATGTCTGCAGTTGAGTGCACCATTATATAATTAAATGTTTCTTTTTTCATTATGATTTCTAGCAATATGAGTGGCCAGGCACTATTGAATTTCTTTGGTTTACACCTGTATGAATTGAAAAAATAAATTCATTAGCTGCACTTACTAGCACTACTTTTGGTCAATCACCTACTGGCACTACTTTTTGGTCAATCACAGATAATCATGGGTAGAAATTTGCACACTACAATGATGTATTCATTGTTTACATCAACAACGAGGACAGTGTGATCAGTACATGAGTACAGTGCATGATAAATTGTGCTATGAATCCCCCTGCCAGCATCATACATGATGCGACTCAAATATAAAGCTGAACGGTTTATCAATCAAAAATTGAGATAATCAAGAGAAAGATAGAAAGAGAGAGAGAGAGAGAGAGAGAGAGAGAGAGAGAGAGAGAGAGAGAGCAGCTCTGACGTTCCAAATTCTTTGCCTTCAAGTTACAATTTTACATGTGCATTTTAACATATAATAAGGTCAAGCTGAGTTGATTATTCCCACAGGATAAAACAGGTTGATTTCACATCTGCCAGTGCATTATCCGACGGCATATCAGGTTTTATGTTTTACTTTTTTTTTTCAGTTGGTCCCGACTTGTAAGCGAGTACATACAGTATATAACAAACTGGTTATAGTATGTGTACTGGTTGACTTGTTGCTGTTGCTTAGCCAACTCACAAGTACACCAGCCAGTCATGTAAAATAACTTGTCCACTAAATATCAGACAGTACACAAACAAAAACCCATACATTCTACTAAACACTGTAAAAACAAGTGGGTGTGATCTGTCTGCATATGTTGCATAGGGTAACAAGGAACAGATACAATTTATGTCATATCTATTCATTTGTCAACTTGTTTATAATTTTAACCTGTGATCTGTGGATCAGTGTCATCAATACACAAAATATTTATTACACTGAAGATTAATAAATACGAAGCTGTGAAATGTTTGGCACCAACCACAAACCAGTCACTGAATCTATGCCAGTCACTGTGCATTATATATAGAAGATCTCAAATGGGTAATGATTTAATACTGAATTTATGAAACGTGTTGAATAGTTTCCGGCTTTTGAGAGCCGTGGCGAGCAAAAGCTGGAAATTATTCAGTGAGTTTCATAACTGTATTATAAAATCATTACCCATTTGAGATTCTGATTATCACAGAGTTTTTATTTTAATGGAAATAGTTTTGAGAGAAAGAAGAAGAAACAATTTTGTTTCTTCTGGCTCAGATGCTGCACTTTCAATTGTTGTGCGTAAGACTTTATTAGTCATTTTTATTTGGCTGTTGAAAATCACAGATTTTATTAGTCATTTTTATTTGGCTGTTGAAAATCAGTGAGACTATTAGGCATTTTTATTTGGCTGTTGAAAATCAATGAGACTTTATTAGGCATTTTAATTTGGCTGTTGAAAATCACAGCTTTTATTAGGCATTTTTATTTGGCTGTTGAAAATCAATGAGACTTTATTAGGCATTTTTATTTGGCTGTTGAAATCAATCAGAGACTTTATAAGGCATTTTTTTTGGCTTTTAAGCTCCATGCAACTTTTGGCCAAATTTCACATGATTCCAAATAATTATCGCCATTAAACTCAAATAAAGTCTGACATCTGAGTGGCTAAAGTCGAATCACTGACAAATCAGGTGTCAGAATTTTGAGTTAAGCATGAAATTGAGTGTGAGAATTCTTTGTTTATCTTGATGCCCCATGAAAAGGTTTAGAATTGGCCATTTTGCTTTGATTCACACATCTTGATGTATATACAGAATGGATAGATGCTAATATTTCACAAATCCCTAAATAAGGTATAATTTTATAGTTTGTTAATGTAATGTACTTGTTTAGAATTTGATAGTCTGCATGGAAAATGTTTTATTCATTAATGATGAAATTGAAAGCAAAAAAAACCTCCTACTGTCTATACTCACTTATAAGTCGGGTCCAACTGCTAACAACACAGACCCTAATATGTTATCACATAATGAATTGGCAGATCAAGGTCTATGTTGTTCGTACTAATGATTACTCCTAACAAACTGCAAAGACCCAGATCACTGGTGAATTATGTGATGGCAGATCTGAGTCTGTTAAATTTGCAGTTGGACCTGACTTATATGTGAGTACATACGCTACTGTATCCGTTACATGCAATTCATTCCTCTGAAACACTTTATTAAAAGTTCATTACTTGAATGAATCAGAAAATCAATTGCTTAGCTGTTTCATTTTTATCCAATATGCATCTCTATTACAGCTTAAGCATTTGCTGGAACTTCCTGTAATTTCAATCTGCTTAAAATCAAGATCTCCAACATAATGGAGATCTGACGGAGACAGATACAAGGTCGTGTTCTGTTAACATTTAAATTCACCAATGAAATTACACCTTTCACATTTATGAAAGTGAAAAACGTAATTCGAAACGTAACATTTCTAATGATAACTCTCTCTAACATGAAATGCAATGCTTTATCTGAAAAGTTACTAAAAACAGGTGGACTGGGAATTCCCAAGGTCACAAGGACAAGAACCTTTTATGGTGCCTGTCAGATCTACTTATTTATACATGTCAGTAGATCTCAATTTTAATCAGTTATATGCATTTTTTGACCCGTCTCCAGCACTTCAGTTCAGGTAATAATACCTCAGGCATTTTTGAAAAGATTTCATATCCATTGTTACATTTTGTTAATCAATTAATTAATTAATTAGACTTTCAAATAAACCATGTTCAATCCTCATCATTTTTTTTCTTCTCTGAAGATGAGGATTAGATTATTAATATATGAATCTGTATGCTGGCAATAATTTTCAGTTTCTGAATAAGTGCCTACAATAAAAACTGTCCGTAAAGGACCCTAAAAATGATCAGAACTTTCATCCTTTAAGGACAGGCATCCTTTATATACAGGTTAAATATCTAATAAAACTTAAGATAAGGGAGTTCATTGGTGCTGCCCTTCATGAGCAGGTGTACTTTATACTCACTTATAAGTCGGGTCAAACTGCAAACAACATAGACCCAGATCTGCTGTAGCATAATGCATTGGCAAATCAGGGTCTATGTTGTTTGTTCTACTGATTAGTACTAACATATTGCATAGACACAGATCTGCTGGCACATTATGAGGTCAGATCTGGGTCTGTGCAGTTTGCAGTTGGACCCGACTTAGAAGTGAGTATAGATGGTACTTTATATGAAGGTGTATGCTAATGCATGTTTCACTATAATTTATATAATGTCAGACATAAAATATGTGGTTGATGTTTTTTTTTTTTTTTTTTTTTTTCTTTTAAAAATCTCCAGCGCTTCAAAACTGATACATTTCATAAGCTTATGTTAATAGAATCTGCATGACAACTCATATCACATTGGCATAAATTGTCTGACTGAAATTTACATTTTTGTTTTCAACTGAGGCACTTTTTATGTGTCTACATAATCAGAGACAGGTAGCACTGTAATAAATATAAGAATATGATAAGCACTACCCGGTAGTGTTGTAAATAAAAGAATACAGTCTATATTAGCTTGCAATTTAAACTTCTTCTGTACAAATGTAGAATGATAATGTTTGGCAACTAATTTATTTGAAACCGAAGCTACTCACACGTTATTACTAACATTAGAGGTATCTCCAAATGACCCTGAACAATTTTTGGTAATAATTTTAGAATAAAAACCATACAGTGGTCCCTCTCTTGTGAGGCCATCACCACTACCAATGAGAGCTACCTCTTTAATAATGCCACCTTTTCATGGCAAATGGGTGGCCACATTACCGAGGGATCACTATACTTTCTTCATTATTGAAGACTTTCTTAACAGACATTTGATCAAATATAAGTATGTTGCTTAACAAACATGAACCCTTTCTTAGATGCAATATATTATTATATTTACAATGTTAAAAGTTGTGACCCATCTTGAAATGGACTACCGTGTATACTTGCTTACAACTTGGATCCAACTGCAAACTGCACTGATCCAGATCTGCCATTGCATAATGTACCGGAAGATCTGAGTCTCTGGAGTTTGTTAGAAGTAAACAGTAAAACAAACAACATAAACCATGATCTGCCAGTGCATCATGTGATGGCCAATCAGGGTGTATGATGTATGCAGTTGGACCTAACTTATAAGTGAGTTTATATGGTATAAATGGAAATCACCTGCCCTGCCATTGCTCTACAAATTTCTAAAACATGATGTTTATCAAGGGTGTGTCTTTTAGTTTGTTTTGAAATCACAGATATGAAGTGCTTCTATTAAGAACAGTTCCCTCTTCCATCAGGAAATGCAGTGCTAAAGCATTCCTCAATAACAGTGGTATTTAAGTTCTCCTACAGTCTCCTGATCACTGGTATCATGCTAATCTTTCCATTGTGAGATTGGCTTTGGAAACTGATTTGATTTTCCTGCACAATTATCCTACCATATATACAGCCTTGTATGTGGACCTGCATTGCAAAGTGGTTACCATCTATACTCACTTATAAGTAAAGTCCAACTGCAATCATAGACCCTGATCTGATCTTGCATAATGCACTAGCAGGTCAGGGTCTATGTCGTTTGTTCTACTGATTACACCTAACAAATTGCATAGACCCAGAAATGCTGGTACATTATGCAATGGCAGATCTGGGTCTGTGCAGTTTCCAGTTGGGCTGGACTGACAAGCGGATATAGATGGTAACATTTATAACTCTCATAAAAGTCACTTACAAAAAAGTCAAGGCTGACTACAATCATGTATTTTTTTTAGCATTCTGTAGAATTTTCAAAACTTTTGTGGAGGTTTACAGCCAAAATGGCATTTTGAGAAATTTAGAAAGAAATAATAACAAACTTAATTAAGATATTGTTTTGCTGTCCCAAGAACATATTAAATCTTGCCATATAATTTTACAGCTTTTGATACTTTTCATATATATCATGTATATCAACATTTTTGTTTGTATCATTTATGTAATAAATATAATTCTAGCAAATAACCTGAACTTGGCCTCCAAAATCTCTTTCTTGCCCTAAGTTGGTTGGATAGCTGCCAGCCTCTAAAATTTTTATATGTGTGGATTGTTTTCCTATTTCTATTCTGCTCATCCTGAAGTAATTGCAAGACCCCTCCCTCCCCCCCCCCCACACACAATATTACAGACGACTCAGTGCTGTTGCTGCTCCTTTCCCACTTACTACATTTTTCTGAGAACAGCAAAAATCCAGACTTGACATTTCATACTGAACATGAAGATCTGGGTCCACACTATTCTCTACTC
The DNA here is from genome assembly GCA_029931535.1 of Margaritifera margaritifera. NCBI lineage: Eukaryota > Metazoa > Mollusca > Bivalvia > Unionida > Margaritiferidae > Margaritifera > Margaritifera margaritifera. The sequence continues at coordinate 5,071,796 of JAQPZY010001659.1, forward strand.
ATGCTTTCAAGCAAGCAGTCAAACCATGATCTGCCAGCACATTTAGTGACAGCAGACCTGAATCTACACCATTCATTTTAGTGATGCTTTCAAGCAAACAGTCAAACCGTGACCTGCCAGCACATTCAAGTGACAGCAGATCTGGATCTTTACTGTATGCAGTAGGGTGCATGATATATAATGGGACATATGGATGTATATTTTCGAAAGTACTTTATGCAAGTTGCCAAAACTTGTTTACAATCAAATGAAACAGAGCTCAAATTCTGATTTGATAGGAAAAACAAATTTTTAAAGTGGAATTTCCACACAGATTGACTTATGTAACTTTGTTGAAGTCTTCAAATGAAGAAAATTAAGTAAAACTTGATTATTACAACAGATAACCGTATATACTCACTTACAAGTGAAGTCAAACTGCAAAATGTACAGATCAAGATCTGCCATTGCATAATGTGCCAACAGATCTGGGTCTATGCAGTTTGTTAGGAGTAATCAGTAGAACAAACAACATAGACCTTGATCTGACAGAGCATTGTGTGATGGAAGATCAGGGTCTATGTTGTTTGCAGTTGGACATGACTTATATGCAAGTATAGATATTATGGGCTGTTCCTGGACCATATATATATATATATATATATATATATATATATATATATATATATATATATATATATATATATATATATATATATATATATATATATATATATATATATGTGTGTGTGTAACAACTTTCCAATAAAAAAAAACATTTCCTGCATCTGGCACACATGAAAGTGCCTTCTACATTCATCAAATATTGACTTGTAAGTTGTGAACATAATGCAAATAGATGATCAAGTTATTTGGACATGCCAATTAAAGTATATTTAAGACTTTTCAATTTACATGGTATGTACATTTACCCCACCACTGACTAATTTCGTACTTTTTCATTTGTAAATATGTATGCTAGCATATAAGCTCTTTTGGTGTATGCAAAAGATGTACATGCAACAATTTAATTTAGTACCAGTCTGCAAATAACACCTTCATACCAAACTGAAACTGCTTAACAACAAGCCCACCTACACTAACAGCTCACCTGCATGCCTTGATGTGGAACAATTATACCTGATTATATTATTTTTAATCAATGTGTGTGCTTCATAAACATTTCTGCAAAAGCATTGAACACAGAATATTTATCCTACTGCTGTTAATCTTGTGTGGCTAAATGCTCGATATTAGAGTTATTCCCAACATTTTTTGAAAGAACACATATTTTCTTACATTTAAAAATAGAGAATGTGATGCAAGAAAATCATGATGTTTAGCTTTTGTTTACAATATTCCCAGTAGGGCCTTGGTGCAAGTGATCTAACATACATTCAGTTAACTCATTAACCCCGAGCGCCACATTTATGCGTCATGAGGTTGTACCCTACTTCCGAGCTCTGTAACATCAACATCATTTAAGATACACTAAAGTGGATGGTATTGCAGGAAAGTAGACAGATGTAGCTCTACAATGATACCAAATAATGTTGACTTTCTACTCGCATTAAAAAGTACAGCGAACAAAATGCATTTTTTGAGACCCGACTTTTTTTTGGTAGAAAATTGACAGTTGCGGAACCGGAGTTTGTGTCTGGATTTTAGACTTTTTGGCCTTAGATCTAAAGCAGACCCGTCTGAACTGCACACAGACAGATGAACCTTTGCAAAAAGTAGGATAAGTTTGAGATTTGGAGAAAAAAGGGGCCAGGACACAAAAATCAGGGGTCCAATACGAAAAAAATAAAAAAGAAGTCCAACTTTTACCCTTCTGCACATGTGCGAGCAAAATAGCCAATGAAAAACAATGTTTCTGATACACCTAAGCATCCGGCTAAACGATAAACTTTCTTAAGCAGATCTGTTTGGCTGAATTCAGAAGTAACCCCAAAAATGCGTTACCTACCCCCATTTCACGCGAAAATGATAAAAATCTCCAGGGGTTAATGAGTTAACAAGTTGGCTATTTTGATATTCTCCTACTTCCTACAACCTCTTAAAGTGAACTCAAGTTTCTGTTACATAATGTGTCTGCAGATTAGATCTATGTCATTTGTTTTACTTACTACTTCATGCAAACCAGTGTAGATCCTGATTATCTGCTGGAATATTATGTGCAAACAGATAAGGGTCTATGATGTTTGTTTTACATATTACTTCATGCAAATTGTGCAGACCCTGATTGTCTGCTGGCATATTGGGTGCAAACAGATCAGGGTCTCTGCTGTTTGTTCTACTTATTACTTCATGCAAACCAGTGTAGATCCCAATTATCTGCTGGCATATTATGTGCAAACAGATCAGGGTCTATGCTGTTTGTTCTGTTTGTTCTACTTGTTACTTTGCTGGTGTATTATACATGCAAACAGATCAGGGTCTATGCAGTTAGGTGGATGTTATACATTGATAGATATGGTAGTTTGGTAGAATTCAAGACTAGAAAACTGTTGTCCTGACAATTCCAGTTCAAATATGGGATTCTTATTGATCCTCCTGTATAACTAGCCATTAGACAATCCCTTGAGGACCAGTCACATCAGCCACAGTAAAACAGCAATCACTCAAATCACTCAACTAATCACTGACACTAGAATAACTTGTTCAAAGACTTTTCTTGCCTGCATCCACAAAAAATAATGGGCCAGCATCTTTTAGACTTTTCAAAGTTCTACTGTATTTTCTTGAATGATAAGCAACCCTGATTTAACTAGAATTCTCAAATGCAGTAATTATAATGCCTCAATACAGGAAACAAATTCTGATAACTGCACAGTCGTGGCATGGCTCCTGATTTTTTACAGCCTCTTCATCAATTTCTCCAGACTGATTTTTGAATTACTCCTATTGCCAAAGTAAGCACGAGATTAAACTGTTACTCTGGCTATATGTGTTGTATTCTTGAAGAAATAATTTTCTAAGCATTTAGTTATTCTTTAAATGAATAAATATGTTTTGAAGTTTCTATTTGTGAATGTTCATTTCAAATTTGTCAATTGTCAGTCACTTGCACTTCATTGTTAGTGTGTCATTTTGTAAAGACATCAGCTCTTAAAAGAAAGTACGGTAAATATACACCCACTCCATGCTTAATAGTCCTCAAGGCATTTAACACGCTAAACCTAATGTGCAGAAACCATTATTTTCTTATCAGACTTACCATGACTGTGACCTCTGACCTTTATATCCAAGAATCTATAGGTTTCTTAATTATCCATCCACAAAGTTTGGTAAAGGAACTTACTCTAGAACAGGAGTTATTCGGTAAAACCCATTTTTCTTTGAGCAACAATGACCTGGATCATTGACTATTTGACCCCCAAATCAACAGGTCTCTTCCATACCTTAAGTACAAGCCCTCCACAAACTCTGGTCAAAGTACATGATCAAGAACTATACAAAAGACATTTTTCTTCTTTAAATGACCATTGACCTATTTACCCCAAAATCAATTCCAAAAAAACTTCTTTCTTATCCAACATGTTAGTGATCTACTAACTTTAGTGAAAGAACATGGTTGATAGCTGAAATTTTTGTGCAGAAACCACTTTTCACCTTTCAGTTATGGTGATGTTGACCTTTGACCTATTAACGCCAAAATTGATAGGCTTCTTCCTTAACCCAAGTAAAAGCCATCAACAAAGTTTGGTCTAGGTCTGTGATGTAGAACTAATGTTATTGTACTGAAACCATTTTTCTTATTTCAGTCACAGTGACCTTGGCCTTGGATCTCTTGGCCCTGAAATCAACAGGCTACTTCATTACCCCAAGTGCAAGTCATCCACAAAGTTTGGTAACTGTAGATGGTGGACAACTCGAGTTATTGTGCAGAAATGAAATTGGTAACAAATGGAAGGATGGATGGACAACATCACAACATAATATGCTCTGCCTTATGGTGGACATATAAGATGGGTAAAATCCTTAAAATACAAGGTAAAATGTTTTTATGCAAACCGCACCCTTTAAAAAAGTCCAAGACCTTCCCAGTACAGTATTTTCTGTATGTCTTTGGATACTGTTTACACACACCAGTTGTTTTGTTTTTTCCAAAAATAATTTTCCTATGCCTTGTATTTTCAGACATAGTTTTAAAATAATTTTATTTATGCACACATATTTTTGGGTACAACTGTAGTTCTACAATGATAAGATAAGAGAGACAGTTTAATACTGCTTTTGGAAAATGGAAGAATATGGCTTGCTTATCATCAGAAAGTTACATGCATGATTTAAATTGTCAAAAATTGGGAGAAACATGTTTCACAATTCATTAGATCACTGACACTGGTATAACAAATAACATTTGTTTAAATCTCTATTACCCACCTGTAGAGAAAAGATCTAAATCTTCAAAACATTAGGAGAATATAAAACCCTTTATTAAAAGATAAAGCCGTTGAAGTCTGTCTTCAGCTCATAAATTTTGTTTAACACTTTCATTGTGGATAATTCTAAAACCTGCACCAAATCCTGTACCATTTCACCTGTATAGGAATTAGTTCCAGTGGCCGATAATAACACACTTGAAAAAAATAACAGTACAAAAACAGATCCATATTTCATGTGTGTGGGGGGTTAATGGCACTTTTTAATACATTATTGGTTATATTATGCTAATGAAATGGGAACTAAGTGCCTTTCTCAAGGATACACTGAGGCAGCCGACATGGGCAGGTATCGAACCTGTGACACTTGGGTTATGAATCTGACACTCTATCAGCTAAGTTATTGTGACTCTTGGAATGTAATTTTAGTTACCTATTAGTCTTATATAAGTTTTGGCACTGGACTGCAGAAACGAGGATCAGTTCATTAGTTCTGTTAGTAACATTTAGGACCGACCATCTACTCCCTCACCTGCTACTAAAATACACTACTGCTTTAACTAAATTACAATCAAGATTCATCCTATCATATCCATTTTCATTTTGTTTTTATTTAATGACAAAACTCTACGATCAATATTTATGCAGATTTTCATGGGTGGTAGATGATGGTAAGAATTAAAACATTGTGGATTTTCTTGCTTCACATGTGAACTTGTGTTTTTCAATATGTTTGCATTGTCTTGTGTATTGAAATAAACTAGATTATACTTGACAAGTAATGTCAGTTTTCATTCATTACACGTAAAGTGTGATTACTTTGCAGTGTGACTTTAACTCATTAACCCCTGGAGATTTTTATCATTTTCGCGTGAAATGGGGGTAGGTAACGCATTTTTGGGGTTACTTCTGAATTCAGCCAAACAGATCTGCTTAAGAAAGTTTATCGTTTAGCCGGATGCTTAGGTGTATCAGAAACATTGTTTTTCATTGGCTATTATGCTCGCACATGTGGAGAAGGGTAAAAGTTGGATTTTTTTTTTTTTTTTTCGTATTGGACCCCTGATATTTGTGTCCTGGCCCCTTTTTTCTCCAAATCTCAAACTTATCCTACTTTTTGCAAAGGTTCATCTGTCTGTGTGCAGTTCAGACGGGTCTGCTTTAGATCTAAGGCCAAAAAGTCTAAAATCCAGACACAAACTCCTGTTATGCAACTGTCAAGTTTCAACCTAAAAAAAATCGGGTCTCAAAAAATGCATTTTGTTCGCTGTACTATTTAATGCGAGTAGAAAGTCAACATTATTTGGTATCATTGTTGAGCTACATCTGTCTACTTTCCTGCAATACCATCCACTTTAGTGTATCTTAAATGATGTTGATGTTACAGAGCTCGGAAGTAGGGTACAACCTCATGACGTGTAAACGTAGCGCTAGGGGTTAATGAGTTAAACAAGTTTTGGGAAATTTTTTAGAAATTGTCCAGGAAGGGCTATTTTTGTACTTTCTGTGCAATGATAATGCACAAATGATCAAATAAGCAAGGAATATTCAAATTTGGTGACGTCACCGAAATTCACCCATTAACTCATTAACCCCTGGAGATTTTTATCATTTTCGCATGAAATGGGGGTAGGTAACACATTTTTGGGGTTACTTCTGTTATGTATGATGTTTATATAATATTATAAATATTTTAGGAAATTATAAATGTTTCTTCACTTTAATATTTGCTTAAATCTTAATGTTATCAGGAAAAACATGTTTACTAGTGTCCTTGAATTAGGTTGTTTTGATCAATATGTTTTCTCAATTTGAAGGTCAAGGTTGAATTTTGTTTACAAGTAAAATTCCATTAAGATGACACACATTCTAGAACATTCTGTCATGTGACCAATCTTTATATATACCATGTTTGGTGGACATTTATTCAGTTTTGACATTACCATCAGTCTTGTAAAGAGCTATTACAGTTGTGAAAATTAATTCCAAATTCTAAGAGAGGAATTATTTTAAATATTCATTGGATTATAACAGGGCTCATAAACTTTTGGATTTTGGATTTTTAATTGATGATTTTGGAATTTATGTGAACTTATTCAGAGATTTTGGAATACTTCATTTTGACATCAGCACATCAAGATTACTAGTATATCAGGACTTTGGAGACCATTGGCACATAATAACATTCAAGGACACAGCCATGAATTCGGAACATTCTATATTTAGGACTTGTGATTAGAACAATCATTCTTATTGGATTATTAGGATTTCAAAACACATTACTATTTGATAGGTGGTGCTCAGCCAAGAAAGTTGATCAAGGTTATGATAACCTCCGACAGCTCGTATTAATTGAAGAGTTCAAGAGGTGTATCCATAGTGATGTTAAAACCTATCTTGACGAGCAGAATGTGGAAACTTTGGAAAATGCTGCTCATATGGCTGATGATTATTCCTTGACTCACAAAATTTCATTTGGCAATAAGTCGTCTTCTCAGCAGTTTTCTGGTAAAAAACCATATCAATCTCATTCGAGTACTTCCAAATTTCACAACAGCACAACTGTTAGGAATCAAACATCTGATAAGACTGATCAGAAATCCTTATCTCTTCCTACGTGCACTTATTGTAAAACGAAAGGGCACGTTATTTCTGATTGCTTCAAGTTGAAAAATAAGCAACAGAGTAAAGACAGAGCTTTTCCAAATGCTCTTATTTCTACGAGGTCAAGGTCACGGTCTTGAATTGAAAGCAATACATTTGTTGGGTCAAATAAACCCCAGTCTGATTCTATTTTGGAGGCTTATGAACCATTCATGTCAGAAGGTTCTATATCACTTATTGGTGATTCTGCCAAACCTATCCCAATTAAAATATTAAGGGACACTGGAGCTTCTCAGAGTCTTTTATTATCAGGTACTTTGCCTTTGTCTGAGGAGTCTTCTTCAAGTGAAAGTGTTCTTGTTCAGGGAGTAGAGTGCGGCTTTGTAAATGTTCCTCTTCATTGTGTAAATTTGGCATCAGACATAGTTTCTGGACCTGTGACTGTTGGGGCAGTGACTTCTTTACCCATAGAGGGTGTTCATTTATTACTAGGCAATGACCTAGCTGGAGATAAGGTTGTGGTTAATCCACTTGTAACTGACAAGCCTTGTTTGGATCAGAAAGTTGATCCTGTCAAAACTGAAATCCCTGATTTGTACCCTGCTTGTGCAGTTACTAGAGCTATGGCAAAAAGAGCTCTTGAGAGTGATGTTGATCAGGATATTATTCCTTTAGCTGACACATGTATTGGTCAGTCTTTTGATGAGGTCACTTTTTCCTCAGGTATTGATCAATCAAATGGTATTGATCACAGTGATCCTCTTTTGGCAACTCATTCTCTTTGTTCTAATCAGGATGACAAACGACAATCCCTTGTCGTTGAACAGGAGCAAGATCCCGAGATATCTTGTTTGTTTCAGAGGGCTATTAGTGAAACTGAAGCCACACAAGTTCCAGTGTGTTACTTTGTGAAAAATGGGGTCCTTATGAGGAAATGGAGACCACCTGATGTACCCGCTGGTGACGAGTGGTCAGTGAGCTATCAAATTGTTGTTCCTAAGTCATATCGACAGGAAATTCTTAATTTAGCCCATGAAACTCCTTTGGCTGGTCATTTAGGAGTCCGTAAGACTTATCACAAGATCTTGAATCATTTTTATTGGCCGAAACTCAAAAGTGATGTTTCTAAATACTGCAGATCTTGTCACACTTGTCAAATGGTAGGAAAACCCAATCAGAAGATACCTAAGGCTCATCTGCAACCTATTCCTGCATTTGATATGGTAGACTGTGTTGGTCCTTTACCTAAAACCAAGTCAGGCAACCAATACTTGTTGACCATCATGTGTACATCTACAAGATTTCCAGAAGCAATTCCTCTGAGAAATATAAAAACTAAAACTATTGTGAAAGCTTTGGTGAAGTTTTTTACACTTGTTGGCCTTCCCAAATCTGTCCAGTCGGATCAAGGGTCAAATTTTATGTCTGGAATTTTCCAACAAGTTATGCATGAATTAGGCATCCAACAGTTAAATCTTCTGCCTATCACCCTGAAAGTCAAGGTGCTTTGGAAAGATTTCATCAAACTTTGAAGAATATGTTTCGATCATATTGCTTTGATACAGAAAAGGATTGGGATGAGGGTGTTCATTTGTTGTTGTTTGCTGTTAGGGAATCAGTTCAAGAGTCGTTGGGTTTTAGTCCCTTTGAACTAGTTTTTGGTCATACTGTCCGTGGACCATTGAAATTATTGAAAGAGAAACTTCTTTCAAATGAAGATTCAAAGATTAATCTTCTTGATTATGTTTCTGATTTCAAATACAAGTTGTCAAAGGCCTGTGAAATAGCAAGAACTAATCTTCACACTACTCAGTCAAAAATGAAATTAAGGTATGACAGAAATACACAGGAAAGGAGTTTTAAACCTGGTGACAAAGTTCTGGCTCTCTTTCCCATACCTCAGAATCCTCTTCAGGCTAAATTTTATGGTCCTTATACCGTTGCAAAGAAAATAAATGACTTAAATTATATCATTAACACTCCTGGGAGACGGAAACAGAAACAACTTTGTCATATAAATATGTTAAAGGAATATTTTGACAGAGATAGCCCAGCTAATTATTCAGTTAATTTAGTTGTACATGTCCCACACAGTGAAGATATCAACGATGGAGTACAATCAGACTATAGTGACTCTGGTATAACCAATCTTCGGAATTCAGAAATATTGAACAACCTAGACCAGAAACTTTCACATCTACAACAACAGGAAAGAAATGAACTAAAACAGCTATTACATGACTATGAGCACTTGTTTCCTGATGTTCCAACACGAACAAGTAAAATTTATCATGACGTTGACATTGTAGATTCTGCGCCTGTGAAACAGCATCCTTATAGGATGAATCCTCTCAAACAGAACTATCTGAAGAAAGAAATTCAGTATCTACTGGAGAATGATTTCATAGAACCAAGTAAAAGTAACTGGAGTTCACCATGTATTCTTGTTCCCAAGCCAGATAATACATTCCGTATGTGTACTGACTATAGAAAAGTCAACAGCGTCACCAAAACTGATTCATTTCCAATCCCAAGAATGGACGATTGCATTGATAAAATTGGAAATGCGGAATATGTCACCAAGTTTGACCTTTTAAAAGGATTCTGGCAAATTCCACTGACGGAAAGGGCAAAAGAAATTTCAGCATTTGTAACTCCAGATGGACTTTATCAATATAAAGTTATGCCGTTTGGAATGAAAAATTCGCCTGCAACGTTTCAACGTCTGATGAACATGATAACATTTGGTCTTGATAATTGTGACGCTTATATCGATGACGTCATTCTCTACAACAACACCTGGGAAGATCATTTGGAAACCATTCGAAAATTCTTCGATTGACTCAGTGATGCGAATCTGACAATTAATTTGAGCAAAAGTGAGTTTTGCCATGCTTGTGTCACATTTTTAGGACATATTGTGGGACAAGGTCAAGTTAAACCTATAGAAGCTAAGGTCAAAGCTATCTCTGAATTTCAAGTTCCAATTTGTAAAAAGCAGTAAGTTTTGGGAAATTTTTTAGAAATTGTCCAGGAAGGGCTATTTTTGTACTTTCCGTGCAATGATAATGCACAAATGATCAAATAAGCAAGGAATATTCAAATTTGGTGACGTCACCGAAATTCACCCATTAACTCATTAACCCCTGGAGATTTTTATCATTTTCGCGTGAAATGGGGGTAGGTAACACATTTTTGGGGTTACTTCTGAATTCAGCCAAACAGATCTGCTTAAGAAAGTTTATCGTTTAGCCGGATGCTTAGGTGTATCAGAAACATTGTTTTTCATTGGCTATTATGCTCGCACATGTGGAGAAGGGTAAAAGTTGGATTTTTTTTTTTTTTTCGTATTGGACCCCTGATTTTTGTGTCCTGGCCCCTTTTTTCTCCAAATCTCAAACTTATCCTACTTTTTGCAAAGGTTCATCTGTCTGTGTGCAATTCAGATGGGTCTGCTTTAGATCTAAGGCCAAAAAGTCTAAAATCCGGACACAAACTCCTGTTATGCAACTGTCAATTTTCAACCTAAAAAAAATCGGGTCTCAAAAAATGCATTTTGTTCGCTGTACTATTTAATGCGAGTAGAAAGTCAACATTATTTGGTATCATTGTAGAGCTACATCTGTCTACTTTCCTGCAATACCATCCACTTTAGTGTATCTTAAATGATGTTGATGTTACAGAGCTCGGAAGTAGGGTACAACCTCATGACGTGTAAACGTGGCGCTAGGGGTTAATGAGTTAAACAAGTTTTGGGAAATTTTTTAGAAATTGTCCAGGAAGGGCTATTTTTGTACTTTCCGTGCAATGATAATGCACAAATGATCAAATAAGCAAGGAATATTCAAATTTGGTGACGTCACCGAAATTCACCCATTAACTCATTAACCCCTGGAGATTTTTATCATTTTCGCGTGAAATGGGGGTAGGTAACACATTTTTGGGGTTACTTCTGAATTCAGCCAAACACATCTGCTTAAGAAAGTTTATTGTTTAGCCGGATGCTTAGGTGTATCAGAAACATTGTTTTTCATTGACTATTATGCTCGCACATGTGGAGAAGGGTAAAAGTTGGATTTTTTTTTTTTTTTTCGTATTGGACCCCTGATTTTTGTGTCCTGGCCCCTTTTTTCTCCAAATCTCAAACTTATCCTACTTTTTGCAAAGGTTCATCTGTCTGTGTGCAGTTCAGATGGGTCTGCTTTAGATCTAAGGCCAAAAAGTCTAAAATCCGGACACAAACTCCTGTTATGCAACTGTCAATTTTTGACCTAAAAAATGCATTTTGTTTGTTGTACTTTTTAATGCGAGTAGAAAGTCGACATTATTTGGTATCATTGTAGAGCTACATCTGTCTACTTTCCTGCAATACCATCCACTTTAGTGTATCTTAAATAATGTTGATGTTACAGAGCTCGAAAGTAGGGTACAACCTCATGATGCGTAAACGTTGCGCTAGGGGTTAATAAGTTAAGAGATTGCCTAATATTGTATTGTGGGGTTTTGTTGCCTGGGTTTGGATTTTTCATTCACTTGTTTTCAGAAATTGAATGAAATTTTTTTTCACGTTTTGGGTCAGACCTTTTTTTTCTTTCTATCTGAAAACAAGCAGAAAACACAGTATTACATCATCACGATTATGTCCCAGGCAAAAAGGTTGCTCCATTAGTTGACTCTGATGACATACAGGAGGGTGCACTGGATCTTTTCATCTAACCTGAGCCATCAGCGGGGTACAAATACAGGAATAGTAGTTTATGATACCTTAATAACTTAAGAAATTTAAAAAAATTATCAATATAAATATCTACTGCTCTTTGCACTGAAATGTGGCTGAGATGTGGAACACTGTGAAGAAAATTAGTGCAACGACAGCATTAACAACAAAAGTAAGCATCAAGTTGTATTTTTGAAATGATTGCAGACTGGTTTCACTTGACAAATTGACTTCTCAAACTGATAGCATCATCTACTCAAGTGGCAGGATATAGAATCAGCCATATCAGTAGATATTGCATGACCATAAGTTGCCTCCCAGCTAATGGATGTTCTATGCTGTACACACTCAATGTAAGAACACACCAGATGGGTGTATACATTTTATTGTGCTACTAATGTGTAGTAACATTTCAGATCAGAATGGGTAACACCAGAATCACCACTTCTATTTGAAGACTGTAATCTGAGCTCTTTTAGATACAATGTATCATTTTATAAATGTGGGAATAAGGGAACAAGTGTCAGTTAAAGGGACTGACAATGCACTGGCTGAAAAGAATTTATAGGAATTCACAAGAAGTTTGTTGCTTCCCTCCTTTTATCTATTTTAATTCCATAATGAATACTGATATCAACTCAGATATTCATGGGAAACTCCAACATACCTAATTTGGTAACAGAAATATTTTCTTATTTATTTGAGTTCACATGTTCACAAGATAAGTGCAGAGCAAAATCTTTGTCATGGTTTGGTTTGGTTTGGTTTTGTAAGGTTTAACACCATTTCTCAGCACTGGCGGCCTGTATATTTGGCAGAGGAAGAACCCTGGAAGAACCACTGACCTATGAAAAGCTACTGGCAAGCTTCCTCCAAGAGTTAAGCCCATGAGGACAGAGGTGAGATGTGAGAGATCTGTAAAGGCAAGCGCCTTAGACAACTCAGCCCCATCCCCCCCCCCCCCGGCCCCCTCTTTGTCATGGCCGTTTACCTTGAATCTGATATCATTGAACTTTTGACTCTGATACAGTTAAGAAATACCCACATGCCAAGTTTGGTTTGATCCATAATTAATATTTTGGGGAAAAAATCCAAGTTATTAAACTGGCATAATTCCAAGTACATGTATTCTTCGAATATATCCAAAGATATATAATCCATTCATACTTGTTTGTTTTAACATGTTCACAAACCATCATACATAAAATCTGGAGTCAAGACCTATGACCTTGAAATCAACATAGTGGTGAATATCAACTTGTAAATTTAAAAAAAATTTAGGTACAAAGTCTGGTTTCTAAGCTCAATGAAGCACAAAAAATGCAAGGTCAAGGTCAAGTACATATGGTTTTCAAACTTTTTCACAACAACACAGGCATTTTGTTGGTCATATCTGCATCATATTTATCTAGGACCATTTGCGTACTGTGAGTGTTTTTTTTTTTTAAAGTGAAAATCCAATGTCAATGGTACCATTCTTTTAAGAGGAGTAGCAATAACAAGATTTCTGAGATGGCTACTATGGTTGCCATGTTGGATGTCAGATCAACACCATTTTCATTCAGGACCTGCTACGCCGCCCCCTTATTTTAGCACACCCTGATAACTTGCGAACCCTTTCATAGTGTGGAGGTAGGTGTGGCTCATATTTGCTTAACTTTTAAAAATCATGATAAAATTTGGTGAATGAAGCTCAATTTATTGTTCATTTTATTGTTCAGTGAGCATAAATTTGGAATTGACCTCATGAAATTCTTTCATGAATTTTTAAAAGAAATGTATTTTGGTAAGACCGTCTTTAACAAAAATATTTTTTTTATAAATAATACAATATAACACAAAAAATAGATTTTTATTTCAACTGGATGTAGTGTTCTGGGACTGTGCAATTGTCGTGTGCTACTTTTATTAGTGCAAACGATATAGGGTTGTACATGGCCATGTACTATCAATGAAGTGCTATCAATGAAGTGACATTTAAATCTGTATCCTGAGAAATTAACCAATGCAAACATATCAATGAGTTTGGCTCCAGCAGTTTATGAGAGTAATTCTAGCTATGAACCTATGGTTGCAACAGATACACATATGCTAATCTTATAAAGGAAGCAACTCCAACTTTACTGATACAAGAATTTGTGAGTACTGCTCCCCCCCCCCTCCATTTCCCCCAAATGTTAACAAAAATTTGAGCCTCCCTAGCCATCTCATCCCCTCACCTATGCTGCAGTCAGTGTTGATGTGCTCCATCACTTATGTTTTATCAAGGGAGAGGTGTACATACTATAATAGACTTTAAGTGAAAAGTCCATGTCAATACACCCTTCCATTCGGGAGAAGTAGCCATAAGAAAATATTCAAGATAGGCACCAATGTAGCCATATTGTAGGTAAGATCAGCATCATTTTAATAACGATATAAGTACATATTGCAAGATGTTTTTTTAGTAAAACCCAATGTCGATACGACCAACCATTCAGCAGGAGTAGTTGTAAGATGATTTTTATAATCACCACTGTGGTAGCCATATTGGGAGATCATATCAACACCATTTTCATTTGGAACCAGCTACATACCATAAGAAGACTTTCTGTTAAAACCCTATCTCAATATGACCATCAATCAGGAGAAATAGCTACAACAAGCTTTACTATATCTTGTATGTCAGATCGGCACCATTTTCATTTCAGACCATCTACATGTCATATGAAGACTTTCAATAAAAACACCATGAAGATCTGAACATCCGTGCTGGAGGAGTAGCAATAAACTTTTTTTCAAGATGATCACCATGGTGGCCATGCTGGATGTCAGATCAGTACCAATTTCATTTGGGATCACCTACAAGTCATAAAAAGTCTTTTAGTGAAAGCCTTATGTTGACATGACCATCCATTCAGGAGGAGTAGCTATAAGAAGATTTTAAGATGGCTGCCATGGTGGCCATGTTGGCTGTCAGATCAGCATGATTTTCATTTAAGACCATCTAAATGTCATTAAAAGTCTTTAGCACAAAAACCCATTACAAAGGAGAAGCAATAACAACATTTTCAAGAGGCCATCATGGTGGCCATATTGGATGTTCAAGAAGCACATTTTCATTTAAGACTAACTAGACCTCTGGATGAAACTGTATGCCAAGTTTTACAACTTTCCTCCAAATGGTTTAGGAGCAACAACAATAATAAACACTGCTAACTGACAATGGACAAATGACTGACACAGCCCATTACATGACCATCCATTTAGAAGGAGTAGCTATTACAGGATTTTCAAGATGACCACCATGGTGGCAATGTTGGGCATCAGACTGGCACTGTTATCATTAAAGACCAACAACAAACTGTAAGAAGTCTTTTGGTGAAAATCCAATGTCAGTATCACCATCCATTCAAAAGAGCAGTGATAAGATTTTCAAGATGTCTTCCACGGTGGCCATAGTGGATTTCAATCATTTTCATTTAGGACTAACTACATACTTTAAGAACTGTTTTGGTGAAAACTCTATGTCAATATAACCATCTGTTCATGATGAGTAGCGATAAGATTTTGAATATGGCCACCCTAATGGCCATGTTGGATGTTAGATCACCACCATTTTCACGTAGGACCAACTACATCTTGTAAAAAGTTTGTTGGTGACAACCCCTTGTTGATATGATCATCTGTTCAGGATGAGTAGCGACAGCAAAGATTTTCAAGATGACTGTCATGGTGGTCATATTAGATGTCGAGGAAGGCACCATTTTTACTCAGGACAAATTACATCTTGCAAGAGGTCTTTTGGTGAGAAACCCATGCGAATCTGACCATCTGTTTAGAAGAAGTAGCGATAACAAAGATTTTCAAGATGACTGTCATGGTGGATATAGTAGATGTCAAGGGGAACACTGCTTTTACTAAGAACCAACTACATCTTGTAAGAAGTGTTTTGGTGAGAACCCCATTTGAACATGACCATCTGTTCAGGAGGAGAAGCAATAACAAAGATTTTCAAGATGACCACCATGGTGGCCATTACCGATGATGAGGGGACATCATTTTAAGTTAGGACCAACAAGTCCTCAATATGAATGTGTTATGTCAAGTTTTGAGACAATCCTCCCAATGGTTTAGGAGAAGTAGTGATAAAAAGCAGTTGCCTACGGGCTGGATGCAAGACTCTGCATGATGAATGCTTGATGATGTGCCATGGCATAAGCTATCTTGGTCTTTGACCAGCAGAGCTATAAAATGGGCAAACTTTCAAAGAATCATACAAGTTTTAACAATTTGAGAAAGATAAAGGATTCACGTTGATATAACAACAATTTAAAATTTTTATTACTTGTTCTTAGGTCTGCAATAAGCCAGAGCTTGTAATGACCTCTCAGTATTACATACAAAACTGTATGCATCATTGAATGAATTCTATAAATACATATCAAAATAAGTTCATGACGTTGTATGGCAAAGCCAGTATACATTGCAGGCATTACGAACTTTATTATTCCTCATGATTCAATCAATATTTTTTTCTTTTCTAATCCGAGCAACTTGTGTTAGCTGACTGGTTAATGACCTTTATTTTCCTCTATGCGGAAATAGAAAGGCTATGATAAAAGTATTGGTAGGTCTGCTGAGATAGGATACAAAAGATGGATATTATCATCAACATTTAATGGCCAAATCTGCAACATTTGGCATGGGGTATAATTTGGCATGGGATATAATTCACGGCTGGAGTCATGGGACTTGTGAAAAAATGAGTCTAGTCTTGGATTTGAAAACATATGAAGAAAAAAAAATCTGAATTGAAGTCTGTATTGCATACATATCAGTTGTCATTCTTTTCTAAACTAAAAATTGCAAAATAAATTGCATACAAATGGCAGATTAATAAGTACAATACTTTAGTATTTATAGAGAAAGACACTTGAGTATTTTCTGCATTGAAACCTCTTCCTCTGGACCAAATTAAAAATTAGGCTTCAAAAAGTTTATGATTTTAAAGGTTTACACTTTTGAGGTTTACTGTTTTTTTTTTACCTATAAATGAGTTGTGATAATTAGGGTTTCATTGCATCTGTAAATGTTTATATTGGGTTTTACCATCTCTGATTAGCTCACAACATGCACTTATAACATTTTGGTTTTACTGGGTTCATTTTAATGTAAAATTGACATTTGTGACAAAAATATACTATGGTTTGCAGAGTAAATGGATTTCAGTTCACCAAGTTACAGTTTACTGAAATTAAAGAAGGAAAAGAAGGAAAAATTTGGGATCAGAAACACGATTCGGTTTCAAGGCCATTTTGATTTACTGAAGGTTTTGTCTTTAGAGGTTTCACTGCATCTGATTTTAAAACTTTCATACTCAAAACAAAACTATGTACTTAAACTAACAATGATAATGATACATGGATCAAATTATAAGATAAAAGTTAATATGTCTGTCGGTAGAGAAAATTCTCTTTTTTTCTAATAACCATTTCATGAAATTTGCAGTAGGAGACATAAATAGATTTTTTTATTTCAATGTCATCTTGTGTAAGAAAATTACCCCCACAGTGCACTTTGATATTTTCTCTCCATTATTATGGGAGAATCTGAAGTAAGATAATGGACTCTTTCAATTATACAATGTCACTTAATTTGCTGGCATGAATGAAAGCCTGTCTAACCCTATGTTAATTTCCTTTAATTGACTTTGATCTCAGCATGTAAATGAGGAATTAATTCAGAAAACTTGTAAACCTTTTACACTGTATTGTGGGTCATGCTGAGAACAATGTCATTGTGCAGCATTTATAACATTAACGTTTAAGTTCCATTGGGGAATTAATTATGATGAATGAGAGAAGATAAAAGAGGACAAATTGGTACAACACATAGATGGATGGATGGATAGATAGATAGATAGATATATAGATATATAGATAGATGGAGATGGATGGTTGGATGGATGGATGGATGGATGGATGGATGGATGGATGGATGGATGGATGGATGGATGGATGGATGGATGGATGGATGGATGGATGGATGGATGGATGGATGGATAGATAGATAGATAGATAGATAGATAGATAGATAGATAGATAGATAGATAGATAGATAGATAGATAGATAGATAGATAGATAGATAGATAGATAGATAGATAGATAGATAGATAGATAGATAGATAGATAGATAGATAGATAGATAGATAGATAGATAGATAGATAGATAGATAGATAGATAGATAGATAGATAGATAGATAGATAGATAGATAGATAGATAGATAGATAGATAGATAGATAGATAGATAGACATACAGAGAGACAGACAGATAGATAGATAGATAGATAGATAGATAGATAGATAGATAGATAGATAGATAGATAGATAGATAGATAGATAGATAGATAGATAGATAGATAGATAGATAGATAGATAGACAGATAGATAGATGGATCAACCAAAATCAAAGATACACCAAAATATTAGCTGTGTTGAGTTGGACCCTTCACAGATTAGTACTACATGTACTGTGGACCAGACATTACAGGATTCTTTCAACTGATATTTGAAGCAATCAAAAATATATAATAGATTTTTCTTTGTATGAAACCATAGCTTAAATTGTATATTTCACATGCAGTTACAATATCTATCACCAATTCACAAATAATATTGATGCCAAGAAGTTCTAACCAATTACATATTTTTGAACATAAACATTCACCATTGTTCAAATAAAAAAACACTATTTTTAGCTTCTCATAATGAAGCAAATTTGTTTGTAGCTATGAAACACTGAACTGTTCTTACAGAAGCTTATTAAAAAGACCTGTTAATGCAACAAAGGATTTGTATATAATTCCATTTGATTAATCTGAGTATATCAATATCACTTACAAAGATAGATAACTGAGATGACACATTATTTCTAATTTTACACTTAATAATGATATACAATTCATAGATATCGAGTTGTCTGCCATAAGTACAATAAAGAAAAAAAAGATAAAGATGAAGAAAAAGAGGGCCATTGCCCCTTGTCAAGCCATAATTAAAACATGGCTGCAAAACATGACCTTAATCCCAAGGTCAAATGGTTGAGTATGTTACAGAATGAATTGTTTTAGCTTCATAATGATTCATCCAAAGAATGAAGAAAAAAAGTTGAGGAAATATAAGCAAATTGAAAAAACTTCAACTGAACCTCAACACAAATTTTCTATGACTGTGACCTTGACCCAAAAGTTAATGGAGCAAGTGCATGTGTAATAGAATGAATTGTCTTAGCTTTATAATGATTCAACCCAAGTATGAGGAAAATCTATCAAGGGATTTAGGAAATATAAGCAAATGATAAAACTTTATGAAAACCTTAACACAAATTTTCTATGACTCTCACCTTGAATCCAAGATCAGAGGGGTGAGTGAGCGTGTCATAGATCAGAATCCATTAAAGAGTGGAGGAAACATAAGCAAATGCAAAACTTGAACCAAAAACTTAATGCAGATTTTCTATGACTATGAGTGCATACCCAGAGTAAATGGGGCAGGCAAGCATGTTGCAGAATGAATTATCTTAGCTTCATAATGATTCATGGCAAGCATGATGAGAATCCATCATTATGTTTAGGAAATATAAGCAAATGAAAAACTTTAACCAAAACCTTTTTTTAATTTTTTTTTACTGTGACCTTGACCCCAATTTTCAAGAGGAAAGCATGTGTGTACAGAATGATTAGTCTTAGCTTCATAATGACTCAAACCAAGTATGAGTTTAGGAATTATAAGCAAATGAAAAATTCGACTAAAACCTTAACAAAAATTTTCTATGACTGTGACCTTGAATGCAAGCTTATAGTGATGAGCAAGTGTGTCATGAATAAATTGTCTAAGCTTCATAATTTGTCCCAAGTATGATAAGAATCTATCAAGGGGTTTAGGAAACATAAGCAAATGAAAAAACTTTAACCAAAACCTTAACAAACTGTTGAAGCTCCCACCAATGCTGCCAGAGTGAGCATGTTGTAAAAGGAACTTTTGTAGTTTCATAACAATTCATGCCAAGCATAATGAGAATCCATTTTTAGGTTTTAGGAAATAAAAGCAAATGAAACAAGAGTCCCTCAAAAGGACTGAGGATCAATTGGGTGAAAAGAATATCTAGGAATCTTCGATAAGACCATTTCTTCCTTTTAACTGCTGAGAGTTGAAACCATCTCTGATATTCTTCAGCCATAACAAGATTTTCAAATTAGCTGCTGTGTTGCACATATTGCATGTCAGCTTGACACCATTTTCATTTAGGACAAAGCAGACACCATTAGAAGTCTTTTGGTGAAAACCCCATGTCATACTAATCATTCATGTAAGGGGAGAAGTGAAAACAAGATTTTTAAGATGTGGCAGCCATATTGGATGTACGACTGGCACCATTTTCATTTGGAACCAAATAGGTATCATAAGAAGTCTATGGGTGAAAACCCCATGTTGATACAGACATCCATTTGGGAGGACTAGATATAACAATATTTTCAAGACAGCCACCATGGTGACCATATTGAGGGTTAGTCATTTTCATTAAGAACCAATACCATAAAAACTGTTCTGATGAAAACCCCATGTCAAAATGACTTTCCATTTCAAAGAAGTAGCTAAAACAAGATTTTCAAGATAGCCACATATTGGACATCAGATCAGTACGATTTGAATTTAAGAGCAACAAAACATTATACAAAGTTTTTTTAGTGAAAACCCCATGCTGATATGAGCATTCATTCAGAAGAAGTAGTGATAACAAGATTTTTCAAGATGGATACTGTGACAGCCATATTAGACATCAGATCAGCACCATTTTCATTTAGGACTAACTAGACATCATAAGAATTCTGGTGAAAACATCATGTCAATTCAGGAGGAGTAGTGATCACAAGATTATCAAGATGGCCACTGTGGTAGCCATATTGTACCTCACATTGGCACCATTTTCATTTAGGACCAACTAGACATCATAAGAAGTCTTTTGGTGAAAATCCTATGTTGATTTAACTATCCAATCAAAAGAAGTAGAAATAAGATTTTCAAGATGGCTGCCATGGTGGCCATATTGGACATCAGATCGCACCATTTTCATTTCGGACCAACTAGACATCATAAGAAGACTTTTAGTAAAAATCCAATGTCGATATGACGATCCATGTAGGAGGAGTAGCGATAAAAAGATTTTCAAGATGGCCTCTTGGCAGCCATATTGTATGTCAGATCAGCCCCATTTTCATTTAGGACCAAGTAGACACCATAAGAAGTTTTTAAGTGAAAACCCCATGCTGATATGACCATCCATTCAGGAGAAGTACTGATAACAAGATTTTAAAGATGGCCACTGTGGCAGCCATAGTGGATGTCTGAGCAGCACCATTTTCATTGAGGACCAACTAGAGCATGGGATGAATGTGTGTGTAAAGTTTCATGGCAATCCTCCACGTAGTTTAGGAGGAGTAGCAATAATCCATGACTGTGACCTTGTCTCCAAGGTAAAAGTGGTGAGCAAACATGTCACAGAATGAATTGTCTAAGCTTCATAATGATTCATGCCCAGTATGATGAGACTCTATCAAGGGTTTTAGAAAATGTATGCAAATGAAAACTTTAACCAAAACCTTAACAAACTGTTGAAGTTGCCACTGATGCTACGAGAGTGAGCATGTTGTAAAAAGAACTGTTGTAGATTCATAATGATTCCTTTGCAGCATGATGAGAATCCATCGTTGGGTTTAGGAAATAAAAGCAAATCAAAAAACTGTAACTCAAACCAACGAAAATTTTCTATGTGACCTTGACCCTGAGGTAAATGGAGTGCATGATCATGTTGCAGAATTAACTGCCTTAGCTTCACAATGATTCATGCAAAGTATGATGAGAATCTATCAAGGGGTTTGGGCAATATGCAAATGAAAAAACTGTAACCATTTAAACTTTAAAGCTATCATATATACTTGCATACAAGCTGATACCAACTGCAAACTGCATAGACCCCGATCTGCCGTTGCATAATACGCCTGCAGATCTGGGTCTATGCAGTTTGTAAGGACTAATCAGTAGAACAAACAACACAGACCCTGATCTGCCAGCACATTATGTGATGGCAGATCAGGGTTTATGCTGTTTGCATTTGGACCCAGCTTATACACGGGTATATACTGTATATTTATTTGGTGATCCTTCAAAGAAAAGTTTGATTTGAACAGTCATCTTGGTTTGGTCTGAATTTGACTTTTCAGCTCTTCATACTATGACTAAATGTTGTGCATATGCAGGATTGCTGTCATTTTTCTGGTAATACCAAACAAAAAAAATTATCACAGAAAAATAAAAAATCAAATTCAAAACCTATGTGAAATTTTGTTGCAACTAACAGGAAAATGATGAACAAGCAAATATATCTGATTATAAGAAACTGCATAAATGCAAAAGAGAATGAAAATCTAATCTAAATTCACAAAAAGTTCTCTTAATTTAAAAAATGTCAATTTTCCTAAAAATCTTTTTTTTTACAACTCAGAACTCTTCTCAATTTGTCTAAATTGTTGGGAGCAAGACATGAACTAAATTGATACAACAGACACACTATATTGTTGGATGCAAGTATGTACAAAAATAAGGCCATGCCACTTGGTAATGTTAACAAATTTATGTAGTGCTGTTTTCTTTATAAATAACAACTTTATTTATTTATTTATTTACAGAAGGTAATAGAATTAGTTACAGGAATTAATCTAGCTCGAGGCCCTCTGTTATGTACAATATACACAGTACAGTATGATCAATTTGGCTGAACATTTGAGTATCGAGTTATTTTGAAAACTGTACAAACTTTAAAAGCCCATAACACATTTTAAGATTTCAACAATTTGAACAAAAATTCATTAAAAATACTTGAGATATCTCTTAGAGATGTATAAATGCCCTCAAGATTGAGGGATGAAATTTCAGTTTTACCCTTACAGTTCCCTGCACCAAACTCAGTAAAAACTCTCCAGATAGCTTGAGTTATTTTTGTTTTCATCCATCCAACACTTGTTTCAAACAAGCTCTTTTGGCTCAACTTATCATTTTACTAACCTTATTTGGACAAATTTTATGTTCAACTTGATTGCCTACAGATTTTAATGGTCTCTGCTTCAATGTATCTAAAATTTCTGGGGTGATCCAACCTGTCTGGTAGTCTTTTTTTTCCTCTGTCTTTTATAAAGGGCATGTTTGTTTACTGTTATCATGAAAAGATACATCCAAGTACCTAAAACATTATCAATATCTTCAAAGATTTGGAATATATTCCATGGAATCTGTTTCATATCTTTCAGGAATTGAGTAGTATCAAAGTTTTGAAAAGATCTACAACTAACTGATTTATGGATATTGTTTTTCTTTGATTTGCTATTAACTTTAAATGTAAGAAAAATAGCAGTGGTCACTTACCATATATATTCGCGTATAAACCAATACCAACTGCAAACTGCATAGACCCAGATAATGCGCTAGCAGATCTGGGTCTATGAAGTTTGTAAGGACTAATCAGTAGCACAAACAACATAGACCCTGATCTGCTGGTGCATTATGCAATGGCAGATCACGGTATATGTTGTTTGCATTTGGACTGGGCTTATATGCGAGTATATATGGTAATCAATCTTAGGAACCATTACTTCTGGAATATTTTCTTTTTTATTGGTATAAATATGGTCTATAAGTGTTTTAGAGGTAGATGTTACTCTACTGGGATCATGTACCAGCTGTTTCATACCAAAAGAAGCAATAAAATCGATCCAATTATTTTTGATTTAATCACTGAAAAGATTTCTGTTTATGGAATATAGAATGTAAAATTCCTTTTCTTCCCTTGACATTTTCTCTACATGTATGTGAAGTTCAAAATACAAACCAATCAGTTTTTGACAAGAGGGGTCTTTAAACCGAACCAAATATGTAGGGTTTAGCTTTCTTTTGGAGTAATTTTCAATAACAAACAAAAATGTAAGAGTACTGCTATCTTCAAAACAGACATTTAAGTTAAATGGTTAAGGTTTGGAAATTTTTGGTCAATAGTTTATGAATGTTTTAAATAAATTAACACAGAGATAAGACTAAGATAAAATTAAATCATTACTGAAAATATATTTGTGAAGATCTCTATAGCTCAGTATTCTGGAACCTATATGGTATCATATGCAAATGAAATACAGCTCTTGGAAAAACAAATATATTCATACTTCATGTAATAAATAACAAAATACCTTTAAAAACTCGATACTCCTATATTAGAGATTTTGTTCCAAAACTATTTTCATAAATGGATCAAATAAAAATAATGGAACCATATCTATTATTTTTATAGATGTAACTTGAAACATGTTTAACTTCGCATTCTACCTGATTAAATGACATGACACTTATCTCAGAAACGGGGATAATAGCTTTAATAACTGGTATAATTTGAATAAAAACTTTTTAATTACCAAGTCTCTAATATACTGATAAAATCTGTAAACCTAAATAGTCCAGTGACCATATCATTTTCTATTTATCAACACCTGTCAAAACTAGATAGATTGCTTCTGATGAAGACCATTAAAATACAAACTTGTCATGTTTTATTGAGAAAATCATGACAAATCAAAACTTAAACAACTACTACAATTATGTTGGCAAACTTCTCTTGGGAGAAAAAGAGAGATTGCATCTTATTTATGTCAATAATGGACCTCATAATTTTGCTATTGTGTAATACAAGTGATATCAGTTCTAAAAGTATCAATTTACATGATTACTTTATTTCCTGAAAGAAAATTGTATAATTCTTTAAATCCCCATGGTATAAGTTTGTAAATTTCTTTTGTCCTGTTATTATTGCTGAACCTTAGCTTAAAAAAGCTGATACATCTATGTGGGCCGATTATTCCTTTTGTGAAAGTATTATTTCTTTAGGACAGTATTGATATCTTTTTCAAGCTATCACAATTGTACAAGTATCCTGAATACCTTGCAGCAATGGACATTAAGGAAAAAAATATTTAAATGGAAAGATTATACATAAGGTCACTATATACATAAAATGTCTGACCTGCTCCAATTAAATGGTAAGATTGTACATAAAGTAACTGTATACATAAATGTGTTTGACTTACTCCAAAAAAATGAAAACATATCTATTATCTGTATAGAAATCCTGAAAGATTGGGCATATAGTGGACAATAATTTAACTTCTGGGATGAGCACAATATCTGTCAATCAACTATAGCATAACAGACATTCCAATGGCCCTCTGATCAATCTACCATATATATACTCATGTATAATTCGGTTCCAAACCCAAACAACATAGACCCTGATCTGCCGTCGCATAATGAGCTGGCAGATCAGGGTCTATGTTGTTTGTTCTACCGATTAGTCCTTACAAAATGCATAGACCCAGATCTGCCGGTGCATTATGCGAAGGCAGATCTGGGTCTATGCAGTTTGCAGTTGGTATCGGATTATACACGAGTATATACGGTAATCACCCATCTAGATTAAAATAACTATATTTTTTATCTCTGCGAGTGTCTGTGTGTACAGGTTGATCAAGTGGTTGGACATGTGGTCAACCGGTCACCTATGAGGATATCTCTATACAATGTATCAAGTGGTTGGACAGGTACAGTTTGTCACCTATGAGGCATTTACTGTATAATTTATTAATTGGTTGGACATGTGACCAGTTGATCACCTATAAGTCTCTTACTACAGCTCTCCCTCATTATAACACGGCAGTCGTGGTCCATCACAGGCAAGTGCGTTATACACTGAGTCCTGCGATATATATGGAACCACAACATATTGAGAATAGCGTATTATACAAAACTGTGGTGTAGCGAGTACTATCAAAATGTTTTAAATAATGGTGTTTTGAAAAGGTAATGAAGATATAAGACCAAGTTTCACTTGTTTTCTTTCAACCCTTATTGTTATACATTGATATGATTTCGATCATTGGGTCCATAGTAGTACTACATTATATCCAGAATCGTGTTATAACAAGGTGTATTATCATGCAGCAGAGCTGTATATAACATGCCAAGTGGTTGGCAAGTGTCCAATTTTCATTAAATTTTCATCCCATACTAACAAGTATTCTATAAATCATCAATAGTTTTTTTGTTTTCTTTTATCATGTCGGAAAAAAAAGATTTTAAAGAAATGGTGATGCTAGTTGACAGAGCATTCTCCATTTTTCATAGGTCAATTGTAACTAGCAAAGTTAGTGAAGTCTTTTACACAAGACTCTTTCTTGCTAAGAAAGTTTCATCTTTTCTTTTTTTGTTGTTGATGCATGGAGTTTCTGCAATCCTGCTGTAACACTGACTTTAGGTTTGATCCTTGGTGAACAATTTTAAATGCATGGCAACCCATTTAAATACTGACCTTAAAAAAGGTCACTGAAACATAAAACTTCCTGACAAACTATTCAACTTTGAATTCAAGTATTTTTGAATTTTAACAGTAAATTCTAATTTCATGGTCATAACACAGCACTTGTCATAAATACAAGAGAAGAAGTACCAAAAAAAAAGAGGTATTATATTGATTTATTATATGGACAGGAGCCATTAAATTGTAAGAACTTGTTTTAAAATCCTTTGCGATGTATTGTTAGCTGATTTATGACAATAAGATCAACTAGCTAATCAATTTTAAATGCTGCAATAATAATCCATACTTTTATCATCAGTGTAATCCCTGGTATTTAGCCAACCAGAAGCCATTATTTATTCATTTGAAGAGTGAGTGTCTGAATATTTTTCCCTAAAATTCATTCAGCAATACCATATATGCTCACTTATAAGTCGAGTCTACATGCAAACTACACAGACCCAGATCTGCCATCACATAATGTGCTGGCAGATCTGGATCTATAAAGTTTGTTAGGAATAATAGGGTAGAACAGGTGTGCCGGTGCATTATGCGATGGCAGATTAGGGTCAATGTTGTTAGCAATTGGACTCAACTGATAAGCAAGTATATACAGTAATCATAGAACAATCCTGTTTTGATACATGAGTGGTCATAAAGCATTATTACATCTGTTGACCCCTGTTTTAACAACATAGCTTCAAATCATTTGGAAATCACTGAGGTTCAGATTTGAAAAGGGAACAATGGATAATTGATTGATTGGTGGCTAATGGCACATCAACACATGAAAGGTTATACAGTGCCAAGGCAATTGGAGTAGTGTGTCTTGCCCCGACACACACCATGATGGCTGACCTTTCCTGTCACATTTTTGATATGTTTACATTTATGTTGGGGTGTGAGGTCAGAGTGCATTGCCTATTGAAAAGTTGCAATATGCTGAAACCATGCAGTGTCGGCATTGGGTAACCCTTACTACCGGGCCTAGCAAACTTAAACAACCTTACATCGAGCCCTACCTGCATTAAATCGATTGGAGGAGGATTTATCTCCTCAGAAATTGCGAGTATAACATTTGTAACATCTTTAATTTATTAACAGACAAGATGAAATTACTGCATTGATGAAATATGACCTGGATCTCTCCATCTGCATTGCTAGTCAAATGACTACCCAACTCTTGCAGCCTACATATCGATGACATCTAAGGTTCAATAGTCATGTGATACCAATAAACACCCTCTTTCCAATGTTGTTATACAAAAAACATTAGAAAATACTAAATGAAAGTCACACGATGTTTTTAAAATATGAAAACGACATATAATTTTCAACATATTCATTCTGACAACCACCACCAGAAACCTATCGCTGTTGCAGCAAACTGGAAAAAAAGCCAGATTCATCCTGCTGAGAGCATGTCAACGTGGTAGTCACGTGATACTAACCAAAACCATGTCAATGTGCTCTCTATCTGATGAATCTGTCAATGAATTAAAGAATTAACAAATGTTATTCTTGCAATTTCTACAAAGATAAATCATCTTCCAATGGATTTCATGCAGGCGGGGCTCAATGTAAGGTTGTTTAAGTTAGTAAGATGCTACCCAATGCCACCACTGTCTGGTTTCGGTGAATACCAACTTTTCGATAGGCAATGAGCACTGACCTCACACCCCAACATAAACGTCAAAATATCTAAAATGGGGTAGGAAAGGTCTGAGGAAACTCACACTCAAAGATTGTCAACCAGACATATGAACTTGTCAAACTGTCAATGTTGTACCATGGTCATCAAAATTCATATTATAATTGACCATTTTGTCTTTGAATGATTAACACCATGGAGACAATGTTTTGTTCAAAGCATCTGTTGTTAAAACGCACACAATGCATAGACTGCTATAATGAGAGATCGTCTCACCCCACTTTCACTGTTGCACAACAGGTACTGCCTTAAATTGTCTGTCCATGGAGTTATAATACGTAATGACTAGTGTGAATCATTTTTTTTTTTTCCTTCTCTTCGTTTTTTTTTTTTCCTACTCTTCATTTTTTTTTTCCTTCTCTTATTAAGTTATTTGTTTTTCCGGATGATGAAACTCTAAAAATTGTTTACTGAGTCATCTCTTATTATAGTTAATATCTGGAGAATTAGTCATTGTTTTTCTTGTGAACTTGTGAATATTTTCAAATAACCTTGGTGGTTTTCTAAAGCAAGAGTTGTTCTTCTGAATTGTGAATGATTGTGATATTTAAGAATTAAAAGTGTTGCTAACCTAGATACATGTCTGACATTGTTTTGAGGGAAGGACTAGTGAAGATTCAGTAGGAATAGTAAATTTCTCAATCAACTAGTTCTTCTGGCTACAAGGAAATGTTTGTTAAATTCAAAGCCTGTGTTTAGTATTCAGCCTATGCTGAAGCTGCTTTGTTTCCCAGACTATGCTGAAACTGCTTCATTTTAAAGGCTGTTTGTTAAACTATATATTTAATAGAAATACCTCTTTTGGTATAAATACTGCATTTGTACTCCGGTTATAATACAATTTATCAATGTCTATGGAACACTGTATGCTGACTGTAAGTTTGTTACAATTTATGAAATTTTGTCATTTTGTAATAATCTGTTGCTATGATTCTGAAATAAGTAGCAAGAGAGGACCCTTTTGTACTGTATATAGTGAATTATGAAGTAAATGTGATAAAAATACAGACATTTTAATCTAATATAATAAATTGGCCCATAATAGCTGCGTGTTAGTGCAGTCTTCCTTTCAATGAGAGGGGGCTTAAGATTATCAGACAGTTAATCAAGACAACTTAAACCTTGTATAAATATTGTGTTAACTACTTTCTGCCATTCTCAAATTTGATACTCCTGCATGCACTTCCCAGTTCTTATCATGCAAATATCTTCGTGAAAAGTTTAAATTAAAATTTTTGATCCACCCCTCTGTGGGACTTTGGACTGTATTCTGACTCTTTTATCTCATCAGAAAGCAGTTTTTTTCTTTGTGCAAAATGTCAGGGCAAATTAAAAGGCACACAGATTTATGAGGGATCTGGGATAAACTTGCCCCAATTCATGAGAAAGTGCAGCAAATTCAGATGAATAATTTTGTGAGAGAAATTTAAGAATGTTGAGAAATTAGGTCTAAATCAATCTCTTAAGCCAAGATTTTGGTAGTGAAGAGGTACACGATGACACATGTGACCTATGTAACAAGCAGAAACATTCTGGTGAAAATAAATGGCATATTTCGAAAACCAAAAGCTCGTTTATCTTTCTCATTGGCGAGAATAAATGTAAAACAAATATCTTCAATTGTGAGAAACCTATATATATCTTATATATCTACTATGGATACAAAAATAATGCCTAAATTCCCAGTACAATAAATATATATAAAAAATGAATTTTGGACACAAGTAATTTGAGGACAAGAAGAACTTTCATATAAATTTATGAAGACCTAATAGACATGTGCAAAATTTTAACTGTAAGCCACAGCAGCACAGTTTGTAGAGCAGTAGACTTGTAATCTAAGGGTTTGCACAGTCAGTTGCCTCAGTGTCTGCTTCGTCAAGGCACCGATGTCCCATTTCCTACTTAAAGCCCGTTTCCTTGGCATGATACAGCCAGTAATGTGTTGAAAGTGCCATTAACAACCAACCAACTAACCAACCAACCAACGGTATAGCACTTTATTTTACTACATTTCACTTCAACAACTGACACAAATCAATTACACTAGAGAAAATACATATATCTTGAATTAAAGTAATAAGTAAGCATGAAATGAAAACTAAAGTTTAATACAAAACAACATTATGATATGGTATATTTTGTGTGAAATCATATAATGATGGATTGCAACAAACTGAGAACTAATATTATGTGAAATAAATTAAGTAACAATTTCAAAAATAAAATTCACCCAAAATAATGGGATCTACGATGACCATATCAATGTTTATACAGAGAGCGTTGGAACAAGGCAATTTATATAGTGAGATTCCACTGTATAAGTCACTATTTTTATTAAACTACCCAAATTTCAAATGACTCCAATGTTAATGTTAGAAAGAAAACTGATACTGTATGTGAATGTATTACGGTTTAATTGGCACTTCAACACAATAATGGCTATATGACACCAAATAAAGGTAAAGTTCTAAATATATAAATATAAAGTACTGCACAAAACACTTTAGGAACATAAACCCTTCCAAATAAATGTAAATATACCGTATATACTCGCATATATGCTTATACCAACTTCAAACTGCATAGACCCAGATCTGCCATCGCATAATGCACCGGCAGATCTGGGTCTATGCAGTTTGTAAGGACTAATCAGTAGAACAAACGACATAGACCCTGATCAGCCGGCGCATTATGCGACGACAGATCAGGGTCTATGTTGTTTGCATTTGGACCTGGTTTATACGTGAGTATATACGGTAAGTACTACAAGATAAATGGTAAAAGATAAAATTGTCAATATAAAGCATTGCAAAAAACTTTCTGAAGATAAACCCTAACAAGAGTCCCTCACAGGGACTGATGCTTTACTGTCTGAAAAGAATTTCCAGGAATTCAAGATACAACCATTTCTTCTTGTTAACTGCCGAGTTTTGAAACTATTTCTGATATTCAGGAGCAATAAGATTTTCAAATTAGCCACTGTGGTGGCCATACTGGATGTAAGATCAGCACCATTTTCATTTACGATAAACTAGATGCCATTAGAAAACTTTTGGTGAAAACCCCCTGTCAATGTGACCATTCATTCTGGAGAATTTGTGACAAAAAGATTTTCATTATGTTCATTGTGGCTACCATGGTGGCCGTATTGGATGTCAGTTTGGCATCATTTTCAACTAGACATCATAAGAATTCTTGTAAAATCCACATGTCAATATGAATTTCCATTTATTAGAAGTAGCAACAAAAAGATTTTCAAGATGGCTGCCATGGCAGCCACATCTGAGGTCAGATCAGCACCATTTTCATTTAGGACCAACTAGATATCATAATTTATATGGTCTTCTGGTGAAAACCCTATGTTGACAAGACTTTCTGTTTAGTGGTAACATGACTTTCAAGATGGCTATCATGAAGGTCATATTGGATGTCAGATCAGCAACATTTTCATTTAATAACAACCAGACACCATAAGAAGTCTTCCAGTGAAAATCCCATGTTAATATAACTGTCTGCTCCCAAAAATCAATTGACTTCTTTCTTACCCTGTGTGTAAGTCAGCCCGATCTAGATTTAGAGGGGCCCAAAGCATTGGGCTTACCAATTTTTTGAGCCGTGCTCTGTGTGATCTTGCTAGCTGGAAATAATTCTGACCACAAATATCACAAAGCATGGCAGGTAGCCATGTTATATTTTGATCATGCTGTCTAGATTAGAGATGCTTAAGAGACACTGCAAATAATGACTATGGTACCTAAAGTTTCAACCAGAACTAACGAATGAAACTAAATCTGGAGTTGTTACAATAGTAAAAGAATTCCCCCATTTATTTAAGATAGTCAAAAAAGTACACCTCTCCCTCGATAACTCGCGCACAACGGGGTCCAAAAACAAAGACCGCACTATAAGCGAGGGCACGAGTTACCGAGGGACCTAAAAAAATGTTAAGGGGATGCCATCCCTGCTGCCAGCGGCGCTGAACATCGAGAAAACTACAGTATGTGTGTGGGGGGGGGGACAGGGGGACAGGGCTGTTTAATGGCTGAATTCTCGTTTTATAATTGCATTGGGAATAATTGTCAATAAAGAGCTTTTTTCTAATGTAGATGTTCACTTTTTTGGATAAATTACCTTTATTTTCAAGATACCCAACTGCTGAAAGATCGATAATAACATTAGTCCAAGCGGTTTCAACAACACGTGTACGCGAATACATTGTGTATTATGTCACTGCTTTTTGTTGTTGTTGATTCACAATGAAACAAGATTCCTTTTTTACAAAAACTAGGGACATATATTTCGTAAAACAACCGTTAACGTTGAAACTCTATTTATTTATTGTTCAATTAATAAAATATGGATGCCGTGATTTCATTGCAAGTAATAGTGAAACATTTTCTCATCCCTGAGGAAATCTCTGAGTGGCAATTTAGAAATTTTAATTTCACTAAAAACTCTGGAACTCGCTTCTTTCCTAATGAACTGTATCTGTCAAACAAAGCCTTTTATTCGCCAAGTACTCATTTCACTTGGTTGCCTTACTATCTTTGATCACATTTGTGAATGAGTATGTTAATTTAAGGTACTTGAATTATATTGCTTACATAATAATATTTATAACAGTGTTTGATTGATCAATTGAAATGAGTTGACCTGACATGGCTGTGACCGCTAGCTCTTACACAGATAGGATTTGCATGCTTTTTAACTTTACTTTTATTCCACCCCCTTTATTTGATTTGATACAAAAGATGTAATCAACGTGATAATACAAAGATGGCCTGCTTTTAATTGAGTGTAACAACAACAAATACTTCCGCAAGTCAGAGATAAAAAAAAAAAAACGGTCAGCACTTAATTAGGTTCTCATGGAAACACTTGCAGATATAGCTGTGACAGTTGAATGACATGTTTCACGTTTGAATACAAGAGGGCATATTGCATTTGTGATGATTACACTGAAACCGAATTAAAATATAGAACTAAAACACAAATTTCATTTGACAAAACTTATTTAATTGGTATTTATTTTTTAAAGTGTTGCCTCCAGTAGGCATTAGTGACATTTTCATTGATCGAAATTTCGTCGAATACTGACTTCTTATTAAAAGTTGAGAATTTCAGGACATTGATTACAATTTCTGGGTACTAACCACTGTTTTCGACGATAAAACGAGCAATATATCAAGGTTGCATTTACCAATTTTGATCGTGATTTTTTTCACGTTGAAAAGGGGCCAATTTTTTGGTAATTTTCTAGTATAAAAAATATTGGATCCATGCCTGACCCCATGTTATAAGCGGGTTCGCGAGTTATCGAGGGAGTGGTGTACAATAAAAAATTGGGGTGGTCGAGAAACTGGAAACAGCTATTTTCCTTTTGGGTCTTGATAAAAAATATTCTAAACTTATTTGGATAGGCATGTCATTGCCAGTTCTATTCACAGAAGAATGAATTTGTCTTACTGTTAAACAGGCAATGAGGGAGTTTTCAAAGGACTTCTGGAAGGCACGGGGATCTGAACACCATTCCAACAGTTCCCTCGCAGCACTCTGGAATGCAGCAGGGTTAGACAGGTGCTGAAATAAAAGACAAATTAACAAATACTGTAATTTAAACCATTTATACTAACATAACAATTTTGAAAATTGTGTGATGTCACTAAATTTGTTACAATTTTATACAACTTGATTAGTTCGAATCTGAAGTTCATTAAACGTATTATGTCAGAGTATATTATTGAAAGAAATTCCAAATTGTTTTCAGACATGACAAAGAAATAATCCATGAGACAGAGAAGATCCACAGATGACTGTTAAACTAAAAAGTCAAAGCTGATAGGTCTAGAAGAGTGGAATCAATATTTTGATGACCAACAAATAAATTAATTTGAACGTACTGAGAATTTCATGATACACATTTCTCAACTTAGTGGTCAATTTACCTTTATTCATAGGGTGCCCATTTTCAAAAATGTTGTGCTTAATCCTACCAACCATATTTTTTGAAGACCCAATGCTTAATCTATGAAGACTATAAAACCACTATTTGAGGCATATTCATTAATTTTAGTACCAACTAGAAATGTGTCTGTAGGACATGGATGCCCCTCTCCTGTCTGTTTCAATGATGAGTGGTCTAACTTGAAAAGAGCAATAACTCTTTATCAACATGCAAAAAGAACATTCACAATAGATAAAAAAAAGAAAGGGGCACAACTCTTAAAAAACATAATTGGAGTATGACAACAGAATAATATGCACAAGATGTCAAGCTAATTTTGATGCAAAAAGGTAGGGAAATTGGGATGTCTTTCCCAACATTTTAGGAAGAATATAGGAATTCTAAACAATAGGAAGAATTACATATTTTCAAATAAGCATTGTCAATAAAATTTTTGGTAACAACAAATAACTTCCACAACTCCTAATGATCAAACTCTTGTATGGCTTTTCAATGCTCTTTTTGTTAGCCAATATCATACATTTTCCGTTTTCTGTTTCATATTAATATGGGGTCTTACTAATTAAACTTTTAAAACTGAATGGCACATTACTGCATGATGACATAGACAGAAATCATATGGAATTATAAAGGTTCAGCATGAGCACTAGGAAGCAGCTAGTGTCATTTTATATCTTTTACAAGTACCAAAGATTGGTTAAAAAAAAAAAGTTAGATGGTCAGAAATTGAAATCATTATCTCATCAATATAAAACTTTACACTAAATTTTGTTAAAATCCAACATTTCTCAGTAAAGTTATCTTGCAGAGACCAAATGTTGACAGATGGGCAAATGGAAAACTGGACAGACAGATGGACAGATGTGATTACTATAAGTCTGTCGAGAAGGTCCCTAATGAATTCAATCTGGTTTGGTTTTTTGGGTTTAACGCCATTTTTCATCACATGATAAGCTATATATGGCAGCCAGTATATCTGGTGGAAAAAGAACCCGGAAAAATCCCAGGAAGAACCACTGACCCATGGGAAGCTATTGGCAAGCTTTATCACATACCCACATTACCCGAGCCGAGACTCGAACCCACATGGACAGAGGTAAGATGTCAGTGATCTGTAAAGGTGAGTGCCTTAGACCACTCGGCCACCCAGGGCCCCTAATGAATTCAGAGTATAACAGTAATTTTTCATTTTCAAACATGTTCTATCCATTATAAACAAGTTTTTGCTGATTCAAAGCTTATTCTGTGTATAATGATACAAACAATAAGATGGAGTGTCTATTATGGGCCACAGTCTATCAAAGTAAGATGGAAGTGTCTATTAGGGGCCACAGTCTATCAAAGTAAGATGGAAGTGTCTATTAGGGGCCACAGTCACAGTAAGATGGAAGTGTCTATTAGGGGCCACAGTCAAATTAAGATGGAAATGTCTGTTAGGGGCCAGAGTCTATCAAAGTAAGATGGAAGTGTTTATTATGGGCCACAGTCAAATTAAGATTCCAGTGTCTATTATAGGCCACAGTCAAATTAAGATTCCAGTGTCTATTATAGGCCACACAGTCAAATTAAGATGGAAGTATCTGTTATGGGCCACAGTCTATCAAAGTAAGATGGAAGTGTCTATTATGGGCCACAGTCAAAGCAAGATGGAAGTGTCTATTATATGCCACAATCAAATTAAGATGGAAGTGTCTATTAGGGGCCACAGTAAAATTAAGATGGAAGTGTCTATTAGGAGCTACAGTCTACCAAAGTGAGATGGAAGTATCAATTGGGGACCACAATCTATCAAAGTAAGATGAAATTGTCTATTAGGGGACATAAAGTATTAAAGTAATGTGCCCATTAGAACAGATCGTCCTTTATTAGGGGCAACAGCATATCAAAGTATGATGTCCATTAGAACAGGTTGTACTTTTTTAGGGGCCACAGTGTATCAAAGTAAGATGTCCATTACAACAGGTTGTACTTTTTTAGGGGCCACAGTATATCAAAGTAAGATGTCTATTAGAACAGGTTGTACTTTTCAGAGGCCACAGTGTATGAAAGTAAGATGTCTATTAGAACAGGTTGCACTTTATCAGAGGCCACAGTGTATCAAAGTAAGATGTCTGTTAGAATAGGTTGCACTTTATTAGGGGCCACAGTGTATCAAAGTAAGATGTCTGTTAGAACAGATTGTTCTTTATTAGCAAGAACAATGATAAGAATTTCAGACACAGTTCTTCAATTCTTGTATTGAATGAAAAAACTTTTTTGACCCATGACATGCTAACTTCTTGATTAAGTGATTTTTATGGAGTCCAGGGCAATATTTAATTATTTTCGTTCTAATAAATGTTATGATCATCTCCTTATTTTAAACAACCTTCAGTAAAACTTAACCAATAATCCTTCCTCTACTGCAAGCAATACAATGAACAACTCTGATGAAGTAGGAAAAAAATCTAACTTTTGATATCACTGTAAAAGCATTACATGATATAAAAACAGAAGGACGTTTTAAAGGACAGGCAGGCAAACCCTTTACCTGTTTTCATTTTTCTTTTGACAGCAGTAAAACATGGTAAATATTTTGGAGTGCATACATGTGACAAAATGTTCACCTCTCCTTCAATTAGACTTATGTTCTTAATGTTAAACTAATGCATTAACTTCAAAGGAGTAGTGTACTTTATTTTGAAAAAGTTCTTCAAGGGTTAGAAAAATAATTTGTAATTCCTTTTAAAATCAGCTGCCTGTGCAAACATTATGCAATATGCTCATTCTCAAAAAGCAGGCACAAATACGTGTCACCCTGGTAAATTAAAGTGTAGATCACTTACACTTAATTGACATAAACCCCTGAGCAAGTGAAAATCAATGGGGAAAAAATGTTTAGTCCTTAAAGCCCAAAACTGATATTTACGTGACTGTTTTGCTTTCCATATTCAATGACAATAAATTTTTATCTTTTATACACAACACAAACCCTTCTTTACAAGACACAGATTGGGAATTTTCGAAAACTTCAATATCAGATGAGTTAGTTTTTGGAATGGGTAGTGTCTGAGAATCAAATTGTAAATGTTCATTTTGATACTAGCAAATATTGCAAAAAGGTATACATTTGGTTCACTGAATTGATAATTATGAATAATTTTTATGTCCTAAATTTACAAGTACATAATAAAATCGTGTTTTGCAGGCAGCCAAATCCAATGTGAATCATATTTCTTTTGCTAGGGTCATCTGAAGCTCACTTCTTCATAAGGTGTTACTTTCTAAGAATATTTATGTGACCACCTATTATTTCCTTGTACAATATTTGCTTTTTATTTCTTAATTATTGTGCAATGTCTCTGAGATAATAAAACTTGATAGAAAATCTTTAAATCCATACAGTACATTTTTAGAAAAGATGCTCAGAATAATACATTTTTATATTACCAATATGTACATTACCGACCGATGAAAATTAGAAAGTACTTTGAGTTTTGTCATCGTAGTTACTTCCCTTATCTGCAATCAATCTTACTTAAGCATTTTCCTTAATTCATTTATCAACAAAGTTGCTGCTGCTGCTGCCATGTTTGAAAATAGTTATAAAAAATTTGGAAGTTCCTAAGAAATTCTTATGTGGGTTACAGGTGAGTGATTTAATCTACAAAACTGGAAAAAAAAATAGAGATTTTTGAAGTAATCGTATGCATTCACAGCTCTATTTGAAAACATGTGATTCAAAATTTTATCTATACATCTAATAGTATGTACTCAAGATGTTTACATTACTTTTGGTAAAGTAAATATCAACTATTAATTTTATTTGACATAGCATGATCATGGAAAAAAAACCCCACAATGTTCTATACCTTTGGATTATATATCAACCAGAGTGTAATCAATGATTACATAACTCACCTCTTCTTTAAGTAGTCTCAGAAGCCATTGCAAACATTATTGATCACGCCAAAAGTAAGTTCAGAATAAAGTTATTCTGAGAACATAATGTTGGCCCTTTTTCTAACCAAAGATTTTTAAAAAAAATAAATTCTGAACATTTTAAACTTCTGATCTTTAGAAAATGTTAAATGTTAACTTTTAATTGGCTAATTACCTACCCCTGCCTACCTACTTACCTACGCCTACCTACCTACCTACCCCTACCTACCTACAGGGCACAAAATGGCTAACGTGCTTACCCCTGAAAATAAAATGGTTGTGCCCAAGTCCACTATGTATTATCAGTAGGTACATGTATGGCCAGTATTTGGTTACATGCTAAAATATCTCACAGTTAAGGAATCAATGTCAAAGGAAGCTTGTGCAGTTGTATGCAACAGATTACACAGACGTATGCTTAAAGAAAGGTACATAGATGCTGAAATAAATGTAGATCTGGATTCTTATGAAATCACAAGGAGTTATGAAAGCCAAGATAAAGAATGTTTGACTGTAAAATTGCCTTGTAGAAATAGAACAAGTTGTGTATGAGCATGTGATAACAGATGGTTGAGGGATGCTGATAGCCTGTGTTACTGTTCGTTTAGTTCTCAAGAATGACAGCCTGTGGAACTGCGAAAATTGAATGCAGTACCCTCTGCTTTACCCCTCGGATTCAATAGGCTAACATCACGTTCGATAACTCTGATCAATTTGTCCTGAAAACAGACTGCATCCTTGCCTTGTTTTGGATAAGGTCAATGTCATGTGTAAATTGGCTATTAATATGATTAATCATCACCGAAAACACCTCGCATGTCACCAGGTGTCTATATCGCCACAATCTCAATAGGGTGCCACTAATTAATGATAATCTATTTTTGATGGATGATCAGCAGGGGAATAATATATTGGCAAAGCAAACATATATTGACGACTGTACCCAGGCTAGGATGCTGAGGCTGAAATCAAGAACCTTATGAGATAATGCAAAAGCAAGGAGAAAGCAAAAGAATGTTCAAAAGTCAAATTAGTGAGAAAGTCGCCTCAAAACACCAAACAGGAAAACCAAGGAACAGATCAAATATTTGAATTTAACACCATCCCATGCTAAGAAAGTGAGATAAAGCTACATCTTGGAAACATTTTAAATGATGAAATCACACAGGCAAGGTCATGCAGACATTTTAGGAAACCAGTGTTTCTCAATCTGTAGGCACTGTAGCTCATTCAAGTCAAATATACTGGTTAAGATTTGAAAAGTTTAGACTCTGATATTTACATTACATTCTATATATTTACATTACCTGAAAAGAATAAGCATTCACACACATTACAGTATTTTAAATGTTTGCAATGTAGACAACTAAACAAATAGTTTTACTCTAGTTAGGAGCAGACCATCACAATCTAATTTTTTTTAAAATTCGACAAGCATAGGCCCAATTCATCATTTTCAACCAATAGAGTTTTTACATTCGCAAATGTTTATGTTTCTTTGTTTAATTTGGGTATTATATTATTATTTTATTTGTTGGCAAAAAAGAGAAGATGAGTGGTCTTCTATAATTTGGATATGGTGTGTTACTTTCACTTTTTAAGAGTTCATACTTACCTGATATTTATGTTAATCTGACCTCATGCACTAATATTGACTTTCAAGAACATGTGCATAGCCCAGGCACTTAGGTCTCTCTTGCAAAATCATTATATATGGC
Source organism: Margaritifera margaritifera (assembly GCA_029931535.1). Taxonomy (NCBI): domain Eukaryota; kingdom Metazoa; phylum Mollusca; class Bivalvia; order Unionida; family Margaritiferidae; genus Margaritifera; species Margaritifera margaritifera. The sequence continues at coordinate 5,111,235 of JAQPZY010001659.1, forward strand.
TAGAAAACAGCTACATTTGTATTATAAAGTGCTCGAGTCCTGTTAATTTGAGAAGCAGTGTTAGAAAAGAATTGCATTTTTGGTTTTAGTTCAAAACTGTTTTTGCAATAAAACAGTTACAAAAAAAGTGGCACATGCGTCATTAATTAAAATGATATACCACTCTTTTTAGAAAACAAAATTGACTTATCCCTTCTTTCAATTTCTCCACATGTAAATTACTACTTCTATCGATCATTTACAAAATGTACCCGGATTTTAATCAGAAACAGGCATATAATATAATACGTTTTAAGGAAAAAAAACAAACAAATTTGCATGATGATTCTTAAATGAAAGGCATGCATACTGTTTTACTCCCTTCAATAAAATAACATTTATTTCTCGTGATTAAATTGTATTTCTTTTACTTTTATCATGTAGGGAAATTTGCTATTTCAGCCTCTTCTCTGAGAATGGGTGAATAGCTTTAGTAAATTTACTGAGAACTTTTTACTGTGCAATTATTTTCAAAGTAACATCTTGTATGTCTGTAGACTACTGTCTTTACCCTATGTTTTCAGGTGGCAAAAGGAGTACTGTGAATGGCACATTATTCACCAGCCCCATGTTTAATAGTTTTGTATGCAGGCACTTGACACACTAAACTTTATGTGCAGAAACCATCCTTGTCTCATTAAACTTAACATGACCTCTGACCTTTAGACCCCCTGTCTATAGGTCTCTTTATTATCCTAGTAGAATCCATCCAGTTTGGTCAAGGAAAATCCTCTTGAGTTATTCTGCAAAACTGATTTTTCATTGAGACAAAATGATCGGAACGTTGATATTTTTATATCCAAATCAATAGACCTGTTCCAAACATTAAGTGCAAGTCCTGCATAAACTCTGAAAGAAGACAAATGTTTTTTGTATAATAACTTCAGTTGATAAAGTTATTATGCAAAAAACATTTTTCTTCTTTCAGCCAGTGACCTTGACCTTTGACCATTTGACCTAAAAATTAATAGGCTTCTTCCTTGCCCTAGGTGCATGTCATCTACAAAATTTGGTCCAGATCTTTGATGCAGAACTAATGTTATTGTGCAGAAACTAATTTTCTTCTTTTAATGACCTTGACCTTTAACTTTTTGACCCCTACATCACAGACATCATCCTTATCCCTCAAGGGCAAGCCATCCACAAAGTTTGGTCCAGATATGTCAGGTACCAATAAACAGTTTCAGGTAAGGTCGATGTGCCTGCTTGAACCATATCAGATGAAAATCCACCTACTGTGATAGATTACAAAGCAATCATCAATATGTATATAGAGGATATTTGCTTGAAACGAGTGAATAAAGGATATATTTCATCAAGTGGGTAAAAAATACTTTAATTTTTCATCCAAGAGATGAAATATATCCATTATTCACTTGGAGCAAGCAAATTTTCTGTTTATTTTATGTTCAAATGTATTGGTTAGGAGCATATATAACAGGTTGAAGTAGCAGATTTTTTACTGTATCCCGTGCAATAATGTCAGCGGTTTACCATTTTGTGTATATTTGCACAGAAATATCAGTAGTAACATAATTCTCCTTCCTAAATCAAGGTAAAACACAGCACATACAAAAATGAAGAAAAAAAGTATATGCACATTATGGGATTTGAACTTGGTTCATCTGCATGCAAGGGAGCCATACTTACCACTAGACCAAGCAAGCGTTTAAAATTAGCTCATATTTCTTAGCTATAATGTTATCATTGTCCATTGATGGGGCAGTGAAAAAATATTTCTGGTATTCCACTCTAGTGAATTATCAAAATGATTTCTCTTGGAAAATCCAGTAATTTATGGCCTAGCATAAAATAAATATTTGTATGCTCACATGAGGATAGAGAAACTGTAAGTAATATATTTGCATGATAAACATTTCTTCAAGTTCACCCATTTATTTTCACACCCACCCACTCTTCAATAGTGAGTGAAAAACAGTAAAATCCTATGTTCCAATCTCATTACAGATGAATACCAAACTAAATCATGGAAATGACAGTAGTAATGGTTTATCAAGCGAGACCCAGATATGTAAAAATAATCAATAGAAAAGTGGACTATGAACAGACCATTTTTCCACAAAATTACCTGTGAAAATTACCAAGTAGGTGCTCACAAATTCTCACTGGAGATCCATCCATAAAAACTGTGACCTTAAACTTAATCTCAAACCCAAGTGGCACAAAGTTTTTCTTCACAAACTGATTATAAAACGAGCATTCAGACATTAAACAGCCCCATTACCCCCCACCCTGGTTTTCTCAATGTCCAGCAGGGATGACATCCCCTTCTTAGTGTTACCCCTCGGTAACTTGCGCTCTCGCTTATAGTGTGGTCTATGTTTTTGGACGCTGTTGTGCGCAAGTTATTGAGAAAGAGGTGTAATACTTACAGTAGGCATATAAAAGTCAGAGAGAAAGAAAATAATTCACAACAGAACTGTCCGAAAACTTTGGATTGGGGTGGTGGTAGGGCAAGATTGACCTCTATTTTTGTTTCTGGAGTCTGCCAATTAACAACTGTGTTTGCAATATAGATACAACAAAATCAAAATCTGTGCAGTTCACATATTATTTTGTTATATATCTTTTATATAAACGCTGTTCAGGGGTTTCAATAAAAAATAAAGTAGCAGGAGAAGTTGGAAAAGTGGAGGGGGGGGGGAGGCAAAACATCTGCTGATTGGAATTATCGACAGCTTTGCACCCCTACACACCCCATAAATGGTCTTAATGTATTAACTAAGTTACCGGTAAACCATCTTTCCGTGATTGAGAAATATGAAATCTGTTTGAAAAAAGTTTTGTTGTACATGAATTATACAATTTTGTAGAAAATTCATATTGACAATTCATATCTTAGGGTGGGTGGGGGGGAATCTTATGCGTTTCATCCTAATAATAAGGAAAAAATAATTATCATGCAGAATCATCAGGTTCACTGATCCTGATATTGATACTGAACCACTGCACTATATTCATAGCTATCTGACTGAAATGAATATCTCTTTTTCTTATCTGATAAAATATCTATATAAGAAAGGGTGTTAAAAAAAGAAGAAATGGAAAATGCAAGTTGCCAGGTGACAGAATCATAAAGAAAATAAGAAATAAGAAAAAATTAGGTTTTATAATATTACACAAATTAAAATTAACAATAAAAATAATCAACTTAAGAAGATGATGTGTTGTGGCATGGGCAAAGCCCTGGGCAGTTACTGGTATTCACTGATATTGTTTGCATATTGTATCAGTAAACATCAGCTAGCCAATCTTATTATATACATGTTTCATGCTGTCCTCTCCATACAGAACAATTTATAGAATACTGTGATAATTTGTCAAGAACCACCTTTTTATTTTTATTTTGTTCCACATCAAACATGTGCCTTGCTTCACTATTAGCATGTGATCACCACTCCTGATCGTGACTGATTAGGTGTGAAAGGATAGTGACTGTACATTTATGTTTCTCTTTGTCATAGAGTAAATCTTATTCCAGGAAAGTGCTGTTAATGATGCAGAATTGGAAAATGCAAGTGTCTTCTTGGCTTACACCAATCTGTATCAGATGGAACAAGACACTAATCTTAACTGGATCAATTGTCTCTGACAGAATAGTGATGTATTACAAAATGTTTAAATGAACTTCGTAGAATATCTGGAATTGTGGATGGTAATTCCTAAATAAATATATGGCAAATAATCATGGATATCAGCTTCGACTGAAACCCCTGACTGTTGTTTCCAAACAAGAAAATACCTCTATCAAAACAGCAGTTTGTCAATGTCAGTGAAGGACAGTTCAGCTGTCAGTGAAGGACAGTTCAGCTGTCATAACTGCTGCTCATGATCAACCCACTGTGTATAAGATGAAACTGTATCAGCTTTTGATACATTGAAAAGACACTACTGAAGCCTTCATGCAAAAAATCCAAAACTGTATCACCTTTTGATACATTGAAAAGACACTACTGAAGCCTTCATGCAAAAAATCCAAAACTGTATCACCTTTTGATACATTGAAAAAACACTACTGAAGCCTTCATGCAAAAAATCCAAAACTGTATCAGCTTTTGATACATTGAAGACACTACTGAAGCCTTCATGCAAAAAATCCAAAACTGTATCACCTTTTGATACATTGAAAAAACACTACTGAAGCCTTCATGCAAAAAATCCAAAACTGTATCACCTTTTGATACATTGAAAAGACACTACTGAAGCCTTCATGCAAAAAATCCAAAACTGTATCACCTTTTGATACATTGAAGACACTACTGAAGCCTTCATGCAAAAAATCCAAAACTGTATCACCTTTTGATACATTGAAGACACTACTGAAGCCTTCATGCAAAAAATCAAAACTGTTTCAGCTTTTGATACATTGAAAAGACACTACTGAAGCCTTCATGCAAAAAATCCAAAACTGTATCACCTTTTGATACATTGAAAAGACACTACTGAAGCCTTCATGCAAAAAATCCAAAACTGTATCACCTTTTGATACATTGAAAAGACACTACTGAAGCCTTCATGCAAAAAATCCAAAACTGTATCACCTTTTGATACATTGAAAAAACACTACTGAAGCCTTCATGCAAAAAATCCAAAACTGTATCACCTTTTGATACATTGAAAAGACACTACTGAAGCCTTCATGCAAAAAATCCAAAACTGTATCACCTTTTGATACATTGAAAAAACACTACTGAAGCCTTCATGCAAAAAATCCAAAACTGTATCAGCTTTTGATACATTGAAGACACTACTGAAGCCTTCATGCAAAAAATCCAAAACTGTATCACCTTTTGATACATTGAAAAAACACTACTGAAGCCTTCATGCAAAAAATCCAAAACTGTATCACCTTTTGATACATTGAAAAGACACTACTGAAGCCTTCATGCAAAAAATCCAAAACTGTATCACCTTTTGATACATTGAAGACACTACTGAAGCCTTCATGCAAAAAATCCAAAACTGTATCACCTTTTGATACATTGAAGACACTACTGAAGCCTTCATGCAAAAAATCAAAACTGTTTCAGCTTTTGATACATTGAAAAGACACTACTGAAGCCTTCATGCAAAAAATCCAAAACTGTATCACCTTTTGATACATTGAAAAGACACTACTGAAGCCTTCATGCAAAAAATCCAAAACTGTATCACCTTTTGATACATTGAAAAGACACTACTGAAGCCTTCATGCAAAAAATCCAAAACTGTATCACCTTTTGATACATTGAAGACACTACTGAAGCCTTCATGCAAAAAATCCAAAACTGTTTCAGCTTTTGATACATTGAAAAGACACTACTGAAGCCTTCATGCAAAAAATCCAAAACTGTATCACCTTTTGATACATTGAAAAGACACTACTGAAGCCTTCATGCAAAAAATCCAAGAAATATTGTTCACTTTATTAAAATTTCCTCTGTAATGGTCAAGAGTATGACAAGTTGTGAAGTGTACTACCATTTGCATATGGATTGAACAATTGGGCAATCAGCATGTGGGTTGCAATGAACTATTAATAAAGTAGCAAGCTGTGTCAACATGAAGTGCAAATATTATTTCTATGTCTAATTATTATTACACATTCAAACTTCATGCTGCTTTCTGAACGAGTTGGATGGTATTCATCAGGGTGAACATTTTGAGCATCATGGTCTGCATCTCTCTCATTTAAATGTAAAACATGAAAGAACTTTTAATGATAAATATATATGACAAACATCATTTACATGAATGGATAAGCAGTATATTAATTTACCTATTAGAACGGGATTTTAAGCAATTTAAAAGTCGGGCATATGCAAAGGTAAGTGTTATGCAAATTTAGTATTTGACAAAACTGATATTGTTTTTTCACTTGAGATGATTAACAACATCTATTAGATAAGGCTAATGTATTCAGTGTACTCTTTTTACAAGGCATTTTATATTTGATAATGGGCAAATGTATTCAGTGTACACTTTTTATAAGGCATTTTATTATCGATAATGGGTTAATGTATTCAGTGTACACTTTTTATTAGGCATTTTATATTCGATAATGGGCTAATGTATTCAGTGTACACATTTTATAAGGCATTCTATACTAGATAATGGGCTAATGTATTCAGTGTACACATTTTATAAGGCATTCTATACTAGATAATGGGCTAATGTATTCAGTGTACACATTTTATAAGGCATTCTATACTAGATAATGGGCTAATGTATTCAGTGTACACATTTTATAAGGCATTCTATACTAGATAATGGGCTAATGTATTCAGTGTACACATTTTATAAGGCATTTTATATTTGATAATGGGCTAATGTATTCAGTGTACACTTTTTATTAGGCATTTTATATTCGATAATGGGCTAATGTATTCAGTGTACACATTTTATAAGGCATTCTATACTAGATAATGGGCTAATGTATTCAGTGTACACATTTTATAAGGCATTCTATACTAGATAATGGGCTAATGTATTCAGTGTACACATTTTATAAGGCATTCTATACTAGATAATGGGTTAATGTATTCAGTGTACACATTTTATAAGGCATTCTATACTAGATAATGGGCTAATGTATTCAGTGTACACATTTTATAAGGCATTCTATACTAGATAATGGGTTAATGTATTCAGTGTACACATTTTATAAGGCATTCTATACTAGATAATGGGCTAATGTATTCAGTGTACACATTTTATAAGGCATTCTATACTAGATAATGGGTTAATGTATTCAGTGTACACATTTTATAAGGCATTCTATACTAGATAATGGGCTAATGTATTCAGTGTACACATTTTATAAGGCATTCTATACTAGATAATGGGTTAATGTATTCAGTGTACACATTTTATAAGGCATTCTATACTAGATAATGGGCTAATGTATTCAGTGTACACATTTTATAAGGCATTCTATACTAGATAATGGGCTAATGTATTCAGTGTACACATTTTATAAGGCATTCTATACTAGATAATGGGCTAATGTATTCAGTGTACACATTTTATAAGGCATTCTATACTAGATAATGGGCTAATGTATTCAGTGTACACTTTTTATTAGGCATTCTATACTAGATAATGGGCTAATGTATTCAGTGTACACATTTTATAAGGCATTCTATACTAGATAATGGGCTAATGTATTCAGTGTACACATTTTATAAGGCATTCTATACTAGATAATGGGCTAATGTATTCAGTGTACACATTTTATAAGGCATTCTATACTAGATAATGGGCTAATGTATTCAGTGTACACATTTTATAAGGCATTTTATATTCGATAATGGGCTAATGTATTCAGTGTACACTTTTTATTAGGCATTTTATTTTCGATAATGGGTTAATGTATTCAGTGTACACATTTTATAAGGCATTCTATACTAGATAATGGGCTAATGTATTCAGTGTACACATTTTATAAGGCATTTTATATTCGATAATGGGCTAATGTATTCAGTGTACACTTTTTATTAGGCATTTTATATTCGATAATGGGCTAATGTATTCAGTGTACACATTTTATAAGGCATTCTATACTAGATAATGGGCTAATGTATTCAGTGTACACATTTTATAAGGCATTCTATACTAGATAATGGGCTAATGTATTCAGTGTACACATTTTATAAGGCATTCTATACTAGATAATGGGCTAATGTATTCAGTGTACACATTTTATAAGGCATTCTATACTAGATAATGGGTTAATGTATTCAGTGTACACATTTTATAAGGCATTCTATACTAGATAATGGGCTAATGTATTCAGTGTACACATTTTATAAGGCATTCTATACTAGATAATGGGTTAATGTATTCAGTGTACACATTTTATAAGGCATTCTATACTAGATAATGGGCTAATGTATTCAGTGTACACATTTTATAAGGCATTCTATACTAGATAATGGGTTAATGTATTCAGTGTACACATTTTATAAGGCATTCTATACTAGATAATGGGCTAATGTATTCAGTGTACACATTTTATAAGGCATTCTATACTAGATAATGGGTTAATGTATTCAGTGTACACATTTTATAAGGCATTCTATACTAGATAATGGGCTAATGTATTCAGTGTACACTTTTTATACAGCATTTTATAATTAAGATAGGGCATCAACAATGCAACTTAAACTGCGGAGTTATGACACAGCTTGTATAGGACAGATTGAAATCATTTTCCAAATTTAATTAAACAATATTAGGAAATAAAGTTTATGCATACTAGCTTTATCAATTTATCTGTTCCTTATAGCAAATGTTATGCTTTATCTACAGGAAAACTATTAATTTCTGATTCAAACTTCTCTTTTATCATATCCATAAACTAATATTAACTTGAAAATAGTAACTATATATGACATAAAACTTAAGAAGTCATAGTTTTTCGTACATTTTTCCACGAGGCTGATAATCATAAAATCATGGCAACTCTTGAATGTCTTTTATAAGCAGTGAACTTAGCTACTGTTTTCGTTTTCAAATACCAGGTGCTGTATTATATCAAATTACTTCTGTTTCATCACAGAAACTGTAAAAGTTCTTATTTAGTCCAAAAATAAGAATCCAGAATAAATGCGTGAAAAAAACTTGGAGTGCATAAAAAAATTAGGAGAAAAAATATATAGTTCAAAAACTCTGGGTGTCGGAAGACTTAGGGTAAAGACAGTACATTCAAATTTCTATCGAGCAAAAAATACATGAAGAGGAAGCAAGAAAACACAGAATTTTTAAACATTTTATTTATTTTAGGTAGATTGTCTAAGTTCTTGCAACTTGTGTCACAAACCATACTTCTGATGGCTCTAGCGAGAAACCTCGACCTTGAATGGGCAACCCCATATCCCAGCATGTGCTAGGATTAGGGATCAAACCAAGGGGCATAGAGGTGATAAGAAATGTGCTCATATGCCACAGATGCCAATGTCAATATGATGCAATAAAAGGGCAAAGCTCTAAGTCAAACAGGGGCCATAACTCCATAAAATTGTGCTGGAAAAGAGTACTACTCAAACCTGAACAAAGTCTTCTTAATATCAATCCTCGTATCAGATTTTGATCAATTCATCAAGTCCTTCAAAAGCTACTGAGTGGAAACTGAAAGGCAAAGGTTTAAGCAAAACGGGGGCCATAACTTCATAACATTTTGTCCGAAAACAGTTAAAATCTAACAATTATTGAGTCCTTCGAAAGTTACAGAGTGTTAACAAAATTGAAGGGCACGGTGCTAATATAAACAAGGGCCATAACACTGTAAAAATTTTCCAGAAAACTGACAGTCAAACTTGACCACGGTCTTCTTAATGCATAGTCTCATAGAAAATTTGATTTTAATCCATTAAGTCCTTCAAAAGTTAATGAGCAGAAATGAATGTGAAGGGCAAAGTTCTAAGTCAAACAGGGGGAATAACACTGTAAATTTATTCTGGAAAATGATAAGAATCAAACTTTATCCAGAGCTTCTTAATGTAAAGACTCGTACCAAGTTTAATTACAATCCATGAGATCCATATAAAATTATTACCGAATATACTCACGTATAAGTCTATACTGACTGCATAGACCCAGATCTCCCAGCACATTATGTGATGGCAGATCAGGGTCTATGTTGTTTGCATTTGGACCCGGCTTATATGCGAGTATAAACGGTAGGTGGAAATGAAATTTGAGAAGGGATGGTTTGTTTGTTTGTTGGTTTAACAGCACTTTTAACACATTATTGGTTATATCATGCCAAACAATAGGAGCTAAGTGCACTTCCTATGGACACAATGAGGTAGCCGACCCAGACTGGCCAGGGTGGGCATTGAACCTGTGACCCCTGGATTATGAGTTTGATGCTCTACCAACTGAACCATGGCCCAGACATATGCAACACTGTATGCTCCCTTGACAAATATGGCAGATGCAAAACAAAACATGTATGTATGAATGTACGGGGTTTAATGGCACATCAGCACAATCCTGGCTATATAATGCATATTAATAGTTAAACTCTAAAAATGTAAAGGCAAAACCACCAAAACTCTAGAAATAAACGTAAAACATATAGTCCTAAATGATAAAAGGTAAAGATGTTACAATGTTTTAAAAGGTATACAAAACAAACAAAAAAAGTAAAAAAAAAGCTAAATCCTTAGGAAAAAAGGGCATAAAAAAGCATGCATAAAAAGCAAGCATGTTACCACTGCACTATACAGACTGGTACTTGACAGGTCTATGTTCATCCATATTTTTCTACCACCAGAATAGAGAAATATTAAGTTGAAGCCAGTGTTTGCACAAGACAGATATTTGTGTAATACAGTTGGACTCTTAAACCATTGTTTCCCTGAGCCTTTTAGGATAGCGGGTCCACTACCTATCACAAGCACTATCCTTTTAAAGACACTAATATCCTTTGAACCAGTACTGATATGCTTCTTCGACAGTCTGCTGAGACATATTGGTTGAGTTGCTTATTAGACACACACACTAGTGTAAATGTAGTTTTAGAACATTATCACCTGTTTTGTTTTGATTGCAGTCGCTAAATGGTGTTCATTAATACACAATAATTTGCCCCCACACAAAGGATGCAAGTGCCAGCTTGATTACAGCATTGTGTAGGTTTTGTATTTTATCTATAGTATTTAGTTAAATTACTATTGGGTAGTCATGTGTACCTTATACTACCTGGCAGAAAATTGGAATTGCCAGAATTTCATCACAAACACAAATTCACCACTGGGTCACCTTAGGAAAGAGTCGTGGGTACTAATTAAGACAAGGGTATTAATTAAAGAAATTACTGATAATTTCAGGGGACAAAAGTGTAGCCCCTATTGGTGGCTGATATCCTAAATTGGTTAAAGATGGGTCATTAAGGTCACCTCACTATGTCAAATACGTGTGCGCTGTTGGTCTCTATGATTGCCTTCAGCAGACAATACAAACTAAAATAGGTGGCTCTCGGATTTCAGTTGTTGGTTGATTTTATTTTTGAATATTGTAAGGAATATTAGGATAATGCAAAAACTGAAGCTACTGAACATCGGGTATAATAGGTCACATGGCAGGTAACAATCAGTCAACTGCATTTGTCAAAAGTACTCCAAAAGAAAGCCAGGCATGTGCATTAAAGGTAAATTTACAAAAGGATAAGATTTATAATTTAGAGTATAACTATCAATATTGCTGAATTGTACTGTGCAGCGAAAGAAATAAAAGAGGAAGATGTGTACTTCTATAATGGTGTATAAGATTCTATTTTCACTTTCAACTTCATTTTTACCAGATGGCAATATTACAGTTCATTGTAAACCAGATTACAAATGTAAATGTAAAATTTTATAATGCAAGGTACACATTAAACAAATAAATGTATACAATTCACATCACTCATCCACAAAAGGAGTGACCAAATATACCCAAGTCAATGTTTTTACCATCAGGTAGAATCAGTCATCATAATTATAGATCTTTCAACCAGCATTCAGTTAATAAAAATTTAAAAACATGCATGGAATGTTTCCTAAAGAACTAAAAAATAATATAAAAAATAATATAAGAATAATAGAGTCATGGAAAATGTTGGAACAACAACTTTACTAGAGCAATAAATGTGAGATACACCTCTCCCTCGATAACTTGCGCACAACAGGGGCCAAAAAACATACACTGCATTATTAGCGAGGGTGCGAGTTACCGAGGGACCTCAAAAATACTAAGAAGGGGATGCCATCCCCGCTGGACATCGAGAAAACCGCGGGGGGGGGGGGATCGGTGCTGTTTACTGGCTGAATACTCGTTTTATAATTGCATTGGGAATAATTGTCAATAAAGAGCTTTTTCTAATGTAGCTGTTTGCTTTTTGTATAAATTACCTTTATTTTGAAGATACCCAACTGCTGAAAATCGATAACAACATTAGTCCAAGTGGTTTCAACAACATGTGTATGCGAAAACATTGTGTATTATGTCACTGCTTTTTGTTGTTATTGATTTGTAACTAAACAAGATTCCTTTTTTACAAAAACTAGCAACATTTATTTTGCGAAACAACTGTCAGAGTCAAAACTCGATTTATTTATTGTTCTATTAATAAAATATGGATGCTGTGATTTTATTTCAAGTAATAGTGTAACTTCTCTCATCCTTGAGGAAATCTCTGAGTGGCAATTAAGAAATTTTAAGTTCACTACAAATTCTGGAACACCCTTCTCCGTAATGAGCCATATCTGAGAAACAAAGCTTTTTATTCACCAAGTACTCATTTCACTTGGTTGCCTTACTATCTATGATCACATTTGTGAATGAGTAGGCTAATTTAAGGTAGTTTAATTGTATTACTTACATAATAATATTTATAACAGTGTTCGATTGATCAATTGAAATGAGTTGACTTGACACACGGCCATGACCGCTGGCTCTTACACAAGTAGGATAAACACGGCATTTAATTGTTCTTTCATTCCACCCCCTTTATTTGATTTGATACAAAAGATGTAATTAACGTGACAATACACAGCAGGTCTGATTTTAACTGAGTATAACAACACAACAAATACTTCCGCAAGTTGGAGATAAAAAAAGGTCAGCACTTAATTAGGTTCTCACGGAAATGCTCATGGACATAGCTGTGACAGTTGAATGATATTTTTCATTGAATACAAGAGGGCATAATGCATTTATGATGATCACACTGAACCCAATTAAAAGATAGAACAAAAACACAAATTTCACTTGACAAAACTTATTTAATTGGGATTTATTTTTTTAAGTGGTGCCACCAGTAGGCAATAGTGATATTTTCATTGATCAAATTTTCATCGAATATTGTTATTTATGGTGTACTGAAAATGTTGTTTGGAAAGAAAATTTAACAAAATATACGACTTTTTTTTTTAAAGTTGAGAATTTAATGATGTTGATTAAAATTTCCGGGAACTAACCACTTTTTGACGATAAAACAAGCGATATATCAAGGTTGCATTTACCTATTTTTATCGTGATTTTTTCCACGTTCAACAAATATAGGCCAATTTTTTTACATTTTTTAGTTTAAAAAATGGATCAATGCCTGACCCCATGTTATAAGCGGGTTCGCGAGTTATCCGGGCACGAGTTATCGAGGGAGTGGTGTAGTTATATCTGGACAACTTTGGATTCAGAGCTGGCAGTGGCCAGAACTGACAAGATCGAGAGGGGCCTCACCAATATCTTCTTGTTACACTTTGACCTGAAAGCCCATTCAATGAAATAGATTTTAACAAAACTGGCCAGTACCACAGTGTGTGATGAATCCTGTCAAACTGGTTTCATAAGTTACATAATCTATGTGTAAATGAGATTCATTCAATGTTACCAAAGTTCCCTGTCTGATTGAAATTACCCATCTTTATCTCACTTCAAATCATGGAAAACTCTCCCATGTTGCATGCAAAATAGTACAAATTAACAATAAAACAAGCTCAGAGAAATGACAAAGTATTGCCTCTGTAGACACAACAAAGAGAATCTTTCATTTACAATTATTCCTAAAATCTTTAGAAGCAAATGTACTCTTTAAAAGCAAATCTAGCATTTTTTAAAAGAAAAAAAAAATCGTGTGCAGATAAATACCAAAATTCTCTACTGTCTATTACCTAGAATTAAATTACAAGAATTCCTTTTCTAATTTGTGAGACTGCAACCATAAAGACAAGTAAACATTGTACTTGTTTAACTCGCATCTTCCATTATTTGGGTAAAAGAAAGTAAACTTTAATACAAATAAATAAATTCTTGAAAAAAAGAACCATACATGACTGTATTTAACTTGGCATGCACATTATCAACAGATGTGTGTACAAGCTTATGGCAGTGAAATGTATTTTCATGACATCCATTACCCTAACAAAATTTTCCTGGGTGATCTCTGCTTAAACTGGTCCTACAATTTAGACAAGAAAGCATACACATTCCAGACCTATTATGCTCTTCTGAATTCTTATTAATTTTTAAGCTCCCAAAGTCTGAATGTCCCCTGAGACTAGTACCTAGTACTGTATTACATAATTATCAATTACTCCTTAGTCACCACTAATAAATACTTACCGTTTATACTCGCGTATCAGTCAATACCAACTGCAAACTGCATAGACCTAGATCTGCCATCACATATTGCATCGGCAGATCTGGGTCTATGCAGTTTGTAAGGGCTAATCAGTAGAACAAACAACATAGACCCTGATCTGCCAGTGCATTATGTGATGGCAGATCAGGGTCTATGTTGTTTGCATTTGGACTCGGCTTATACACAAGTATATACGGTAATATACAGTTATAGGTAAATGCATCTAAACCAGTCACCTGTCTTAACTTCAGAGTCTGTGAGCCCCCAAACCCCTCTTCCTTCCAACACACAAGGTGTCAGTTTAGTATAGGATTCAAATATTTTGTACACTCTTTTTTGCAATCAATTACATGAGTAAACCTTTACTAATAAGACACTTGCCTTTAGAGGCCACTCCATCCCTCTGCCAGAAGTGGCCAGACAACTTATACATTTACAATGCAAGTCCAGACTGCAAAAATATTGATGCCTCTTGCAATAGGTGCTAATGAAAATGTGAACCCTGTACTAAGTATTAGTTAGAGGATATGCTTGAGTGGGATATGCTAATGAAAATGTGAACTCTGTACTAAGTATTAGTTAGGACGATATGCTTGAGTGGGATACTAGAAATATCATAGGATGGGGCAACGAAAAGGGTATTGGTAGAGAAATCGAGGGAGCTTCAGCGCCCTAGTTTTCTCTACTAATATCATTCAAGTTTCCCACTCTGATATGTTGTTGTGGGTTTAACGCCATTTTTCAGCACATGATAGGCTATACAAGGCGGCCAGTTTTATCTGGTGGAGGAAGAGCCCAGGAAAACCCCGGGAAGAACCACGACCCACGGGAAGCTACTGGCAAGCTTTCTCACATGTCCACATTGGCCGAGCCTGAGACTCGAACCCACGCAGACAGAGGTGAGATGGCAGTGATCGGTAAAGGCGAGCGCCTTAGACCACTCGGCCACCCAGGGCCCCCCACTCTGATATAACTAGTATCCAAATTTAAGAATGTGGTCTAACTAATTTATTGTATGACTGTGGCTTTCTTTCTGAATTGTATATGATCGTATCTCTTTCTTTCACCCAGGCCACATACATTTTCCTTATGCACCTCTTTCCTGGCGCCCTGGTTTCTTTCTTTCCATTTTAAAATGTTACATGATCTATATACATAAATAAAACCAAACATTTTTGACTGCTCATGTGATCACACTCCTGTCTCGTCCAAATTAACATAATCTTCAACATCGTCATCTGTAGATGCACACTGGACAGTGTTGTGATCATTTGTAGAAGATCATTCCACATCGCTTTATCACATGTCTTGGACAATTTCATAGGCAGGGCAGCAAGTGAAGACATTATTTATGGCTAAGAATCTTCAAAGGAAATTCATGCCTTAAGGGACAGTTTGACAAGTAACTTTGATGGCTTCTTAACAACTTTTCACTGCTGAAGGAAAACTTTTTACTGCTGAAGGAAAACTGCTATTATTTCCTCTGCTGAAGGAAAATGGATTTGAAAGTGCAAAACTTTCTAACTGTTCAACCTATTTTTACCTGGAAATATTACATTGCTTTATTTTATGAAACATATTCAAATTGTGTTAGAATGAGTTAGTTTTGCAGAATTTATACCTGCAAATTGCTAAAATATGTCAAATAAATATGGACGACTATACTACACCATACATGTAGTACATTTATGGATTTCATCCATCGAGCAATTGTTAAGAATGTTTGTGGTTAGTGGTTTCTCTTTGGGTTTCTTTCACATGCTGATTCATTTTTGTCTTTTCAGAATTTAACATTTCCTTCACTTTTCATTTATAGTACAGAATTATAAATACAATCAATTTTCAATGTCCATCATTTCATGTTATTTGCTAAATTAATTTAAAATAACTTTTCTCTCAATCTCATTGTAATCTAGATTTTTAATCACATATATTCATTTGTGTTTTTCCACAATTTCATGTTTTCGTTCATTGTTCATACACAGGATGGCACAACAAATACGAGAAATTTTCAATGTCTATCTCTTCATTTTATTTGCTGAGTTATTAAATTTTGAAAATGAACTCTCTCTCACTCACTGCTTCTAGATCTATTCGAATGGAGATGGCATCTGACATCATTAATCAATATCACGCTTGGTAACGCCCATCCATGGAATACCAGTTAAACTTTGAAAATGTCCTAGCCATTGGTTACCAAAATTTAAAAAATGTGAAAGATCAGACGAAAAAGTCACTATCATGCAAAAAAAAGAAGAAAAAAACAAAACAAAATCCCCCCAAAAACAACGTAAGAAAAGCCAAGTGAAAAATGTCCTGCCTGTATCAATTCATTTCACAGTTCAACCCTACATTTACATCAAAGAGGTTCTTGAATATTAAAGTGCACCGTATACACCGTGTATAGCACACACCCAAGTAAGAACAATGTATACCAAACTCTGTTATCATATCATATATGTGCCAGTAGATCAATGTATATCCTGTTCACTTGAAATGACAAATGGAACAAACAGCACAAACTGTGATCTGCTGGCAAAACAGGAGGCTGAGGTCAATGATATTCAGCAGCTGGATATGCATTGTACATAAACAAATATGGCTCATCTCTTTACTGTTATCATCTTTCTTTTCACCAAGAACTAAATGATACCTCTCTTCTCACTCTACCACATACTGAACCATATTTATTCTAAAAAAAAATTAATCCTGCCCTCATGATTTTTAATGCCGTGGTCTCTGTATTGAGAGACCTCTCTAAAGGGAGGCCATACCCTGATCAGAGGCCACCCTGTTACACACCTAAAGTTTTTATATTTTTACCATTTTGTCCCCATCATGAGCGGTCACCCCTTTCATAAGGCTAGGCTCTAAAGTGCAGAAAGTGTGCTCTTATAAGTGGACAACTACTGTGTAAAATTCTGTTAACTTGTATCCTATTCAACATGCATGGATCAAGAGAGGAACGTTGTTTTTCTTTAACACAGCAACTTTTCATGGTCTGTGCATTTTACATCACTGATCAATGATTTTTATCTATCTCCAATCTATTTCATTCACTTAATGGCGAAAATTTGGCAAGGAAAACCTGCATACCAGCACACTTCTGAGAAAAAAATATAGAATTATATGATGAAATGTAGTTAAGAATAACAGTAAATTAGCTCTAGCCAGATAATAACAGAATAAACACTCCTTTTTTTATAGGAAGCACAGATTTACCATATATATCAATACCCATAACCCTATTTTAATATTCCTCTAATGGTCTTTTCATGATTGATATCCATATTAATTTGTTTTAATAGTTAATTTTCAAAACTGTGCACCATCTTACAATGTTTTCATTAAGAAACAAAAATCTTCCTGAATCTACTAATTTTGACTTCTAAAATTCACTTTAAAAAACGTTGCTCGTGTATTTAACCTAGCTCAATTATCTAAATCATTCAACACTATAATTTCCTCCTCATTTCAAAACAGTTATAACTGTATTTTTAATTGTATTTTTTAACAATTCTTATACATTATAAATACACAATGTGATGAGACTTTTGAGACAATGAAAAACAAAGCTGTACATAAACATATCTAATTGATATAGTTCCAAATAAGATATGGGATTTATGCAAGTATTTACGACAAAAACCACACTTTTAGCAGGCAATTGGCAAGGAAAGTCATCATTCCGAAACCCAGTGTATAACATGTGCTTTTCATCTTCAATTACAAAAATAAATCAGCAGCCTCTAAGCTCAGCATAAAACAAATTCATGCAACAAAATAGTTGAAGATTTCCACTTAGTGACCCTCCTACATCCTGCCATACTTGTTATTTATACCAGAACTCTGAAGCATCAGACATTTGCCAGGTCAGGTGAGGTTTACACAAAGAAATTTGTAATATTACATAAATCCAACCAAACTATAAATACATGTTTACAGTTTCCTCTGCATTCTTTTTCATGCATTTCTTTCTTCTGCATTTATAGACAGGCAATAGAAGAATGCTTGACGAGATCAATTTTTCTTCTGAACAAAACAAATAAAAGCTGTTACAAGAGAAAGTACTTGTAGGTCACTGTGATCCACTTATTAACAGTGCTCAAGATTTCTACAGTAGTTAGTGAATTGCACAGGAAATATTCAGCCTACATCAAATTAGCTGACAGCATTCTGGGAAAGAGTTCAAAAATTAATAGTCTAATGTTGACATCAGACTTCCTGGGGGATACGAATTTGTCCTGATAAATGATCATCCAGATAAATACTGGTCTTGTTCAACCACTCTCAACTGACTCCACAAGATTCATAATACGAGGGTCCAGTAAAAAGACAAGTGTTTTTTTCTTGTAATACCAGAACAAGGCTCTCCCAAAATTGGAAAAGTGATTTCTTTGACTAACGAGATCATTGGGGTAACAGATGACATTGCATTTCACCTGCACATGGATGTTTTCATTAGCTGACTGAGACAACCTCCTGCATTGGAAGTTGTGTTAAATTATATCTTTTTAAATTTTCAATATGATTTTGGACTGAATGATCGCAGAAAATATGTTTACAAATATTTTGAGACGGAGCCATTTTTGTTACAGTTTCGCTTCAACAAAGTTTTATCGAAACACCTTCTTTCAGAAACAGAAATCAGTGACATTTTTTCCCTGATCCTTGTATGGTTAAGATTTTGCATGAGAGTCTAGTTGAAGAAGACTAGATAAATGCGAATTATATATAGTAATTATGAAATTCTAATGGCTCTTGCCAGACATTTTTTTCCTTAAAATTAATGTAGCTGGTATATATTTGTGAAATTTAATATAAAAACATTCAAAGGAGATATAACAAGTTGTGACAAAAAGGAAAACTTTTATCTACCTAATTATTAAATGTACCGGAAATTGTGTCATTTTGGTTCCAGTATATTTTTTCTTAATTCAGGCTGAGGTTTGACAGATTTTGTTCTAAAGTTATCATGTAATGACACACCATGACACAAACCATGCGGTGTGAGGGACTTATGTAATGTCTGTAGTACAGATCCTAGGGCAATCATTCAATTACAGGGCTTTTGATAAGTCCAGGAGATAAGCTTTCACACCTGTCGTCTTGTGTTTTGTGGCTACAGAGTCTTTAAACCATTGTGAAAACGTCGTTGATGCATCTATTGATTGTCCAACTAAGAAACGTTGTAGTCACCTTTGAATTAAGCTTAGTCTGCAACATCTTTATTGACTGACAAAGAAACAATGTTAACTAGACCTATTGATCTTTGAATTTTACTTCATTAAGGTGTTTATTTGGCAATATAATGCATAAACAAATCAAAGACAAGTTAATATAATGATATTTGAGAACTATTATGACCGATGTCGAGTTACACGGAGTATGGACAAGTCCAGCAAATATACTTATACACACACACACACACACACATACAAAAACACACAATCGGCACTATTTCTCTGATGAATGCAGGCACAAGAAAATATGCTGATGCCACTTGATTTCTGTATGGTTTACCTACAGTATATACTCACATATAAGGTGATACCAACTGCAAACTGCATAGACCCAGATCTGCCGGCGCATAATGCGCCTGCAGATCTGGGTCTATGCAGTTTGTAGGGACTAATCAGTAGAACAAACAACATTATGCGACAGCAGATCAGGGGTCTATGTTGTTTGAATTTGGACCTGGCTTATACACAAGTATGTATGGTAGGTCATTGTCTGATCAATCAGACCTGTTCTCTTCTGTAATCTTATCATAATGGTAGTATTTCTGCAGCATCAGTGTCTAAGTCTAAATTTATGATGTGTTTCTTTCATAAGATGACTGATGAGACTGATGAACAAAAAACCTGCTCATTAAGCTTATACCAGATATATATACATCAGACAACCAGATATTTTTGATGTTTAATTTCAGAAATAGTAGCAGGTAAATACTATTTCTTTGCCTGTTTGGTGAATCTTGAACCTATAGAACTCAAAAATTATCGGTCACGAATTACACAAAAAATGAAATTTTATACTTTCTCACTTCATCTCAAATGGATATAGCATCATAAATCTTCACCACTAACTTGTTGATTGTCTTGATCATGATGGGACTTAATGTTTCTTGGTATATTTGTGTAAAGAAAATAGCCATTAAAAAAGCCAGATGTAGATTCATGGCAGACAAAGTACAACAGATTCCAAGCAAGATTGTAGATGCCATGTTTTATCTTATGTAATGCTTGGAATTGGTCAAAATGAAACCTGCCCTTTACAGAAACCTGCTGAAAAAGCACAACATTCAAATTCGAATGTTTTCTTAGACATATTGCTTGTAGATAAAGGACAACTGTCCAAAAAGGAAAAAATGATGGTCCCAGAGCATTCTTGATAGACCATTTCAATGTACAGGAGAACCCTGCTATACCACTCTTCAATATAACACAAATTTTGATACAACACGGTCTTGACATGGCTCCTGATATTATATCTTAAATGTTTGTTATTCCCTAACACTGCTCAAAACATCAGCCAAATTCACAAACTGATCAAAATAATTCATTTAACTCATTAACCCCTAGTGCCATGTTTACGCGTCATGAGGTTGTACCCTACTTCCGGGCTCTGTAACGTGAACATCATTTAGCATACACTAAAGTGGATGGTATTTCAGGAAAGTAGATGTAGCTCTACAATGATACCAAATAATGTAGAAAAAAAATACAGTGAAAAAAAACAACTTTTTTTGAGACCCAATTTTTTTTAGGTAGAAAATTGCCAGTTCCAGAACCGGAGTTTGTGTCCGGGTTTTAGACTTTTTGGCTTTAGATCTAAAGCAGTCTGGTCCGAACTGCACACAGACAGATGAACCTTTGCAAAAAGTAGGATATGTTTGAGATTTGGAGTAAAGAGGGGCCAAGTCACAAAAATCGGGGATCAAAAAATAGAAAAAAAGAAGTCCAACTTTTACCCTTCTGCACATGAGCGAGCGTAATAGCCAATCAAAAACAATGTTTCTGATACACCTAAACATCCGGCTAAACGAAAAACTTTCTTAAGCAGATGTGTTTTGCTGCATTCAGTGTAAGGGTGCAAATTTCTGTCGATCTATAAAGAGAACATTAACTTAGACAGAGAACTATTAATTAGATTTATGAGGACAGGGTGCGTATTGAATCACTATGCTGCAAGGATTTTAAGGTCTGTGTTGTGAGAGAAACCGATTTTTAATTAAGCATTCGTTTATTTAACAGTCAGAGAAACTGGAAGGGAAAAGGTTAACTCAATCTTTGTATCGAAAATGTCAGAGTTGAGATTGTCCAGAATCAGTTATTTGGAAATCTAGAGGGTCAGGATGACCGCAAATTTTGGCGCCTATTTATAAAAGGCGGTAGATATATTTAATCCTGATTGGCTACGCTAAATAAGGGGCGTGTTTCCCAAACGAAATTTCATAGTTTTAATATGCCACATCGCAAAATTTAGTCAGTCTAAACTCCTGCAAGAGGAAGATATTTTTGACTCCGAGATTGAATTTGCAAGAAATTATCTCGTAAAACAATTATCTAAGGGACCGGATGTCTGGAAAGTTGATGGACACAATTCTGGCAGTAGAAGCGAGCAAGGCTTGAAAGCACAAGGTATTTGCATCAATCTCATGTAATTCGTTGATACCAATATAATTATTTGCCTGAATTTATTTACTTATATTTGCATGAATTTATTTGTATAAATTCGTAGATCAATTTTCTTGATATGAGTATAACTGTGTTTGAGTTCATTATCTGAATTCTTACAATGATCTTATATATATAAGTTTGACAGATTGTTTGAATTTGTTGTCTTGAGTGTTATGGGAATCATGTATTCTAAGAATTTCATGCATTACTTTAGTTGATATGAGTATGAGAATCCGTGTGAATTCACCGATCTTAGATGATTTCATGTATGATAAAAACTTAAGTGTGTATCGACTGAAATTAACGTAGTTAAGCCATGTAATGAATTTCATTCATTCATTTGTATAATCGAGAACGGAACTGTTATGTCTCGTGTGATGTTAATGTGAGTCAGCGATGAAATAGCCGTTAGGAAATAGATTAATCTTATGAAACTAGGTTTGTTTGTTTATGGCCTGCCGTGTTTGGCTTGACCAGATAGCCTTTGGTATCTGTTTGACTTCCGATAGGATGATATCTGACATAACGAGAGTGGAGTAATGATCTATTCCCAGTAGGATATCTGACAGAAGATTTAGGTTGCTTCTCTGTTTATTTTGAAAGGGGAAATAGCTCCACTGACGTAATCCACTGACATATCCACGTACCTACATATCTACATACCTACATATCCACCTACCCACACAAAGTTTGAGGGCCGACAGAGGCAAGATAGTCAGAGTGAGAAGAAAGGAAAGGAACCAATTGAACAGCACGGTGAAGCTAGAGTGAACAGGAGGAAACCAGGTTATGAAGCTGTACAAGGCAATGACTTCGATTGTTCACTCGATTCTATGATGAATTAATTCTATCATTTAAACAGATCGGCTATTTATATAAGTATATTTGTGTTTAAAATTCGGTGAATGATTTATTTCAAAAA
The DNA here is from genome assembly GCA_029931535.1 of Margaritifera margaritifera. Classification (NCBI taxonomy): domain Eukaryota; kingdom Metazoa; phylum Mollusca; class Bivalvia; order Unionida; family Margaritiferidae; genus Margaritifera; species Margaritifera margaritifera. Next base: position 5,134,006 of record JAQPZY010001659.1, read on the forward strand.
GAAGTGTATCTTCCTACTGTAATGTATTATCACAGTTGTTTATGTAATTGATTAAATTGTTATATTTCATATACGGGGGCTCGTTTTAGTCTGTTCTATATATCTGCTCAGATCTCTATTCATTCCATCTATAAGTTTCACAATTTATATTATTATTTACTCGATCCGGGCAATAACATTGAGGTCGATCATCCTCTAGATAACAATATCCACAACCACAACCACCCCCACGCAACACTCTACAATGATACCAAATAATGTAGAAAAAAAATACAGTGAAAAAAAAAAACTTTTTTTGAGACCCAATTTTTTTTAGGTAGAAAATTGCCAGTTCCAGAACCGGAGTTTGTGTCCGGATTTTAGACTTTTTGGCTTTAGATCTAAAGCAGTCTGGTCCGAACTGCACACAGACAGATGAACCTTTGCAAAAAGTAGGATATGTTTGAGATTTGGAGTAAAGAGGGGCCAGGTCACAAAAATCGGGGATCAAAAAATAGAAAAAAAGAAGTCCAACTTTTACCCTTCTGCACATGAGCGAGCGTAATAGCCAATCAAAAACAATGTTTCTGATACACCTAAACATCCGGCTAAACGAAAAACTTTCTTAAGCAGATGTGTTTTGCTGCATTCAGTGTAAGGGTGCAAATTTCTGTCGATCTATAAAGAGAACATTAACTTGGACAGAGAACAATTAATTAGATTTATGAGGACAGGGTGCGTATTGAATCACTATGCTGCAAGGATTTTAAGGTCTGTGTTGTGAGAGAAACTGATTTTTAATTAAGCATTCGTTTATTTAACAGTCAGAGAAACTGGAAAGGAAAAGGTTAACTCAATCTTTGTATCGAAAATGTCAGAGTTGAGATTGTCCAGAATCAGTTATTTGGAAATCTAGAGGGTCAGGATGACCGCAAATTTTGGCGCCTATTTATAAAAGGCGGTAGATATATTTAATCCTGATTGGCTACGCTAAATAAGGGGCGTGTTTCCCACACGAAATTTCATAGTTTTAATATGCCACATCGCAAAATTTAGTCAGTCTAAACTCCTGCAAGAGAAAGATATTTTTGACTCCGAGATTGAATTTGCAAGAAATTATCTCGTAAAACAATTATCTAAGGGACCGGATGTCTGGAAAGTTGATGGACACAATTCTGGCAGTAGAAGCGAGCAAGGCTTGAAAGCACAAGGTATTTGCATCAATCTCATGTAATTCGTTGATACCAATATAATTATTTGCCTGAATTTATTTACTTATATTTGCATGAATTTATTTGTATAAATTCGTAGATCAATTTTCTTGATATGAGTATAACTGTGTTTGAGTTCATTATCTGAATTCTTACAATGATCTTATATATATAAGTTTGACAGATTGTTTGAATTTGTTGTCTTGAGTGTTATGGGAATCATGTATTCTAAGAATTTCATGCATTACTTTAGTTGATATGAGTATGAGAATCCGTGTGAATTCACCGATCTTAGATGATTTCATGTATGATAAAAACTTAAGTGTGTATCGACTGAAATTAACGTAGTTAAGCCATGTAATGAATTTCATTCATTCATTTGTATAATCGAGAACGGAACTGTTATGTCTCGTGTGATGTTAATGTGAGTCAGCGATGAAATAGCCGTTAGGAAATAGATTAATCTTATGAAACTAGGTTTGTTTGTTTATGGCCTGCCGTGTTTGGCTTGACCAGATAGCCTTTGGTATCTGTTTGACTTCCGATAGGATGATATCTGACATAACGAGAGTGGAGTAATGATCTATTCCCAGTAGGATATCTGACAGAAGATTTAGGTTGCTTCTCTGTTTATTTTGAAAGGGGAAATAGCTCCACTGACGTAATCCACTGACATATCCACGTACCTACATATCTACATACCTACATATCCAATAACCCACACAAAGTTTGAGGGCCGACAGAGGCAAGATAGTCAGAGTGAGAAGAAAGCAAAGGAACCAACTGAACAGCACGGTGAAGCTAGAGTGAACAGGAGGAAACCAGGTTATGAAGCTGTACAAGGCAATGACTTCGATTGTTCACTCGATTCTATGATGAATTAATTCTATCATTTAAACAGATCGGCTATTTATATAAGTATATTTGTGTTTAAAATTCGGTGAATGATTTATTTCAAAAAGAAGTGTATCTTCCTACTGTAATATATTATCACAGTTGTTTATGTAATTGATTAAATTGTTATATTTCATATACGGGGGCTCGTTTTAGTCTGTTCTATATATCTACTCAGATCTCTATTCATTCCATCTATAAGTTTCATAATTTATATTATTATTTACTCAATCCGGGCAATAACATCGAGGTCGATCATCCTCTAGATAACGATAACCACAACCACAACCACCCCCACACAACACTCTACAATGATACCAAATAATGTAGAAAAAAAATACAGTGAAAAAAAAAAACTTTTTTTGAGACCCAATTTTTTTTAGGTAGAAAATTGCCAGTTCCAGAACCGGAGTTTGTGTCCGGATTTTAGACTTTTTGGCTTTAGATCTAAAGCAGTCTGGTCCGAACTGCACACAGACAGATGAACCTTTGCAAAAAGTAGGATATGTTTGAGATTTGGAGTAAAGAGGGGCCAGGTCACAAAAATCGGGGATCAAAAAATAGAAAAAAAGAAGTCCAACTTTTACCCTTCTGCACATGAGCGAGCGTAATAGCCAATCAAAAACAATGTTTCTGATACACCTAAACATCCGGCTAAACGAAAAACTTTCTTAAGCAGATGTGTTTTGCTGCATTCAGAAGTAACCCAAAAAATGCATTTCCTACCCCCATTTCAGGCGAAAATGAAAAGAATCTCCACGGGTTAATGAGTTAAGTTTCAGAAACCAATAGCTTACAGATTATATGTTCTTACACAGCAATGATTAATTTTTACCAATCTTAATCCTCAATTATTATATAAATTGGCGGGTATTCAAATTATTATTATAAGTTTGACAGGCATTTTCTTTATTCCTCCCCTCCCATCTCCGACACTCATACATGCACTCTTGTAATATTTGATCATTCTCACAATACTGCAGTTCGGTACATTACACTGTCTGCAGTTATGGATCCCAACTACCACATTATAGTGGAGTTCCCATGTAATTGACAATTAGTTTCAGAAAATGAGCTGATCATCAATGATTAATTGGTCATTTCAATCCTTTTCACTCTCCTAATACAAGAACACTGCATGTGGCACATGATACACCCATCTCGAAAGTCTGAGAGCAAATAATTGTCATGAAGGACATACCATTACTCACATATTGAAAATCTTGAAGGTTTCATTAAAATGTTTCATGAATGAAACGGCCTGGACATTTAAATATTATAGAGTTAAATTTCCCCCATTATGATTATACAAGCTGCTCAAGTCTCATTGCAGACCTAACAAAGACAAAAGTCAAAGTTTATTTTCTTTTTATGTGACCTTGACCTAGACCTTGAGACAGGGATATGGCTGTGATATGTGGCATTACATCCAGTCATAATATATAAATCAAAGATGCAAGTCACTAATTTAGTTTCCCTTGGTGTGACCTTGGCTTCAGGAGAAGAAAAATGGCTGTGGTATGACACTCCATCTAAGTTACTGAAATATCTTCAGATGTTAAAAACATATGCCATGAACAAAGATGCAAGTCACTGATTTACATTTTCCCTGGCCATGACTTTGACCTTGAGGCAGTGAGTGAGGCTGTGGTGTGTGATACACCATCTAGTCATAGCATATATCTAGCTAAAGTTTCCTTGAAATATCCTCAGCATTTCAGAAGCTACAGCTTGGACAAGGATTCATGCCATTAACTTGTTTTATTACTTGCTATGACCTTGACCTTTGACCTGGAGACTTGACTGTGGCATGCAAGACACCATAAAATCATCACATATATCTGGGCCAAGTTTCATAAAAATCACTCGATGACTTGCAAAGTTGTGATCTGGACAAGAAAATCTTAACTGACATATGGACACATTGATGGATGGACATAAATAAAATAAATTTAAGTACATGAAACTTTTTTTTTTTTTTTTTTTTGTTAGCTTATTTTATCAAATATCTTAGAAAGGAGCTACATGTACTAAGTTACCAGTCATACAGAAAAATATTCACCTACATCTTAAAAATTGATTTTATTTACTAAATAATATGAGATTTTCATTCCTTAAATAATCTACAAACCAGTGGCGTAGCAACACAAAGTGCTGCCCAGGGCTAACTACCAAAATTATGCCCCCACTCCGTTCATATTATTTATGATATATACGGTACTCTTACCAAATTGCCGCCCCCTAAAAAGTGCCACCCGGGGGCAACCGCCCCCCGTCATTCGCTACGCCACAGCTACAGACAAAATTACGGTGGTGTAATTAATCAATGAAATCATAATAAATTTGTTCAAATGCTGAAAACAACCAATAATTGACCAAATCAATCTGACACAAGGACACAAAAAGAGTGACAGTAATGAATTTAGAAAAACCAATAAATGTCTTCTAGGTCTGTGACCCTCCTGCAAAGAACATGGATGAGATTTCTGATAAATTTTCAGTTCTGCAGCTTTCCAAGTCATTGAAACAAATGTTCAATTCATTAATCAGTACTTACAAAAAACATGTGAGAAGTTTTTAAAAATGGCATTATAATAATTAATAATAATAAAAATAATAATAATAAATCTTTGACCAACAGAAAATTACATTTTTAGCACAAAATGTTTGCAGAATCTGTAAAAATTATTTTCCTTCCTGAGACTGAAAGGATAATGAAATTTAGCAATTGCAGAAAAATTCATGTCTGCCTGAAAAAAAATTGAGAGTATGTCTTCTAGTATTACTGTAACAGTTTTAACAACTGTTTCTGTCTAGTTTCACATTTATCTCTGTACAATGCAACCCAAATTTAAACAGTTTAGACTAGGATCAAGATCCATTATCACATGCAGTATTTCTGCTACGATAAGAACTGGGGTGCAGCCTAATCTTTTTGTCCAAAAGTAGGAGGTGGTCTTGTTATCAGACAAAGATAACTTTAGTACATATTTGTACATTTTTCTAAAATTAGATATGGGCTTATCATCAGATAAAATTAGTAATGTACTGGCAAATCAGGGTCTAACTGTTCACTTGAAACCATGGGTGGAAGGAACAGTATAGAGCCTTGTCTATCAGTGCAACAACAGATTGGAGTTTACCCTGTTTGCAATTAAATATGTTACTGGTATACACCAAAAAATACAGCGTGTACAAAATACTATCTACCATATGTACTCACATATGAGTCTAGTGCAAATGCAAACAACATAGACTCTAATTTGCCATTGTATAATGCACCATCAAGATCAAGGTCTCTGCTGTTTGCTCTACTGATTACTCCTAACAAACTGTATAGACCCAGATCTGCCAGTGCATTTTGCAATGACATATCTGGGTCTATGCAGTTTGCAGTTGGACCCAACTTATAAGCAAGTATAGATGGTATTTCATTCTTATCATAATCTTCCAAAGCACAGTTTATTCTCTATCCATAGTACACACAAAAAAGATCAAGTTGTTTTTCATCTTTCTTTGAAGCTTTACCACACTACAACTTTATCGATGCAACCAGAGCACTGTACCACCCTGAAGTGCCAATAAATCTTTCAGTAATTTATTGTCCATGGTCAATATTTCATGCATGCATGGTACATATGATTTTTGCAGGATTTAGATCCATTAAAAACCACTCAAACATCTATAGAGACGGGAGATGCCAGCATTAAAAAGCAGACCCCCCCCCCCCCCCCCGAGCTTATTGGTTACACAACATTACCATGGAAACATAAGCTGAATAATACAATATAGGGACATATCAAGAGTATGATATTGGTGACTACAACATACCAAGAATACAATGTTATGTGACTATCTGTGACTTAAGCATAAATTAAAATTGACAAATTTCATGTGAAATATTAGAAAGCTTTGTTAAAATCATGTTCATGATTTATGCTAGGTAAATTCAACAAAAGTTTTATAGACATGTGAAAAAAATTAATTGGAAAACAAGAATCATTTATGTATCTCACTCTTTTGTTCAGAATATTAAAGAATCAAGAAGTCAATTTTTATTTTCTTCAAATGTCCATCTTTTAAAATCTCATTTGCCATTAAAAATTTCTAAAGAATCAAGAGTCATTACCAAGAGATACTCAAAGCCAAAAGAATTATTAAAATTGAAGAGAGTTCGTTCCAACAGACTCAATATTGCCAGTCTATAATAAGTTTAAGGACTGCTATTTTTGTGACATTTTTTTGACCCTTGATAAATTCTAAAAAATTAAAAAATTCAAAGATACTCCAAGGGCTTGCCTGAGCAGATATTACTCAAGAGATCCTTGGATTACGAGTCTGACATTCTATAAAGTGAGGTACCATGGCTAAATGTTGTTAATGTACAGCTCAGTCATAGGATATGAGTCAACAAAAAGCTATGTTGTTGCTGGTTTGGGTGATGGTGCTGGTGGCTATGATGCATAATTATAGTAGTGGCAGTGGTGGAAATATATCCTCTGGAACATGTGGGCGAGCTGTTTTCTGGTTCAACATTTTGACTCATTCAGAATGCTATTTCATTTATGTTTCAGACTGACTTGCCCCCACCCCAAATCGATCTCCAACCTCTAACCACTGGGCACTTAGCCAACTATCACAGCTGATTCTGACTGATCTGTCCAGAGTCAAAAATATTGCTTAGAAACTTACACCCAAATTTCTTATTAAATAGAATCCAAAAAAATAAATATAGTAAAACCACTCTGTGGGTCAGATAAAATATTGCTAAATCGGCAGAGAGAAAATATTTTGTCCAAAAATTTCAAAAACGGGATGGAGGTGCTTGAAGTTTGGTTTCTGAGACTGACAGCTTGCAAGCAAAAATGGTAAGAGATTTCTTGCACAATTTTTGCTTGGATTATCCAGACCTGTTTCCAAGATCTGCTTTTTAGAAATATGAGTGGTAGTTCCAGAAATAGTCCCATTCTATTTCTACTCTAATTGAAAGCAAACTCAAGGTGGAAAATACATCTCCAGAAAAAGCAAGAGTACCATAAATGGTACATTATACACCAGCCCTGTGTTTAATAGTCCTCTTTGTAGGCACAAGTAGGATATGGTTGACTCTGGAGATTATTAACCAATTCATCTCAATGACCTAGATTTTTGGTGAAGGTACGCAATCTTGAACTAAACTTACTGTGCAGAAACCATTATTTTCTTATTAGATTAACCATGACCATAACCTTTGATCTTTAGACCCCAGAACCTATATGTTTCTTTATTACCCTCAGTGCAAGCTATCCACACAACTCTGGTCCAGGTCTGTGATCTAAAACTTGTGTCATTATGCAGAAATCGTTTTTCTTCTTTCAGTCACAGTGACCATGACCTTTGAACTTTTGACCCTCCCCAACCAACAGGTTTCTTTCTTACCCCAAGTGCAAGACATCCACAAAATTTGCTAAAAATGCAAGACATCTACAAAGTTTGATAACTGCAGATGGTGGCGAACTCAAATTATTGTGCAAAAATCATTTGTATTCTTTCAGTCACAGTGACCTCGACTTTGACCTTTTAGCCCTGAAATCAATAGGGTTCTTCCTTAACCCAAGCGTAAGCCATTCACAAAGTCCTGAAACTGCAAATGATGGACAACTCAAGTTATTGCACAGAAATGAAATTGGTGACAGCTGGATGGATGGACAGATCAAATGAAGGATAACATCATAACACAATACACCCAGATTTATGGCAGGCATATAAAATGAGGATGAATGCAAATTTTTTTGTAAACTCTGGAATAGTTAATTAATTCTTAAGCTGTAACAAGGGGTCCAAGTGGGCCTGATATCACTCAACTGCTGATATAACTTAACATTTGATTATTTCACTAAGCTGGCTTGTGTAGTATTGTAATAACACATCCAATGTAAGCTATCTGCAAACTTTTTATCATGTTGATTTTACCCATTTTATCTATATCCTGATACATATTCTTTCTAAAGATAAAGGCATAATTTAATATGCACAGTCCCTTGGTCATAGTCAACCAAAATCTTAATGATATCAACCCATTTACCGTGTTTTGTAGAAACAGGACAAGAAAAATAGTCTCTGGATCATATCTCATTGATATGCTCTGATCTCACTTATTATATAAGCTGTCTATGACAATGATAATACAAACTTAAGGAGGAGCAAAATCTGGCTATAATTCAGTTTCCAAAGTGGAAATAAGTTCAACCAATCAGAACAAGAAAACCTCATTAATATGCACAGAGCTTGCTCATAATCAAACTCATCCAACATCTTGATAATATAAGACTATTTAACAATTTTTCTCAGAACAGAAATATGGTTGCTAGATTGTTGACAAGCTCAGCCAATCAGATGCAATGTCATATCATTAACAAGTATAAATTTTATTCATAATCATATTCAACAAAGATTTTGATGACACAGGCCTATTTTCCCAGTTTGATAAAATTCCTATAAAAAATACAGTTTCTAGAGTGGTAATATAAATCTCCATATCAGATGCAAGATCAGTCTCTCAAGTGGTAAGAAGCTCAGCCAATCATAATGCAAGATCACTTCATTAATATACATAGATCTTGCTCATAATAAAACACATTATATATCTTGATGATATAAGCCTATTTACCAAGTTTGATAAAAATATGATCAGAAAAAGTTTTGCTAAAGTTGTGAAAGCTCAGATTAAAAGTCACCTCATTAATATGCATGGTTCTTGCTCATAATTGTACTCATCCAAGATCTGGATGATTTAAACCTATTTACCAAGTTTGATCAAAATTGGACCTGGAATACAGTCTATAGAATGGTAACAAGCTTAGCTTATCAAATGCAAGACGACCTCATTAACACGATGGATCCCACACATTATAGAACTCCTGTGAGATCTTGATCATATAATCTTATATTCAAAGTTTGATCAAAATCAGATTAAAACTGTAACTTCCAGAGTGGTAACAAGTTCAGCAATCAGATGTAAGATCACCTCATTAGTATGCATGGATCTCATTCATCATCAAACTCATCCAAGATCTTGATGATATAAACCCATGTGTCAAGTTTAATCAAAACTGGATCAGAAATATGACCTTCAGAGTGGTAACAAACTCAGTCAATCAGATCTCGCTCATTGTATAACCTGTTCAAGAATGTGATGATATAAACCCATCTTCCAAGTTTGAAACTGGATCAGAAATATGGACGTCAGAGTGCTAACAAGCAATTGTGGAGTATGTCAGAATGCCAACAAACAATTGTTAATGGACAGTCAATGCAAAACACACATCAAATGCAGGGCCATGCAAGTTCACTTGGCCTTACAAGCAGGTGAGCTACTAAGGTGATGGTCAAAAAAGTTGAGAACAGCTGTAACAAAATTTACTTTCGGCCTATATGCATGATTTCCAGTAACACAGAGGCTCATATAATTGCTTACAATTTACAATTAATTAATGTATGTACTATATATATGATAATATGTATTATTATATATAGTACATATATTATTTATATGTAAATTGTGAGTAATGATACAAACCCTTTGTCCAGTAATATGCCACAATGTGTGGAGACCTCATAAAGAAAGCTCTTCACAAGCTTATGGAATTCCTATTTCAAATTTAAATAAGAGAAGTTGCCATATCTCATCTGTTTGTATTCTAAATGCATAAGCAATTTTGCATGACAATTTCCATAACCCTACTACAGCCTGTAAAACTGATAACTATTTTACAGTGCTTCTGGCATGCCACAGCAATAATTGACAGTACAGTAAATCCTGTCTTGAGCAACCTCTGCTATGAGCGACCATCAGTCATTTATGACCACAATCATAATGTGCAGATTGATTTTATTATATAAATGCACTGTCATGAGTGACCACCTGCAGAACAAGACCAGCGACCAATATTTCTTGGCAAAATATGCATATTGACACTGCTATGAACGACCTTTATTTAATCCTTTGTAACTACGACCGCTTAAAAAGTAAAGACTGTCCTAAACAAAAACAAAAACAAAAAATTTAGGATGGCTACCAGTTTTTTAAAAATTTTACAGGTCATGCATGTAGTGTCATATGTTATAGATTGTAAACCAGACTAAAGTACATACAGGTTGTTCTAAAATAACACTGCTATGAACAATCGTATCGTGAATACAGAGACAAACACCACTGACATTTATTTAATCCTTTGTAACCACCACCACTTAATAAGTAAAGACTGTTCTAAAAAAAAAAAAAAAAAAAAAAAAAAATGAAGCTGGCTACCGGTTTCCTAAATTTCACAGGTCATGCATGTAGTGTCATTTGTTATACATTTAGATTTGCTGGAGAACTATTAAAGGTAATACCCAAGTATGTATGAGCTTCTTTGGTTCACTGATAACTCTGAGTCGTTCTTTTTAATTTTAATAATTGCACCAACATGAACACACAAAAAAAGAATTTATATTGGAACAGCTTATAGTTGAGGAAATCGAATATAAACTTCCCTGAAATACCCTCAACATTTTGTGTACACCTTGAATTCATAAAAATCATACTTCTATTTTTCCTTAAATTGTTTGTATCAGAACTATACTTTTTATTAAGAGTTTGCAAATATCTGTACCTAAGAATTCAATGAAAATTATAATTAATATATTTTACTCAGATTATTGGAATCTATAAAAGAACTAATGAAAAGCATATGAAACATGACATATTATTATACAGAACAATATTACTGAGGTACACATTTTGATGAAAGTACAGAGAGTATGTCATATGATGGACGTGATTGTGTCTACTGTGACACATATAGTGGGAGTTAACAGCTTCATAACATACCAAAGCAGCCTGGTCTCAATCTGATATTTCACTTGCAAATAAGCATGAATCAATGGCATCTATGCTTATGAAAATGAAGTCATATTTTCACATAAAAAACTCTATTATTATAGATCCCAAATGGTATAGCAACAAAGTTACATGATAATCTGTAGGTCAGTAGGTCAACAGACCGATGATATTCATACCTCTTCTGCAGCATAAACCAAATAAAGTTGTATTTTTTCATATCTTCACTACATAATGAAACAGATTTTGTTTCAGTTTTGTTTTTTGTGGGTTTAATGCCATTTTTCAGCACATTAATTTTCATAAGCATAGATGCCATTGATTCATGCTTATTTACAAGTGAAATATCAGCACATGATACATGGTGCCATTATGTTTGGTGGAGAAAGAACCCGGAAAGAACCACCGACCGACAGGAAGCTACTGGCAAAATCTTTCTTACATACCCACGTTGGCCGAGCCTGAGATTCAAACCCATGCATACAGAGCCGAGATGTCAGTGATCTGTAAAGGTGAGTGCCATAGACCACTCGGCCACCGGGGGCCCCCACTAATGAAACAGAAGTTTAAGGCAAATAATAAAGATTTTGCAAAAAGTGGACAGAGAAGTGAATTAATTACAATTTCACTCTGTTATATTGAGAAAATTACCTGCATGCCTAACCACATTGTCCAAAGGTTTGACAAAATTAGCACTCCTGATGTGATTACATTATGATTCACTCATAGCATACAATGTGATGGCAAATGGTTAAAATTTTAAAATAACTTATTGACAGCTGGTGGCACACTGATTGAACATGGTGATTCATAATATTAACCTATTAACATGTCTGTGACAGGGACTATGTATCATATAATAATTCAAATAGTTTTAACTTCAACATTTTTCAACTAATTTTCATATGTTTAGTATATATACTCAAAATTAATACCAATTCATTAAGATTTAGATTAATTGCCGCCCAAAAACCAACAATGTTTCATTTTATATGCTTTGCTAATGAATAGGTGTGGTTATCTCTGCTCTGGCAATAAGTAAATTACAGGTGGGGATTTACATACACATTAGTAATACCATATATGGTAACAGTATTACTGCTAGTTGAAGTTATAGCTCAAGTCTTTGCCATTACACCAATCCTTACAGAATTTCATTAAAAGATGAAATACACAATTAGACCAAACACATCATGCACATATTGAATACAGACTGCAGAATAATAGATTGATGATGTAATAAAGACAGTTTCCAATTCCAGCCTTATTCTTATTGTCTGTCAAATGTCAAAATGCTGCCTGGGTTAAAACTGGTGGTTCAAGTGCTCACAGTAAAATGTCAAAGATTTTAGGGGATATTTATAGACCACCTTGATTGATGCATAAATATAAATGGGTTTGAGAGTGAAAGAATACTGGTCAATTTATGAATTCATCAATACCCTGGTAATTTAATTTTTCCAATAAGATTCATGAATGAAATTTCAGAAAACTAACATTTTGGGAAAATAAATTCTTTGCATTTTGAGGAGTCTACAGAATCTACTTGTTTGGTTTTGGTTTTGTGGTGTTTAATGCCATTTTTCAGCAGATGATTGGCTATACATGGTGGCTAGTATATTTGGTGGAGGATGAACCCAGGAAGAACCACCAACCCACGAGAAGCTACTAACAAGCTATCTCACATACCCACATTGGTCAAGCCGAGACTAGATATCGTGCGGAAGAGGTGAAATGTGTTAGTGATCTGTAAAGCCGATCACCTTAGACCACTCTTCCACTCATGGCACCGTATCTACTTGTAAAAGAAAACTTTAGCTCACTGGTAAATAATGACATGATCCATAAAGCAATAATTAGTGTAATCTGAGATGCATAAATTTAACCTTCTATATACTGATTTCATGTGATTTTAATGTAACGGCCCTTGCGGAGATCTTTCCTTCATTTCCAGCAGATTTTTTTTAAATAGGTACTATTAATGAGGAAATTCTTGATTAGTTTCATGGAAATACCATGTCTATGTTGCAACAGGAACAGTTAGAACAGGAACAGCTAGAACAGGAACAGCTAGGGCTTATCATTGCCAGTTTAGGAGGTAAGCCCTAGACTACCTACCAATGATCGATGCCATTGCTTGTATATATTGAACCAATGATTCTTTCGTTGATTGATACATACATGAGCAGAAATGAATAAAAATATCTGAATGGAAGTTCACACTGATAAATTACAAACAGTCACCACATTTTGTTTTGTTACTAGTGTTTTATTTCATCACTTTCATTGATTCATACAAGTAGCAGAAACTCTAAAACAAGGAAACACGAGTTTCTTGAAGAGACTGATGCTCTACTGGCCAATTTTTTCCCCCCAGAAATCCAAGAAGTCCATTTCTTCTGTCCTTTCATTCTTCTTAACTGCTAAGTTATGAAATCATATATGATATTCTTGACAAACTCCAACATACCAAATTTGGTAACAAAAATATTTTCTTGCATATCTAAGTTAACTTTGTTCACAAAATACCTTAAGTGCAGCAGAAATCTTCTTTGTCATAGCCAATGACCTTGAACCTGATATCATAGACAGAAAATTTTGAACTTGTTTCAGACAATGTCAAGATACACCTGTCAAGTTAGTTTGGTAACCTCTATAAATAATATTTGTTGGGGAAAAATTTATTTAAGTGTCATCATTCAAAGTATTCTTCAAATATATCCCCAAACTGGGTTTGATAAAATTCCATTCATGCTTGTTTGTGTTATCACACTCACAAGCCAGTACAACTTAAAAGCTAGTCAAGACCATTGACCTTACAATCAATGTCAGAGTGTTCACTATCAATATGTACAAGTCACTCTGTTCATTCACTGTGTTCATAAGCTCAGTGAAGTATAAAAATGCAAACACTGACCTTTAACTTGATCCCAAGTTGAGTTAGGTCCTGTTTTTAAACACCTTCACCAAGGTGCAGCTATGTTAGTAGTCAGATCTGCACTATTTTCATTCAGAACCAATTAAATGTTCCAGGAAGTGTTGAAGTGAAAACCCTCATCTCAGTGCCACCCTTGGTGCAGATGAAGTAGTGATAATAAGATTTTTATGATAGCCACTATAGTGCCATGTTGGAGGTCAGATAAGCACCATTTTCATTCAGAGCCAGCTACACATTGCTATAGTGTTTTAGTGAAGAAACCCTGACAATATGACTATCCATTCAGATGTAGCCATACAAAGATTTTCAGGATGTCTGTCAAGGCAGCCATTTTGGAGGTTAGATCAGCATCATTTGAATACAGGAACAATTATGTATTGCAAGAAAGAACCTTTTTTTTTTTTAAATGTTGGTATGGCCATCTATTGAGAAGAAGTAGCTGTCATGAGATATTTCAAATTTTGGGAGGTTACATTGGCATGATTTACATACAACATTAAGTTTGTTAGTGAAAACACCATGCCAACACATGTATGACCATCCCTTCAAGAACAGTAGCAATAACAAGATTTACATGATGGCCACCATTGATCAGCAGCACTTTTATTAGTACCAACAAGATATCATAAGTCTTTTAGTGAAAACCCCATGTCTTTTTGGCCATCTGTTCAGGAGATGCAGCTATAACAAAATATTCTGCCATACTGGAGGTCTGATTGGTACTATTTGCATTTAGGAGCAACTACATAACATCATAAGTCTTTTAGTTACAAAACCCATGTCACTACGACTATCAATTCAGGAGAAGCAGCAATAACAAGACTTTTGAGATGGCCACCATGGTCATGAAACTTCTGCTCTGATCAACACCATTTTCATTTCGGACCGTCTAGACATCATAAGAAGTCCTTTAGTAAAAACCCTATGTTGATATACAACCATCCATTCAGAAGATGTAGTGACAACAATGTTTTCAAGATGGTCCCCATGGCAGCCATAATGGATGTCAAATCAGCACCATTTTGATTTAGGACCAGCAAAACATCATAAGAAGTCTTTTCATGTAAACTCCATCTCAATATGACCATCTGTTCTGGAGGAATAGGGATAAAAATTTTAAGATTGCTACCTTGGTGGCCATGTTGAATGTCCAAGGGACACCATTTTCATTTAAAACAAACCGCCATGATTACAAGTCTTTCGGTAAAAACCCCATGTTGATATGACTATCCATTCGATAGGTGCATCAATAACACGATTTTAAAAAACAGTCACCATTAGGCCCATAATGGATGTCAGATTGGCACCATTTTCATTTAGAACCAACTAGACATGATAAGAAGTCTTTTATTGAAATCCCATGTGGATATGACCATCCATGCAGAAGGAATAGTGATAACAATATTTAATTATGGCTGCTGTGGTGGCTATAATGGGTGTCAGATCAGCTCCATTTTCATTTAGGACCAAGCAGATATCACAAGAAGTCTGTTAGTGAAAACTCCATTTCCTTAGAACATCCATTCAGGAGGATTTAAACAATAACAATATTTTTAAGATGGCTATGGTGGTGGTCATATTGGATGTTCAAGGAGCACTATTTTAATTTAGGAGCAACTAGACCCCTTGAGATGAATGTGTGTGTCAAGTTTAATGGCAATCCTCTCAGTAGTTTAAGAAGAGTAGCAATAACAAACTTGTGCTAACAGAAGAATTAAGGACAACTGGCCATCATATAAGCTCTCCTGGTCTATGACCAGTAGAGCTAAAAACTGCTTCTACTATAGGATAATATACAGTTTTGTCTATTTCTGAAACTCTAAGCAGCACATAATAAAAAATTTAGAAATATACAAACGTCTTTCATTCCAGCTCATAATAAATGGAATGGGATCTGTTCTGAGTATTCGTCATTATTTCTGATGAGCTACAACATATTTGTAATAATGTACTAAATATTATATCCTATATTATGAGGACTTTATACTTTTTACCTTTATACTTTTAGATACATATTTCATAACTTTAACATTTTTATCTTTTATCTTGTATTACTTGCATGTGTACACTTAACTGGAACGGTTTATTTTACAAATTATTTTGCATTTATTCATTTTTACACTTTTTAACTTTACTTTCAATTGGTACCATATAGCCATTATTGTTTTGATGTGCGATCAAATGTCCAAAATACATACATATATACATTTATACACAATGACACACACACATACATACATACATACCTCTATACTGGTACCAAATATTATCAGGACTTGAAGCAAGAATTGGTGTATACTCTAAATATACTAACAAGAGTCCCTCAAAGGGACTGATGCTCTACTCTCTGAAAAGAATTTCAGGGAATTAAAGATAAGACTATTTCTTCTTTATAACTGCTGAGTGTTGAAACTATCTCTGATATTCTTGAGCAACAATATTTTCAAATTAGCCACTGTGACAGCCATATTGGATGTAATATTGTCACCATTTTCATCTAGATCCAACTAGACATCATCAGAAGATGTTCTGTGAAAACTCCATGTCAATATGACCACCCATTCAAGGGAAGTTGCAATAACAAGATTTTCAAGATGGCTGTTGTGTCAGCCATATTTGGTATACGATTGGCACCATTCGCATTTAAAACCAACTAGATATGATCAGAACTTTTTGATGAAAACCCTAAGTCGTTATGACTATAAATTCTGGAGGAGCAGCAATAATACGAGTTTCAAGATCGCTGCCACAGTGGCCACATTGAATGTCAAATCAGCATCATTTTCATCAAGGACCAACTAGACACCATTAGAAGTCTTTGAATGCAAACCCCATGTCGATATGACTTTCCATTCAGAAGGAGTAGCCATCAGATTTTCAAGATGGTGGCCATATTTGAAGTCAGATCTGCACCATTTTCATTCAGGACCAACTAGATATCTTAATTAGATTCTGATGAAAATCCCATGTTGATACAACTTTCTGTTTAGGTGGAGTAGCAATAAAAAGATTTTCAAGATGGCTGCCATGGACCAACTAGACATCATAAGAAGTCTTTTAGTGAAAACCCCATGATAATATGACCCTCTATTCAGGAGCAGCAATAACAAGATTTTCAAAATGGCCACCACAATGTTGATACGACCATCCATTCAGGTGGAGTAGTGATAAAAGATTTTCAAGACTCCTGCTGTGGTGGTCGTATCAGATGTAAGATCAGTACCATTTTCATTTAGGACCAACCAGACATCACAAGAAGCCAGAAGGAGCAGCGATAACAAGATTTTCAAGACGGCCACCACAATGTTGAAATGACCTTCCATTGAAGTTGAGTAGCGAGAACAAGGCTTTCATAATGGCTGCTGTGGTGGCCATATTGGTTGTCCTAGCGAAACCATTTTCATTAGGACCATCCAGACATCACAAGAAATCTTTTTAGGAAAAGGCCATGTCAATACAAAATTTTCCATTCAGGAGGAGAAGCAATAACAAGATTCTGAAGATGGCTGCTATGGTGGCCATATCGGACATCAGATCGACACCATGTGCATTTAGGAACAACTAGACCATCATAAGAAGTCCTTTGGTGAAAATCCCATGTTGATATGGCTGTCCATTCAGGTGGAGTAGCGATAACAAGATTTTCAAGATGGCTGCTGTCGTGGCACCATTTTCATTTGGGATGAATGTGTATGTAAAGTGTTTGCAATCCTCCAAATAGTTTAGGAGGAGTAGTGATAACAAACTTGTGCTAACATATGGATGGATGACAGATCACAGACCATCCCATAAGCTCTTCTAGTCTCTGACCAGTAGAGCTTACAAAAAAATCCAAGTCCAAGCACCCAACTCACACATATACAGTATTGGGCTTTTCCTTAAGTCTCACAGCAAAGCAATCACACTTTACGTGTACATTAGTGAATGTAAATCAACATTACTTTCCTTGTTTTGTTTCAGTCTATAAGAAAATGCAAGCATACTGAAGCAAATTAATCTGCCACATATTAACCTCTTACCATCATCTATCGCCCATGAAAATCTGAATCAATATAACTTGCATTTGTCATTAAAAAAAAAGGAAAAACAAAACAGATATGATTGGAGAAATCTTCCTTGTACTTTTCCAGATAATGAAAGCAGTCTGCAGTGGGTGGGAGAGTAGAAGGTTGGTCCTAAATATTGCTAATAAGAACCAATGAATTGATCTCAGTTTCTGTGGTCCGGTACTGAAATTTATACAAGTAAATTTAATTCCAATACTGATAAATTCATATATGTACACATGAAATGAGAATCTGTTTTGTGCTAGGTTACTTTGATAAAAATACCTTATTATCTACTGAAACCAATTTATTTATATGCGACTAGTACATGACTGTGTGCAGGTTTTAGTATTTTCCACAATGGAAGTGTTAAAAAACAAATCTGAGTTGAATACTGACTTTAACAGTTTTTTCTTTCGATAAAGAGTGGAATATTCTATGATTTTATGATTTAGATTTGTTTCTCAATAAGTAAGTAATACAGTTTCAAACAAATGTTATTTGTTACATCAGTATCAGTGATCGAAAGAATAGTGAAATGAGGTTCTTCCAATTTTCTACAATTTTCTTCCAATTTTCTACAATTTGACCTTTACATTTAACAAGCTGATGATTTTTCTGATCATAAAACATTCCCCCACTTTCTGAAAGTGGTATTGTCTATCTCTCTTGTCTTATCAGTGTAGCATTAACACTGTGTCTGAAAACATCAGTACATAATAAAATTCTTTGAAAACAATATCCAAAAATTACAAGGCATGGATAAATTATTTTCACCCAAAAGAGATCAGTGAATTTGGTGTTTGTAAACAGGTCCAAAGACATACAGAAAATACAGTCATGGTTCCACTCTATGCTCTAAGCCCCACCCATACTCATTTGCAGAAGAAATTTCATTTGCATAATAAATGTTTTCTTAATTTAACAAAATTTCCCGAGGTTGCTTTAATTTCAAGTGAGCTGACATCAAAATTTGAGCAAGAATTAAGAAATATGCTTTGCCTTATCAAAACTCAAAGTTACCATACTATTTATTTTCTATATCTTTGTCAAGCTTGTCAGACCTTGTCAGTCTGTGTTCCCTCAAGCTGAATTTTGTTATATAATACATTGTGGAATCACTTGCTTTGGTCACAGCCAACAAGATAAGGTGATGCTAAGCACAGTTTATTTATATAATAATCGTACTTTATTTTCAAAAGGTACAATTCATTTAGCCAAATATTAGCTATTCTTCCATGAGTCCCTCAGGTGCAAACTTCTATACATGTACACAATATTTATAAAAGAAAAGAAAGAATGTAAAAATTTGTGTGTTAATGTGACAAAAATATTTCAAATAAAACTTGTGTGATCTACATATGTGTAGATCATTTTATCATGTTTGTAACTGATGAATGCAGACACGTTAGAACAAAGGAGAAACTGATGGAATATTTCATGAGAAATATTATATACTTAGGTAGTTGAAACATAATGGTGATATAATGGAGCTAGTACTTACTGAATTTACCGGTAAATTTAGGTTGTGAACATTTTGCCTCCTATGAATGTTGATCCCAATGACTTTAATCTCTAACCTTAGTATGTTGCTTGTTGTTCTGGATTCATTGGGTGTAATTGAGATTTTTGTCATCTTGCATCACCATCTGCATTTATTTTTTGAAGAGTTACGGGGAAATCTATATATAGTAAATCCATCCATGCATTCATCCATCCATCTAGTCTTCACTACATTGTTTATATGTGACTATATGTTGAGAAATACATTCAAATAACTAATTCCTAAAAGTGTACCTATTACAATTGGTACATAAAATCTACAGCCAAACTTCTGTCAAAGGGATATCTCTCACGCAATGACTCTTAAACATGAATCCTATATCTGAATGTATAGTGCATTTGGTACCTATTCAGATGCATACAAATTAAATTTTTAGCTAGATGGAGAAAATTTTCAATTACATGTTCAGTATGTTTAATATGAACTCCAAGGCTTGATTTAAAAAAAATTTGGTCCTTGAATCAAATTTTTGACAATTACACCTATATATATATTGTTAAATGTTAATGAATTTCCATCCTATATTCGGTGGAAGTAATACCCTTGACCTCTAACAGCTAATGTGCTGCATGTTGACCTGGCTGTATTCAGCACATACATGTACATCAAGTGCTGTGAATAGGTAGGTCAAAAGTATCAATTATTAAATTGAGAAAAGGGCAAAAACCCAGATGAATTTGTTTAAAAATCCATACATGTGAACCTCTCGGATGGGAGGGATTTCCTCCTGAGATGAGGGGTGCCTCCCATCTCTCCCGTCACTAACTGAAATCTCCCATGTATGCAAAATTATTATTGAAAATTTATGTTTTTTCCATTTTTTTCACACCTTGCCTCCAGTGTAGTATATTTATGGTAATACTGCCTGTGATCACGTGACTGTGAACTGGCTTAAGCAGGGCAAGACAATTTAGTTGCTAATTTCAAACAGCATAAAACAATTAGCATCCCTTTCATTCTGTCAGTAGGGTTGGTTGGCTTCAGTGTTTTAAGTTTGTCGACATGGATTATCTCTTTAACTACAACTCACATGTATATCCACTGCATAAATGTGGCTTGCCTTTGCAGTGACTGATAAATCTGCTTGTAAACAAAGCACTACCATCCACAGTGACTAATATATCTGCTAGCTGGTTATGCTCCCTATATCTCAGTGAAGGATAGATCCGCTCTGTATGCTCATGTTAGAATCAGTTTTATTGGTCAATAATTGAAAGTGAAAGGACATTCAACCAATCAAAACAGAGTTAACAAATGATTGTTCTTACTAAATCCGGAGATTTTGTTCAATTTTGTACCATGTGTTAGTTAATTCAAGCGTTTGTAGTTGACAGTGGAAACAATGGCTTTTCCTTATGCTAGCGATTCAGAATCCAAATTTTCAGGTGTTTCCGAGGACGAACTTGACAATGTTGAATTAAGAAGTGTTGATAGTGACACTGAACTATCTTCTTTGTCAAGTCTGTCCAAAATTGAATGATGAAGACAGATAAGTGTGGACAAGAGAGCTACATGCTCCAAAAGTCACAGTGTTTACTGAAAGTGTCGGCCCAACATTCATTTGAGATGAGGGGAAGAAAGAAATTGACAAACAGTGCAATGTCCATCTGTGTATAAAGCATAACTACTTCTATAAATATCATGAAAAACAACGTAAGACATAGTAGAACATAGTAACTAGTTAAACATTTTTTAGTAATTACATGTATATATTTGACCAATATCTTTGTATAAAAGACTGAGATACATTTGAGTGTTTAAAAATAGTGTTTTGTGTTCTATTCATGGATTTTATACCAATCTTGTGGATGTCAGCAGGATAAAAGAATCAAATAGACAAAAAGTAGTTATAGCTTTTATATATGCATGGTTTTAGTCTATAAATCAGTCTATCATGCAGAAAATAACTAAAACAATAAGCCCATATCCCCAAATCATCAGCTAAAAAGTTATCATTTGGCTGCAGCAGCATCAGGCTCTAGCAGTCAGCCCCCAAATCAGCTGCAGTAGTGACCTCGGCAGCTAGGCAGAGTAGTGTGGTACTACAGTAGCACTAGTAGTTAAAGAGTTATACTATGTGTGTTCAGAAGTAATTTTAAAAGGATGAAAGACATTAATTGATTATGGTTGGATTACTAAAGAGCACAATCAGCATAAAACAATGTCGGTTTGGCTTCAGTGTTTAAAGTCTGTTCAGATGTCTAAGTGTGCGTTATCTCTCAACGCTAAAATGCCAAAATCTAAGCAACGGAAATATCACACAAAATTCAATGATGGATGGTAATGGGAATTTCAGTGGGTGGTTGGAATCAAGTTCAAAGGACATGAATATTTTACCCTTTCCGTAAAGCTGATTTTAAAATCTGCTATGGTGGCAAGAATGACATTACACATCATACATAAACCCCATCTCATGAAAGCATATTAAACGCGATAACAAATACGCCATCATTGAAATCCATGTTTGCAGAATCTGGATCAAATGTGGATAAAGATATACATGCCGAGACACTTTGCCAACTTTATAGCCGAACATAATCTTCTGTTTATGGTAGCAGATCATTTTTCAGATCTAGTCAAAATGTTTCCCTGACACAGAAATGACACACAAGTTCTCGTACAAACAGACGAAAATGGGCACAAACTACTCACATAGGGACCCAAACTTTGGGTCCTCATCCAGATAGGAAAATCAAAAACATGTGCCACAATGAAAAATTCACCATTCTCATTGAAAATCTTTCCTCGTTTGAAGTAAAAACTCCCAACCAAATTTGGCAAATCTCCCAATTTGTCCTAAGCTGACTTCTCTGTTCTGTCACATGAAAGCAAATCAGATGCACAAATATCTCTTATTCCAACTCCAAATACACAGACTACGATTCTTTGGTAAATATCAGATATAAAGCTATAAAAATTGAATATCATTCAATAGTGGAGGGACACTGTGTACATTAAAATGTTTTGATAAGTATCACTACATTAACTGGGCCAATCATCTGTCATTGCATCCTACTGTAGTCCCTATAAGAATCATTGATATTTGCTAACCTGTGACGAATGTTACTTCCATTCAAAAGAAAGCAGCATCAAAGCCTAAACAGAAAATACAATGTTTACTGAATCCAGCCTTTTGGCTTTTGCATAGGATGACAAAACAAAGAGGTGTGATTCTGCCGGTTCCAGAAAGGTTATTTGCACTAAAAATTCAAGTCATTTTATTCACATGCAACTATTTTCAGAAAATGCAACATAATCTATGCTGATTTCTTTTGAATGTGTTGCACCCAAGTTATGTCTGACACAAAAAAGATAGTCATGGTGCATCTGTTCTTAAAACTAATGTAATGGATTTCATACAAAATGAAGAAAAATGAAGAAAATATATAATGAACTTAATTAGTGTAGTGATGTCTGGATACAACTTCACTTTGAAAATAGCTTTTCATACATTTTCGACATCTGCCTAATAGCCAAATATAAGAGCAGCTGGCCAAGAAATCTGGTTCAGTAGGATGCTTTCTGTTGAAATTTCTTCCAATGCTGTTGATTTCATATGTTATGAAAAACAATGTTTCAAGGCTTCTCTAGTTTTTGTATTTTCTTCCATATTTGATGGCACATCAGCATCATTTGTCCATAGTTGAAATATACCAGGATGCTTTGTGTCCAAGTTGGTCAAATTCTATTTGGCGGTATTTTGTGACAAAGTTGTGTAAATATTTTTCTATTTTTAGTAATGGTGGCCATATTTGATGGCAGATTGGCATCATTTTTATAAATCTGCAAGTCTTCAAGCTAGGGGACTTTCTGACAAATTTGGTCAAATTCTGGTAAGCATCATTTCTTAGAGAAAGTTATTAAATGCTTGTCTATATTTAGTAACAGCTGTCATACCTGACTGCAGCTTGGCATCAATTGTAAAAAATTTAGAAGCCCTTTATGTCAAGATGCTGTCTGTAAAATTTAGTCAAATTCTGTTGAGGGATTTTTGACAAGTCATTTAAATGATTTTCTATTTTTAGTAATGGTAGCCATATTTGACGGGTAAATCAGTATCATCTTTATAAATTTAAAAGCCTTTAAAACCAGAATGCTTTCTGTCAAATATGGTCAAATTCTGCTTAGCACTTTCTGAAAAGAAGTTGTTTAAAGTTTATTTCTATTTTTAGTAACAATGGACATATTTGATGGTAGATCAGTATCACTCATATAAATTTGAAAGTCAATCAACCCAGAATGCTTTCTTTCAAATTTAGTCAAATTCTGTTGAGTAGTTTATAAGAAAAAGTGTTTATAGGGTTTTTTAAAAATTTTTTTAGTAACACTGGCCATATATGATGTTGAATTGGTATCATTTGAACAAATATGAAAGATCTTCATACCTGGATGCTTCTGTCAACTTTGGTTGAATTCTCTTGCGTGGTTTAGTGAAGAAGTTGCTTAAAGGTTTTAGTTTTAGCTTTAGCAATGGTTGCCATATTGGATGATGCACTGGCATCCATTGAACAAATGTTAAAAAAGCCTTGATGCCAGAATTCTCACCATAAAATCCAGTGCAAATTGGTCAAGCAGCTTTTTCAGATGAAGCTATAAATAAAAATAGTGAACAGACAACAGACGATGCATGACAGACAAAGAACCATCACACCATAAGCTGACTTGGACTAGCAGCCATTCTGGTCTTCTGGCTAGGTTTATAACAAAGGGTAAAATTCCACCCTGCTTTGCCTTACTCAACAGACTACTGAGAATCTCATTTGCATATCAAAAGGAAACAGGTGATATCTGGCAGCACTCTAAAGTTTCCAATCCCTGTACTATATATTCCATCCCTGGTATAAGTGTACTACAGATGTGGGCATAAAGCAATTTTCGAAACTGTTTGGCTTAAAATTACATTTTTTGTGTCTCATTTGGTACCAAAATCACTATATAACAAAGTTTAAATGCTACTGTGTTACCTGTTTGATACAATGTAGCCTGTCATTGGTCTGCTGAACATGCCTCTCCATGTCAGTCAAGGTGACTGGAGCTTGGGGGTTGGGTCCCAACTCGGGACCCATGGCATCACAGTGGCCCAGGATCACGTTCGCATGCTCCACTTGGGGATCCAATGATTGGTAAAACTCACTAAATAAAAGATATGAGAGTCTTATTTAACTTTTCAATGATCAGAGAGAAGTACTTTAACAGTGTGTTTGAAACCCACAGACAGACATAACTTAACTCGGGTCAGGACCCATATTCTTGATAACTTTTAGGATACATCTTGAGCTGCAGCACAAAATCCCAATCTCTGGTATGGTATCTGGAGTAAATTTGTGCAGTGGAAAATTCAGCACACAAAGAGGAATGAAAATAAGGATAATTTTCAAAATTAATTATTCTAACTACAGTAAAATCTTTGCTACCTCGTATATCGATCACTTAAATACTCTGCATCACTGAAACTACTGACCCAGTCCTGGCTTAAAGCCTTCTCTTGTCTGTGACCCTCAAAAATTCAAGACAGGTCAAAAACTTGAACAAAAGGTTAGTGCCCAGAGCATTTCTATTTTTCAAAGTTCTACTGTATATGCCGAGTACAGTTAATTGAAGATAACAATTTGTTCACTTTGAGCTGTAGTTCAAGTTCATAAATTCTTGAGAATACAGAGTAACAGTTCTTGCAAAGTGCACTACTTGGCGTAAAAAAAATTCCACAACTTCTATAATCTAAAGTTCAAGCTCAGTGTTAAACTTAATGGACTTTCAAGCAACTAAAAATAGCTAAAAACTGAACATCCTGATAGGACTTTATGGTTAACTTAATGGACTTTCAAGCAACACAAAATAGCCAAACACTGAACAGCTTGATAGGACTTTATGGTAAACTTGATGGACTTTCAAGCAACTCAAAACAGCTAAAAACTGAACATCCTGATAGGACTTTATGGTCAACTTAATGGACTTTCAAGCAACTCAAAATAGCCAAAAACTTAATATCTTGATAGGACTTTAAGGTAAACTTAATGGACTTTCAAGCAACTCAAAACAGCCCAAAACAGAACATCTTGATAGGTCTTTATGGTAAACTTCAGTTCTGAAAGGTAAGTTCACAAGATCATAAATTCTGTGAGTGATCAAACATTCAAAGGTCACATTTCTAAATGACAACAGCAGAATTTGACAGAATATGCAATCAATCAATCAACCATTACAACATGCAAATTCTCCAAGGATTTGAAGCATATAGCTAAGGAAGTGTTGCTGGCGCAGTCCCAACCCTTTCATGTCCTAGGCTTTGTTGATGAGGAGGAAGAAATGTAAAACAAATATATAATTATGACATTCAATGTGCCCTTGATTTCTCACCCTATTTCGAAAATTGGCAGGAAATTGAGGGTGAAAGGAGATCGAGGCTTGCCAGTAGTATGAACATTTACATTGTGGTATACACATACATTACAGTATAAAGTTAGTTTACTGTTCTTTTATGTCAATATTGTTTGAGTTTCAATCAAAATGTGATACATAAATGCATATACAAGTAACTTAATGAACTCAAGTGTTCATAGAAATATGCATGCTGATACACACATTGACTCCAGAAGGTGTGTTTAGTCCTGAATAAAGTTAATATAAATGAAAGAATAATTTTTAATGATAGAACAGATTACAACCCACATATATTTCACTCTTTGTAATCCAGCTGCAGAATATATATATATATATAAAATATTTTTTCAAAATTATAATTTGCACAGAATTTGCAAATGCTTTGCACAAGTGAGTTGCAAACAGTTTGCAAATAACCCTGCTAGGCAGCAAATGGATTAGAAATTGTTACTTAGCGATGCAAAGGTTTTGCAAAAGCCATCTTCAGCTAAAAAAAAATTGCAAAGCTTTTGCAAGTAGGTGTGAAAATTAATTCCAGTTGCCAATTAGACTTTACTTAACTGGGTTATGTAGCAAAGGGATTGCAAAGAGTAAATATGGATGGACCCACTGTGTCTTTGCAAAATATCTGCTGTATGTATTTGCAGAATATATGCAGCAAATGCTCTCTTGTCTTAACACAACAACCTTTGCAAAGTATTTGCAAAATATTTGCAGAAAAGGTTCAACAAAGCATACTGCAATTAATTCACAAAAGAATGGAACATATTCTGCAAATACCCCATTGGTGTGGGTCAGACTGAAATCATCTTCGTTGACACATTTCATCAAGACCTCAGCATCAGCAGTGAACCTTGTCCTTTTAGTTTGCTTTAATTGTTATATTAAAAAGTTTATTGAGTCAATCAGGATTAATAATTTTTAGTGGTATTTACTGTTTCTGAAGCGAACAATTAGGAAGCTTCCTCTGTTCACACAAATCAGTAAGCAGATAGACCTAGTGTGATAAAAGGTCAAATACTTATAATTACCATTGTACAGTGTATTTAGACCTAGTGTGATAAAAGGTCAAATACTTATAATTACCATTGTACAGTGTATTTAGACCTAGTGTGATAAAAGGTCAAATACTTATAATTACCATTGTACAGTGTATTTAGACCTAGTGTGATAAAAGGTCAAATACTTATAATTACCATTGTACAGTGTATTTAGACCTAGTGTGATAAAAGGTCAAATACTTATAATTACCATTGTACAGTGTATTTAGACCTAGTGTGATAAAAGGTCAAATACTTATAATTACCATTGTACAGTGTATTTAGACCTAGTGTGATAAAAGGTCAAATACTTATAATTACCATTGTACAGTGTATTATTCTTGGTGGATGATGACGGTGGAGGGTAAATGCTGGAATTAAACAAAATGACCAGGACATGACATTTATTGACAAAAAGCAAGGTTGATGAGAAAGTGGGGGGCAAGAAATTGAGCAAGCACTGAACTTACTTTTAAGAAAAGAGTACTTAGAAACAGATTTTAAAAGTACTGGATACTTAAAATTCTCATTATCTCCCCAAGAATGTGAGTTTCTTGATTGGAAAAGATTTGCATGGAAGTGAGGAGATACCTTTATTTTGAAAAAATTGCAATACAATTTTGAAATTTCTAATGCTAGTTTATAATGAACATATCTCCTAGAAATATAATTACAGCCACATTTTTATGGAGTTGCAACCCGACCCATGTATGTTTATAGCAAAGACATCGAGTTATTAATAATTAAATATCCCCTTACTGAATATTTCTCTGATCACAAGAGGTATTTGATATGTACACATGCTACCTGTATGATAATCTATAGGCTGAATTTATAAGCCAGATTTCACTTTTATTGATCACTAGCTTTAAGCGTCCAAATGTTACTCTACCCTGAAGTAAATTGGTGGGTCAATCATTTATTGTAGAATATCTTATGCTTAGACAAGTTTTATTGAACAAAAAGCAGGCACTGAAGAAAAGACATGACAGATCTATTTCCTTTTCTAGGATCTTCCTTTGCTAACAAGAAATTTACTTGTATCTAAATTTCCTATAAATTGTTTTTATTTTTAAAAAATTATCAATAAATTTAAAATTTTCAACAAACAATACTCCTTATTAACATAATTAACACTATTTGACATAAAAAATGATGTGCATATCTCATACTTGCCAATGAGCCAGATTTCTCA
The DNA here is from genome assembly GCA_029931535.1 of Margaritifera margaritifera. Classification (NCBI taxonomy): domain Eukaryota; kingdom Metazoa; phylum Mollusca; class Bivalvia; order Unionida; family Margaritiferidae; genus Margaritifera; species Margaritifera margaritifera. The sequence continues at coordinate 5,162,114 of JAQPZY010001659.1, forward strand.
GGGACAGTCTAGATTTTATAACCCAAGTCTGGGTCATCTGGTTCGCATCAGCAATATCCAGAAAAATGGTTTATTTTTGTCCAGATTTTTTTTAGATTTTCTCAGATTTAAAAAGTATCCCATTAGACTTTCTACTTCATGAAACATTTTGAGATAATTATTTCACTATTGGGTACCATGGACATTAGTTGTTATGATATGTTTGATAGGTCACAGTTCACAGACCAACCAATCAATGAAAATGTAAAAGTTTACAATATGACAGTCAGTACAAAATTTCAATGGTTCAACCCTCATATCAACAACAGCAGACAAATTCTAAAAAAGTAAGAGAAAAGAAAAATGAACATCACCCTGGACCTATAAATATATTTTGTTTATTTTCCTTCCTTCAGTAGCAGAAGAGACCCCCCCCCCCCCCCAGGGACTTCATCCACTTACCTCTGATTCCATGTTAGGATTTCCCTTTCAAAATACTCATGACCAAGAGTGTGGGGTTCGAATCTTACCATTAGATCAGCCCGGGTCGGCTACCATTGCACGGCCCTGGGCAAGGCACTTTACTCCAATTGCCTCAGTACTGAATAACCGACTTGTGATGCCGACACTAAACCAAAGCAAACTATTCAAAAGTGTCGGCAAGTATACTATGTATTAAGGTGAACTATATCTATCTGACACTCAAGTATGCACAGTAGAACCTCATTTATCCATACTTCATTCCCTGATATCCGGACTATCAGCTTCTTATTCAGATAACATTTATATCCACCCTCACCCCTATGTAATACTGTACAAGTGTTCTGTAGAACCCAGTGTTTCACCTGTCTCCATGTGTTGCTGCATCTTTCCCCTGTATCTGACTTGCAAAGACTTTTACACTGTTGATGCTGTTGCCACTGTCACTGCTGCTAAAGTGATACCAATGTCTCATGACCCTTATATGTAAAACCATAAACCAAGCTCATTCATTCAACTCCCTTTTATCCCTTAGCTTTTTATGTACTCCAAGTAGTTTCAATAAAGCAGGTTTTAAGTAAGTGTTTCTGTACCTAAACAAATTTAATGAGGATGGTCACACCAGGTCAAATTCGGAAGAAAATTTTCCAATTGTAACTTTTAGACAATTGTGACCATCCTATCAAAGACAAGTAAGAATACTGGAAGCTAGTGTTGCCATTCATCTGGTTTTATACCGGACAGTCAAGTTTTCAGCTGGTCTGTCATCTTCTTAACATGATCATTTTTGCATGTGTGCAAAGGAGTGTCCAGTATGCTTGAATTACGTCAGAGGCCACCCTACTGGAAGACCTGATCAATTCAGTTTTTGGGAAATAGATCTCTATCACATGTACTAAATCTATTCTTATGTAAGGACTTACTCGTTAGGTAAGTTAATATACCAGAATAAAGTGTAATTAAAATAGCAACAAAACACTTCATTTTGGCCAATTATGTCCCTATTTCTTGGGAAATCTGTAAAAAAAAAATGCAACTTCCAGTACTGGAATCTCCTGAACTTTTTGAGCCATTTTTTTTCCCAATTTCCAGCCTTCCTTAATATGAGAAAAATTGATATCTCCTGTATTTTAAACAATGTAGTGCAGACTGGTATATCAGTACAAATTTGCAAGCATTAATACATTTTTTAAATTACTGATGATTAAAGACAGGTGGCTTCATTTGAAAAAGTTCTCAACAAAATCTTTCTTATATTTTCCTCCTCTCTGTCCTTTTTAAAGATGGGCCATTGGTCAGTTTTGGTCAGTTTCAGTCTTAGTAATAGAGATTTTTAAGCCCCTATTTTTGTATTTTACAATGTATACAATTTGTAATGATCTCACTTACTGGCGACAAATGTTAATAACTTCTATTTTGGACAAATTCTTGAGCCATTTTGTCCTAAATTTGGTATTATCTAAACTGATTGCTATTATTTTGCTACTGGTGATGTAATACAGGTATGCAAACCTACTTTACAATTTAACAATTATGGATATCTCCTCGAAGAATTAAACTCTGGGTGAGAGGAGTTCATCCTAAAGTCATTTTGTAAACTCACAAACTACTTGAGGACAAAATTAATGATCTTCACCTTTTGACTTTGCCCTGTAGTGCGAGTCTATACAGTTTATTTTAACATTTATCTCTTCAAATAGGTCCTATCTTTGCATGTGGTCTCTTCTGGACAAAGAAAAAGCTTCAGTCTTAGAGCTTCTTGTTGATAAAGATAAGCTTACATTTCACTGGTTTTCAAAAGTTAAGTAAATCTATTACTGTGCAAAATATCTCTCTCAAAAGGGTAGACTTGTTACCTAGAAACAAGAAATGACCTGGTACCAGTCCAGTATTGAACAAGTAATATCATTCAACTCTCAATGTTTTGAAATCAGATTGAGTAAACATTACAAGATTCAAATTTATTGTGTAACTTTCCTTTTGAATTAAAGAAGTAAAAACTAAATTCTGAATAATAGATGGGATGGAATGATTCAAGGTTCACACAAATAACATGTTAATATGGGATTAAATTTATCCAGTCAATTAAATTTGTCCATGTATATGTGTTTTGTTAAAAATTGTCTTTATTAAGCTGTTGGCATGTAGACATTGCAGTATCCACTATAATTACTCAGCTTGTATAAGTTACAGATAGATGTGTAAAGTATTTAGGCAACTTGTAATGTCAATCTTAATAAACAAACAAATCTCTCCAAAAACACAGACTTGTATAGCTTTTCTATTAGTTACCATAAATAACAGCCAACAAAGGCTACCAGCGTACAGAGATCAGCCAAATATATGGCTGAATATATAAAACAATAAAAATTATCAGTTAACAGCACATTATGTGTTGAGAGAAAAGCTGCTTCAAAACATTGTTGTAATCAATACAGGAGTATATTTATATGCAAGTATTTGTTCGAAAGTTAAGAAAAAAAAAAGTTTATGAATTGTAAACTGATCAAGGAAGTCAATATAGTTGTTTCATGACCATCATGATGATGATTTTATAATGTTGAAACAGATGATATTGGGGCATGTTCGAGTTTTTTATGACTAAATCAATACCCCATGACACTTTTCTTGATGTTTTGAAATGTACTATATCAGAATTTTGTGTATCAAACATCCAAATGTAGACCATGATCAATCACATAATGTGCTGGCAAATGAGGGTCTTGGCTATTCATTCTATTCATGACTTCAAGCAAACAGTTTAGACATTGATCTGTTGGTGTATTATACAATGACATATCTGGGTCTATGATGTTTGCAGTTGCTTGCCCATTATAAATGGGTAAATACACTATATATTTATAAGCCCCGATACAATTTCCTTTTTTTAACGTGATGGAGACAAAGTCAACCCTTTTGTGAGGCATAAAGCAAACACATTGAAACTGGACATGAAGAACATGTCCATCCAAAGGAAAGCTATTAATAAAGAACACCTTTAGAATTCACGAATAAAATACCTTTAAAATGTACCTAATAGTGTCCACGTGTCTGAATCCACAATTAAAATGTCTAGAAAATGTACCCAATGTAAAGGACACGTCTAATGTCGATAGAAGATAATATTGTGGCAATATGTTTCACTCTGGGAGCCGCAGTAGCTCAGTGGTTAAGGTGTTGGACTCATTACCAGAAGGGTGGGGGTTCAATTCCCACCATCGGATCAGCAACAATGACGTGACCCAGGGCAAGGGGCTTTACTCTACATGCTTTAGCATGATATAAAATTTAAAGTGTAGTTGAAAAAAAATGCACAAAAAAAACCCCAACCAATAAGCAACATGTCTCACTCCGATATACACCGAGTTCAAGAAAGACAAAATAGCTCACAAGTTTGGTCCATCATATACCATACTTATCCATGTACAAACTGCACATAATTGTGAACAATGTAGACCCAGATCTGCCATTGACTAATGCACCAAAATATCAGGGTCTACCCTGTTCACATCAATCTATAAGTTGAACAAACAGCACTGACCCCTGATCTTCCTGTACATTATATCACAGATCTGGATGTACACTGTTTGCAGCTGATTGTGTGTTATTTCAAATAATTTAGACCCATGCTAATCATTTATAATAAAGAGGTTTTTATTATAATCAGGTGTTCTAAGTCAAAATTGTCTTTTTGGTGGTCCATAGAAGGTGTTCATTAGAACAAAAATATTGTAATAAAAGAGTTCATTACAAACTACAACTGTATTCAGGACAGACTTTTCTTTAAGAGGGGGAGGGGGTCCATCAGTCAATAATTGCCCGAATAAGCAGTTTCCAATTTTAGAAATTTACTCCTGAAAAAAAAAAATACCCACTGGTCTATTTTGTTAAAAAAAATGATGGACCCAGGTCCTGTCCTATAAATAAAAAGAGTTCTCAGTGTAATCAGGTCAAAATAAAAATGGATGAGAGATCAATAATTATTTCCGATTTGTGATCTAGTTAACAATTACTGTATTCAGCAATGAAGACATTTAAAATCAAGAAAAGATGAAAGAAACAGAAACCACTTCCCTTAAAAAAAAAAAAAATGACTGAAGATGTTTTGTACATGAATAAATGGACTTCACATGGTGCAAAATAATCTCATACCAAAGGAGAAATGAGTTATCTCCCTTTCCAATAGCACATACTATCCTCTGGAATGATTGTACATCAGATATAGCAATACACATTTTCATTCTTGAATATATGCTGAAAAAAATCTTAGTATTGAATCACATCACCTGCTATGAATCCAATTCAGAGCCATCACTTTTTGCTGAAAGTTTTTTCTCACAGCACATAATGCTTGAGTCTATCAAGAGTTACATCCCTTGGCCAAGGCAGTAAGTCGTCTGCTCTGCAATAGATCACACTCCTAACTACCAGATCCATTAAGTGTAAATACCTGTAATCTGCTGCTGAGCAATTGTGTTACTGTATTGCAACTAACATGTGTGGCTTATCAGGTGAAGTGATCACCAATGTTTTGCAACTATATCTCTGAAAAGGCAGTCTACAATAGGTAGAGATGAATGGAAGAGCTCATTCATTTTCTGTAATGGGTTAAACCCCTGGTAAAGAATGCACAATAAAGTGTGCTACAGTTCGACCGTGGTAAAGAGATCTTCTAGCTTTCAATGACAATTATCTGGGCTTTGAAAGGTTTTATCTTCTCAGTGGATGATTGAAATCCTCCAAATTTATATCTCCACCCTGTTGTGTTTGGCCAAATCTAACACCCCTGTATTGGAGCATTGAGCAAGTCTTTATCTGCAAGTGCCCCTTGCTGGTTGTTATCTGACTCACAGGGGTGAGGATGAAGAGAGTGCCCCATTTACTACCCAGGGGTTATACGCAGGGGGCTCAAAAGAAAACAAGGATGATCACTGAATCAAAGTACCAAACACACTCGCTTACAAAATATTATAAAAAAAAAAAAAAAAAAAAAAAAAAAAAATTATTAAGTGGTGATTTTGAGAAGAGAGGGGGGGGGGGTGAGAGTTCAGAGGTGTTTCAACCCACTTTTAAAATCTGAATAGTATTTTTTTTCATTGAAAATCTGAGAAATTTGTCCATTTAAGCAGAGCAAGCCACCCCTTCTCAAAAATGAACCCCCTAAAAAAAAAAAAAAACATGTTGCATTTGCCCTTGATTGTACATTGTACAGGCACAGATCTAATATATCATAGATTTTACCATTTTTCTACTTGATTTTAAAATGAATGGCTTAAACCCTAATCTGACAATATCTTATGAAATTATGTTTTTCTACATTATGGCCTCTACCTACAGGTAAGGGTATACAACTGCATCAAACATTTTTTCTACAGACAAAGCAGATAAGCAGAAGTGAACAAGAGTACTTCAAATTGCACATGATACACCTATCTGGTGACCATTTCCCTACCAATGACCTTGACCTTTGAGCTTGGGATTTGACTACGGTATGAAAAGGTGTGACCTAGGTAAAGTTTCACCAAAATATCTGTGGGGGCTAACAAGTGATGCCCTGGATAAGGAAACTGACCAATGACTTTCATTATCCTTTGCTATGACCTTGACCTTAAGGTAGGAGCTAAGACTGTAAATATGCAAGACACTGTCAAATCAAACCTAAAGTTTCATTAAATGTCTTAACTGGTTCAAAACTTGTACCTGTAGATGGATCGAGGTCACTGATTTATGATTTCCTTTGTCGTGAGCTTAACCTTGAGCTAGGTAGCACAGCTACGGTATGTGACACACTGAATAGTCATGATATGTGACTGGTTAAAGTTTTATTAAAATATCTTCAGTGGTTCATACATTATACTCCAGACAAGGATACAAGTTAGAAAATTACATTTTCCCTTGCTATGACCTTGACCTTGAGGCAGGGGGCATGGCTATGGTTCACAACACACCATCTATACACGGTATTCAACTGGCTAAAGTTTGATTAAAATATCTTCAGTGGTTCCAACATTCCAACATTATATTCCCGACAAGGATACAAATCAGAGAATTGCATTTTCCCCTGCCATGACCTTGACCTTGAAGCAGGGGGGAACGGCTCTTGTTTGCAACACATTGGCTAGTCACAATATATGCTTGGGCAAATTTTATGAAAATTTCTCCAACCATTACATTTTATGGTCTGGACAAGCAAATATTAACAGATGAGCACATAAACAATGCCCTAACATAATACGTCCAACTTAAGACACGTGTATAAAACTTGATTCAGTAAAACTTACATACCCTTTGAATATCTTTCAAAAACTGCTTGCTATGTAAATAAAGCATCAAATTGAAAGTTTATTCTCTAATTGGTGTGCTAATGTTGTAGAGAAGCAATGATAGTGCTGATTCACTGATTTATTATTTCAGAGTGTAAGCTCTATAACAGGAATAACAGATTTATTTACTCTCAGGTCACTTTCCAGAGATATATGAGGAAAAACAAGGTAGTTATAGTTGTATAAAAGTATCAGTGATACATGTAATTTCATGCAGAGGTGACAACTGCCATGTCCCTAATCACTGATAAAACCCCCATGTAACTTCAGATCTCCTCCTATGCCTCTACAAGACAGACCTTTCATTCTGCTGAAATGAACATACACATTACACAAAAAATCCACACCATCAGTCTATATTATTTTTCTTCTGTCACTTGCAAGAACAAGTGATCACCCAGTTATGGTTGCCAATTTTCTCCAGATTCTCTAGTCTCCTTAGCCTCGGACTTCCACATCCAAGACCCTGTCTTGCAAATATTGGAGCCACATATATAGTATGTGATGCAAGTTTAAATTTTTTTTTGTTTTTGATTCAATTTAAACAAAGTTTATTTGTTTTTAAAAATGTTAACTTTTATTTATTAAATGGTTACTTTGAAAGACTGTCAAATCCTATCTTCTTGAAAGTGAAAAAAATTTGTAGACCTAACACTATGCTGTCACCTGTAACTTCACCTTTGAGCCTTTGGTAATGAACATGTTTATAAGTATGTTAGCTTGACCTCTCACTCTGTTTGTAAAGTCATGTTGGTATCTTTCATATCTCTTTATGAATCGATTTCACAATCAAATGAGAGCTGCAGTAGCTCAGTTGCAGTCTTGCACCTTGAGCGCAGGTCCTATGTCCCCAAAATCTTGACCCTGTGCACTCCTCTGGGCGCGCTTTTTCATCAGGAAAAAAATAATCGAATAACATGCCTACAACTTTTCTTAAGTGGATGTCCATCCCCATCTATGTTGGTGCTTGCAATGGCCAAAGTTGATAAAGGTGATAAAAACTCTAAGATAGCCATGAATATCCATTTTTAAAAAATGTATCTGGCAATGAAAACATTCAAGGTTGTGGTAGTCGGCTGAGTTGCAATGTAAATTCTTTGACGGCCACTAGTGTAACATATTATCAAGGTTAAAATCCCACCTACGGCAAGGAAGATGTAAGGGTGCAAATTTCTGTTGATATATTCGGTAGAGCACAGCAGAGAATATAGACCACATTTAGTTTGGCAGATAACAATTAATTAGATTTATGAGGAAAGGTACCGTTTGAAATCGCTAGACTGCGAGGGGTTTAATGTCCCTGTTGGGGGGCGAAATTGATTCTTAATTAAGCCTTCATTGTTAGCAGTCGAACACAAGGTTAAAATGTCAAAGTCGACAGTTTGCAGGACTAGATGTAAAAGCTAGTGGAAGTTGCATTATCTTTTGAAATTCTCCAGAATCAGTTATTTAAATATCGCACGACAATCAAGGGGGTACGCTATGCGCGTTTGTCGCGTATTTATAAAAGGCGGTAGATATATTTAATCTGATTGGCTACGCTAAATAATGTGTGTGTTTCCCATACAAAATTTCATGTTTTTAATATGCCCCATCGCAAAATTTAGTCAGTCTAAGTTTTTCTGCAAGAGAAAAAGATATCTTAACTCCGAGATTGAATTTAGAAGAAGTTCTCTCGTAAACACAATTATTCAAGGGACAGATGTCTGGAAAGTTGACGGACACAATTCTGGCGGTTGAAGCGAGCGAGTCTTGAAAGCACAATGTATTTGCATCAATCTCATGTAATTCGTTGATACCAATATAATGATTTGCTTGAATTTATTTGTTTATATTTGCATGAATTTATTCGTCTAAATTCATAGGTCAATTTTCTTGATATGAGTATAACTATTTGTTTGAGTTCATTTGTCTGAATTTGTACAATAATCTTCTTTATATGAGTTTGACAATTGCTTGAATTTATCGTCTTGATTGTTATAGGAATCAGGTATTCCAAGAATTCATGCACTACTTTATTTGATAAAAGTTGTCTTAAATGATTTCATGTACGATAAAGACTTGACTTAGTATTCACTGGAATTAATGTAGTTAAGCCATGAAGTGAATTTCATTGATTTATTTGTATAATTAAGACGTGAACTGAAACTGTTATGTCTCGTGTGTTGTTAGATTGAGTCAGTGATGAAATAGCCGTTAGAAAATACATTAATCTTCTGAAACTAGGTTTGTTTATGGTCTGTCCAATTTGACCTGACCAGATAGCCTTTGGTATCTCTTTGAATTCTGATAGGAATATATCTGATGTAATGAGAGTGAAGTAATGTTCTATTCCCAGGAGGAAAATCTGAAGGGATATTTAGGTTGCTTCTTGTTTTAATTTTAAGGGGAAAATAGCTCCACCTACATACCTATCCACCTACCTACCTACCCGCACAAAGTTTGACGGCCGGAAAGAGGCGAGATAAGAGAGAGAGTAAGAAGGATGGAAAAGAAGGGGAGAATATCAGTCTTGACCTGACAGCAACATTGGATTTGGAGGGACCAGCGATAACCAGGTTATGCAGTCAGTCAGGGCAATGACTTCGATTGTTCACTCGATTCTATGATGAACTAATTCTATCGTTTAAACAGATCGGCTATTTATGTAAGTATATTTGTGTTTGAAATTCGGTAAATGATTTATTTCAAAAAGAAGTGTATCTTCCTAATGTAATGTATTATCTCAGTTTGTTTTATGTAATTGATTAAATTGTTATATTTCATGTACGGGGGCTCGTGTTATTCTGTTCTATATATCTGCTCAGATCTCTATTTATTCCATCTACAAGTTTCATAATTTATTTTATTATTTACTTGATCAAGGCAATAACACCGCGGTTGATCATCCTCTAGATAAAGATAACCAACCAAACAAATCAGACACCTTGTAAGAAAGGAGTACGCCACAGAAGATTTAATTTATGTTTAGGCTGATTTAATGACAACAGAGACTAAATTTATGCAAATAAACAATTTGTCATTTAATTTATGATTTATTAATTTGAAAAGAAAATTAATTAAGAGAACATGGATATTTGTTATGATAAATGCTGGTAGTAATGAGTGAACACTAAGTTAAATGATGGCAAGATCTGGAATGAAAATTCCATGGTGCAGCTAATTTCAGGTTAATCTGATATTCAAACACATTTTCATGAGTTACTTAAACACATGATAAAACATTTAAAGCAATAATATAAGTGTCCAAGAAAAATATGATAGCATAGTGCTGATAGTCAAAGCAAATAAGATAACCATTTTTTTAGCACTACTAGTGCATTATGTACTACAATTTTCCTTTGTCCCTTTAAAATGTTGTGTGTCCTCCAAATCTGGAGGGTTGGGGATACAATGTCCCTTGTCCTTGGGATCCTAGGTGCAACACTGCAGTTGGCATAGGATTGGACTCATAATCCAAAGGTCACATGTTTGATACCCACCCAGGCCTTGGTGTCCTTGGGTAAGTCACTTAGCTCCCATTTCTTCAGCATGATATAGCCAATAAAATGCTGAAGGTGCCATTAACACCCAATCAAGCAACATCACAATAAAACAGTATGATAATCATGTCTTTGTTGGTTTTAAATGGCACTTTTAACGCCTTAATAGCTACATGCTGAAGAAATGGGAACCAAGTGCCTTTCCCGAAGACATACTGAGGCAGTCGACCCCAGCCGGCCTGGTTGGGTATCGAACCCACAACCCTTGGATTAAGAGTGATCAACCAAGTAAGCTACGACACCTCCATCATAATCATGAGATGCACTGGTACATGGGCAAGACCTAACACAATGTGCACTTTTATTGCACTACATTTATGCTTAGGAGTGCACACTATGATTTGTACCAAGAACAGTACAAAATCAGTGAAATTCTAGATTCCTATTACCATATTACTCATGTATAAGCCAATACCAACTGCAAACTGCATATACCCAGATCTGCCATTACATAATGCGCCAGGATATCTGGGTCTATGCAGTTTGAACAAACAATACAGACCCTGATCTCCCAGTGCATTAGGCACCGGCAGATCAGGGTCTATGTTGTTTGCATTTGGACCCGGATTATACGAGAGTACATACGGTAGTTCAAACCCAGTGCACAAAGGTGTAAGGAAGTTTAGCTCAGGTGCATTTGTAGATCCTTAAACTTCAACCAAAGCCAGAAACAAATCCAAATTCTGACAGTTTATTTGCATGATATGTATTGTAGATTTTGAAATAATTCTGTAAACATTTAAATGGCATCAGACACCTGTCACAGATCTTGCTGTCCCACGCCCCACCACATCCACTCTATCCATCCCTAGAGAGATGATATGTATTAATTATTATCTTCTCCCCTTCACAAGTATGATGAGATATAAGAATGTCACTGTCAATGTTATGATTCTATAAACTTTTTACAAGTCAGATATTTAGGGTGGGGGTATATCATTGTATTTGCTGCTGGTAAGAAACAGTGTTCTGTTGAACTGGTTTATTCTGACAGGTTAAACTTACATTTTAGTGGACCTGGTTTGCATTGGATTTAAAAAGACAAGGCTAGATTTAATCATAGTTCTTTCTGAAATATTTCAAGCCATGTCCATGCTCATTTGTATAAGAGGCCTAAGGGTCAGCAATCAATTGCCTGGATGACATCTGTGTAACAGCCAAATGCAAAGGCGAAAAGCCAAGAAATCTGTGTTGATATGATGCTTTCTGTCAATGTTTTTTCTTCAATTTCTATTGACTGGTTATGATGTCAGATTCTATAAAGGTTTCTCAGATTTTATTATCTTTAACCATATCTGATGGCAGATAAGAATCATTTGTATAAAACTGTAAGGCTTTCAAACCAGGATGCTGTCTGTCAAATTTAGTAAAGTTCTGTCAAGCCATTTTTGACAAGTCATTTAAATATTTTTCTATTTTTAGTAACAATGGCCATTCTGGATGGTGGATCGACCTCAACAGTTAAAAATGTTTCATACAGTGTTGCTTTCTATCAAATTGGGTCAAATTCTCTGGAGTGGTTTTTGCAATTAAGTTGTTCAAAGTGTTTTCTACTTTTAGTAACAGTGGCCATATTGGATAGTGGATTGGCTTCATTTGTGTCAAATTGAATAACTTTCATGCAAGGATGCTTTATATCAATGATGATACTGTTGAAGCATATACTTTTATATTTTCAGATTTACATACATGTATTTAGATATTTTCAGATATTTATGAGAAGGCAATATCACAACAATCCAACAAAAGCGCAAACTAAAAACTATTCAGTTCCCTGATGGAAGCCACTTTCAAATTCAAAAGGGAACATGCATTTTTTGGACAAACAGTATAACTGTGATGCTGTGTTCATATAGCCATTGATCATAATTCTATGTACAGTATGTGTGTGGTAAGAAAACAAAAACTTGTACATCTTCAATTTTTGCCTGTTGTGAATCAAATGTATATACAAATTTGGAATGAGAAACTAGTTCAGAAAACAAGAAAACTATCAGGCATTTTAGACCAAATTAAGCAATTTTCTAACCAAGTGCTTGAATGCTTTAATCAACAAACACACACACACACACACACACACACATATATATAAACTGTCTCATTGGTACAAAGTATGTACATATTGGTAATTTTCATATCTACAAGTTTTGCAGTTTGAATTTTCCCCTTAATGTACAACTATTTCTTTCTCTTCTTCAAAATGTGTACATTTTCAGCTGTTCCAAGCAGTAAGTCGATCACTGTCATTGCAACTTACTGCTGCAGCAAATACACTGCTCCTATGACATTTGCCCAATTAATGTCTAGCTCAAATGGTCACAGACCAGAAGAGCTTATGTGATGGTCTTTTGTCCCGCATCTGTTGGGACAAGTTTGTTATTTCTATTTCTCCTGAACAAATAGGAACATTGTCACCCAACTTTATAGACACATTAATCCCAAGGTCTAATTGGTCCTAAATGAAAATGGTACCCCTCAGACATCCAATATGGCCACCACTGCAGCCATTTTGAAAATCTTTTTATTGCTACTACTCCTGAATGGATGGACATATCAACATGGGGTCTTCACTAAAAGATTTCTTTTGATGCCTAGTTGGTCCAAATTGAAAATGATGCTGATCTGACATCCAATATGGCTGCCATGGTGCCCGTTTTTAAAATCTTGTTATTGCTTCTTCTTCTTCTGAGCAGATGGTCATATTGACATGGGGTTTCGACTAAAAGACTGATGATGCCTGGTTGGTCCTAAATGAAATGGTGCTGATTTCACATCCAATATGGCTACCATGGTGGCCATCTTGAAAATCTTTTTATCACTAATCCTGAATGGATGGTCACATCAACATGAGGTTTTCATGAAAGAATTTCTTTAAGTCTAGTCCTAAATGAAAATGGTGCCAATCTCACAGCTAATATGACAGCCAGATGGTTTGAACACTTGGCAGTTAAAAAGAAGAAACTGTCTTATCCTGATTCTTGGCCAGATGAAATAAATGTCAATTGTACAGTTATTTATACATCATCACTTGTACATGTATGTTTCTTATAAATTTACTATACTGTATCAGTGAGATGCATGACAATGTCCGTTTCATTCACATATATTTTTCTTTGCAATATGACAATAAACCTTTTATACCCTATTTTGTTGCAACTGATTCATACAAATAATATATCATCATATATATAAATATTTGCATATAGCGGCACCAACATTAATAGCAAAATGTAGGAACTAAGTGCTCCAACCTCTTCTGTCCCCTTCACAATTTCAATACAGTACTCCCCCTCTTGAATGGCCCTCCTGACCAGCGGCCACCTGCTTTATATGTCCAAAATCTCTTGGCACCGACGAGTTTATGTTCAAAACAACCCCTTGAGGACAGCCATCCCTCTAACATTGCTAACAGATGGCATATTAGTGCAAAAACTGTCAAATTTACCATTCAAAAGTGGTCACATAATGGGGTTACAGAGAGATCTCATGAATATATTTTGATTGATAAATGTAACACATTGACATTTGTTCCAATATACCAATTAAGTACCTAACTTTAATCCATACAAAGAGTTAAGTAATCCAATTATCCTTATTGCTTGGTGTTCCTTAGAAGTCAGATATTGTCACTTTGATAATTACTGGCTATTATTACAACAGATAATTATCAAGAGGACAGAAGCCAACCATTGAGATGCACAGCATTGTTCATTTCAAGCCAGTGTGACATCCAGTCACCATAAAGAAAAAATGGTATGTTAGCCTTAGTTGCTTCTCTCTTGTAGATTACGAAATGTAATTCAAATGGTACCAGACTAAACCTAGTCAATCATATGACAAGTTCACTTCATTCATAAACACAGCATTTCATGTAATAACTACAAAGTGCCAATTAACAAATAAGTTGTTGCTAAAAATGCAAAATGTCATCAAAGTTTTTCTCAGTTCAGAAGGAAAAGTGGAAGCAATTCGATGAAATGAAAAGAGAGCCCTTTGATCACTGCTGAGAAATTTGATGTTTGAAAGATTCAACTCAACATTGTCAGTTGTATATTCTACAGTGGTGGGAAAATGAAATGGACAGACAAGAAAATATTAAATACTTATAAATTAGTTACACCTTTCATACTCTATATGTAACTTTACTCACATCTGTGTGATCCCCCTCTAGAAAGGCCACCCCTCTTATAAGGTCACTTTCCTGCTGCAATATCAGGCCCACTTGGGCATCTTGTTTATGGATCACTGTGAAACTTGTTACATATTATGGTCATCATCTGAAGATGCACATATTGACAAATCACTGGGCTCCCACAATTTTTGTAGAAGTTATTTCCCATTCTGCTTACAGCTGGATTCAATTTATGATAGAATATTGTGAATGCAACTACTCTTGCAGTCTTCTGTGAATTGCTGTGAAACTTAATAGATTTAAGGGTCACCATCATTAGATATCAATGTTGATTATTCATCATACTTGCACTATATTTGGAAGTTATGCACCTTTTTTGAAAATAGACTCGTCTTCATCTTCAGGGTGAGTGTGTGTGGGACATGGGAGAGATCTGGGTATATTTGTGTGAGCAAATTCCTCTTGTTTGATATTTGTTTATTTTTTGTTATTTCTTTATTTAACTATTTTCTGTCTGTTTTCTATTGGATTATTTTTCTTTTTTGTATTTTGTGTATTTAGCCATTAGAATGATGTTATGATTTACTGATTGACTGATTGGTTTGGGTAGTCATAACAACTTGTCCACACACAATATTCTGTATGGGACAAGTCAAACAAACTACACCAGTGTCTATTACAACCATGCTAAGGGAAGAGTGGAGAAGATAGATGCCTCGAACCTGCCTTAGGGCAGAAAACCAATGATGAAAATTGGCCCACAGTATCTACTGATCAGCCCTGCTACCTTGCAGCCCTCAAATTATGTGCCTGCTTAACAGTATTGATAGGGTTCTTAGTCTGTCTGCTGAGCCACTAATTTCTGCCAAAGTCCCTCTCAACAAGCACTTGCTAAAATGCTTCTGACAATGGAGGCCCGACTATCAGCTTTCTTACTCATTAGCAAGAGACAAATATGTTGTAGATATCTGTTTGGTGAAAAAAAAAAAAAAAAAACATTTGAGGAGATACCATCTATACTTGCTTATAAGTAAACACCAACTGCAAACAACATACCGGTATACCCTGATCTGCCATCGCCTAATGTGCCAGCAGATCAGGGTCTATGTAGTTTTTTCTAATGAAAATGTTTCAAGGTCCTTGAAAGTGTTGGAAAATATTTTAAGATTGAGAAAATTTCAGAAAAGTTTTAGGTTATTATTTATGTTCTCAAAGGCATACCATCTATACTCGTGTGTAAGCCCATACCAACTGCAAACTGCATAGGCCCAGATCTGCCATCGCATAATGTGCCAGCAGATCTGGGTTTATGCAGTTTGTAAGGACAAATCAATAGAGCAAAACAACATAGACCCTGATCTGCCGGCGCATTATGCAATGTCAGATCAGGGTCTATGTTGTTTGCATTTGGACCAGATTTATATGTTAGTATATATGGTAACTTTAGGATTCCAGTATCATTCATAGCTCTTCCTGCTACTGTTACATTTTTCTAAAACTGATACATACACAAAACTACGTATCTGGTATATGTTTTGTTCCGAGTCATCAGAAAGAATGAGCTTGATATAATGTAGTACTACTTTGTGCCCATCAGTCCGAGATGTATTCATACGCCATATCAATCATGTTTTTCCTCTGACTTGGAATAAAACATGAATGCAGTTTTGTACTATAACATATCTCATCGTTTATGTTTTCCAAATATTTTTAGTTTTACAGTGTGAATGAACTTCAAAATGAATTGGAATTTAGCTAAAACAAAAAGCTAGCTAAAAGAAAGTTATGACCCATTCAAACCGAAAAACTCAGGCCATGGCCAATATCCCAGTTTTTATTTGCTGTCAAGGTTTTCAATTTAATTTCCCATTTTTTAAATGTTTCAACATGGATGGAAAGAGCATGTAGTATAGACCTTATTTATACTTCCATCCTTTTTTTGTCTTCGTAGAACCACCCCTTTCTAATATTGGTCACTTTAGTGACTTCAAGAATGAAGTTTATTCTTGTCCCCTGAACACAATTTTAGTTTCAGTGATATTGAAATGTATTCTAGATATTTTTAAAACAACCATGTGAAACAAACCATTAATTAATTTAGATTAAAACAGACAATTCATGTTGACTGCACACCAAAATTCTCACAACTCATGTAAAATGCTCTCAGTTCAATACACCTTATATCTGGATATTTTTGCAGCGTTAAATTTGTGTAAATTTACAATTGTAAAAAATTCTGCCTCTTTAATTTTCTAGACTTCTGTAGCTTTTGATGGCATGAACTTTTGAACTCCCTAAATTATCAAGGTTAAATTTGTGATATTTTTGCTTACTCAACCCCAAAATTATAGAAAATAAAATCATGTGGACATTTCCCCATATTCAGCAGATGTTGGCATCATTCTTTTCTTCAGGAAAACATATCTTAGATGGGCAGCTACTAAACCTAGCATAATAGCAAACTATGGGATTGACCCAAGGGACCACAGACATGTAAAGCTACTTACTTTGCTATCCAGGTCCAATTTTCTTGAAACTTTCTGAACATGAAACTCAAGCTTAAGATCAAAGACAAAGTAATATCGAGGACTTTCTGGATTTTTTTCAGTCTCTCACCTAAAACGCTAAATTTCACTACCTAGATATGTATACTCTGCAATGGATATTTTTAAGCTTGAGTCGGAGTTACACGCTCCAAAAAGTTGTGAGAATATTTTTACTAAGTCTTTTACTGTCTCTTCATTAAAAACTTCCCAATAAGCCTACTCCAACCTTTTACAAATGTTATTAAGTGATTCCTAGGTTTGTCATTGGAAAAACAGTTATTATTTGGGAGAGTATACATTTTCTGAATTTAAAAAAAATGTTGATAGAGAACATATACACAAATAATATAGTAAATTAATATAAATGCAAACACTGAAATTCAGTGTGTACAATTTTGTACAGAACATAATTTTTTATGAGATTCAACTTCCAACATTCCTCTAAATCAACCCAATGTCTGGTATCAAATATTGTCAGAACCTTCACATTCATTTTTCATAGGAAAAAAATTATATTTTATTAGTTTAAGTAATATTTTTTTAGAGACTATCCTGTCATGAAAAACAATTTTTACCATTTGCATGCCTATTAGAGAAATAATAATAAAAGGAAATATTATCTTTTGACTTTTTTTATGTGAGAAAAAAATTAACTCTTATTTCCTGTCTGCAGTCATGATAATTGATTCACTCCTGAATTAGAAAATTGACTGACAAGCAACAAAAAAAAAAGCATTTATTACTTTACAATCTATGTGCTTTTGAAAACAGTTCTGTTGAGTAATTTTCTATTTTAAAGTTTACCAATATATTTTAATGGCACGCCTTTGTCCCATAACATTCAGGTAGATGGGGTGTGAAATTGAGTGTATTGACAAGTTGTTGAGAGAGGAAGTTAAGTGCCTATTGAATAAAATCTTTTACTCAAAATTTTGCCTCCACACTTTAAAAATGTTGAAATATGTAATCAATCTTATGCTTGTATAAGAAAAGAATGACCTTTAAAACCAGTTTCATTCCTCAATTATATCTGTATTTTGTAGATGCTACAATAATGATTATACATCTTCCTCTTTCTCCACAAAGACAATAAGACCCAAGTTACCCAGAAAGAAGCTACTAACTCTAAAACTACTTGCAGGAATTTGATGAAATGTGCAACACTTAATGTTTAGGGAGTGAGGATTGCTTTTTTTTTTTCTCATCGAAGTGAATCTCACTATATTGGGGGACTGGTGGGTTGAGGGGGGAGGAGGTGAAAGGTCGCCCACTAATTTCTACATATATTAAAAGAGTAGTTAAGATCAAAACTTTGGCTTTGTATTTTAAGGATTTTACCGTTTACTACCTTTATCTTTGTTTTGGATGCCATTTTTAGGCTACCTAAACTTACTTGACACTATACAGCCAGGATTGTGCTGATGTGCCATTCAGTGCTATACATACATACAAACATACATACAGTATTATCTATTATTTTTCATACCTTTTTTGTTCTTCAGGAGTACATATAATGGAGAAAAAAATGTATCATAAAGTAAAATATGACTTGAGATCACTACTATGAAAGACCATCCTGTCTTGAGGGACCAGATTCTCAATCTACAAATTAATCAGTTATATAGTGAAATGACCCACAATGAGAGACCACCTGTCTTGAGAGGCCATGGCTCAATGATGCAAAGGGTGGTCTCTAAATACAGGTTGTACAATAGTTTTATGTACCTCAAATATTAAAAATTTTAATGTGAAAAATGTTATTTGTATCTATGAGGTTCGATAACGAGGGCACTTATTTAGTTAGATAAAAAGAGAAGTATATACCGAAACAATATACCAAATCCGAAAAGGGTGGGACAAAATGTTATTGAAATAAAAAGAAAGTAAAACAACTTTCAATATTAGTTTAATTCATGGGCATGGATGGACATATGGACAGACATGCACACTGACACCAAAGAAATTACTATGTCAAGCTTCTGCCAAGGCATGCTTGAGACAAATTAATTAAGAGGGTATGACAATACAGTACATGATATTTGGATAAACAGATAATGTGGATGAATGAGGTTAAAGTAAGTCCAACTGGACTTACATTAGTTATTCAATGTGATAGGAAAATAGGCAACTATGTGAATCATATGAGATATTTTTTTAGCTGTAAGCACTGCTACCATATGTACTTGCGTATAATCCAAGTCCAAATGCAAACAACACAGACCCTGATCTGCCGCTGCATAATGTGCTGGCAGATCAGGGTCTATGTTGTTTGTTCTACTGATTAGTCCTTACAAACTGCATAGACCCAGATCTGCCGGAGCATTATGCGATGGCAGATCTGGGTCTATGCAGTTTGCAGTTGGTATTAGGTTATATGCGAGTATATATGGTAATATAGGTAATTAATCTGCTAAAATGTATGAACAATACATTGTTTATTCTGCTCAGGTCACAAATGTGAGAAATGAGGAGTACAAAGTAAATCAAAGCAGATAAACATGCATGTAACATGGATATCATATTTTTACAGGGGACTAATGATGTAGTTACAATCATAGTATGTTAAATAAGGTGTTCTAGACAATAAAGTTAGATGGTTGTTAGAGCATTATTCATCTGGTAATAAAAACCTTTAAACAGCATGCCAATTTTTTTTTATAGTTCGCATATTACTCGGGGCATTCATGTTTTAGATTTGAACTGTTATATAAAAGAAGATATATACGCATATCAAAACATATGATATTATGTACCACTGTTATATAAAACAAGATATAAGTATATCAAGACATATTATATTACATACATGGTGATTACAAAGATTTCATTTAACATACCATTTTTAAATTGTTGAATCATACAAGTGTCATTTAGCCTATACAAAAATATACATTCCATATTAACAATTTTAAAACCTCAATACCTTTTGAATTAAACAAATCATTAAAAAGTAAAATATTTTGCCTTCTATGATATTTATTTTTTAGGTAGAGTTTTTTCAGTTTTGAAATAAGGACAATTGAATATGTAATGAAATTCATCACCTAAATCATTTTCGTTGCATAATTTACATAATCTTTCGTTCCTTGGAATATCTGACCATCTGCCATTTTCAATTGGTAAACGGTGGTTTGAGGTTCTAAATAATGCTCAATTTTTTGGGCAAAGAAATTAAATAATCTTCCAACTGGAGGTTTGTTTTAAAGAGTCCATATGTGTTTCCCTTACTAGATAAATTTTTGTTTGCATTCCATTGCTGAAGATATATGTCCGTTAGTCTGTTCTTCATCCTGTTTATGAGCCATTGTTTATCAGGAAAATATTGCGAATACCAAACATATCAGAATCCACATTCTTTGCAAATACATTTAACGTAATCAAACCATGGATAGGTATTATTATGTGCTCTGATTACGTTCAATATAATATTATGTGACTTTCGCATATTTATCCTGTTTTCCCTCAATTAGTGTACACCAATATTTGATGGCATTCAATTTTTTACTCTTAAGTGCAAGTGGTTGTCTTCCAGTTTCTCCATATACCATGTATAACGGGGTAAACTTTTTACATTTTAAAACCGATCTTAGAAAATCTGTATGAATTTTCTCAATGATTTAGCAATTTTCAAACCCCCAAATTTACCACCCATATAGCAGAACAGGTACTACAATACAATCAAATAATTTTAGCTAGCAATCTATAGGTAGGTCAAGATTCCATATGTGCTTTTTTAACAAGAAATAATGCTTTCTTGGCTTTTGATATTGTTTGCTTTATAGCTTTAAGAAATTTTCCTGTCTTACTAAGAACAAGTCCAAGATAAATGTATTCGTTAACCTCTTCTCTTATCATACCTTTATATGTAAAGTTAAACTTTTCTTATAATCTTTACCAAAAATAAGAACTTTTGTTTTGTTCATATTCACTTTTAATTTCCAATCATCACAATAATTACTAAAATTATTGATCAAAGATTGGAGAGCTTTGGGGTTCTCTGTGAAGAGAACTGTATCGTCTGCATAAAGAAGTAAAAGTACTTTGAAACATTGAGTGATTTCATCATCTGCAATTTTTAGTTTGATGCCATTGCAGTGTTTCGATTCAAGGTATTTTTCAAGGTCATTTAGATAGATAGCAAGCAATAATGGTGATAGATTTTCACCCAGGCAAACTCATTTCATGCAAACTAGAAACATTCCCATTAGCACTGATACTTGATTTAGTGTCTTTATACATATTATGTATTACATTAAAGAGTTTCCCTGAAGCCATGTGTAAAGGCTCTTTGCAAAAGCCTGACATTGCATTTTACTGGTTAAAACAATGATCGCATTTAATAGTTTCCCAACCAGATGAGAGACTTGACACTCAAGGAAGTGGTAACAAATTAACAGATCATACATAGAAGAAATATGCACCTGAACGATAGATATATCACTTATTCAGTGTTCTGCTTTAAATTACTTATCGCATGCTCAATGCTGTGATAATCTTGTAATGAGATGACAGATCAAAGGCAGATGAACAATCCTTTGCTAACATGACAGATCACACTGCAACATTGGGAGATGACAGAGCTATGTGTTATAAATTGAGAGTTGTTAAAGAGTTACTGAGAGAGGAAATAAATATGTCTTTCATGGTGGTACCACAGAAAGTCAGCCTTCAGCTGTTTCCACAAAACCAGACTTGCTAAGTGAACATGAAAGTACAGGTTTGTTTTAACAAGCATGCTAGCTTTGCTTGGCATGCCCCAATCTGCATTACTGACCAGATTGGAATACCATTCATATCCAATGTCTGTATATATTCCTGTAAGAGTATAAAGTGGTCTAATTAAGAATCAAACAAGTACTACTATCACATGATGTGAATGCAATTAAAAGTCTTCATTGCTTTCTTAATTGATTAAATCGCCCTGCAGATGGAAAACAAAGCATATGAACAGACTTGAGGCTCCAATGTTTTTTCTCTTCTGAAACTAGAAACAAAAATTGTAGTCTTTCAACATCAGTAACAAAGTGACAAGTGTTAACCCCCATCAGTGCCATGATTTATAACCCCATATCTGACTTGCAAACCTTTTCAACAAAACTTTAACACAAAGCTTCAAGGTTAACACCTCTGCTGTAGGAAAAGTGGTACATTGGACACAAAATGCTTATGCAAGTGAGACAAAAATATGTCTATGAAACATAGGACACAAAATGCTTATGCAGTTGAGACAAAAATATGTCTCTGATACATAGGACACAAAATGCTTATGCAGTTGAGACAAAAATATGTCTCTGATACATAGGACACAAAATGCTTATGCAAGTGAGACAAAAATTATTTAGAGCAAACAATATCACTAGCAAGATTAATCTTACATTTGGTAATTTTACCTTTGAGTAAATTTTGAGTAAAGTTACTGAAAAATAACTCATGTGCTCAAGACATTTTGGAGTATGGCATCTGTAGTCAATATAATAGTTCCCAACTTGCTCATTAGTGGTGTCTATCACCAGTGATGTTATATTATAATACATACACTAAGCTACATACATATTTTGTTCCAAGTCAATGGAAAGAACCAGTTTGATATGGCATAGCAATATGTTGAGGTTGTCATGTAATCATAAGCCGTATCAAACAAGATCTTTCCCTTAACTCAGATTTGGTTGGTTTGGTGCTTTATGGCACAGCAACACAGTTAGGTTATTTAGTGCCAAGGCAATTGGAGTAAAGTGCTTTGCCCAATCATACACTATGGTAGCTGACAGCGGCTGATCCAATGGTAGGATTCAAACCCATACCCTTTTTGTCGCAAGTCTAGCACACTAACCACTGTGCTACTGCAGCTCCTCTCAGGACAAAACACGAATGTTGTTTTGTATTTATTGCATATCACCTCTATGAATTGCTTTCTAAATATTTTTAGCTTTACAGTGTGAATGAAATTCAAAATGAATTGGGATTTATAAATGTTTGATTCAGTACATCTAAGAATTTAAATGTAGAGACATCAGAGAAAACACCTAAATAGTTCAATCTGGGTGTGTGAATACGGAAATACAGACTGAACATCTGTACTGAATGCCTGATCAGCCATGTAAGGTTAAATGGGTATGTAATACATAACATGCGAGTTCCGATATGATATGTATCCCAATACATATCTAGAGCTTAGTTTTCATGTAAACCTGCATGTATGATGCATTTCATGTTGTCATGACAATCCAGTATAACTTTAGAATTTCTTACTTTTCAAATAACTTAATAAATGCAAAAGTGTATTTCATTATCAAAACTAGCTGCAGTATTACAAAATTTAAAAGAAAATTAATACAATATAATAAAAAAGCAAGACCAGTCAATAAATAATACAATTTTACCCAATTCCAAGTTTCAATGAATTATAAAATTACATAATTACTGTATATACTTGCTTATAAGTTGGATCCAAGAACCGTATTTGCCGGCCTATAAGTCGATGCGGAGTATAAATCAAATTCGCTAATTTCGTCAATTTTCAATCCTTCATCCATATATAAGTCGATGCGGAGTATAAGACGAAGCCCAAAATGATAATTATTTTTTTACACTATACTTTTCGTACTTTGAAATTTTTTAATTTTTTCTTTTTATTTCACGTACGAAAAATTACATTAACATACAGTAAAGCTATTTCAATGACATAATCCATATATAAGTCGATTCGGAGTATAAGACGAAGCCCAGACTTCCAGGTCAAAAAGTATTGACTTATAGGCCGGCAAATACGGTACAAACTGAACAGACCAAAATTATTAATTGCATAATGTCCTGGCAGATCTTGTCTATGCAATTTGTAAGAACTAATCAGTAGAACAAACAACACAGACCTTGATCTGCTGGTGCATTATGCAATGGCAGATCAGGGTCTATGTTGTTTTCAGTTGGACTAGATATATAAGCGAGTATTTACGGTATAATAAGTTTGCAGGTTGTTTAGAGTGAATTGTGATACTGGGGTGATGAGCTGATGAATAGATTATAAGAGAAGTTAATCGGGGTTTTTTAAAAAAATTTTTTGCTCTTCACATGTGTGCCAGTCTTACAATAGGGTCTGGAAGTAGGTGCATGGTGGAAGCTGGCTGTGTTAAACACATAATGAAATTCATTTATACATGTCAATTAATTAGTTCATTTATACATGTCAATTAATTAGTGGTAACCTCACTGTGTGCATCCCTGTATATATCTTTTCATCAATAAAACATACATGTGGCTCCTCTGGAAAAGCCTTCATGGATACTGTTTTCTTCCTTTCTGGTAAATTTATCCAAAATACATATGTAAAATAAACAAGGAAATTCTTATTAAGCTTGCAAGAGATTTCCATTTAGCTCACCTTCCTTGACCAAATTTTAAGCCTTAAATCCTGCACACTATAATTTCATATGATCAATCTATCAACAGTGCCCGTCTTTCATTGTGAAACACCCGTGTCCATTAACATACATATACTTACCAGTCCATACACCAACCTACCAATCTATCTGTTACATGTGTGTCTATATGCAAATCTGTCCATCTTCTGATTGACCAACCCTGTCTGTTTAACTCCAAATCAATCCTTCCATTACCAAATTTATAAATGGATATGTAGCTAGCTAGTGAACTATCCAATCTGATTAAAATCAAGATCTCCAATACAACGGAGATCTGACGGACACCAATACGAGGTCATGTTCATTTGATTCACCAATCAGACTACTACTTCCACATTTATGAAAGCGAAAAATGAAGATGTTGTTTCTAGATCCTTTTAATCAAAACAGTCAACTACCTATCTTACAAATACGACTGTTAATCCATGCTTGGATTAGGGGATGTGTAAGGGGATATAACAATTCCATTAACAACTGTTAATCCATGCTTGGATGAGGGGATGTGTAAGGGGATAAAACAATTCCATTAACAACTGTTAATCCATGCTTGGATGAGGGGATGTGTAAGGGGATAAAACAATTCCATTAACAACTGTTAATCCATGCTTGGATGAGGGGATGTGTAAGGGGATAAAACAATTCCATTAACAACTGTTAATCCATGCTTGGATTAGGGGATGTGTAAGGGGATATAACAATTCCATTAACAACTGTTAATCCATGCTTGGATGAAGGGATGTGTAAGGGGATCTAACAATTCCATTAACGACTGTTAATCCATGCTTGGATTAGGGGATGTGTAAGGGGATACAACAATTCCAATAACGACTGTTAATCCATGCTTGGATGAGGAGATGTGTAAGGGGGGTATAACAATTGTATAATTGATATACAACAATTATGACAGCCAGTCTGGTGCTGTTTACCAAAAATCTATATTTTCAACTTTTTCAAATTTAAATGTACACTACAGAGAAGTTCAAACTCTTAATTCCATCTGGTAGCCAACAAATGGATTACTACGGTAGTATCTGTTATGGAATGACAGCTGAAAGAGATCTCAGAGAAAACTTTTGCCCTCTAAATCTGTGGCAGCAGCAACAACTGCAGAAATAAGAAAGAGAAAGTGAGAGGGAAACACATTCCTGCTGAACATAAATATTATGATACATCTGTTAGAAAGATAGGCAATTGTTGATGGACCTATTCAAGTGCAGTTGTCTGAGGGAGGGTAAACCAAGCCCAGTTAAGCATGGTGAAACTGACAATGGAGGAAACTTTAACCAAAACAAAAAGAGCAATTAATCTGGAAGTTCTGGTGCAATGCTGATTTAGAACAAGTGCTTCTGGAAGCTACTGTCAAATAATGCAATGTCAATTGACTGTCAAAGCATGCTTCAACTTCACACAAAAGCAGCTTATAATGCAAGTCTTGCTGCTTTAGAAAATATGAACCATATTTGACATAATACATGCTCATGCTTTAATAACAGCACACCCCTCTTCCTGGTCTAAACTTGTAAAATTATCCCTTAATGTAATACTCTTGATCCTAAAATACAACATGGGACAAAAGCAGTTAAAACCTGCCTGAACATCGTGATTGTCTTGCACCTTATTAAAATGCATGCCTAGTGTCTTGTTAAAGCTAACTTTGTTGGTTAAATCAGTGTCAGAAACAGATCATACATGTGTTTTATTCAGCACAACCATATTGCGACTGAGAATGTATCTCCTCAATAGAAAGTTCCCAAAATACATTAAGGAAGCTAACACTTCTAACATGTACATATACATGATAGGGTTTGGTTTTTGGTCTTAATTTTTTAGCACATGATAGACTACAGTATATAAGTATATATATATATACGGGGCCCCGGGTGGCCGAGTGGTCTAAGGCGCTCGCCTTTACCAATCACTGCCATTTCACCTCCGTCTGCATGGGTTTGAGTCTCGGGCTCGGCCATTGTGGATATGTGAGAAAGCTTGCCAGTAGCTTCCCGTGGGTCGGTGGTTCTTACCAGGGTTTGCCCGGGTTCTTCCTCCACCAGAAAAAACTGGCCGCCATGCATCACCTATCATGTGCTGAAAAAAATGGCGTTAAACCCACAACAACAACAATATATATATATATATATATATATATATATATATATATACTGGCTGCCATATATATATATGGCAGCCAGTATATTTGGTAGAGGAAGAACCTGGTAAACCCTGGTAAACCCTGGGAAGAACCAACAATCCAGAGGAAACTACTGGTAAGCTTTCTCACATGCCCATGTTGGTCGAGCTAAGACTCAAAACCACATAGACAGAGGTGAGATGTGAGTGATCTGTAAAGGCAGGCACCTTAGACCACTTGGCCACGCAGGATCCCTACATGATAGGGACACTGTTTATGACTTCATCAGTGTTCACTAATATTAGGAAGAGCTTAAAGATCGCAAAACTGATCAAAATAATAATTTTTTAAATACACAATTACATATTACATTAAATATGGTATGAGAGACAAAGGTTTGAGTTCCTGTCCAATTTACCTCCCCTGAAAATGACATTTTTTGGATCAACCTTCCTTCTGCATTAATATTTATATAAAAAGTAATTTTGTTACATATAAGATAGGGCAATAGAAATAAAATTTATCTTGCATATATCTGTTGGTTTTACACTAAAAGATTGCATTATTTTTTTTAAAAAGACACAGGCTATCTGAACTCTATTTTGTATGTAATCAGTTTTGCACATAAATTTGTAATGGTAGGATGGTGGGAAGTGATTTCAATTATGAAAGGCTATGGCATCATATGAAATCTAACAGGAACAGTGATATAAATTATGAATGCCTATGACAAAACATGAAATCCAACTGGAAGTAGTGATTTCAGTCATGAGAGCCAATGGCATCATATGAAATTGAACAGGTGGAGGGAAGGGGTGAACAGTGATTTTAATTATGAAAGCCTATGGCATCACGACTGAACTCATGAACTCTTAAGCTACAGAAGTGACTAACTAATTCATCCTTTCCTGATGTCTTTCAAACTTATATTTAATATTCAACATTCACAATCACTGACAGACAGATTAAGGGGGCTCCTGGTTGCCGAGTGGTCTAAGGCACTTGCCTTTACAGATCACTGACATCTCACCCTTTGTCCATGTGGATTCAAGTCTCAGAGCAGCCAACATGGGTATGTGAGAAAGCTTGTCGTTATTATTATTATTATTATTATTATAAATAATTAACTAAGAAGCTGCACAATAAAAACACTGTTCATGGACAAGAGCAATAAGTAATGACTATCTAAAGTATTACCAATAATACTGTGTAATTTTAATACAGAAAATTCTAGTAACAGCATGCTGACCATGCTGTTTTTTTTTTTTTTTGGTTTTTTTTTTTTTTTTTACAAATTTAAAACTTTCTTTTTCTTTTTTTTAAACCTGCAGCAGTTTGGTCCATGATGAGAACTGAGGATTGTTGTTGCTATTTATGTTGTTGTTCTGAATCTTGGGAAAAAATCCATCACTGCCATGTGGGCTGGAACTCATGAACACTGGAATCAGAAATGTTCCTTCAAGACCAACCATTTAACCCACGTGGCTACTGGCACTCATATTGGGTGAAATTTACAGTACTTATATTATAAAACCAGGGGACCAGCCAATAAATTCATCAAAAAAATAGTGTATGTGCTTAGTGTGTGCTTATTTTCAGTCAGATATGTCCTTATTAAATATATGTCAGCATTTTGTAAAAATAGCTTGTGATAAAAACCAAACGTGCTGAGTATAAGATTCAACCTAAATGGATGACCAAAGTGATCAAAGAAGCAAGGCACAAAAGAGACAAGTTCCGCAGAATTAAGGATTGAGAAAACTATTAAAACAATGGTGAAACTAAGCTATGAAGAACTATTACAATCAAGTTATTGATTGCACCACCCGTACAACCACATTATGGCAATATCTAACAAAATATAGTCCCTCCCTGAAAAATCATGTGCCTACCCAGTTAGACTACAAATGAGACTCAACTACAAGTGAACATGAAATAGCAAATATCTTCAACCATTACTTCAGTAACATAACAAATAATTATGTCAGGGAGAACAATGAAACCATTGATCATAATAAGTTTTATTTTGGATCAACTATACATCATAAGAAGTCTTCTGGTGAAAACCCCATGACAATATTACTTTTCATTAAGGAGGATTAGCAATAACAAGATTTTTAAGATGGCCACTGTTCTAGCCATATTGGGCATCAGATCAGCACCATTTGGATGCTGGAAATAGACAAGGGAACCTAACAGGTGTATTATTTCTAAACTTCAGGAAACTTTTGAATTAGTCAATCATGATGTTTTATTATCTGAATTAAAATGCTATAAATTTGATACTGATGCAACAAACTGGTTCTCATCCTATCTATGTGACAGGATGGAAAGAGTTGGTACGGGAAATGTACAGTCTAACTCAGTGGAAATTAAGCTTGGTGTTCCCCAGGGGTCTATTTTAGGCCAAGTGCTCTTTTATATTTTCATTTTAAAAAATTACCTTCCTCTATGGAAAGATTACACAAACACAAACTTATTTGTAGATGATGCTACTGTAACAGCTTCTGGTGTTGATGTAATTATCATAGAAACTCTGCTAGACTCTGATATAAGAAACATTGAGAAGTGGGCAAACCCAAATAAAATTCCGCTTTTGAGAAACTTGTAAATCTGGCAATAAATTGTCAATTCAATGAAAACTGTAAGGATGAAAGACTATGAGGAGTGATAGTTAAATTTATTTAAAATGGGATAAACATATTGACTATGTCTGTGGATCTCTTACAAGTAAAATAACTTAACTAAGTAAACTTAAGAAATACCTACCTATACAAACTAGCATATTTGTACTACAATGCCTACACTTTGCCAGTCATTGACTGTTGTTTGACAATATGGGGAAACTGCCCCAGGAGTCAGTTAGAAAGAATAAATGAAGATTCTAAAGAAAGTAGCTCGCTAAAATTCTGGATGTTCCTTTTGGCACACCATCTAGTATTCATTTTTATGAACTGAAATGGCTTCAATTAAATGATAGAATAAACGTTCAAAATGTACTACTTGTCTCAAAATGTATAAATTGTAATATGTCAGAACACACGGGAGAACTATTTGATGAAAGTATTGAGCCCTATGCTTTTACAGTCAACCTCACATGGCCAATTAAAATTTCCCAAACCGAATACTGAGCAATTTAAATGTGATTTTAAATATTCTGGAGGAAGGATATCAGTTAGATCAGCCACTTCTGCTTAAATTTAAAGAAAAATATCTTAAACATTTAAAGCTCGATTTCATGTCATTATATTTTTGCAAAATTCCCAATTCTTTTTCAACTGTTTTGGATTTGTACATGCTAATTTATGCTTTTGTTTAAACATGAATGATATGTTTAGAGTAATGTAAAGAAGTAACACTTTATTAATTGTTACTTTGATAAACAGTGTTACTTTTCTTATTCTGACACAGGTTTTGTCAGCAAGATATATGCATATAGATTGTTAGAAAGTAGTTGAGGCCTCAAGAGAGACTATATACATTTGTATTTAATCTCAGCTACCCTTATTAAAAATAGAATTATTATTATTATTATTATTATTATTATTACCACTACTACTATGGCTGCCAGTGCTGCACAGTTTCTAGTCTGTACATTTTTTACTATAGGTGGCAATGAGATGCCGATTTATGAGGAAATGTAGAGATACCTGCCATAACACGTGTCACATGAAAAATATGATTTTTTTTTACTCCCATGCCCCTCGACACAGTTATTATCTCGACTAATATAGTGAATATAATAAGTTCTTTTTTTCTGTAAATCAGAGCAAGAATATTTTTTTGGAAGCTATCTGAGGGTCAGAAATTTCTAAAAAAAGTAAAGATAAAAATTGCAAAAAAAAGATTTGGAAGATAAACCCTTGCAATAAACATAAACATGTAGTTCAACAAGATACAAGATAAAAGATAAAGATGTTAAAATTCTTAAAAGGGATATAAAATAAAAGACAAAGGTAAAAAATACACAATCCTTAAAATATATGGTTTTGACCTAAAAAAACAAAAACATTATGATAGAAACTTTTATCTTTGCTCTGATCTTCATTGTAGTTATTCAGACTAATTTGTAAGCTAAAGCACATGGTCATGCAAACCATTGAACATTAACATTTTGCCACTGTTAGATTCCGACCCAATCTTCTATTTTAGAGCATTCCAGCAATCCAGTTGAGTGATGTATTCTGTACTGTCCTTGTTCTGCCTTGTTCCTCTTGAAATCATTTCTCGTAAATGGTGAATACTATCAGGTCTACCATTGCTCAGTAGCCATGTGGACCTATAGAAGACATGCTCACTGCACAGGCACAGAATCTCTCCTGGGAAGAACAGGCAGAGCAAATTAATACTTTTTAAGACCTGCAGATAGTTTTTTTAGAGAATTTATAAACATTAACTTTTATTTGTCTAATAACATCAAAAGTTCATAGCTTTTTATGAGTAATAGAATGATACAGTTAAAATATTCCTTTTTGTGGTAACAGAATTTTCAACTAATATCTCATGAAATACCTGACATAAAATGTCTTTGCCACAAATTCCATCATAGAACCCACCACCCTTGGATTACGAGTCCTACACTCTACTGAGCTACTGCACCTCCCCAGCATGAACAAAGTATGTTAGTTTTCATGAACAAGTAGCCACAAATATTTTGGTCAGCTGCATACCTGCCATATTCCCAGATGGTGTAGGGGGATTTTGGACTAAAAAAGTGTTTGATGTCCCAAAGGGGGTCGTGCACGTGACCTAAAAAAGCGACGTCCAATTAGGAATAAGTTATCTTGTCATATAAGCCTATAGAAAATTTATGGAAATTCAAATTTGATAAAAACAGAAAATAACATATATGTTTTCTTTGACACATTTAATAAACTTAGCATTGTCCTATATCATCACTACACACATGTGCCCACACTCACATAAACACAACCACACAGACATTAAATAAAAAAAAATATATATATATACCAAGTTTCTGTCTTTAAAATTCATTGGACAGGGGAATATTTTCTTAATTAGATGCAGTCTATGCTGCTCTCAGTGGCTCAATAGTTTGGCGGTGGTGGTGGTGGGTTTGAGGGTTGTACAAATGTCATTTGTGTCATCTTGGCACTCATTTGAGACTGGATGGTACTGTTGTTCAAACTTCCATTAAGATCTTGTTGAATTCTTCTCAGCATGGAAAATGATCTTTCTGCATCTGCATTGCTGTGAAGGAGTGACAAACATGCTGGGCGGTGTTGCTAAGTTGACAGATGTCATACGCTTCAGAATGACTAATGTTGATATGGTGTTTGCAGTGTGACCAAGGCAGGGAGTGAGGCATGCCCCCTGGGAGGGTGGAGCAGCACCCTCTTCAAACTTGTTGCGTGGAAACTGAGGCAAGCCCTCCCTCAAGAAGCAGTTCCCTTTCCAAACCCAAAGGGAGGAGAGATATGCACCCACCCCCCACCCCCACAATTAGAGAGAAGCAACACCCTCTCCAAGTCCTTAGGGGGCGCTTTACAGATAATACGTGCTTCCGAGAGAGTGACAGGTGTAAGATGAAGTTGTTTACATTTGCAACATGCACAATGGAGAGAATGTTGGCATACCTCTATGTTACTTTCATGTACTGTGGCTGAAATTTCTTTACATATTGTACTTGTGGAAATTGGACACGATCTAAGCACACAGCAGAAAGAAATGGCCGCTCCAAAGTACTCGAAAAATCAGCCTGAATTAGTCAAAAGTACACTAATTTCTGCAGTTATTAAAATAGGGAAACTAATTTTGCCAGAGTAGACAATACCAGCCTCTGAAAGTACTATGAATGAATTACAAAATAAATAAAAAGCAAAAAAAGTTATCAGCTCTTTCTTTTTTTATTTACCTTTGAAGTCCAGGAAGTGAAAAAGACCAAGCGGAGCTAGCAGTTTTTTGAGAAGGTGCACATCTTAAGTAAGACCAAGCTGTATGCTCTATAACCCAAATTGCACCCATCAATCATACACCAAAATAAAGGGAATTCAAAGTTCTTTTAACAATACCTAAGATATACAAGATCTTTTTTTCAATAGCCAGGATAACCAGTGAGGAAAACTTGGGTCATTGTTTTTCTTTAAAAATCTAACCCTATGCAAAGTACGAAACTGGAGAGTGCCACCTTAGCTCATTAATTAGCTGACCTTTTCTCAGCAACTTCCTTCAGCCTGCTGAAGGAGGAATCACTGACCCCAGCTGCTCTTTAAAGCTTACTGGAAGTGGTCACCAAAACATCTCAGAATGCTCTTTCCATGTCCATGCCACCTCCACAGGGATACAGCTCTGGACACTTGGAAGGTCTTGCTTGAATCCCTCTTCAGATGTCTGATCCCCTCCGTGGCTTCCGAGGACATGAGGAACCAACAACATAGGTTCCTTGCATCCAATACTGGTCAGCTGAAACCGGCCAGGAAGTGTGTTCAGCCAGACTGCCCCATGACCATCGGCCAAGTTCTTTAAAGCCACGCAGCCACAGTCCAACGCCCACTGGTCGCCTGGCAGGGTCACTGGAGAGATCAAGGGACTCACTCTCTCTTTTGTGATGCGTTTCTCTTCCACCTATCCCCATAGGCTTCTATCTCACTTTTCTGATGTCTGGTAGAGCATAATAGACAATGGTTGGGTTCTCTCTGTCACAAAAGGATGTTACTGGCTTCAGTTCAAGGAATATTGTCTTCTGACAAGGACCCCCATGTAGTTCCACCAGCTGAATTTAGTGCATTTAAAGGCAGAGGTGCACTCCCTTTTAAGGAAGGGTGCAGCAGAGAGGGTATTAAACATCCTCCAGTATTTCAATGACTGATTGGTCCACAATGGCCACTAGTCTTACTCATTCATCACTGGAGGTTGTTATGAAGGCTGCATTTTGGTGATCACATGACCTTCTCCTCCTACTTTTTTTCCTTGATGCATCAGAGCAAAGGCATATATTTTATTTTTTAAGGCCCATACTTGTGGTACAAAAAGTAGCTGAAGTTACACAGCAGTCAGTGGACATTCTACAGTAGGGTGAGTATTCCAGTTCTTGAGGCCATCAGCCTCCAACTGCACTGGCAAATTCAGCTATGCAATACTGACTGGTATTGTATTACTGATATTAAAATAGGTTGGGGGGGTTGGGGGGGGGGGTTACACTAATTTTGATGATATAATACTTACCTGTCAGTATTACCAAATTCCCTCCTCCCATCCTGCTCTGATGTCCCATGAGTAGTCTGGTCCTGAAAAAGATGAGGACCACAGCGCATCCACCTGGGACTAGGGCAGCAGACTGGGTCTGTACTATGTTCTGGATTCTTTCCAGAACTCTCTACGGAGGTTCATCCATGGCAGGATTAATTTTTATTATATGGACGAGGGTAATTCCGTCCTGGAATAACAAGCTATGCAGTACTGATAGGTATTGTATTACTGATATTAAAATGATCTTTCTGCATCTGTATTGCTGTTAGGGAATCTCTAACATGCAATGGCCACCCTAGTTAGATTATCAAATTTTGGTTTTCCTGAAGGTAGATGACGGTTGCCCTTTTCTGCCCAGTTAATTTTTGGACTGAGGTCTGTATTCGTGCATTGTCCCAATGTTGGATGGTGTTGCTATGTAAATGGATGTTGTACACTCCACAATGACTAATGTCAATATGGTGTTTGCAACATTTGCAAAGAATAAAATGCTTTCCCTTGCTGCTATGCTTCAAAAAGTCAAACTTTGTCAACCAGAAGTTCAGAATATTAGCATTGCTGGGCTCATCCTTCCCCAAATACCATCTTTTACCTTAAAATATGAATCACACTTCTACACTATTCCAACTACCAAAATAATCATTTTTTGCATTTTATATATGGACTAAAATCCAACTTAAACAAATACTGCCACTGATACCGAACTTGCCAATAATCTTTAATAAAGATGGCTTAAACATATTCATTCAGGGCAATGATGTGTAATAACTTTTGTTCTTCAGCACAATCTCTTTGATTGACCTAACTTGAAATGAACTGGGTTGTTCCACTTAGTGTACTTTACCCATATTAATGAGCCTAATGGGCTCTTCAGTAGCAGTACTCAAAGGATTTAACATAACCCTAGCTATTGTCAAACAATTAAGAAATCTGTGAAATGGTGGTTGTTTATCTCTGACTGCCTTACCTTTTAAATGCCTCTATGAAAATCAACTGTATAAACTGCCACAAGGATAATTGTACATCAGCACCAAGTAGGACTGTTTATTGTTAATACAGGCTACAGGTTATATGTATATATTGTGGTAGTAAACAATTCTCTCTCTCTCTCTCTCTCTCTCTCTCTCTCTCTCTCTCTCTCTCTCTCTCTCAGTTGGTTTTTTTTGTTGTTGTTGTTGTCAAGATTACTGAAAATAGTGTTTTTCTAAACACAACTGTGTCTGGGGGTTTGGGAGCCAAAAATCATCTTTTTCATGTGACATATTGTGTTATGGCAAGTATGCCAAAGCAAAAGCCTATCTTCTCATGAAAAGAATACCTGCTCACAAACTGCTACATTTGATACTCCCTTTTCTTCATTGTACTTACATATATAATTTCACTATAAAGAACACTATTCTCTGGTCCCTAAAGTGTTCTTTACATGCAGATGCCACTGAATGGTTTCAAGCCTAATGTCTTACCAACCAAATTATGCTGCCCCTTCATGTTATTATATTATGCACTTTCTACAGTGCTATCACTTCATTTGATATTTCAGATATCCATATGCAGATAGCTATGGTACCATCTCATTATCATCAGCAGCAACTAACACTGTTTTTTGTGTGATTTATTCACCCATTATCCTTTTCATTCCTATGCTGATATTAATATG
Organism: Margaritifera margaritifera; assembly: GCA_029931535.1. Taxonomy (NCBI): domain Eukaryota; kingdom Metazoa; phylum Mollusca; class Bivalvia; order Unionida; family Margaritiferidae; genus Margaritifera; species Margaritifera margaritifera. Next base: position 5,197,528 of record JAQPZY010001659.1, read on the forward strand.
ATATTTATCCCTCTAAAAGTCCAGGGAATTGTCTTATTGATTTCTCATATTTCACACACTGGTCTTCATTCAGAAAATGTAAATTGCAAGTAACAAGATACAGACACTGAAGGAGAATATTAAGCCATTGTAAGCAGTATTCTTAAGAGTCTTAATTAATAACCTTTATCAGTAGCATTTGCTCCCCCACCCCCTTCCCCCTTCATTTCTTGTTAAGAAACCCAAAATATCCACAAAACTTTGTCTTGATGATACACATCACCCCTAGTGATCTCAATTTTTTTTAAAAAGTACACATCATTTTATTTGGGAAAAATGTCAAAATGTATTGTGGAACTCAAATGAAAAACAATAAAACTTGACCATAAAGAAAAATAAAGTGACCATCATATTTAGTCCTTTATTGGCAGGTATCCTTTATATGAAGGTTAATATGTGCGTAAACTGATAAGGGTGTTTATTAATAGCATCCCTTATCAGCAGGTATCCTTTATATGGTGGAATCCACGAAAGAATGTTTAATGTCACTGTCTTTTCTTGACCACTGATAATGATTAGTCATGTTCATGTTGATCTGATACATTTAATATTTCTTTGATTAACATCCATTTAATCTAGCTACACAGATCTAGCGATTACTCAGGCTAAATATCGTCATCTTTAACTAATGACATCTGTAAAGTTTCTACGTTTTGGGAGTCAAATGAAAATGGATTAATTATATTTTTTCTAAAGAAAATATAGGTAAAAGTATATTATATATATTTTGCAATAAATACAAAAAATTATAGAGCAAAATTTATAACATTTATGTCACAACTTTATGATGAAAAAATCACCATTTAAATTTCAGGACTAAGAACAGTGAGAGTAATTATGACAAGGATTTGGATGTCACCAATCAGGTACATACATTCAGGTCAATGTAAAGGTCACATACAAGGTATAACAGGTTGGGCTGGGACGGTGGAGTATGACTGAGTTTGTCTATCAATGGCAACATGTGTTTGGTGTTTGCACAATACATGAGTTGAGACAGTTAGATCACTATCACATTTTTGTCAGCTACTTCCATGAGTACCCTAAAGAAAAGGAGAAGTTATCAAATCGGAACGATCTTTTAACCTCTATGATGACTGGAAAGGTAAAATCAGAGCAGTCTAATTATTCAATGCAATGGTCCTGGCCAATACACAAGTTTTCAAGAGTTCAGTGCTCTCCCTATACAAACACTGACAAAGAATTAACCATTCTCTGGAAAAATTGCCAATGAAAGTAAACATTTTGTCTTGTCTGTACATAATGATAAAGGCAATATCCTTGCAAGTGAATGCCAGCAAAACCCCTTCAGATGAATGAAAATTTAATCTATAGCTTAAACACTTGATAGCAACGTTATTGAATAATCCAACACAACAGAAGCAGTCGAGTCTGGTTTATTTGAATACTGAAATAATATTGACTTGTCACACATATTCAACAAACCTGTGTCTTCTTTGAAGTCTTTTCAAAGATTTTAGCATAGAAAGTTTGATCTTAATTTGTATCAGTTGGACTTGTTTAAAATTGCTTGTACTTTAATGCAACCATGATCATCATTCATGTACATGTTGATCACAGTCATACTTCTGATAATTAGCTGATAAAAGGGAGAGATTTTTCCATCTAGGTAGACTGATTCACAAATAACAATTCAGTACAGAATAACTCTGCTTAAACAAAGAAATTCTAAGTACTTGGCACCATTCAAATATCTTGCACAGTCCAAGAATAAATCATGATAATGTCTCCGACTTAAAAACTCAACAAAAAAAAAAATTTAAAAAAATTGTAGGGCTCAGAGCACTTAATTCGAGATTTGAAAGTTCTAATGCATATGAGCAAAAAATCTTTTCAAAGTCTTTTATTAATAAGATATCATTTGGAATTACATGCAGTGGGAGTAGATCATATTAGCAAAAACTATTTTCGACATCTCTCTCAAGTAACCAATCATATTCAGTAGATACAATTACTCTATTACACGTGTAGAAAAAAAATGATCAGGAACATGTCTAATAAGATGGCATTTTAAAGGATTGAAATTTAACCTGGGGCAACAAGACACACGGTAGGTGCTGAAATTTTGTCTTGCCAGCAAATACAATAAAACTCCAAATATCAGAACATAAATTATCCTGACGTTTCATTCAGAATTTTGTGCACAACAAGATCAACAATTAGATGTTTGGATTTTCACATTTCTTTCATACATGAAGAAAACCAAGTATCACCTCCTTGACCAATCACAGATCATATATAACACATGCCACCTACATGTTCAACCTCTACCCGTCAGTTCTAAAATTCTTTACTTAAATTGCTCTGTGATAAAACCTATAGTGTATTTCTGTAGTTCATTATTCTACCCCTTTTAACTAGTATTCAGTTGTAGAAGCCTAAATGATTTGAGTAAACTAGGTGCAAGTTTCTATGATATGTCTTTTTGCTATGACTGTATATAAAAGTTCAGTCAGAAAATATTCGAAAATGTCATCGTGACTAAAATAAAAAAAATTGACATCAGACCTTTGATCCCTCTCCTAGAACCACAGAGGTTGCTCCACCCAGGGATTTTGAAGGAGATGTGGTAATGGACAAATGGAGGGTATCAATATCCTAAGCACATTTTAAACAAGACTTCTGTGGAATGCGACGTCTTGCCTGCTCCACGATGGCATAATCCAAAAACCTTGCAAAATCACCAACACCTACTTTTACATGTGGTAAGCAGTACCCTCCAAGATGAATAAACCTAGATTCATGACTGTACATACAATAGTGTCAAAGGAATTGAGCTAAATGGAAACACTAAATGTAATCACTGGAATGTAAAAAGTTGATCACTTTGACCTACTTTTCCCAATGGTAACTAGTACCTTCCATGATGAATATATCTATCAGGTTTCATGACATATGCAACAGTGTCAAGAGAAGTTGAGCAAAATGCAAAAACTTGACAAAATCACTAAAGGATGAAAAACTGGTCACTGTAACATATTTTTGCCTGTGGTAAGTAGTACCTTTCCAGATGATTATACCCATTGATTCATGACTGTACATGCAACAGCATTATTTTCAGTTATGACCAAACAGAAACCAAAGGAAGTCTTCTGGTGAAAACTCCATGTCAATATGTTTTTCCGTTCAGGAGGATTAGCGATAATATTTTCAGGATAGCAGCCATGGTCGCCATATTATATGTCAGATCGGCACCATCTCAATCTTGTAGGAGTAGTGACAAGATTTTTAACATGGCTCCATGGTGGCCATATTGAAAGTCGGATTGGCACCATTTCAGTTAGGACAAAGTAGACATCATAGAAGTCTTTTAGTGAAAACCCCATGTCGATATGACCTTCAGTCTAGACAGAGTATTGATAACAAGATTTTCAAGATGGTTGCCATGGTGACCATATTGGATGTACCCTAAGCACCATTTTAATTTCGGACCAACTAGACATCATAAGAAGTCTTTTAATGAAAAAAGTCTTTTTATGACCATCTGTTCAGATGGAGTAGCAACAACAAGATTTTCAAGCTGGCACTGTAGTGGAATTATTGGATGCCTTGGTGGCACCATTTTCATCTAGGACCAAGTAGACCTTGGGATGAATGTGTGTGTAAAGTTTTATGGCATTCCTCCAAGTGGTTTAACTCATTAACCCCGGGAGATTTTTTTCATTTTCGTGTGAAATGGGGGTAGGCAACGCATTTTTGGGGTTACTTCTGAATGCAGCAAAACACATCTGCTTAAGAAAGTTTCTTGTTTAGCCAGATGCTAAGGTGTATCAGAAACATTGTTTTTGATTGGCTATTATGCTCACACATGTGCAGACGGGTAAAAGTTGGACTTCTTTTTTTTTTTCTTTTTTTTTCGTATTGGACCCCCGATTTTTGCGTCCTGGCCTCTTTTTACTCCAAATCTCGAACTTATCCTACTTTTTGAAAAGGTTCATCTGTCTGTGTGCAGTTCAGACCAGTCTGATTTAGATCTAAGGCCCCAAAGTCTAAAATCCGGACGCAAACTCCGGTTCCGTAACTGGCAATTTTCTACTAAAAAGAAATCGGGTCTCAAAAAATGCATTTTTTTCGCTGTACTTTTTAATGCCAGTAGAAAGTCGACTGGTATCATTGTAGAGCTACATCTGTCTACTTTCCTGCAAATCCATCCACTTTATTTTATCTTAAATGATGTTGATGTTACAGAGCTTGGAAGTAGGGTACAACCTCATGACGCGAAAACGTGGCGCTAGGGGTTAATGAGTTAAGAAGAGTAGCAATAAGAAACTTGTGATAACAGATGGACAATGGGCAACAGGCCATCCCATAAGCTCTTTTATTCTATGACCAGTGGAGATAAAAACTGATGTTGACATCTACAACATCAACAACCATGAAATGACTATGATGCGCATGGAAAAGTGGTCCCTCTGTCAATCCATCAAGCTACTTTTTTAGTCAAAACTATAGGAATATTTTGGGAAAAATATAGAATTTACTTTAATATAGCATTTTTCTAAAGTATATAAAGCAATTATAAATTAATATTTAGATGATTTAAAGACTTATCAATAATGATAACTACACATGTACTCTGAATTCAGTAACAAACAGCAAAGTCATTTGAAAACTTCTCAAAGAACTGCAAGAAAAATAATCAACAAAAATGAAATGTTTGTGTATACTAGTAGAATGTATGGTATCCACCTCTCTAATAGTCATCTCATCCCTTTTATTCTTCATTATGCACTGAATTTAATTTCTGTATACACCTCTACCTCGATAACTCGCGCACAACGGGGTCTAAAAACATAGACCGCACTATAAGCCAGGGCCTGAGTTACAGAGGGACCTGAAAAAAATGGAGAAGGGATGCCATCCCAGCTGGACATCGAGAAAACCACAGGGGGGGGGGGTAATCGTGCCATTTAATGGCTCAATACTCGTTTTATTATTGCATTGATAATAATTGTCAATAAAGAGCCTTTTTCCAATGTTGTTGGTCGCTTTTTTTGTATAAATTACCTTTATTTTCAAGATACCGAACCTCTGAAAGTTCGATAACAACATTAGCCAAAGCAGTTTCAACAACATGTGTATGCGAAAATATTGTGTATTACATCGCTGGTTTTTGTTGTTGTTGATTCACAACAAAACAAGATTCCTTTATTTTTTTTCAAAAAGTATGGAAATTTATTTCGTGAAACAACCGTCAACGTTAAAACTCGATTTATTTATTGTTCTATTAATACAATTTGGATGCGGTGATTTCATAGCAAGTAATAGTGAAACTTCTTCTCATCCTTGAGGAAATCTCTGAGTGGCAATTTAGAAATTTTAAGCTCAATACAAACTCTGGAAGTTCAACTAGCTTCTCCGTAATGAACCATATTTGTGAAACAAAACTTTATACTAAGTACTCATTTCATTTGGTTGCCTTACTATCTTTGTTAATGAGTAGGCTAATTTAAGGCAGTTTAATTATATTACTTACATAATAATATTTATAACAGTGTTCGATTGATCAATTTAAATGAGTTGACCTGACACATGGCCGTGACCGCTACCTCTTATGCAGGTAGGATTCGCACGCTTTTTTACTCTTTTATTCCACCTCCTTTATTTGATTTGATACAAAAGACGTAATTAACATGATAATACTAAGCAGGTCTGCTTTTAATTGAGTGTAACAACACAACAAATACTTCTGGAAGTTGGAAATTTTAAAAAACGGTCGGCACTTAATTAGGTTCTCACAGAAACACTCACAGACATAGCTGTGATGGTTGAATGATATTTTTCACGTTTGAATACAAGAGGGCATATAGCATTTATGATGATTACACTGAAACCGAATTAAAAGATATAACTAAAACAGAAATTTCACTTAACAAAACTTATTTAATTGGTATTTATTTTTTTAAGTGTTGCCATTAGTAGGCATTAGTGACATTTTCATTAATCGAAATTTCGTCTAATATTATTTACAGTGTACTGACAATGTTGTTTGGAAAGAAAATTGAATAAAATATATGACTTTTTACAAAAAATTGAAAATTTCATTATGCTGATTCAAATTTCTGGATACTAACCACTGTTTTTGACGATAAAATGAGCGATATGTCAAGGTTTCATTTACTAATTTTGATCGCGATTTTTTTCACGTTCAACAAATAGGGGCCAATTTTTGTGGTATTTTCTAGTAAAAAAAAATGGGATCCATGCTAACCCCACATTATAAGCGGGTTCACGAGTTATCCAGGCGCAAGTTATCAAGGGAGCGGTGTACATCAAATAGGGGGCCAAGACTTGTAAAATACAGTAAACAATTATCACATGATGCCTTTCATATAATTTTGAATGATTCACAAGACAATTTACTCTTAAAATCCTGACTTAAAGTATTTCCAAAGAAACTGAGTAAACTTAAAAATATTTATTTCACTCTGTCATGAAAGAAAAGATTTTTTAATCAGGAAATACATATCACCTGATGCAAATTATCTTGAACAATTCATAACTGGCCTTATCAAACAGGGAAAGAACAAGCTGTCCAGTCACCTGTCACAAATTCATTATCAATACATGTAAATGCCAATTGAAGCAATTCTCCCTTCAACCAACATGTAGTACATAGATTTAATAAATTCTTGTGCAATTTCTTGAAACTTTGTCAAATTTGGTGGGGGGGGGGGGGGCATTCCAATAAATGGAATCTGCTGACACCTGCATGTTATTACCAAGTTCGTTCTCATGTTAGCAAAATAGAGTGACCTGACAACTTTTGTGCAATGGTGCAGAAAGATGCTTTTCACTCAATTTCAATTAAATCAAGAGAATTCTGTTGCAAACAACCTCCCAAGACACTTGATGCAATATTATCCATAATAATATCCCCAAAATTTTTCCTACATAATTTGTTAAAGCAGAATTGATAATTTCAGAAAATTACTGAGCAGCTGTTTGTAACAAAGTCTGTGGAGGGAATCTGCTTTGTGTAATTGAACATATTTTGTTGTTTGCAGAATTGTATATAGCATCAATCTTGATCTGCTGGCACATTATGCAATAACAATCAGGGTCTATGCCTATTGTTCTACCAGTGATTTCAAGTAAACAAGGTAATAGTAATAATAATGTCTTTATAGACGATAACTCTATTAGTTGAGAATATACAACTATCTCCCTTGAGGCCCTCTACCATGCACAAAATTTATAAAGCATTATCCCTCACATAAAGGCAAAGTATCCTCATGCATGCTCTCTCTCTCTCTCTCTCTCTCTCTCTCTCTCAAAATATGTATTTACATGATACCTGCATAGACATAACTAAAATACAATCGGGAAATAGGGGGACTGCTCTGGTTTGGTGTTTTACAGCACAGCAACACAAGTAGGTTATTTGCCAAAGCAATTGGAGTATATTGCATTTCCCACTGACACACCATGGAAACAGGAGGATTTAACTATATATATATAAATCATTATTTTATCCATTTCAATATGGTACCTTTTCAAGAGGTTCATCATGGTCACAGAATACTCGATCTGTTTTGCTGAAAAACTTTCCTTCTGATATTTTGAACCGAAAAATCATACCTTGCATGTGTCTTCATAATAAGATGTATGGTGAAGTAAACCTGTGGATGGAATATACAAGTGTCGTGTCAGTTGTGATTGCATATACTGTATATACTCACGTATAAGCCGATACCAACTTCAAACTGCATAGACCAAGACCTGCCATCGCAAAATGCACTGGCAGACCTGGGTTTATGCAGTTTGTAAGGACTAATCAGTAGAACAAACAACATAGACACTGATCTGCCAGCACATTATGCGACAGCAGATCAGGGTCTATGTTGTTTGCATTTGGACCCGGATTATACGTGAGTATAGACGGTAATAATTCCAAACAATTATCAACTTTCTAACAAGTGTACCTAAATGACAATTTACTTTACATTTTGCATCAACCCACATGGATTACCTAAAAAAAAAGATAAGAATTCACTGTATTTACTCATTTCTCACATAATATTTGGTCAAATCTCAGAGTCTGGTACTCTGAAACTATTGCAGGTATATGTGTTTGTCATAGTTGTGGATACAAGAACAGACAATGCAAAAGTGGGATTTTTTCACAATCAAAATTTATCACGTTCAACTGACCATTTCTTTCACAATTCACACATCTACTGATTTAATCTTCTTTCCAAAATGTCTCTGGTATTTGCAGGCTGTAGAGATAGATGACAAAACATTATTATGAAAGTGATGGATGCCTAAATTGTTTAGCTACTTCCATCAATTTCCCTAAATGCAAATGTAATTCCTTAAATCTGGAAAAAAGGATTTTCTTCAAAATCAGATGTGGTCATCCTGCTAAGAAAAATGCTTGTTTTAAGACTGAACCCACTATTTTTGTTTTTGTTCTAACCTATTTGTATTCCTAGTGTATAAACAAGTCCAATTGTGAAATCACCAAGACACTGTATTGACTTGTAAGTAAAACGAGCAAAATACCTGCAAACTTTAAGTATTGGCCAATCAGGATCTATAACTGTTTATTCTACTTGTAATAAACACACAACATAGACCCTGATCTGCCTTATTATAATTAAAACTGTATAAAGAACTGTTCTTTTTCATTATTTAATAAGAGATACATGTCCAAAATATGTCATTTTACATCCAATCTCTCCCAGAATTCATATCACTATGATATACCTCGGTCTAGATAAAAAGTAATGTCATATATCAATGACATTATAATGAATTTATGAATGAGTTTACAAGGACATATCTTGGTTAATGAAAAGACAATTCATTATCTTTTAACAGATATCAATTCCTCTCCCTGACTGAAACCAACATATCAGTATTGCTATAATACTGTGTTAGTGAAAAGCCCATGTCCATAAGATCATCTGTTCAGGAGAAGTGGCCAATAAAGATTTTCAGCTTGACCATCAAGGTAGCCATTTTAGGGGTTAGATCAGTAACATTTTAATATTGGCATAACTATATATTGCAAGAAAGTGCATTTTTTAAATGTTGGAATGGCTATCTGTTTAGGAGAAGGAACTGTTATGAGATATCTCAAATTTTGAGAGATCACATTGGTATCATTTTCATTTAGGACCAACCACATATAGTGAGAAGCATTTCATTGAAAAACTTCATGTGTACATGTTCACCTCTTCAAGAGTAGTAGTGATAACAAGATGTTCAAGATGGCCACGACTGCTCAGCACCATTTTTATTTAGGACCAACTAAACATCACAAGTCTTTTAGTGAAAACCTCATGTCACTACAGCCATCCATTTTGGAGAAAGTAGCCATAACAATATTTTCAAGATGGCTGCCATGCCAGCTATACTGTATGTCAGATCAGCATCATTTGCATTTGGTACCAACCAGACATGACAAGATGACTTTTGGTGAAAACCCACTGTAGTTATGAGAATATGTTGAGGAGAAACAGCAATAAAAAGATTTGGTGGCCATGTTTGAGGTCTGATTGGCACCATTTTCATTTAGTACCAAGCAGACATCACAAGTTTTTTTAGTGAAAACCCCATGACCATCCATCCATTCAGGAGGATTAGTGATTACAAGATTGTCTTGATGTCCACAGTGGCAGCTATATTGGATGTATGAGGACCACAATTTTAATTTAGGACCAAAAGCGGTTGCGATTGTGATTATATTGGCTGTCCAAGGCCATGTCCAATGGGTACCATTTTAATTCAGGACCAAACAGGCATTATGAGGGGACTTTTAGTGAAAACCCCATGTTGATATGACCACCCATTCAGGAGGAGAAGCAATGACAATATTTTCAAGATGGTTGCCATGGTGTCCGTATAAGATGTCAAATCTGCACCAATTTCATTTTGGACCAACTTGACATCATAAGGAGTCTTTTGGTAAAAACCCCATGTACATATGAACATCCATTCAAAAGGAGTAGAAATAACAAGATATTCAAGATGGCTATTGTGATGTACATACTGGATGAGCACCATTTTCATTGAGGACCAATTAGATATCATAAGAAGTCTGTTAGTGAAAACCCCATCTTTAGGAGAAATAGCAGACATACTGGATGTCAGATCGGCACTATTTTCATTTAGGACCATCTAGACATCACAAGAAGCCTTTACTTCCTAATCCCAAGTCTACTGACCATCCATTGAGTAGAAATAGTCATAACAAGATTTTCAAGATGGTTGCCATGGTGGCCATATTGAATGTCTGAGGTGCACCATTTTCATTCAGGACCAACTAGACCTTGGGATGAATGTATTTTTAAAGTTTTGTGGCAATCCTCCCAGCAGTTAAGGAGTAACATTAACAAACTGGTGGTAACGGATGCCAGATGCCGGACACCAGATGGACGCAAGTTGTTCTGCTCTATGACCATAAGAGCTAAAGAGCTTAATTGACCGCCACCAATTAGGTTCAAGACAGTCTTAACATGGCAGAGTAATGCTGCACAAACTGCACTGACTGACCACTACCATTCTGAGAGGTCTTGTAAAAGAATGCTTAAGAAGTCTGCAACACATGCACCGGGCACTAAACAATACAACTGTGTTGCATTGTTTCCCCCACACCCTCTTCCATCTGAGGACCTTGCTACAGAACCATAAAATCTTCACAAATTCAGAAAATTCAGCATTCACAACATACATTTTTTTCAGATGCACTTATGTAACATCTACATGCCATAAAATCTGGAAAACAAACACATATGTGAAAAATAAGTATATATAAAATAAGCACCAATGAGCCTTCCCATATTTTGGTATGAAAAAAAAAGCACATATAAGTGTGTGAAGAAAAGTCTTAAATGTAAAATTTGCTTTTCAAATGATTGTTCTTGTCCTTATTTAGTGATCATAATTATTTATCTTTTAACCTTATTCTGATTGTGCATTTTCCTTCTATTTTTGTTTAATTAACCATCTGCATATAATAAATTGTTAAAAATGATTGCCAATCATGAATATTGAAACTTTATTGTTAAGTATATTACTAAACAGAAGTGCTTATCAGAAAGTAAGCACATGCAAATTTCACAAATCTGAAGAAAAAAAATAAGCATACCATATATACTCACTTATAAATCATTTCCAAATGCAAACAACATAAACCCTGATCTGCTGTCACATAATGCACCAGCAGATCAGAGACTATGTAGTTTGTTCTACTCAATATTCCTAACAAACTGCATAGACCCAGAGGGCAGATCTGGGTCTATGCAGTTTGCAGTTGGACCAGACTAGCACACAGGTATATATGGTATTTGATTATTTTCCAGATTTTACCGTATTTGCTACCAACATAGACAAAATTTATGCCAGTTTATCTGTCTCATTAAATTCATGAAAACTTGGTGTCAGCAAATTGTGATTTCCAGTAACTGAAGCTGTGAGTGCTTCTGGTAAGAAAAAGGTGAGGGCTGATTTTTCGAATATCTATTAACTGTCCATCTTAGTTATATCCCAGTTCAGTCTTAGTTATAACAATTGATCACAGTCTTTCAATGCCCAACATTCTAGTAGAATTGAGTCATACAACTTTTCTTCTTGAAATGTACAATATTTTTTTCCACTGAATTAATCTAGGATGATGGGGCCAGAGTTTGCCCAGGAACTGCACAAAAGACTATAAGGAAAGACTGGTTTCAGATCATCTCATAAATCTTCAGTTATCACTAGATGTAATAGAAATAGTAGTGCAGTCTAAAATAAAACATAATCCAAAACATTTACACTTTTCAAGGCAATAAACTGTCTCTTGGATAAGCATGAAAGGCTTGCTTCCTACTGTTAGAGAATAATATTTTGTCTACAAGTTTCTGGTTTGTTTGTGTAGCAATAGTATCTCACCTCTCAGTTTGATCTTTTAGAACTAAAGGATCAGGTTTTAAATGTGAACAACTGATTTGTATCCAGGTGCTTTTGAAGAAGTGTGGGGATACTGTCATGCAGACCCTTCAGCCATATGGTTGGGTGTATGTACATGTGTATGTATGTGTATAATGTCCTCCTTCACCTCTAAAGCAAGACACATGAAACTTGTGTCAATGATAGTCCTATATGGGTGTACATTCTGTCAATGATAGTCCTATATGGGTGTACATTCTGTCAATGATAGTCCTATATGGGTGTACATTCTGTCAATGATAGTCCTATGTGGGTGTACATTCTGTCAATACTTTGGGAATCCCTAGATCTCATCCCTAGGGGCAAGGCTACAGGATAGAAGTGATTTTTGTAAAAATTTCAAACAACTTCTGGATTGATTTTGTTGTCTCACATGTCTGAGAATTGGCATATGTAATCAATGACCCAAGTATCAACATGTCAGATTGGGATGCTGGGGTCCATCCTTATCCCCAAGGACTTATACCCTGTCATAGCTTGGAAGCTACCATATATACTCGCGTGTAATCTGGGTCCAAATGAGTATATATGTTATCAATATCCCCACCCTATAACCCATCAACATATGTACTAGATATCAAAAGACAAGTGCACATACCCTGAGATTTTCCACCCTGGTGTAGTCCTTACCCTCTGGAACCTACCCAATAAGCTCAAACTTTGGGGTGGAGGTCAAAACAGAGAAGTGCTGGGATAGGAGTTTACAAACACAAAATTCCAATACCAAATTTTTAAAATTATGAAATGAACATTTCAAAATCGACTATCGTATATACTCGCGTATAAACCGATACCAACTGCAAACTGCACAGATCCAGATAATGCATAATGCACCAGCAGATCTGGGTCTATGTAGTTTGTAGGGACTAATCAATAGAACAAACAACATATACACTGATCTGTTGGCACATTATGCGATGGCAGATCAGGATCTATGTTGTTTACATTTGGACCCAGGTTATACGCAAGTATATATACGGTATATTGTAAATTTGATTTCAAATAATATGATGCTCTACAAACTGTATGACATTTTTCATCCATAAATTTTTTACAAGCAGGGATAAATTTTCAAAAAATTTACTGTTAAGAAATTTAAAAGTTAAAAATAATTCGACTTTAAAACTGTAAAATTAAAAAGCAGTGGTATGGTCACGAAAGTATTATCAATTATTTAAACTTATCAAAATACACTAGTTTCCCACTATAACAATGTTCATGGGAAGCATAAAACTGGACTGACTTAAAGCTGAAGTCATCTTATAGTTAGGTATTTTATACATATTAGTATTAAATAATGAAATGGGATCCATGACCATACCTACCGTATATACTTGCATATAAACCGGGTCCAAATGCAAACAACATAGACCCTGATCTGTTGTCGCATAATGTGCCGGCAGATCATGGTCTATGCTGTTTGTTCTAATGATTAGTCCTTGCAAACTGCAAAGACCAAGATCTGCCGGTGTATTATGCGACGGCAGATCTGGGTTTATGCAGATTGCAGTTGGTATGGGATTATACGCGAGTATATACAGTACTTTATAAAATGGACTCCCATATAGTGAGAGTGCACTATAGTATGATTTCTAAATTAAGAATGAAAAAATTTCTTTTTTCTTCAACAATGTTTGATTCAAAATACCTTTAATCTTCCCGTTTTTTTTCACACAATAGGTGTGCTTATATGAAAATAAGCTTTGCAAATGCACAACTTTTATTTATTAACTATAAACAAAACTAGAGTACCTACCGGTATGTTACTTTTTAACCTCTCACTTGCAAATGCACAACTTTTGTTTATTAACTATAAACAAAACTAGAGTACCTATGTTACTTTTTAACCTCTCGCATAATTTTTCCTTATTGAGCCGATTCTAGATTTGTTAAGAACTCTGTAAATTCATTATATAAATTTACAACATTATCACATTAGATTTTCAAATTTTACTGAATCATAGATTTTTCTTTATCAGTCAAATATGGATCCATCTGTTTAAACTTATTTTTGAATCTTCCACTCCTGAAAAGCCCATATTTGTTGTTATCATAAATTTCTAGTGAATCATTTATGAACTATTGTGTATAAAAGTATGACCCTCACAAAAGTTGGCATATATATTACATGCCTTTGATATGCATGCAGAAATCAAGAATCACCAGAACTAGAACAACTCAAAAGTGTTGAGATTATAACATTGGGAATTTGCAATAGGTTATCAAATTACCAATAATCCTGTGGAAATTTTAAAAATTTAAATGACTAATGCTACAGTCAATATGGGCATCAATAGAATAAAGAAAACAATAGATGACAATTACAGTAAAGAATTACAAAAATGCTGTGCATTCAGAACCAATGTGCAATTTCAGCATTTTTCCAACTTCTGCATTATAGAAGCCACACTGAGAAAATAAATATATCAGATCACTATTTTTAGTCAAAATTATCAATAATAACTCTTTGAAAATAAATTGCATTTCTTGGAAATGGTACATGGGGGACCCCACCCCTTTTAAATGTAATCCCATATCTCCTAACATAATATTTCATCATGTTCTATTGTACTGCTGCTCCTATTTACCCATCATAAATATATAAAACAAAGGTTTAATGAAGATATGTGTTTGCAGTTCAAATTTCTCTATCCTATGAAAGGGAATGAACTATTTTTATGAGTTTGCAGTTCAAATTTCTCTATCCTATGAAAAGGAATGAACTATTTTTAAATTTTTAAATACTCTCTCCCTCTCTTTCTCTCTCTCTCTCTCTCTCTCTCTCTCTCTCTCTCTCTCTCTCTCTCTCTCTCTCTCTCTCTCTCTCTCATATATTTCCCCAATGAATGCCTGAATGATAAGTCAAAATCCTGTTTCAATGTCCTTGGAAATCTCTTTATAATACTTCCTGGTCTGATACAGTATAATTGGTAGATCCCTATTTTCTGTGCCTATCTTTATCTGAAAAATAATAAAGGAAAACAATAGTTCTTTTTTTGTTTTTGATCATAATTTGACACTGTATGCTGCACAAAATGTTATTTTTTCTGGAAATAACCATGTAATTAATATTCTGGTTTGCTTGTTCAAGTATGATGTCATGCATAACGAACTAATCCTTAATCAAGGAAGGTAATGCAGTCAGTAATTTTGGACACTAACTCTTCATTATTTGCAACTGTAAATTTGGGGGAATTCATTTGGAGTAAATTTTACTGGAGAATGCTTTTTAATCCGCACATAATGCTCAACAAAAAGCATAATTTTGTTTATATTTTTAAGATTTTCCACATCAATGACCTTTAATAGTACTTTTAAATTTTTTTAAACCCCTTCAGAACTTGCAAAAATATATTTGCTAGAATTTTGTGATATACTGTACAGTGTATGATGACTGCACATTGCAAGATCAACCTCCTATTATCCCTGTGGACAATGTTTCACCATTGAGTCCATATGGAGCACACTCAGTTATTTCTAGCACAGCACCCCATATAATGAAGGAGATAATTAAATATCAGCATCTTTTTGACATGGATCTTCAATTCATAATTCATAAGAGCAGTGGTTTAATCAACTGAAAATGATAACTGACACAGGTACTTGTATATCTTATCAATCACTTTTTGTTCTCTGTCCATTCTCAAGCTGTTTGAAACAGAGCTGATCATCAGGTTACTATGGATAAAATATCATATTTTCAACAAATTTACCAACTTTCTCAATGTTTATCAAATTAGAATAATTTTATCAAGCTTTGGAAATTAAAGTCTTTGTTCTTCATTTGTGAACATGCTTCTTGAGAAAGTTCATAAAAGTCTATGGACAAGATGCAAGTAGTTTGTGCATACAAAGTCAATTCTAATACACCAAAAGGAATTACCGTATATACTCGCATATAAGACTATACCAACTGCAAACTATATAGAGCCAGATCAGCCGTCGCATAATGCGCCGGCAGATCTGGGTCTATGCAGTTTGCAAGGACTAATCAGTAGAACAAATAACATAGACCCTGATCTGCTGGTGCATTATGCAATGACAGATCAGGGTCTATGTTGTTTGCATTTGGACCTGGATTATACACGAGTATACACAATATCAGTATTGGGAATTGTGTAATCCCACAAACACACTGACATCCATTTAATATTTTAGTCTTTCATCTTAAATTGCTTGATGTTGCACCCCCAAGCTGCAAAAACTAGCGTGGTTAAGCTGTAGTGACAACAATAAAAAAACAACCACTTACCATTGTAACTGGTTCAGTGTGTTATGCCAACCTAACTGCTCATACCACAGACATACATCTGCCTTTGCATAGCATGCTGGCAGGTTAGGGTCAGCACTGTTCACATGAAACCATAAGCAGGAAGAATGGCATAAATTCCTGATCTAACAGTACATTATGCGATGGTAGATCTTTGTCTTATCGGTTTTATTGAAAATTCAGAAGAATGAAGAGTGTGAACTTTAATCTCACACTGGTCCAAAAAACCAACAATTCAATGGATATAAGACATATTAAACAATGACTACACTATATATTAAGAGGGGGTGGGGGCCATATGTAACAGCTTTAAAGCATTTTGCATCAATCATAAGGTCGTGGAATGCCAAAGTGAATGAACCTTCAGTTTCAGATTTTAACCAAATGTTATGTGGTATTGTATTTGTCAAGAATCGAGTACAGTATTACATGTCCATGCTCAATGAGCAGCTCTTGCTTAAAAGCCCAATATATTTTGTTATAATCATCTCTTCGGTTCGTGCAAAGCTATTTGAAGGTGGGTAATTTACCAAAGAAACTGTGGAATTAGTTTAGGGGACTGGGAGATACAATTATGTATGGGGCAGCTCAAAATCTGTTAATATGTCTCACACAACAATTTTGGGACAATGTAAATAACTACAAATCACACCGAAAGAAGTGAGAAACAAGAACTAAGGTAGTAGTAATGGGTATATTTCATAAGGCCTCACTCACTAGGGCCTAAAACAGACTAGGGCCTAAAACAGACTAGGGCCTAAAACAGACTAGGGTCTAAAACAGACTAGGGCCTAAAACACACTAGGGTCTAAAACAGACTAGGGCCTAAAACAGACTAGGGCCTAAAACAGACTAGGGCCTAAAACAGACTAGGGCCTAAAACACACTAGGGCCTAAAACAGACTAGGGCCTAAAACAGACTAGGGCCTAAAACAGACTTGGGCCTAAAACAGACTAGGGTCTAAAACAGACTAGGGCCTAAAACACACTAGGGCCTAAACAGACTAGGGCCTAAAACAGACTAGGGCCTAAAACACACTAGGGCCTAAAACACACTAGGGCCTAAAACAGACAAACTTCTGTTGGAAAACTGAAGTTGGAAGAAGACGATGGGCATTCAGAGGCCATAACTCTTCTAAATGATGACATGGAATGCTGGAAATCCAACACATTTAAACTGTCATTAATATAAATGTGCATGATAACTGGGTGAAATGCAATATTTGTCAGCAAAGTTATACTGTGGAAAGTTATGAGGATAGGCAATATGGAGCCACAAATTTTTCTAAATAATATGGAACACCTGAAATTAAACTCATTCAAGGTCTTATCATTATAAAGCTGCATGCCAAATTTGATTGAAATCAAATCCAACAAAGTTTAGTAAAGTTATTTTGTGAAAACCAACCCTGTGAGGAGGATGGGCAATCATGTCCCATAACTCCTGGAAATGTGATGTTGTGGAATCCTGAATATAAAATGCACTCAAGGTCTCATCAGTTTGAAGCCACATGCCAAATCTGGCTGAAAGCCAACAAATGTTGGTCAAGTTGTCTTGCTGAAACCAAAGTCAGCAGAATGAGCAATCAGTGGCCATAACTCTCCTAATGACACTAAACCCATATAATGCACATGCAAGTCTCTGAGACAATGTTCGTACCAAACTGCATCAGAATATGTTGCATGGTTTTTGAGCTATGCCAGTTACAAGCAACATCCCAAGGAAAGATATAAGGTTAATTGTCAAGGGCCATATCTCTATCCAAATTGGAGCTGAGACAAAAACCCATAAATGGCACATCTAAGTAAAATAAACAATGTACACACTAACTTGCATCAGAATATGCTGAATGGTTTCTGAGTTATGCTGCTTACAAGGATCTGCTGTACTGGAGGTTTAAAACTGATGGCAACAACTCCATCAAAACTGGACATGAAAAGACAAAAACCTTTAAAAGGCACATCTAAATGTAATAGGCAATTCACATACAAACTGCATCCAATTAATTGTAAGGGTGCAGAGCTTATGCTAGTTACAAGAAGTGTGAACAGATGGACAGATTGAAAAGGTGACAAGCATCCCTAATTATATACTAGTAGCAAACACCTCCTAACTCCCAAACATTATTTCTCAGCTTGATTATACTACATAGCCCTTTGTTGTTTCAGATATGTCATGATTACACTCTGTATTGTTTACCATGTAATATTGGACTGAAGTATACAAAAATAAATTCAGTTTCATAACACTGTTGTATTTCATTACTGTTTCTGCCATTATTGTTGCTTATTATTATCATCATTATGCAAGGATTCGTGTGAACTCCAGGGCACAAACAGTGTTTAACTCATTAACCCCTAGCGCCATGTTTACGCATCATGAGGCTGTACCCTACTTCCAAGCTCTGTAACATCAACATCATTTAAGATACACTAAAGTGGATGGATTTGCAGGAAAGTAGACAGATGTAGCTCTACAATGATACCAAATAATGTTGACTTTCTACTGGCATTAAAAAGTACAGTGAAAAAAATGCAGTTTTTGAGACCCGACTTTTTTTAGGTCGAAAATTGCCAGTTTCGGAACCGGACTTTGTGTCTGGATATTAGACTTTTTGGCCTTAGATCTAAAGAAGACCGGTCTGAACTGTACACAGACAGATGAACCTTTTCAAAAAGTAGGATAAGTTCGAGATTTGGAGTAAAAAGAGGCCAGGACACAAAAATCGAGGGTCCAATATGAAAAAAAAAAGAAAAAAAGAAGTCCAACTTTTATCCTTCTGCACATGTGCGAGCATAATAGCCACTCAAAAACAATGTTTCTGATACACCTAAGCATCCAGCTAAATGGGAAACTTTCTTAAGCAGATGTGTTTTGCTGCATTCAGAAGTAACCCCAAAAATGCATTGCCTACCCCCATTTCACGCGAAAATGAAAAAAATCTCCCGGGGTTAATGAGTTAACATTAGGCACCCGTAAAATTGCCTTTAGTAAATGTTGATGACCAAGAGCTTGATAGCAGAAAGTAAAATTTTGTAATATTATATTTGGGGGAAGCCCATTTTGTTGCATTTGATCACATCAGGGTAATCTGATTACAATGATACATTGATCTTTCACCTCTAGGGCTCAGAATCAATAGGGAGCTGCCCCTACCCACAAGCATAGTCTTCCAAAGACTCAGAGTCAATGGTGAAGTGTTTCAACGATGACTTGAGGGAATCTTTGAAGCTTTTCTTCTTACCACCCTGAGATGGCTTTCCTCCTTCTTCTTGCTGCAGAAGATCTTCATTGGTAGTTACTCTTCTGACATCCTGGTGACGTGGCCTGCCCATCTCATCTGTAATCTGATCAGCAGAGTGTGGATGCTTGAATTGCCCTGTCCTGCCATCTTATCCTCATCAGTTTCCTCTGGCAGCCCATGTGAAAATGGTTCAGCTTCTTGGCATGGCATCTGTACACTGTCCAGGCTTCACATGCATACAGTTGGGTCGGCAACATAATGGCTTTGTTGACCTTCAGTTTTGTTTGTAGATGGATGCCTCTGCACTCCCACATATTTGCACATAGTCTGCCAAAGGCCACACTTGCTTTAGCAATTATGGCATTGGTTTCATCATCGATATGGACTGCACACGACAGTGTACTGCCGAGATAGGTGAACTTGTCCACTGCCAGGAGGATTTGGCCATTTACTGTGATGGTAGGCTCTACGTAGGGCTTTACTGGTGCAGGTTGGTGCATCACCTCCATCTTCTTGATGCTGATTGTGAGACTGAAATTGTCACAAGCTAAAGAGCATTGGTCCATACTCAGTTACATGTCAGACTCAGGGAACAGTCATCAGCAAATATGAGATCACAAAGAGTTTGTTCCCACAACTTCGTCCTTGCTCGTAGTCTCCTCAAATTGAAGAGTTTGAAATCAGTCCAGTATCTTATGTCATAGTCACAGAAGGCATCAGTAAACATGGCCATGGCAGAGAACATCTTACTGAAGAGGATTGGGGCTAACACACAATCTTGCTTGACACTATTGGTGACTGGGAATGGTTCAGATGACTCTACATCATCCACAACACGAGTGAGCTTGCCATCATGCCATGATGGGAAAGCCTTCGAAAGGATGATAGACAATGATTGGACTTTTGAATGAGTTTCCTCTTCTGAAGCACTGGTGTTTATTGGTTTGGTCCATTGTTACTTTGTTTTGGATTGGCCACGATTAGTCTTTAAGACCAGTGAAGATGTACATGCATTTTCTTCCTCTTTCCTACTTTGATACCTGTTTATATATTGAATTTTACATCTAAAATATTATTAAAAAGACTCTAGGTAATACAATTTGGGAGTTTGGAGATATCAGTTTGCTATTCGTGTATAATTTCTCACTTCTTTCAGCTTGATTTGTAGTATTTACATTGTATCAAAACTACTGTGTAAGATGTAACAGATTTTGAGCTGTCCCCTATGTAATCATGTCCCCCTGATACAGTGATACAGTGAACCACTTCTGCTACTTTCTATGGTACATAATGTACCTCAAAATGAATTTAAAGAACAGGAAAGATGATTTTTACAAAGTATATTGGGGTTTTTAAGCAAGAACAAATATGGTACATGTAATAGATATTCTAAAGTAACCCACTACAACTGAATGTTTATTCACTTGGATATTCCATGCATCCTTATGATTTGATGCTGAATGCTTACAAATGTTTACATGCAAGAGATCATGCAGGGTACTGCCATTTACCCTCCTGTAAACATTCTGTGCAACTGTCTTGTGCTCATTTAAAAGCTGATCATCTGGACCAGTGTGAATCTTCCAGCCCGCTACTGGATAGTAGATAGGAGTCTATGCTATTTGCAGTAGGGCACTGACTATGCACCAGTAAATATGGTCAATACAGCTCTCCCTTATTATAATGCAGTAGTCGGGGTCTGTAACCCTCAACCACGGTATGTATTGAACTGCGTTATAGTGAGAACTGTGGTATGTACCAGTGTTATATACCAAACCACAATATAGTGGGAATAATCAAATTGTTTTAAATAAAAGTGTTTTGAAAAGGAAATAAAGATATAACATTAGGCTTCACATTGTCTTCTTTCAACACCTGTTGTTATATATTGGTATGATTTTGGTAATGGGGTTCACAGTGGTACTGTGTTATATCTGGAATCACATAATAACAAAGCACATTATAACAAGGGAGAGCTGTACATGTATTGAACAAAGATGTTATCAAAATGGCCTTCTTCCAGACAACAAAGGTAATATCTAAGAATAACTGACTTGTCCCCCTTTTTGTAACCCTCAGATGCAAATGAAATACAATATCCCATCTACTTCATCCAGCAATAGATCCAACAGTCAATACATTTCCTTATTTGATTATATTAATGTCATAATAAGCTTACCCTATATACTCGTGTGTAATCCAGGTCCAAATGCAAACATATACCAAGATCTGCCATCGCGTAATGTGCCGGTAGATCAGGGTCTATGTTGTTTGTTATACTGATTAGTCCTTACAAACTGCATAGACCCAGATCTGCCAGTGCATTATGCAACAGCAGATCAGGGTCTATGCAGATTGCAGTTGGTATCGGCTTATACACGAGTATGTACAGTAAGTCTGGACTTAAATCACAGACAGAATTTTAATCTACACTTCAATTTAAAGTCCAGTAATCTTGAAGAATGAAATTTAAGTCTGACCAAAGTCTGGCCAATCAAATAGCCAAAGTCTTGACTTACTGTACTGTATTTTGTAAGAGTTTAATGTGGGCAAAGATGTGAACAATGTAGACCCAGATCTGTGATAGCATAATGTGCCTGCAGATCCAAATCTGCAGTTTATTTCTTCACAACCAAACAGTATAGATCCTGATCTGCCAGTGCATTATGTGATCTGGATCTATGCCGTTTGAAATTGTGTACATATTGTATGTGGAAAAATATCTTAATCTATAAGACAAGTTGGTAGAAATGAGGACTGATTGATTGATTCTAGATTTTAACTCCATACTCCAGTTCTCTGGATGAAAACCAGGCATAACTAAACTAAGCCACCTACAGAAAAAACAGATTAACAAATATCAATTTTATTGGTGTTTTCACTCATCATCTACAAGCCAGATGTTCACCATAAAAATACACAGTAAGCAAACAAGTTATGCATCACACTTAGTGCTCATACTCCAAATGATACTGGTATTTGTGGTTTAGAAGGGAAATATTCTAAACAAGTTTAATTTTAGCCTTTTTCAGCCCCTCCTGCAAGGGTATGCTCCAAAACTGGTGCATTCCTTAAAATATGAGCCAGGCAAATCACCTGTTTAACTGTCAGTCAGTCCTGACTACTGTTTGGCTTACTATACTAACAATAAATTACACAGTTATCATCCTGAACAGAATATTTAATCAGTCATGGTTAAATATCACAGCTGTGGCAAGCCATCATCAACAAAATAAATGACTTCATGTATTCATTTATCTACATGATGTTTATAGATGTTTACAACTGTGTTAAGGTCACTTGGTAGTATGTCAGTTAGATACTTAAACAACTATGCTGGTATAACCTCCATTCACCTTCTGTTATGAGGTCATGCAATGGAACACTACTGAATAACTCATGCAATTTAAGGAACTTGAATTAAGCACCTCAAAGATAAAGATAAAAACCCCTTTGTCTGACAGGCTGATTTGGAGACAACCCAGTAAAGTTTATGCATTTATGACATCTGAAACAATTAAAGAAGCTTGAACTTTTAATAAACTGGCAAATTTGGAGAAACAAGAATCAATAAATCCAATATGGTAAGATATCTTATAATGGTTTGAAGTTTTAATGAAACCTCTCTGAAATTTTTGAAACCTTTTCAGATGACCACCCCTTCTACTTTGGCCCTTTAACCTTCCACTTAAGTTCTCATGGAATGCCCAGCTAAAATGGTCAAAACTTGTATTCTCTTCCTTGAAAGAACTACTGTGTGGATTTTGCAGTTTGGGCATATACAAAATGCGTTGACAGTGTTTTCTTCAAGAATAAATATAAAAAACTATCAATAAGTATTCCATTTATGTCTTTGTATCATTGTCATCTTACTTAACTTTTCAAAGTTTTCCCAAGGAATTTAAAAGTACCGTCCACATGCTTTTATCCAGATTAATGCAACTTCACTTTCCAACAACAATGAACTGGTTCAATCAAACATAAATACCCTGCCACCACTCTTATTCTGCAATGCTTGAATTCATTGCCAAACTAACTCAACACCAAACTCGACTAAAGTCAATGAAGCACAGGTCAATTAAGTTGCTGAAATAGATACAGTGTAAAACAAGATAAAAACTTAAATCTTCAATATACTCGATAACATTTATGCAGTATGTATCGTTCCTGTCGGCATATCCCTTTGGAAAGTATATGATCAACTAAGTTACTGCAAGGAACACAAATGAAACAGATTTTTTAAAAAACAAAAGAAATTCCCCTTTCCCAATCAACTGCCAAAGGGGCAAAATAAGTTAAACAATAAACAATGCATCTGAATGAAAACTGAATAAAGGATTAAAGTCCAAGTACAAAATGTAAGCACCAATAATATTGGTGAAGGTGTTATGTTAAAAATGTATCTTTTCCATTCTACTGAATATCAAAATATTTCAGTGCCATTGAATTTTTGTCAGTTTAGTTAATTTGGGATTTTCATGACAAAATTGTGCAACTAGCACTGACAAAATGTAACAATCCTGTAAAAAGCATATGACTGTGTTGTAACAATGCAGCATTGTCACCCCAAGCCAAGGGTTGTCGATCCACGTCATTCCACAATGACCTTTGGCATATCCCCTACAAAAATGATGAGCTTATTTCAAGACAGTAACAAGCTCACTGAGCCCACGACTTCGCTGTATAGCATGTGAAAGCTGGAACTGAATGATTACGAAGTCACGGCAATGTCGCAACAAGCTTAAATGCGTTCATGGCGAGCTTTCATCGAGCTTCTAGCAAGCTAACTAAAACTTTGCATGCACGAGCTCGCAGCAAGCTTGCAATGAGCATATAAGCTTGCAACGCGCTGTCAACCAGCTTGTAGGAAGCTTGCTAAAACGTATACAAGCTTGCGACATACTGTCAATTCCCTTATAAAAATTAAATCCTAAATCAAGCTCATGCGAGCTTGTGATAGCTCGTAATGAGCTCGCTATAAGCTTATTATGATCTTAAATTGTAGTTAGCAGACTAGATGGGAGCTCGCAGTGTGCTCGTAGAAGAAATTTGGCAACATGCAAATACAGTTGCTTTGTGCGATCTTGCTAGCAAACCCCGCAGATAAATTAATTATCATCTATGAAACTGAATTATACCGAACAATGTTTTAATATTTATATAATTGCTGATAAATATTCTGTGCATTGTGCAGTGACAATTGTAAACATGTAGAAGTATCTGCAAGAGGTGCAGCTGCCACTGAAATGGCAGAAATTAATGACAAGAGAAAGTGCGATCATAAATATGACCAAGAGAAGTGACTAAGAAAGTATCAGAAATGGTGGAAAAATGAACACAAGTGGCTAAAGTATGACCCAGGAGATGCAGTGATATTGTGCACCTTCAGCACCCAGTATTCAGAGAAATATAAAAGTGTGCGGGGTACTTGATTATCTAGTGTTGTTGGCGAAATACAGTTGTTATTGTTTTGAGTTGATGTTAATGAATATTAAATGCTGAATTAGAAACTGAACTGGTTCTGTTTGATTTTAGAAGGATCAGTGAAATTTCTACAGGATCAGTATAAATATTATTTTGGTGATCCAGTGGGTTAGTGAAACAAAATCCTAATTTTGAGCCATGTATATTGTTTTGCATATGCACCCTTTCTAGAGAACTCACTACACATACTCAAGCTTTGTTTTCTATTAATCGTGAACTTTCACTGGGGACCTCTAAAATCTATGAATAAATCAAAGGAAATAAAGTGGAAGGAATCAATACAAATTCATAATTGTTTGAAACTGTTACAGTATTTATCATAATTGCTTGAAATAGTATTTATCAAAGTTAAACATTCTTTCGTACACTTGTGCAATATACCAGTAGTTTTTATCATAACATGGATGATTTTAGACACATTTAACTTCAATTCCATATAGAAATCTAATTGAGGGGAGGTGATGTTGTCAGATGGTTAGGTTCCCCCTCTCCATCTGTTAAATTCATTACACTTTTGGATGAAAAACAAGAATGTTAGTCATTTGATATACACTAAACCACCTCTTCTAAACAAATCCTGCTTCTTGTATGATTCAGGTACCATCCACTGAAATAGATTACACCATGTACTATGTAAGCTGGACAACAAATATGACTCCTTACCTATTTGGTTAAAGAATTTAATTTTTTAGTTCAACATAACAAAATCACTTCACAAAACTTAGAAACATCTCTAAGTATTACTCATGTCTAATTCCTTTAGAGATCATAATTTTTAGTTTTACCATCTGCCACATCATATCTGTCAAACATTTGGTACTTTACATCTTTAAAAAGCAATGAAATTACTCATTTTATTCCTTAAAATCCTTGAAACTTAATCACTACCATTTTTTTTAAAAACAAAAATGAAAAATACAAAAATTAGAAGCATACCTACATGTACACAACCTCTAAACTTGCCTCAGTTAAAGTTCACTGCATAAGGACAATTGTAGAATTGATATGCTAGATGAAAAAAAAGTCCCTAAAAAAACTGAAATGAGACTAAGAAGCCTGCATGCAATTTACTAATCTCGTCATCCTATTGTCGATAACTGACAACATTGCATCTAGAACTGCAGTTTGGCAGGCGCATCAGTAAATAATAATGATCTGCAAAATTACAGTCTCAATGATTATGTAGAGCAAGATTACTGGGTCATCTCATTTGACGTATTAAATCTTGGGCACAAAACTGTGCTGCAACAATTTGAAAATGGCTGACAAATTGCAGTCCTGTAAACCAGCAAAATGCAATATAATCTTGATTTTACTCACCAACGTGATAACTCCGTTATTTTGCAACTGTTATCTCCAGGGTTCTATGATCAGTTACTGCACATGTATTGGTATTACTTGCAATTAAATTTCCTGAATTAATGAGCTAAATTGGAATGGTTCAACCTTAAAAAATGGAGCCTGTTCGAGAACAAGGTTGCTAATATTACCTCAAAAATGAGTTATGTGCATATTTTGTAATCAGTAAACTAGTCTCCAGACAGTAAACAAGGGAAATAACCACCATTACTGTCTTGATACCAAATTAGATCTCTGTTGTGGAAAACCACATTTCATCTTAAGTGATTTTATTATTTGATTTAAAAAAAAAAAAAAAAAAAAATTCCTGAAGCATAATTCTTTATAGAATGTTGGTAGAATGGGTTGGGTCTCTCTCTCACTCTCTTCCTCTCTCAAAGAAAACAATTCTAAACATTTTTAAGTTTTTATTCAGTATAAAAGAAATGCCAATTTTGTTTTCTGACAGCAGATAATAATAATAATAATAATAATAATAACAATAATATTTCACACTGTTGACAACTACACATACAGTAATAACAACAGGGATAGGTATAACATGCCTGATGATAAAAAGCAAAAGATTCAGAAGAATGGAATTTTATAAATACTGATTAATTTTTTCCCCTTTTGGATAAAAAATTACTCATCATTTAAGCATTGATATTGTATGGAAATGTATAATACAAAAATAAAATCACAATCATTTATTATTATTATACTGTTATTATTATTATTATTATTATTATTATTATTATTGTTCAAAATGGAATTACTGGTAATTAAAAGATAATCTTCATGTTTTGTTTACTGAGGACATCTTTATCATAAAATTATTTCTTGTACATTTGCTACAGGAAATTGTTTAAAAATTCACTTTTTTTATACCATTGTTTAAAATACAATAATTATGCTGTGCAAATGGGACTCTTAAACATTAGAATCTTGTCTTCACGTAATATTGTATTCAAAAGAAATTTCTAATTTGACAATAATCTGGATGCCTTGCTCAACATCCAACATTTGCACAGAATATTTAAGTCAAAATTGCTCATGTGATAACTCACATAAGAAAATCCAACTTGGACAAATTAAAAATTAGTGTTTGATCAGAATCAAGGTCCAAATTTCTCATGTGATAACTCACACGAGAAATTAGAACTCTGCCTTATTTTCAAACATAGTCAGAAGTAATGGAAAAGAATTTTTTCTAACTTATACCTTCTCATGTGAACATTTAAATTCACACCTAAGCAAAATCTGCACATGTGAAATTTTGGTTAGTTTTTCCTTGTCTCACAATATCTAACAAACTGCACACATGAGCTTGCAAAGTCTACACAATTTGCATACATTTCTAACAAGGTTCTCCTGTGCAGCTTATGAGCAGCTCATGTGAATTGGTGAGATTTGTTTGTATGGGAGTCTCACTGAAATTTTCAAAAATGTTGGCAAAATCTGAAATTTGATTGAAATATTACTGAAATTTGATGAAATACAAAAGGTTTGGTGAAATGCGCTGAAATTACACAAAAATTTCAGTCACATTTTCACTAGGGTGAAGCTTGTAGGTCTAACTCCTCAATGGTGTCTGGACAGTAACTTTTATGTCTTGTGACAAACTGCTGTGCTGAATTAAGTACTGGTTAGTGTCCTGTCGCTTTCACTGATGCTGCAAGTAATGCACAGACATTCAGAGTAACAGCTTAAACTTTTAACTTCAGTCCTTGGCATTAATCAACCAGAAAAAGTGCTTTGTTTCTACAGAATATATAAAGAAAATTTGGCCATGTTGAGAAATATATTGAAGTTAATACACTGTGTCACAGAACTTGTACCATTGATTGTTTGTACCAACCACAATATTATGCAGTCATAAAGGAATTGGGAATTAATACTGGAGTTTCGATTGAAAATGGTGTGATGAATGAAAATCCTGTTAATATACCGTATGTACTTGCGTATAAACTGAGTCCAAATGCAAACAGCATAGACCCTGATCTACTGTCACATAATGCACTGGCAGATCAGAGTCTATGTTGTTTGTTTTAATGATTAGTCCTTACAAACTGCATAGACCCAGATCTGCTGGCGCATTATGCAACAGCAGATCTGGGTCCATGCAATTTGCAGTTGGTATAGGATTATACGTGATTACATACGGTAGTCCCTTTGAAATCAAAGTATGTGCAGTACAAAATAATTCCAATTACAAGCATAAGAGTGTTTATATCCAATTAAATGATGGCAAGAAAACTGCTTTTGTTTGTGTGTGCCCCAATTCTGCTGAATATGATTGATAAATATGCATTCATGTAGAAAATTTGGCCCAGACATGTACATCAAAATTGAAGACATGAACTATATATACTGAACAAAACTTTAAATGCAGTGCCATAAAATGTAACATTTTTAAACAACATTAACCATTTTAACACGTTAACATTTTTATACTTCACCAGAGAGGTTTGTTTCCTGGAATATTGAAACAAATGAAATATTCTTTTTTATATCCAGTGCTGCATAAGTTTTGTTCCATATACATGATGGTAGTTAAAATTGTATTTTGCTATTAATCTGGTTGGTTGACATATTGCTGTACTTTCTACATTCAGCTTTTCATTTCATGTATGAATTCACTCTTGTTTGTTAAAACTGATTTTATGAACATTGTAAAAACCTTGTTCATGTTTGTATATATGATAAAACTAAATGAAATACTGGC
The DNA here is from genome assembly GCA_029931535.1 of Margaritifera margaritifera. Taxonomy (NCBI): domain Eukaryota; kingdom Metazoa; phylum Mollusca; class Bivalvia; order Unionida; family Margaritiferidae; genus Margaritifera; species Margaritifera margaritifera. The sequence continues at coordinate 5,226,593 of JAQPZY010001659.1, forward strand.
ATATGAATTCTTTTCGTTAAATTGTTGGCTTTTGTATATAAAAAAAATGCCACCAAACTTTTAATCAGTCATAACTTCTCACTAATGTGAGATATCAATATTCACATTACACAGTTGAGGTTATTCATTGATCAGTTTGTGCATTATAAATTCATTAATATTCACTAGGTACCAACAAATACATGCAATTAAGTACATAGGTGTAAATTGTCCAAAATTTGCAAACATATAACAACATCTGCAAACATATAACAACATCCACCTAGTCTGCCTGCTAGTGAGCTTGCCACAAGCTACACAAGCTTGCGCAAGCTTCATTTAGGATTGCATTTTTATAAGGGATGTAAATAGCCAAAACAGTATCTGCTACTCTGCAATCTGATTACAGAAAGCGGGAAAAAACCCTGGTCCAATTGGATTGCCCATTACATTTACCAAGAAAGATAGCTGGGAATAATCATAGCAGCCTCTTCAGAGAATCACACGTCATATGTGAATTTCTCCAGTCTAAACCTTTCGGACGTGTTTTTCTTTCAAGTCAAGACATGCGGACATAATGAAAGACAACATATTGAAAACATAACTGGTCAAGTAACAAGCTCTCTGATTGATCAATTGATTTTGCTCGCAATTGGACAGTAACAATTTATCTGCAATTGCACTTGTTCCAACTGCTGTTCTGGTCGGCTACATAAGCCAAGGGTCAATGTGGAACAAAACTGTATGCTGGTAAAATTGTAGTGATTTACACTATTGAGAGAGAGAGAGATAGATAGATAGATAGATAGAGAGAGAGAGAGAGAGAGAGAGAGAGAGAGAGAGAGAAAGAATGTGTGTGTGTATGTTACCTTGAAGTTATGCAACAATTCTGTGAGCTAGGTCATCAGCTTTGCACTACCATGTGGAAAACCTAGAAAATACAAGGAGGAAAAGATAAAGGTTTCATTTGCTTTGGTGTTTTACTGCACTGCAACACAAGCAGGTTTTTTGCAGTACAGTGCTTTGTCCAGGGACACACCATGGAAACCAACCAAGGCTGATCCAATGATAGGATTTGAACCAGCACCCTCAGAGTCCGGCACACAAATCACCATACCACCATGCTCCTGAGGAAATTTTTGTTGTTGATATTGTTGTTGGTTTTAATGGCTATATCATGCTAAGGAATGGGAGCTAGGTGCCTTTCCCAAGGACACACAGAGGCAGCCAATCCAGGCTGGCCTGGGCAGGTATTGAACCTCGGACTCCAACACTCTACCAACTGAGCTACCATGGTTCCCAAGGAAAAGATAAAAGGGACCATGAAAGTTGTTAACGTCAAGAACCAATGTTTTGGGAGACAAACTGTCATGACTAGATCAATTTTGTAATGTACATGTAATATCATGACCCTAATTGAGGCACTGCCTGTCTTGAGAGTCAATATTTTGTTGGCAGAATGAGTGTTTTCTCTAGACAGGTTTAACTGTGCTTCTCTATACCTGAAAATTGCATCATCCAAGTTTGTCCTTGATGTTCAACTGTACATGTACAAAGACACTGGTCCATTTATCCTTGATGTTCAACTGTACATGTACAAAGACACTGGTCCATTTATCCTTATTTCAACTGTTTATTATTATGCATATGATTACTTTGTACAACCGTCAATCAAGAGGAGAATGTATCCACACTGTCTATATTACTGTTTATTATTATGCATATGATTACTTTGTACAACCGTCAATCAAGAGAATGTATCCACACTGTCTATATTACTGTTTATTATTATGCATATGATTACTTTGTACAACCGTCAATCAAGAGGAGAATGTATCCACAGTCTATATTACTGTTTATTATTATGCATATGATTAACCATCAATCAAGAGGAGAATGTATCCACACTGTCTATATTACTGTTTATTATTATGCATATGATTAACCGTCAATCAAGAGAATGTATCCACACTGTCTATATTACTGTTTATTATTATGCATATGATTAACCGTCAATCAAGAGAATGTATCCACAGTCTATATTACTGTTTATAATTATGCATATGATTAACCGTCAATCAAGAGGAGAATGTATCCACACTGTCTATATTACTGTTTATTATTATGCATATGATTACTTTGTACAACTGTCAATCAAGAGGAGAATGTATCCACACTCTGGGACTGTTCAAACTATCACAAGTCACATCAAAGAGAATTTATTTATCACGTTTTCTCCAGTCAACCACTTTTCCTTCTTAAAATTATATTTCCAAATCCTTTCTTCTTTGATATATCAATTTATGCATCCCCCATAAAGCACGCTGACAACATGTACAGGTTGTTCCACAAAACACAGATTTTTCATCATAGTTGCAGATGTTGGGATGAATAAACCAAAAGAGCTACAAAAAATGCACAACTGAAATCACATTAACTTTCAATTTTTCCTCCAGTTTTCTGCATACATGTATTTTTCTCAAGATAATTTTTTTGTTGATTGAAAATATTACAAACAGTGGAATGAATTACAGGAAATTATGAAAATGACAGGGGTGTCTGGATTTTGTGTATTAATCTACAAATTTTTTAATTCATTTCTTTTAAATGCCAACGTTCTTCTTTAAATGGGGATGAAAGGTACAAATCTTTTGCCAAGTCTGTGAAGGTATCCTGTTAATGGCATATTTTCTTGCAGCAAAAACGTGGATTTTTCTTTCTTTTATACCTGTATCCTCATTGCTAAATAGTAAAACAGCTGATGAAAGTTATATTTACAGTGCAATTATTGACTTTTGTTTTCAGATGAATGTAATTATTAGTAATTTTTTTTTTCATATAAAATCCAAACCAAGTTTGGTTTCATGATGCACGTGACACTTGCTCAAGTTGTTGCAACTGGCCTGGAAAATTGGAATTAGAGTTAAATACTGAGGGATAAGAATGCGTTTATCTTATAACCTTTTTATTGTTTTATTTATTTACTTTTTGAAAGACCTCACTTTAGAACAATTTATGTTCCAAAATAGATCCAAATTGGCCTCTCATCCATGATAGTCCACTACTGTCATAGATATACAGAAATGTGATTAAACCTCAGTTTTGATAAACAAGATAATGCAATAACCAGCATTACCTTGATTATTGTTGATTGTGAAACTCATCCACTGTACAAAAGGAAAGCAAGGGAAATAAACTGATAATATACCTGTTGAGAACAGAAGAAAATTAACCTGCAAAGAACAGAAAACAATAAAAGTGATTTTTCTTTGAAAAAACAAGGAAAACGATTCTTTTCTCAAACATAAACATCGTAAGAAAACAAGTACCATCCGCTCCAATATATGATTGTTGTAATGCTTCAAAAATATCCTGTGATAATACTATACATGATGGCCAGTATATTTGGTGATGGAAGAATTTGGGAAGGTCCCAGGAAGAACCACCGATCCACAGGAAGCTACTGGCAAGCTTTCTCACATATTCACATTGGCCGAGCCAAGACTCAAACCCACTCGGACAGAGGTGAGATGTGAGTGATTTGAAAAGGCCAATGTCTTAGATCCCTAGGCCACACACAGCCCCTATCACTCATTATAAGCAATGTACAATTATGGCACTCAGATGAATGCAATATGTGGTTTTATGGAGCACATAAGCCAATATCAACAATGGGCCTGAGGCCAAGGTTGATAATGTTTTTCAGTGCACCATAAAACCTCTTTTTACATGCACATTTAATCTTATGCAGTTGATTTGGTGTTCAATATTGATGTTCAATCCTTATTGTTCAGAGTCGGGGATAGAATTCATTTGTTATGGCCTAAAAATATGTTGAGCCTCATGGCTATGACGTATCCTTATGCCATATCAAACTCTTTTTTTCTTTCTTCTGCCAACTTGGAACAAAACACATATGTAGTTCTGTGCATATATTTCACTCATCTAAGTGCCATTATGGTTCCATTAAATTTATCAAATGTTCACATTGTAAAATTTGCATTCAACAATAGGGAAATAATTATTTTCTCCACAATATTCTCCCTCACTTTTGCGCAGATGTTGCAATGAAACTGTATTTGCTTACAGTTGAGAATAACTGCATTATGAGTGCTTTGCAGAGTACAGCTTTTGAACACAGTCCTACATTCACTTTTTGCCTCCACATTATATCTTAATAAATGATGTCATGTCTTCTTAAGATTGGAAATTATTTTAGTTTTTCAGCTAATACTTCCTAAACATGACAGAATGTTCAGTCCTTTTCATGTTCAGCTAATCCATGTTTTTGTAAAATTAATTTCTCTAATTACTGACTGGAATTATCTGCAAAGCATATTTTTGGAAACCTCTCTGTCACCTGCATACTCCATTTATTTCATTGACAACATGTAAAGTAAATGAGAAAGTTGTATTACAGAAAATCTAATTATGTAAAAAAATTTGATTGGCTAATATTAAATTAGTGACCAATTTTCCACTGATTTCTAAATATTCCAAAAACAGACCAGCTTGAATGTAATATTAAGTTTCATCAAAACAAGAATCAGCTGATCCATTTACCCAAAAAATCCCCTAGCTGCACCTATCCACAATCAGCTGTCAGTCAATCTTTGTTCATTCAAAATAGGGCAGGTTATGAATTAGGCGGATGCAACGCAAAGCGTAATGACCTCATGCCTAAAACTAGCCCACATGGGCAGTGTCTTAAACCCTACGGACAAACTTTGTAACATGGTGGCTAAGTTTCAATATGTAGAGTTAACCGAAGATGATGTTCCCGGGGCGACATTACCTTACAGCCTAACAGAAACTCACTCTGTTATACAGCTGAAAGGGTGATTACAATGTCATCTCCCTACAAGTGGAAATCCCTAGCTAAGCCACTGATAATTACCACAGACAATAGTACTACTATATAGTTTGTACAGGTAAAGGTATGAAATTGACACCTGCCATGGTCGGGTTTATGGCATCAGCGTTTCCCCCATCTGTAAGTTTAGTGTGTTGACTCGAGGGGCGAATATAATAAAATCAGCAAGGGGTGCCATAAAACCCACTACAGCTGCAATAAAATCCATGACAGAGGTCCACTAGATTGAGTGGATGTTCACTGTCCTCAGTGGACATCCATCAGATCTAGTGGATATTCCACTATCCATAATGGACACTTAATTCCCTGCCCTGTGTCCACATTCACCATGTTGAGTGGCCAATCTGTAATCTTCATCCACCATGTTGAGTGGCCAATCTGTAATCTTCAATGTGTGAACTGTATCTCAGCTCTTGTAACTTGTCAACTATGATTTTAATAATATTATAACAGTGTTGCACTTTAACGCGTCTGGCGAACATTCTCCCACCCCAATCTGTCCGTGTCCCCCTAAATTTAACAAATCCCCATATCCTGCTCATTTATAGGAGGACAGAGATACATACAATGTTCCACAGGTAGCTCAAATAAAGTGCAACACTGCTATAACAACAATGCATAAATTTCAAAGTCTAGACTGTAAAGGAAACAAATTCAATAGGTTTTCATATTACTGAATCTCCCAGCTCTTATTTGAAAGGCTGGTGTCTCCTACTGCCCTAAAATAATGAAAGTGATGTGTAGTAGCCAAATTAAAACTTCCTTTTAACACTATCTTTGTTTAAAAAAATATGTTGGTATATCAAATTTGTCCACTGTGTATGAATACACATATAATTATGGTTTCAACAGTAGACTATTGCTTTCATACTCTCTAGAGTGATGAATTTCTACTTAATCATTACTGAAACAAGGAAATAACGAGAAAAAATAATACTAATCCCCATTTTCCAAATGAATTAAACATGGTAAACATGTCTCATTGAAATTCCTCTTGCTTTCTCTTTTATATATCTCACATGCCATAAGGGATGAAAATATGTGTAAATCTGTGGAGTGAGAGAGAAAAAAAGAATTTGACCTGTATGAAAACCTTGAACTTCAAATTACCACAGGTAACCTAGTGGAACCCGAGTTGTTATAATGGTAGGTGTACACTTTCCATGGGATTTTTCTACAGTATTACACGATACCAATGATACAAAGTTGCAAAAACCTGTCAAGATGAGAGGGTCGTACTCTAACTTCCTTGGCTTAGCGGCACACACATACTGTACTCTATTTAATGCTTTTTTTAAATATTTATTTTAAAATATAACAAGGTTCTAAAAACAGACCAATTTTTAAATATTAAAATGTCTGAAGGCTCCTCTTTCTCTCTCACTGTGTTGGTTGGTCAGTCAGCATGTCAGTTTTACTTCAATTGATCCAGATCACTCTCTTGTTTTTGTCTCTGTATCACTGTCTGGATCTATGATGGTAAAACTGACAGACAAATCAACCAACAGAGAAACAGAGGGATGGACAATAAAAATAAATCCTATGGTCAGTACACCCCTATCTCTCTGTTGGTTGCTCAGTCAGAATTTCAGTTTGACCTCAGTAGATCTCTCTCTCTCTTTCTCTTTCTCTCTGGACCATGGTTGCAAGCTATGGGAGAAAATGTGTGAAAAACAAGCATAGCCGATTTTTGCCTCTGGTATGCAATAATGTCTCTGTACCTATTATGGTAAAACTGACAAACTGACAGAAAGAAAGAGAGATGAAGGATAAAACAATCTTATGGTTGGTAACAATGGTAAATAAAGTATAACAATGACTTAGATCAACTGTAAATAAATTTAAATGTTTGAATTTCCTCTTGTTGGTTCTTCACTTCGCTTAGTCTATATTCCCCACTCATTTCAATATACTCGCCAGTGATTGAATGGCTGTGTTTTCTGTTCAACAAGTTAGCCATGCAATGTTTGTAGTGGTCTACTTTCTTCATTTAAACCAACTTTCCTGTTTAAATCATAAGCGGGTCTTTAATTTATATAATCAATATACTAAAAAAAAAAAAAAAGAGTAAATTATAAATTTCCAAAGAGGATTGTAAATATCTGCAATCGCTGCAGAATAAAATTTTATAGTCGACACACTGGAGAGGGATGTGAAGAGTTCACTCCCTCCATCAATACAGTTTCTTGTAGTCAATCTTAACTCCATTGGAAATGCAATTATGTGTATTTGTATGTGGTATAAATAAAATATATGTATAGTATGCATTAGCTGTATCTTAGACTCGTATACATTTTCATTAAAAGGAAACTCTGCAAGTCTCGTTTCCTCTTGGTAAAAAATGTATGTTATGGTATATCAAAGGTATAGCATACATTCTATCTATGTTTAAGATTTTTTTTCAACTTGATACATAAAAAAAGAAAGATCCATTTCAATTTGACAACCTATGTTGTCTGCATGATCCCTTTCATGCATAAAAAGGTTCCACCCTTGGTTTTATTGACACAACACGTTATGTATGAGCGAGACTGTGGCCTAGTAATGCTGACATGACAATTGGATTCATAAGAAATCTGGTTCTCCCAGTTACATTTGATATGAATTATTTATCCTTCCCTCAACAGCCCTGAGCAAGATTATTACAAGCCCCTGCAATAGCCTTTTATTGTTACATCTCACACACCTCATCAATCAATTGAAACTATCTGCAGGAAACTGATCTTATCACTTGGAAGCTTGCCTGTAAGATGGCTCCCTGAGAGACAACTTGTACACCAGCCATTAGCTCAGCTTTGTTAACATAAATATTTGAAAACAAGTTCAGAGCTATCCCACTGCTGACATCAATTGATGTAAATTACCTGTTAATCAGTAGCTTCAATTGGTTTCCTCAAGACCAACCCACAAGGTGCTGTTTGCTATCGTATGCAGTTAGAGGTCACAGTTTGTGGATAAATTTCTGCATTTACTCCAATTATACAGTTAGTGCATCAGTTATAATGACCACACAGAAATTCCTGCCCTCTGAAGCAGCCATGCTAATGGAGTAGAAACCACAGGTTTGCTCCAATCAAATCAATTCATCACCTTGTAACTGATACTAACTTCCTAATCTAACAAGAGGCTTAAGTGGTAATCAACTGCTCTCCTGTATTTAGTGTAGTGAAGCATGAACAGAGACACAAAATCTGAAGTCTTATTTATTTAGTAATTCTCAAGTGAATTAACTACCGGTAGTGACACAAAAGATGAGAAATAAAATCTAAAAAGAGTTAAAACTAAGTATTTTTCAATTATCCATCCCCTTAAAGAGTATTCAGCAAATTTCAATGACTCTTTTACCATACTCTTAAACAAGAAGTAACTTTAATTCTTTTTTTAAATCCAAAGTTTTGTTCTGGACAGGAAAAGAATCTAAATTAATTATCACGAATATTATTGGATGCATGATTACGGGATTCACGCTACTTTCAAAAACGGTGCACCAAAAATTCAACCAAAAGTGAAAATCACACATGATATTTTCAAGCCCAATTTTTATTTCTTCATTAAATCCCTCCTATATTCAGAAAATTCCCCCCCCAGCTTTCTTCCAAATAGAAGGAAGAATTTCCCCACTAAATTTTCAGTTCTAGAATAGAATGTGTTGAGTATATTACTTTCACTCTAAATGGACTGGTTCTTTCGATTTATCTACATTTTTACAGGCACTCCAATAAGTGCAACAGATGTCAGTTGTACACTAATGGCATATATGACACAAGGCTCAGAGCTATCCCTTCACTGCTACTATTTAAACAAAATTTTCATCCACAAACTTAAATTGGTTTCCTTCAGTTCAACTTGCAAGGTGCATTCTGCAACCAGAAGCAGTCAAAGCTGTCACAGTTTGTTGACAATGTTTTTTTATTTACTCAAGTTATACAGTTATAGTGTCAGATGGTATTGACCAAAGTTACTTTCTGCTTTTGGAGTAGTAAAAAATATCCCTAAACTATCAGATATCCCCATAATCCAATTGTTATACTATCGATTCATTATTTTTCTGGAACTACAACACAGTTTTGATGTGGTGGAACCTAATTCTTTGATAACAGATTGTAGAGAATGTCCCTGATGAAAAAGTAAATCATATTTCTATTGTGTACATGCTTAGTCAAGTACACGATTAGTCCAAGTGTTACTTGTTCATTTATTTTTTTATAATCTTCGTATCATATCACCGCTACTAAAACTTGCATGAATACATGTAGGTTAAAATACATTATTCTTTAACTCTGTTTTCCTTCTTAAATTACACAATATTACTGGTTTTGTAACAATTCAGCATTATAAATTGTAATGACAAATTTATATCTTATCATAACAGTTTCATAGATAAGGTCTATCACCGGAAAATAAAAAGTACTATGGCCCAATCAGCAAAGTGGTGTGAAGAGGGGGGGGGGGGGGGGGGGGGCCGGCAGGCAGGTGAGGTATTATTTAGGCATAAATTCCCCAGGCAGTGAGTATGTTTTATAAAATATTTAATTCTGAACACAGCAAATAATCCTACATACTTTTCATTCCTTTTCCAGCCCTTTATAGGTGTAAATTAACTGGAATTTATTTTACTGATTAATACTTTTATCAGACAGAGAAACAAGAATTTAGAGGATCTAGATGTGCAACAAATATATCAATTTGAATTATTTTCAACTATTATCCTTTATTGAATTTGAAATCTGTTAATGGAATACAGATGTTCTGCCAAAGTACCTGAAAACTAACATAAATGAAAAACCTAATTAAGTGATGGGCAGAGGTATGGACAGGCAGAAAATGGTAAAACTATGCCCCTACAACTGTGTGTGTGTGGCATATAAAACTGCCATAGTCATTGCTGTACACTCCAAACAGCTAATGATGTTCTTGTAGTTTCAAATGAATATCCAAAGATATTCTCTTACTGATCCTACATATTTGCTACTAGTTTTATTTCTGTTTATTTCCTAACTAAACGTGTGTAATCCTGCTGGTATTAAAAGTGTTAGTAAAAAATAAAAAAATATGTGTCCCTCAAAGAGACTGATGCTTTAATGGAAGAAAATAATTTCCAGAATTCCAATAGAAGATTATTTCTTCTTTTTAACAGCGGAGTATTGACACCATTTCTGAAATTCTCAAGTGATAAGATTTTGAAGATGGCCATCATAGTAGCCATATTGGATGTAAGATCAGCACCGTATTCATTTAGGACCAACTGGACTTTATAAGAAGTCTTTCGGTGAAACCCCATGTTGATATGACCATCCATTCAGGAGAAGTAGCTATAACAAGATTTTCAAGATGTCTGTTTTGGCAGGCATCTTGGATGTAAGATTGGCACCATTTTCATTTAGGATGAAATAGATATCGTAAGAAGTCTTTTCATGAAAACCCATGTCAATATGACCATCAATTGAGAAGTAGCAAAAACAAGATTTTCAAGATAGCCACTGTGGTGACCATATTGGCCATCCAATCAGCATCATTTTCATTAAAAGCAACAAGACACCATAAGAAGTCTTCTGGTGAAAACCCCATGTTGATATGACTTTCCATTTTCGAGAAGTAGTGATAACCATGTTTTCAAGATGGCAGCAATGGTGGCCATATTAGATGTCAGATCTGCACAATTTTTATGTAGGACCAACTAGGCATAATAAGAAGTCTAATGATGAAAAAAACCCACGTCAATATGGCCATCCATCCAGGAGGAATAGCTGCAACAAGATTTTCAAGGTGGCTGCTGCAGTGGTCGCACTGGATGTAAGATTGGCACCATTTTCATTTAGTACCAACCAGAGATCGTAAGAAGTCATTTCATGAAAACTCCATGTTGATATATCCATCTGTTCATAATAAGTATTGATAAGATTTTCAAGATGGCCTATGTGGCAGCCATATTGGACATCCAAGCGGCACCATGTTAATTCAGGACCAACTTGGCCTTGGGATAAATATGTGTGTAAAATTTCATGGCAATCCTTGAAGTTGTTTAGGAGGAATAGCAGTAACAAACTTGTGTTAACAGAAGGACAGAGAAAAGACCACCCCATTATAAGCTCCTCTGGTCTATGACCAGATGAGCTAAAAAAAAACCTGTGAACAAATGGAGTGTTCTGTGGATCTAATTTGTAATATTTAAAGGACTTCTTGCATAGTTTCATACCTTGGTAGCTCTGTACATGTAACATGTATACAATTCTTACGGTGGTTATACGTTACTCATATTTATTTTGCCAAAACAGTGACTTAGTTTGCACTTTTTTGTCTCTGAAGACTAAGAAATAAGAACAATGTCATTATAAGGATTATTTTCACATCATCGTTAAACTCCATTACCGTTTATACTTGCGTATAATCCAATACCAACTGCAGACTGCACAGACCCAGATCTGCCATCGCATAATGCCGCAGATCTGGGTCTATACAGTTTGTAAGAACTAATCAGTATAACAAATTTATATGGTACCTGTTAATAAGAAGTCTCACTTTGAGAAACATTTGGAGACTAAACAACGACAGGAATAAAAAAGTCAACAAATAAATTGGAGACCAAAATGATGTATGTCTCATACATGTGGCAATCACGGCTGAGAAATATACGATTGATATTGTAATTTGGCGTGTATAACATGCACTGATGTATAATGTGCACCCTGATTTTTGACCCAGAATGAGGGAAAAAAGTTAGTGATGTCATACAACACATTTTAAAATCTTAAAATCTTACAACTTCGCTCCATTTTTGTAGTGTGACAATAGTTGGCAATTTTGGATAGAACACTGATCCTCATTTGTCACATGATTTTTGCATTGTTCACAATAAACAAGTATTTGACTGTTTCTCTGGTTTTCTGTGTCAGTACACAGCACCCGATCATGACCAATATTTTTTTAAAAAAGATATCATAAAAGAAAAAAATGAAAAAAAGTGGCAATATTGAAAGTATATCTTCCCGACTTTTTGGTTGTCCCTTAAAAGGGGCAATTTTAAGGTTTGCCTTGTTGATGGAGTTCAGCCTGTTGCATCAAATCGTTCAAATTCCTATATGTCCTTGTCTGTCATTCTTATCCACTCCCTCTCTCGTACATTGAATTCCCTTCCATCACCTCTGTTACCATGTACTTCTGCATATGCAATAATGGCTAGCTCGTCTTTCGTAGTGTACGAGTTTCTTATATGCCCCATGTTGATACTTGACTATATTCGTTCAGATTCAAGATCGAACGCAAGATGCTATGTGAAAGTTCAGGCTCAGTATTTATACTTATTTGGACTATCATGACACATCTGAAATATATCTCAGCATCCAAGCCAGAATTTAGCAAGACAATGTATCGTAATTATGTTTGGCACATCAAAGCTTTCATCAGCGCCGATTACCTTTAAAAACACCATGCTGACATTGATCACTTGTAGCAAAGAAATTTCACAGATACTTCCAGTGTCAAGTGTGGAGTGTGAGCGTGGATTTTTGCATCAGAATTTGATCAAAACAAAGCTGCGGTGCAGACTGAGTGTTGACACTCCTGACGAACTTGTGAGAATCAATCTCATTAGTGATGATATAAAAGACTTTGATCTAATGCCAGCATTCAGGAAGTTGAAGGGAAATCGAAACAGACATCCTATCAACAAAACCAAGAGAATGCCTTTGGCAAACTGATTAACTTTAAGTCAGTGGATTTACCATAGAGCAAATGTGGCAATGTATGATCAATGATAGGAATACTGTGTAAATACATTTTGTTTAAAAAAAACCCATTTCAAAATGACTTTCCATTTAAGAGTAGCAGCAGTAACAAGATTTTTTCAAGATGGACTTCCGATTAGCACCATTTTAATTTAGAACCAACAAGACATTATAACAATTCTGGTGAAAACCCCATGTTGATATAATTTCTGTTTTGGAGGAGTAACAATAACAAGATTTTCAAGATGGCTGCTATGGTGGCCATACTGGATATCAGATGCGCACCATTTCCATTTAGGACCAACTAGGTATCATAAGAAGTCTTCTGGTGCAAGCACAATGTTGGTATGACCAGCCATCTTGGAGAAGTAGCAATAATAAGATTTCTGTTTTGGAGGAGTAACAATAACAAGATTTTCAAGATGGCTGCCATGGTGGCCATACTGGATATCAGATGCGCACCACTTCCATTTAGGACCAACTAGGTATCATAAGAAGTCTTCTGGTGCAAGCACAATGTTGGTATGACCAGCCATCTTGGAGAAGTAGCAATAATAAGATTTTCCAGATGGCCATTATTGTGGTGGCCATATTGGAAGTTAGATTGGCACCATTTTCATTTACAACCAACTAGACATCATAAGAAGTCTTTCATTGAAAACCCCAAGCTGATATGATCATCCTCTCAGGAGAAGAAGCGATAACAAGATTTTCAAGATGGCTACTGTTGTGGCCATTATGGATAAGAATTCAGGTGAAAACCCCATGTCAATATGACTTTTGCTCTGGAGGAGTAGCAATAGCAAGATTTTCAACACGGCTGCAGTGGTGGCCATATTGGACCTCAGATCGGCACCCTTTTCATTTAGGACTAACCAGATATCATAAGAAGTCTTTCAGTGAAAAACCCTGTGTTGATATGACCATCCAATCAGGAGGAGTAGCAATAAGAAGATTTTCAAGATGGCCACTGTGGAGGCCATATTTGACATCAGATGGCACCATTTTCAACCAACTAGACATCATATAGAAGTCTTCTGGTGAGAACCCCATGTCTGTATGACTTTCCATTCGGGAGGTGTAGCAATAACAATATTTTCAAGATGGTTGCTGTGGTGGCCATATTGGATGTTACATCAGCACGATTTTCATTTAGCACCAACTACACATCGTAAGAAATCTTTCAGTAAAAACCCCATGCTTCTGGAGGAGTATGATTACAATATTTTCAAGATGGCCACTGTGGTGGCCATATTAGACATCAGATCAACACCATTTTCATTTAGGACCAACTAGACATCACAAGAAGTCTTCTGGTGAAAACTCCAGGTCACTATGACTTTCTCTTCAGGAGGAAGTAGCAATAACAAGATTTTCAAGCTGGCCGCTGTGTCGGTCATATTGAATGTCAGATCTGCACCATTTTCATTTCGGACCAACTATAAATCATTAGTCTTTTAGTGAAAACCTGATGTTGATATGACCATCCATTCTGGAGGAGCAGTGATAAGATTTTCAAGATGGCTGCTGTGGATGTGTGAGCAGCACCATTTTCATTTAGGACCAATCAGACCATGGGGTAAATGTCTGTGTAAAGTTTTATGGCAATCCTCCATGTAGTTAATAAGGAGTAGCAATAACAAGCCTGTGCAAAAGGACAAATGGATGACGGATGAAAAACCATCCCATAAGCTCTTCTGGTCTATGACCAGCAGAGCTAAAGATAAAGCTTATTGGGGCAGCTTAAAATGAATTACAAATAAGATTTCATTTTGTTAACAACTCTGCAGTAATTTGAAAGACAATTCCCATGATGGAGCTACTATATGTGTAGGTACTGTTATTTTAATTCTAACATACATGTACTGTAGAAATTCTCACACTGAGTAAGAGTATGTGATAATAATTGAACAATAATTTAGTATCAAAGTGAACTACTACTGACAGCATTAATTTACTGCAGTAATTAAAAGGAACTTCATGTAAATGTTCACAATTGTGGTGATGAAAAAAGCAAGAAATAAATAAATAATAGGTAGGGCCCACTTAAGTGCAAAGGGAACCATAAACCTGTCTCTGGGGCCTTCTTGTAAAGCTGGAGAAAACACAGAAAATGATGCAAAACAAGGAAAGTTTTTATGAAATTCTAGCTTGAAAAAGTAATTAAGTGGTGAAACTGAAATGCATATATATCAAAACTGCAAGAATGTGAGTGGTGAAAAAAAACTCCATGTACATCAGAGAATGAAATGGGCTGATTACAAACAATAAGAAGCAAAATAAAGAAGAATTAAATGAAGATCCAAAGATATATATATGTATATGTACCTTTATCTTGAAAGCCTTATTTTCGTCTGCTTAAAAATTAACATTATACAAATGAAATAATTTACAAATCGACATATGAATCGGAAAAGGAATATCCTAATATCAGAACATGAAGGCTCAGGGATGTAGATTAGTCTTGATGCACCCTCCTGCATGTCGCATGAGGCAACTAATGGAGGACCCACAGTGATTCAATGGTAAGCATGCCAGAATTGCAACCGAAAGGGTGCTGGTTCAAATCCAACCATCGGATCAGCCTGGGTCAGCTAATGTGGCAAATCCTTTGGCAAGGCACTTTGCTCCAATTGCCTTGACGCTAAATAACCTACTTGTGTTGCTGTGCTGTAAAACAACAAACCAAACCAAACCTAATATCAGGGTTTAGTGCTTTAAAATTACTGAATGCAGGCAGCATATATAGTCATCCACTTATGAAAAGAAAACATTGTGAGGCATAATATTAAATGGCTCCATTTGACTTACAAAGTGTACTACTGAAATCAGATCAATTTGCTCACATTTAACTCTTAAAATGTGCTGGAATTTCAGAACGACTCTTTCACAAAGTGGCTGGAATTCTGAATGTTTAACAGAAATATCAACACTCTGCTTAATAGACATTATGAAAGTGTAGCATGTCATCTTCCACATAACTTTTCGTACATCTCCCAGATATTTCATGCATAATTCTGATATCACTGCTAGTGAGAGGACTTAAATTGATTGAGATAAATGTCAGTGATCAAAATAACTTGCTATCGTTCTCTTCTGTGGTAAAGCAAACAGAAAAGTTAAAGAGAATTTAGCTCTAAAGAAGGGAAGGTGTTCAATGGTTGTGCTTGTCCCATCTCTGACATCACAGCGTCACATGGTCTAGTGCCTCAATAAAGTTCAGCTAAACTTTTTGCTGGCAGCAAGCAGCTATTTTTAACTGCCTGTTGCAGGCAACCTACACCACATTTCGGCCAACTGCTTATGTACATGTGTGCAATTGATATGTGAATTAAGACCAAACTGTGCATGAAGTCCTTTAAACACAAGGTATCATTGTAGCCCATTTCTCACAGTGATTACTTTCACAAGCACTGTATTTACATTTGTAATTGTCTTATTAGAAAAAATTAATTAATATCTAAAGCTTTTGACAGCACAATTGGATATGCTCAGTTTTGGTCCAGTTACAATCAGTGAAATGTTAATAACCAGCAGATGCCAGTTCAAATGCAATTCTCTTCTCCAGGGTTCAAATGAATGACTCAGACAAAGACTATCATCCTTATTCTATACGAAATATTGAAATGAGAAGAGGAAATGATGACAATTCAGATTTGTGAGCATGAAATTTAAGGTAAATGTTGTTTAGAATATTTGAACTGCCATCAAATACATTTAAATTTGGTTTTCATATCAACTCATTAAATAATATTTGGAATGTGGCACATGTATTAAGAAGCAAATTCAGACAAAAGGTTATTTATCTAACATGAACCTAATTGTGAACATTGCAGACACAGCTCTGTCATAATATGATATGCCAACGTATCCAGATCTGTGTTGTTTACATGACATCAGAAGTAGAATATACAGTAGTGATGTTATTGTGAGCCTAAGGTTGTGTCGCTACATCGCCACTTGTTTTATGATACTGCTGCAACAATATCGCAATGCTTATACTGAGAAGACACTTTTCTGGTAAAATATCAATGCCAACATTACAGCTCATGGAAAATTAAATTTTTGTTCATTGAGTATTGCCTTTAGACTGGAGCTTTTTATATCTGACAAACATGTATCAACAGAAGTGTCCAAATGCTGAGGATGCAGTTGACATGTTACTCTGTATTAGTGCTCTGTATTGCTGTGAATTGAAAACAGATTTACATGGGACAGTGGGAGGTGGAGGTGGGAGTTGTATAAAATCTATGATATATCCAACTGATATCTTGCATCGATTCCAATGATGATACATCATGATCGTGATATATATAATATCACTAATAGACAGTGTAGACTCGGATATGCAAGTGCAAATATCTGATGACAGATCTGGGTCTACAATGTTTGCTTTTAGGCATGCAATTCTTACACCAAAAATATTGTAGTGAAAAGGTCAGTTATCAAATGGATAAATGAAATTATTGGACTTGAAGTTACAATGAAAGTGGATTTTATAATTTATCTTGGATTCTCAGAAGAAATCAGAAAAATTTCTGAAACTATTTCATCGATTTTTCACTTGAATAAAAGGTTAGTTCAAAACAAAACCAACAAGTAAATTCTGAGAATTGTTGTCCTCCATCTACAATCCTATGGTCACAAAAGTTAAAATAACGAAATCTGACCAAGACCTTCAAGACAGAGCTGACAAGTTACTGGGCTGACATGAAAAGAAATCAAATTTCATTGCCCTATCTCAAAGGGCAGTAGAGGAAAAGTGCATTAAGGGATGGGGGGGGGGGGGGGCAGGGACAGCCAGTAACCTTGACCTTGAATATAAAACCCTGACAGTGATACAGGATATGCCATGAAACTTCTTCATGACAAATTTCTGATTTTCCATGACAAAATTCTTTAATGTTTACGACGAAAAGACCAGAAAGTTGGATTTGGATGCAGGAAATAATGATAATATTGATCACCCTGATAGGAAAGATAAGCACATAATCATCTTTTTTGTCAAGATGACTTCCTCCACTCCTTACAGCCATCTAGTCCACCCACTTTAACACTACAGACTGACAAGCAAATGGAGATTTTCAATTTTTTGCCTTTTCCACGACTTTTCTATTACTTTGCATGAAAAAAAAAAATTCCATGACTTTTCCATTACATTTTATTCCACGATTTTTCCATGACTATTGTAACCTGCTTGACCTTGCAGACAAGATCCCAAACTTGCAATGCAACACATCTTACAGTGACAATATATAAGTAAACAGCTCTTAAGTTGGAAAAGCAGAAAGGCAAAATTGACTGAAACATACAACACTGACTGGTGACCTTGACCTTGAAGATAGGACCTCCAATGTGGTACACAACACTGTTAAGTGATGATATATGGTTCAATAAAAGTATTTCATACATTCATCTCAAATGGCTCTAAAATTAAAGCATGGATGTATAATGGAAAAATTTAAGATATAATACCATATCACTGACCTTGAAGATAAGGCCCCCAATGTGGTACACAACACACCTGCTAATGATGACATATGTATGCCAAGTTGCATCCCGTAACAGCAAACAGTTATAAAGTTATCAAGTGGAGAAGAAAGTTTGATGACAAAGCTTAAATATTAATCTGTGACCCTGACTTTGAAGATTATATAAGTATAACAAGTTTCATCCCTTAATCCCAAAAGGCTCTAAAATTATACAATGGAAGGGAAAGTGAGACAGAAAAATTTGAAATACTGAGCCATAAATTGACCTTCATGATAGAAACCGCAGTGTGCTACCTTACATACCTTTAAATAATGATGTATAAATTATACAAGGTTACAAAACTTAATCTCAAATAGCTTTAAAGTTACTGAGCCAAAAGGAAAATGTGTTGGAAAATTAAAATATTGAGCCATAACCTTGATCTTGAAGATTTGAACTCTATTGTGGCACATGACACACTACAACGAGCACACAAAGCTCTATCTATTAACCTCAAACAGCCTTAAAGTTATAGAGCATAAGGGAAAGTGTGATGGAAAACTTAAAATATTGAGCCATGACATTGACATTGAAGATGTTTCATTCCTAAATCTCAAACAGCTTTAAAGTCATGAGTGGAAGGGAATATGCAATAAAAATCTAAAATCTTGAGCAATAACCTTGACCTTGAACATAGGACCCTTAATGTAGTACATGACATATCTTCTTGTGATGATATATAAGTATACCAAGTTTCATCCCTTCATCTCAAATGTAGCATGCAAGACACGTTCTAATGATGATGTGTAAGTATAACAAATTCCGTCCCTTAATCTCAAATGGCTTTAAAGTTACGGAGCAGAAGGGAAGGATGATGGAAAACAATACTGAGCCATGACTTTGACCTTGAAAAAAACCCACCCCCATTGTGGTATGCAACACACCTTCTAAAGATGATGTATAAAATTCCATCCTTTGATATTAAAATACTGTAAAATTATATAGCAAACGGGAAAGGGTGATTAAAAACTTAAAATATTGAGCCATGACCTAGACCTTGAAGATACCTGCATGACCCAAAATATAGTTTTTGGGGTTTAAACTAATTTTAATGTGGTAATACTTACCTGCTATTTTTACATTGCTATCTCTTTACCTGGCGCTAGTTCCTGGTTGAAGGTGAAAATTCCCTTCTCAAATTAGTAACTGGTGGTCTAGAACAAAAACAATACAGTCCCAGTCTGATGCCTTAGTAACTTCCAATCATTTGGAATATCATTCTTCTTTTCCTGGGGCTTTGTTGGTGACACACATCTTTGGACGTTTGAGACTGTCATTAATCTAAGCGTCTTTTGCCATCAATTTGTTCAATAGTATCTTTTTTTGTTGCAATTGACATTTTAAACCGAATTCCTTGCATTTTTCATTCTTTATTTGTATCCTGTTTCATTCATTTAATTTATTTTGTTACTACATGCTAGTTCAGCAATGCTGCCATAAATACCTGTTGATAACGGTGTTAGGTTACTTTTACCCTTGTCATTTTTGTTCCAGTTTTTGTTTGCTGCTTGGTATTTTCTTTCACCCTTGCATCAATGCCACAGCAACTTGACATGTATGGTCATATAAAAGCATCACAGGACACCCACCACACCTGCTTAGCATGCACTAAGTGACAAGTATGGTCATAAAAAAGCATCACAGGACACCCACAACACCTGCTTAGCATGCACTAAGTGTAAGCGCTTAGATAGATACTACTTTTGCGCTTCATAGTCAGACAAGTGTGATCCTGCTGAGAGCTGTCACTCTTAGAAGACTGCAGTATCATCTTCCTCCTCATGGATGGAAAAGACTCTCCCACCCACACACACACTTCCAGGGAAAGGTCACGGGTCATTGGCACTTCCTGGTGCAACGAAGCTGCCACCTTGTTGATCCTGGGAGTAATCAAAAAGTCACCTTTTATAAAGTCTATAGCACCTCAAAGGAAGTCTCGGCCTTCCAATGTAAGAAATTGGGTAGGGTCTTCTTCGCCCTGTTTATCCAAGGGGTCAAAATCATCTGTTGTCTCGGATACAGACTCATCTCGATTTTCTTTGTGGCTTGACAAGTCCATGACTGGTGACCAGACACCGAGCACCAAATACAGGGTTGAGTCACTGGTCACTGGGCACCTTTTATCCAATGGCTTTAAACTTATAGAGCAGAAGGGAAAGGGTGATGCAAAACAAAAAATATTGTGCACTGACCTTGACCTTGAAGATAAGACCCAAAATGTGGTATGCAGCCTACCTACTAATTTCATTCCCTAATCACAAATGGCTTAAAAGTTGTAAAGCAGAAACAAAACTGTGACTGACAGACAGATGGATGGAAATACAGGTACTATGTCCCCTGCCTTTTCTTAGAATAATCAAATAATCCTCACTGCATATAAAATGTTGCCAAATGTTTGCCTCCATAGCATTTGTTCTAAAACTGTACTTAAATTAAATAGGATTGTTTGTTTAGGCAAATACTCTAAAAAGGTGAAATTGAGCTGATCATAAAATTAATCCTACCTCAAAAAGAAGCCATCCAATTCCAAAGTTTTGCTCAATAAAAAAATGCCAGCCTTGAAAATATCTTGTATGCAGACAAAATAACATGTAGAGGAATTTATGACTTCATAGAATTACAGAAACAGTGAAGTTCTAAACAAATGTGAAAACAGATTCAACAAGAGTCCCTAGAAGAGTCTGATGCTCTACTGTCCAAAAAGAATTTCCAGGAAATCAAGATAAGACCATTTCTTATTTTTAACTGCTCAGTGCTGAAACAATCTCTGATAATATTAAGCGAGAAGATTTTCAAACTAGCCACTGTGGCAGCCAAATTCAATGTAAGATTGGCACCATTTTCATTTAGGACAAACCAGACACAAATAGAGGACTTTTTGTGAAACCTTATGTTGATATGACCATCCATTCAAGAGAATTAGTGACAAGGTTTTCAATATGTTCATAGTGGTGGCCATATTTGAAGTCAGATCAGAACTGTTTTCATTCAGGAACAACTAGATATCACAATTAGTCTTCTGGTGAAAGCCTCATGTTGATATGACTTAATATTTAGGAGGAACAGCAATTACAAGATTTTCAAGATGGATGCCATAGAACCCACTCTGGATGTCAAATCTGCACCATTTTCATCAAGTATCAACTAGACATCTTATGAATTCAGGTGAAAACCCCATGCCGATATGACTTTCCATTCATGAGGAGTAGCAATAATAAGATTTTCAAGATGGACACCATATCAGACATCAGATTGGCACCATTTTCATTTAGGACCAAGTAGACATCATAAAAAGTACTTTAGTGAAAAAACCCTCACAGATATGACCATCCACTTAGGAAGAGTAGCAATAACAAGATTCTCAAAATGGCCACTGTGGCATCTATACTGGATGTCCAAGAGCAAACATTTTCATTTAGGACCAACTAGGACCATGCAGACAGCATATGAAGATCTTTAGTGACACTCCCATGTTGATGTGACCATCCATTTAGAAGGAGTAGCAATAACAAGATTTTCAAGATGGCAGCTATATTGAAGGTCCAGACAGCACTATTTTCATTTATCACCAACTAGACTTCACAAGAAGTATTCTGGTGAAAACCCCATGTCGATAAGACTTTGCCATTCATGATGAATAGCAATAACAAGATTTTCATGATGGCTGGCTTGGTGGCCATATCGGACATCAGGATCGGCACCATTTTCATTTAGGACCACTAGACATCACAAGAAGTATTTTAGTGAAAACCCCATATTGATATGACCATCCATGTCAGAGGATTTTCAAGATGACTGCTGTGACAGCCGTACCAGATGCATGAGCGGCAGCATTTTCAATTAGGATTAACTAGACCTTGTGATGAATGTGTGTGTAAAGTTTCATGGCAATCCCCTAAGTAGTTTATGAAGAGTAGCAATAACAAATTTGTGCTAATGGATGGACGGATGACAGATGATGGAAAACGGACTAATGACAGCACGCCATCCCATAAGCCAGGGTTCTCAATAGATTTAAAAACGGAAGAGTCATTTGACCCTTGACTCCAAAATTTCAAGAGTCAAAATGAAAATCTCAAGATTCAAATCTGAAATCTCAGGAGTCATTTGTTTTTGACAGTCATGAGCTTATAGCTGGGATTGTGTGTTATTCGTGAAGCAAACTGATGTTTAAGATTTCTTGTCTCATGTTACAGTATTTTGTAAAAAACATACAGACAGTGAGACAGACATGGTTTTTGTATAAGTGTTTCTCTTTCCAATTATGTATGATTGGTAGGTCATTTCTGAGACTGAGACAAAAAAGAAAATATACTTCAATGAGCCATTGTGATTTAACAGTTCACAAATACATCTAATATAACAAAATTATTCCATCTCATTATTCAATCCTGAGTAATTCCAAACCACGAAATAAATCTGAGCATAATGTCTGGTAAATTATTACTAAATGATACATTAATTAAAACACCAGATTTTTTTACGTTTCACCGATTGAAGCAAATTAATTGCCAATAAAACACAATTTAAGTTTGTACACTTACCTTTGACAACTGGCTTTGCCAGCTGCCATATTTTCCAGTTTTGTCTAATTGATTATAATTTGATGGGCAATCAAACAAATGCTGAGATTTGATCAAAGGTTAATCCAATTAAGTCATAACTGATTCCATCTTCCTCTATCATAAACATCAAAGATAATCTCCAAACAATCTAACCTTAATCCAATTATGCACACCTAAGCGTGACAACAGTAAGCTGTTAGCTCCATCCAGTTCATATTGACTTTACATAGGTGTGACAATATTGGCTGATATGGTGTAAATAGTAGTCTATCAAATGTCAATCATTGGCGCATACAGTAAAATTTTTTAAGGACAGCACTTGCTCATTAGGAAATTACCCGAAGGCGAATCAAGGGTAATTAAGACAGATGCTCCAGCCCAAATCAACATACGTCATAAAAGTGCGCAAGTTGGAATTTCCGTGCATAAGAAATGGGTCAAATTTAAATAACAAGCATCAAAATCAGATGGTAAGCGTCTATTGAGAACCCTGCATAAGCTCTTCTGGTGTATGACCAGTAGAGCTAAAATTATATCATCAGTTAAGACAGGACATATTCTTCATCAATGCTAAGTTAAAAGTACAAATCAGGGTGATCACATAGATTTAGTAAAATATCTGTACTTTTTGTCCACATTTTAGGAATAAGATTTGCATTTGCTAGAATATAGATTTGGAAATCAAACAGTACAAAAATATAGGTACCCACAATTATCTTTTTATTTTTACATAATTTATCCCTTCACTTGCATTATTTTTAGTTACCAGAATTATTTTGTGAAAAAAATCAAAATTTAAATGCAGGATAATGAAAGAAATAAGTTTTACAATGATATCTTGATCATAAAAAAATATCTACTTTTGGATTATCTGTCTGTATAGCCGCAACTATGACGAAATAACTGCATAATGCAAAAAAAATATATACATGTGGTCAACCCGATAAATTAAAACATGAATATCTTTCACAGTTTTAAAAAATTATAGTTCAGTTCAGAAACACAGACTTCGTTTTTCCCTGTCTACCATTATTTTTACTCAAACATATGCCTACCTTTAAATTTTTAATAAGCCATCCTCAAAATTAAGTATATAAAATATTACTAATGATTAATATAAGCCATGGATTTTTAGGGTAATATTATGCGTTAACCAAAATATTTAAAAAACACAAGATTTATAATATTCCCTGGTGTTTGTTTCCTTATAATACTATAAAGTGGGCATTTTTTGTGGATGTAAATTTTAGTGATTTTGTTCTTCCCAAAAAGGTGTTTTAAATTTTGGCAAATTATATTTGAGCAATTGGAGATCTATCAAAGTATATTTTTTTTATATATAAAAGGTGAAATTTTTTCACAGGATTTATTTTCACAGTCTCATACTGATACCTCTTAACCATTAAATTCCTCCACCGCAAAAAATACCCGCTTTATGGTAGAAACCATGTTTTTATAAATTCAATAAATAAATGCCTTTGTCACTCTGTAATTTTTATTTTGTTTAATTAACAGCATCAAAAAGATACACCTTAATTTTAAAATATCTCTCAATTTTGAAATATAACATGCAAATCTTAGTCTTTATTCTTCAATGTCAATTGTGAGGCAACACATCATAAAGTTGATATTATTAATGTAGAGATTTGCAATAGGAATATAATTAGTGCCTTCCAACTAAACCTTGTTGAGCACACATAATTAACACATCAATTGCAAGAAACTGGCAGAATGTGTAAACATTATCATTTCCTAAGTGTTTACAACAAATCCATGCTGACTGATCCCTCACCATCAAAGGCTAATAACTACCCATATCAAAGGCCTGAAGTTCCAAGTAAATCTGCTATAATGATAATGCTCAGGTTTGCAGAATCATTAGTTTTACAATTAGCCAATCTCTATGATTACTGAAGCTAGCAGCAACATAACTGCAGATAATCTTCCTACAGACTGGTTTACAGACATGCCATCATCTGCATTTACTATCAGACACTATAATGATGTGACAACATAGACATAAAACCAGTTTGCTCTATGCAACAATAAAGTCATTGCAGCAGCAGCAGTAAGATTAATTACTGAAGGAACACAGGTTTACAAGGAAACAAAAAAAAATTAAAAATAAACAGCATTCCTTTATATCTGTAGCTTTTATCAACACCTAAGCATTTCTACTTACTTAACACTGAATAAATCCCTGATGTATCCAAGATGCTGGTTCCAGTCCCTTACACAGTGTGTTCCATATGAAACACATTAACTGCCTAACAGTAATGCCAGGAGGCACAAAAGACTCTCAGGTTAAATGGAGCACACACAAGAATATGCATGGAGAGGTATATTTAATGAATGTGTCAAACACTCAGCCTTAACAGCAATAAAATGGTGCTCCCTTGGAAGGTTGCAACCCTATCCCAACACCCAACAGGCAGGCTGACTAGACATGTCATTGCCTTCAGGAAAGAAGAAACATATCTATCAGAGAATACTACCATTGCATTTTACCCTAACAGTAAGAAGTGCTACGGTCTATTAGACATAGGGCGGAGCTGGTTCTATCCTAGAGTTAGGATGGGATGGGGAAGGGACAGGAACTTTCAGATCAGGATTAATATATGTCCCTTATTTCACACTCACAAAAAATTAACATTGAGCACACTTTTGTTGTCTGTGTAGAACTTCATGCACTGCAAAGACAAAACAATATAAGCAGACAAGGAAATCTATGAGAAAATGTCAGCAAGTTGATTAATCTCACAGATCTCTACATCATTCTTGACAAAATATCAGCTACCAAGCCATATTTTCAACTTTACAATTGATATAAACAATGAATTAACGCCATTAACAGGACAATACCTCATGCACTATCTTTTGTATATTTTTACTTAAATTTTCTACCTTGCCTATGACAAATGTTCATTCACATGAATGGAACAAATAACTTTAGTGGTTCCTCACTACAAAGTCTCTCAGTATACTGCTTACCCTCTTATGATCCCACTATGGTTATGGATTCCATTAAATTGGTGAAACTTTGTTCTATTACAACAATGTATTGTATTTCACTTCAGTTAGTACTTGGCTGTTTGAAACCAATTAAAATGCATTTTCACATCATGATTAAATACGTTTTTTTAAAAATGTTTTTCCTCAGTATGAGGTGACCTCACTTATGATATTGCATGACCTCAGTACAAAATGACCTCACTGATGGTTCAGTATAATAAACATACCTCTGTATAGAGTGACCTCACTTATGACATGGTATGACCTCAGTACAAAGTGACCTCACTTATGGTGCAGTATAAGAAACATACCTCAGTATAATAATGTGACCTCATTTATGACACAGTATGACTCTTGTATAAGGTGACAGTAGGACAGCATGATCAATTTAAGATGATCTCACTTGTGACATAGTATGACCAGTGTAAGATGATCTCACTTATGACATAGTGTGATCTCAGTATGAGGTGACCTTACTTATGATATGACTTCAGTATGAGATGACCTCATTTATGACACAGTATGACTATATTATATGGTGACCTCACTTATGACATAGTATAACCAGTGTAAGATGACCTCACTGATGACATAGTATGACCAGTCTAAGATGACCTCACTGACGACACAGTGTGACCTCAGTATGATGTGACCTTACTTATCATATGACCACAGTATGAGATGACTCATTTATGACATGATATGACCTCAATATGACGTGACCTCACTTTTGACTTGTTATGACCTTGGATATGGCACAATATAAATAACATACCACAGTATAAGATGACCTCACTTATAACATGGGTTACTTTTAAGACTCCAATAAACACCATTATAAAGGAGCACAGTAGGTACTTAAGCACAGACCTCCCTTTGTTTTGCATTCTACTTAAGCACAGACCTCCCTTTGTTTTGCATTCTACTTAAGCACAGACCGCCCTTTGTTTTGCATTCTACTTAAGCACAGACCTCCCTTTGTTTTGCATTCTACTTAAGCACAGACCTCCCTTTGTTTTGCATTCCACTTAAGCACAGACCTCCCTTTGTTTTGCATTCCACTTAAGCACAGACCTCCCTCTGTTTTGCATTCTACTTAAGCACAGACCTCCCTTTGTTTTGCATTCCAGAACAGAAATTCCTTTGAAAAAGTTATTTACCTTGACCTAAACTTGAAGTAAACAATGATGGTCTCTGCTACTAATCTACACATGACATCAATAATAATTTGGCCTTTCCTGAAAGAAAGAACAGATGAGAGATATCAACTCTGAACCACAAGCTTTCTTTCACAAGAAACTTCATAGCTCTAAGAAACTTGAAGCTTTGTTTTACATAGCTCCAAGCAATGCTTTGTTTTACAAATGGTCATTTACATAGTGTTTAATTTATTAAAATTACAGTCCGATCTCTCCCTTATGGTCAGCTCTCTCAAGCTATAATGTCTCTTATTCAGGGAGTTATTTGTATGCCCCACTAAAATTTATAACATGTACAATGAAACTTCCCTAAACTGGCCCTTCTATAAACTCACTTCCTAGGCTGACTGGCCAGATTTTGCTTCTAAGGCCATTCTATTGAACTTTAAAACATCTTTATATGGACCATCGCTATTAAATGGCCACAATTTTGGGTTCCCACAGTGTCTGGTTTTGAGAAGTTTTACTATGGTTACCTCCCTTTATCAGCCACCTTTCTTAAACAGCGAAGTATTCCATTCCAGTGCTGGCTGCTTAACTCATTAACCCCTAGCACCACTTTTACGCGTCATGAGGTTGTATCCTACTTCCAAGCTCTGTAACATCAACATTATTTAAAATACACTAAAGTGGATGGATTTGCAGCAAAGTAGACAGTTGTAGCTCTACAATGATACCAAATAATGTCGACTTTCTACTTGCATTAAAAAGTACAGCGAAAAAAATGCATTTTTTGAAACCCGATCTTTTTTAGGTCGAAAATTGCCAGTTTCGGAACCGGACTTTGTGTCCGGATTTTAGACTTTTTGGACTCAGATCTAAAGCAGACCGGTCTGAACTGCACACAGACAGATGAACCTTTGCAAAAAGTATGATAAGTTTGAGATTTGGAGTAAAAAGGGGCCAGGACACAAAAATCAGGGGTCTGAGGCCAAAAAGTCCAATACGAAAAAGAAAAAAAAAGAAAAAAAAAGAAGTCCAACTTTTACCCTTCCTGCACATGCGCGAGCATAATAGCCAATCAGAAACAATGTTTCTGATACACCTAAGCATCCGGCTAAACGAGAAACATATGTGTTTTGCTGCATTCAGAAGTAACCCCAAAATGCGTTGCCTTCCCCAATTTCATGCGAAAATGAAAAAAATCTCCCGGGGTTAATGAGTTAAGAAACACTGCATTTCTTCCAAAATATTTTTAAATAGCACAAATAATTCTGTGACTCTACTTATAATACATGTCAACAAATATTTCTGCAGAAATGTCCACCACAATGGATAAAACTGACAGTAAGTCTAAATGATTTACCCCAAAATGTATGCTTTGTGATATACTTTGAACCATTCCATTCATTTTTAATTGTTATAACTATTCAATATTTTCCAGTATTGAACACAGATTAGGTCATGTTGTAGTTGCACTTTTACGTAAGTCAAAGGACTACTTTTGTTTAATGAAAACATGGCATCCATGGTTATCAAGTGAGTCACCATCTTGTTTTTACTTTTGCCGACATGAACAAATGAATTGCAAAAAATTGATAGAACTGCCACTTGAAAGTACAGAGAAATATATTTTGTAAAATCTATAGTTGATTTGATACCAAAAACCAGAAATCAACTACTTACAAGCAATATAATATGTTCAGACAACAGTAATGAATGATTTCTTGCAGAAATTTAGATGCTTCATTGAAAAAGCAGGAAGATTAGCATGTTTGCTGCCATGAAAACTTGACCAGCAAGACAAAGTAAAAGTTCAATTCATGTTACTGCTGTTACGATTATGTGATGTCAAAATGTAGTAAGCATGAAAGGGACTTATTCATTGAGAACTTATGATGGGTGTAAGTCTTTTAAATTGATTATTAACTTACAATATTACGTTTCAGTTTATATTTCAAAGACAGTATGACAAAAATAATGTTTTTATGTCTTAATTTAGTTTACAGTACATTAATGAAAATGTTCTTAAATTTGTACTGAAAAATATTCATGTGGTCTCAATGTTTTGGCTGGCTGACTCGCAAGCTTGTTGGCCACTGCCAAAAATGATTCCCATGAATATTTTTCAATACAAAGTCAATAGTCCATACTTACTATCAATGCTTTTATCTCGAGCAACACATACAGCAAATAAAAGTCTTCAAGACAGGCAAGTACACTATTACAGTAAAATCAGAGTTGAGCAAGAGTACCTCAAAGGGACAAATGCTCTAGTGTCCAAAAAGAATTTCCAGGAATCCAAGATATGACCATTGGTTCTTTTTAACTGCTGAGTGTTGAAACCATCTCTAATACCCTTGAATGATAACAAGATTTTCAAACTGGCTACTGTAGTGGTCATAATAGATGTCAGATCAGCACCATTTTTCATCTAAGACCAACTAGACATCATTAGAATATTTTGGTGAAAACCCCATTTCAAAATAACCATCCATTCAGGAGTAGTGATAACATCACTTTCAAGATGGCCATCACATCAGCCATATTGGATGTAAGATTGGCACCATTTTCAGTTAGGACCAACCAGATATCATATGAAGTCTTCTGGTGAAAACCCCATGTCAATATGAATTTCTGTTTAGGAGGAGTAGCAATAACAAAACTTTCTAGATGGCTGCCATAGCAGCGATGTTGGATATCAGATTAGCACTGTTTTCATTTAAGACCAACAAAACATCATGAGAAGTCCTGTGGTGAAAACCCCATATCAATATGAGCATCCATCTAGGTGTAGTCATAACAGTATTTTCAAGATGGCAGCCATGTTTGACATCAGATTTGCACCATTTTCATTTAGGCTCAAGCAGACATCATAAGAAGTCTTCTGATGAAAACTCCCGTCGATATAACTTTCCATTCAAGGGAAGTAGTAATAACACCATTTTTAAGATAGCTACCCTGGTGGACATATTGGATGTCAGATTGGCGCCATTTTCATTTAGAACCAACCAGATGTCACAAGAAGTCATTTACTGAAAATCCTATATTGATATGAACATCCAATTATGAGTGGTGACAACAAGATTTTCAAGATAGTCACTGTGGTATCTATATCGGATATCCTAGTGGCACTATTTTCATTTATGCCCAACTAGACCATGGGATGAATGTGTGTGTGAAGTTTCATCGCAATCCTCCAAGGGGAGTAGGAGTAGAAATAACAAACTGATGCTAATGGTCAGATGGATGATGGAAGATGGACAACAGACCATTTCACAAGCTCTCCTGGTGTATTACCAGCAGAGCTAAAAACCACTGTTTTGAAAAAGCATCTATTCTTCAAGAACATATTTCTCTGTGTTGAAATTAAGGTCACCAAAGTGGCTAGGAAAGAGTGGGCATTATGTTTTGTATGAAGCCCATGGTAGCTGCAGATTTATAAACAGTGTGTGTGTGTGTGTAAAACACAGCCAACAACAGACAGCATATACCCACCAGAATCTGCCTTCACATAATGCATTATCAGAGTGTGGCCTATCTCTCTCTCTCTCTCTCTCTCTCTCTCTCTCTCTCTCTCTCTCTCTCTCTCTCTCTCTCTCTCTATATATATATATATATATATATATATATATATATATACACACACACACACACACACTAATCCACTTACTCAACTCGCAGGGCAAGCTCTGATTCAGTTTGGGCAAGCTCAAGTTTGCAAGGCACTTGCCCACAGCCAAGTCCAAAAAATTGAGAGAGGGATACAAGGTACAAGAAATTTTATTTAGCGTCATTTGTCTGCGTAAAATACATAAAACAATAGTTATTGTGCAAATAAACATTTTTCTTCTTTCAGTCACATTGATCTTGACCTTTTGAACTCAAAATTAATAGGCTTCTTCCTTACCCCAAGTGCAAACCATCCACAAAGTTTAGTCCAAGTATATGATACATAACCAATGTTATTTTGGTGAAACCATTTTTCTTCTGGTAGGCACAGTGACCTTGAATTTTGACCTTTAAAATCTGAAATTGATAAGGTTCTTCCTTACCCCTGGCTCAAACTATCCATAAAGTTTAGTCCAAGTATATTATATATAAAAAATGTTATTATGGTGAAACCATTTTTCTTCTGTTAGTCACAGTGACTTTGACCTTTGACCTTTAAAACCTGAAATTGATAAGGTTCTTCCATACCCCAGCCGCAACCTATCCACAAAGTTTGGTAAAATTAGATGGTCGAGAACTCAAGTTATTGTGCTGAAACAATTTTTGTTCCTTTGGTCACAATGACCTTGACCTTTGAGCTTTTAAGCCCTAAACAGGTAGCATTAATCCTTACCCCAAGTGCACCAAGTCTGGTAAGTGTAGATGGTGGAGAGCTTGAGTTATTGTGCAGAAATAATTTTTCTTCTTTCAGTCACAGTGACATTGACCTTTGAAATTTCGATCCCAGAATTGATGGGGTTCTTCCTTACTCCAAGAGCAAGCCATCCACAAAATTTTGTAACTGTGCAGAAATGAAACTGTTAACGGAGATGGATGGACAGATCATCATAACATAATATGCTGAGAAGGTATTGCATGCAAATGTTCCAGGGGTATAAAATCCCTCCCCACAAAGGCTGGTTGGTTTGTTGGCATTTAATAGCACATCAACACTTGAAAGGTTATATTGTGCCAAGGCTGTTGTATTAACTTTATAATGATTTATCCCAAGTATGAAGAAAATCCAAAAAGGAATTTAGGAAGCATAAGCAAATGAAAGAAAAACTGAAACAAAACCTTTATGCAAGTCTTCTACAACTATGATCTCAACCCCAAGGTCATAGAGGTGAGAACGCGTGTTGTAGAACAAATTTTCTAAGTTTCATATTGAATAATACCAAGTATGATGAAAATCTATCAAGGGCAATATTAACAAATGAAAAAGCTTTAACCAAAGCCTTAACCAGGACTCAGGACAACCACTCATCCTCCGTGCCAATTAAAACTGTACTTACTAATCCCTGGGCTGAGTAGATGTTAGGGGTGAAACGATACACCTCTGCCATGCATCGATACGATTCTCGATACACAGCCTACGATACGATACATTATCGATACACATATCAACTTGATTGTCTGTTCATCTTTAGAATGTCTGTCAATGGTAGGGTGGTGCCATTTTATTATCTGTTGACATATTGGGTATATTTCCAGTATGCAGATTACAAACAAACATAGACTTATTATCTGTGCATATGCCATTCTCACCCTTGACAAGATTTTTTAAAAATACTTCTAAACAGACTAGCTGTTAGTGATTTTTATTCACCCTTTTAGGCCATTTCAGGTTGCTCCATTCGATCATATGCATGATTAATCCTGGTCACCACATCCTTTGTTTTTCATTGAATGAATGTTTTTAAAACACCTTATTGCCAGTTTCATGTCTTCACTTAAATTTTGAAGAGATTACAGTGTTATCTTTGAAACAGAAGAAACAGTGCAATTTCCTTGTGCAAGGAAATTCTTATCTAGTACAAGTCAGAGTGTGGGAACGGAGATGAATAATAGCCAAATCCTTTACATTGTACTTCCTGCAGATGCAAATCAACTGCCGCGGCCACAGACATTTGTTCCTGTCGGTGAAAAAGGAAATTATTGACAACACCCACTCCCTTTCTACAATTGACGAGGTGGCTATAACTCGTGTGGTTTGGAATCTGCCCCCCTTGCCGATTCTGTGCTATTTTTTAAAATATTTTTTGCTGTTGTTATTTTTTATTTTTTTTATCCCATCGGCAGGTTCGGTCGCTGATTACATATATCAATGTAAAAGGAGATATTCCAAACTTATTCCCAATGTACGATTTAAGTATTTTACACATATCATTTAAGAGTCACTTTTGTGTGAAGTTTCTATCTTGCTTTGTATCTATTTGGATAGAGTTTGGATGACAATATTTCTGGTATGATGGTATGTCACGCAGTGAACACGCTACAGTTAGTTATGACTGGTGGTTATTGTTTTACCCTGGACTTGAACAAACAATAATCACTA
Source organism: Margaritifera margaritifera (assembly GCA_029931535.1). NCBI lineage: Eukaryota > Metazoa > Mollusca > Bivalvia > Unionida > Margaritiferidae > Margaritifera > Margaritifera margaritifera. The sequence continues at coordinate 5,259,466 of JAQPZY010001659.1, forward strand.
ATCAGAATTGCATGTAACACTGCGTGACACACCGGATGTGTAGCCTTCAATTAGATCCAAGTAGAAAAGATGCGATGCAACAGATAAATTTCACGTAAAAGTGGTTATTAAATCATCAGTAAAGTACTTAAATCATACATAGGGAAGAAATCTGCAATGTCTTCTTTCCGTTGATATATGTTAGCAGGGGCTGAAGATGCAGACGAGATAAACTAATTAGCATGGAATTGGGGCTGGAGAAGGGGGCAGAGTTCGAACCATGTGAGTGAGTCACCTTGTGTTCATTTGTAGAAGGCGAGTGGGTGTTGTCAATTGCTTTTATTTTTTACTGACAGAAATGAGTGCATGTACTTGCTACGGCTGTCTCAGATGAATTCTCAATTTAAAGAATGAAAAGACAAATGACTAATAATTATTCACATCTGCTGAAGATTAAAGTAACTTGCATAGAGTAAGTATTATTTTGTATCGATTCTTCCCCTCTTGAATCGATATTGGTATCGATATAGAAAAAGTATCGATACATCAATATATCGATTAATCGTTTCACACTTAGTAGATGTAGATCTGCACCCTGAAAATAAATCTGTATTTTCTACCCTTATGAAGCGCACAAGTTCAGCATTGCATGTTTGCATCAATTAAAGATTATTTTTGCCTATTTTGCCAACTTCTTGTCCATCTAGATAGAACAAATCGCAAAAGATAACTTCATTTTTTACAGAGATACCCATTGCAAACTTAATCTATAATGGGTAAAAATCATGAAAATATTATGTTCAGAGTGAAGACGGTAGGTTTCAAACCTTTTTCTGAAACATGGCCTCTTTGATAAATGTATCACAAGAGACTCTTATTATATATTTATATAAAGGGCCATGCATCTTATTATATATTTATCTAAAGGGCCATGTATCTTATTATATATTTTCTAAGGGGCCATGTATCTTATTATATATTTATCTAAGGGGTCATGTGTATCAGAAAAGGGTTTTAAACCTGCTGTCTTCACCTCTGAAATTATTATTTCATGATTTTGACCCATTTTAGTATCAAGCTTGCCTTGGGTACCTGTAGGGATTTTTGGCAAGAGAGTAAGTAGTGTAGTGAAGAAGTGTACTGTGAGTAAAATGATGACAAGGATGAGAAAGTGTTGCAACTCATTCATCCCAGTTCCAGAGACAAGTGATTGGAAAAATTATCCCAAACTCTGCTTCATGTACATTTTCTATGACTGTGACCTTGACTCCAAGGTAAAAGGGGCAAGCAAGCACATCATTACAAAATGAATTGTCTAAGCTTCACAATGATTCATGCCAAATATGATGAGAATCTATCATGGAGTTTAGAAAATATATGCAAATGAAAAATTTTAACAAAAAAACTTAGCTGTTGATGACGACACTAATGCCACCATTTCTACTGCCACCATTATAAAAGTAATTGCTCTGTCTCATTTCCCAGAAATGTGGGTTTGGCACAATCTTGTAATTTTCTAAAAGTTGTATCACTTTGATCTTGTGGATTGTTCACAATAAATATCCACAGAATATTCAAAATGTACAGTCATGATTTTATAGTAAATGATACTATCTTCTGACCCCTTGACCTTGACCTATTCTCTTTTGATCACAATAAAATCTCGATGATGACCCCTGTTGTACCCATGTATAAATTTTTTCTGATGAAACCTAATTGATGCAACAAGCTCTTTAACCAGTTGAAAAATATTTCATTAAAAGCCCAATGTTATCAATTGTAGGTCTTGTATATGGGGATATATAACACACAATCTCACTTCACTAAGGAACATTAATCAACAGACTAGTCAGATAAGCAACTAGTTCCCTCCCCTATCACCAAAAACTGTCCTGCCCAGCTTTTGTCCTCTGCTGTCTTCCATTCACCAGCACTGCAGGTTAGGCTCACTGGAATGTTGAAATCAAACAATTTAAAATCCCTGGCAAATTTCACATCTTGACTGCTAGCAGTCAATAGGTAGTCAATAAGGAATCTGAAGAAATTACAAACCCTATCTACCCTAAAAGATGTGTGTATTCACCTATCCAACAGACAAATTAACAAATTACCCAAATAGCTCAGTAGCAAAGTTAAGTGTCTAGATCTTGAACTCCGAGGTCCCAGGTGTAATTCCTTAAACTGGTATGTGGAAAAAGCAAACATCCTCTATTAGTAAGTTTCTCTTGTTAACTAAACTCGTCTGTCTTCAGGTGCCAAACATTTTTTTTGTTTTTTTTTTGGTGGGGGGGGGGGGGGGAGAGCAAGAGAGAGAGAAGGGTCAGACTTCTCTTTCAATCTGGAATGGAATTATTTTTGTATTTGGTGTTCTCAAAGGAAGACAGAAATTTTTTAATCAAACAATATGGAATATATGGACAGATAGGAGGAGCAAATATACTTTATTCCAGCAAAGAAATGACAGGAATGTTTTATTTCTTTCAAAATAATCTTGGCCCCATATATTCCCCACAGATAAAATGGTTGCTGTCTTAAACTTCAAAATGGCAGCTATGGTAGCTCAACTGGTAGAGTGTTGTACTCCTAATCCATGGGTCATTGGTTCAATACCTGCCTAGGCCAGCCTGGGTCAGCTGCCTCCTTGGGAAAGGCACATACCTCCCGTTTCCTCAGCATGATATTGCCAATAATGTATTAAAAGTTACATTAAGACAACAAGAAGAAAAATTTAACATCCAAACATTCCAGGTCACACCCTGTTCCTGTGTCAGTTTAAAGAATAGTTTTTAAAAACTGTTGCAAAGAAATAATATAGTCATGTTAATCATTTTAAACTGTCTGACTGATGATGTAAAATGTTGCTTGCCATGACCCATGAATTATCCTGCACTTTTGATAAAACTTAATAAATATTGTTCATCTGGGCTTATTGTGTACCATGAAACATCAACATGACAAAAGAAATGAATTACAGATCTAGATAACGCTCCAATTCAGAATGAAAAAAAAGAATATATATTTGAATATGCTGTCATAGTTTAGTATATAATTACAATGGAACCCATTCTTTTCATAAGAAAGCTCTAGAAATAAATGCAAAATCCATACCAAACCTAGTGAAAGAATGAATATAGGATACAATAATCTTGTCTGTTGAAAGGGTCTGGTACTAATATTAATGCATCCAATCATCAAGTTGTATGTCTTTACCATCAGCTGTGCCTAAGAAATGAACTTATAACACAGAATTTCAAAAAAAGTGAGGTCAATTCAGCCGCATTTTCATATAGGACCAGCTAAAAATCATAAAAGGTCTTAAAGTGCAAACCCAGTGTCGATATGATGATCAGTTTGGAAAAGCAGAGGTAACAAAACATTGGAGATGTTGAATGTCAAATCAGCATGATTTTTATTTAAAACTGACTAGATATTATAATAAGTGTTCAAGTGGAAACTCCAAGTCAATATAACCTTCCATTCAGACGAAGTAGCTTAAAGTAGCTTACAGCCATGTTGCAGGTCAGATCTACATCATATTCATTTAGGACCAGCTACATACAAGTCTTTTAGTGAAAACCCCAGATCAATACCACCTCCATTTAGGAGAAGTAGCAAGTAGCAATGACAAGTTTTTTAAGAAATCTATTAGTGTTCATACTGGATGTCAGATCAGCACCATTTTCATTTAAAACCTACCAAGTTTATAAGTCTTTTAGTGGAAACATCATGTCAATATGACCATCCTTTCAGGAGAAGTAGCAATAACATTTTCCAGATGGCTGCCATGGCAGCCATTTTGGAGGTAGATCAGCACCATTTTCATTTAAGACAACTGCATATCATAAGAAAGTCTTTCAGCGAAACTCCATGTCCACATTTAATTGTTCAGGAGGATTAGTGATTACAAGATTTTCCAAGATGGCCATCATTTTGGTCAAACTGAATGTCTGAGGATGATAGACAACAAGCCATCATGTATGCTCTTCTGGCCTTTGACCAGTAGAGCTAAAAACTTCACTGTTCAAACCAATAAATTTATGCACATTATTTCCTACTAAGGATTAGAAAAAGATGACTAGAAAATACATCAGGCTATGAAATAGTTTGAATATAAAAGTCCAGGTGAATTGAAGTCATTCATCTTTTATCTGCAGTATATTCTGAATTGCACTCTAATCAACAGGTTTAAATGCATGTCAACACAATCCTGGCTAAATAGAGCCAATTAAAAGTTAAGATCCAAAAGCAACAGACCAAAACAGTATTGATAGGTGTGCAATGTACAACCAACTGAAAACAGCATAGACCCAGATCTGTTCATTCTACTTGTGATTTTGAGCAAACATAGTAGACCCTTTTCTGCTGTCACATAGTGCAATGCCACTCTGACTGAAAGCACTTCACAGGTCTGTGTATGTTATCTACACCACTCCCTCATTTTAGTGCACCAGGATAAATCGCAAACCCACTTACGATGTGGGGGTAGGTGTGAATCCCATTTTGGGGGGATAAAAAAATACCCCCCAAAATAGGCCCCTAATTGCTGAATGTGAATAAAACCTTGATCAAAATTGGTAAATGAAACCTTGATATATCACTCCTTTTATTGTCAAAAACTGCAGTTAGTGCCCAGAAATTGTATTCCAAATCATGAAATTCATAACTTCTAATAAAAATCATATTTTGTTAAATTTTCTCTTAAAAAAAAAAAAAAAAAATTCTCAGTACATTGTAAACAACAGTATATGATGAAATATCTATAAATTAAAATGTCAGTAATGCCTACTGGTGGCAAATACTTTAAGAAATAAATACCAATTAGGTGAAATTCATTTCAGTTTTATCTTTGAATTTGGTTTTAGTTTAATCATTATATATGGAATATGCCCTGTTGTATTCAAAACTGTCCATCGACCATCACAGCAATGTTTGCAAGCATTTCCATAAAAGCCTAATTAAGTACCGTGTTTTGATCTCCATCTTATGGAAGTGTTGGTTGCATTGTTACAATCAATTAAAAGTTGACCGCATTGTATTATCACATTAATTAGGGTTAATTATGGAGAAGCAAGTTTCAAAGTTTATAGTGAACTTAAAATTCCCAAATTGGCACTCAGAGGTTTGCTCAAGGATGAGCATACATTTTGCTACAACTTGCAATAAAATTGCAGCATCAATATTTTATTAATATAGCAATAAAAAAACTGATTTTGACATTGTTTCTCTAAACAAATGTCACTCTTTCTGAAATAAAGAATCTTGTTTTATTTTGAATCTATATCAAAACTAGAATGTATCCATATTCACTTGCAAAAAGCAGTGATGCAATGACTATGTTTTGCTGGTACACATGTGATGTGTATTGAAACCACTCGGAGTAATGTTTTAAGCGATCTTTAAGAGATTGGACATAATGAAAATAAAGGTAATTTATGCAGAAAAGCATGAAGAACTTCATTAGAAAAAGCTAATTATTGACAATTATTCCCAACACGATTATTAAAAATGAGTATTTAACCACTTAACTCTCCCCCCCCCCCCACTCTTTTCACTGTTGATGTCCATCCCTTTCTTAAATTTTCAGTGGTTCCTCTAGGTAACACACACACTCGCTTAAGCCACAGTGTATGTTTTTGGACCCTGTTGTGCACGAGTTGTCGAGGGAAAGGTGCACAAAGAAATACAGTGAACACTGGCAATCTACATTTTTGGATAAAACAGTTTGTGATCCAATCAGCTAGTACACATGGATTCATCATTTCTAAATTAGTCATAATAAGAAAATACTTGATGCATCTTCTTACCGATGGGAAATTACATGCATGTATTTAAAAAGTGTGATTATTAAAATAAGGGACATGTTAATTATTTTCTATGAACTAGAAGTGTGACTGGCCTTTTCAAATTGTTTGTTATTAAGCAATTGTACAACTAAAAAAAACTTCAAAATAGTTTCTCAACAGAAAAAAAAGATCAGTTCTTTTCATTATTGTTCAAAACATGTATGTCAACTCTCCTTTACATCAAAAAGTTAATGCTCCAAGTCAGCTGGACAGTAACTCCTCAATCTTAAATAAAATGTGTAATCATAATCATTATTGTAATATTATCATTACTGGTGTCCTACCAGTTCTCAGTAAGTTTCCCAGCAAGCAAAGATTATGACATTTAAATTACTTACGCATTTTCTCAGCTTTTAGTGCCCTTCAAAATTAAATCTGAAGAGCAATAATCAACATCAACTTGTAAAAACGTCTATTTTAAAGCAGACCTAACTTGTAATCAATTCTTGTTTATATATATCTTTGCATGGTGAAGCACACATTGAATTCACACATGCACAGTAGGAGACAAATGAGGAGAAATGACAAAGGACACTTATTTTATTGTATATGCATATGTTGCGGGCACGTAAATAAATGTATGCATTTAAGAATAAAATTTAAGAATAAAATCAGCAATAAATTAGGTGTAGCAAATGCATTTTTTCCATGGATAACATTGACTTGTTGTTTTTTTTTTTATATCCACCAGTTTGTGAAAATTTGGACAGGATTTAACTTACAAAGTCATTTCAAGATCATTCATACATCCTGATATGACACTGTCTTGACTAATAAAAGGACTTATTATCCTGGCATACTGGACATATTTGCAGCTACTTTCAATGGACGAAAAGAACGTTTTCAATCCCAATATTTCATTTCCTTTCAAAGTTTGAAAATTAAACATATTTCTGATGTACAATCACAAAAAAATGTATAATATTCAACATGAACTTCTGCAGATTTATTTTTTTTTAATCTGTGAAAATTTAATTGTAATTTTCAATGTATGTGACTACAATTTAGATGCCCCTCTAAAAAAAATCCAAAAACAAATACATTCTTCATGCATTGATTAATTAACAATCACAATATAACTTATCGTATGACATTTAGCCATTGCAATCTGCACATTGATGGAGATGATTTAAACCAGAACAAAGAAATGACATTGAAAGCCCTCATTAAGTTTGCTGTGTTGTTTATAATATACAAAGAACACAGCAGTCATGCAGATAAAGAATCAATTTTTATTGAATACTGCAAACAAAAGAATCTGTCCATAGAGACTTTATTCAATAATTTTTCATCTGCACCATTCATTGTACAGCACAGATGCATGGCACACCAACAGCTTAGAACAAAAGGCAGCATGTATCAGGTTTTATTGATTCTCATTAACAGATAAATATGTTGTGTCTCAATTTAACATTCTGAAAAAGATCCGATCAAAATAGTTTCCATATTTAGCAAATAATACCATTATTTTTCTTCATAATATGAAACCGACTTCAAGTTGTTGCAGTCTGACAGGATCTACCGGTATACTATGTGCTCTAGATGAAGCTTTAACAAAATGAAATTCAATTGGATATTTTGTGAGTGTTCTCACAGTACTATTATTTCAAACATGGACAAACATCTCGAACTTATTCCAATAGCATAGTTTATTCTGATCGAACCTACCATCATAAAACATGGACTGTGCTTAAGGCAGAAACAATATACACTGAAAACTTTGGGCTAAATGCTTAAAATTGTTTTGTACAATTTTAATGCATTAAAAATTTCTATATACATGAATATTATGATGCAGAAAACTTGTATTATGAAGCATCAACCTGCATGTCAAAATCAACCTAGATCTATCAGTAAGGGAGTATTTATGGAACAAAAAGCCCAATCTTAATCTAACATAAACTCTTGTCACAATACAATGCACACCAAGTTTCATGAAGATGTGATATTTCAAATGGTTCAGAAGATAAAAACTGTCAAGAGTGTAATGGAGAAAACTGGATACACTTTTTTTAAAACATGAGTTCCTCAAATATCTCATGCTCTACAGGATGAAAAGAATTTCCAGGAATCCAAGAAAAGACCATTACAGTATTTAGTTGCTGAGTGTTGAAAGCATCAAAGATATTCTCAGATTACCTATATCAATATGATCATCCATTCAGGAGAAGCAATAACAGCAATATTTTCAAGATGGCATTATGTAGTGGCCATATTGGATGTCATATTGGCACCATTTTCATTTGGGACTAGACATCATATGAAGTTTTTGGATGAAAAACCCGTCAATATGACCATTTGTTCAGGAGGAGTGGCAATAACAAGATTTTCAAGATGGTCATCATAGTGGTCACACTGGACATCAGATCAACACCATTATCATTTAGCACCAACTAGACACCATAATAAGTCTTCTGGTGAGAACCCCATGTCAGTAAGACTTTTCACTTAGGCCACTTAGGCCAAAAAAATATTTTTTTTTGTTTCCTATTGCACTGGTTTTAAAATTAGGGTAGGCAGGGGCTTTTTTTGTTTTTTTTAAACATCATATATAAATGAAATAATATTTCAAGCGCTTCTAAGTACTGGGCAAAACTGGCTCAATTAAATGCACAAATCAATTTTGGCAATGTGTTTTTTCATTTATTTATTTTTTTCCTTTTACCATTGGGGAAAAAAGTGCTAGGGTCGGCAATGAGAAACAGTGATGGTCGTCATACTGGAAATACACATATTTTTTTTTTTTGCATTATTAGGAGGAGCAATAACGATTTCAAGACGGCTGCCATGGAGACCATGTTAGATATCAGATCTGCACCATTTTCATTTGGGACAAACTAGACATCATAGCAAGTCTTTTGGTGAAAACCTCTTGTTGATATGACTGTTTAGGATGGATATCAATAACAAGATTTTCAAGATGGCTGCCATGTTGGCTATGTTGGATGTCAGATCAGCACCATTTTCATTAAGGACCAAGGATACATCATAAGAAGTCTTCTGGTGAAAACCCCATGTTGATATGATGATCCATTCAGGAGGAGTAGCAATAACAAGATTCTCAAGATAGCAGCCACTGCTGCCATATTGGTGGTCAAGTCAGCACCAATGTCATCGAGGACCAACTAGACATCATATAAAGTCTTTCAATGAAAACCTCATGTCCATATGACCATCTGTTTTGAAGACGCGACAAGATTTTCAAGATGGCTGCTGTGGTGGCCATATTGGATGTCCAAGCAGCACCATTTTCAGTTAAAACCAACAAAACCTTAGGATGCATGTGTTTAAAGTTTTATGGATGGCAATCCTCCAAGTACACTGCTCCCTCGATAACTCGCGCCTGGATAACTTGCGAACATGCTTATAACGCAGGGTCAGGCGTGGATCCGATTTTTTCAAACTAGAAAATGACAACAAATAAATAAAAGGCCCCTATTTGTTGAAGATGAAAAAAATTGCGATCAAAATTAGCGAATGAAACCTTGATATATCGCTCGTTTTATCGTCAAAAACAGTGGTTAGTACCCGAAAATTTGAATCAACATCATGAAATTAATATCTTTTAAAAAGAAGTCATATATTTTGTTCAATTTTCTTTCCAAACAACATTCTCAGTACACTATAAATAACAATATTCGACGAAATTTTGATCAATGAAAACGTCACCGACACCTACTGGTGGCAACACTTTAAATGCCAATTAAATAAGTTTTGTCAAGTGAAATTTGTGTTTTAGTTCTATCTTTTAATTCGGTTTCAGTGTGAAAAATATAATTCAACTGAGCCAGCTATCGCCACGAGCATTTCCGTGAGAACCTAATTGAGTGCCAACTGGGTTTTTTTTATCTCCGACTTGCAGAAGTATTTGCTGTGTTGTTACACTCAATTAATAGCAGACCGGCATTATATTATCACGTTAATTATGTCTTTTGTATCAAATCAAACAAAGGGGGTGGAATAACTGAAAAGTTCAAAGGCGCGCAAATCCTGTCTGCGTAAGAGCTGGCGGTCACAGACGTGTGTCAGGTCAACTCATTTCAATTGATCAATCGAAAACTGTTATAAATATTATTATGTAAGTAATATAATTATACTATCTTAAATTAGCCTACTCCTTCACAAATGTGATCAAAGATAGTAAGGCAACCAAGCCAAATGAATACTTGGAGAATAAAAAGCTTTGTTTTACAGATACGGTTCATTACGGAGAAGCAAGTTCCAGAGTTTGTATTGAAGTTAAAATTTCTAACTTGCTACTCAGGGATTTCCTCAAGGATGAGACGAAGTTTCACTGTTACTTGATATGAAATCACGGCATCCATATTTTATTAATAGAACAATAAATAAATTGAGTTTCGACGTTGATGGTTGTTTCACGAAATAAATGTCCCTTGTTTCTTAAAAAAGGAATCTCGTTTAGTTGTGAATCGAAAACAAAAAGCAGTGACGTAATACATAATGTTTTCGCGTACACATGTTGTTGAAACCACTTGGACTACTGTTGTTAACAATCTTTCAGAGGTTCGGTATCTTGAAAATAAAGGTAATTTATACAGAAAAGCAAACAACTACATTAGAAAAAAACTGCGCAAGTTATCGAGGGAGAGGTGTACTAATTGAGGAATAATAACAACAAACTTGTGCTAAAAGATGGATGGACAATGGACAACAGACAATGGATGACAAATGACAGGTCATTCCTTAAATGCTCTTCCCAAAGAGACACAGGCAGTTGACCAATGCAGACAAAGTTTCATATTAAAAATGATGACAACTCTTAAAAATGCTGATCAGACAGAGTCCATTTTATTACAGGACACGATGTTGAGCTATGATAGATATCATATTTTATGAAGATATCACAGAAGGTTCAGGAGATATTAAATCACCAAAAGTATGACGGACTGAAAGCAACAATCCGTATGATGGACAGAGAGCAAGCCAACTCCAATAATACCTGCCCTCCCCCTCCCCCCCTTGCCAAACTTTGTTTGAGGGGGTGTATAACAATAAGATGGAGTCATCTACATCCCCTGTCCAGGCCCGGCCAATATGTCGATTAGGAAACACAAGAATTCATCAAAAATTATATATATATGATGTTCGTATTTACAAAGCATATAGGGAAGTGCATCATAAAGGATAGGCATCAAGAGTTTTGATCCAAAAATGAAAGTGTGAATTATGGATGGATAAATAGAGTAACGGAAAAAAAATGCCTAAAAAAATTAAAACTAAAGAACTGTGAGTAGAACAAGGCACATTTACACCACTAGTCTAGTATGTGTATCATGCAGATATCTTAAAAAATTTGGGAGTTTTCTCCTTAAAATGAAATTGTGAATAATGGATGGATAGATGGATAGACAAATGGACAAAAATGTTAAAAATATTGAAACTGGAGAATTGTAAATAGAAAAAAGGTTCATCTGGACGACCATTTTTATATGTGTACTAAATTTCACACAGACATTTTAAAATGTTTTGGGGTTAAATTCCAGAAAGGAAACTGTGAATGACAGATAGATGGATGACGAATACATAAATGGACAAAAATGTAAAAAATATTGAAATTAATGATCTGTGAACAATAAAAGGCACATCTACACCACTAGCCTAATAAGTGTACCAAATTTCATAGAGATATCTTAAATGGTTCAGTGTTTTGATCTGGAATAAAAAGTATGGATAATGGATGGGTTTATGGACATATTAATGGAAAAAAACATTAAAAATATTAAAACTTAAGAATTGTGAATAGCAAACGGCAAATCTAGACCACTAGTCTAATATGTGTACCAAGTTTCATAGAGATATCGTGAGCGATTTTGAAGTTATGTTCCAGAAACGAAAAGTGTAATGGCTGGACAGTCGGACAGACAGAACACCTTTCTAGATCACCCTCCTATAATGTTGGCAGTGGATAATAAAGCAAATCTTGAGCAACTTTGATGGCATACCATGGCAAATTCTCATGCCTTCCAGTGACGGATTTAGAGGTGGTTCTGAGTTGGGAGTGGGGGTTCAACCAAAGCTCCCCTTCCAGTAAAAGTAGTATACATTTCAATCTTAAAAACAGAAATGTGTCTGTTTAAGGCTATACAAACCACCCCTTTTAAACACAAAACCACCCAAGAAAAAATTTCAGATCTGCCTGTACTATCATTGTTCGTATAGAGGACCCATGGTGGCTCAGTGATTAGCTTGACTCGAAATCAGTGGTTGGCTGCCATGATGTGCCCAGGTCAAGGAACTATACTCCCATTGCCTCAGCACTAAACAGTCTCTCATGTGATAATGTGCTAATAAATACTAATGGATCAATTATTGTAATTTTATTGTTTTGATCACTTTCTATGGATACAGCTGAAACATTTATCAAAATTTCTAAACATGTACAAGGTATACAATAGCCAAAACAATACCATTTAATCTAATGACATGAAACTCTGCCTTTTCATCGATCTGCACATTAGGCTTCAAGAGGATAGCTATAGATATGTAAGCTCTTGACAATGTGCACAACATATCTTGCTCAACCTCATATCAAGACAGGATTCAGTTTGCAAGACATGTCTTTGTTGAATAGGAATATGGAGGGGGATTGTTTTAATTATGCAATACTTGCCCATTGCTATTGTGCAGCTTTATTCTTTTTCGTGCTGAAAAAACCTCATCCGTTTGATGTGAATACATCCTCCCACAGAGTGGAGAACTGTCAATAAGACATGGTCCACTTGTGTACCTCGTATGCCTGTCATGTGCAGAACGGTCATCTCTTTCATAGACGACAATTATGCCAGGACATCACAGCGGGTTGGCATGGCATGCAGCAATAGATAATTAAGTATTGCATAATTAAAATTAGTTTACCCATACAAAAATGACATGTTAATAGCAGCAATATCTTACCCATCATAATCATGGTGGAATGAGGAAGAACACGAGACCTGGTTGAGGTTGCACCCATGAGATCTTTTTCCAAAATGGAAAGGATCTTCATGGACTGTGCTCTAGATGGTTTTGGGCACACTCCGGGTGTGACAGGCAGTTAAGCAAAGACCTCCTCCTCCAACTGAGAGGAAGGAGCGAGTCTGATAGAAAGCATTTGTGGCGCTGCTTCTACCTCAAACTACTTGGAGTGGACGAGGATAGATACGGCATCATCATCTAGAACACTATGAGTATGAGAGTGGCTGGGCATCACTATGTCCTTCAGTGGAAGTGACATAGGAGCACTCTGCGCCATTTGTACTTGTTTGTCATGGCGAATAGAGGCTCTAGGTGTTCTAGAAGTTCCAAGATGAAGACAAGACCACTTGTCTTTCCTGGTTGATGCTATGCCTACAGCCTTCCTGGTGGATGCCAACTAATGAGGAGGTGATGGCAGGACACAAGCTGCGTCATCACCTCTACTCTGGGTCCAGGGTCCAGTAGCCCAAAGGGACATAAAGGACCAATTACCCTAAGGTGGAGGGCCCCACATCCAGTAAGGTTTTGTTGGGATAATAGGGAAGGGTGGGATACCGATCCGATCCCCTTCCCTAGTCTGAGCCCGGTGGGCAGACTCCCAATACTGCACAGGATGGGATGGCAGAGGGTGGAGAGGGGCCACTGAGTGATAATTAGAGAATACCTCATCCTCAGCCGATTCATCACTCAGAAGTGTTCGGTACTGATCCCCCTCATCAGGAAGGCACGACATGCTACCCCTGAAGTGTTGGAAGTGGTGCACCACCTCCGATGAGGGAGGGAGCAACACGTTTCCCTGGACATGAGATGTGCAGTGCACCTCCCCCCCCCCTTAGTGGGAGGGAGCGACACACTTCCCTGGACATAAGATGAGTAGTGCACCACCTCCCTAGTGGGAAAGAGCAACATGCCTTGTGCACCACCTCCCTAGCAGAAGGGAGCAACATGCTGTCATAGATACGAGGTGTGCGGTGTACCATATCCTTAAAGGAAGGGAGCAACACGCTACCCGAGGTGGGAGGTGAGCGGTGCCCTGAACGTGTCCAACTTTTCCCTTTCGGGAGTGCTCTTCCAAGCTGAAGAACTAGTCTTCTTACAGTGGACTTCTTGGGGCTCTGTAAGAGAAAAACCTTACATTCCAGACTTCATTAGTCTATATTGTGCAATCTAAAGTACAATGATTCTTGCATGTGCACTTTGAACATGTGAGGCAGTCTGCGTGACTCCCAAGGGCCCTTCTTGTGGCCACACTTTCCCCCAGACTGTCCCAACATTGTTCTCTGAAATAAAAGTTATCTGAAAGAGAACAATAATAATGACAATATGTATCATTTCACATGTGAAACTCAACTAATTGTATGTAGTGCATGCTGTGTATACTCCAGTGTATTTGCACAAGGTCAACAATGATTCACTCGTTAGGAATTTCCTGTCTTTCCTTTCATAAGGAAGACATCCACTTGTTAAACCTTTTTTTCTCTATAAGCAATGCAGACACACACACAATAACAATGTGACAGAAGTCCCGCAAATCATATAAAAATACAATGGTGAAAAAGAAAAAAACACCGAATTGATGTTTTAATAAATTTTTTAATTAAAGGAATTACGAATTCATATTAATTGAGGTAGGGCCTATGTTGCGTTATAACTTAATACACAAGACTTACCCATAACCAATTGCATTTTGAAAACAAGAGGGGTGTACCCTAACCCCTAAATAGTGGGATACAACACAATGGGTTTTACTTTTCTCCACAGAAGTTCTGTTCAAACTGGGCATCAACAAAACTAAAAGAGCAATACTTCATTTTCCAAAAGATGATGGCACAAAATGTACATTATGTTTCATGTCATAAATTTGAAAATAATGTTTCCACCAGAATGCAATCCCTCAGAAACATTCTAGGCATCAGACTACCATATTTCAACCTTGATTAATGCACAATATATTCTGGCTTGTCAATTTCTGTTTATCAAACTACTACTTTCATATGATACCATGAATAAGAGGATTTATTGGTGATGAAATGATGTCAAACATGTTTCACAGTTGCAATCTGTGTTATATTAATGAAACTAAACTGTATAGCTTTTTACTTGTTTAAATATTGCAATGGTCCCTCACTTTAAAACTGCTTTAAAAAAGCATGACTCCTCATGTATCATAGTTAAGGAGGGACCTGGATCCCATTAAATTAAATAGCTTAATTTAGTTTTATTACTGTTACTCATTTTGCTTCACGTTATGTCAGTTCTTGGCTGACAAGAACCAATTATTAGATGTAGTTTCACATCAATAAATACCCTATTTTTGTGTTTATATGTACAACATACCTTTGTACAGCATACCCTCACTTTGAATGCAGTACATTTTCAAAGATTCCATGAACAGTGATACATTCTATGATACTACAATGCTTTTATCCCTTTAGATTAAAGTATAAACATCAAATTTATTTGCGATTTATGTAAGTGGGATAGTCTCCAAAACTAGAAAACTTTGAATCAAAAAGATTAATTCAAAATATCTCTTTTTTGCTCCAACACTGAAGTATATATAACAAATTAAATAACAATTACAATCAACAATTAACACAATGAGGATTTATACAATCTCCAGATCAGGTCAAAGATCTGGCACATAATATATCATGCTAAATTATTGTTTGCGTATTGTATTACATCAAAAGGTATTTCAACATCTTTGTATATCTGCACTACTTTAAACATTGACTGTCTTGAATAAATATAAATCTACCTGTACTTGTGAACAAAGAGACTGTACAAGCCCTAAGAAAGCTTTCATGAAACATTCATGTTCTAAGACTACAAATTAGTCTCACTTCTGATTTGGTTATATATATATATATATATATATATATATATATATATAAACCTTATTAAACATGGGTAAACATGAGTATGGCTTGAGCACAGATCCAATCACACTAAATTTAGTTTTTTTATTTACTACCAATTTTATTTCTTTTTATTTCATTTTTGGGACGGTAAGAACCAAATATTATTTGGTTTCACATTATCATTTTACCTTATATTTTTTTTTTTAGAAAAGGTACAAAAGACCCCATTATTGCACATCCTTGCTTGTATCACACATCAATACAGTAAAGTGTTGACAATTCTGATTCTGGTTATCCAGATTCATTATCTCATGGATGAACCTACCACAGAGCTCTAGATAAGATTTTAATTAATTCGGCATTTTACTCCCCTATTTGGAACCAATTGTCTTTTTTAAAATTTTGACAGGTTATTTCTTTAACACGATAGAACATAAACTTGTGATACCAGATGGAGTCCTAATCATAAGGACTGTTATTAAGCCTTGTAAAAATTGTCAAATGGCTTGGTGACAAAGATCAAGGCAAGTGAACTTGATTAAATACAGTACACACATTGCAGATTATGGAAAATCCCTGTTTCCATGGTGAAAATTATTCAATCTATGCTGTTGTCCATCACTGACCAGATACAGTGGTCATTGTGGATGTTCATGTTATGGCTCGCAGTAGATGGATTGCCCCAATTGAAAAGTCACACTAATATAATTATGCTATAGTGGACGTCCACTACATTGTGTGGAACTTACCTGTCTGCTGGGCTGCAGTAGATGGTGCAGAATGATCTTTTGAAGGTGAACATAAAACCATTTAATATTCAAAAGACTCTCCCACTAAAATGCACTGACATATATGTATTGCAATAGATGACAGATAAATTTATGAGCAAAGAATCCCATGAGAATATTTAGGTGCTTCACAAAATGGAAGTTGAACGATACAGTGATTTGAATGAGAGAGAGAGAGAGAGAGAGGGGGGGGGGGAGAGGGAGAGGGAGGTTCTGCTTTTAAACAAACAAAAAGAAGAAATCACATGTAAGTATTAGCGGGTTCATACAACAAGATGACGTTGAAGCAATATGTAACATTATTGCATGGACTATTTATTCAGTTATTAAAATAAAGAATGTGAGAAATGCTGTGATTTTTTTAAAAAATTTTTGTCATTCCCCCAGTCATTTTTAAGTTTTTTGTTTCACATGTTCAGACGAAATGAAATATACATAGCGCTATCCAAAATACATCCTCTTGTCCAGCCTCTGTGTAGTACTTCCGCACCAAATTTACATGTCCTTGTGACACATTTTTCTCAAGAACTTCACACATTTACCTTTACCGTAGACCTTGAACACAGACTCTACTAAGAACATGCTGCTGTATTCTTTTGACAACAGCTTGAACAAATATTCTTATGATTGCTATTTTTGGTCATTTCATGAGTTTAATATTACCAAATGGATGGGTGAAAGTGATGAAAAAGCATCATCACTTAAATATTTTCAGTGCAAGATACACTTGTATTACTTTCAGTTGATGCAGATACAACTTCATTTAGTACAGTACATTCTTTCAGTACACATGACAAATACTGCTAACTATTTCCAAATGTCAAGCAAATATTGTTTTGTTAGTTTAGTTACTAACTTGTAACATTTTAATCCGCTTATCTTTTTTATGAAGTTGGCATGAATACAGATAAAATATTTTGTCACCAAGAAACAAATACAAAATACGCATTTAGATAGCGCATAGAAATTGAGCGAAGTGTAAAACTACTGAAAATAATCGCCCAAACAGTGTTAAATTTTTGGGAACCAAAACAAAGTTAAAAGTCACATGAACAAACAGTGGATTCGAAAGCAGAATTAAAAGCAATAATAATCCAAGGTTAAATACATGAGGATATACGTGTCAACAGCACAGAAAAAGGGTGGGGCCAGTTAGTAAGGATGGGTGGGGCCAGTTAGTAAGTGCTGATGGGGAAAAAAGGTCTTTTTCCATATTTCAGTAGCAGTTAATTTCTCCTGGACATCCATCATAATATCATCATCTTTTGAAATTGAACAGAAATGCCTACCATTATGCAAACTTAATTGTGAATAAGTATCTGTGGTAGATACGATTGTATTTATTGTAAAATTCATAGCCTCTAGTTTTTGTACATCGATTTAGTTTTAGCTTCATATAAGAGGACCTTGGTCTTATTTGTAGTTTTTTTTTGTTTGTTTTTTTCTTAGATTGTACTGTATTACACATAAGCTGAACAAATCATCTCTATCAATAATGCCTTGTACCATAATGACAATAAGTCTTGTGACAGGAAAAAGTTATTATTTTTCGTGTCCCAAGACTTACATGCACATAAAAAAAACATTTTCGTTGTCCCAACACTTACAGACACAGAAATGTCAAGACAAAATTGGCAAGATTGCTATACGTCACACAGCAGTGACCAGCTATTGTTCAATTACCATGTCAATAAACTGTGATAAACTACTATGATTGTTTTTATGTTATTTATTTGCATGTGTATATTTCTGATTTCTCCAACATTAAATAAAATAAAAGTAAATAAAGACTTTATAATTCAAGGGCCGCTTCAAGTTTACCGAGACCTGTACTATAGTGTACAGTACTTACAGTGTATATCGTGCTTTGCATCACTTATATTCTTGTTCATTCCTAAATATATTTGATGCAGATTTTGCTTTATTTGTCGTTTTTACCTAAATCTCATTCTTCTAGATCACATTTTAGCTATCATGAGCTCAAGATTTACCGTATTTCAGTGATATAAGCAATCCTACAAAGTGATGTAATCTATATGAAGAGAAACAGGTTTAATGAATATTTATAAACATATTAGGCACATAACAACATAACTGTCATATATTCATTAAAGAATCACCATAATACAGGTTAAAATTCTGAATATATATCGACGAGATCATCATCAATCTATTTTAGTTTTGTGTTTCATAATTTTCCACACATTATTCATTCCACTTTTCATTTTGGCAAGCTGGTTATTTCAGAGGCTCCTTTTGATTATAATTGGTGGATTTGTCTTTTGTTTTTTGACAGAAATCCAGGCCAGTTAATTGTTTAAACACTGAAACTGGCTTGAGTAAAGAGGGAATTTTGTCCGAAGGCAATGCCAGTACCACTTTGTTCTACAACATTAATCCTTGTATCACCTTTTACTACATAATATTAGCACGATTACTGTAGCTGAGTAAACATGTACTTATTTATGGATGCTTATATCAAAGCAAACTACCACTGCATTATTATTGCAATTATTTTCAGAGCATTATTTCTGAGACTTCTTTATTGTTATCATACTTGAGAGACATTACTGAAGTTTAGTGTAGTGGTGCCTATGATTCGAAACGAAAGGAAACATACTTCATTCTGAGCAAGTTAAAATCTTCAATGTAGATGCTGTGATGCCATGATGTAAACGAAGTCCGTATAATGCGAGAGATCAATCAAACACCATTTTCATTTGTAATTTTGCTGCGTTTGTCTTTGCAATCTTGTCTATATATTTGTCCTTATGTGTTAACTAATGTTGTAAAGCACTTAAAGCTGCTAAAGATTAAGCTCTGTAGCAAGTCCTTATTATTATCATTATTATTATTATTATTAAAAAGTTAGGTATTTAAATTTTCAAGGCAGAAAATGTAATTACTGGTGACATTTGAAAATTTTAATGCAATAATGCATAAATTGACAATAGTAAACTAGAGCAAAAATGTGAGAAGTTACTGTTAATATGGTTACAACATTGTGCTAATGCACAATCGTCCAATGAAATTATACATATTTGAAATAGATAGAAATTAGAAAAAAACAGGAAAATAAAATATATTTATTGATTTTTAAAACAAATTATATTAATTTATAACATTTCCATCTAATAATTCATAATGATAGTCCCTTAACAATAACAAAGTCTTTTTTCTAAAATAACTATGGTACAATCAATAAAATATGCTGAGCAATCAAAAGAAGAAAAAAATGTCTAAGGTGTCCCAAAACTTACAGTACATGAAAAAATTGCTATTATTTTGTTTCCCAACTTTCATAGGTCATAAAAAAAATATTTTTGAAAATAATTAAGGGTGTCCCAAGACCTACTGTCATTATGGTATATTGCCCGAAATTCATAAACCACGTGATTGCTGAGGCTATAAAATATATCTCTAATTGCATTGATTGCTATTAATATGTGATTTTACAATTTTAATGGCTTTAAACAAGTATCCCTGGAAGAACTTCTTTATCCACTCCGAACTGGAGGTGGAAGAGGTTCTGGCTTCAAAGGTTGTAAATCCCAATTATTTCCCATTTGTTACGAACCTTTCATATGAATTCTAGGGTCATCGCAAGTATTGTCAATATGCTCATTTTGATTACAGCAGCAATGCAGGCTCATTCCACTTTCAATCTATTTAATTTCTGAAGCTTTTAGTTCCTTGATGTTAATTATGACCAAGCTGGACATATGAACCAAACTACACATAATAAGAAAATGAGAAAAGCACAATAATAACCCAATTAATTACATAAATTCTTTTTTTTTTTTTTAAACAAATAGTATTGCTAAGCAGCAATACACTTATTTACTTATTCTTTTATTTTTATATTTTTGTCAGCAGACAAATTCCAAAAATGAAGATAATTGCAGCACATTGAAACAAGAATCCTTTGAAGATCATGCTCTATTGGGCAAAAAAAAAATCCAGGAATTCAAGATAAGACCATTTCAACCTTTTAACTCCTGAGTAAAGGGTTGAAACCATTTCTGATATTCTTCAGCGATAACAAGATTTTCAAATTAGCTGTTGTGGTGGACATACTTGATGTCAGATTGGCACAGTTTTCATTTAGGACAAAGTAGACATCATTAGAAGTCTTTTGGTCAAAACCCCCATGTCATCATGATCATTCATTCGGGGGGGGGGGGGGGAGTTGTGACAACAAGATTGTCATGACAGCCATCATGGCAGCCATATTGGATGTATGACTGTTACCATTTTCATTTAGGGCCAACTAGATATCATAAGAAGTCTACTGGTGAAAATCCCATATTGATATAGCCATCTATTTGGGAGTAGAGCATACCTGTCAACCTCCTGAGACAAAAACCTGTACACCAGACCAAAAAAAACTTACAAAGACCAGAAAAACCTTACGCCAAAGACAGGGCTGAGCAAAAAAAATTTTCATCCACTTGTCCAGGACAAGTAGTTTCAGAAAATTCACTTGTCCCACCTTACTTTTCACATGGCCACCTTACTTTTCACTTGTCCCAAAATGGTAATCACTTGCCGAGATTTGATGAGATGTACATGTATGTACTTAATCCATAGAAAGAACAAATGAAATAATATACAACAAAATTATTTCTAAAAAGATTTTAATTTTTCTAAAACAGTTGTTGATATACGTTTGGCTACTTCAGGTACATGTATATATGTTTTAGCTGCTGGATTTTGAAAAAAATGTCCATGTACATGTCTGCCACCTGCACCAGCACTAAGAAAGCAGTTCATAGCTGCGTTTGAGTTAAAGAACTCAAGCTCTGGTCCATTTGAAATGTTTGTTAGAATTTTTACACTCTCTTGGTTTAAGGAATTCTCACACTCAGTAACAGTCTCTCATTTTATCCCTCCACTTTCACAAGAATTTTACTTCTTCAAATCATCCTTATTACCTTCCTTGTGAAAATTATTTAGCAAACTCATTTTATCCACATAGTAAATATCAGCTTGCTTGACAACTACTTCTAAAGTGATCATAACAAACATTTTCTCTTTTAAATACGAACAGAGCTCATTAATTAGCGTAATTGTTTCATTTCAAACGCAATATCGCACGTGAAAGTTGATTGTCTTTATAATCGATTAAAAATGAAAGAATCATTACTGTCATTTAATCAATTCATAAAGGTAACCAACACTGATGTCAGTAAAGTACCTTTCATTAATTTAATTATGCTGACTCGCTGGATTAAAATCAAAGTGAGCCACTTGTGAGGATCTGGTTTCAGTAAACACAGTGCAACAAAACCGCTTAAAACACTGCTAATTAATCATACCAGCTTTGTTTTGTTTGAGGTGTTTTGATTTGCCAATAATTTGGTCGCTTAGCCCAATATGCAGTCAAGTGGTAACAGAACGTGCACATATGCCATAGTTATCACTGACCACCTGTTGGTGTTATACAGGATGTAAATGTATACATGGAGAGTGGTAGAATCAAATATTCAGTACGCCCAGAGGGCATGAATGGCCAAATAAAGGTAGATGTAGTGATTAAAGCACGAAAATAAGGACTTGCCCGATTTTTTTTTTTAAATATAAAAAACTGTACCAAATGGCTGTACGGCCGTACACTGCTAAACCC
Organism: Margaritifera margaritifera; assembly: GCA_029931535.1. Taxonomy (NCBI): domain Eukaryota; kingdom Metazoa; phylum Mollusca; class Bivalvia; order Unionida; family Margaritiferidae; genus Margaritifera; species Margaritifera margaritifera. The sequence goes on from JAQPZY010001659.1 coordinate 5,281,541, forward strand.
CCCCAAAAACCATACAAATTATGGGATTCCTGTGCAAGTTGACAGGTATGGAGTAGAGGTAACAATATTTTCAAGATAGCCATCATGGTGGCCATATTGAGGGTTACTCATTTTCATTTAGGACCAAGTAAACACCATAAGAACTCTTCTGATGAAAACCCCATGTCAAAATGACTTTCCCTTTAAGAGAAGAAGCGAAAACAAGATTTTTAAGATGGCCACATAGTGGATGTCAGATCAGCATCATTTTAATTTAAGATCAACAAAACATTATAAAAGTCTTTTAGTGAAAATCCCATTGTGGCAAACATGTCATTATATCCCTTGTACTTCATCTTACATGTAAGCTATAAATAGAACGGTTTTTGTTTGTAATCGCTATTGGTCATAGCCATTAGTTTTAAAGTTTATAATTATTTTCAACAATTACTACTGCCACATGTCTCTGACATTTATTCAATTTGATAAATTTAATTAAGTCATTTACTTGATGTCTTACACATTTGTGATATATGGGGCTTTTAATTTTTTTATTTGTATACTGCTTTTAACAATTTGCTCAAAGGAGGCCTTGGCAATAGTATGGAAATTAAAGGGAAACTTCGACAAATTAATAACCAGTACATCGAAGTTACCACCTGACACAGAACAGTATATAAATTTCTGCATGTGTATATGCTAACAGGTACATGTACATGTAGTTAATCAACTGGGATGTACATTGTAGCTAGGCAATTTTTCTGATGCAATTTTTCTGATGTATGATCCATCATGGACAGGGGTGTGAAGATAACCAAGAAATTTCAAACGTTGTATTTTTTTTTCTACATTACACATGTTCATCTGTATGTATCCCTAGCTAAACCACTGATATATACCACAGATAATGGTACTACTTTACAGTTTGTACAGTTAAAGGTGTGAAATTGACACCTGCCATGGTTGGGTTTACTGTGTTGGGGTTGTTCCTATCCTTTTGTTTTATGTGTCGACTCACAAGGCGAATGCAGTAAAATTAGCGAGGGGTGCAATAAAACCCACTACAGCTGCAATAACATTTGTTACGGAGTTACACTAGATTGAGATGACAGTAACAAGTCTCAGTGGACATCCACCAGACATAGTAGACATCCACTATTTGAAGTGGACACTTAATCCCTTGCCACCTGCATCCACATCCACATTGTTGAGTGGGCCATTTCGATAATCAGATATGCATATACTGTAGCTCTATTTGACTACCTGTTCCCACCATAATCAATATTGCAGTTTCTATTAATAAATGGCATGATAAAATAAAGTTAACTGTTCTATTATGGGAGGGAGGGGAGATATTATACTTACAAAACTGGACTATATGCTTAAAATTATACTGCTTTGAATACTTTTAACATATTCAAAAAATGATTTATGTGTACTTAGTTTCTGTAAAATACACAAATAAGCTGCCTATCTAGAGCTCTCGAAAAATATGCCCAGAATTCACAATTTATTGTGCATGAAATTATCAGTTGTCCTGACCTCTAATCATCTGCCAAAATCCAAGTCTCCTCATAGGTCCAGATAATCAAACTTTTACTGTTATGATTTACCCTCACTTATAATGCCATACATTTGTATTGTTCCAATGAACAGTGTAATAATGAGGCAGTAATGTATTACTATATGTGATTCAGAAGTGATTGATGAAAAAATAACTACCTTCAAAAACGTTACAGTTTATGAGTGTGGTAAAAATAATGTCAACAGCCATTATACTTAGCTGATAACTTTATATAGTGTCATTTCACATGATTACATTCTTGTGAGTGGAAATACAGGGCCAAGCTCTTTTGTAGCATGCATGAACATTCCAACCTCTGTGTGTAATCAGACGATTTCATGCCTAATCAGAGAAACATAATAAGGTGAAAAAACCTGACTCTTATGCCTAGACTGGCTTCTCTGCTGTATTCACTGATGCATCAGTCACTCTTGAAAAGCCTGATGTATGGTAGATATTTACAACCAACAAAATATAACATACAAGACAAGCAAAACATGAATATCAAATTTCAGCATACAATCAGGAACTGGTTATTTGCAACTAAAATAAACCTTGTTTTTAATTAAACTTTCTCTTGGTATATCAAGTACCTTGAAAACAGAACTTAACCAAGTTAACCACACCAGATCAAATTTGAAGATAAGAAAAAGATTTGTGTTTGTAAAACACATGTATCCGCACTGCAGGCCAAAAAGTTTAAGTCCCATGAGTTCAAAAACCCACAGAATTTTAAAAATTGCTATAATAGCATGACAATCTAATCAATTCATTTATGTTTCTATATACTTACAAACATGACTACCACATTTCAATCGTCTATCTCAAGTGGTTTTGGCTCTATCATCCTAACAAGGTTTTCATTTTAAAAAAAACTAACATTGAAAGTGTGTAAAATATTGAAAATTGCTGAAATGGGATGTAGATCTAATCAGGTCATCTACATATTCAAACAAAGATGCCTACCAAATTACTAATCAGGTCATCTACATATTCAAACAAAGATGCCTACCAAATTACTAATCAGGTCATCTACATATTCAAACAAAGATGCCTACCAAATTACTAATCAGGTCATCTACATATTCAAACAAAGATGCCTACCAAATTACTAATCAGGTCATCTACATATTCAAACAAAGATGCCTACCAAATTACTAATCAGGTCATCTACATATTCAAACAAAGATGGCTACCAAATTACTTAAAAGTATTTTTGGCTTAATCATGCTAACAAGGATTTCATCAAAAAAGGTCCCAGTACACAATTTTCAAAAATTTTAAAAATTTAAAAATATCAGTGATAGCCTGAAAATATAATAATTTCCTCAACATATGCATACTTGAAAAATTTCATTGGTCTTCATTGAAAAGCTTTTGTGCAATCTTGTTAACAAGCTTCTCAGGATGGACAGGACCCAATCAAGATACCCCTGCTGCAAGCAATAGGGGCATAAAAAAGACCAAGCATTTTTATAACCACACAGATATATCATGGCTTCTAGCAAGGTAAACACTAAAAACGTGTGCAAAAAGAATAATTCCACCATGTTGAACACTCTTACCTACCTTATATACTCGTGTGTAAGCCAGGTCCAAATGCAAACAACATAGACCCTGATCAGCATTCGCATAATGTGCTAGCAGATCAGGGTCTATGTTGTTTGTTCTACTGTTTAGTCCTTACAAACCTGCATAAACCAGATATGCCGGCGCAATATGCGACGGCAGATCTGGGTCTATGCAGTTTGCAGTTGGTATTAGCTTATACGCAAGTATATATGGTAGGCTAGCACCTGGTGACCTTGTCAATCTATGGCCAATGGCGGGTCTACCAGTTTCTATCTGGCAGAGTGACTGCAAAGTATTATATTAGACAGGTCAAGCTTTTGGGACCACAGACTGACAGGGTCCCACAAGCTGGACTAAAATATAGAGAATACATACTGACTTTGAGCTTGGATTATGCTCTAATTTTGCAGTAAACCTGCTTTAAGCTGAAGCAATAGGTATAAAATGTTTGTGAATTTTATTCATTAGGAAAGATTTTTGCATGCAAATGAGTGTGGATGGGGCTAAGTAAAATTATTGTTGAACAATTTAACAAGGGCTCTAACTGTATTATTCCCATAGTGATGTTTTTAATGTAAAAGAAGAGTTCTATGTAAATATGATCCTTTTGGGGCTCAAAGGAGACCATTCATAATAATTGGAATTTGCAATAACACACATTATTATAGACTCCATTCTAGGACGGTCATCAACAAACCATGTTATGATTTTAATGATCATAAATTTACCTGCGTGGAAGCAAAGTTGGCAACTGATCTTGTACAAATCAAACTAAACTTGCCACTGTCGTCACATTATACTGGGACTAAGTCAGCCTACATATTACTAATAGAGACATACACAGAAGCTTGCTTCATGATCAATCTATTGATACATCTTTTCTAATGTTTTATAATTGAGATTCAAAGAATTTATTTCAATTATCATACACCCTCTTAATCAATAGAAAAGTCTATCAATGGTCATCAAATGTAGCTGATAATGACATCAACTGAAAAGGGTTTACAGCAAGGGATAAGTGCACTATGAAAGGTAAGAGTCTGGTATACTAGTGATTCTACGGAAGAAACTGGAGAACTCATGAACTGGATAAATGACCACTGATCTTTAAACATAGGACTCATTCACATAAACACAAGAAGGACAACTCCTGCATGTCAAGCCCATGATCAAAGAATTGCTGAAAATCTTTAAACAAAACCCAAACAAACAATTGACACTGCTGGTGCCAGAATAGTGACTGATGGGTCTCACTTCCCACTAACCTCAGCTTGACAAAAACTGTCCAGACCAAATAATTTGGTATGCTAAATTTGGTTCTGAGCCACGTAGGTCACCCCCAATGTTTACATATGACAAATCTGGTTTGGACCAAACTGTCATGAAAAAATAAGAACACCTACACATTTCCTAGCACAAGAAGTCTAAAATTAGAACTAGGTTCATACCAAATTTCTGCTATTACATGTATCCCTGAGCAGATTCCAGGATGGTATGGACAAAATATATTCTTCCAGACCAAACCCCATTTACATATCTAATTTGGTCAGTACCTAAATAAGTATCGACCAAATTTTTGTCTAGATATTTTGGTGGGATATGAAAATAGGGCCATACAGTTGAGTCTTGCTTCAACAATGGTCCCTGTATTTATTAATAGTTTTGTTGTCTAAAGAAACCCCAACTTGTAACCAGGCCCAAGTGGGCTTGATATTGCTCAGCTAGGTAATTGACATATATCAGCTGTGAATGCAAATTCACACATGCACTGAAACTGTAGCGGGGAAACAAAAGCTTTGGGCATATAGCAGCTACATTAATTCTGGGATGATTTATCTTCTTTCCTAGACCATCTCTCTCTCTCTCTCTCTCTCTCTCTCTATATATATATATATATATATGGTCACCTTCTCTGCATAAAAAGGATGTCATTTATACAACTAACATTGTCCCCTTAATTTATCCAAGCCCCTGGGGTCTTGGCCCTATTTTATAACTTAGAAACTGTTCCTGAAGTATATACACTTACTTGGCATTACAAGGAGAGTTAATCTGTTTAGTAAGTATGGATTTCTGGGTCTGTCCTTTGCCCCATAGGACCCTGTACCTGGAGCAACTTGGAAACCAGAGATCTGCACCCAAGAGAGCTGCAGTGGCTCACTGGTTAAGGCATTGGGACATGTGACCAGAAGGTTGTAGGTTCAAGTCCCAGCATCTAATCAGCTTGGATTGACTACCAAATTACTCAAGATTATATTTTTTATTCAAGGTCATGGGTTTCTTTATTAGGAGAAAAGTATATTGGGTTATTTTTTTTTTTTAAATTTAAAAGCAAGAAATCCATAATTTACATTTAAAATAAATAATCAGTGAGTGATGGAACTGATCATATAAAATGTCTTAAAATAATGCACAATACATGTGATACAATATAAACAATATATGATTCAGGCCCTATAATATGGCAGTACATGCAACTGTCAAACCCTATTTAACTACCTTCTAAAACTTGCTATAAAATATTTAAGAATTACAAAGGTGTCAAGTGTTTCACAGTAATTCTAGGCAAATCAATTTATAAAATTGGACATGGTTTTCACAAGAAATATGTTCTTCTTAAAGCAAAATCTTATTCTTCAATGAAAATAAATATATACAGAAATTCTCATACTTAAATAGATTTATTGGTGTGCATCACTTTTTAATTCCCACAGCTTTCTTTCTTCGTTAAAAAAAATACTCATGGGTATCAGAGATGCACGACAACATTCCTTTTTTGGTTTGGCTAAAGCCACTTTAAGGTGTTTTGCCAAGTGGCTTTAGTTAGTTTTTGTTGGACAATGAGAGTAAAGTGCCTTGTCAAAAGACACGACACAGTATCCAACTTCATCTGGTCAGGGAATCACACCCAGTACACCTGTATAGGAGTCTAGCACATTAACAGCAGGTTATATTATCAAATTATTATGAATTTAAAGTGTACCTTGTTCTATATCAATTTTATTTTCTTCAGTTTCAAATTTAAATAATTCATTATAATCCCCAACGTGTATTATTTTGTTATTTTTTATAACTTGTTCTATCAAAATGTATACATCTTGTATTCTACAAATTTTGTAATGTTTTAGAACTTTTTTTCTGCAAGGGGAGAACTCGGCACAACCCCAAACCTGTGATTCTAAATAGTCCTTATAGGTACTTTCTTTTCTTTACTCTTACAAGAAATTTGGGTCAGTAGGATGCTTTCTCTTGAAATGTCTTCTAATGCTGTTGATTGCATATATTACAAAAGCAAATATTTTATCATACATGCCATAACACGACGTGTCACGCGAAAAACATGAATTTTGACTTCCAAACCCCACGACACGGTAATTTTTTGAAAAACACGATTTTCAGCAATCTTGAGGGGAAAAAAAAAAAATCCCATAATTTTTTTTTTTTTTTTTACATTTCTTGACCACATTGATATATGCCCATAATCTGTTGTATGTATAAACAGTAAACAGTCGTGCTCAGAGCTCATGTAAAACTATCCTCGGGGCAACTTATACAGCTGTTTTAAAGACAATTAAAAGGTAAGGTGGTCAGAGATAAACAGACACCTTTCAGATATTTACTGAATTGGCTTACAATAGCAAGGGTGATGTGTCGTGTCAAATTCTTTGAGCACTGCCAAGGGAGAGCCCATCAGGCTAATTTGCATAGGTAAAGTACACCAACTGGAACAACCCAGTTAAACAGATGCGTGTTGAAAAACAAATGTTATTACACATCACTGACTGTATTGAATGAGAAATGTTGAAGCCATCTTTATTAAAGTTTGTGATTAGCGGCAATGTTTCTTTGAAGTCAGATTTTTACTCCATATATAAAATTCAAAACTTGATTATTTCGGTAGGTTGAATAACAGCACCATTCAATCTCTACTGCAGTGTTGCAACTTGAATCCAAAGGTCAGGGGAAACTGTGTCCCCTCACCCTCCAGATTTGGGGGATAACAACATTTTAAAGGGACAAAGGAAAATTGTAGTACATAATGCACTAAAAGTGCTAAAAAAAAAAAAAAAAAAGATAATCTTATTTGCTTCGACGGTTTTGCCACCTTAACTTTTTCATATTTTCCTTGGACATTTACATGATTGCAATAAACATTTTATCATGTGATCAAGTAACTCATGAAAACATAACATGTTCGAATATCTGGTTAACCTGAAATGAACTGCACCATGGAAGTTTGATAATTTAAAAGTGTTAAATTATTAATAAAATGACAAATTGTGTATTTGGATATATTATTAGCTCTTTTCATTAATTCAGCTGGAGAATAAATTAAATCTTCTCTACCGTAGTTGTGACTTTAACCTCGAAAATACGTTACAATAGCAGCGGTCAAAGACTTGAGCAACTCGGCTGACTACCACCTTGACTGTTTTCATCACCAATTAATTGTTTTGAAATGGATATTCATTGCCATCTTACAGGTTTTATCACTTTTAGCGACTTTAGCCATTGCTTGCGCCAACTTAGACGTGCATGGATGCACATTTGCGATGGAAAAGTGTAGGCATATTTGTGAACACAAATGACACTTGCATTACTCTCAAACTAACTACATAAATATTGAAACCAGCATAGACTGCATGTGATTAAAAATACATTCCACTGTCCAATGGATTTTAAAGACAGTAACTTGGTGTATTTTTGTATTTAATGTCTGTGAAGTTGTGACCATGTTTGTGGTGATGTTATTTGACAATGCTAAGTCTAAAAAAAATTTTTTTTTTTTAAGTATATTAAATGCTTCAGAGAAAACACATGGTATTTACTATTATTCAGATTTGAATTTCCAGTCATTTGCAATAGGCTGATTTCAAAAGATAGCTTATTCTCATTTGGATGATGTCGCTTTTGGTGGGTCATGTGCACTGACCCCCCTTGGGACCTCAAAACACACTTTTTGAGTCTCAAAAAACCCCAACACTGTCTGGGAATATGGCAAGTATGCTTTATGGTTTCTCAAATTTTTGTATCTTCATCCATGGTACATCAGCATCAGTTGTTCAATATTGAAATGCCCCTATTCCAGGACACTTTGTATCAAAGCTGGTCAAATTTTGTTCAGCAGTTTTTTTTGAGATACAGTTGTGTAAATATTTTTCAAATTTTACTAACAGCAGCCATATTTGATAGCAAAATGGTATCAGTTCATACCTGCCAGAACATGATCCGTGAAAAATATAACTGTTGACTCTCAAACCCCCTGACAAGGTTGTGATTATAAAAACAAAATTTCCAGTCAATCTTGTAAAAAAGGAGAGAAAACAAGAGCGAACTTTGTTGACACCATATGATTTATACCTATAACCTGTAGCCTGTACAAACAGTCATGATTAATGCTCATGAAAAACTATCACCATGGGGCAGTTTATACAGTTAATTGTCACATAGGTGATTAAAAGGCAAAGTTGGTCAGAGATAAATAACAACTAATGCACTACTTAACTGACTAACAATTGCTAGGGTGATTTTGTACTGCACATCCCTTCAGCACTGCTGTGGGAGAGCCAATTAGGCTAATCTGCATATGTAAAGTACATGAAGTGCAACAACCCAATTCATTTGAAGTTATGCAAATCAAAGAGATGTTTTGAAGAAACAAACATTACACTTTGTTGCCTTGAATGAGAATGTTTAAGCAATCTTTATTGAAGATTATTGGCTAGTTCATGATCAGCAGCAATTTTTCTTTGAAATTGGATTTTAGTCAATATATAAAATGCAAAACGTGATTATTTAGGTAGATGGAATAGTGTGGAAGTGTGATTCATTATTGAAAGCAAAATGTCAAAATGCAGACGAGCCATCTGCGAAGCCCAGCAAAACTAAATTTTAGAACTCCTGGTTGATGAAGTCTGACTTTGTGAAGCACAATAAGGGGGGGGGGGGGGGGGGATTTTATTCTTTACACATACTGCAAACACCATATTGACATGGCAAAAGTGTCATCTACCTTAAGGAAAACCAAGATTTGACATTTTATCTAGTGTAGGCATTGGATGTATCACACTCGCATTTTCCAAATAAGTTCATCTCAAGTTATTGTAAAGGCTTGTATACTTTGTTGTTTTATTGATGTTACTATTATTAAAATCCACATGAGGTCGAACATGATATGGTCAGAGATCTTGTCATCCATTTGTCTTAGTTCATCGGTGACATCTGTTTGTTTATCGATTTGATCCATTTATTATTTATGTCATAGCTGATTTATGTTTAAGATTTTGGCTGTAAATACATTTATTGAGTAAGTGTTATTATAGCTAACATTACAATTTACGGACAGAATAAATAAGTGTTACCTTATTCTTAACTCTGCAATTCATATAAAAATAGACCACATGTGAAACTTCAATAAAAATGTTAATGTTATTAATAATGTATTTTTAGTGCTAGATAATTTTTGGGGTTTTATATGATGCATGTAAGATTTTAAAAAGAACTATGAATAAAGAATAATATATATTACAGTAATTATGGGTATTTCTCCTTCTTATACCCACTTTAATTTCAACCTTGAAAATGGGACCTCCTGCACAAACATTTTATGAGACAACCTGTTTTGAGAGACTACTTTCTCCCAAAATGGGTTTAACTGTATTTGCTATATGGTTTAACATCCATGTTTGCATGATTTTGTTAACAGTTCCAAAATGAACTTTACAGCAACAGCAAATCAGTAGGCCAATGTACTGGGGATAAACTGGATGTGATCTAGTGATGTTATAACTATATCGATCATGGCAATTTGCATAGCCCTGATTATCAACGTGAAATTGTTTGAAATTAATCAGACACATTTTTAAAACTGCTCAATGGATATGACCAGTAGAACTAATAAAATAAAAGTTTACACAAATTTTTCTGAAGCAGAATTTTTAAAAAATTATCTTTAAGTTTAAAAGGGTATTTTTTTCTCTGTTTTAGCCATTTTAAATTTTGATCTTTATCACTCAAATGAGTGCCCATAAAGCTCTAAAGGATTTAAGGGACTATACAATTGTCACAATAACAACAGCAACAACAATAAATACATGTGTCCCCAATAATGTACTGCAAAGTCATTTCACTGCACTTACTTATGGTTTTATTGAAACTGTTCAATTATCTTCTTTGTGTATTGTTTTAGTCTTGTATGTCTGTTCTTTTTTCCAAAGAAATTAAACAGGTCACCTCACTGTTGGATTCATATACAATATAAACCAGTAATGGAAAGAAGGACCAAGGGACTAATATTGAGACTATATTAGTCAACAGGTCCTTTGATCTATTACTGGTTTATGCTGCACACTGATTAAACGATTAGATAGCCTGTGGAAATTAATAGATCTCATTTTTACATTTGTTTTCCTCACCATAGCCTCTGGGAATTAATATATCTCATGAAATGTTTTAAATAATTTTCATCACCGAGGTTGCCTGTTATTTATGGTGTTTACATACTTAACTTCTGTTTATGCTTATAAGTTGTGACATGTGTCAGGTAGACCAGTATTTTCAAAGGCATTTCACAATTAGACTTTTGTGACATATATCAGGTACTGGTAGGCCAGTATTTTTCCATTAGAATTACCCATATATATATATATATATATATATATATATATATACACACACACGTACATATATACACACACAGATTTTGATAAACAATTTCATTCCTGTTCTAGAATTCCGGTTCTAACGATTAGTCTGTTAAGAATCAGTTTTAGTAATTACAGTTGTGTTGTTGAAATCAGATATAATTTGAAAGGAATAATTTGTCCACAATATTCATTGGAAATACTAAAGTGCTCATTGACTTTTGGATTATTACATGATTTTGGGATTTGTGTGAACTCATTCAATTACATTCTGGATTACATCTTTGTGGTACATCAGGACATTAGAGGCTATTCAAATTCATTCGGAACATTCTGTTACTTTGGACTTGTGATTAGGACATTTAGGATTATTTGGAATTTAACTCACAAACTGTAAGTATCTTTTGAATTTTCACTTTAATTGTCTGGAAATAAATTGCTTGTTGATTTTACTTACATTGTTGGTTTCTCTTTCTTTCTGTTACATATTTTTAAGACCTAGAGTCGTAACATACCTGTAGTAGTTACATTTTTGTTTCTTGCCAAAGTTCCTAGTAGTAGCATTAGTAGTGATAGTGGCAGTAGTAGTAGAAGAATGCTACATTATACCAATCTCTTATAGAAACTAATCCCCACCTGTAACCTGATATAATATACGCGAGTCAGTTAAGTGAGTTGACCAGGAAGAATTGCATAATATTACATAATATAAGATTCATAAAGAGTTGGCAGTTTACAACTTATGACCCAAGGGCAAACCCCTACATCTGGGGCATGACCCAAGGTTTGTATTGGAAATATGTCTGATTTCGTCTCATCATGTCCTTTAAACCTCAATATGGCAATAGGATGGGAATCTCAACAGCTTTCAAGTTATGACCCAGGGGCAAATCTCCTAACCCACAGGCATGACCCAGAGCCTGTATTGGATTTGGATATATATATATATATATATATATATATATATATATATATATATATATATATATATATATATATATATATATATATATATATATATATATATATATATATATATATCTGATTTTGTCTCCTTGTGTCCTTCAAACCTACATATGTACATATGGTTGTAGGGTAGCGATCTCAGCAGTTTCCAAGTTAAGACCCATAGGCAAGTCACCCTCCCATGGTCTGTATTGGATATTATGTCTGATTTCATCTTTGCATGTCCTTTAAACCTATATATATTTATAGGGTGGAAATCTCAGCAGTTCCAGAGTTACAACACACGAGCAGCATTCCCCCTTCCCCAGGGCAAGACATAAAGGTGTAATCCAAAACCCCAATACACATGTTATAGCCTTGGCCCATGACAATAACACATGCCAACTTTCAGATCTTCACCTACAATACTTAAAAAGTGAAAATTTTAAAAAAGTGAAAATTTTAAAAAGCAATCTCCAACCGACTGGCCCCACCCCCAGGGTTCATATCTAAATTTTAAAGCCATTGTGCACATCTACAGACCACTCCCAATTATATCCCAAAGTTTCAGACCTGTATCTTCAACAATGTAGGAGGAGATATATGACATTACTAATGGATTGATGGACAGATGGATGTACAGACATGCATGGTATCCCACCCATTTTCCAACAAGAGTACCATGAACTGCACATTCTATGCCCACACCGTGTTTCATAGTTCTCTATGTCTGTCCTAGTATGGTATGGTTGAATTGGAAGATTATTGACCAAAAGAGGTCATCAGTCTTGAACTAAACTGAATGTGCAGAAACCATAATTTTCTTATTAGACTTACCATGACCATGACCTCTGACCTTTAGCCCCAGAATCTACATTTCTTCGCTAGCTTAAAATGCAAGCCATCCACAAAGTTTGGTCAAGGAACTTACTCTACAATAAAAGTTATTCAGAAAAACCTCGTTTCTTCTAGTCACAATGACCTTGACTTTTGATGTTTTGACCCCAAAATCAATAGGCCTCTTCCATATCATATGTGCAAGCCCTCCACAAACATTGATCAAGGTACTTAGGTTATTATGCAAAAAAATATTTCTTCTTTCAGTCAAGAGTTACTTTGACCTTTGATTTTTCGCTCCAAATATCAATAGGCTTCTTCCTTACCCCAAGTGCAAGCCATCCACAAAGCTTGGTCCAGGTACATGACGGAGAACTTAAATCATTGTGCAGACACCGTTTTTATCCTTTCAGTCAGTGACCTTGACCTTTTTGAACTTTGGATCCTGTAATCAAAAGGGGGTTCTTCCTTACCCCAACTGGAAGACCTCAACAAAGTTTAGTAACTCCAGATTGTAGACTACTCGAGTTACTGTGAAGAAACCAAATTGGTAACACATAGACAGATTGACATCATAACATCATATGATCTGCTTTATGGCAGGTGTATTGTGGGGATAATATGAGACAACTCACACAGCACAAACTTAAAATGCGAGTAAGCAAAGCACTTTAAAAGAAACAGTGTTTAAAAGAGAATTTAGTGAAGCCAACAAAAAAAAATTATCATAAAATTTAGTTTCTTGGCATCTTAAAGGGAAGCACAGGTCAAAATAACCAAGATGTAAATGAAGCCTATTAAAAAAAGAAACAAAGAAAAGGAGTTTTATTAGTAAGGTAACTGACAGTACATAAGATGGAACAGTAACAAATGGAGACACATATCAACTGTCATCGTGATGGAATTGGTTGGTGGTGGTGATGGTGGTGGTGGTGGGGATTTGTATATATTATACTTACAGTCTTTACCATTCCATGATAAAATTAAGGATCAAAAAGGAACTGAAACTTAACTCCAAAATTATTTGGTACCTTATTTTCAAAACTGCATACTGGTATCTAACATATTTTTTTGCCATATGTGTAAGTTCTAATTCTTGAAACATCTAAATTAAATAACCAAGCAGGTGTGATACCTGGCGAACCGAGGGATGGGGAGATAAGACTTGTACACGTCATGTTAAAGGAAGAAAAAAAAATTAAGAACCTGTTTTCTTCACTTCTTATACACACTGAACCTCTACATAAAGGACACCTGTCCAAAAAAGACAAAATGTTAAGTCCCCAAGTATCCTTTATAGACAGGTTTCACTATATTTATACAATTTCACCTGCATACAAAAATCCAAGTATCATTAATAAATGTGAAGAATTCATTGTAATTTATGTTTGTAGACAGCTTTTTGACTACAGGGCTATACTTCTCCTTCCACTAACCCCATCTAGTAAAGGTATATCATCTTCATGTGAATGAGCTGTAACAACATCAATCAGACATAAATCACAATATCTATGACATCTGTAACTAAGTGTGCCAAGCACAGCTTATACCAAATAAGCATCATGCACATATCACTCAGAGAAAAAGATGGATAATAATGAGCATATCAAACATCAATACTGCCCTAATAATGTAACTGTATACCTATGTACAGTACAGTTTGATGTCTGCTTAACATAACTGTTAGTTTTATGTCTGCTTTAACACAACTGATACAAAAGATTTTACCTGTGAGCAGAAGGCAACACTAGACAGCAGTCTCTGTGGTTTTATGATTAATCAAACTCCATAGCATGGAAATTTGTAATCCTTTGTGCAAGTTATTCAAGCTATTAACTAGCCAGTTTCAGTTTTCTGCTGCTTCTTCTTCTGTCAGTTATGAGCTAGTGGCATTATAGCCTTTTCTCCTCACACAATCACAGCTGAAGAAGTAGCATTAAAGGTTCTCCCCACACCAGCAGGGATGTAATTGATATACTGCAAACAAATCAAAACAATGTTGTCAACTCTTCTGTAAAAAGTTAAAGTGCCTTCCTTGAAGAGCCAATGATTTGTCAAAGAATAAAAAGATTGACAACTACTAGTAGTACATGCTTGATAGTTTGATGGTTGTCCTCAATTCCATTGCAAACTACCAAGTTGCTGTTTATCACTGTGATCGGATATTGGATATTAAGACCGGGTAAGACTAGCTGGTTATCCTATCACCTGACAAAGATCCAACTAATGCAGTGCTGATGATGAGCCCAAACACCTTTCTGTAGTCAGATTACTACCTTTCTGGAGTCAGGTTACAAAATCTCCACTAGCTGTCTACACAAAGGCCATCAAACCATTTCATTCCACTCAATTGTGATGATCACCCCCAACTAACTCACTCACAAATCTGATCAAACTACCACACTGTCAGTGTAAAGCAGTACTGCCTACCTGATTAGCCGATAATATGACAGAGGAAGACACCTCTCAATTGGTCACTTTTGTAGTTCACTCTCCCTTCCTGTTGAAATGTGTGTAAATGTTTCCTAATCTCCAGTATTATCCTCTTTTTCTTCTCTGTCCCGGCAGCTCACCACCTAGGATGTCACAAATAAATGCAAATATTTTAGTCCAACTAACTCTTAAGTACATTAATTTAGCAACAAGATATTCAATCCAATAGCTATCAAAAAGCGACCGGCAACTTTCTCTGAGCCCAAATTATCATCAGCGGAAATCAATAAGTCTCTTTCAAATGGCATAATTTTCAATGAATTACAATTCTATAAAAGCCAGCGATTCAGCCAATACAGTGGAGCTGCTATCTCACACAATGCTAGTCATGTAACGCTGATGCTATGTCAAATTGAATTTATTACATTCAATTGAAATGTGGTACAATAACAAAGTAAATTTAGAGAGAGGTGTTGAGGAAAGATTTGATTGAAGAAAAAAGTGAACAGGTAAATGCTAAAAGTAAATTTACTGGTGTATTCCAAACAGGCATAAACAGTTAAAAGGGCACACACTTTGGGGGCATAGAAATGGTGAACAAAGCAGAACAGATATGAGATTCTGTCTGGCAGCAAGGGCACTTGAATGTCCCCAATAGAGTACTCAAGCTTGAAGAGATTAGTAGATGATTACCTCGACTGCAGTGACAGTAAAAATATTGATAGTGACAGGGTAGGGCAAATTTCTAGACCTGTCTTTAAATGCAGGGATCTTTAATGGAAGTTGATAATTTTGTCAGTAAACATGCTGAGGTTTATCAGGAAATTGAATAACTGAGCTGTTCTTTACAGTGTATAAAAAACTGAATAATATTAATGCTAGCTTAAATTAATTCACTAATTGTGGTACAAACATTTTAAAACATTTATTACCAAAATAAAATGTTAACTATATTGGAATCAGTATTTATTGACAAAAAAAATGTCCTTACTGTGGTATCAACGAAAGCCACCAAACATACAAATTGAAAATTTTCTTAAATTATGTCTGTCTGAAATGTGTATAGCTGAACTTTTTTTGTTGCAAAAATTTAATTATGTTAATCTTTACATTATGACAGTTAAATTTGAAGATTAAAATTCTATCATCCCAATTTGTCTTCTTCTTCTTATTATTATTATTACCACAGAGAAACAACTCTTTAAAGACCACCCCTTCTGGCATCAATAAGTAATCTTTCAAGATAGGTGGTCTGTCTTTAGAGGCCACCACATTATATACAACAGTTGATCTGTACATAATAAATGTGGTCTTTCATGACAGGTGATCTAGCAGTTACCTTTCAAGTCAGGTTTAACTGTATTATTATTATTATTATTATTATTATTATTATTATTACTACTACTACTTCCCTTACTTTGTAAGTAATTTAACTGAACTTTAACTCGTACAAATAGAAAAAAAACTCAAACAAAACATGGACATAATTCATGATTGTGCATGATCAAAACAAAGTAGCTGAATGTGACATTTGAATGTTATACAAGGGTCATAACAATCAACGCATAGTTTAATAGAGACACCCCTGACAAGATAAGATTGAAGAAGTTGGCTAACAACTGAGAAATTAATTATTTATGATTGCACTGTGGATCTGACAATAAATCATAAATTAACCTGATTCATTAGATACAATGCATAATACATGTTTTGTCATTGCTAGAATTCAACCAATCAAAAACTGCTATTTAAATTCTCTTGTGCAAGAATAATTCATTTATATTTACTGTATTCATCCCTTTACAATCCTCAGATTATCTAACAATAAATACATTTGAAACACAGTATGTGTGATTTTGCGTTTGCACAAAAATGTACTTAAGTTGCATGTTAATTATCCCCCCACCCCCATTTAGCCACCAGGATATGGCAATTCCCTCGGTCTGTCCATTCATCTGTCTGTCTGTAACTCCAGCTCCTCCTAAACCAATGGACAGCAACTCATCAAACTCAGCAGACAGATTGTCCATATGAAAACAATCTGCAAAAGGAATGATTTTTGCCCCCTTCGATGGTGGTCAGAGGAGAGGGCCACAGGTCAAATGCACAAAAATTGCCATTACAATGACATTTTTGTTTTTTATTATGAACATGTATCCAGCAGTCATAGCAGGAGCCACAAAATATATGAATGTATGTAACAGACTCTGGGTTTATGCCCCCCCCCCCCCCAATCAATTTAGTCTGGGAAAGGGGAATAGAATGGGATGGAATTATGTGATGAGTCCTTCAAAAGGACTCCTGCTCTACTGGCCAAAAAGAATTTCAAGGAATCCAAGATAAGACCATTTCTTCTATTTAACTGCTCAGTGTTGAAATCATCTCTGATATTCTCTAGCGATACCAAGACTTTCAAATGGTGGCCATATTGGATTAATATCAGGTGCCATTTTCATTTAGGACCAAACTAGACATCTTTTGAAGTTTATGGTGAAAACCCAATGTCAAGAATGCCCATTCATTCAGGAGGAGTAGTGATAACAAGAATTTCAATATGGCCATTATGGCAGCCATACTGGCTGTAAGATTGGCGCAATCTTCATTGAGAACCCACTAGATATCATAAGAAGTCTTCTGGTGAAAACCCCATGTTGATATGGCCATCCATTCAGGAGGAGTAACAATAACAAGATTTTCAAGATGGTCACAAGCATGTCCATATTGGATGTCAGATCGGTACCTTTCTCATTTAGGACCAACTAGATATCATAAATCTTTTGGTGAAAACCCCATGTAATATGACCATGCATTCAGAAGAAGCAATAACAAGCTTTTCAAGATGGCTGCCATGGTGGCTATTTTGGATGGCACCATTTTCTTTAGGATCAACTGGAGATTATAAGTCTTTTAGTGAAAATCACATGTTGATATAACAATCTGTTCAGAAGTCGTAACGATGGGAAGATTTTATAGATGACCACTGTAGCAGCAATAGTGTATGTCAAAGTAGCATCATTTTCATTAGGACCAACTGGACCTTGCAATGAGTGTGAGTGATAAGTTTTATGGCATTCCATCCAAGTAGTTTGGGAGGAATAGCCATAACAAATTTGTGCAAACAGACAAGCAGACAATGGACAATAGGCCATCCCATAAGCTCTTCTAGTCTATGACTATTAAAACTAATAAAAAAAGCATGGGGATTTGTCATCGCAAGCCATGGAATTAGCTCTAATTTTCATTTGTATGATCTAGGGCTAATTTTAAGACATTTTGTGATTATAGCAGTTCAAAAATTTGAAGTCAGGATAAAGGATTGGAAGTGAATAAACTGGTGAATCATAACACATACGCAACAATACTAATGCACCAGCAACAATATTTTTATATACTGCCAATTAAAAATTAGCGGAAGCAGACATCACCAAGAGGGTTCACGATAGATTCCTCTGTTTTATTCATATGAAGTCAATAATGCTGCTGATGGTAATATGGTAATAGTTTCATTGAATGTCTTAAAGATTCATCTTTTGACTCCTACTTTCTGTAAGAATGAATCCCTTAGAGTTTGGCTGTAAAACTGATTAATATTTGACAACAATGCCATTAAATTCACCGTTTCAACAAAGATGTTCATTTTTAGGAAATTGTCTTGAGATTTGTGGCCAATTTACATGCTCACTGTGAAAGTGCACATGATTTAACATAATCCAAGCAATTTTCAAGACAGAGGACCTGTGTTTATTGTTTTATGACTGTGATTTCATTACAATGCATTGTGCACCAATTTTTTACTGCACAGATCCAACAAGGCTCTCATTATGTATGAAATTGTATTCATTATGTTGCACTTTGTTTGTCATTTTCAAGTAATCACTTGAATAAACTTCACTGTCATGGTCTCCATGTAGTTTAACTGATTAATATATGCAATGTACCTTCAAAACTGCCCTGTATATATATATATAATGCATATATATATACAGTGAGGGGAACCCCATTATAACACGGTAATTGGGGTTAATAACTGCAGACGGCATTATAATGCAAGCAAGCAGGATAGTGAGAATGATCAAAGCTTTGATGAAAGCATGTATAAGTGTCAGGTGGGGCAAAGGATAAACAAAATGCCAGTCAAATATATAGTAATAATTTTACCAATTTATATAACAAATTAGGATTAAGACTGCCCCATGCTTGATGAAAATTACAATCATTAAGCTATAGGTTTCTGAACCTTAACTAAATTATTTTTTTCTTCTATTTGTCTGTTTGGCTAATGTTTTTAGTAGTATCTGGGAACAAGGGAATCTAGGGCAAAAACTGGGAGTCAAGACATGACCATGTTTTATCAGAATTCATGTTTAAATGATATGTGTTATGGCAGACTTCCCCTGAATATAATTTTTTTTTAATACAAAACCATCATCTTATGTTTTTTTTATCAAAAAAACGCTTATTAAATGAAATCTGTTTCAAGAGAATATTTAGGTTCATACTTATTGGCACAAAATGTTCAAGTATTTGTTATTTTGCTAGAAAATATTTATTCTTGAAAATATACCAATTACCCTATTGTTTGACATTATATAAGAAGTTTAATTACAATTTTTTTTTTACACTTTTGTCTTCCTTTACCATCTATGCTTCAAAGGAGTATGAGAGATCTACTTTACAAAATGTCTTAATTTTCGGCAAAAGTCCCCAATACATGTACATTTATTGTAGCATTTTATGTGCTTAACTAGAAGAAATCAATTCTGCTCAAAATTCATGAGGAACTGAATGAAATTTGTCTGACATGTACAAATAGTTTCTTTTTTTCTTGGTAATCTGCCCTCCAATATCCATTTTTTTAACACCGAACTAACAGCTCACCATTTAAATCTTGTAGCACTCTTTTTTAGAGGGTAATGACCCTCTTCATGAATCTTGTCCAGATTTTGAAAGAAATACCAACCATTTAAAGGTTTACAAGCTGATATGCTTTATTTCTTTATGTGGTTGGGGTAGAGTGGTGGAGTGGATGGGCCCTTCCCCTTGTTTTTATGCCACTCTAATACACAACTCCTTGAAACTGAAATAATCCTTGAAACAGAAAATACTCCCAGAATTCACAATTCACACAGTTTTTCTCTCAATTTTAAAAAAGCATAACCCAAGATAAAAACATGCTTTTATTTTCAATTTACAGTTTTAATACGCAATAAAAAAAGAGTTCTCAATAAACTTAAACTGAGAGGGCACATCTTCTGTAGGAACTCTACATGTGCATTGGACAGATAAGTGGATTTCACTACTATCCAAACTGCAATTTCTTCATTGTTTACATAAAAAGTTGGACCATTAGACACAAAATATTCAACACAAACTCATCTTTTCTCTACAATTTGAGACTCTTATGCCAATTAATTATTGAATATTACATGTTACTTCATGCAGATCTTAAAGCAAAAGTACTACAAACATCACTTGATATGTCCATCTCACGATCTTTTCTCTACTATTGACCTTGATTATTGAGATAGTGACTTGCCCATTGCATGACAAAGTGTGGACCTGAGTACAGTTTCATCAAAATATTTGTAGGGACTGCTACTCTGAGGGTTCATACAGCTTTGGAAGTATAAAATGCAAGGACTTTTTAGGACTTTTCAAAAGCACATGTAATAATTTTCAAAGACCTAATGCACAACACATCATAAGACAGTATTAAGAGGTTTTTTTTCTTCATATACTTCTAAAACAACTAAAACAACAAATTATGGATCAATTATGTACCTACTTTCATTTGTTGTCTTTATGTGAAACATATTTAACTCAGAATATAGCCTGTTTCAATCAATGCCAAAAATCAACCTGACTGCAAATGTTCCAGAAACTTGTGTATGTGACATTTAACCTTACTCTAAAAATTAAAGGAATTTCAAGTCCATTTGAGCTAACATGTTAATTTTCAAGCACTTTCAAGGCCTGATTTTGCCATCTTAAATATGAAGAACACTCAAGGTTTTCAAGGACCTGTATGAACCCTGTACTCTACTGGCCAAAAAGAATTTCCAGGGATTCAAGAATTCAAGATAAGACTGTTTCTTCTATTTAACAGCTGAGTGCTGAAACCATCTTTGATATTCTCAAATAATAAAAAGATATTCTCATATTGGATGTAAGATCAGCACCATTTTCATTAAGGACCAATGAGACAACATAAGAAAACTTTTGATGAAATCCCATGTTGATAAGACCATCCATTCAGGAAAAGTAGCTATAACAGGATTTTCAGGATAGCCACTATGGTGGTCATATTGGACGTAAGATTGGCACCATTTACATTTAGGACCAACTAGATATCATAAGAAGTCTTTGGTAAACACCCCATGTAGATATGATCATCCATTCAGAAGGAGTAGTGAAAAGATTTTCAAGATGGATGCCATGGTGGTCATACTAGATATCAAATCAGCATCATTTTCATTTAGGACCAACTAGAGATCATAAGTCTTCCAGTGAAAACCTCATGTCAATACAACTTTCCATTCAGAAGGAGTAACAATAACAAGATATTCAAGATGGCTGCCATGGTGGCCATATTGGATACCAGATTGGCATCATTTTTATTTGGGACTAATTAGAGCTAGGGATGACTGTGTGTGTAATAGTGTATGGTAATCCTCCAAGTAGCTTAAAAGAAGTAGCAATAACAAGACTGAGCTAATGAATGGACAGACAATGGACAACAGGTCATGCCATTAGCTTTTCTGGTCTATGACCAGTAAAGTTCATCACAGCTTCAATAAGGAAAGAAGTCACTGACTTACATTATCTCTTGTTGTGACCTTGACCTTGAATCGGCTAAAGCTTCATGTATATAACTTCATATTTTCATCAAGTTATACCCAACCATGGATAGAGGTCACTGATTTTGTATCTTCCCTTGCCATGACCTTGATCTTGAATCAGGGGGCATGGCAATTGTACATGACACACTGTCAAGTCATGACATATAACTGTTTACAGTTTTATCAAAATATAAACAGTGGGTCAAAAGTTATACTCTTTAACAAGGATATTCTTTCTTGCTGTGACCTTCACCTTGAGGCAGAAGGAGTGACTATAGTATGCAACATGCCATCTATGCCTGTTATATAACTGGTTACAGCTTCATTAAAATATCTACATTGGTAAAAAGTTATACTTCAGACAAGGATACAAGTGACAGAATTAAATTTTCCCCTGCCATAACTATGACCTATAGGCAAGGAGTTTAGCTATGGTATGCAACACTGTATAGTCACTGACATACACTTGTGCAAAGTTTCATAAAAATCTCTCCAACTGTTACAAAGTTATGGTCTGCACAAGCAAATGTTAACAGAAGGATGGAGGGCTGCACATACAATGCAATAACATAATACACCCAACTTAAGATGTGCATTTAAACAAGAGGCCCAAATGGGTCTGATATTGCTCAGCAGGGTAGTTGACATATGTCAGCTTGTGAATGCAAATTCACACAAGTATTGAAACTGTGGAGGGAAAAGAAAAGCTCGGACCACATATCTACAACATTGTCTATTAATGTTGGTGTGATTTATCATTTTTCCTGGAAAATATATATCAGTTCACTTCTTTGGCATAAAACAGATGAGTCATCTATACAGCAAACCTGTCCCCTGGATTTCTCTCAACCCCTCGGAACTTGGCCCTAATACAGAACTTAGAAACTGTTCATAACTCCACCCTTAAAGTATATAGAGAGTTAATCTGTGCAGTCAGCATGGATTCCTGGGTCTGTCCTTATGCCTTTTAGGCCCTGCCCCTGGGGTCATAATTTGGAAACCATTGAGATCTGCATATGTTATACAACAAGCATTTTTCCCTGGATTTCTCCCAGTCCTTAGGGAATTGGCCCTAATTCGTAACATAGAAACTGTTTATATGATGTTTTAGAAGAAGTTGAAGAAAATAATTTTTTTTAGTAATGGGAACCACAATTGATGGTAGATTGGCACCATTTGTATAAACTTAAAAGCTCTTCATGCCAAAATGCTTTCTGTAAAATTTGCTCAAATTCTACTTAGTTTTTGAAAAGAAGTCAGTTAAATCATTTTGGTGGCTTGGTATCAAGTGTACAAATTTTGAAAGCCTTAATGCCACAATGCTTTCTGCCAAATTTGGTCAAATTCTCTTGAGCAGTTTTTGAGAAGAAGTCACATAAAGAATTTTCTACTTTTAGTAATGTGGCCATATCTGATATTGGATAGGCATAATCTGAATAAATTTGAAAGACCATGATGCCAAAATGCTTTCCATCAAATTTGGTCAAATTCTATTGAGCGTTGTTTGAGAAGAAGTTGTAAACAGTCATTATGAACAGATGATGCATGACAGCCAATGCACGACACAATATAATGACACACAATACTCGGACAATACATGACAGAAAATAACCACAAGTTCAATTGGCCTTATGGTGAGCTTCAAATTATAAGTTATTTTGTTGACATGCTTAAACAAGAAAAATATACATGACATCCTTTAACAAGTTTCTGTTTAAGTTCATGTTTTGTAATCAAAGCTTTTGAAACATTCCCAAGGATATGGAGTGAAATTTGAAACTAAAACTTGGCAAATACTATGGGACTTCAACAGTTATCGGACTGCAGCAGTTCAATACTGTTGAATTTAGACCCAACTAGACACCAAGTCTTCTGGTCAAAACCCCATATTGATAAGACTTTCCATTTAGGACAAGTAGCTACAGCAAGATTTCCAAGATGGCTGCCATAGTGGCCATACTAAATGTCTGACTGGCACCATTTTCATTTAGGACCAAGCAGACGTCATCAAATGTCTTCTCATGTTAACCCCCATGTCAATATCAATTTCCATTTAGGAGTAGTGATAACAAGATTTTCATATTGATGACATATCAGCACCATTTTCATTTATAACTAACTAGACATCGCAAAAAAATCCAATGTTGATATGACCATCCATCTAGGAGATGTAGCTAAAACAAGATTTTTAAGATTACCACTCTGTCAGTCATAATGGAGGTCATATCAGCCCAATTTTCATTTCGGACCAACTAGACCTCATAAGAAGTCTTCCAGTGAATACCCCATGTCGACAGGACTTTCTCTTCAAGAGGAGTAGCAATAACAAGATTTTCCAGGTGGCTGCTATGGTGACTATATTGGATGTCAGATCTGCACCGTATTTATTTAGGAGCATTTGGGGTGAAACGATACACCTGAGCCGTGTATCAATACAATTCACGATACACAGCCTACGATATGATACATTATCGATTCTCAGTTTAAAGAACAAAAAAGCAAACAACTAATAATTATTCATGACTGAAGAAGATTAAAGTAACATATATAGGGTAAGTATCGTTTTGTATCGATTCTTTACCTCTTGTATCGATACATGTATCGATATGGCAAAAGTATCGATGCATCGATATATTGATAAATCAGTTTACCCCTAAGGAGCATAGACATCATAACAAATCTTTATATTGAAAACCTCATGCTGATATGACTTCTGTTCAGGAAAAGAGAGGCAAAAGCAAGAAATTCAAGAGAGCTGCTGTGGTAGTTACATTGAATGTCCAAGTGGCACCATTTTCATTTATGACAAACTAGACATATGCGTAAGAGGTCTTCTGGTGAAAATCCCATGTCAATATGACTTTCCATTTAGGAGTAGGGATAAAAAAAATTTCAAGATGGTACCAATCATAGATATCAGATCAGCACTATCTTCGTTTAGGACCAACTAGGCACCATAAGAAGTCTTTTGGTGAATGTTGATATGGCAATCCATTCAGGAGTAGTAGCAAGAACAGGATTTTCAAGATGGCCACTGTGGCGGCCACATTGGATGTCTGAGCAGCACCATTTTGATTTAGGATCAACTAAACATCATTGAGAAGTCTTCTGGTGAAAACCCTATGTCAATATGGATACCTTTTTTACTCCCTTGGGAGGGGCCCTATGGGCTATAGGTGTCTCCAAAGAGACTGAACCAATCCTTCGCAGGTCTCAGTGATGGAAAAACCTGAAGAAGAGGAGGAAAGTTCCTTTTTTCTCCCTTTGTACGTACATCTGTTATCGGCAAGGTCCCAGACCTCATTTGACCAAACACAACAAAAAGGACAACCATCTGTCCTTACATGACTAGTACATGCTATGCAGGTAGGGTGTGAATTCCAGGGGGATTTCTTGTGCCCACATTTACCAACACTTTGTCTCTTGAACACTGCTGAAAAAAACTCTGAAAACAAGCACAAATCTTGCAGAACGAAAATAATGCATGTGAATTTGTGTGGAATCTAGACTGAACACAAATTAAAACAGCAATACTTAACCTGCCCAGTGAGTCTCTATTAAATATGAATCAAAACAACAAGAACTGAAGTTTTAATCCAAAAGATGTCAGCATTATTTAATTATCTCAGGAGACAAGGAAAGCAAAAAACCAGCAAGGTAAATTTATTGGACTTGAAAAGGAATACAATCTTTTAAAAACAATATTTAAAAAAAAGTCTGTGAATGACTAAACACACAATAGAATATGCAACCTGGTGTGAGACCACCTTCCGTTAGTAGAACTCTGCATAAAATGTATAGAATATAATGTAAACTTTTGGAGATTCATATCTGAACAAGATGAAGGCAAAGGAGGCCACAAACCAGACCAGTAGGGATAGGGAGACTAATAACTACCCAAAGATCAACAAACAAAAAAAAAGTCATATGAACTTAATTGGAATAAGACGCAACAAAAAAGATACCCTAATGCCCTGTGGGGGTGTGGGGGTGTGGAGGGTGCGGGGGATGTAACCTAATGCAGGGTTAAGAAAACCGTAACTGAAAACGTCAAGAACTCTAAAGAGAGCTTAATTCCAACTATGAAAATTCTTGGACTGCGGGTAAATACACTCAGTAATTACTCAGGCTGCAACGATGTATCAATATATCAATATAACATGATACACTTCTAAAATGATATTATCACAATACAATTTTAGCGTATCGGGATATTTTGCTCATATTTACACAGTATGAAACAGAATATCAAAACTTTCAAATTTTTTTTTAAATGAAAGCATCGACGGCAATTGTACAAAATGTAAACTACAAAATTCAATTTACTGTGGTATAGCCAAGCACAAGTCAATAAGTATTTATATGTCATGACTTTCTATGAACCCTATTTTCTATCAGTTGAAAAACTAACTTTTGAATGTTTTTTTTTCCAAAACGAATCAAATAAACAAAAATGGATGTTAAGTTCTTTGTTTTAACTTAAAAAACACCGCTTTCCTTGACAGCAATTCTTCATTAAAGGCATTCAGCAAGATCAAAGATTCGTATCAAATATATAAAAACCTAATGAAAAACCAAGTCCATTTTATACCAGTAACTTCAAGTGGACATCATGGAAACGGAATACAAAATAGTTCCAAATACAAAAGTAGAAAGTCATGTTTGGCATTATTTTGGACTAAAAAAAAGGAACTGATGAAATTATTAGTGGCATTGCTGTGCACAAGCTTTGTAAATATGACATCAAATAGTGGAAATACAACCAATCTATCCAGCCATCTCTCTCGTCAACATGAACTATCGTCTGCAGAGACAAATATGTCCTCGGTGAAGAGTGTTCCAGTGAACAGTGAAAAGGCTACAATTCCATCTTTGTTTGCACAGTCCACAAAATACAGTGCTGATAGTGACAGACACAAGGCAATTACAAATGCAATTGCAAGATTTTTGTCGAAGATCTGAGATCATTTAGAATCGTGAGTAATTATGGTTTTAGGAATTGAATTAATGTGTTGGACCTGATATACACTATACCCTCTTGAACACACTTTGCAGAAAAGGCTATTCCAGCGATGTACAAGGAGTGTAAAAAAACCGGTCAAGTCTAGAGTCGAGAATGTGCCCATTGCCTTGACAACTGATGGGTGGATGAGCCGTGCCACAGTCTTACATTACCATAACAACGTCACACTTTACAGATGACTGGGATCTTGTCTCACATTCTCCAGACATGAAAACTTCCCGAGAGCCATACTGGGACAAACATCACTAATAGGTTGACCGACGGGATTGCTGAATTTAATTTGTGCCACAAACTGCCTTTGGTAACGGACAATGCAGAGAACATGACTGTTGCTACCAAGGAGGCAGGGTGCTCTATTTATCTCGGCTGCTATGCACATACACTGAACTTGGCCACTGGGATAGCCTTAAATGTTAGTATTTTGTCCCAAATCCTGAGCTGTATTTCCACAATAGTATCATTTTTCCATAGAAGTAGTACTGCTGCAGCGATACTTAGGGAAAAGGCAAAACTTCTGAGATTGAAAAGTGTTACCTTAGTCACTGATGTCTGCACACGATGGAACTCGACATGCTCGAGAGGTTTCTAGAAATGCAGAACACGATATATGCTACCCTTATCATTAAGGATGTTCGATGTAATTCTGGTGATATAGCAACCTTGTCTGAAGCAGATATGGCACTTGCTGAGGATATCATGGTGTGTCTTGTTCGGCTGAGAACTATCACCACGGTATTGTGCACAGAGCGCATCCCCGTGGTCTCGATCATACTAAGAAACTCCTGTCGAAAGACTTGGTCATCAAGGACAACGATTCGGCAGTGGTGAGACAAATGAAGAAAGTGATAGCAGATGACTTGTCGTCAAGGTAATACTATTTCAAATGTATACGACACAAATTTACATTTCATCTTTCAACTTTAACTACATCGTAAATTATAAAACGTACCTTTCCAAAATATTCTCATGTGTACTCTAAGCAATGTTGTTTAGCTTTTTAGGTTTCCGAAAAATAGCTACAAGAATATTTATGTTAGACAAAATTAAACTGTGTATGCTTTTCAGGTATGGCAATAAGTAGGATTTTTTTACAGGAATGTTTTGTTGCTAGATCCAAGGTTCAAGGCAGCCTGCCTCTCTGAACAGGAGCAGTTTGACGTTTACAACAGGTTGGCGGTCACCACAGGAAAGGAGTCTCCTGTCAAAGTTCAACTGGAAACATCGACTGCAGCTAGTAATGAACCACTGAAGTCACCTTTGCAGCACTGCCAGTTGCAGGTGAAATGTGATAGTTGTTATTGTTGAATAACAGTGATGCAACTATTTTTTTACAAATTGTAATGTATTTCCCTTTTTGAATATTGTTATGACATTCAATGAAACACACTAAAAAAGGCCGTTTTTGAAGACGCCTTACACAATTTGTAGCTACACAGTTATACTGTTCGAAACGGGAATTTTAGTATAGTTTTACAAAATATTTTTATTTATCCTAGCCTACATATCCTAATTAAAAATAAAAATAAATGGATCGTAATACAATATCGAAATTTAAAAAAACTGATCTAAATCAGTGTTATCAATAACACTTATATTGTATGATTATTAGAAACATAAGAAAAGCATGGTCTGAGATGTTTTTGTTATACATAGTTGTAAATCTTGTACACCCAGATGTGAAACCTCCTATAGATGCCATGGAGACAACGGGTGACTCTTTGAAACCTCCATTCACAGGATTAGCATCCATATTCGGCGATGTCATCATTGTACAGGAACAAAAGGGGACCAAGAGAAGCATATATTCCAAGTTTTATCAAAATCAGATCACAAATATGGCTTCAAGAGTGGTAACATGCTCAGCCATCCAGATGCAAGATTACATCATTAATATCCAAGATCCTGATGATATAAGTCAATATTTCAAGTTTGATCATATTTGGATCATAAATATGGCTTCCAGAGGGTAACAAGCCCAGCCACTCAGATGCAAGATCAACTCTTTAATATGCATGCATCTCACTCATTATTGAACTTCTACAAGATCTTGATATTATAAGCATATATTCGAAGTCTGATCAAAATCAGATCAGCTATTTTGGCCTCCAGAGTGGTAATAAGCTCAGCCAATTAGATGCAAGACCACCTTTCAAATAAACATGGAATTCACTTATTATCCAAACAATTTGAAATCCTAATGATATAAGTATATGTTTCAAGTTAATCAAAATCAGATCACATAGATTACCTCCCGAGTGGTAACAAGGTCTGCCATTCAGATGCAAGATTATCTCATTAATATGTGTTGATCTTGCTCATTATTGAACCCATTCAAGATCTTGATGATATCAGCTTAGATTTCAAGTTTGATCAAAATCGGATGAGAAATGTGGCTTCCAAAGGAGTAATAAGCTCAGAAAATCAGATCGAGATCACTCCATATTTATCCATGGATCTCACTCATTATCAAATTCATCTGAGATCTTAATGACATAAGCATATATTCCAAGTCTGATCAAACTTGGATCAGAAATACAGCCTCCATGGTCACTAGCTCAGCCAATTAGATGCAAGATCACCTCATTAATATGTGTGGATTTCACTCATTATCAAAATCATATGAGATCTTAATGAGATAAGCAAATATTCCAAGTTTGATCCAAATCAGATAAGAAAGATAGCCTCCAGAGTGATAACAAGGTTAGCCAATCAGGTGCAAGATCACCTCATTAATATGCATGGTTCTTGCTCATTATCAAAGACAGACACATGATGCATGACCATACCATAAGCTCCCCTGGCCTTATGTCCATCTGACCGTTTATAAAGGAGGAGTAGCAATAACAAGATTGTCAAGATTCAAGGTCGCATCAGCACCATTTTCATTTAGGACCAACAAGACATCATAAGAAGTCTTTTGGTAAAAAGCTCATGTTGATATGACCATCCATCAAGGGGTGTACAGTAGCTATAATAAGATTTTTAATATTTACGGTCAAGTTAGCACCATTTTCATTCTGGACCAACAAGACATCATAAGATGTCTTCTGGTGAAAAGCTCATTTTGATATAACCATCCATTCAGGAGGAGTAGTGATAATGATTTTCAAGATGGCCAATGTGGTGGCCATATTGGATGTCTGAGCAGCAACATTTCATTTAGGTCCAACATACCTTGGGATGAATGTGAGTGTAAAGTTTCATTGCAAGCCTCCAACAAGTTTAGGAGGAGTAGCAATAACAAACTTGTGCTAATGGATGGAGGGATGTCACACAACAAACAGGCCATCCTATGAGCTCTCTTGGTCTATGACCAGTAGAGTGTATAAAACTAGAATCAACTGGCATTGTTACGATTGACCAGTGTAAAAACTGGAGGTTTTCACCCACTGGAAACAAGATTCAATCACATATATAAAAGTTGCTCAGTCAAATAGTCTATTAGTCTAGTTGCCAAATATGGCCAGCTCTTGGAAAATCAAATATATGCCAGTAGTTCAGTAATTGTATATATTTATTTCCTTTCACCTTTCTTTTGTCCAATTTCAAGTTGATCATTAATAGTGGGTGAAAGGTTAAAAGTTAAGTTCAATTATTCCATGTAAAATTCTCATTACAAAGATGTCTTTTTTATAAGACAATTTAAAAAAAAAAAAAAAAAATGTCTGGCTCTAAATTGTCACCATTTTTTCTTCCCACCAAGAGATTAAGGAGTCTATATTGATCTAAACAAAAAGGATGGTAAAATCTAGATTTACAAAGTTTTACTGTACTTGGATTGGTCAAAGAATCGAGAACTGAATACTTAGAAGAATCATCACAAACCTGTCAAAAGGGGTGTCTGAAGAATTTTTTGTTTTACTTGAGTGGTTTCTTTGCAGGACAAGAGAAATTATGTACAATTACTTGGGCAGCAATCAATCTAACACATTCATGATTGGTTTAGTTGCCCCATTCTCCCTGGTTCCAATGTCCTTGTGTCAGTACCGCATTTATGTGAGGTCAGAATACCCTTCGAGTAACAACATATTAAACTTGCACAGATTAAGTTTCACTATGTCAAGATAAAAACACCAAAATGTATCATTTAACAAAATAAAAATAACAGTTGCAATTAAGATCGACAGGTTTTAAATTCACACATATTTTAAAAATGCACTGAGAACAGCAAAATGCAAGGTGGCTTCTTCAGCCCTAATGTACAGTCTGTTATTTGAGGCAAAAAGTAAAATGATTGCATGAACTCTCATAATTAAAACTTAATTAAATAACACTTATCAAAATAAGATTAATATGAAACAGGGATAGCCTCAAAGAAACAAGTGCAGAATCAGTCAGGTGTAAACTGACCGATATTTTGCAGATACCGACTGGGTGCTTCTCCATAGTGGAGGAATACATGCAGACAACAACAGCAATATTACATGATATCATGCAAATATTTTGCAAAGGGGCATTTGTGCTTTTGTATATAATATAAATTTCTACGATGAATAATAAAATTGTATTTTAAATAATGATTGTATATTAGGAAATAATTTGGAGTTCTGCATTCACTGGTTAAGTACTCGCACCAAGTAAATCAAGAGACACTCCAGAAATAATAAACCAGAAATGAAGAAGTACTATAAAGATACACAGTGCATTAAGAGTTAGCTTTGCCAGCAGGTGCTTTGCACTCACTCGAGCCACACTCACTATTAATTGTTAAAATAATAATCAAATACTGCTCAAAGTCAAATGTTGATTATCCATGCAAAAATCAAACTTTCCACTCATTCAAACCAGTGGATTTTATATCAAGATCATTTATCTGAGCGATCAATTTAAGTACCAGTATTACTTCCATGATAAACCGGGGAGGGGGGGGGGCAGATATCCTGTGAAAGTGGGGGATGGGCTTATGATACCAAAAAGCCTTTTCTAAGTAACAAGAGTCCCTTGAAGAAACTGATGCTCTACGGGCAGAAATGAATTTCCAGAAATCCAAGACAAGATTGTTTCTTATTAACTGCAGAGTGTTTAAACCATATCTCATATTCTTGAGCAATAACAAGCTTTTGAAGATGGCTGCCATGGTGGCCATATTTGATGTAAGATCAACACCATTTTTATTAGGATCAACTAGACATCCTAAATCTTTTGGTCAGAACCCTATGTCGATATGACCATCCATTCAAGAGGAGTGGCGATAAAATTTTCAATACAGCCATTGTGGTGGCCATGTTGGACACAAGATTGGCCCCATTTTCATTAAGGACCAATTAGATTTCATAATAAGTCTATTGGTGAAAAACCCATGCCAATACAACCACCCATCCAGCAGAAGTAGTTATAACATGGTTTTCAAGATACTTGAGGATGTATAATTGTCACAACTTTTGTTTACTACTAACTAGAGATTATAAGAAGTCTTTTAGTGAAAACCCCATGTTGATATAACCATCTGTTCAGAAGGCATGTTGACAAGATTTCAAGATGGCCACTGTGGTTGCCATATTGGATATCTAAGTAGCAGCATTATCATTAGGCCTTGTGATGAACTGGTGTGTAAAATTTCATGGCATTCCTCCAAGTAGTTTAGGAGTAGTGATAACAAACTTGTGCTAATGGAGAGATGGACAAGGGATGACAGGCCATCCCATAAGCTCTTCTGGTCTACGACTAGTAGAGCTTAAAAATCAGCCACAAAGTTTTTACAGGTTGTGGGCTCAGTTTATCAGCCAGCATGTAATAATATTAATAATAATGACTTTGCTTTTAGACGGAGATTCAATTATTTACAAAAAATAAATAATCCACCGTGAGGTCCTCTATCTCATATATATATATATATATATATATATATATATATATATATATATATATATATATATATATATATATATATATATATATATATATATATATATATATATATATAGGCTAATAATACAAACAGGCCTAAGTAGGCCTGAGATTGCTCACCCGGCTGACATCTCCATAATAGCCAAATGCAAAAACAGTTGGCCAAGAAATCTCAGTCGGTCAGTAGGATGCTTTCTGTAAAAAAATATCTTTCAGTGGTGTTGATCATACATCTTAAGAAAACCAGTTTCAAGGTTTCTTTTTTTTTTTTATATCTTCATCCATATTTGATAGCACATCAGCATCATTTGTCCAATATTTAAAGTCCATTTTATATGGCAGGATGCTTTCAGCCAAATTTGGTCAAAATCTGTTTAGTGGTTGTTGAGAAGAGGTCATTGAAAGTTTTTATTTTTATTTTTAGTAACAGCAGCCATATTTGATGGTGGATTGGCATCATTTTAACAAATTTAAAAGACCTTTATACCTGCATGCTTCTGTAAAATTTGGTCAAATTCTGTCAAACAGCTTTTGAGAAGTTTCAAGGTTTTTCAATTTTTACTAATGGCAGTTATATTTAACAAATTTATAAGCCCTTGATGTCAGAATGCTCTCTGTAAAATTATATGCAAATGGGTCAAATGGTTTTTGAGATGAAGTTGTAAATAACAATAGTGGATGATATGGTTTGGTTTGGTTTTTTACAAGATAGCAACACATGTAGGTTAATTACTGCCAGGGCAATTATAGTAAAGTGCCTTCCCCGACACACCATGGTATCCGACCAGGCTGATCCAATGGTAAGATTCAAACCTGCACCTGTTCAGTCACGAGTGTAGCATGATAATCACTGTGACACGATGACTCCTGCCTCCATCTGTTCCCTCTTATGGCAAGCTGAAGAGTGCATTGGGCCTATTCTACATCACATAAGCTCACATAGCCTTATGGCAAGATGAATTAATAAAGAATATGTTAAAGCACACACCCATCCATGTATGCGTGCACAAACACACACAAACACACACATGCAGTACATTGACAATTATTCACACAAATGCTATATTGTTGCATAATTCAAAACAGGAGGTAGGTGGGTACCCATATTATTCAGGATTTCATCCATTTAATACACCTATTATGGAAGGAAAAGATACATCACGAATGTTATTAAAAACAAAAGCACCTGAATAATTAAAGCTGTTTTTGACTAGATCCTTGTCTGGCTTGGGAACTTAGAAATTTTAACCCATTAATGATCTAGATATTTTTTGGTACCAGTAGATTCTCTTTTCATGCTTAAAAATGTTGCTGAAATAAATGGGAGGTGGATTTTGTAGACACTTTATACATCATTTTGACCTTTCTTAAGAATGTTCTTTCAACCATAAGGTAATACACTCGTTGTAAGCACAGCATTGTAAACATTATCTATTTGCTCATCAGGAATAAATTTTCATGCTCTTTCCTGCACTCCAGCAAAATATATTACAATAGTCCAGGTGGGTTTGAATATAACTTTTGTGAAAAAACTCTGAACAATACTGCAGTGAAGACTTTGATTTTCATTAGGTGTCAGATATAAAGAGTTTATTTTCTTTAAAATATAATTTATATCATGAACATACCAAGAATTTCATCAAACCAAGTCATTTTTCAAAATGATGTTATCATAGAGAACATGCAGCATATCAGTTTGCAATCTTGCTCTTTTCTGTCATGTATTTAGTAATAGTACTTTTATTTTGTCTGTATTGAGGATCATACCATTTTCCTTGCACCATATGTCGAGTATGTTGAGTGCAGTTTGAAGATTTTTCGCAAGTTAAAGGTTGATTGCTTTGAGCATCAGACAAGGAAATGTTATCAGAATACACATCATTCGATGAGACTGCATCTCCTTTTTTAAGGGTAGATCATTTATGAACAGAACAAATAACACGAGACCCAAGATAGGACCCTGTGGTACTCCACGATTTATGATTTTAGTTTCTGATAGGCGTCTATTTCATTATTGAGATCTATTACTCCAGCAGGATGTAAAGTAGAATTTGAACAAATTAAGAGTATCTTCACTACATTGATAGATTTATAGATTTTTAACTTCTGAAGAAGAATTTCATGATCTACAAGGTAAAAAGTGTTTTGAAAATCAATCATTAAAGAACTACTAACTTTCCTTTATTTACAGCTTTTAGCAATTTGTTAATCATATATACAAGTGCAGTTTCACAGGAATTATCTTTTTAAAAGCCAGATTGATTTTCGTGAAGTAGATATGTAGTTTTTTTGGGGGGGTAAAACTAATTTTAATTATGTAATACTTACCTGTTGCTATTGCATAACTAATCTATTTCTGTGATGGAAAATACCTGACCATATGATGAGAATTCATCCTCCCATAGGGTTGACTAGAAAGTTCTAGTGAATAGAACCCCCTGTGTGAACCCCACAGAACCACACGTGTAACCCACAATTCCTCATTCTTTTTCAGGACGTAGCCTTACTAGTGGGACATCAGTGTGGGGAGTGAGGACGAAATCTAAAAATAGCAACAGGTAAGTATTACATAATTAAAGTTAGTTTTACTCCCAAAAACCTACATTTTAAGATCAGTAATAGCTTACTCTGTTCCTATTGCATAGCTAAATTTGCCAGTTTGGTGGGAGGCTGATGATCTCACAAATGGTTAAGGCAAATAACAAGGAATACTCACCCACACAGTAGACGCATTGACTACTGCCGCATGGTATCCTCATGGGTGACTTTTTGATCTACAACTTGTGGACCCAAGGAAAATATGCCTTCGCTATGGAGAGCCAACGAGTGAAGGTAAAAGGCGAAAAAGGTTGTGTGAGATTGCTAAAATAAGGCTTTCATCACATCGTCCAGAGACTAACAAGTTAAATAGGCCCATAAGGTAGCAATGGCTTGAACCTCATGAGCTTTAATTTTCATGAAAGAAAGATCCCTTTTGGTAAGGAACACTGGTAAGCACTAACTGTACATAAAAGTCTATCCTTATCATCCCCAGCACAGGTATGACTGAGACTGGAGATCTCGTTGGCAAAGGAGAAAAACAGACTCATAATTCCCACTGAATCTCAAACAGCCTTGCTCTATGGATAGAGCATGACGTTCACTCCTTCGTCTTGCGGACGCTAAGGAGAGCAAGAAAACAGTCTTGAGGGTTAGGTTCTCAAAAGAAGCCTCACTTAAAGGTTTATAGGGGGATTTATTAAGATACCACAAGACAAGAGAGGTTCCACCTAAGCATCAGAGAACAAGACACTGGCCATTGCAGTTCGAAATGCCTGATCAGGTCTGCTAAGTGAGAGAATGCACCAATAGCAGGGCCCTTTGAAAATTTGAGTGTGATCGATATGGCTTCCCTAAAGCCCTTGATAGTCGAAAACGAGCATTGCCTCTCTTCAAACAGGAAGAGAAGAAAATCAGCCACTGCGCTCAAAGAGGGACAGCTAGGATTGATACTTTTCCTACTGCACCAATCGCAAAAGATTCTCCACTTGGCATCACAGACCTTAGATATAGATCACCTCCTGGATTGAACTATGCACTAGGCGACTTTGCTCAAAAACTCCTCGTGGCGGAGAGATCGTTTGAGATGATCCAAGTGTAAAGGTGGAGAATCTGTGGGATGTTGTGCAGAAGAGAACCCCTGTGCTGCGACAGAAGGTCCCTCCCCTGGGGTAACGTCCTGGGTTGGTCTACCAGCAGGATGAGAAGATCGTTGGGGCCACAGAGGGGCTATCAACACAAGCTGAGCAGTGGAGTTCCTTACTTTGTGAAGTACTTAAGGAATCATCCTGAAAGGTGTGAAGGCGTAAGTGAATGGACGATCCCAATTCAGGCTGAAAGCATCCACTGCCCAGGCTCTCTGATCGAGGACTGGGAAAACGTAAATGGGGAGCTTGTTGTTACCCTCATGGCAAACAAGTTCACCAAGGGTGTCCCCCAAAGTCTGAACAGGGAAACTGCTACGGATTGGTGCAGAGTCCATTCCATGATGACTATCCATCCTTTCCTGAACAGACTGTCCGCCAAAATATTCTTTTTGCCAGGAATGTGGCGAACTCGAAGGCCAATCCTTTCTGAGGTTGCCCACTGAAGGAGGTTTCAAACCTCCATGCAGAGAGAAGGGGCATGTGCACCTCCTTGTCTTCCAAGGTAAGCCACCACTGATGTGATTTCTTCAGAGACCATCACGCAGTGACCCCTTTATGGTGTTGACGCATCCCTGAAGGGCTGGGAACACTGCCCTAATTTCCAAATTATTCATGTGGAGGGTATATCCTTCCTGGGACCACAAACCCTGAAGAATTAGACCTTCCAGCTCCAGATGAGTGCCCCACCCTGAATCTGATGTGTCTGCGAACAAATAGGATTGGGGATCAGGGGCATGTATAGGGACGCCGGCGAGAAACCAGTCACGATTGATCCAGCAAGACAAATGATGATGGAAGACCTGACCAAGAGAAATCTGAACATTCAGAGGGTCCCTGTGCAGTTTCCAGTTTGCCAGAAGGAGAAACTGGAGGACGCAAGTGTTGTCTCCCTAGGGGGACCAGGTCCACTGCATAGTTCAAGGTCCCCAGCAGAGAAAGAAAAAGACAAGCTGACAACGTGGTCTTGGTTCTCAGCATCTCCAACAGGGACAGGATCTTGTCTACTCTGTCCAGAGGGACAAAGACTAATCCCCTGTTCAAAACAAAATTCATCCCCACGTAGATGAAATATTGAGATGGAGAAAGCTCCAACTTCTCTAGGTTGGGTAAGAGACCCAGTCTGGTCACTACAGACCAACAGTGAGACAGGTCGATTCTGAGGGACTCGAGTCCACCATTGTGGTCAACCAATCGTCAAAAAATTAGGAGGATTGGGATACCCAGTGACCTTAAGTGGACTGCAACTACTCCCATGACCCTGGTAAATACTCTGGTTGCAGAGGCTACACTGAATGGCAGAGCACGAAATTGGAAGACCCCTCCATCCAAGCAAAACCGGAGGTACTTCCTGTGAGGAGGATAGATAGGGATGTTAAGATATGTATCCTGAAGATCAATGGAGACTGCCCAGTGGCTGTGCCTTAAGGCATTCCTGACTGAAGCTACTGTTTCCATCTTGAAGGGTTCCTCCTGCAGAAATCTGTTTAGGGAGGAATGATCGATAATTAGACGAAACTTTCCCCCTTTCTTGGGTACCAGGAAAATCTGGGAGTAGAAAGACGGAGAATGGTCACTGAACACCCTCTCCACTTCACCCTTCTGGAAAAGGGAGTGTACCTCTTCCTTTAACCGCACCAGATTCAACTGGTGGAAGAACATGGGGGTCCTTACTAGAGGAGGAAGATATCTAAACCGAAGACAGTATCCTCCTTTTATGATAGAGAGGACCCAGCCATCGACCATGATTCAGGACCAAGCCTCTGAAAAAAGGTTTAGATTGGCACCTACGGGAACCCATGGAAGAGGGTCGCTCTGCAGGAGAGGGATCGAGTCCCTAGGGCCAACCCCACTTTTCCTTAGGAAAGGTGGAAGGGCTTACAAACCTCTTCCCTCGTCCTCTGTGGCTTGTCCTTCTAGGCCACAACTGACAAAGGGAGGTCTAAACTGGGGTTGTTGCTTAGACTGGGGCTGCGTGGCTTTAAAAAATTTGGGTGAAGGACTCAGTGTTCATTCATGCTGACTTCGCTTTCTGGCCGGTTTCAACTGGCCAGGCGTATATACGAGAGAGCAATGTTGCTCGTCTATCAAATCTTGAGAAGCCACAGAGAGAATGAGCCCTCCAAAAAGAGTCTCTGCCTCCAGGAGAGGAACCCTCAAAAGGTTCTTACTGTGCTCCAGTAATACCTTGGATGTGTCCAAAGCAACATCCCTACGGAGGTGGAAAAGCTCCACTGATAAAGCCTGGAACAAGGATAACGCATGCCTTGCGAAGCTACGGTTACTAGTGACCTAGCTTTTTTGCTCTAAGGCCTCAAGTGTTTTAACTGCAAGGTGAGCCCAAGTCCTTGTGCAAATACCCACTTGTGTTGCTGCGATGACTGAAAGTGGGAGGTTTACAGGGCCACGAAGGGGTGTGAACCCGATAACTAGCAGAAGAGACCAAGGTCTCAATGTAGAAGGGGGGACCTCCACCCTCTATGTTGTCTATGAAACTCCTGGCCCTTAAAAAACCTATGGGACAGCTCCTTTACTGTAGCCGAGTGAGGAAACAACAAGAGATCTGGTTGAGAGTCAGATGCAGAGAGTTTCTCCAAGCTGGAGAGAATCTTAATGTCCTCAGAGCTTGAAAGCTTGGGCAATAGACGGTAAACCTCATAAACCGCTTTGTCATATGACCAGATCTCTTCCTCCTCTGCCCCTTAACAGACAGTTCGGGAGATCCGAAGGAAGTGGGTGCCACCCTGTCGGATCAATATCAAACTCGTGAGAATCCATGAGGACATAAAAGACATCCTCATCCTGGACTCAAACCTCGGAAGCAGGACTATGTGACCCAGTGTCTCTCTGTTTTTAGGCTGGGGAGACTTGGGAGTAAGAGGGACCTCAACCTGTGATTTCACGCGCAGAACCATGGGACTGTCCTTAGTGGTAGACATGGCAAAAGTGTGAGAGCGACTCTCAACCCTCCGGAAGTGATGGGGGGGTCTGTCCCCTTCCCTCCTTCTATGGACTGCAGCATCGATCCATCTGCCATGGGACCAATGCCCTGAAGACCATGGCTGTATGCAGAGAACTGTCCAATTCCAATGGAAGGCCACACATCCCATAAGGGTTTAAAGGAATCATAGGGAAAGGGGGGGGGATGCCCATCCGATCCCCTTTCCTAGTCCTACGTCGGTATGATGAATCCAGATTCCAAGAGGGATTGAACGATAGTCTGGAGAGAGGAGGGGGTCTTGACCGGTCCCTCTCCCCATACCAATGGACCTCGAATGACCGGTAATGACAGGTACTCATAGCCCGATGACCAGTAACCTTCACCCGGTGCCCAGTACCCAGTGACCGGTACCCGGTGGTCAACTCTGATCTGTTTGAAGATCCTCTCCCAGATCTGACAGACTTAGATCGAGGCCAAACTTTTTCTGGGTGGCATGATCCTGTCACCGACAATGGGCCACGGTAACTCAAAGGGTGCTGCTCTCCCCTCACGGGGGGTGGGGGTGGGGGGCCACTTTCTGCCAACACCAAACTATGGGACAGTAGAGGGTGCTGCTCCTCCATCGCGGGACAGCACAACTTGCTCTCTGCCCTATGTGACGAGAGAGGGTACTGCTCCTCCCTCATGGAAGGGCATGACTCACTTCTGTACTAGTGGAATAGAGATGGTAATAATGTTTATTTATATTATAACAAAAAGGAACAAATTACTATACTAAATTAATTAAAATTGATCTGGAGTTCAAATATAAAACACACATAAGAATGAAAAGACTGGTGTGTGACCTGCTTTCCTGAGCTAAAACAGCCAACCAATCAGATTGAAGGAAATTAAATCTCCGATGCTTTCAGTTTTTTAGAGTTAAAAACAAACGAAAGAAAACCAACTGGCTGGTGTCAGGGATAGGAAAAAAAATAAATTACCTACCTGAGCAAGAATACAATACAGAATTCTTAAAAGGCAATAATTAGTCCCCCAACAAAACAATGCATGAAGGGGAAATGACCTAGTAACGAAGGTTATGAAAAGGACGTTTCTTGCTACCAAAATTGCCAAAACTCTCAAGAGAGCTGATATTTCCAGACAACAACAAAAATGGTCAAGGGTAAATACCACCTGTAATTTATGATAAACACAAGGAAAGAGCATAAATCACTACACGGACTTGTCAGCGAAGGCTATTGCTTTAAGTGATAATTGTAATCGTCTTCATCATGATGACGACCGGAACAAGGAATTGTGGGTTACACAAGTACTACTGTGGGGTTCACACGGGGTTCTATTCACTAGACCTTTCTAGTCAACCCTATGGGAGAATGAATTCTCGTCTCATTATGGTCAGGTATTTTAAGGCTATTGCTTTAAGTGATAATTGTAACCGTCTTCATCACGATGACGACCGGAACGAGAAATTGTGGGTTACACATGTGCTACTGTGGGGTTCACACAGGGGGTTCTATTCACTAGAACTTTCTAGTCAACCCTATGGGAGGATGAATTCTCATCTCGTTATGGTCAGGTATTTTCCGTCACAGAAATATATTAGCTACGCAATAGCAACAGAGTAAGCTATTACTGATATTAAATGCGAGTGTTACAATCGATCCAAGAAAGAATTGTGTACATACTTTTCAATCAATCTGGAAAGATAGGTGATGATTGATATTGGTCTAAAGTTCTTTTGTTTCCGCTTTGCATAATGGTGTTACATTGTCAGTTTTCCATGATTAAGAAAAGTGACTTGATCTCAAACTGCTTAAACAGAAAGGTAATAATATCTGCAACCACAGATACAGCAGCCTTAAGAAGTATTGTGCCTACTAGGTCAAGTCCTGTATATTTAGAAACATCAATACTTTTTTTAATTCAAAACAAACTGTAAACTAATTTCTGGAATTTCAAATTTAGCATCATTTAATTTTTTTTTATTTAAAAACATTTTAGTTCTGAATAATCAGAGTTCAACCTACAATCTTTAATTTTGGATGCAATGTTTTCATTAAAAATATATGCAATGTCATCTGGATCATAAACATAGTTACCATCATTATTTATTAATGACCATTATTTACTAATGATACATTAAGCCCTTATATTTGGCATTTCCTTGCTCTAATTTTTTTATTAATCTTCATTACCAACAGATTTCAAGTGGTCTCATCTTTTCATAGCATCTAAAATGTATGTGGAGATCCAGCCAGGTTGATAATCATACTTTATGGTATATGTCTTCAGAGGTACATGTTTATTGGCAACTTCCATAAATAGATCTGACCAAGTGCTTAAAACTGATCACCGGTATCATTGATGAAATTTGTACAAGACCTATATGTGATGGGTTTATGGGCATACTTTTTTCCAACATTGTTGTTGTGGTTTCTTATGAGAAAAACGGCAAAATGATCTCTTAAACCAATTGTTTGGAACATAAACGTTTGAAACATGTGTCAGTTATTTGTGAATATATGGTCTACAAGTGCTTTCGAAGTAGTTGTTACTCTAATGGGTTCAAAAACTAATTGTGAGATCCCAAAAGTTTCAACAAAATCCATCCAAGATTTCTTTATTTTGTTCAGTTGCGAGTTCCCTATTTAAGACATCTAATATGCAATATTCTTTCTCTTTATTTATAACTTCTTCTGTTTGAAATTCAAAATATTTGTTCGAGTCAACATTTGAAGATGGATGCCTCTATATGAAACCCACTCAATAGGGTTTGGCTTTTCTGGGGCGATCTGAATCCATATTGATTCAACTTATTCTAATGCAAGATTCATCCTTTTTTTTTGTAACTGTACAATTTCTGACACACTAGGTGACCCACCTCATGCATTCCCATCTTTGTGAATAGGTTTGCCATAACCATCAATGAAAAGAAATTATCAGTTTGGCTTTCTGTCAATTTCATTTGTGAGATGCCAAACAAATGTACATTATTATCTGGTGAAGTCAACACGAGTTTCACTTGATCCATCTGTGACTTTATAGAAATATAGTTAGATATAAAGTCCATGTCTTCTGACAAGTCATATAATTGATGTTTTACTGTACTTGTTTCAAGTATTAAACATGGGATCCTCTAACCATCTCAACAGACTGCAGGTTTTATTTGTTCCTAACACACTGTAAAAACTGAATCACCCTGGAGATAACCTATTGAGAAATTCCACATAACAAAATCATCTAAAAATACATCTACCTTGAGGTTAACGTATGGGTTACACAAGAGAGTAATTATACATTGAGAGTTATTGTCCAAAATGACAGCATAACTAGACAAGATATTAATCTGATAGTCCCCTGAAAACTTGTCAATTTACCATGATTTGAGATTAAGTTCTATGATATAAAATACTTGGAATAAATTCAAAAGATAATTTAAGGAAAGTATGCAACATGTTTTCTTTATGTCTTGACATGTGGTAACTATTTCTGCAAAGGTAAGAAAAACATAATATGAACACAGTATTATGTAAACATTTCAATGCTAGGTAAAGATATAAATCACATAAGCAAAAGTGGGACAATTTCCCTTTGTCAGTAACTCTTGATTTATTTTTTAATGAGGGAATAATGGAGCTGCAGTGCCATAAGATGTCTGGTACACCGTAAGGGAAGTAACAATGTAGAACTGTAGTCAAGAAGCAACCATGATGCTTGTACAAGATAAGTGTGGAAGACCCTTGCTGAAAATCTGTGAAAGTTGAATGCAAAAATCAACACCATAAACGGGTAACAAATTTACATGTAATTCATAATCTTTTTAAAATTTCAAGTCAATTTCTCCATACTTTGTTTTAGAAAACACACACCCAATACTTACATAGATTTTTTTAAAAATAATATAAACTAGCCATAATTAGTTTATACACCTGTCTGAATAGCTATATTATTTGGTCGTATTCATCCATCTAGGGAACTTGTTCATTTTTAACGGTCCTGTGTTTTGGTTGCATGGTAACTTATTTTTGTCTACAACGTGCAACTGAATTCTTGTTCGTAAAATAGCTTAAATGCATGACTCACAATTTTTCAAATTTTGTAATGTGAAGAAACACTGTTTATACTTTGTAATATTTCTTAAAAAAAAACAACAAATCTTGTCAAAGAAGGCCTCGCCCACTACAAAATCATCAACGACCACAAAATTCAAGTGGGTAAAGTCTCACCTCCTGGTTTCTTTGTTATGATAATGTTCTCATGTGCAATCTTATCAGAAGTAATGTAATTCAATAGAAAAGGACATGACATAAGTGTTGGGCATGGTTTACTGAGTTAGTTTTTCTTCAAAAATATAAAAATGTGCAATACTGTTATTTGATCAACGACATAAATTTACATCCATAAAGATTTAACCCTCTAAAAAATAATGTGGTAGTCGTCCTGAAAATGTAGAAAAACATCTGAACAGAGTTTAGTTAGACACCTGGGAACATTCAACCATGAGTGACCAAAGGAATTCAGGTGTTTCATGTTACTGTATATGCAAATTGATTTGCAATTTCTATACCCTGATCTTTAAAAAACTGACCACTCTGCTATGTAACAAACTTACTTCACAGTCAACTAAACTAGACGTGTACCTAAATAGTTTACTCAATTTTTATTATTTCCAAATACCTCATAAAAATACACAACAAGTATTATCCAAGTACTGTTAGGTTGTTAGGTCACACTTTAATTCCTATTTTTTAGTAATAATAATTGTTATGTCCCTCCAACTTCATTTTCAATTCTATACATTCATTATCAGTTGCAATTCATTAATTTTTGGTTCATTTTAATTCATTTACAGTGAATCTTCATTCACTTTTCACTCATTTTCTTTTGCTTTCAGTGATTAGGCATGTTCTACTTCAGCCATACCCTTTCACAATCCCCCACTATAACCTAATTGGAATGGTGAGAAAATCAAAAACAGACAAGATGATAGTTCAATGCGGCTTCCAACTGAGATGGGCTGAATATAGCATTCAATTCATAATCTTTTTACACTAGTTATAATAGACCTATCAAAATTTCTAAGATACAACTGATGTCCCTTTCCATAAGGTCAGAAGTCAACTGAGGTAAAAATACATTGTGCTTAGTAAGGTATTAATTCAGATTCCTCATAAAATTTAAGCACAAACAATGCAAGAAATCAGTTTCAATTTACAGTAGGCAAATACTTTAATATAACATACCTAAAATCTGTGCATAATTGTTAAAATTCCTTATAAATGGAGACTATTTACTCTGAATGACCTCTAACCTTTGGAGCTCTTCAATGTGTAAAAAGTAATATTGTTTGTACATATAATTGGGGGTGAAGTGTCAATTCATCTATTTATCATTATTAAACATCTAATCTAATAATTCCGTTTATTTTCCTTTATGTACATTTTTGGGTGCAAATTGTTCAAAT
Organism: Margaritifera margaritifera; assembly: GCA_029931535.1. Classification (NCBI taxonomy): domain Eukaryota; kingdom Metazoa; phylum Mollusca; class Bivalvia; order Unionida; family Margaritiferidae; genus Margaritifera; species Margaritifera margaritifera. The sequence goes on from JAQPZY010001659.1 coordinate 5,326,314, forward strand.
TCAGTTCATTCAATTTTGCTCATTATTTTTATTTTTGTAATTAGGCATGTCCTACTTCTGCCATACCCCTGAGGAGCCCACAGGTATGACCTATTTATCTTTGCTAGAAAATCAAAATAACATCAGGACAGCAAAAGACTTGCATGCAGGTGACCTAAATTTTGTTTCAAATATAGTCATGCTCTACCTTATTTTAAAGTGTATCAAATATATTAAAAAATGTTCACACTTTCCTCAAAGTATCTATGCCAACATGTTTGCAATAAATAATTGGCGATTATAAAAACAATTTTGGTAATTAGGCATGTTCTACTTCAGCCACATCCTAGTACAGCCTGCCAGTACAACCTATTTTCTTTGAAAAAAAATCAAAAAAACATTGAGAATAAAAGAGTTACAGAAAGAGGACCTAAATTTTTGTTCTCATTTATTTTCAGATTTCTAAAAGAAATGTATGTAAGCATTTAAACTACCCCACAGTAACTATTCCAACAGCTTTACAGTAAATCATAGATGATTTAGACAATAAACACTAATAGTAAAGACGGAGCCCAGACTCCAGCAATAACAAAGTACACGATCCTATTACTGTAATAGGTTTGTCACATCCTTACAGTTTAAGATTACTAGACACATGTGGATACAAAGCAGCTACTTATAATACTCTTCCTTCACTATTATTTGTTGGGTACCATATATATTCGCGTATAAGTCAGCTCCAACTGCAAACTGCATAGACCCAGATCTGCCATCACATAATACAAAGGCAGATCTGGGTCTATGCAGTTTATTAGGTCTAATCAATAGAACAAACAACATAAACCCTGATCTGTCGGTACATTATGCAACAGCAGATCAGGGTCTATATTGTTTGCAGTTGGACCCACTTATATGCAAGTATATATGGAACCAATTTCGGTGAATTTCATAGATGCTACAAACAATTAATTTCAAGGCCAAACGAATAATCATCCACCTTTAAAGACAATAGAATACTCTTCCTCAAACCACAAATTCAAGTCCAGATGAAAATGTCATATTTTTGCAAAATCATTACAATTTATACCCAACCCAAGAAAAAGAAAAAAGAATAAAGAATAGTTACAAATCCTGCTCTGTCACTTGTAGGAACAAAAAATTTGATCATAGATGATTAAAATGTTGAGTAATATATGTTACAGTTGTGTTTATCTTTGCATTTTCTGTGCATCTTTGAGTGAACAATGTGTTTTCTTGTATGTATTAAAGACGACTGCACCCAACTGAAAAAGGCATACAGACCAATATATCAGTGGGGGGAGGGTGTGGGATAGGGGAAAGGCCATCCATAAGCCATAAAACTAATGTATGTGCCATGGAAAGTAATCCCTTGTTTCAATATATCCCATCTCAAAACAATTTTTTTTTTAAAAATATTGCCTTTTGCAAAAGACCACAAATTTTTAACCTAAACCACTTTGTACACGTCTCTGAAGCTGTCCAGCCTGCACCAACTGACTTCGGACTCCAGCACTGAATACAAACAAAACCAGCTTTCGGTGTTTGTAGTTCCAAAAGGTCTTAATTGTGACTCTGTCAGTACCAAAAGACCTGTCCTTTTTATGAACTTTGAGTTCCGAAAGCCCCCAACTCCCTATTTTTAACCTGGCAAGGCACATATCTGCCAATACAGAGGGGTAGTACCCCACCCATCCAACCTGGAAATCTATGCTGTTAACTTGAGATCATACGAAGAATGAGCAGTGTAGACACTGATCTCCTGGCACAGTAAGTAATAACAGATGTGGATCATTCTGTTCACAATTGTGTACAGGCATATAGAATAAACAGCATAGGCCCTGATCTGCTGGTACATTAGGTAATAACAAATGTAGGTCATTCTGTTCACAGTTGGGTACATAATTAAGCAAGTAGAACAGTGTAGACCCTTATCTGCTGGCATATTAATTAATAACAGATGTGGGTCATTATGTTCACAATCTGGTACATAATTATACACAGGCAAGAAGAACTAACAGTTTAGACCCTGATAACCTGGTGTATTGTACAATTACAGATGTGGGTGTAACTTTCTATACAGTTTTGGGTGTGCATTATCCGTGAGCAGAGACAGCATTTGTTAGTTACTGATTCATCATTATACTTAAAAATAAATTCAAATCCTTGACATTGGCCGTGTAGGAAGTACATACTGTATAGACCAGTAATTGACAGCAAACACTGTATCGACAAACAAGGGTGAAACATCCCTAAGAAGTGCTTCTATACCTGCCAGAACATGTGTCACATGAAAATCACGATTTTTAACTCCCAAATCCCTCAACATCATCGTGTCTTGAAAAACACAATTTTCAGTAATGTTAGTAAAACAAGAACCACTCGAAGGGACTGATGCTCCACTGGCTGAAAAGAATGTCCAGGAATTCAAGATAAGAAAATGTCTTCCTTTTAAATGCTGAGTGTTGAAACCATCTCTGATATTCTTCAGCAATTTTAGCAATAAACATGATTTTCATATTAGCTGCTGTGGTGGACATACTGGGTCTCAGCTTGGCACCATTTTTATTTAGGACCAATGAAGTCTTTTGGTTGAAACCCCATGTTGATATGACTTTCCATTCTGAAGGAGTAAAGATCATCTTTTCAAGATGGGTGCCATGGTGGCCAATATTTCGATATCAGACTGGCATCACTTCTATTTAGTATCAACTAGACATCATAAAAAGTCTTTTGGAGAAACCACAATGTCGATATGACCAGCCATCTAGCAGAAGTAGTGATAACAAGATTTTCATAATCACCAATGTGGCAGCTATATTAGAAGTCGGATTGACAACATATTCTATTACAACCGACTAGACATCATAAGAAGTCTTTCAGCAAAAACCCCATGCTGATGTGACCTATCATTCAGGAGAAATAGTGACAAGATTTTCAAGATGGCCACTGTGGCAGACATATTGAATGTTTGAATGGCACCATTTTCATTTAGGACCAACTAGACACCAGACAATCTTTTAGTACAAGCTCCATGTTGATATCACCATCCATTCAAGCGGTGATAACAATATTTTCAAGATGCCCACTATGGCAATATTACTTTTCATTCAGAAGGAATAGCAATAACAAGATTTTCAAGATAGCCACTGTGGTGGCATAGCTCAAATCAGCACCATTTTAATTTAGGACCAACCAGAGGTCATAAGTCTTTTAGTGAATACCCTATGTTGATATGAACATCCATTCAGGAGGAGTAGCAATAAGATTTTCAAGATGGCCACTGAAGCGGCTATATTGGACATCAGATGGGTACCATTTTCATTTAGGACCTACCAGACATCATCAGAAGTCTTCTGTTGAAAACTCCATGTCAATAAGACTTTCCGTTCAGGAGGAATAGCAATAGCAAGATTTTCAAGATAGCGACTGTGGTGGCCATATTGGTCATCAGATCAGCACCATTTTCAATTAGGACCAACTAGACATCATAAGAAGACTTCTGGTGAAAACACATGCTGATATGACTTTCCTTTCAGAGGAGTAGTAATAACAAGATTTTTGTTAAGAGCCATCAGCAAAGCAAGCGAAGTGCAGCAAAACTAAATTTTAGAACTCCTGGTTGATGGAGTATGACTTTCTGAAGTGCAGCAGTAAGGGAGAGGATTTTATTCTTTGCATCTACTGCAAACACCATATCGACATTAGTCATTCTGGAGTGTACAATGTCCGTTGACATAATAACACCACCCAGCATCAGGACAATGCATGAATGCAAAGCTCAATTCCAAAAGTAACTAACATATTTAAACATTCTAAATAGTGTGGTCATTGCATGCTTGACACTTCCTCACAGCAATGCCGATACAGAAAGATAACTGTGACTAGTCTGCTCTGCCTCTGGTAAACATTTATTAGTACTGAATTGGAGCAAAGTGCTTGTATGAACTTTATCAAAACAAATGGAAAACAAAACTTAGGCAGAAAGTATGGTCTTTCAATGAACAAAGCCAGCAATATTCTCAACAGAACATCTTTTTCACTAAGAGGAACACTGGACAGCTCTGAATCAGCACTCATCCGATCTGGCAAGTCATTGGAAAATTCACTAAACCAAAATTTTCACTCTCTATTTTGAGTTGTGTGAGCAAATTTTCAATCCCTGATATTGTAAAGTTATTTTATGAATATGTGTGAACAGACCAAACTATTTGCCTGGAGGTGTTGTGGACAAGCAGGTGTTGTACTTCCTGAAGCCACAGGCACAGGACAATAGAACACCTGGTTGTCAAAAAGCAACACAGCCATAAAATAAATGCTTTATTACCTAATTTAGCTAAGGCTTACAGAAAAATAAGAATTGTCATCTGTTTGTAAATAGATCAGTTTCACTCGGGTCCTTGCAGTCAGGTTCATTCATTTCGCTAATAGTTCAAAATGCCAGTCACATATACAATACTGCATCAGGCAATAGTTCGTAGGTAATTTTCCCTCATATGCAATTATTTCCCATCAATATTTTTAAAAGGAAATAGATAAAAAAAATTGGAAATATATTTAAAGAATTCCACAAATATGAAATAAATGATACACTACAAATAAAACAGCAATTAGGTAACAATTTACCAAATTTATCCATATACAAACTGTCCATCCAGCTGTGGACAGCAAAGGACAAGACATGTGATCACATAATACAGATCGATTATGCAATGACACTGACAGCACATGCCCAGATCTCTGATCCCATAATACACTGACAGCTCGTGCACTGGCACTTACAGCAGAGACCCAGATCTGTGATTGCATAATACACTGACAGCTCATGCACTGGCACTTACAGCAGAGACCCAGATCTGTGATTGCATAATACACTGACAGCTCGTGCACTGGCACTTACAGCAGAGACCCAGATCTGTGATTGCATAATACACTGACAGCTCGTGCACTGGCACTTACAGCAGAGACCCAGATCTGTGATTGCATAATACACTGACAGCTCGTGCACTGGCACTTACAGCAGAAATCCAGATCTGTGATTGCATAATACACTGACAGCTCATCCACTGGCACTTACAGCAGAGACCCAGATCTGTGATTGCATAATAGACTGATAGATTGCACACTGGCAATTACATCAAAGGCCCAGATCTGTGATCACATAGTACATTGATAGATCATGCACTGGCACTGCTTGCTTGAAATCACAAGAAGAAACAATGTGGACCCTGATCTGTTGGTGCATCATTGTGTGATGACAGCTAGATCCGAGTCAATATCTCTGACAGATGAGCAAGCACTGTACAGAATAAAAATATAGCAACATTAGCCCACTCTAGTTACTTTATAAATAAAAAAAGTCTAAAAGAGTCTTTCTACAAATTGTAGTGGAATGTAATTCAGTGAAATAAAGTTACAAATATTGCCCGAGTTACTGCTATTCATTTAAAGTCAAATATGGAGGTTTCTGTTTATTTATTTTTAAATCCTTTACACCTGAAACCCCAAATTTGTTGCTCTTATAAAATTATATTACATAGTTTACAAACTACTGCATTTTAACTTGGATCAGGCATCAACTCACCCTGATATATGCATGGAAGTGATGTGTCAGGGGAACATACATCTCACTTAAGTGGAGATTATAAAGCACAAGTGGTTCACATTAGGCTATGGAATGAACAGTGACTGCATAGAAATTTAAGAGTTGAAATGACTAATGCTATATCTACATCCAATACAGTTATCAATGGAAAAAAATAAACCACACTTGATGTAAATAACGAAATTGTTGAGAAGAATTATGAAAATACAGCACATTAATAATCTACTGCATCAGTGCAATCTCAGCTTGTTAAGAATTTACATATATTCTCTAACTTTTATATCATGCAAGTCACAGAAATGCCTGTATTTGGTCAAAACTATTTTTAAATACCTCTTTCAGAATACACTGCATGTGGCGGGTCTATCCTCGTTACAAGGTGTCCGCTTTATTTGGTTGGTTATCGTTATCTAGAGGATGATTGACCTCGGTGTTATTGCCCAGATCGAGTAAATAATAAAATAAATTATGAAGTTTATAGATTGAATAAATCTAGATCTGAGCAGATATATAGAACAGAATAACACGAGCCCCCGTACATGAAATATAACAATTTAATCAATTACATAAAACAACTGGGATAATACATCACATTAGGAAGATACACCCCTTTTTTAAATAAATCATTTACTGAATTTCAACACAAATATATATACTTATGCAAATAGCCGATCTGTTTAAACGATAGAATTAGTTCATCATAGAATCGAGTGAACAATCGAAGTCATTGCCCCTGCATAACAGCATAACCTGGTTAATGCTGGACCCTCAAAATTCACCGTTGCTGTTTTCTTTGTTCTTTCGTTTTTCCCCTCCTCACTCTCTCCATCTCGCCTCTGTCGGCCCTAAACTTTGTGTGGGTAGGTGGATACGTGGATATGTAGGTGGGTGGATAGGTAGGTAGGTGGATGGAGCTATTTCCCCTTTCAAAATAAACAGAGAAGCAACCTAAATCTTCCGTCAAATATCCTACTGGGAATAGAACCTTACTCCACTCTCATTACGTCAGATATCGTCATTTCGTAATTCAAACAGATACCAAAGGCTATCTGGTCAGGCCAAATTGGACAGACCATAAACAAACCTAGTTTCATAAGATTAATGTATTTTCTAATGGCTATTTCATCACTAATTCACATTAACATCACATGAGACATAACAGTTTCAGTTCCCATCTCAATTATACAAATGAATCAATTAAATTCACTTCATGGCTTAACTACATTAATTTCAGTGAATACTCAAGTCTTTATCATACATGAAATCATCTAGGACAACTTGTATCAAATAAAGTAATGCATGAATTCTTAGAATACATGATTCCTATAACAATCAAGACAATAAATTCAAGCAATTTGTCAAACTCATATAAAGACTCAAACAAATAGTTATATTCATATCAAGAAAATACGAATTTAAACAAAGAAATTCATACAAATATAAACAAATAAATTCAAGTAAATAATTATATTGGTATCAAAGAATATTTGAGATTGATGCAAATACCTTGTGCTTTCAAGCCTTGCTCGCTTCTACCGCCAGAATTGTGTCCATCAACTTTCCAGACATCCGGTCCCTTAAATAATTGTTTTTACGAGAGAACTTCTTCTAAATTCAATCTCGGAATCAAAAATATCTTCCTCTTGCAGATATTTAGACTGACTAAATTTTGCGATGGCGCATATTAAAACCATGAAATTTCGTGTGGGAAAAAAACACGCCCCTTATTTAGCATAGCCAATCAGATTAAACGGATCTACCGCCTTTTATAAATATGCGACAATTCGGTCACCGTAACCCTATAAATTTTCAAATAACTGATTCGGGAGAATCTCAAAAAGATGATACAATTTTACAAACAATCCCTGCATCCTCTCAACGTTGACATTTTTGATATCAAGATCAAAGTTAACCTTTTCCTTCCAATCTGTCTGGCCGTTAAATAAACGAATGCTTAATTAAGAATCAATTTCTCCCACAACAGGAACATTAAAACCCTCGCAGTCTAGCGATTCCATACGGTACCTTTCCTCATAAATCTAATTAATTGTTCTCTGTCAAAACTAATGTGCCCTTTATAGATCGACAGAAATTTGCACCCTTACACTGCAGTTAATTGAGATGTTAAATAAAGGAAGCCCCACCCCACTTTTAAGTCTAACCTCTTATCTCTAAACATAATATGCTTTTATTTGACATTTGCTGCATTTATTTCTTCTTAGCTAATCAGTAAAGCAAAATTTAGAAAAAAAGCAATTTGCTTTCAATTTTAATTCCTGTAACCTATGAAAGAAGACTAGTTATTTTTCTCAATGCTCTGTTTCTATCTATTTCCCTTTCCATTCTACCTGATATCATCTCAAAGTAAGGGTAACAATGAAGCTGTTGCCAAAATAAATGTCTAAATCCTTTCTCAAAGTTTAGAAGCATTAGAGATGATTTGATCACTTTAAATATGCTTGGAATTTCATTTAGAATGAGCAGTACTTGCAAAACTCTTAATGATACTTCCTGGTTGGACACAGTTTTTAAATCGCTATCTTCTGCACCTTTCTTCCCCAAGAAATTTTCAAAAAAGGAAACAGTTCACCCACATCAGTTTCTTATCACTAGCTGTGACCACAAAACCCATTATTTTCACTTGAAATAAACATTCCACTGAAACACTTCTACAATAATGGATGTTCACCTCATTCTAGAGTTATGTTACACATAACACCCAACTGATTCTATGTCAAAGGAAATAATGCAGTTGTTATTTTGGACAATCTAACTCTTGACTAATGTTTGCACTTGATTTCAGAAATTTGGTGGGAGTCAAACTGCACTTGAGAAGTGGATTTTTAATTTACACATATTGTTTTACAAAAAGTAATTAAAATTTGCTAGTAGAAGATTTTCTCCATATCTGACCGTTAATGGATAATTTGCACCAACCAGGATGGAAACCTAGATAGTACGATTATGTAATTATTATTTTTTGGTGATCACAGTTAATTCCTATCCTACATTAGCAAGCGAGTATTACCTCTAAATCAGACATTGCTAAAGGTTTTATTTTTGTTGCAATATTTTATCTTTATGTTACAACTGAAACTGCTACAATTTTTCATAAAATAGAATTGACATACAGTAACATTATCCTACTTGTACTGTAAGAATATAATATAGGAAAGACAATTCTTCCAACACTTTTTATGAATTTTAAGTATAAACAGCAGCATGTGTTAATGCAGAAGAAGTTGTGAACTCCGGAGTCGGGTGATGTGTGCATTTGCACTACCTGTGAACTTATATGGAAAAAGAATGTGTTGTGTAATATTCTCTCATCTATGTTGCAACAGTTGCATCATTCACCCTCACCCATATTCATTTTGGGGCCAGGGCTTGTGCATTGCAGACCACAGACTCTATATAAACAATGCGCAAAAAAGTGGGCTTACGCAAAACTGCATCTGTAATATTCACAGTTCTTGTCCTCTTCTTTGCAGGTAGGAGCTGTGGTGGCTCAGTGATTAGTGTGCTGGACTCGCGATTGAAAGGGTACGGGTTCGAATCCCACCATTGGACCTGGGTCAGCTACCGTGGTGTGTCTTGCAAGGCACTTTACTCCGATTGCCTCGGCACTAAATAACCTACTTGTGTTGATGTGCCATAAAGCACCACACCAAAACAAACCAAAACCAATTTTTGCAGGCAAGAAATTGTTTTTTTCTTTGTAAATTCTAACATTTTACATTCTTTTTCTCACATGCTATGTCAGCATAATGATACAGTGTTTGAAAGTATTGTAGTATTTACATGAATTTTCTCTTTCTGAAACTATTATTCTCTTTTTTTTATCTTCCAGGTGGAAAATTGTGAAATACAGAGTGTTATGGGTTGTTCCACTTTTGTTAGAAATGTATATATAACAATTAGGAAAATGTAGTAATGATAGAGATTTACTCTTTATTAAATTTGTAATTATTATTTGCAATTATAATATTGGATTTGTTGCTGTGAACAATTTCACTGCCAACTTCAGGTTCTATGATAATTACTTTTGGAAATAACTTCTACATACGTTAAAAGTTACAAATCTCAACTTTTTGGCATTCATGGATAACACATTCAAAAACTATTATTTATTTGAAATCATGCAAAATGATTTGAGAATTATTCAGAATAATTGGGGTCCCACTACACTTCAAGCATATTTTGTCTACCTTTGGGTAAATGGGTATAGGATCAATCAGATCATTTTATGATACTTTAAATATTAAAATTCTATAAAAATATCAAATTGGCAAGTTTAATTAAGTTCAGTATAAAGAAGAAGAATTTAATGTGTGCTTTCATATGTAATATTATATAGAGAGTGTTGGTTAATTTAATAAAGCAAAACTGCATCTGCAAGATTCAGAATTCTTGTCTTCTTCTTTACAGACTCAGTTCAAACCTGGTCACCTTTCACACCCTCACACCCTTGAAATGTAACACCTATTCTGAGTCTCAATGGAGTGACACCTCCCAAGTCACTCCGACAGAGAGAACAACATGCTCCCCCTATCTCATGGTCAAAACATAACCTTTATGACAAACCAGCATAATATTTACATTGTTTGATCTTAACTTTAAATCAATACCATAAAGCCAGTATTGTACCGACACCATTCATCCCTATAAATACATATATACTAGATCAGGCAAGTTTTATACATGTTTTTTTTTTAAATTAGTGTGAAAACTGAAATAATGAAAAGATTTTCCACTGCAGAAACTGATGCAAGGTAGGATCAATTTGGATCATTAATTGTATAGATTTCATGAAGCATTTACCTTAATTAGTGAAAATGTAATGATGCTGAAATAAGATGACACACAGCATTTTCATGGATCAAAAGGAATATCAGCAAGTGTCCTACCCATCTCTCACAGATATTTGATAAGTACCAATAGTGAGTAAAATAAACATGTGATATTCTGATCAACATATACTAGTAATTGTTTACCTTTTCAGTAAGGTATAAAAACTTTCAGTAAGGCTGACAATTATTAAGCTATCTGTAACAAAATACCTGTCTTTACTGGCCGAAACCAGACACATTGTTGATAAAGGACCCTTCAAGTGATAAATAAATCTCTTTTAACATCCAAGACAAATTGTGCATGTTTGTGAATCATTTAATAGAGTGCTACTGATCCCACAGCAGGAGGTTTGGCTTGAGCATTTTTTCTTTTGTCTATCTTGCAGACTGCACACACTGGGAAGAATGAAATCCCTATAAGATAACATTAACTAGACATGGTTTCTGACAAACCTTGTCTGCTCTTTCTTGCTGTCATTCATTGTTGTAAACATTCAAGTGAATGACACTCCATATAACCTATTTAGAGATAATTTACTCCACTAAAAGCACATAAATTTATATCAATTCAGAGGCAGATTTAGATGGGGGAGAAACAGGCACATGTCTTACATGTAAAATTTGTCCAGGTATGGGTTCTAATACCCCAACGAGGCTTTGCCACCATGAATAACACTGGGGTCTAAGGCAACCTAACAAACTCTTAACTGGGCCTTAAAATTCAATCACATCCCATAAAATCAAATCCTGAAACCATCATTGAAAATTACATGTCTTGTTTAAATGTTGATAAAACACGGTGAGAAAGGTTTGTTGAGCAAGTCACCCTCATATTAAATACAGGGCCTAAGTCAGCCATGAAACTGCACACCTCTAAATATACTGTATATCTGTTTTCTCTCAAACAAAGGTTATTGTGAAAAACTCATTTTTCTTCGAGTCACAATGACCTTTGCCTCTGACCTCAAAATCAATACACCTCTTCCATTCCTTTAAGTGCAAGCCCTCCCAAACTTTGGTCAAGGTACATGGTCTTGAACTAAAGTTATTGTGCAAAAACAATTTTTTTATCTTTCAGTCACAGTGACCTTAACCTTTGGTCTTTTAACTATAAAGTCAGTAGGATGCTTTCATACACAAAATGTAAGTGATGCATAAACTTTGGTGATGGTACATGGTCATGAGCTGACATTTTTTTGCACAAAACATTTTTCATTTTTCACCCAGTGACCTTGATCTTTAACCCCTTAAACCAAAAATGAACAATATTTTTATGTACTCCAAGTGCAAGTCATCCACAAAGTTCAGTCCAGGTCTGTGATGTAAACTTAAAGTTATTGTTCAGGAATAGTTTGTCCTCTTTCAGACCCAGTGATCTTAACCTTTGACTTTTATAAACCCAAAATTAATAGGCTTCTTCCTTACCTCAAGTGCAAACCATCCCCAAATTTTGATCCAGGTCTGTGCTGTGTAAAAAATGATATTGTGCAGAAACTATTTTTATTCTTTCAGTTACTAATGACCTTGACTTTTGACCTTGTGATCATAAAATAAATATGCTTCTTCCTTACCCCAAGTGCAAGCCATCCACAAAACTTTGGTCCAGCTCTATCATGTAGAACTAATGTTGTGCACAAACCAATTTTCTTTTTCCAAGTCAGTCACCTTGGCCTTTGACCTTTGGCAGGTATATAAAAATTGGGTGCCCAATTAACATTTCACATGCAAACACTATACATTCTTGCAGGGTTAAGGAAAGTATATGAATTGTCATTTTCACTGTTTAATTTGAAGTGAAATATAATGAATAGGAATATTTGCATCTTCAAGCTGGTCCCAACCTAATGATACACTTTTGTTTTGGCCTAGTTTTGGCTCTGCCACCAGAGAAGCCTGCAAGGTATCATATTGGTTCACATAAAACTCCCAACCAGCAGCAAGCAGTATAGACCCATATCTGCCACTTTTATAGTAGCAGTACATCAGTTATTTAGTTTTTAATAGCACTGTTGTCTAAAGACACCATAACTTGTAAAAATTGTACAACATATACATGTAATTATAGAAGGCCTCATGGAAGATTGGTCAGTTGACCAAATGAGCTTCTTCTTTAAATAAAGCCATTATTACTATTATTATTATTATTATTATTATTATTATTATCCCTGTGCCATCATTTTAGGCAAACAGCTTTGACCCAACTTGGCCACCACATTATACAACAAGTAAATATGGCGATACTTCTAGGAAATGTCCTATCTGCTGACATGATAAATTCAACTGCATACCAAAGGCAAAAACATTCCCAATTATCACATTACATCACTGAAGGTATGATGTATCAGAAGTCCATTATGTATCTGGTTTTTATACCAATGTGGTATCACATTAGGACTTCATCAAAAGCATACATCTAAACCACCAAGGCTTGTCAATTATCCAAATCAGATAATTCAATTTTCAGAGTTTACTGAAAAAAACATTTATCATGTAATTCTCAGAGGTTTACATTTATGTTCATTTGAAGCAAACTTTACAAAACACATTCAATATTTACAAAGGATATATTTACAAAGCTTAGATTGATAAAGCATGCTTTACATACTTGATTAAACTCTATGCTTAAATTTCACGTGAAACTAGAGCAACTTCCATTGTTGTCAGGACAAATACCCGTGCTTTTTATTACATATACCCCTCCCCAACAACTTATCATTGGTCTTAACACGGGTCATAACCCAAAACCCACTACATATTACATATATTATGTATCCTTGTGCTGTGTTTAATGTTTGGTCACAAAATATTTAAGTCACTGTCACTGCAATTTTTGTAAATCTGACCTCTGACCCCCGTGCATGGTTATCACATGGGCAAACTGTGTACAAAGTTGGTTAATTTCCACCAGCAGTTTAGGAGATGTGGTTATGGACGGATAGATGGATAATCAGAGAGTATCACAATATAGCCTGCTAAAATGTTTCGATTATTACTACTCTAATAAGATTACTTCTATGTGGTGCTTTGTTCAGTTTCTAATGACATGTATGTATTTATTAGTGTTTAATGGCACCTCAGCACAAAAATGGCTATATGGTTCCAATTAAAAATAAAGTTTTACAAATGTAAAAACAAAGAATTGAACAAAATATTTAGGAAGATAAACCCTTCCAAACAAATATAAACATGAAGTACTTCAAGATGAAATATAAAAGGTAAAGATGTTAAAACTCAGTAAAATGTACATGAAATAAAATATAAGTGTTAAAAATACACAATGTTTAAATTATATGATCAAAATTTGTTATATTAACTGCATTCAATCAAAAAAATTCAAGATTCTCTCCAGTGGTACATCATAATAAAGTTCCTTCACTGGATCAGCTTCCAATGAAAATTACGTTTTATTTGTACTGCAAAAAAAGATGTTGAAATGTGCATTAAAAATATCAGTTTTACACAGTCATATGGAAATATAGTTTGTTTTTTTTTTTTTGGGGGGGGGACTAATTTTAATTATGCAATACTTACCCATCGCTATTGTTTAACTATTCTATTTTCATGCTGAAAATCACCGTCTGTTCAATATGAATACATCCTCCCCCAGAGTGGAGAAAAGGTTAGTATGACCTTTGCACTCCAGTCTGTACATCTCATGGTCCTGCTCAGAACTGTCATCTTTTTCATAGACGACGATTACACAAGACATCAGAGCAGGTGGGAGGAGAGCATTCAACAATAGCAAAGGGTAAGTATTGCACAATTAAAATTAGTTTTACCCCCCCCTCCCCCCCAAAAAACTACATTTTAATAGCAGCAATTACTTATCCTGTCGCTATTGTTTAGCTGAATTTGTCAGTTAGGGGGGTAGGCTGATGCTCTAGTTAAACTGATTAAAAACAGAAAATGTAATGTACTCACCATTGAGGGAGAGGTCCATCTTCTAGAAGGTTGGTGTCTCTCTTAGCCACATGTTGTGCTGCAATGATGGGCCCCAGAGAAAAAATGCCTGCGCTCTGTTGTGCTAACAAGCGGAGATAAAAGGAGGAGAAGGTAGTATGGGAACACCAGAAAGCTGCCTTCATGACGTCCTCCAAGGGGGAGTGATTAATGTAGGCCCATGCGGCAGCAATGGTTTGAACCTCATGGGCTTTTAGTTTTATAAAGGAAAGGTCTTGATCAGTAAGAGACTGATACACTCTTTTGATTGTGGTGACAATCCACTGGGAGATAGTGGCAGCCAAAATGTCTACGGAGCCCTAAAGAGGAAGGAAGAAACATTTCATACCCTTCCTTTTTCCTTTGGAAGCATTAAGATAGAAATGGAGGGCCCTCATGGGGCACAAGAGTCTATCTGGATCATCCCTGCACAGATTTGACTTAGACTGGGGATCTCTATAGGTAGTGGAGCTACTGAAGGTAATTGATTTTTAGCGAGAAATCCCGCTTGACAAGGGAAACAGAGTAGTAATTCCCATTAAACTGGAGACAGCCAGTGTCAATAGATAGGGCATGAATCTTGCTTCGTCGTCTCGCAGAGTGTGAGGAGGCTTCACTCAATGGTTCAGAGGGGGTTTTGATTAAAGACCACAAAACACAAGAAAGATTCCATCTGAGCATAAGAGAGCGGGAGACAGGTCTCTGGAGCTCAAAATACTTAATAACATTGGCAAGGTACAAATCTGAACTGATAGGATCAATGTGTTTCATACTACACCAATCACAGAAGATTCTCCATCTGGCATCATAGACCTTGGATGTAGAAGCTCTCCTGGCCTGAATGATGCAACTGGCAACCCAGCCCAAAAACTTGTTCTGGTGGAGAGATCACCTGAGATGAGCCAACCATGAAGGTGGAGAATGTGTGGGTTGTTTAAGAGAAGAGATCCCCATTGTTGAGACAGGAGATCCCTCCAGTGAGGTAGAGACCAGGGCCGATCGATCAACAGGTCAAGCAGATCGTTGAACCATGATCGCTGGGGCCACAGTAGGGTGATGAGAATGATCTGCGCAGTGGAAGTTTGGACTTCTTGCAGAACTTGAGGAGGCAGTTGGAATGGTGGGAAGGTGTATGCGAATAGCCAGTCCCACCAAAAGCTGAATGCATCCACTGCCCATGCTCTCTGGTCCGGGACCAGAAATACGTAAAAGGGAAGTCTTGTCGTTAAGCCTGGTCGCAAACATGTTCCACCAGGGATATTCCCCAGAGTGTGAACAGGGACTCTGTTATGGAGCGGTGAAGAAATCATTCCATGAGGACAACTTGACCTGTCCAGGACAGGCTGTCCGCTAATACATCCTTCTTGCCCGGAATGTGGCAAACTCAGATTGTGATGTCCTCTGATGATGCCCATAGGAGGAGGTTCCAGACCTCCAAGCAAAGAGAAGGGGCATGTGTGCCTCCCTCATGTCGTAGATACGCAACGACGGATATGCTGTCTGGGAGACCATGATGCAGCAACCCCTTACTCTGTCGATGCACCCTTGCATGGCTAGAAATACTGCTTTCATTTCTAGGTTGTTGATATGGAGGGACGATTCCAAAGACCTTGGAGAATTACACCCTCCGGCTCTAAATGAGCACCACAACCGGAATCTGACACATCAGCAAACAGATAGGAGTGGTGATCAGGTGCATGCATTGGGACCCCAGCCAGGAATCTGTCCTGACTCATCCACAAGCGCAAGTGGTGATGAAAGTTAGGTCCTAGTGGGATCGGGGTTGATAGAGAATCTACGTGTGGTTTCCATCTTGCGAGGATGAGGAACTGTAGAGGGCACATATGGAGACGTCCTAAAGGAACCAAATCATCAGCGGCATTCAAGGTTCCCAATTGGGATAGATAAGGACGAGCAGATAACGATGTTTTTGTCTGTAGCGCCTCTAGAAGAGTCAGGATTCAATGTACCCAATCCAGTGGAACCCGGACCAAGTTCTGGTTCACGAGGAAATTCATCCCCACATAAACAAAGTCTTGTGATGGAACGAGTTCCGACTACTCGAGGTTTGGTAAAAGACCCAACCGAGTTATGGTGGAACAAGAACGGAACAGATCAAGATGACGGGACTGAACCTGGACATTGTGGATCAGCCAGTTGTCGAAATACTGGAGAATCGATGTTCCCAGTAATCGAAGGTAGGCTGCAACCACTTCCATAATTCACATGAAGACTCTTGGTATGGAAGAGATTCCAAATGGCAGAACCTGGAATTGAAAAACTTCCTGGTCTAAGCAAAACTGGAGATATTTATGGTGTGGAGGAAAAAATGTGCAAATATGCACACTGAAGGTCAGTAGAGACTGCCACATCAAACGGATGAAGTGCGTTCTGGATCGAAGAGGTTGTCTCAGTCTTGAAAGGTTCCTTTGGAAGAAACTGGTTGAGTGGGGAGAGATCAATTATGATAAGAAATTTCCTGCTTTTCTTGGTGACCAGGAAGATTCAGGAGTAGAAGGCGGAAGACTGATCATTCAGGACCCTCTCAACTGCCCCTTTCTGCGAACGGGTGTGCACCTCTTACCTCAATTTCACCAGATTGGACTGGGGAAAGAGAATGGGGTCCTTGATAGCAGGGTTTGTTCTCAAAACTGGAGTTGATAACCCTCGTTCACAATGGAGAGGACACACCCATCGTCTATGATGCTTGACCAAGCCTCTGAAAAGAGTCTAGGCAAGCATCTATGGGGACGTTCCGGAGGGGGATGCATGGCAGGAGAGTGGTTGGAAAGGAAGGAGGATTATAGAATTTCCTTTTTTTGGGTCTGCGGCGACCTTCGCACCATGGACATGACTGAGGAGGAGGTCTAGTTTGAGGTGGCGGATTGGACTGGGGTTGCATCTGCTATAAGGACTTAGCGGATGGCCCCTGACGGCAATTCGCATTAACACGCTTCCTGACTGATTGCGATGGGCCAGGAGTGGATGTAAAGGATCAATGTTGATGATCCAGCAAATCTTGAGAAGCCACAGTTGGTATGAGGCCCCCAAAGAGGGTCTCAGCTTCGAGTGGAGCAGCCCTTAGAAGGTCTTTACTGTTGCTAAGTAAGACCTTCGAGGAGTTCAATGCAACATCACGGCAGACATGCAGAAATTCTACCAAAAAGCCATTGCAAAAGAAAGCGCATGCTAAGACGTCTTGGCCACAGCTTCCTGCACGTTTTGTAATGCGGCTAGATTCAAGGAGGCCTCTCTCAGCATAGAGTCGGAGAGTGGGTGGGTATCACTATGTCCCTCGATGGTGGAGGGGGTTTAAGAGCATTCTGTACCATAGCCCATAGTTCAGCATGAGTTCCAGTGGGGAGGAGAGACCGCCTGTCTACCCTGGATGATGCGACACCTCTAACCTTCCGCATTGAGGCCACCTGCTGAAAAGGTGATGGCAGGACATGAGCTGCAGCATCACCTCAACTGTGAGGGCAAGATCCAGTACCCCATGAGGGCATAGTGGACCAAGGGCCTTGAGGTGGAGGGCTCCACATCCTGTAAGGATTAATTGGGATAATAGGGAAGTGGGCATGCCGATCCATTCCCCTTCCCTAATCTGAGCCCGGTGGGCAGACTCCCAATCCTGCACAGGATGGAACAGAAAAGTGGGGAGAGGGGGGAACTCGGTCCATACCCTGTCCCCATACTGTGAGGCAGACGAGTGATAATCAGAGAAGACATCATCTTCAACTGATATATAACTCAGGAGGGTGCGGTGCTGATACCTCCACTCGGGGGAGGGGGGACACACTACCCCGGAAGTGATGGGGCAGTGCATCACCTCCCTAGTGATAGGGAGCAACATGCTACCATGAGCATGAGATGTATTGCATTGCTCTGCCTCCCTAAAGGGAGGCAGAAACCTGCTGTTGCGGTGCTCCACCTCCCTTACGGAAGGACGCAAACCACTGTTGCAGAGCTCTACTTCCCTGCCTTGAGGGAGCAACCCCCTGTCGTGGTGCTCCACCTCCCTAACAGGAGGGAGCAACCCACTACCCGAGGCGTACACACTGTGTGTGTAGGGGGGGGAAGGTGATTGACTCCTCGAATGTCCAGTCCCTCTTTCTGGAGAGGCCTCACAGGTCGCCAAAGAAGTTGGTCCCGAAAGCTGAGACCAAAGAGCGAATCCAGACAAATCTGAAGATGAGGGAGAGGGAAAATTCCTGCATCCTCGATAAGTACGTCTGGAATCAACTAGATTTCAGGTGCCAGAAGGCCATAAATTGCCAAAGAAGTTGGTACCAAAAGCCGAGACCTAAGAGCGAATCCAGAAAAATCTGAAGATGGGGGAGAGGGAAGATTCCTGCATCCTCGATAAGTATGTCTGGAATTAACTAGATTTCAGGTGCCAGAAGGCTATAAATCGCATAGTGCGCAACGATTTTTTCGTGAGCACTTGGAGCACTTTATGCAGTCTGGGTGAGTGTCACAAGAACCCTTCATGTGGCCACATTTCCCCACAGACTGTCGTAACATTATTCTGAAGAAGCGAAGTAATGATAATATTTTTTTTAATAAATGTCACACTAAACTCACCTGGTTGTATGCAGTGCATACCGCTTACACCACTGTGTATGCACTAAGTACACTGTATGCACAAGGTAAATGATAGATTTGACCTGGTAGAAATAAGCCTGTTGAAAAGTAAGATATTTCACACTGTGAACTTTATTAGATAAACATGCACACACACATGCAATGATCATGCGATTCATGGTGCGGACATTAATAATATACGTGAAAATTTACCGATAATTGTCACTTTTTGAAGAAGAGAGAGGAATATGCTGTCCTCTATGTTTGGCAGGGCCTGTTGTTATTTTTTCAAAACACAGGGACTTACCCTTACCTCAGTTGTAGATCAGTAAAGTAGGGCGTGTTCCCACCCCTAATGGGTGGAATACATGAGGTAGCCTAGAAGGCTCCTTAAAGAACTAAGTTCTAAAAGGGGGAAAGGTTACCATACAGAATAAAATATGGAACGGATAGTGCAACACTGAGACTTAATGAACTGCAGATTGGAGACCGCTAATGCGGTAAGTTGCTACAGATAAAATTTCTCTGGTCATGATTTCAGGCAAACGTCTACATAGTATGACATCCGTGAAAAAGATGACAGTTCTGCACCGGACCATGAGATGTACAGACTGGAGTGCAAAGGTCCTACTAACCTTTTCTCCACTCTGTGGGATGATGTATTCACATCAAACAGCCAGTGATTTTCAGCATGAAAATAGAATAGCTAAACAATAGCAACAGGATAAGTAATTGCTGCTATTAAATTGTGTGTTTGATTGTCATGTAATGCACATGACCCATGATCATGTTTGAAAAAGGAACTCTTTAGAAGTGAAGCACAAAATTCAATGAACTTCTTGTATACTTTAGTTGCTCACAGTCCAGACCAACCAAGGGGTGCTGGTAGATCAGAGTCTGTTCTGTTTGTTTTACTTGTACACCTCTCCGTCGATAACATGCGGACAACAGGGTCCAAAAACATAGACCGCACTATAAGCAAGGGCAGAAGTTACCGAGGGACGTCATAAAAGTTCAGAAGGGGATACCATCCCCGCTGGACATTGAGAAAACTGCAGTGTGTGTGTGGGGGGGGGGCAACGGGGCTGTTTAATGGCTGAATACTCGTTTTATAATTGCATTGGGAATCATTGTCAATAAAGAACTTTTTTCCAATGTAGTTCTTGGGTTTTTTTAATATATAAATTACCTTTATTTTCAAGATACCCAACCTCTGAAAGATCATTAACAACATTAATCCAAGAGTTTTCACCAACACGTGTTCACGAAAACATTGTGTATTACATCACTGCTTTTTGTTGTTGTTGATTCACAACAAAACAAGATTCCTTTTTTTCAAAAACGGGGGATATTTATTTCGTGAAACAACTGCCAATGTCGAAACTCAATTTGTTTATTGTTCTATTAATAAAAATATGGATGCCATGATTTAATTGCAAGTAATAGTGAAACTTCTTCTCATCCTCAAAGAAATCTCTGAGTGGCAATTTATAAATTTTAAGTTCAATACAAACTCTGGAACTCACTCCTCTATAATGAACTGTATCTGTGAAACAGCTTTTTATTCACCAAGTTCTCATTTCACTTGGTTGCCTTACCATCTTTGATCAAATTTGTGAATGAGTAAGCTAATTTAAGGTAGGTTAATTATATTACTTACATAATATTTATAACAGTGTTCGATTGATCAATTTAAATGAGTTGACCCGACACACAACCGTGACCGCTAACACTTATGCAGATAGGATTTGCACGTCTTTTAACTTTTCTTTCATTCCACCACTTTTATTTGATTTGATATAAAGACATAATTAACATGATAATACAAAGGAGGTCTGCTTTTAATTGAGTGTAACAACACAACAAATACTTCTGCAAGTCAGAGATCAAAAAACAGTCAGCACTTAATTAGGTTCTCACGGAAATGCTCGTGGACATAGCTGTATTTTTCACATTTGAATACAAGAGGGCATATTGCATTTGTGATTACGCTGAAACCAAATTATAAGATAGAACTAAAACACAAATTACACTTGACAAAACTCATTTAATTGATATTTATTTTTTTAACTGTTGCCACCAGTAGGCATTAGTGACATCATCATTTATCGTGTACTGAGAATGTTGTTTGGAAAGAAAATTGAACAAAATATATGACTTATTAAAAGTTGAAAATTTCATGATGTTGATTCAAATTTCCGGGTATTAACCACAGTTTTCGAAGTTTTATTTACTAATTTTGATAGCGATTTTTTTCACAGACAAACATTTAGGGGCCAATATTTTTTGTATTTTCTAGGTAAAAAAATCAGATCCTTGCCTGACCCCACATTATAAGCGGGTTTACGAGTTATCAAGGGAGTGGTGTAATTTCAAGCTGACACCATAGATACTAATCTGACAGAATTTTATACAATAGCTGATAGTCTGGGTCTATGTCATCTGCAGTTTTGTAAGGCTTATACATGGGTAAAAATACCATTTATTATGACTAGCAATTTTCCAAGGTCAACTTTGGTACCAAATATGGGCCCCATTCCCACTCCAAAAATGATGTTTACTTTCTCAATTTCGACACGAAAATTCCCAATTCATTCAAAGAAAAACTCACCTAACACACACAAATAAATCCTAGGAGACATTAGTCTTTATTATTTTCTTGTCCTGGAAAATTTCCCAATTCAGTCTGACTGCACAGAATTTGCCCAATTCCATGTGCCCAAGACCAACCAGTCAAAAGACTCAGAAAAATCTCTCAATTCTGAAGCAAATGGCTATAGGTAAGCTTGAACATCTTGATGGTAAAAACGACAGACAACTGTCTACAAGTATATGCATCGTCAACTTTTTGCTTCATACCATGAAATAATTACAAACTGTCCACTTAGCTACATAAATGCCCCCCACCCCCCTCAAAAAAAGAACTTGCAAGTTTCGAGTTAATAGCCCACTGGAAGCCCAAGATTCCCATCAAACAACTTTTTTATGGGGTGGGGGGTGGGGCATAATTAAATGGGGGAGGGGGGCAGAATTTCTTGCTATGCTACTGTATTAGCCCATGTTTCAAAATAATAAGCGTCTCACATTTACAACAAATTTAACACAGGCATTAGGTATTTCTGCAATCACGACCACCAATCTTAATTTTAAACATAACATAGCACGTATAGCACATATTTTTTTTTTATTATTAAATATTCTCATAGAACATTCTCAGATACTCCAACACTATTAAATCTGCTAGTTGTTTTTTTTTTTTTTTGGGGGGGGGGTACTGCTACTGTTTTTTTTTACACAACCTGGCCACTGAAATGTTTGCCCACATACCTTAATTTAAAAGCAAAACAAACATCATTATCATCTTTCTCCTTCAAGTATTGCTTTTTGAAATTAAGTAAAGATTTGGGTTTTATTGGGTTTAAGAATATTGGTATAGCTGGTGTTCATTTATTCTCTATACTAACCTTAGCAAAGTTATCCACTACACCCATGCAAAACACAGGTCCTGATAGTAAAAAAATCTGGTGATCTCATCTTCTATCCAAAGGTGTTGGTTGAAAACAGTGAAGATCCAACTAATGCTGGATTTTCATTGAAACAGTATAACTTCAATTATTTAAAATCATCTGGGAGCATCAGATGAGTTCAAATAAATTAAAGTTTGGAGAGATGAATCTGTATTGGTATATACTGTAAATGTTTGGGGACCATGGTGTTGATTTGGATAAATAAAATATTTGAATAATTTTCTTATCGGTTCATATGATCATAGGTCTACTGTAAAAGGCGTTCCATGTTTAAATGATAATCCCTGAATAGCAAAGCTCACAAACTGGTGACAATATTGCTTATTTTTCTAAATACTCTAGATTTCCATTAAAGGTTACATAAATAACTGTACTTCTCCCATTACAAGTCCATGCCTGATGACAAGTCCATCCTCTACTCTCAGTTAAGTTTGGAAAGTTTCATTATCACTTTTCAACAAGAGACCAAAGTGGGCCTGACATTGCTCACCTGTCATATATTTGTCAACAAGGTAAATGTAGTAAAAAGGCAGGTGCCTTGGGTTGAAAAACACAGATGTCAGTGTAATTTCCAGCTATTGTGTAGAAATTGGTGGTATTTGATATGTTGTCTAACTGTGTGTCTACTTAAAGTAACTTCAACTGAACTAGATGGTGCATTGGAATCTGAACGTGAAAGGTACAAGGACTCAACGTATCACATCTGGTCTGATATGGTAAGGAAGTTGTGGACAGAAAGTCATTCTCTGGTAGTCTTTTAATGTATTAGTAACAACAGCCGCTTGATGGGAGATAACAATTTTGATTGAGCTTGTCTTAAGAAACATTCATACCAAGTCTGATCAAAACTGGCAAGGCCATTCTAAAGAAGAAGTTGAAATAGGTTTTTCATGTTTGCTATGAATGCCACAATATTGCTAAAAGAGCCACAACATATACAAATTTGATACCAAGAAACACATGGACCTAGTCTAATCAAAACTGACTAGCTATTATGGAGAAGTTCAACCTGGTTGTTAAGGAAGCCACATTGTTGCTACAGGAGACACCCAATATAAAATTTTGATAGTGCATGTGCTAACAAACATTCTAAGTTTTATCAATATTGGCTCAGCTCTTCTGCAGAAGAAGCAGAAAATAGGTTTTCCATATGATTGCTATACCACTACTAGGGAAGTCATCCTGGACACAATTTTGATAGTGCATGTCTTATTAAACATTCCAACCAAATTTCAACAAAACTGGTTCAGCTGTTCAAGAGAAGAAGTTGAAACAGGTGTTCCCTTTTGGTCGATAAGGAAGCCACACTGTTGCTATGGGAGGAACCCCATAAATGTTTGATAGAGCATCTCCTAAGAAATATTCCTACAAAATTTGATAAATATTGGCTTAACTGTTCTAGAGAAGAATTTGAAAATAGGTTTTCTATATGCTTGCAACTCAAGTCACTTTTATTAGGGAAGCCACCCTTAACAAAATTTTGATAAAGCATGCCCCAAAGAAACACTCCCACCAAGTTTGATCAAATTTGGTTCATCCATTTTATCGACATCAAAACCTGGTTTTCCAACCAGTTGTTAAAGAAGCCACATCCTTGCTAGCAAAGCAACCCCAAGACAAAATTTTGATAGAGCATGACCTAAGAAAACATTCTGGGTAAGTTTGACTGAAATTGACTCAACCGTTCTGAAAAGAGGTTGAAAATAGTTTTTCCATATAAATGCTATGGAATCCACACCTGTGCTAGGGCAACCATCTGAGACACAATTTTGATAAAGGATATCCTAAAAAGTATTCCTACCATATTTGATCAAAACTGGCTCTGCTGTTCTCAGTTAAGTTAAAAACAGGTTTTCCAACTGGTTGCTAAAGAAGCCACTCTGTTGCCAGGGGAGCCATGCCCGATACAATTTTGATAGAGCATGCATTAAAAAATATTCTTGCTAAGTTTGATAAAAACTGACTATGCCATTCTGGAGGAGTTGAAAATCTTGTCCATTTTGGTTACTATGGAAGCCACACAATTCCTAGGGGAGCCACCCCAAACACAAGTTTCCTACAGCATGTCCTGAGGAACATTCATACCAAGTTTGTTTCAAACTGGCTTAGCATTTTTTTCATCTGAAGTAAAAAAGAATCGCATGATGGTTGGGACACATCTGACAAAGGAACATACCATAAGCTCACCTGGCCTTATGTCCAGGTGAGCTAAAAACTGAACAAGGTTGTTCCCTTGGTCTTATCAAGAGAGAAATACTGCAAAGGAATGCTGATGTCATAAACTGCTGCTGGCATGTATTGCCCTGCAAGTGGATGATTCTAAGCCAGATAAATGGAAATAAAGAACCAATCTGAAAGTGAAATTAAACTACTATTTTTTCTGGAAAAGAATTTATCACATTGTCTGCTCTAACTCTTTTAGTCATCATCTCTAAAATGTACTGCATTTTCATAAGTATAACATTTATGCAAATTTAGGCAGACTTTGAAATTTGCAAAAATTCTAATTTTATACAAGAAACATAATTGTACAATATGTATATATCCAATTACTAATATGCATATATCCAATAAGTAATTGTGGAAGTTTTTTGTACTGAATAACCAATTAGTAATCATAGCAGTTTTCTACATTACTGAATTAAGTGATATTGCACAAATGTAATGACACAAAATAGAAGAGTTTGCTCTACTACCAGCAAATGATTTGGACCATAGTAGTGCAAAGCCTAAATTTGTCCCATCAAATGAAGATGACATGGAAAACCTTTCTCCCCTTACACACAATAATTACAATGGGCTTGAATTATCCATTTATCAAGATTATTTTGAATTCTTTCAATTCATTTAGTGCTGAGCCATGTCCCAGGCGAGACATTTTAAAACAAGTGCCTGATGGATCAATGGTTTATCACCACCTTCAAATCAACCTCACAAGCCCAGCAGAACTAAATGAGGTTCAATTACTCACACTGATGCATCTAATATCTTTTGGCTGCTACTTTAGAAATGGTTACAACAGCAGGAAAATTCTTGTTTGCTTCAGTGCAATATTCCCAAGTGAAATTTTGTAATGTACATTGAAAATAAAGTCAGAAGCTCACTTTGATTAACCTGGTGCTCCAGTTATACAATGCAGAATAATTAATTGACTCCAGACTGGTGTTCTTGACTATCATGCAATGCTACTGTTAATTGGTACAAAAAAAGACAGCAAACCATTCCAAACTGAAACTGAATTTTGAGAAGCAGTTTTCCAGGTATCAATTATGTATGATCATAATGATAATTTATCTACTGATTCTGCTGGTTTTCAAATCTCTGGGCTGCAAAAAATATTGAGTAGGAGGTCTAACTGTCAGTTTTCTGTGGAAAATCAAATAAAGAAAGAATCAATGATGCAAATGAATTTCAGTTTAAAGCAAAGCAAATACATCAGTTTTACAGACTTTTGTTTCACAAGGGATTTTTGTTTGATTAAGTTGCTATGGATATGTGACTTCAACCCGTAAATTTAATGACAACAAATAATGGAGCAAGAAGACTGAGTAGACTACAGGAAATTGGTGCTTAATGGGCAATTTCATAACTCTTCCAGACTTAGTGAGCGGAAAGTTAGTCTCAGAGAGAAAGTCTGATGCAGCTGCACTTAAATATAGAAAATATTTAATGAAAACGATCTATAAAGAATTGTGGAGGAACAAGTTTGGTTTGGTTTTCTGTGGCACAGCAACACAGGAAGGAGATTTAGTACTTAGATAATTGGTGTAAAGTGCCTTGACCTGGAACACAGCATAGTAACTGACCTGGGCTGATCCAGTGGGAGGATTCGAACCTGCACCCTTCTGGTTTCAAGTCTGGCACACTAACCGCTGTGCCACCTCAGAACTGTTTCCTGTATGTACAAGTGCCTTAATAAACATGGTGTCTGTCAAGAAAATGTCTGCATGTACTTAAGTAAATATATGTCATTTTCCTCACAGATCACAAATGGTTTGACAAAGTATGATCAATCGGTAGAAGTTTTTACTTTATGAACTTACTCAATGAAAGTTCCAAAACATATCAAAACAAGCAAATTTTTTTGAATTTTTGTCCCCTGCCTACCATGGTGGGGTCACCATGCCCTATCTCAAAATTACAGAGTGAAAGGGACATTAAGATGGAAAACTTAAAATATTAAGCTGTAACCAGAACCTTGAGGATAACACCTCCAAGGAGGTATACAACACTGGTTCAAGTGACGATGTTTAAGTATACAACGTTTCACTAAAACAGCTGTAAAACTTATAAATATTGAGCCCTGACCTTGACCTTAACGATATGATCCAACCCCCAACCCCCACCCCCACCCCCAATGTGGAGTGTGACACACCTATTTGAGATCATGTAAAAGTATCCTAAGTTTCATCCCTTAATCTCAAACAGGTTTAAAGTTACAGAACAGAAGAGAAAGGGTTATGGAAACTAAAAATACTGAGCCATGATCTTGACCTTCAAGATATAATGCAAAATGTGATATGCAACAAACCCAAGTTTCATTGCTTAATCTCTAATGAATCACAAATGGCTTTAAAGTTAAACCGTGAAAGGAAAAGTGTCATGAAAAACTGACACTAGAGCTGAAATGAATAACCAGATATTCGAATCTGAATACTTTTTTGTGAATACTCAAACTGAAAATTGGTATTTGAATATTTATTTGTTGCCTAGCCAGTTTGGTAGCATATTTACAACAAACAAGGTGAAATGTAAACTACCCAATGCTGAATTAGTTTACAAAGGAACAACTTCAGACCTGCAAAATCACTTGAAATTCAAATTCCAACTCACAAGGTAATCATAATGTCAAAATTCTGAATAGTCACATTGCTCATAACATTGCCATTTCTATTCAGGTACTCCTGAAACTATAACATAT
The DNA here is from genome assembly GCA_029931535.1 of Margaritifera margaritifera. NCBI lineage: Eukaryota > Metazoa > Mollusca > Bivalvia > Unionida > Margaritiferidae > Margaritifera > Margaritifera margaritifera. The sequence continues at coordinate 5,353,737 of JAQPZY010001659.1, forward strand.
AATACAGCAAGTTGATAAAGAACATGGTATAAAATAGGGGTCATATCAAGTCAATAAAACCTTTACATATCAATCCACTAGAGCTCAAACAAATTTGTAAAATGCTGTTACACATTCATTTTGACAGAAGCAGTTGTTGTAAATCCGGCATACCATTACCACCCACACACCCCTATTATCTTACCCTGGATAGTTAACCCCAATATATTTCCACCTTTGGTCTTTTATTCAAGTTCTGAAGTTATTATAGAGCAGTGGAAATACCAATATGCTTAAAATCTGAAACTATCCATTTCTTTATTTTCTTTAAAGTCAGTAAAGCTGACATCAGCTTTGTATCACTAAGATGTATATGGGCCAATTGACATGACTTTGGAACAAAACAATTTAAATTGTTGGGTCAAGGAGTTTGCCATTATAATAAAACTTGCTACACTCTGTTTCAGCTATGCATTAGTACAAAGCTATAGTCATCAGCATATATTTACATTTGTGCTGGGATTTTTTCACTTTTTATTTCTTATACCTTCTTGAAAATGACTTAAACTGTTTGTTGGGAATCACTCTTTACCCATAAAGTAGAATGGTCTAATCCCAAACTTAGTTGAGGCCTGGAACTAGTTTCCTGGTACCTGGCCCTGACTGAGATTACATTATACTATTTACAAAAGCCCCCAAGACCGTTTCACACCTACTGCAGTGTAAATCTTACCTATATGATGAGGTCAATATCCGTGTATGGCTTTCACTTAAAACAATTACTATCGTAAATACTCGCATATAGGCTGGGTCCAAATGCAAACAACATAGACCCTGATCTGCCATAGTATAATGTGCCAACAGATCAGGGTCTATGTTGCTTGTTCTACTGATTAGTCCTTACAAACTGCAAAAACCCAGATCTGCTGGCGCATTATGGGACGGCAGATCTGGGTCTATGCAGTTTGCAGTTGGTATGGGCTTATACATGAGTATATATCGTAATCAAGTTTGAATACGAGTTTCTTATGGCTTAGCCAAAACTGACAATGTCCAACTTGGGCATTTTATTGGGCATATATGTCAAATTTCTGAGGTTGCAAGCAACATATCCAAATTTGACCAATCCAAGCGACTTTGATTGTGAACAATCACCTCACAGAGAAATTTTTGTGACAGTCCCCACATTTAACTCAACAAATAACCAACTCTGACCTTCTTTACTTATAGTCCATCTTCTGCACTAAATGATCATTTATGGTCATAATTTGTTTGAAGATAAAGAACAAATTTAACAACTACATTCATTTGATTTTCAATATGAATCCTCAAAAAACTTACTCAAAACCCCTCAAATGTTATTGAATTGGTCAAGATACCCGAGTTCACAATGTTGTCAATGTGGCCTGTGGGGGTGGGGGTGGGGGTGGGGGTGGGGTGGAGGAATGTCCATAAGTAACAAAGTTGACAAAGAAAAGAAAATATACATGTACTTGATAGCATTTTAACTTCAACGAATTCTAAATCCTATCTGAACACATTCAATGAATATTCAAATAGGAACATTTTGGAAATCGTTACCAAATCAAGAATATAGAGAAATTATGGCACGAGTAACAAGAAGCAACACATGGAGAAGATGCTTGGCAGTTTGGCAAATGGCATTTCAGCATCAACTTTGTGACACACTGATGATCACTAAAGAGTCTTTAGGGGATCTCAGTTTTTGAAAAATGAACTGGCAAAATAAAACTGTTTACTTCCATCAGTCACCACTGCTGTATGCCATTTTTGTTGATCTCATTTCAAATCTGGCTATATCGCCAATCTGTCCCATCAACTTCCAGTGCAGGATATAAAAGTTCTGATGCTATTGAGGTACATGTAGTATGAAACACTTTTTTTTCTGAAACCATGTATGCCTGCTGATTAAAAAATGAACAGTGATGCATATAACTATTATCTCCAACCATAAAAGAGTATTTTCTAAAATAATACAAGTACTGTGAATGGTACATTATATGCCTGCCCTGCATTTAAAAGACCTCTACGCAGACACTTGTAGGGCATGGTTGAATCTGGATATTACCGACCAATGTGTCTCAATGACCTGGACCCCATTCAAGGTATGCAGACTAGAACTAAAGTTACTGTGCAGAAACCATTACTTTTTTTATTACACTTATTATGGACTCTAGAGAGCCTAGAATCTATACATTTCTATCTTAACTTAATCGCAAGCCATCCACAAAATTTGGTCAAAGAACTTGTTCCAGAACAAAATTTATTATGCAAAACCATATTTTTCTTTGAATCACAATGATCTTTGACCTTTTGACCCCAAAATTAACAGGCCTCTAATATACCTCTTACATCCCCAAAATCAATAGGCTTTTCTTCTTACCCAATGTGCAAGTCATCTAAAACCTTTGGTGAAGGTACATGGTCAAGAACTGAAATGTTTGTGCATAATGTAGTTTGGGTGTGTGTGTGTGTGTGTGTGTAAAAACTCATTTTAAAAATGTAATACCAACCTGCCACTACTGCCTTGCTTACCTTCCAAAATGCTAAGTCCTCTTGTCCAAGTTCAAAATTCCAACCTCCCATTATATGGAATATTCTAGAGATCTAGAACAGAGAGAACCCAGAACCAGTCTGACTACCATGTCATCTGCTCATACAGTATACTCTTCCTCTTTCACTCAGATCCAGACTCCGCTTGGACTATCAAAGCGGGGTGGGAGAAGGGAATCTTGCAATAGTGACAGGTAAGTATTACATTATCAAAATTAGTTTTATCCCCCAAAAAACTACATTTTAATAGCAGTAATACAAGACCTGTCACTATTGCCATGCTGAATTTGCCTGTTGAGAAGGAGGCTGAAGGCCTAAAAAAGCCTGGTATAAAATTAGTATACTGACCCTTACAGTAGGGCTGTCCACTAATGCACTACTGCAAGTTGGAAGTAGACTGGGCCACTTTTGTGCCATAAATATTGGGCTGAAAGAAAAAAGAAGGTTCCTACCATGATTTCATGAAAGACATTCATGCCAGACTACACTAAAGAGAATGGTGGATGATTGGTTAACAGCAATTGATCAAGGTAACCTGGTAGGTACAGAGTTTCTTGACCTTACAAAGGCTTTTGACCTTTTTAATCATAAAATCCTACTGGAAAAACTCAGCATATATCAAGTTAACCATGAAAGTTTAACTTTTTTTCAATCCTATCTTAAAGTCAATCAACAACAAGTTTTTATTTTAAATAAGCTTTCAGATAAGAAACTCATAAAGTCCGACATTCCACAAGGATCAGTTCTTGTACCCATTACTCTTTCTGCTGTACATCAATAATTTACCATATCACATTGAGCTATCCACCAACAACATGTTCACAGATGACACAACATTATACAGTAAAACCCATCTTGAGCAACCTCTGCTATGAGCAACCACCTGTCATTAACAACCACAATCATAATGTACTGATCAATTTTATTATATAAACACAATGTTGTGACCGACCACCTGCAGAATGCGACCAGCGACCAGGATTTCTTGGCAAAATATGCATTTTGACACTGCTAAGAACAACTGCCTCACAAAAACAGAGATAAACACCACTGACCTTTATTTAATCCTTTGTAACCACAACCGCTTAAAAAGTAAAGACTGTTATAAACAAAATCATAGCAAAAACAAATTAGGCTGGCTACTGGTTTCTTAAATTTTACAGGTCATGCATGCAGTGTCATATGTTATAGATTGTAAATCAGACTAGAGAACATGCAGATTGTTCATTTCGAATTACCTTGGCTATTTCTGCGAGACTAAAGTATGATCCATAGAATTGACTGCAAAGTTGCAAATGGCAGATTGTTCTAAAATAACACTGCAATCATCAACCCCATCGTGAAAAATGAGACAAACACCACTCACCTTTTTTTAATCCTTTGTAACAACAATTGCTTAAAAAGTTCAGACTGTTCTAAAGAAAAACAAAACAAAAAAAAATTAGATTGGCCAAAGGTTTCCCAAATTTACAGGTCATGCATGTAGTGTCCTTTGTTAAAGACTGTAAACCCAACTAAAGTACATGTCACTAACAGCCATTGTAGTGCCGAAGTCAATGTAGCAGTCACATACATTGTTTGTCTTTGGAGTTAATCCGTAATGCCTTGGTTGAGTGAGGTCTTTGCTTTGTCTTTAACACCAGTAAGTGAGAATCGTTTGTGGATTCGATTGTCATTGTTAAATGATTGTGTTTTTTGTTGCCTTTTTATGTTATAGTGATTACAGCCCACACGCCAAGCCATTATCTGTTGACCTTAGTGCAGCCAATTACCACTTTGTTTATAGAGTTAATCCCTTTATGTCATCACTGAATTAGGCCTCTGACTTTTGTCTCTAAATAAATTTATTCTGTTTCAGGATGAGTTAATTAGGTCTTTATATGACATTCATTGGTATGTATACATAGTATATGTATTCCGTATTTCCCAAAAGCCTGATCAAAACTGATATAGTCGTTATTACAATAGATTACCGATACTGTTAACACCTAGCACCTTAATAACAATGGCAGAACCTCCAATGAAAAAGAGACAAAATCTAACACTGGAGGAAAGAATTAATGTAATTGAAAGAAGTGAACAAGGGGAGACTGCTCGCAAAATAACAACCAGTTTAAACATCGGTTAAAACTCAAATTCAGAGTGTTATAAAAGACAGGGAGTCATTTAGAAACAAATTCATATGCTAATACATGTACATGCGATCTTCAAATATAAATGTGAGTCATGTTTAATGATAGATGTATATCTTTATTGCCATATAAAATTATTTTCCAATGAAAACATGCAATATTTTAACAAGAACTATGAACAAAGAATACAATAAATGTACAGTGATTATGTTTTTTTTTCCATTCTTAAACAGTGCTGAATTTCAACCATGGAAACTGGTCCTTTTGTACAAACCTGTTATGAGAGACCACCTGTCTTGAGAGGCCACTTTTTGTTGGCAGAACAGGCAGTCTCTTAAGACAGGTTTTACTGTACGACATTGAATCAACTGGCTATGACCGGAGCACTAAATTCAATTAGAATTTAATTAAAGTAACTGGTGTGAGCACAATGGTATGGAGATAAATGCAGCAAAGTAAAAAGCCATGATCATAGGTAGTCGAGCCAAAATAAAAGCTGAGAAAGATGACTTCAAAGTAATGCTAAAAGGAATAGATATAAAACAGTCTGAAAATGAAAAACTACTTGGCGTTATGATAGACAATATCTTGTGCTGAAAAATGCAAGTTGATAAGGTCATTAAAAAAGTAAACTCACTGCTTTATCTCTTGAACAGAAGAAAATCATGTCTCTCTCAAGAACAGAGAAATATATTCTACAATGCCTACATCATGCCACATCTAGAATATTGCTGTTCTACATGGGGTAATAGTGATACAGAAATCAAGAAATACTACTGAAATTTCAAAAAAGAGCAGCTCGAGTTATTCTTGATGCTGATTTAGATACACCATCAACAAATCTTTTTCAAACAATTAAGTGGCTTCCATTTCAACATTGAACTCAGCTTCAAAAAGATTTACTAGTCTAGTTTACTAGCTCCTGATTATCTTCAATGTAATTCTAAATTTGTGGAAAATGTACACATGTATGAACTATGATCCATCTCAAACAACAATTTATATTTACTTAAACCAAATTCAGTGTTTTATAAAAAGAGTTTTGCTTTTTCTGGAGCTAAACTATGGAATTCCATTCCACCCTATATAAGGTCAGCTGACTCATCCCTAGATTTTAAGAATCTTCTTATTCAACATTTATAGAAACAATATGATTTTGTAATTCAGTACTACTCTTCTTTAAAACAATGTTCTTAGTGTAGTCACCTGTAATGTTTTACACAGGTTCACTGCTAATCATTGTATGAATCCTGTATGTACTCAGCTTTAATGCCTTGTACATATTTTATAGTACAGTAGATCAATTATCTAGTTTTTAATAGCACTGTTATGTAAAGACACCACAACTTGTAAAAACTGTATAACGTATATGTGTAATTGTAGAAGGCCTAATGGAAAATTGGTCAGTTGACCAAATGAAGTTCTTCTTTAAATAAAGTCATTATTACTATTATTATTATTATTATTATTATTATTATTGTTATTATTATTATTATTATTATTATTATCCAATAAGACCTTGGACATGTCCAGAGCAACATCCCTGCAGAGATGATGCAGCTTAGCTGATAGCACCATTACAACTGACAAAGCATGCCTCAAAGTTTTGGCAACTGCCTCCAGCAAGCCCTGCAGTGCAGCTGGATACAAAAGATTTCTTTTTCAGAAGACTGAAGGAGGCTGCCAATAAAAGATCAGCATGTGAGGCTATGGTTACTAGCACACAAACTTTAAGCTCCAGCACCTTTAGCATCTTGACTGGAAGGTGAGCCCAGGTCCCTGTCAAAATCCCCACTTGTGATGCCCCAATGTCCAAGGTGAGGGGGGTTAAGAGGCCAAGCAGGAAAGTGAACCCTATACCTGAATGCTGAAACCATAGGTCACAGTGTAGAAGGGACAACAGACCACCCCTTATGTTGCCTGGCAAATTCCTGGTCTCTTGAAAACCTTTGGGAAAGCTCCCTTATCATGGTCAAATGAGGGGGTAAAAGGAGATCTGCTCACGAAGCAGCCCTCAAGAGTCTCTCCAAAAGGACATCATCATCCTGCTCCCACTCCTGAGCCAGTGTCACTCTGATGAGACCGTGACTGGAGAGAATGGGTATCCTCTTCCCACAACTCATGGGGAGTGGTGGGACTTGCCCTAGTAGCACTAGAAGGACAGGAAATGGCCTCATCCTTCCTATAGAGGTATCCATATCCCGCAACTGCTCATGGAGAGTGGCATGACTGCCCTTACTCACAGACTCTTTAGTGGGATGGGAACACTTCTCATCCCTCCTCAACTGTCTGGTGGAAGAGGACCAGACCACCTCCTTTTTCTTGGACTTTACTTGATCAGAAGATATAGGTCAGTGACCTGCCAGATCTGAACTGCTCTGAGGCCAAGGCATGGTCATCCTTGGTGCTGTTAATAAGAATGAAGATTTGTTTCCCAGGAATGGATGTCCCCACATCCCACAGGAACTGAAAGGGAAAATAGGAAAGGGGGCGATGCTCATCCGATCCCCTTCCCTAGTCAAATGAGAGTATGCCAGCTCCCTATACCCAACAGGATTGATCAGTAAATTAGACACCAGGGGGAAAGGTATCAACCCAATCCTCATCTCCATATTGCTGATGGGACTCCATTTACCGGTTACAGGTACTCGAGGACTGAGATCAGTCAGGTGATGATTATCTGATGGACAAACTTCCGTCATACCATCCAGAGCAATATCGCTGCTTTTCCTTCTCAGGGATGTGCCATCTGGTCTCTGGCACTTTCATCTGGCCACTGACCCTGATAGAGTGCTGCAACTCTTCAGGGGCATTATGTCTCTCACTCCATGAGAGACAGATCACATACTCCCTGGTATCAAGGAGTGCCTACCGTAACAGAGTTCTGTTGCTCTTCAGGAGTTTTACATCTCTCGACCTTGCATGAGTCAGATCCCACATCCTCCAGGGATCAAGGACTGCCTACCCTAATAGACTTCTATGGCTCCTCAGGAGCATTGCGGGGAAAATGGGCAATTCTTTCTCCCTTTATAGATGCTTCAACTCTTGGCCACATCCCAAACGTCGGACAATAGACAACAGAACGAGCAAAATTCTGTGCATATGCACTTTCTCCAGGATAAACATGTGGGGTGAGAATCCCATGAGGGCCTTCTTGTGACCACATTTCCCCACATTTTGCAACATTCCTAAAAATGTAGTTTTTTGGGGGGTAAAACTAATTTTAATCATGCAATACTTACCCATCACTATTACATAGCTTATTACTTTTTCGTGTCGAAAAATCTCGTCCGTTCGATGTGAATACATCCTCCCACAGAGTGGAGAATTTTTGTCCATAAGACACGACACACTTATGCACCTCTCTGCGCCTGCGCGAACATTCATCTTTTTCACAGATGACATTACGCCAGGACATCAGAGCGGGGTGGGAGGAGGGCATTCGGTAATAGTGATGGGTAAGTATTGCATAATTAAAATTAGTTTTACCACCCAAAAAACTACATTTTAATAGCAGCAATACATTATCCTATCAATATTACATAGCTGAATTTGTCAGTTAGGCGGGTAGGCTGATGTTAAACTGATAAAAAACAGAGAAAAATGGAAAGTGCTCACCATTTGAGGGAGAGATCCACTTCACAAATTGTTGGAGTCCCTCTGGGTCACATGTTGTGCCGCAACTATGAGTCCCAAGAGAAAATACCTGTGCAATGAGCGCAGGTAGAGAAAGTAGTATGAGACCGCCAAAATGCTGCCTTCATGATGTCCTCCAAGGAAGAGTGATTTAGATAGGCCCATGAGGCAGCGAAGGCTCGAACCTCATGGGCTTGATGTTTCATAAAAGAGAGGTCTCTATCGGGAAGGGTCTAGTAAGCTCTTTTGATTGAGGCGACAATCTACCGTGATAGTGGAGGCGGAAATATCAACAGAGCCCTTAAGAGGAAGAAAAGACATTTCCTACCCTTTCTTTTCCCTTTTGAACAATTTAGATAGAAACGTAGTCCCCTAACTGGGCATAAAAGCCTATCTTGATCATCTCCAGTACATATTCAACTGAAACTGGGAATCTTATAGGTGATGGGGCTACCATAGGTAACTTTTTTTGTGTGTGGCTAAAATCCCGGCCGACAAAGGAGGGAAACGGATTCATACTTCCCATTAAACCGGAGGCAGCCAGTGTCAACAGACAATGCATGAATCTCGCTACGTCTTCTCGCAGATGCCAAAGCAAGTAAAAACACTGTCACGAGTGCGAGGTCCTGAAGGAAGCCTTGCTCAAAATTTCATAGGGGGTTTAGGTTAAGGACCATAAAACACAAGATTGATTCCATATGGGCATAAGAGAGCGAGAGACAGGTTTCTGCAGCTCAAAATACTTAATGAGATCAGCAAGGTACAAATCTGAACCGATTGCTGAGCCCTGACGGAATCTAGATGTGTTGGATATGGCAGCTCTATAACCCTTGATAGTTGATAATGAACATCTTTTCTTTTCTCGAATGGAATAAAAAGGAAATCAGTAACAGAAGTTACAGAGGGACATCTAGGATCAACAGGTTTCCTACTGCACAAATCACAGAAGATTCTCCACCTGGCATCATATACCTTCGATGGTGAAGCTCTCCTGGCCTGAATGATGCAACTGGCAAAACAGCCCGAACACTTGTTCTGGCAGACAGATCGCCTGAGATGAGCCAAGCACGAAGGTGGAGAATGTGTGGGTTGTTGTGTAGGACGGAGCTCCTGTGTTGCAACAGAAGATCACTGAACCACGATCGTTGGGGCTATAATGGGGCTATGAGAATGATATGAGCAGTGGAAGTTCTGACTTGCAGAACTTGTGGTAGCAGTCGGAACAGTGGGTAGGTGTACGCGAACAGACAATCCCACTGGAAGCTGAATGCATCCACTGCCCAAGCTCTCTGGTCTGGGACTGGCAAGACATTAAAGGGAAGTCTGTTGTTAAGCCTGGTCACAAACAAGTCCACAAGGGACTTCCCCATAGTGAGAAAGAGGATTCTGTTACGCAGCAGTGAGAGTAAATTCCATGAGGACTGTTTTGCATTCAAACGTTCTTCTTCCCTGGAATCTGGCAAATTTGGAAGGTAATGTTCTCCGAGGTGGCCCAGCAGAGGAGGTTCCAGACCTCCACACTGAGAGAAAGAGCGTGTGTGCCTCCTTAACGGTGGAGATATGCTATGACGGATGAGTTGTAGAAGGAGCCATGACACATGGAGCCCATACTCTGCAATGAACCACTGCAATGCTAGAAATATGGCTTTCATTTCTAGGTTGATATGTGGGGGGAGTCCCGAGTCCAATGACCCTGCAGAATTACATCCTCTGGCTCTAGGTGAGCGCTCCAACTGGAATCTGACACGACGGCGAACAGATAGGAGTGGAGCTAAGGCACATACATGGGGATCCTGGTCAGGAATCTGTTCAAATTCATCCCGGAGGTATCTCCACCGATTTAACAAGGGGAGATTGATAATGATACAAAATTTCCCCCTTTTCTTGATGACCAGGAAGAATTGAGAGTAGAATACAGGAGACTGATCGTTCAGGAACCTCTTGACTGCCCCTTTCTGTAAAAGGGTATGAACCTCTTCCTTTAATTTCACCAAATTGGACTGGTGAAAGAACATCAGGGTCCTTGATAGAGGAGGTTGTTCGCAAAACTGAAGTCGGTAACCCTCACTTACAAGAGAAAGGACCCACCCATCATCCGTGGTACTTGACCAAGCCTCTAAAAAGAGGCCTAAACAAGCACCTACAGGGAGATTATGAGAGGAATGCACAGTAGGAGAGGGTGCGAGTCCCTAGGGCCGTCCCCCCCCCTTCCTTGGGAAAGGAAGGTGGGTTGGAGAAATTCCTCCTGAGGACCTTACTGATGAGGAGGAGGTCTCATTTGAGCTTGTGCATTGGACTGGGACTGCATCTGTTTGAAAAATTTAGTGGGTGGCCCCTGGGGCAATTCACCTTAGTGTGCTTCCTGGCCGATTGCAATGGGTCAGGTGCAGTTGTGAAGGATCTATGTTGATGATCCTTCAAATCTTGTGAAGCCGCAGTGAGGACGAGTCCTCCGAAGAGGCTCTCGGCTTCCAATGGAGCAGCCCTTAGAAGGTCTTTACTATGGTTAAGTAAGACTTTTGAGGAGTCCAGCACAATGTCATGGTGGATGTTAGAAGTTCCACTGATAAAAGCATTGCGACAGAAAGCGAATTCCGGGATATCTTGGTCACAGCTTACAGCATACATTGTAATGCGGCTGGGTTCTGAGCAGCCTCCTTCAGCATACTAAATGAAGTAGCCGAGAAGAGGTCTGCATGGGAAGCTATGGTGACCAGAAGCCGGCCTTTCTGCTAATGGCTTTGATTATTTTAATAGGAAGGCATGCCCAGGCTCCAATTATAATACCCGCATGAGACGCATCTGCATCCAACTGGGGAGGTTCTTAATGAGTCACTTCGGGAATGTACCCGGTAACTAGAGGCAGAGACCAAAGTCTCAAAGTAGCGGGAGGGACAGACCACATTCTACGCTGTCTAGCACAGGTTGGCCTGTGGAGAACCTCTGTGACATTTCCTCAATTGTTGAGGAAAGTAGAAGGAGCAGGAGATCTGGTTGTGGCTGGTCCCAGAGATCTTTTGAAACTGGAAAGGATCTTCTTGGGCTGTGAGCAAGATGGCTTTGGGCACAAGTTACTGCATTATCAAAAGACCAGATCTCCTCCGATTCATCCAAGTGAGAGAAGCTGGTGGGCCTGATAAGAGGCGACTAATGAGCTGTTTCTACCTCGATCTCACTGGAGTCAACGAGGGTAGATAACGCATCATCATCTAGAACACTCCGAGCAGGAGAGTGGCTGGACATCACTATGTCCTTCGGAGACAGTGACAGACGTGCACTCTGCGCCATTTCCCGTACTTGTTTGTCATGGTAAGTAGGGGCTCTATGTGTTCTAGACGTTCCAGGATAAAGACGAGACCACTTGTCTTTCGTGGATGATGCTATGCCTCCGCCTTATTGGTGAATGCCACCTGGCGAGGAGGCAATGGCGGGACACGAGCCGCGGCATCGCCTATACTCTGGGCCCCACATCCCATAAGGATTCATTGGGATAATAGGAAAGGGGAGATACTGATCCGATCCCCTTACCTAGTCTGAACCCACTGGGCAGACTCCCAATCCTGTACAGGGTATGATGGTAGAGTTGGGAGAGGGGGTCTCGGTCCGATCCCTATCCCTGTACCATGAGGCCTCGGTGTAAGTTTGTGACTGGTTCGAGATGACAGACAGATGTGACGATGTAACCGGCCACTACCTGGTCACCGGGCACCGGTCAATGACCAGTTAGGCAACACAGACATGTCAGAACCTAGTGCATCTTCTTCACTAAACAAGGTGCGGTGCTTCTCCCATTCAAGAGGGTGCAACATGCTACCCTGAAAGTGTTGGGTGGGGTGCACTCCTCCCTCTCAGGAGGGTGCAACACGCTACCCTGAGACGAGCGGTGCACTTCCTTCCTTGCAGAAGGCAGCATCACGCTACTGTGAACGTGAGGGGTGTTCGACCTCTCCTCCATTTCGGGGGGGAGACGATCTACTCCTTGAACGTTCACTCTCTCCTATGGGAGGGACCTTACCTGACAAGCGGTGTACTTCCTTCCTTGCGGAAGGCAGCATCACGGTACTGAGAACGTGAGGAGTGTTTGACTTCTCCTCCCTTTCAGGGGGAGGCGATCTACTCCTCGAACGTTCACTCCCTCCTAAGGAGAGGCCTTACCTGTCTTAGGACTCTTGAGATTTGTCCCGTAGGCTCCTGGGACCCCGGAGTGTCTGAGCTGTAGAACTAGTCTTCTCACGGTGTGTTCCTGCCTGAGACTCTATAAGAGAAAAATCTGAAAATTCAGATGAGGCGGATTGATGTTTCTTCCGCCCTCTATACGTACGTCTGGAATCAGCTAGATTCCAGATTTCTTTAGTCCATTTAGTGCAAATGGTACAACGATTCTTACGTGAACACTTGAACATGTGAGGCAGTCTGGGTGAGTGTCCCAAGGGCCCTTCTTGTGGCCATTCTTCCTACAGACTGTCCTAACATTGTTCTCTGAAATAAACGTTATCTGAACGAGAACAATAATAATAATAATAATAATATTGTATTATTTTCTTCATACGTAAAACTCACCTGTATGTACTGGGTGCTATATACACCCCAGTGTATTTGCACAAGGTAACCAAGTGTTCCCTGAATTAAGAAGTTATCTGAAGGAGAACAATAATAATAATAACAATATTGTATTATTTCCACACGTGAAAACTCGCCCTTTTGAATATACCGCGTGCTATATACACACCAGTTCATCTCACATGTCAGTGAATGTTCAAAGGTAAACATTGTTACACACCTCATTGCACCTGTGTTTAATAAGGATTAGACGTTCAGTTGTTTAAAACTTTTATTGCTCTCTAGCGGCAATTCAGATGCACACAACAACAATGTGACACATCACACGTGGTATTTAAATACAATGGTGAATTAGAAAAATCACCAAATTGATGTTTGATCAATTATTTTATTAAGGAAATTATGAATTCCTGTCTTCTTAATTGTGGTCGGGCCTATGATGCATTATAATTAACACACAAGACTTACCCGTGAACCAATTGTATTTGAGAGCTAAGAGATGGTGTACCCTAACCCCTAAAGGCTGGATACAACGTGGTAACCCAAGAAGACCTTTCCAGAACACAATACTGAAAAAGGGCAGGAGCTACCAGCCTTAAAAACAGAAGACGAGATGGATGAATGTAACACTAGATGAAATAAAGCTGAAAAGAGAACCAAACATGGTTTAAACTCGCAACAAGCAATATTCCTCTGGTCATGTTATGAACAACACAACCATTTAACAAGGCGTCCTTGAAAAAGATGAATGTTCGCGCACGCTCGGAGGTGCAGACGTGTGCCATGTCTTATTGACAATAATTCTCCACTATGTGGGAAGATGTATTCACATCGAACGGACAAGATTTTTCGACATGAAAAAGTAATAAGCTATGTAATAGTAAGAGGGTAATGTATTGCTGCTATTAAAAGAAAAACTATCTACTGCTGAAGCTAGCAAATATTTGATTTTGAACGAGTAAAATAAAATTTGATGCAACAATCAAAATCATACTGCTTAAGTGAATTCAAAAGCAGTGCAATAAAATAATTTGATGCAATAATTAAATGAATACTGCCTAAGTGTGTACTTGCTCGAAAATGTACAGACAAAGCAGTGCAATAAAATAAGTTGATGCAACAATTAAATGAATACTGCCTAAGTGTGTACTTGCTCAAAAATGAACAGACAAAGCAGTGCTATAAAAATATTTCAATGCAGTTACTGAGCATACTGCTTAAGCAAGTACATATACTTATTATTAATTAATTAATTTCCACAATTGATGAACAAAACAATCAAGGGCACTGCCTAAGCCAGTGCTATTAATTATTCATTTCCAAAATTTATGAGCAATGCAGACTTAAGATTCCAGAACCACAAATGGATAATAATATTTACCCTAGGCAAAAATATATCAAGTACTCCCAAAGCAAGCACTAAAACAAAATTCTGGAACTAGCACATAGGAGGAATTACCCTCCCTAACACCAGGTAAGGGATGGGGAAGAACAGAGAAGAGCACCGCTAGATGAACATGGTGCAATAAAGTCCCCTAAATTATCACATGAGCTAAAATAAAAATCAAATAATGCAAGGACTAAGGGGATAATCACTCAATTAAAATGCAAAATTATAATAATTTGCAGAAAAACATATTTAAACATGTAAACAGAGGCTAAAGGAAGAGTAGCATGCATAAAGCCGATGACATGGTTGTCAGACAGGTTGTGGGTTCTCTCTGTTCTACATTTCTAGAATGTTCCATATAATAAGGTTGGAATTGTGAACTCAGACAAGGGGATTTAGCATCCTGGAAGGTAAGCAAGGCAACAGTGACAGGTGATGTATTACTGCTATTAAAAATCATTTTTCTTCTTTCAGTCACAGTAACCTTGACTACTGACCTTTTCAGCTTCAAATTGATAGACTTCTTCCTTACCCCAAGTGCAAGTCATCCACAAAATTTGATCCAGGTCTGAAATGCATAAGTAACATTAGTGTGCAGAAATAATTTTATATCTTTCAGTCACAGTGACCTTTACCTTTGACCTTTAGTCCCCAAAATTGATAGGGCTCCACCTTACCATAAGTGCAAGCCATCCAGAAAGTTTCTTAACTGTATATATCATGGAGAAATGAAGTTATTACTCTGAAAAGAAAAAGTGAATGGACAACTGGACAGACAGGGTCACAGCATCATATGCTCCAACAAAAGTTATCACGTACAAAAGGAAAAGTTCATGGACTGACAAACAGATGGACAGACACGGTCAAAAAAGAAAAGGTTCTGGCAAAAGGTGGATATATAAGAAGACACCATCTGTATTTACTGACCCAGTCCTAAATTAAATATGGGAGTTGGGGGGGGGGGGGGGGGGGGGGGGCTAAAAACGAAACAAAAATTGCCTAAAATGCTTGGGTGCTCATAAGTGATGCTGTCTTAAGTGTTCTATCAGTATCCAATTTGCAGTGATAATAAACAGCAAAAAATCCAAGATAACACTACTTACTGAATTCCCAGACAAAAAGAAATTACATGATTTACTGTGCATGGACAGTTTTGATGGCTTTATTATGCTCTTGAATAACACACCTATTTGTTGTTCATTACCTAATCATACTTAAATATATATGTGGAAATTTTTTTCATTATTGCCATTTTTTTCATTTTTAATACTAAATTTAGAATATGAAAATCCTTCCAATAAGAAATTAAATCTTGTGATCAAATTTGGTAAATCTCACTGATTTGATCCTTCTGAGCTGTCACATGTATGAACTGAGCAGAACAGTAAAATCCAACCACTTTAAACTATTTTATGATTATCGTATATACTCGCGTATAAGCCAGGTCCAAATGCAAACAACAAAGACCCTGATCTGCCGTAGCATAATGCGCCAGCAGATCCAGGTCTATGTTGTTTGTTCTACTAATTAGTCCTTACCAACTGCATAGCCCCAGATCTGCTGGCACATTATGCGATGGCATATCTGGGTTTATGCATTTTGCAGTTGGTATCAGACTATATGTGAGTATAAATGGTAGATACATTATCCATAATATGCTGTTAAAGCAAAATTTGGAATCAAAGTTGCATCTGTTAAGGTTAGACAGGTCTCCATTATACAATGGAGTACAACGAGGAGTTTCACTGGGAATTCCAGAAAATATTCTTAATGGACATTAAGACTGGTGAAAGCTTTCAATTTATTTATTGTGTATGAAATTGAACAGTTTAAACATTATCAGATATGACATTAAGACTGGTTTCACTACCATATTTATCTAATGATAATCCTATGCTTAATGATAAGCAGATTCCAACTTTTACAAAATTCTGTCAAATATTCACTAAGAATATCTGTCTGATAAAAAGCCCACCCCCAACTTTTGAACAATTGTTTAGGCGTGCCACCTAGACATATCATGGGAGAAATACTATATACAATATATACTTGCTTAGAAGTTGAGTCTATCTGCAAACTGCAAAGACCCAGATCTGCCACTGAATAATTTGCCAGAAGATCTGGGTCTATGCAATTTTTTAGGAGTAATCAGTATAACAAACCACATAGACCCTGATCAGGGCCTATGGTGTCTGCAATTGGACCCACTTATGAGCGAGTATATATGGTATTTCAGTGCAACCAGCAGTACCAGGCATCCAAAAGTCCCTGTAGATGCCATGCAATAGCTATGAAAGCCTGGACAGCTAAGCAACCTGCTTTGCGCCTCTAGAGTCCCATGTTAAATCTCCTGCAATTGTATATGCAAAGATTAGTGATTCCTCTTATATGGCCACAGATTTTCCATTCTCATGAGCCACCATATATATTTCATATAATTGTCAGGCAGAATCAATAATTGATTACAGTTTAAAATTCCTTTGAAAACAAGCATATGATTTTGAAAATCTATTTCTCTTGATGCTGGGTCAGATTGAGTCAGAAGGAAGGCCAAACAAACTGGTACAACAGTCAAACATGCAATAAACACCACTTGCATACAAATACCATCCAAGTACAAAGACCAAATTCTACAAATGCCATTCATGCATCAATATATATTTATTTGTACATAAAGATTATCTGATCATAAACACCAGTTGACACTCTACTGGTCAAAAATAATTTCCTGGAAATCAAGAAAAGACCATTTATTCTCTTTAACTGCTGAGTGTTGAAACTATCTCCAAAATTTTTGAGTAATAACAAGAGTTTCAAAGTAGCCTCTGTGGCAATAATATACTGAATGCAAGATCAGAATCATTTTCGTTTACAACAAACTAGACATCATTTCACATGTTTTGGTGAAAACCCCATGTTAATATGACATTCCATTCAAGAGGAGTAGCGACAAGATTGTTAAGATGGTTGCCATAGTGGCCATATTGAATGTCACATCAGCACCATTTTCATTCAGGACCAAGAAAACATCATAAGAAGTCTTTTGGTGAAAACCCCATGTCGATATCACCATCCAGCTAAGAGAAATAGCATAAATTAGATTTTCAAAATGGCTACCATGACAGCCATACTTTAGGTCAGATTTAAACCATTTTACTTTAGAACCAACTAGATATCATAAGAAATCTTCATATCGATATGACTTTCTATTGAGGAGAAACAGCCATAACAAGATTTTCAAGATGGCTATCATGGCAGCTATATTGGAAGTCTCATCAGCACCATTTTCGCATATCACAAGAAGTCTTTTGTTTTGGGAAACCCAATGTCAATATGACCATCCATCTAGGAAGGGAAGCAATATACTGTGAAACACTTTATTTTCATGGGTTTCAAATTTCATGCTTTAGGTAAAAAGTGCATATTCATGTGTACCTAATTTTGTGGATCTATCATTTACAAAAATTTTTTTAAAAAAAAAAACAATGATGCATATGTCTCTGTAAAAGTTTATACCAATATTCCTTTCCACGCATTTGTTAGCAAACAGGCTTAATCCATACTGCAGTTATTATGTTGATTCATTCAGATATTTATTTGCTAACAGCTAGAGTAAATGCGGAGATCTTAAAGAAAATGCAGACTTCTTTTTCCACACATGTCTGAGCTAACACATTTATTACCACTATTGTAATCTTAAATAATTAGGTTCTTGTGTGTTCTTAAAGATTGATAAAGAAGTATAAAGTTCTCAACAATTAGGGATTACTTGAACAATGACGATGACTGTAAACCTCTATTACTCGAAACAATCCTGCCAAAATCGCTCTGTGGGAACCCCTTGTTGCTGGGTCACCCTGACCTTGTGGTCCAAATTTGGATCCGTAAAGTTCGGGTGAATGATGATGTTTTTAATGCACGTATTGTGATGGCTGTTGCTGAAGGAATTGTTACAAAATATGCTAAACATAGGCTGCAAAGATACGGACAGTGGACATGTACATTCAAATCAGGTCTCGACTGACCTGAAAACTTCTACCCGTAAGCCAATTCGTGCAAAGTGGCCTATCTGCACACATGACAAAGTAGCACTTGCGAGAGACCTGATTGAAATGGGCTTTGAGAAAGCGGGATTAATCTGCTGATTGTTTATTTAGCAGTTAGTTGACATGTGCACAAATTTATTTATAAATGGGAATAATATGTGCTTTGGGAAATAAAGAAAGACACGGACAGTGAGTATATCTGCATTTATTACTACACATCAGGTAGTCATTACAAACTGACACAAGTTTCATGCTCATGAAATTTTGCATATAAATTAAATTGTAATCAATCAGTTCCAGTGTTCCTCATCATTAATGTACTTATCCTAATGTATATTTAGCATTCTCACCACTATAGATAGCCGTGGTATTAAAACAAATAAAGAAACTTGGTGATGCCTTACAAGCATATGGAGGAGGGGGGTGATTGTCAGCTTCGTTAATATTTCATTGTGACTTTATCTTTGTGATCTAGCTCACCCACAAAAACCACAAAAATTGCAACCCAATGAATTTAAAGTTTTTTTGAGTAACAAGATTTTTAAATTGGACAACTGTGGTGGCCATATGGAGGCCAGATTGGCACCATTTTCATTTCCATCCAAGAAGACATTGTAAGCAGTCTTCCAGTTAAAATGCCATGTCAATATCCCTTTCTGTTCAGGAGGAGTAGCAATAACAAGATTTCAAGATGGCTGCTGTGGTGACCATATTGGAGGTCAGATCAGCACCATTTTCTTTTAAGACAAACTTGAAGTCTATTGGTGTGAACCCCATGCTGATGTGACCATCCATTAAGGAAGCGTAGCAATAACAAGATTTTCAAGATGACCACTGTATCAACTATATTAGATGCCCAAGTGGCACCCTTTTTATTTAGGACCAACTAGACATCAAAAGAAGTCTTCAGGTGAAAACCCCATTTTGATATGATTTTCAGTTCAGATGGAGTAACGATAAGATTTTTTAGATGGCTGCCATTGTGGCCATCAAATCAACACCATTTTAATTTAGGAAGTACCAGACATCATAAGAAGACTTCTGGTGAAAACCCCATGTCAATATGACTTTCCATTCAGGATGATTAGCAATAACAAGATTTTCAAGATGGCTGCCATGGTGACCATATTGTACATCAGATCAGCACCATTTTCATTTAGAATGAACTAGACATCATAAGAAGTCTTTTAATGAAAATTACATGACCATTTAGGAGGAGTGGCAATAACTAGATTTTTAAGTTGGTTGCTATGTTGGCCATACTGGATGTCCGAGTGGCGCCATTTTCATTTAGAACCAACTAGACATCATAAGAAGTCTTCTGCTGAAAACCCCAGGTCTATATAATTATCCATTTCATAGGATTTTCAAGATGACTGTCATGGTGGCCATATATCAGATCGGCACAATTTTCATTTAGGACTAACTACATACACATCATAAGAAGTCTTTTAGTGAAAATCCCGTGTTAATATTAGTATGCATTCAGGAGGAGTAGTGATAACAAGATTTTCAAGATGGCTGCTATAGTGGCCAAACTGAATGTCTGATCAGCACCCTTTTCATTTAGGACTGACTACACCTTGGAATGAATATTTGTGTAAAGTTTCATGGCAATCCTCAAAGTAGTTTAGGAGGAGTAGTGATAACAAACTTGTTCTAACAGATGGACGGATTGGACAGACAATGAAGACAATGACAATTGTTGGACAATGGATAGCAGGCAATCCCATAAGCTCCTCTGGTCTATAAGCAGTAGAGCTAAAACTGAATGTAATTTCCACACATGCACATCCCTCTCTAAGGTCAAAGCTTGCATGAAAATAACCATTCCTATGCACACTATTCTCTTCATCCCAATATGCTGCATGGGATGAGAGCAGCTGCTAAAACTTCCCTTTAACAACATGATTAACCACCATGCATGCCTAGTGTCTTGTTAGCACTTAACTTTATCGGTTAAATCAGTCTCAAAAATGGATCTTGCATATGTTTTATTCAGCATGACCATGTTGAACGAGAGAATCATTGCACCTCCAAAAAAGAGAGCTACATACATACACATTGTTTATGACATCAGCAGTAAGCTTATTATGATAAGCTTTTACCTCACAGAATTTACCCAAATAACGGTTTTATAAGTCGGAAACGGTAGCATTTTTTTGCAATAAATTAAACTGCTTAGTAGCAGCCAAATCTTACTTCAGCTGAAGTATATTGTTTTTTTCTTATGTTACATTGTGTCAGTAAACATTAATCTTGGTCAAGTACAATATACTTTTGACCATGTAGGTCAATGCAAAGCATTACCGCACTTGTTTTGCCTTTACAAGGATCATGGTTCAAATACATCTTGCTGTCATCTGCTAGATTAAATGGTCTATCGTTTGTATCAGTGGCATTATGATAAAAAAGATCAACAGTCCCTTGAAGGGACCGACGCTCTACTAGCTGAAAATATTTTCCAAGAATCCAAGCTAAGACTGTCTCTTCTTTTAACTACGGAGTATTGAAACCTTCTCTGAAATTCTTGAGCAATAAGATTTTCAAGGTGACCACAGTGGTAACAATAATGGATGTAAGATCGGCACCATTTTCATTCAAGACTAACTGTATTTCATAAAAATCTTTTAGTGAATACCCTATGTTGATATATAACCTCTGTTCAGGAGGAGTAGTAAAAGGCTTTTGAGATAATTGCTGTGGCAACCATACTGAATGTCTGAGCGTTACCGAATTTTTTTAGGACCAACCAGACCTTAGGATGAATGTGTGTGTAAAGTTTCATAGCAATCCTCCATGTAGTTTAGGAGGAGTAGCAACAACAAACTGTTCTAATGGACAAACAGAAAAGAAATAAAATGCCATCCATAAGCTCTTCTGGTCTATGAAAAAAAAATGAAAGGAATTTGCATGCTCAGATTTTAACTACAGAAACCCACTGATTAACGATTTTACTGTCAAATAAACAGAAGTAAGTGAATCAAGGTTTGTTGTTTAATAAGATGGACTTATTTTGTAAACTTCTGATTGGTTTAAAGAAGGAGTATATATTTGGTTCATGTACACATCATAAAGAGCCTCATCAGAGATTAGCTAGTAATTAGCTAAACGAGTTGTGCCTTCAGTAAGTAATTTATTATTATTATTATTATTATTAATGACTTAGTAAAATTAAGGATTTAACATTTAGATTTGTTACAAAAACTACCTCAATGATAAAATATTGGATTTAGAAAAGAGGATTCATTAGAAAATTGTTCTGAGCTTTTCAGTAGTTTAATTTCTCTAAGGTTCTCTAATATTTTCCACATCAGCAACCACATTAGGCCAACCTTTTCTTGTCTGAAAGTAAGAAGTACCTGCATCAAAGGGCTGCAAGAATGATGAAAAAGTAATTTTCAAAGTAACAGTTATTGCAGTCATGTATTTACAACATAAATGGAAACAAAACAGTGAATTAGCATGCCTATCAAAAACCCTTTATCACATCAAATCCTTTCATTGGAACAAGATATCTGTAAATTGACCTTTTTATGGGTAAAATATCATCATCTTCACTACATTACTTTCCACTTGACATTTAGATGGTTTTTGTTCTCGCTACAGGATGATCCAATAAATTGAAGCATACAGTAGCAAGCAAAATGGCATTGTCTATTTCCCTGCAGTATACATTTATTTATAGGACTATCCAATTAGGTTCTGATAGGAACATAAAACAAGACCTGCTGGTATAAAATTAGGAGATCATCATGCTGTTATTACTGAAATATAAAGAAAAAAGTAATCAGTAAATCAAACAACACAGACCCATATTTCCTGGTGCATTATGTGATGGCAGATCAGGGTCTATGTTGTTTGCAGTTGGACCCAACATACAAGCAAATATATATGGTACCTTACTAGCTACCGGTACAATTATGACTGACCACCACCTGCCATAGGTGAATAACTTCCAATTATTCCCAGAATAGAGATAACCATGCCTATTCATTGGCAAACCACATCATACAAAATAAAATTTGCTTCATTTGACAATTACAATATGAACTTGCAGAATATTAAGTATAGACTGAGAACTGCATAACAATTGTTTGATAAAATGATGAAGTTATACCCATTTAAATTTGTATACTGTGTATACTTGCTTAGAAGTCAGGTCCAACTGCAAACAACACAGACCCTGATCAGCCATCACATAATGCGCCGGCAGATCAGGGTCTATGTTGTTAGTTTTACTGATTACTCGTAACAAACTGCATAGACCCTAATCTGCCAGCAAATTATGCAATGCAAATCTGGGTCTATGCAGTTTGCAGTTGGACCCAACTTATCAGCGAGTACATACTGTATGTTATATAGCTAGGCAATTTTTCTACAAGTTTATATGAAAAGATAACTTATTTTCAATTGGACAATGTCGCTTTCTTGGGTCATGCGTACTGACCCTCCTCGGGGCCTCAAAACACTTTTTGAGTCTCCAACCCCCACCCCCAATACTGTCTGGGAATAATAGTAGGTATGTAGTGATAGTATTGGTCAGTGGCCCATCGTTATCAGCATAGATTTGACTATTCAGCATAGATTTGACTATTCAGCATACATCTGACTATTCAGCATACATCTGACTATTCAGCCATAGGTTAATTTTACAAAATCAAACTCTTATCAGCAACACTGACCATATCTGCTTGTATATAATGCAAATCAAACTGCAAAATGGGTACACCCAGATCTGCTGTCACCTAATCCGCCTGTATATCAGGATAAACATTAAAGCTGAAATTAACACCAAATTGTATTTGGATAGGATTCAAATATTAGACAGTGTTAATAAAGGCAACAAATCCATCTTCTTTTCTTCATTTATTTTGGTATTTATTGCCCCTCTCCCCCTTTCAATGCCAAGTTGCATTTTAAACACTGTGAACTCGAACTTCTAAATTTTATTGAATTACATTCTTTGGGTCAGAGTAATTTTCTTGAGGATTAAGACTAAAAATCAAATGAATGTAGGTGCTATTTTCCCTGTTTATTTTCAAGCTCAGTATGACAATAAACATTCCTTTAGTGCTGAAGATGTATGGTAAAGAAGGACAGAAACTCAATTACCTGTTCAGTTAAATATGGGGATTATCTCAAAAATATCTCTGAGAAGAGATTTGCTCACAATCAAAATCACACAGACATGTGGTTAATTTAATTTAGTTAAATTTGGATACGTTGATTGCAGTACCATCCAATTTGTTATATATGCCAGACATGTCAGATAGGTCAAACTTTTTGACAGACTATAAAATGACCAAATCAGACACTGGAAGTTTCTGCAAAAGCATAAGACTTGCTAAATAACTGATTTAACTCAAAACCCATACAATGGTATTGACCTTATCATATATGTAAAATGTATATTACAATAAGTGTGAAATGGACTTATGGCTTCTGTAAACAGTATAATGTAACCTCAGCCACAATCTGATCAAAATCAGATCTTCTCAGTTCTATGTGAAGATCTGATGGACACCAATAAGAAGTTATGTTATGCTGACCTTGCGGTTCACCAATCAAATCACAGCTTTCAAATTTTTGAAAGTGACACAAGTCATTCGAAACATATCGTTACAAACGATAACTCTCCCTAACACGTATTTGTAACGTTTTATATGATATGCTACTAAAAATAAGCAGAATAGGAATTCAAAAGGTCACCAAAAGATGAACTTTAATCGGTGCCTGTCAGATATCCACTTAGGACTGTGGAGATCTGATATTAATCAGATTGCCTCAGCCAGGGCCAGGTACCAGAGATCTAGTTCCCTGCCTCAACCAAATCTGGGAGTAGTCCATTTGGTTTCATGGGTAAAGACAGTTTGCCAACAAATAGTCAAGTCATCTTCAAAAAGGCATAGGAAAGAAAAATGAAATAATCACTGCTCAAATTAAAATATATGCTGATAATTACGGCATTGTACTAATGCACAGCATAAACAGAGAGTAACAAGCTTTATTATAACAGCAAGCACCTCGATCCGTACAACTAAAATGGTTCTGTTCCAATATCACAGTGAGTGTTTGAATTTCAGGTAATTTAGCAAGTTTGAAGTTGTTCCCTTGTAAACTAATTCAACGTTGCATAATTCATATTTCAGCTTGTTTGTTTCTTGTACTTGCTGCCAAAATTGCAAGGTAACCAAATGAATATTTTAATACCGACTGTCTATTCGAATATACAAAAAAAAGTATTGATTGGAATGTTCATTTATTCCTTTCAGCTCTAGTCTACACTGTGCATTCTAGTCATGATATTTAGCAAAACTGATGCATTATTCAATGGTAGATCAGGGTCTACCATTTTGCAATTGGGTACATGTTATATACAAAAAAATACAGTGAATCTTTAGACAAATCTGGCCAGGCACCATATTCTCTAACCTTTTTGAACAGATGATTCTAACTCAATCTGCACATGTATTCTTTAATTATAGTAAAGTTTAAACCTGATGTGATATAGGGAATGTGGAATTGGCCCATTGCACCCTCCTGCATGTCATAAGGAGAAACTAGAGGCAGTGGTTAGCATGCCATCCTCATGACCACAAGGGTGCAGGTTCAAATCTTCTCATTAGATCAGCTCAGGTCAGCTACCATGGTGCATCTTTCAGGCATAGCACTCAACTCCAACTGCTTCTGCACCAAATAAACTACTTGCTGTGCAGTAAAATGCCAAACCAATCAAGTTAGATAACTCATAGGATTTTCTTCATTTTTGTTCATCACCTAAACTGCAAAATTTGATGGAACTAGATGTACTCCATGTATTTTATCTAATTTGGGGGTTTCAAGTTTGAGCTAAAGTTTTGTGCTCAGAAACTTTCAAAGGAATACAACTCTGGGATCAAGTCTGATATCAAGTTTCCACCATCAGCCAATCAGAAATTACATTTAAAAATTAAAACCATTTATGTTTGGTTGAAATGAAATCTCACTCTCAAATACAAATTCAAGACTTTTATGATTTCCAGACCTGGCCCTATAGAAACTCTAGCCCCATCTAAAAACCCCAAAATCTGATATGATGCTTAGAGCATACCGATGTCATCGAAATATGGCAGTCTAACAGCAGGACAACAGTGAAAATTCTAGTTTTATTCTACTTGAAATTATAGGCCATCAAACTTTCTTGACTTGGAGATTGAGCTCGAGATTTTTGCTCAAAATGTTTTCTAGACTTACAAAAGTGGTCCTATTGCTCATACCAGCTGTATGTTTGGGTCCCAAATGTTTTATTCTTATTTTGTTTATTGAAAACACCAGCTTATTGTGAATAAATTTATGGTCCCTTGTCTGACTAGTTTTCTCAATATGATATAAAATTGTATCTTATTCTGTAAAATTGTATTTTTTGTAATAAAAAGTATGCAATTGCTATCATATAACAAAAATATTTGAATATTTAAATCCTTACAAGTTTATTGATAACTTCTAGAGGTTTCAAAATGATAGTAGAACCTAGTCATAATCCCAGCAACCTGGCGCATTTCAAAACTTTTAATATGAATGGTCTATAATAGAAAATTTCATTTTGTCAAGATCTAAATGAGAGTTCAATATTCAAGCAATTGATCCAAAAATTTAAAGTGCTTAAAGATTACAAACTGATTTTGAGGTGCTTAAATGGCAGAGTTCTTGGATTCAGATATCAGTTTACAGTTTACACTACTATAAAGGTAAGCTTTTCCTCTAAGCAAAATGTGATGTTACATGGGTAGGATGTAGGATTGGGGATAAAAAAAAAGAACATTAAAATCTACTCTCTTTAACTGGTTCTTGTTTATCTGATTATTTTTTAGGCCACATTAGTGGAATAGTAAGAATAATTAATCACTTTTCTGACAGCCGTTTAAGCAATTACAGTCATTTAAGGTTTTGGTTAGAGTTTTTCACTGGAACATTAGCTCAACATGCAGACCATAACAAATTAGTTTCATTACATTGACACCATTGTGAGACTATTTCATTATCAACAATTTTAAATCACATCTTCTTACCTCAAATAAGATACAGTAGGGTGCAGATAAGACATTGCATTCTGCAAAACCAGTGTCACTTTTTGTCTCACCTGCATAAGCATGTTTAGACATAGGTATGACTTCGTCAACTTGAAAGTTTTGTATTAATGTTTTAGAAAGTCAGATATATCAATATATGCATGGAGGTGAGACACCCTAGTTTCATGGAATTCTTGAGGTTTTTTTGTGGGGTTTTTTTTACAGATAAAAATACTTTGTAAAGATCTAGTCATATTATTTTACCTTCTTTTAAACAACGGAGTATCAGAGGAATGCCAAATGGTTACCTCATCAAGAGGCAATGAGAGTTGGGCAACTTGAGGGTAACACACTTGCTTTTCACCTCCATGGTCTATGGTTTTGGTCCCCAATAACCAGTATATAAAAGCGCACACACACACACACATATATATATATATATATATATATATGGTTGCCAATCGAAGATTTTTCCTTCTCTCCACTACATTTCCTGGCTTCCTGCATCTCAAAGATCACATCAAACATAAGCCATCCAGAGTAAGTTGTACAAGATGCAAGAACTTGCTGGACAATAAATGTAAATTATCACTAGAAATGTGTCCAAATGACATTAATGCCCCTGCCAATACGATGCAACTGAAGAGGAAAGTCAAAGTGGGGTAATAACTTTGTAAAATTGTCCCTGAAAATGGTTACAATTAAAACTGGCCTAGGCTATCTTAATATAAAGCCGCATATCAAATTTGGTTTCAATCCATGATGTCCTTCAAAAGTCTTTAGCGAAAATGGAATTGCACAGTTTCAAGTCCAACAGGGGCCATAACTCTATAAAGTGTAGCTGGAAAATGGTTAAAATCAAACCAAGTGTTTTTAATGTAAAGCCTAATACCAAATTTGGTTACAATCAATTAAATCCTTTAAAAGGTACTGAATGGAACTGGATAACTGAACTTGACCTAGGTCTTCTTAATATAAAATCTCATACCAAATTGGCATCAATACACAAAATCCTTTAAAAGTTGTTTAGTGGAAACTAATGCACAATGTTCAGAGCCAATCAGGAGCCATAACTCCATAACATTTTGCTGGAAAATGGTCAAAATCTAACTTGACCTACATCTTCTTAATGTAAAGCGACACATCAATCTGATTTCAATCCATGAAGTCCTTAAAATAGTAACGAGTGGGAATGGAATTTTCTTTTGTCTAAAATATTCTTCTAAATAATGTTATTACAAGATTCAATATTCTTTATTTGCTCTTAACCATTACATGCTTACTGAGCATATTATTACACAAGAACAAATAGTAAGCCCAGCGACCATTACAGTTACTTAATCTGACTTTTCACCGAATTACAATAATTAGGATAAAAAAATTTTGCAGTACAGATTATCGACATTTAATTGTATAATTTAAATAATAGATTTCATTTTGGTGAACAGCAGAGGATTCTTACTAAAGTCTAACCCATGTTAAGCAGCCACCTGTGGGAAAAAGAAAAGAAAACAGCCTCCAAGGACGAGGCTGCTTTTTTACAGGTTCGTTTCTCCTAACATTAGTTTCTTTGGACCTTGAGAAGGCGCCGTTTCAGAAAGATGACTGCCTGATGTAGCTTCTTTACCACTGATGACCAAGTGATCACAATGTTTGGCTCGATATCACTAGCAACACAACAATTGTGAAAACTACAAGTATGGTAGGCAACTCTTCCTGGGAGTCTATTACTCATATTAAGCTCCATAGGAGAGTAATTAATGGACATGAAGATATTTATTCCACCTGGTTGGCAGATTCTGACTATTTCTTTGCCAATTAGGACCATAAACTAGTAAGAACTCTGGAAACCTTTCAAGAAACTGTACATCCTGATTACTAGACCACATGTCTGAAGCTAAGAAAAACAAATAAACAAAAGATAAATCCAGAAAACAGAAATACTTAGGGTGCTCAGTGCCAATTAGTAGATGATACATTGGCTAAAGCTGGCCTTAAGATAGTAAAGTCTAAATGGTCTTGAAAAAGGCTATATCTTAGTCAAAGATTCATGTAGTCTACCCTTAGGAGTTGGTTCCTCTTGTAGTCATTGGCAGTAGATAGTTATCATATGACATCATGGGCCTTCACCATTACTTCCTTTCAAATCACTGTCCACCATCCTTCCAATTTCCCTCCCATTAGAAATGAATGTGAGAAACTGATTCCATTAAAATATTAAATGATTTCAGGAAGACCAAGTGTCTTCAAAATATTGCACAATTTGTGTAAATGTACATGCAGAACTGACAAGTTCACCCTAACCTGCCATTAGCTGTCAGTCAACCAGTTTATTCAACATTCCAATGGTCCACTGTCCACTCTCAAGTCAGACTCTGTTTGATTTATTATGCAATAATGTTGGAGATGCTTAACTTGTCTGTATATAAAGCTGTGTAGTTAAATGCTGGTTTGTCATCTTGGCCAAGTTTAGTATATAGAACTCTCTCTCTCTTTATAAAATGGCTGACCAAGTTACGTACCAAACTGCATTATAGTGAGAACAGTGAATGTATCAAACCGCAATATATAAAGAATAGTGCTATATGCCAAACCGTGGTATAGAGAGTGGTCAATATTTTTCAAACAATAGCATTCTGAAAAGAAAATAAAGAAATAACACTAAGCCTCACGTTTTCTTTTAACCCATATCGTTATACATAGATATGATTTTGGTCATGGGGTTCATAGTGGAATTGAGTTATATCCAGAATCGCTTTATAACAAATGCAATATAATGAGGGAGAGTTGTATATATAGTATGTACAAATGAAAATCATACCTTCACGATCTTTCAAACATTTTTAGTTAAATTTTTTATATGAACCAAAAATTACTCTTTTAAAGAAAATGCTATGCTAAATGGAAGGCATGATTATCTCGGATTTGAGGATTCATCAATTATGGTATATGTACGTTATGGTATAAGTTAAGTTATATTTATTGTATGGTTTCAACAAGAAAGAAGGAAGGGCATAGCCCCTGAGTATATTATATTTCACGACAAGTCAACCATACAAAAAACATAATTTGTATCATGGCCCTGCTCTCCAAATGATCAACATTTAGGTCTGGGGAACTCGGTCAATAAATGATGCTGCATGTGATTTGGAAAGTTCCAAGTGTACCAAATCTTTAACATAAAGACAAAGTTCAGCTGTGGCAAAGAGTGCTTTTGTTTAATGTTGCCGAACATAAAAGACATTTTACTGCAATGTAGTAACAAAATTTTTAAATCTCCGCCAGTTGACTAGATCAAAAGTGACACCTGACCACCTAGACTGTTTGAAGAATACGAAACAATGCACCTTAGGCATATACAGTGAAGGGCTTCTGTTGGAGAATTTTCAAAATAAAATTTTCAAATAAGAGTACCATGAACGATGCATTATACACCCACCATTTACTCAATGGTCCTCTTTGTAGGTATTATTAGTGCATGTTTGAATCTGAAGATCACCAACGAACAGGACCATGATACAAGAAAAACCTGAAATCCTGTGGTCATAGCTAATAATATATGACAATTAAACTGTTTCCGTCAATAATAATGCACAAAAGGTTGACTCAAAAGATGGCAGGCATCTATTTTCAGGAGAGGTAAATCTGACCACAATGTAAACACATCTATACATAGTGTTCTCATTAGCATCCATTAGAAAAAATAGCAGGTAATCTACTAGTGCTACATGTCTTCTAGAAGTCACAGGGTTCATCCTTTGAGAAAGTTGTATCCAATCATGAGCTGCACTCATAACACTTGAAACAGTACACTGCTTAAAATTAATCTCTGTAAAAAGATTTTCTATTTTTATACTGAATAAAAGAAAACATGGAACCTAGAGAGTTAGGTGAAGATGTTACAACATAAAATCCTTAGAGGATCCTGTACATTACATGATATATTAACATTCAAGCAATACATCCTTCATGGAATCCTCATAGGAAAACAATTTGCCGACATCCAGTAATAATAGGTAATAACTTAACACAGTCTAGAAATACCAGGCATTCCCAAGAAAACTTGGCAGACTCGTGGCCAATACTTGAGTGTACATATGATAAGTTTTGGCTAGAACAGAGATATATATTAGTGGATCTGTTGTAATCAGTGCTTTAAAGTTAACTTATTTTTTTTACATTAACTGCATAACAAACTTTAAATTTATGAGATTATAGAACTTTTGAAAATGTATATCAAGTACTGTTAAAGCCCAAGGTGATTGCATAATCTTAGAGGAGCAGGGGCAAATCCTAGAATTTTTCTGTTGGGATTCAATTTAGAAATGCTTCATTTTCAAATGCTTTAAAATGCTTAAAATGATCAACTTTCTAAATTTTTCGTTAAAAAGTGTTGTATTTAAACCGGAAAGAAGGTGAGTTCAGATACTGGTTCTTCAACTTAAACCTCCCGAAGGCCAATTCCCACCCTTCTTGAACCATTTCAAGATCTGCCACTGGGGAGGCAGCAACACAAGAACCAAGGGATAACCATTAAACACAGATAGGCAATACCAAACTCCTAAAAATAATTCAAAGATCTACTGATAAATAAAAAAGAATTGGGAAACAAGAGTACATTATGTATATGATATGAGGTAAATAAACAAGAGTACATTATGCATATGATATGAGGTAAATAAACAAGAGTACATTATGCATATGATATGAGGTAAATAAACAAGAGTACATTATGCGTATGATATGAGGTAAATAAACAAGAGTACATTATGCATATGAGGTAAATATTATTAGCTTTATTATGCTTCTTTTATGTAACACCCGTTCGATACATAACCTAAACTTCAAAATCAAACGAGGTCTTCTTTGTCTTAAATCCAAGCCATCCATGCAATTTGGTCAAGGTTAAAGACATAGAACTCAAGTTATTTTGCAGAAACCAGTTTTTTCTTATGTCTTGGTGACTTGGACCCTTGACCTTCTGACCCCAAAATCAATAGGTGTCTTTTGTTATCTCAAAAGCATGCCATTTACAAAGTGTTGTTAATGTGTCTGGTATACAAATCAAATGTTTATGGAAAGGTTTCCTTCTTTCATTCCCTGTAACCCTGACCTTTTGAGCCTGAAATCAACATGTTTCTTCCTTGCCCAAATGCAAGGTACTTAACAAAGTTTTGCAACAGTTGATGATGGACAATTCGAGTTATTATGAAGAAACCAAATGGGGAACAGATGAAGGATGCACAGAATGACATCATCTTAAAATGATACACACCAACTTATGGTGGGCTTATAAAAAAATTTATGTTAAAAAAGCTTGTCAACATTATATTCAAATTTCCATAAACCACATTCGTTATACAATATCCTTCATCATTAAGCCCAAGAGATGTTAAACAAGAGTTCCTCAAAGGGACTGATGCTCTACTGGCCAAAAACAATTTCTAAGAATCCAAGATAAGACCATTTCTACTTTTAACTACTGAGTGTTGAAACAATCTCTAGTGTTTTTAAGCAATGACAATATTTTCAAGATGTATTGTAAGAGTGGCACTATTTTCATTCAGGACCAACTAGGCATCATAAGAAGTCTTTTGGTGAAAACCCTGTATTCATATAACCATCCATTCCAGATAAGAAGTGACAAGATTTTCAATATTATTGGATGTCGGATCATCATCATTTTTTATTGAGGACCAATTAGACACCACAAGAAGTCTTCTAGTGAAACCCCATGTCAATAAGACTTCCCATGCAGGACAGGTAGTGCTAACAATATTTTCAAGAAGGCTATCATGGTGGAAATATTGGATGTCAGATTGGAACCATTTTCATTTGGGACCAACTAGACAACATAAAAGTCTGCTGGAGAAAACCCCATGTTGATTATAATGACCATCTATACAGGTGGAGTAACAATAACAAGATTGTCAAGATAGCCACCATTACCATTTCAGAGGTCACATCAAGACAATTTTCATATAGGTATGTATGTTTGTAGTAGTGTTTTACAGCACCTCAGCACAAAAGTGGCTATGTAGTCCCAACAAACAGTTAAGTTTAAAAAATGTCAAATTGAATTGCACAAAAGATTAGGAACATAAAGCCTTCCAAATAAATGTATAATTTCCGAATAAATGTATAATTTAAGTACAAGAAGATAAAATATAAAATGTAAAGATGTTAAAATTCTGTAAAATATATCTAAATAAATGATAAAGGTAACATATGTAAAATCCTTAAAACATGATTACAATTTGTTGTATAAATCACATTCCATTAAAAAGTCCAATATTTTCTCCAGTGGTATGTCCTCATACTGTTTCTTCAAGCACTTCAGATCAAAATACTCCTGTCTCACAGGGTGGAAATTGACACACTTGACAAGAATGTGCTCCACTGTCAGTGGACACTGGCAGGGAACACACTCCAATCGAGGTTTACCCTTCAATAGGTAAGAGGAGTCAGGTATGTGTGTCCAATACATGATCAGCACAATACCACCTCATCTCTCCAATTTGTTCTATATGAGGGATGCCACTTGCCAATAGTGGGTTTGATGTTCTTAAGTTAGTTTGTGGAGTTTTCATTCCACATATTTTGCCAAGTATGATGAATATGATGATTTATACAATATTCGAAGTCAATACATGTATATGGAATGTTCCATTTAGAAACAGGTAACTGCAGGGCAGTTTTGTCTGTCCTTTCATTATCCTTTATGCCAATGTGACCAGGCAGCCAACAGTACTGAATATTTTTTCCGGATTGTATGAGAATATCATGTTTCTGTAATATCTGGGATATAAATGGGTTCGGACAACTAAACATCATAAGACGTCATCTGGTGGAAATGTCATGTCAATAGGACCTTCTGTTCAGGAGGAGTAGCATTAATAAGATTTTCAAGATGGCTGCCATGGTGGAAATATTCGATCTCACATCAACACCATTTTTATTTAGGACCTTCTAGACATCATAAAAAGTCTTTTAGTGAAAACTCCATGTTGATATGACCATCCATCCAGAAGGAGTAGTGATAACAAGATTTTCAAGATGGCCACTAGGGCAGCCATACTGAATGTCCGAGCTGCACCATTTTTATTGAAGACTAACTAGACAGTGGAGTGAATGTGTGTGCAAGTTTCATGGCAATCCTCTTAGTAGTTTGGGAGAGGGGGTGTAGCAATAAAATAAAATGAGCTAATGGATGGACATGCGCCAGACAACTGGCCATCTTATTAGCTCTTCTGGTCTATAACCAGTTGAGCTAAAATGCAAACCTATTGGTATTGTTTTCCCTCCAATTTTCCTCCACCCCTAATCTTGTAGTTTATTACCAAACACAGAAATATCGAGTGCAACACATTTTAAGTGTTGTAAAAAAAAACAATCTACTGTTTAAAGAAAGAAACCAAAATTACAACAAACTGAATAACTCTTAGGTACACGTCCATTGTTATCTTGTTGCAAATTGCCAAATGTTTCTACCTGCTAGGTAGCAAAGACTTGTATTTAACAAATATTGCTGATCTTAGATCTATATTTCTGGGTCAAACCTGGAAGAATGCAACCCTTCTTAACCATCCGATCTGAGAATGGAATATTTTTTTTCTTTTTAAGGGAGGTACCTGGTAAGGAAAGGTTAACTAGAGATCTGCCTGAAGAGATGGCTGCAATTAGCAATATGTTATAATTCAAACAAATCTTAGATGCAAGTGCAACTTCCAAATCAAACGAGGAACACAAGTCAAAGTTCCATGAAAAGAGATGAAAAACAAAGCTGACTTAGGTTTTCTCTTCTAGATATTAAGTTGTATAATATTTTTTTATTTAAATCCATTTTATGGTAAATTTTAAGATCAAACATAGGCCATGACTCAGTAAATTCTGAATGTGAAAAGGTGGAGATCAAACTTGACCTGGGTCTTCTTGATTTTAAACCACATACCAAAGACTTGGGAGCCACAGTGGCTTGGTAGTTAGTACACCAGATTTACAACCAGATGGGTATTGGTTTCAATCCTGCCCAGACCAGGCCAGCTCATTCACTGTCTCTGAGCAAGACACTTTACTCGAATTGCCTCATCACGATATAACCTTTCATGTGTTGATTTACATTTAAATATCAATCAATCAATCATAGTGTACCTGGTACTTCAAAAGTTATGGAATCAAAACAAATTTGTGACATATGGAATAAAAAGACATGGGTAACAAAAATATATTCCCCTCCATGGAATATGGTGGGAGTATAAAATGTCAAAACAGACAACTATATACTGACTGAATATGACGTAAGTATATTAAAATGGGGAATGACAATCAATTATGTGATCATGGAACTAAATGCCCAAAAAACGGCTTCACATCCCAACACAACCTGGACATTGCAGTGCCTGCCAGCGTGAATTAAAAAATAAGTTCTGAACAGCACCATGCAGACACCAAAATAATCTTCAGTTACTGATACATCCAGGTCCAACATTTAAACTGTGACAAAGCTTACAGTCTTTAAGGAAAATATGAGAAAATGTCAACAAACACAATTCTATTTAACTCAGGATTGGAGCAACAGAGAAAATGGCCTTGGCACATCATTCAGGTCAAAATATGCCACTTGGAAAGACAATGTTTAGGACTTAATTGCTAAATTTGGAAATTCTGTTATTTACTGAAATGGGGACTGGAGTGTTCATTTTCAGTCCCCTAGGATCTTTTAAAAAATCCCAGATTTTATACTACATCTTGCTGAAAAAAATAAGATAAAAATAAATACCTTCCTTTAAATTTGTAACGACAAAGAAGTTATAATTCTACAAATTTACAGTCTGTTTACCTGATAGATAATTATTTGCCTACATAATAATTCTTACCTGACTTTATTTCCATTCACAAGCATGAGCTAATCAACAGACTGTCTACACTTACAAAACCAGGTCAAAGGGCAGATTGCTTATTGGCATGTAACACAGTCTAAAGATCGCTCTTTTGAAAACCAAAACCAACCAAGCTATCAGATATCTTTAAGCAGTTAAAGAATAATATGCAAGACATCTACCTGTCAATTGTTTCAATTTGTATATTGACAGACAAAATCAATGTTAAAATAGCAGCACGTGCAGTACATCTGAGATTTTGAAGATCTGCTAAAAGGTAGTACAATATGAATTAAACAATTAATTCTCGTTTGGTTTGGTGTTTTATGGCACTACAAGAGATGAAGGTTATATCATGCCAAGGCAACTGGATTAAAGTGCCTTGCCCAGGGGCACACCAAGCTAGGCAACCTGGACAAAAGTGACTGTGTAGAAACATAGATGGCAATCTTCTGTCCACAATGTTCCTTCTGTTCATACTGTATAGCTAAATATGGTAACCCCCTGTATATGTCATCATGGCTTGTCAAAACAAATTGGTTAGAATAATGACGTTACATGATCGCATACACGGTCACCAAAATGGCCAACCAGACACTAAAGTGAAATGTGTTCCAGTTCAGAGCATCACCGAAACATAGCCCAATACTGAGGTGACTGTGTAATGACTTGCTGGTGGCTTACAGTCTGATTGGTCTACAGTCCACTGGCGTCACTGATAAGCAACAATTAATCAATCGTTGTTCATAGGTCAAACAATAAACATATTCAAAATACTATGCTTGGTCTGTAAGAAATCTGTCAAGTACAAACATAGTAGTGCAGACTAGCTAAAAATGACCTGCAACATAAAATATTTTAAAACTGATCAAGTTACAACAGATCTTAGATTTTCAGTTAAGAACATTATGTGGTCTCTTGGACATCGTGCATGATATTGCATGATCCAGAGTAACAAAGGTAAAGTCACTTTATCATTATGGGTGCAAAATGTAAAAATGACATCTGTGATTATAAACATTTAAAATCTGATTTAACAATAAGTAATCTGATAAATTTTATGTTTCTGTAGATATTTATTCTATTGATGTCAATTACTGTTAACCTAAAAGCTGAAAACTGATTTTCAATGAAGGGCAACATAAGTACAATGTCTTAGATCAGAACATTTTTTAATGTAAATTGTTGATCTCATTGATGCAATCTTTAACATTTGGTCCCAACTCTACATTCTCTTCATATTATTGTCTTTTCACATACTTTTGTCATATTAGTTAACATCCTCTACTGTACTAGTTCTGAGTCTTCTCAACATCCTCTACTGTACTAGTTCTGAGTCTTCTCAACAT
Organism: Margaritifera margaritifera; assembly: GCA_029931535.1. Lineage (NCBI taxonomy): Eukaryota > Metazoa > Mollusca > Bivalvia > Unionida > Margaritiferidae > Margaritifera > Margaritifera margaritifera. Next base: position 5,390,333 of record JAQPZY010001659.1, read on the forward strand.
CCTCTACTGTACTAGTTCTGAATCTTCTCAACATCCTCTACTGTACTAGTTCTGAGTCTTCTCAACATCCTCTACTGTACTAGTTCTGAGTCTTCTCAACAGATAGTTTTCAAATCTGATATGAAATAAGTCCTGATTCATACAATGGAATGCTTTTTCCCAGCTTAAGATAATAATATGAAATAATATCAGATAGGTGTTATATATGATAAACATATTTACAAACTAGAGCTATTGGTGATGGGTGCTTCACAAAGGGACCTGCTCAATACCATTTGCTCCATAAGTCCTTAAACAGAAGAACTCGTCTTGGGGAAACCTAAGCCAGGACAAGTTAGGCATTCAGGGGCCATGAATCCTCTATATGATGATGTGGAATGCTTGAAATCTAATTCCTAAAAGGCCTCATCAATACAAGCAACATCCTACATCAAGATAATATGACGGTGATACACATGGGACATAATTCTATCCAAAATGGAGTAGGCAAGACAAAACCCATTAAAACACATGTAGGTCAAAGAAACAATATTCACATCAAACTGCATCAGAATATGTTCAATGGTTGTTGCACTATGCTAATTACAAGTAACATCCCGTGTAAAGATATAAAGCTGATTTACAAGGGAAATAACGCTGCTCAAAATGGTCCACATAAGACTAAAACTCATAAAAGCACATCAAGATTTAAGAAATAATGTCTTTACCAAATTCCATCAGAATATATTCAGTGGTTCCTGAGCTATGCTGACTGCAGGCATTTTTTCAAGTTTCCATGTAAAGACAAGAATATTTTGCTCAACAAAGGGCATAACTATTTCCAATATGGTATAGATGAGAATAAACTGATAAAAGGCACTTTAAAGTCTACAAGACAATGTTCATAACAAACTGCATATAGATGATGCTGGATTGTTCTTGAGCTATGCTGGTTACAAGCAACATCCCATATAAAGATATCAAGTTAATTGTCAAGGGCCATAACTCTATCCAATGTGGAGTTGACAAGACAAAACTCAAAAAGGCATATCTAGGTCTATGAGATAATGTACACATCAAATTGCATCAGAGCATGTTGCTTGGTTCTTGAGCATTACCTGTTCTTATCAGTATCCCATGTGAAGATATGAAGGTGATTGTCAAGGGCCATAACTCTATCCAAAGTGGAGTTAACAAGACAAAACCCATAAATGGCACATCCAGGTCCATGAGACAATGTACACACCATATTACATTAGAATATGTTGAATGGTTCCAGAGCCATGCTAGTTACAAGAATCTGCTGTAGTGGAAATTCAAATTTATGGACAAAGGGCAATAACACCATCAAAATTGGACATGAAAAGAAGACAGATTCACTTGTGATAGGCAATTCACTGACTAAATAGGATCCAATTACATGTAAGGGTTGCAATAGCCTGTAGCCTGGTGGTTACACAAAGTGTGAAAGGACAGACAGACAGACTGATAGACGGACATGAAAGGTGATTACTTTAGGAATCATGCATCTTGATGCAGGGCCCTAATAAAGTAGTTTCCATAGAGTTCGCATTTTTTAGACCTTTTATGTATAATACATCTTAGTTCACCGGCACAATAATGTAGAACTTGAAATTGCACATATCACAGAAATTTGTATGAATTATCATTTGAAATCTTTTGCAAATTAATGTCTAGATGTCAGAAATAGTTACCATGATTAAACTAAGCTGTAATAGTACATCATCATAAAATGTTTACTCAAGAAGCACATGCCAACAAACACGTTATGTCAGAAAAATGGAAACTCTGTCATTGGGACATTGTGACAAGACACATAGAACTGGCTTGCTATTCCAATGATCAAATGTTCAAGTGTTATATATTTCTGAAATAAAGTTTTTGGAACTATCTGCCAATGTGGATGATATTTATTATATTTCATTTACCAACAAGAAAATTATACTTCATTTACCAACAAGAAAATTATATTTTATTTACAAACAAGAATATGCTAAGGTTTGACATGTTCTGACAACTGGAAAAATTCAAAATACAAACCAGCAACACATTATGGCTAGACACATGCTGTGGCACGACATAACAAAAATATAAAATATTCTGAAACATTTCCTCTGATCTTAAATTTTACTTCAAAAGAACTTTATTTTGATTTAACTGTCATCACCTACCAACTTTATCTCCTGTCAATGTCATTCTACAAATTCTGGTCACATTTATTTCACGACCATTTTGCACACATTTGCACTTTATCTTTTTAGAAGTGGAAGAACATAAATTTTCAAGGTAAACAAAAATGACATTATGCATGGTTCTCATCCAAAGATCCACAAATTACATACAAAATTTACAGGTAAAAAGCCAAAGTAAGAGCCTATTACCATCATTTACATCATTATGTTGGACATATTCCTCTGAGATCCTGCTGATGAAAAGTTGTCTAATGTCAATTTCTTTGCAATTCAATAAGAATAAAAATTTCTTGGGTAAAAACTTACACTGTCTGGTGGCCAATCTGAATGCAACTGAAACAACTCTGTCAAATAATGTGCGTAAATACAATCATAATCATCAGATACATTGAAGAACAAAATCGTTTAGCAAATTGTTAACATACATTTGATATATATTTGAATAGCTGTTGGAGATTATTTTGTAATTTCCAGATTTTCCAAATTGAAATTGAAATTATACATCGTAGATATGGAAATGTTTGATTATCTGGTCTCGCGTCATAATTATTACTCCTGGGTCAGTACCCGCGAATGAAGTCCCAGTCTATTTTTTTAAAACCTTTTTTCCTCTCTCATTTTGGTGGTGATACACAAGTTAGATTTAAACATTTTTGGTTTTGATTTAAAGGAAATTGTTTATTCTTTACAATATGAGCAGTATAGTGTGGTTGTCTGTGTGTATTTTGGCAACAGTGCACAGTGAGTAATGAGACATTGATTCTGGTCCAAAAGTGAAGTCCATGACCCATTGCACGTTGTTTTGTTTCCAGTCCAGCCTTTCAAAAAAGTGCTGGATAATCTGTGACAAGAACTTCACCGTGAGTTCATCTTTGAGGATATTTTAGATTAACATGTGATTTATTAATTCAGTACTGACAAACAAATGTAGGGACTATATAGGAAAAATAACTGTGATCCGAGTCCATCTGCAGGAAATTTCCCAAGTTTCCTATCTTTGGGGGTAAAATTTCAGAGTCTAAATTACGGTACCTCTCTCTGGTGATCCAGGAGATATCAGATGTCTGGAATATGAAAACTGAAAAACAGTTACCCTCTCAGAACTTACACTGTATAATGTTAAATACTATATACAAATACCAAAAACTCTGTGAAGTAATTTGGATGAATTGGCCATACATGTATGCCGATCATACATGAATAAAAAAACATCAGCCCACTTGATTACAGGTTTAAAAATCAAGTATAGTTTTTTGATGGTTATAATAGTGCCTGTTTCCATTTTCTTTCTTCTCAACAAGGTCATCTGAACCTTTTATGACTCAACTCTCCATGCCTTTTAAATATTAAGTTTGCCCAGACCAATCTCTTTTGATTAGAAAGTAGACTTCAATAACAGCATAAAAAAGCAAACACTCCAATTAATATTTTGTCTCCAGATTCATTGCCATGGAAACCAATATTATTTATTTCCCCTAGCTACCACTCTGGTCTGGGGACTTATTATATTTAGCCATTAGGAAACAGATTCGGTTCCATACAGAAATGCCATCAGTTGTAAAGTGATTAGTTGAGAGCTGAAAGCCCAGCTAAAAGGTCAAATGCTGGCAGAAGATCCAAGGCAATTACTTTCCATGTTACAATAAAGAAAGACTGTAAATCTAGAATTGACGTCTGCAATCAGATGCTGCAAGATGTACTGAGGATCTTCATGGGCTGATACTGTATGAGAAAACTAAAATATCAAGTCAATAATTCAGCTATAATGTTTGTTTTATTAAAAAGATGTAACTGATAGGTGAAAATTTTCATTTTTCCAAAAAAAAAACGGTCACATTTTTTGCACTAACTGTGCTGATGAAGATAGGAAAATAACAGTTTTTATGTGGATTTTCAGTACTTGGAGAAAGAGACAAAGGAAAGAGCTCAAAAACACAGGGTCAGCGACACAAGGTCAAAAGGAAGGAATTACCATCTTAACTTGCTTACAAGTCTCGTCCAACTGCAAACTGCATAGACCCAGATCTTCCATTGTATAATGCACTGGCAGACCTGGGTCTATCTACTTTGTTAGGAGTAATCAGTAGAACAAACAACATAGACCCTGGTCTGCCTGTGCATTATGTGACAGTAGATCTGGGTCTATGTTGTTTGCATTTGGACTCGATTTATATGCAAGCATAGATGGTAAGCTCAAAGAGTAAAGGTACACTTCTACTTATACCTAGATTGTGCATTGATACTATGTATCATATTTATCGCATGTTAAGGAACCGTTTAATCTTCTTGAGGAGGCCTACAATTCTTTTTTTTTTAAAAATACGGGCTCTCAAATAGCTTGAAAAAAACATTCCTGCTCTGATTTTTAGCAACAAAAAAAACCTCTACTATATCCATTATATTAATTGAAAAATAAATTGTCATGAGGTCACAGTAAAAAAAAGAAATATCCTGGCAGGAAAGGAAATCCCAATCCCCCTGCCCCCTGAAAATTAAATGGTCAGTCATTAATCTGATGCTTGATGATAAGCCTAGACCCCATTGTACTCTTAACAATATTATAACAATTACTTACTAAAGATATACAGTACTCAGTCATTGTAACACTGTCCATGGGAGCCATGGAGAATACAACCTTACAGTGAGACCACCCCCTTTATAATGAAATATGATACATATAATAATAATAATAATAATAATAATAATAATAATAATAATAATAATAATAATAATAATAATAATAATAATAATGATAATAAAAATAATAATAATGGTAATAATAATAATAATGACTTTATTTAAAGAACAAGCTCATTTAGTCAACTGACCAATCTTCCATGAGGCCTTCTACAATTACATATATTATGTTGTGCAATTTTTACGAGTTGTGGTGTCTTTAGAAAACAATGCTATTAAAAACTAGATAATTGATCTACTCCAACTATAAAATATGTACAAGGCATTAAAGATGAGTACATATAAGATTCATACAATGATTAGCAGTGAATCTGTGTAAAACATTACAGGTGAGAACATGAAAGAACATTGTTTTAAAGAAGAGTAGTTCTGAATTACACAAAATCACACAAATGATTGTTTCTGTAAATGTTGACTAAGAAGCTTCTTAAAACCTGGAGATGAATTTTGACAACCTCTTCAATAATTCCTCCCAACAGATTTTTTAATTACTATAAAGCTTATTGCCAAAATAAATAATTGATTTGTTCATTTAGCGATGTGTTGTATTCTTGAAGAAAAAAATTGTCTAAGCACTTTTTCTGTAAATGAATACAGATGTTAAATGTTTCTATTTGCAAATGTTTATTTAAAAAATGTCAATAGTCAGTCAGCCTGTAATTTCTCAAAACATCAGCTCTTAAAACGCTGATAATTGTTAATCTAATATAGATTGAATCTTCAACAATACAGCTGATCATTCTTCTGTGTGTTTGTCTTTATTAGATAGATGGATTACTATGGATTGATGGATTACTGCCTCTGATCAAGGGAAATAATTTAGATCCATACTAGTTGATCTTGAAAAAGCTTTTGACCTTGCTGATCATGATACTTTTATCAATAAATGAACATTTATCAATGTTATGATTCCATGACTGATTCGTTAACATCTAATCTAACAAAGAGAAAATAATGTGTCAAAATAAATGGCAGTCTTTCTAAAGAAGAACCAACTACATGAGGACTACCACAGGGATCAATCCTGGATTCACTCCTCTTTCTCATTTTTATAAACGATCTGCCTCTGAAAATAGGACACTGTACTTTTGTTTACCAACCCATATGCAGATGACTCTATCAGATTTCAAACAGCTAAAATCAGACCTCAAGGTGTCCCTTCTGATTGCCTTATTCAGATTAGATTCCTGGTGTAAGGAAAATGGCATGAAAGTAAACACCGACACGACTAAAGTGTTAATGATTACTACCCATCACTAGAAAGCAAACTTGGAAAATTACAATTTGAATCTCAAGTTGAATGAAATTTTTCTACAAATAGTTACTCATGACAAAGTCCTTGGGGTGATGGTTGACAACAATTTGAAATGGAATGAACATATTTAAGTCATATGTCATAAAGTCAATTCATGTCTGTGGTTATTAAGCAAGATAAGGCCACATCCACCAACCAAACAGAGGTTAATATATTACACAAGCTATATACATCAATACTTAGACTGGTATATGGTAAAACACTTTCGAAAAGAATATTTGCTAATTATTCCACTTGCAAAAAAAAAGTTTGCAGACTCATCCGAGATAATGCTGGAAGCATCGCAATGCAATGAATGATACTAAAATGCCAAAAGTAAGTGAATGAAAGGCTAAACTTGTGCAGAAAGTTTTTAAAAATATGGCAATATGGTCCCATTATATCTCAAGGAACAATTTCATGCTAGAAAACAAGGAAACACTTCCAATTTAAGTTCAACTTCAGCTAACCATCTTTCCATTCCAAAACCAAATAAAGATCTCTTTAAGAAAAGTTTTCAATATTTATAGCTATTAATTTGGAACAGAATCCCAAAGGAAATTAGAGAAAGCACAAATATAAATGGATTTAATTATAATTTAATTGAATGGATGAAAGTGGAACCTGTTTGATTTGACGAATACATTATAACTTAAAGTATAAATTCTCAAACCGTCCACTTTGTTGCCTCACTACTTTTTGTACTGGATAAACCTAGTTGGAGTATGTTCTTATAAAACTGTCTATTTATTATGTCCATAAGTAAATTTAGCTTATTATATTTTGTTTTTGTTTGTTTGTTTGTTTTTTCCACTCAGTATAAACGAGTTTATGGTTCTTAACATGCTAACCATTAAACTTCTGCAGCTCCCTACTTCATAAAGAGAAATTTCTTTCTGTGGATAGTGTCGAAGTGTTTATAAATTACATGTAACTTCAATGTTCTAGATGTACTGGTCTAACATCAAGAGTTCCCAAGAAACTCTTAAAGTATTAATGTGGCTGTTTCTAGCGTAACTGATCTTCTAACGCTGGTAACCCCCCCCCCACGTCAATTTCTATACCAAGTGTAGTTTGCATGAATTGGCTGATGTCAGTCACAATTCTTTATGCACTGCTTCATATCTCTATTAAAATTACTGTATCAGTTATTCAGTCATAATAAATCCCATTGCTTTATATTTATTATTTAACACATAGGACTCATGGAAATCACATGTAATTACCTCATTCAGAATGATGAAGATGCTCAAAACGAACCCAGTAAAGCACTCCATAGATGCTGCTAGAAATTGTCTTATTGCCCTCGAGGAGGAGGGGGGTATGGGAGGGGGAAATAATGCCAAATAACATCTGAAGGGTGGACAAATTTAATAATGTTGTTTCACTAGTATTATATGATATATGCATACTGAATTGAATACAAACAACAGCCTTTGTATCACTTCTTTGACAACAAATATACAAGATATCTGCAAACCCAATTCAGTCTGCTCAGCTGATAAATAGTCTTCAATTTCTTATCCATCCACATCTTCAAAGCCTCTGTAAAATGAATATCATTTACTGGAAACCCTTGTATACCCAAAATTATTTATTTTCTATTTCAGATGTTAGTTTCTTCCTCATAGTTGTGTGAATTATGTTTTGAGAACTGAATCACCTCTCACAATCAGCTGTTTGTAAAGGCAGAATGAATTTTGACCAGTCCAAATAAATTTTTAGTGATATCTGAACATAATTTTTCCACAATCCATGCATGTTGTTCATAGGATATTTCTGTCCATGGATCACATTCTTTGGAAGGACTAGATGACAAGGTGCCAGCTATTTCTGTATTATCACATTCTGCACTATCTTCGGTTAGCATCAGAACATCAGATCTTTCCTCTTCCCTAGATACATCCTTAGCAGACAATCATTCTGTCTCCCCTACTTTCCTTAAGAAAGCAGTTATCTTTTGTTTCAACATGACTCACTGCTGTTATGCTCTAGAAATCTCCTTCATGGCTGATCAATGGATCAACCTGCTATACCCCTCTAGAAGACGATTCAATTGGAACCCCTCGATAGTTTTTGCAAAACAGCAACAGATCCTGATCATACAGGTGCTAGTATTCAAACACTAATTCCAAGTATAGATGGACTGTGATCATAGACCAAAGATCAAATGACGATGATATGACAAACCTATATATTGAATATAACAAAAATCACACACTGGGTACAACAAATCACCGGAACCGCAGGTAATTTGTGCAATCTTCCACTACTGGATTTTAAGAGTTGTTTGACTCTCGATCATTTTATGAGAAACTCATGAGCCCATGGCCTGGCAGCATCTGTGCATTCTCAAACACTTCAATAATAGAGCTGAAGATCCTAATAAATTAACAGAATCATCTTTTGCAGAAAAAGACTACCTGTAAAATCAATACCTTAAGCCACAGCCTGTACTTTTGTGAAATATTCCGAAACACCAGGATAAAATTGTACCTGTAACCAGCTCTGTGTTCTGACAAACTATCATTTTTCCTTGTATCACTGTTTGAAAATGGCAAGTTTAAGACCAGCTGCCAACTTATACTCCACAAAGGTAAATTTATGACCATTGAGGTTTCAAACGGTCTGCTACTAATTTTACTGAAAGTGTCCATCAACCATTTTAAAAAGTTCCCATTAATGAAGTAACACTTGAAAACACATTAACTGCCCAAAATTGTAAGTCATAGTTGTCCATAACTACAAACTGCTTAAAGAAGGCTAAAATTTAAGATTTGCATGCTCCAATTTTGTGCTCTTACATCTTTTGAATAGATTATTTAGTGTATATATCTTTTACTCTAATGAACTCTTTACTGTGAAGTGAACTGGCAGATTTAGACATAAAAAAATGTTGATCTCTAGCATCTTTTTTACTGCTCTTAAAGAAACCAGAATGTCCCTCCTCAATGACCTGAATCCAAAACTTAACTGGACAGATGGATGGACAAACACTATATGCCCTTTGTGGAGGGGTATACAAATGTGTTCATGAAACACATAAATATGCCTCTTTATAATTACCTATATGCAATGATATTTTACATTATCCAGTCTATGTATGTATGTAGTAGGTATTTTGTCTTTAATTAGCACATCAGCACAATGGTGGCCATATCATGCCAACTAAAGTTCAAGTTAAAAAAAATGTAAAAATTAAGAATTGCATAACAAATCCAACATATATGTGCAGTGTGTTATCATCTCCTTGTCTTCCCAACTCTTTCTCCCCTGGAGCAACAATTTAATAATGTTTCACAAGGATTGGCAATACCAATAACAGCCTTTCCTCATTTCAAAATGAAACCATGATTAAGAAAATATTCCCATCCCTACTACAATGAAGACCATTTCTTTTTTTATAGAATATACTTAAATACATGAAGACTCAAAAGAGTCAACAACAAAAAAAGTGTATGCTGAAGAATTGCATGACTTTTTGTTCACAAACTTAACTTTTATTTCCCACATGCAACTGTACTATTCATGTAACAAGTAAAAAAAAAACTTCTTTCATCTACAAAATAAAAGCCTGTTTACACATTTGCCACTATTTTATCCCACTAAAACTTCAATAAAAACTTGTGATATAAATGCCTGATAAATCTGGGAAAAAAGTAAGAAATATAGTATCCTTGGTTGAGGTATTAAATTAAAACTGGTCTCCTCAATTTTGTTTGTTTGTTTCTCTCTCGATCCTTAACAAAGAGAACAGAAAATCAATAAAATGTACAATTAAAATTCAGTACAAATTTGGTTATCAAGATTATTAAGAAGATATAGAGCAGTCCTAAGGCATCCAGTCAGTCAAAAAAAGCAATAAGAGCACTACAAATGATACATGATAGGCCCATACTGTGACATTTCCATTGTGATGATTTGACCTTGGAGTTAGGGACCTATCTCTTATAAAGCATTCTCTATTCAAGATATATATCTAAATAAAGTTTCAAAAAAATATCTATCGTAGTTCTAAGGTTACTGAACAGACATGGAAACAGGCTCCTTTGAAATAAGCCACAGGGTGACCATGACCTTGATACTGGTCTGACTATGGTAAATGACACCATGTCTTGTCATGATGCATACATGGGTGAAGTATCATCAAAATATCTCCAGTAGCTCAAAAGCTAAACGTCTGATACTGAAATAGTTTATACAAACAGGTATTGGGAAACCCTGCTATAACGTTATAACATGAATTCAAATATAGCACAATCATGGCATGGCTACCTAATTTTTACAAGCACTTCAATTTCTCTAAATTGAGTTTTGAATGACTACAAAGTTGTATTGCCAAAGTAAATGAGTTTAACTGAATAATCTGGCGAGATGTTTTGTAATCCCAACAAAAAATATCTAAACACTTCATTGTTCTTTAATTGAATGAGGATGTTAACAGTTTCTGTTTATGCATGTTCAAATATTTTAATAGTCAGTCACTGCACTTTGTTGTTAGCTCATCGGTGAAAGACGCCAGCTCTTAAAAATGCTGACAACTGCTAATTTATATTAAACCATAAACAATAAAGCTAATACTTCTGTTTTGTATTTGTCATCAATAACATTGTGTATAATTGTTGCTCTAACCAGTACAAACAATAGTCCACCAATGCTTCCTCAATCAACCTGCATATGCACCCATGCACCAAAAAATACCTTTGTAGAACAACCGAACACCCGAACTGGCAAATCAAGTAAATTACCTACCCAATGAAGTAACTGCAAATCATAAAATGCAATCCAACAAAAAACTGTTGCAACTACTGGGTGATTCTTTACAAAGAATAAGAGTCCCTCAAAGGGACCAATGCTCTACTGGCTAAAAAGAATTTCCAGGAATAATTCAAGACCATTTCTTCTTTTTAACTATGGAGTGCTGAAATCATCTCTGATATTTTTCAGCAATATGTAGTTTTTTGGTGGGGTAAAACTAATTTTAATTAAACAATACTTACCCATCACTATTATATAGCTTATTACTTTTTCGTGTCGAAAAATCTCGTCCGTTCGATGTGAATACATCCTCCCACTTAGAGTGGAGAATTTGTCAACAAGCCATGGCACACCCGTGCACCTCTCTGCGCCTGCGCGAAAATTCATCTTTTTCATAGACGAAATTATGCCAGGACATCAAAACGGGGTGGGAGGAGGGCATTCGATAATAGTGATGGGTAAGTATTGCATAATTAAATTTAGTTTTACCCCCCCCAAAAAAAACTACATTTTAATAGCAGCAATACATTACCCTATCACTATTATATAGGTAGGCTGATGTGTTAAACTGATCAAAAACAGAGAAAAATTGAAAGTACTCACCATTTGAGGGAGAGATCCACTTTACTATCTGTTGGAGTCCCTCTGGGCCACATGTTGTGCCGCAACTATGGGTCCCAGAGAAAAAATGCCTGCGCTTTGATGTGCTAATGAGCAGAGGTAGTAGGACGAAAAGGTAGTATGGGATCGCCAAAAAGCTGCCTTCATGACGTCCTCCAAGGAAGAGTGATTTAGATAGGCCCATGAGGCAGCGACGGCTCGAGCCTCATGGACTTTTAATTTCATGAAAGAGAGGTCTCTATCAGTAAGGGACTGATAAGCTCTTTTAATTGTGGTGACAATCCACTGTGAAATAGTGGAGGCCGAAATATCAACGGAGCCCTTAAGAGGAAGGAAAAGCCGTTTCCTGCCCTGGGTGCAGAAGCGATTCCGAATGGCAGAACCCAGAATTGAAAGACTTTCTGGTCCAAGCAAAACCGGAGATATTTCCGATGTGGTGGAAAAATCGGGATGTGTAAATAGGCATCCTGAAGGTCGATGGAGACCGCCCAATCTGATTGATGCATCGCATTCCGGATTGAAGATGTGGTCTCCATCTTGAAATGTTCCTCCAAAAGAAACCGGTTTAAGGGGGAGAGATCGATAATGAGACAAAATTTCCCACTTTTCTTGGTGACCAGGAATATTTGGGAGTAGAATGCGGGAGACTGATCATTCAGGACCCTCTCAACTGCCCCTTCCTGTAAAAGGGTATTTACCTCTTCCCTTAATTTCACCAGATTGGTCTGATGAAAGAACATGAGTGTCCTTGATAGAGGAGGTTGTTCCCGAAACTGAAGACGGTAACCCTTGCTTACAATAGAAAGGACCCACCCATCGTCCGTGATACTTGCCCAAGCCTCTGAAAAGAGGCCTAGGCGAGCACCTACGGGGACGTTTGGGAGAGGAATGCATGGCAGGAGAGGGTGAGAGTCCCCCCCTTCTTTCCTTGGGAAAGGAAGGTGGGTTGGAGAACTTCCTCCAAGAGGTTTGTCAGCGAAACCCACGCCTTGGACCTGACTGACGAGGAGGTCTAATTTGAGGTTGTGCACTGTACTGGGGTTGTATCTGTTTAAAGAATTTAACAGGTGGCCCTTGGGGCGATGCACATTAGTACGCTTCCTGGCCAATTGCAATGGGCCAGGTGCAGTTGTGAAGGATCTATGTTGATGATCCTCAAATGATGTGATAAGCGGTGCACTTCCTTCCTGGTGGAAGGCAGCATCACGCTACTGTGAATGTGAGGGGTGTTCGTCTTCTCCTCCCTTCCTGGGGGAGGCAATCTACTCCTGGAATGTTCACTCCCTCCTACAGGAGGGACCTTACCAATCTCTGGAGGGGTTGGTCCCATAGGCTCCTGGGGCCCCGGAGTGTTCTTCAGATCTGTAGAGATGGTCTTCTTACAGTGTGTTGCCTTTGCCTAAGTACCTGTAATAGAAAAACCTGAAAATTCAGACGATGAGGGGGATTTAAGTATTTTCTATATGTACGTCTGGAATCGTCAAGATTCTAGGTTTCATTCATCCATTTAGTGCAGAAGGTACAGTGATTCTTTCGTGTACACTTAGAACATGTGAGGCAGTCCGGGTGGGTATCCCAAGGGGCCTTCCTGTGGCCACACTTTCCTACAGACTGTGCCGACATTGTTCTCTGAAATAAATGTTATTTGAAAGATAATACAATAATAAAACATGTAAAACTCACCTTTTATTTCCTCACGTGAAAAACTCACCCTTTTGTATATATCGCGTGCTATATGCACACCAGTTCACCTCACTCTGTTTGCATACACTTTTAGTGGTCTATATGCACCACAGTGGATTTTGTCTAAAGGTAAACAATATACATATACATGAATCAAGGATTAGAAGTATAGTTTTTTCTTGACAAACTTTATTGTTCTCTAGGAGCAATTTTCAAACGTACAGAATAACAATGTGACGCATCATGCGTGGTATTAAAAATACAATTGATGAATTAGCAAAAAGAATATTTAATCAAATATTTAATTGGTAGAATTATGCACCTGCTAATTGCAGTGCTACCCTGGTTGTCTATGTTACTAACACCCGAGACTTACCGTGAGCCAAATTGTATTTGAAAAATAAGATATGGTGTACCCTAACCCCGAAGGGCAGAATACACGTGGTAATCTAGAAAGACTCTTCTAGAACAAAATATGACGTAGGGCAGCATAAGACACATAAGACTAGATGGACAAATGTAACACCAGATGAATTACAGCTGAAAGGAGAACCAAACGTGGTTGAAACCCGCAACAGACAATTTTTCTCTGGTCACGTTAGCACGACACAACAATTAGCCATGGCGTCCATGAAAAAGATGAATGTTCGCGCAGGCGCAGAGAGGTGCATGGGTGTGCCATGGCTTGTTGACAAATTCTCCACTCTAAGTGGGAGGATGTATTCACATCGAACGGATGAGATTTTTCTACACGAAAAGGTTATAAGTTATATAATAGTGATAAGGTAATGTATTGCTGCTTTTAAAAACAAGATTTTCAAATTAACCTCTGTACTATACTGGATATTAGGACCAACCAGACATCATTAGAAGTCTTTTGATGAAAACCACATGTGAATATGACCGTTGATTTAGAAGTAGTAGCAGTAAGAAAATTTTAAAGCTGACTGCTATGATAGCCATATTGGCTGTTAGATCAGCACCATTTTCATTTGGACCAACTAAACATCACAAGTCTTTTGATGAAAAACCCATGTCGATATGACCATCCATCTAGAACAGGGTTGTACAACCTTTTCACACGAGGGGCTACATTGCAATTTTTTTCTCACTCACGAGCCAGTTGGCAAATTTCGGAATGATAAGGCATTAAAAGGTACATGATAAGGCACAAGTTATGAAAGGTTGGTGGACCCGATATAAACCTTTGGTAGGTTGGATTCTGGCCTGCAGGCCATATGTTGGACAACCCTAATCTAGAAGTAGCAATAACATGATTTTCAAAATGGTCACCATGGAGACCATACTGAAAGTAAGATTGGCACCATTTTATTTTTAGAAACAACTAGAGATTATAAAGAGTCTTGTAGTAGAAACCTCATGTTGATATGACTTTCCACTGTTGAAAATCCCATGTCTTTATGAGCATTCATCTAGGAGGGGTAGCTATTATTCAATTTTCAAGATGGCCATTTTGGAGGTCAGATCAATACCATTTTCATTTGGGACCAACTACACATCATATTAAGTCTTTGGTGAAAAAGCCCATGTCAATGTGACTTTTTGTTCAGAAGTAGTAGCAATAATAAGATTTTCAAGATGGTTGCTTTGGTGGCCATATAGGATAATGGATTGGCACCATTTTTTTTATTTAGGATCAACTACAACCAGTAGAGCTAAAACAAAAAGAAAGCAAATGATGATAACTATTGGAAAGAATTATAAAAATACTGTGTATTCAAATGCAGAAGCATGATCTTGGCACATTTTCTAACTTTGCCACATTGAGAAAATAACTACATCAGATCACTGCATTTTAGTCAAAATTATCTACAATAACTTGTCAAAATAAACTGCAGATCTTTGAAATGGTGCATGAGGAAACCTGCCTCCATTAAATGTAACACCATATCTCCTGACATAATAGTTCACCATATTCTTTCTGTTTGATATTTGCTGTTCTTATTTCTCCATCATAAATCTGTAAAGCAAAGTTTTAATGAAGACAGGTCTCTGTGGTTAAAATGTTGAAATTTCTGTACCTTATGAAAGTGAAGGACTCTTTTTTTTCAACGTTTTTCTTACATATATATATATATATAGATATATATATATATATATATATATATATATATATATATATATATATATATATATATATCAACTCGCTTTCTCTCGACTCTCTCTTGCTTGTGGTCAACCTCAACTGGAGTGCATACCATGCCAGTGTCCACAGATAGTGGAACACATTTTTTTCGAGTGTGTTGACTTCCACCCTGTGAGACAGAAGTATTCTGATGTCAACTCATTGAAGAAACTGTGTCATGATGTACCACCCGTTAAAATCTTGGATTTTTTGTGGGATTGCGGTTTATGTAAAAAAAATTTAACCGCATGCCTTAAGAATTTTTACATGTCTTACCTTTATCTTTAATATTATATAATTTTATCATCTTTTACAGAATTTAGACATTTTTACCGTTATATTTTATCTTCTACTTCATATTTACCTTTATTTGGAAGGGTTTATCTTCCTAATGTTTTTGTGCAATTCTTCATATTTACATTTTTTTAATTTTACCTTTAGTTGCCAACATATAGCCACTCTTGTGATGAGGTGCCGTAAATCGCTACTACATACACACAAACTCTCTCTGTCTCTCTCTCATATTCCCCCAAGGATCACCTAAATGATGTGTCTAAATCCTTTTATAATATTTCAAAGGATTTATAATGATTTGATCTCTTGTAATATGCTTGGAAAAAAATCTGAAAGAGCCATAGGCATACTCAGAAACCTCTTGATAATACTTCCTGGTTCGACACAGTATAATTGGTAACTCCATATTTTCTGTATCATTTATTCATTTTTAAATTTAAATGAAAGAGAAAACAATACTCTTAATTCTGTTTTTTTCTTCTTCTGTTTTTTTTTTATCACAATTTGTGACTGTATACTACATTAAATCTGCCACTGTTACTTGAAACAACTGCAAAAACTATAATTCTGTCTTGTTCATGAATGGCATCACACATAACATCAAAACAACCTTGGTCAATTTGGTTGCAGTAAATTTTACCAGAGAAAGTCTTTTAATATATACTTAATGTTTCAAAAGCATGGAAAATTTCCATTTTGAAGATTTTCACTGTAACTGACCTTTAAAATATTATTGGTAGTTCGAGAGTCATAGTTTGGATTAGGTTACAAAGTTGCATTTTCCTTTGCCATGTCCTTCCAGCTGGAGGACCTGATGATGGTATGCAGCACACCATCTAACTATGATATAAATTTCATCATAATATTTTCAATAGCTCAAAATTTATTGTGCATATACCAAAACAGGTCACAAATTTACATCTTTACTTGCTAGAACTGTAATCTTCTAGGTCTGGAGCTGACTATGGTATACCGTACACCATCTAATTGTGATATATACATAAGGAGTTAAATTAACAAGACAGGTATATGTACATTGAAACCTGTCTATAAACATTTCCCGTCGGACTGGCAGAAACTGGCCGTTATGTACCAGTGACCTTTATAAATGGGTAAATGTTCTTTTACATGCATTCAATGTACTTAAACAGATGCTATGGAGAGACTATTAAAGATTTTTCTGTGTGTAACATAATTTCTGACTAAGCTTAAAATCCCAAGATGTCTTCCATACAAATAAATTCAAGGGTTTTTTATGCTGGGAGGTATTCATTCTATCCATGCTAGTGCAAGCTGAGATTTTGGAAGGAAGTTTTTTTTACACCCAAAAAATCATTTATACACAAGTTCATTGTAATGTGGAACAAAGACATTTCTACCTTTTTATTTGGAAATATAAAACTAAATTGACCTTTTAACATTGTAAGACAGAATATTACAATACTTAAGAAAGAACAGTGTTAAGTTATAGATCAAAGGGTGTTAAACCTACCTGTGCACACCTGTTATGGAAAATTAAATCTCTGTTAGAAGATTAATCCACCTACCAGTGCAATGATTTTCAGACCTTATTAACCGAATCAATTACCAATTAATACATAGGCTATCAAATTTTCTGGTCTGATTTCCTCTTTTATGGTCTACCTTGATTGAACACTAATTGCTTGATGAAAATTATTGCTATAATTTATAGAATAATTACTTTTTTACATTGAGAAAATGTTACATTCAGTACTTCTTTCCAAACCCATTTCCAAATATTTAGGTTATAAATAATTATGTCCTGGTTCAATCATTTTTCTTCCATATCTTTTCTTACAAAGTCTTTCTGGCTGTAGAGGAAAATTACCTGCCACAATACAATTATCAAAAGATTTGATTTCTCTTTATTGTGCAAGGTATTACCTTGATTCAATAAACAACTGATCTCAATTCATGATAGTGCATGGTAAATGGGTCATTCAGGGAAAAAAGTCAACAAAGACAAGTATTCATACATGAATACTTCACAGCGACAACAAAATCAATGTCATGCAAATGCAACTTAACAAAGCAGTTCTCAAAATGAGACAGTCAAATAAATTCAGCTAAATGCCTCTGCATTTTAATTCTGTCCATAATATAGATTACCATATACCTGAAAAAATATTTTTTTCCCCAGTTAAACACTGCTTCGTCATGATAACGCTGTTCATGGGAGTCATAAATATGATCTCTGTTATAAATGATGTCACTTTATCCTGAAGTATGTTCCAACAAGTTTGGGTCACAATACAATACTCCCTCACTATAATACTGGTCATGGGAGCTATACAAGTGATATCTGTTAAAACTGAGGCCATTTTATACTCAGGAATGATCCAACAAGGTTGTATCATAATACAATACTCCTTACTATAATGCTTTTCATGGGAGCAATACCAGCAAGCTGTTATAACTGAGACCACTTTATACTGAGGTATGTTCCAACAAGTCTGAGTCGCAATACAATATTTCCACACTATAATACTGTTAATGGGAGCCATACAAGTGATTTCTTTTATGTGAGGCCACTTTATATTGAGGTATGTTCCAAGAAGGTTGTCATGGTATAATACTCCCTCACTCTAATGCTGTTCATAGGAGCCATACAAGTGGATTGCCTTATAGGTGAGGTCACATTATACTGAGGTGTTTTATACATCACATTACTATTAAAGAATCAAATGGTATCCATGACCATCCCCACCTTCAACTGAGGTGCCTTTTTGTGCACAAGTACTGCAATGCCATATTTGAGGTCAGATTGGCACTGTTTTCATTTAGGACCAACTAGATATTTAAATAACTTTTCTGGTGAAAACCCCATGTCGATACGACTTTCGGTTTAGGAGCAGTAGTGATAACAATATTTTCAAGATGGCTGCCATTGTGGCCATATTCGATGTCAGATTTGTATCATTTTAATTTTGAAACATCTAGACATCGTAAGAAGTTTTCTGGTGAAAACCCAATATCAATATAATTTTCCATCTAGGAGTAACAAGAAGAAGATTTTCATAATAGCCACTGTAGCAGCCATATTGGATGTCAAATCGGCAAAATTTTCATTTAAGACCAACTGGACACCATAAGTCTTCCAGTGAAAACCCCACATTGATACAACTTTCTGTTCAGGAGGAGTAACAATAACAAGATTTTCAAGATGGCTGTCGTGTAGTGAAAACCCCATGTTGATATGGCTATCTATTCAGGTGAAGAGCCATAAGATTTTCAAGATAGCCAATGTGATGGCCATATTGGATGTTCATGCCGCACCATTTTCACTTG
Source organism: Margaritifera margaritifera (assembly GCA_029931535.1). Taxonomy (NCBI): domain Eukaryota; kingdom Metazoa; phylum Mollusca; class Bivalvia; order Unionida; family Margaritiferidae; genus Margaritifera; species Margaritifera margaritifera. Next base: position 5,409,327 of record JAQPZY010001659.1, read on the forward strand.
GGACCAACAAGAAATCATAAGCAGTCTTCTGGTAAAAACCCAATGTCCATAGTACTTTCCATTCAGAAGGAGTAGCAATAACAAGATTTTTCTGGATGGCTGCCATGGTGGCCATATTGGATGTCAGATAAGCACCATTTTCATTTAGGGGCAACTACAACATCATAAGAGGTCTTTCAGCAAAAAAATCCATTCTGATATGACCATCCATTCAGGTGGAGAAGCAATAACAAGATTTTCAAGATAGCCACTATAGCAGACATATTGGATGTCCGAGTGGCATCATTTTCATTTAGGACCAACTAGAATATCATAAGAAGTCTTCTGGTGAAAGCCCCATGCCGATATTACTTTACTTTCAGGAGTAGTGATAAGATTTTCAAGATGGCTGCTGTGGCAGCCATATTGGACATCACATTGGTACCGTTTTCATTTAGGACTAACTAGACCTCATAAGAAGTCTTTCAGTGAAAACCCACTCTGCATGTCCAGTTTGAAAACCCACTCTGCATGTCCAGTTTGAAAACCCACTCTGCATGTCCAGTTTGAAAACCCACTCTGCATGTCCAGTTTGAAAACCCACTCTGCATGTCCAGTTTTCATATAAGACCAACTTTGTGATGAATGTATATGTAAAGTATCATTGCAATCCTGCAAGTAGTTTCGGAGAAGTAGGAATAACAAACTTGTACAAACGGATGGACGACAGACAACAGGCCATACCATAAGCTCTTTTGGTCTATAACCAGTAAAGCTAAAAAAATAATTTCATATAGAACATACCCTTGCACTCACTATAATGCAGCTGCCCATTATAATACAGCTTTGTCTTGTACTAATAATCTACTTCAGTACAGTGTCTATATCTGAAATGTTCCACACATTTTGAGAATTAGGACAACTGTAGAATCACCCTGTGCATCTTGTAGGAATTCTGAAATTGCATCTAACAATTCTGGACTTGTCCTTGTAGGATGTGAGAATCAGGGTGATTTGGTAATATTTAAAATTGACATATAAAATTAACATAATTACATGATTCTCTTGAGAGGTGATTGTTTTATTGGCTGACACAACATCATGTTATTTGCGACAATTCATTATACTCCACCATAACGAAATCAAAAGGTATTTGTATGGCATTATACAGCTGAAAGGGCATTTTCACTTACGTGAAATAAGTTGAATGTCAAAATTTGCATTAAATCATGTAATTATACAATTATAGATCTTTGTTTCAAATCAGTATGAAGTTTTATGAACCAGTAAATCTATCATATTGACCTCTGCTTCAAATCAGTCAATAATTGTATAATATTAATGAAAACCAGAGCAATGTAACATCAATAGATTACCCCAAGTGCAAGTCATCAACAAAAGTCTAGTTCAGGTCTGTGATTCATAACTAATGTTAGTATGTGGAAACCATTTTTCTTCTTTCAGTCACAGTGACCTTGACCTTTGACCTTGTGATCACAAAATCAATAACCTTCTTACTGACACCAAGTGCAAGCTCTCCACAAACTTTGGTCCAGGACTGTCATGCAGACACCATGTGTTTTCTTTCTGTTTCTGTCAATGACCTTGACCTTTGACCTTTCTGTCCTGAATTAATATGCTTCTTACTTATCTCAACTGCAAGCCAACCATAATATATGGTAATTGTAGATGGTAGAGAACTAGAGTTATTGTGCAGAAGCCACTTTTCTTCTTTCAGCCAAAGACCTTTACATCTGACCTAATGATTTGGAAATCAATAGGGTTCTTCCTTACCCTAAGTGCAAAACATCCAGAAAATTTCTGACAACTACAGGTGGTGGACAACTTATATTACTGTGTGGAAACGAGATTGGTACCAGACAGACGGATGGACATAAGATTGCATGGACGTCACAACACAATTTCTCTGCTTTATGGCAGAAATGTAAAAAATGAGAGATGGGTTGTTAGCCATTGAAATATAATTAGCAAGATCATGCATATAAATGTGAATGAAAAAACAAATGAAAGAATTAGGCTTCTTTTATCTGGTGCAACCTCCAAAATATATTATACTTGACCATGGGAATAATTTGTGATCTTCAAAATAAAGGAGTAATTATTTATCATTAGGTGTGGTCTTAAATATGACACATCCAAGCAATCATGAACAGTCACATTCAAAATGATGGACATCAAGTTAATACCTTATGATATCAGTTCTTTTTTGTTTGTTTTTTCCTTTTTGACTACAATATGTGAAGCACAAAATGGTGGTTTTGTAAAGAAAACTAGGGTAATTTCTGTGCAAAATTCGCCTAAACCCGATTTCTCTATGAGTGCATGGATAAGTTTTGTTTTTTTAAATGTGAGGAATAAATTTGATCTCAGCACCTGAGTACAACCCTGATTTGGAGTCACACTCAAGCTTTTGGATCTCCAAAACCTCAGTAATCATACATGAACCAGCTAATCCAAGATTTGGTGGAAAAGCAGTTGTCCCATTACAGGCATGTCAAAAAGATTAAAGACCTATTCAGTCCAATGTCTTTCAAATACAGTAAAATCTGTCCATAAAGAACAGATGAAGATGTCTTTGGGATGGCAGGGGTTGTTCCTCCCATCTGTTGGAGTAGTGGCCTGGTCACTCCCAATCTGAACAGCTTCATTAGCATTGCAACTCATCAGAGGGAATTAACTGGGTGATGATGCTATGGTTTGTCATATCACCATGTGTCGTAGATGAAGGGTTTATATACCCCCTTGCAGCCTGTGCAGTTATTTTGTCATGTAACATAAGCACAGCTGGTATGAGGGGATTTGACACCAAAATCAGGTTGGTAGCAACCACCGCTGCCAGTTCAAATAGTATCATCACCTAATGCAGCCTGATTGGTATTGGCAATAAAATAAATTTATATTCTAGGGTGGGGGCAAAAATATGAGGCAACTAAAACTCAGCTCTCTCTGGTTGTTTATTAAAGAAGAAGTAAAGACTTTATTTTTATTTGTTAAGAGTTGTATACAATGTACAGTAGGGGTTTCATAACGACCTGTCAGGTTAGTGTTGTATTTGAGGTTGTATATGTGCTTTTAAAATATTTTGATTTATTCATTTTTACACAAAAAATTTAATTGGCAGAAGGGTAATAGAAAACTTGTGCATTTCAATGCAGCTTCCTTATCTTCAAGTAGGTAAGCTGAGCAGTTGTCTCCAAGGCTTTGTCTTCCTGATGATAAACCACTTCATACTCGTCCACTTCATTAAGTGTGGAAGTAAAAATAAGGCTGGCGAGTTTTTTCACTTCCATTGTTTTTCCACAAGGATTCAAATTCTGCACAAATGGTGAACCTGGGATGCAAGTTGATGTCAAGATCTCTAGCTGTTTTGCCTTTGATGATGCACTGCAGCTTGACATACTTTCATAGGTCTCTTTATAGAAAGGGTGGATATGGTTAGTAAGTAGCAAACGATAAGACTCATGGTATTCATTAACCATGTTGTCCAGTGTTTTTCTGTTTTTGAAATCTCTTGCAGCTAGAGTTGTTGAAGAGATATAAAGAAGTGCTGATGTACTCTTGTTGGTGCTCACTGGGCTCCAGTAGGTTTTGAAAGCTAATATATTGGTGTCCATCAGATGCCTGAAGGAAGGCAGAGGCAATTTGTCCCATCTTCTGGGTGGTCTGGTCATCTCCAGTCCCTGAACAGTAGTATCCATCAGATGCCTGAAGGAAGGCAGAGGCAGTCTGTCCCATCTTCTGGGTGGTCTGGTCATCTCCAGTCCCTGAACAGTAGTGTCCATCAGATGCCTGAAGGAAGGCAGAGGCAATTTGTCCCATCTTCTGGGTGGTCTGGTCATCTCCAGTCCCTGAACAGTAGTGTCCATCAGATGCCTGAAGGAAGGCAGAGGCAGTTTGTACGATCTTCTAGGTGGTCTGGTCATCCCCAGTCCCTGAACAGTATTGTTAGTATTGTGACTCATTTGGACTCAGGTCACAATTATCACTTACGGTTCAGTACCCACAAATGTAGTCCCCGTCTATTTTTAGAGCATTTTTTCATCTCATTTTGGTATTGATTGAAAGGAAATTGTTTATTCTTTAGAATATGAGCATTATGGTGTGGTTGTCCGTGTGTATTTTGGTTAGAGTGCATAATGAGTAGTAACGAAACATTGGTGCTGATCCGGAAGTGAAATCTGTGACCCATTGCACGTTGCTTCATTTACAGTCCAGCATCTCAAAAAAATGCCAGTTAACATATGACAAGCACTTCACCGTGAGTTTATCTTTGAAGATATTTTACATCAACATATGATTCATTAGGATTTGGACACAGTGGAAAGTTCAGTACAAACAAATGTAGAGACTATATAGGAAATATAACTGTGGTCTGAGGCCTGTCAGTCTAATGGACATACAAGTTTAAATTGGTATCCCAAGTTCATTATTAAAGGTAAACACATGAAATTTTGACAGTTTGTGTATACTGACTTTAAAAATGGAACTATCAATATAAAACTTAAAATTAATAAATTTTTCTTAAACATTTTAATTTTTAAAATTTTAAAATTTAAATTTTTACATTTTTGCAAATATGTTCATATTGATAGTCTTTATGGAGTTGATACTCATAATTATCATCATATATGTATTGCTACACCATATAAAAGTTCAAATTGTGGATAACGTTCAAATTCTGTCAGGGAAGAGATCTTTTAAAGTCAGAATGAGGCCTTTATTCAAAACACATGAAGACATCTTTCTGGTTGATACTGTGCCTTTAGGTAATTTACACTATTTATTATGGGGCCAAGCAGTTAATTGATGTGTTTATGATGGGGTGATTATATGAGTAATACATATCTGCTTGTATGGCTTTCAGTAAATGTTTATAAACATAGTAATATGGTACTTAGTGAGAGGATGGAGATCATAACTCTATAGTAGAGCCTTCTCAGGTTGTCTGCTAACCTTCTCAGCTTGTCTGCTAAGCCATTTTAAACTGTTAGAGACTGAAAAATGACAACAATAATATAGGCCAAAGGGATAAAATGTACTCTACCCAAGCCTATTTACCTTGGATGTAAGAAAACAGCAAAAATGAAGGAAGTCTAACACAAAATCCATTAGTTTTTATTGTTCATTTTGGTTAAGACATTGATTGAGAAAGTGTGGCATTGTGGCATAAGCTGATATCACATTCTAATGAACCATTTTGCTTGATGCATTATTAGTTACTAATAATAATTGTTCACTGACACTTTAAACATTACACCAGAAATGTTCAAACAGATCATTTGAATTAACTTTGTATAACTGATTTGAACTCGGTTACATATCCCACATGAGCAAATGTCCACATATTTTAGAATGTTTGGTATCAGAATTTCACATTCACTACATCATTTAGGATCTCATTGTACCTATAGTTGATCTGTTAGGTACATATTTGGCTGTATGCACATAAAATATCCCAAAATGTTATTTCCATCATCAATTTGCTTATGTATGGTAATATGGGTAAGTATTGCATAATTAAAATTAGTTTTACCCCTGCAAAACACTTCATTTTAATAACAGTAATATGTTGCCCATCACTATTATGCGGCTGAATTTGTCAGTTAGGTGGGTAGGCTAATGTGTTAAACTATCAAAAACAAAGAAAAATGTAAAGTATTCACCATTTGAGGGAGAGATCCACTTTACAAATTGTTGCTGTCCCTCTGGGTCACATGTTGTGCTGCAAATATGGGTCCCAAATCAAAAATGCCTGCACTTTATAATGCTAATGAGCAGAAGTAGGAGAAGGTAGTATGAGATCGCCAAAATGCTGCCTACATGACAACATCCAAGGATGAGTGATTTAGATAGGCCCATGAAGCAGTGACGGCTCAAACCTCATGGGCTTTTAGTTTCATAAAAGAGAGATCTCTACCGGTAAGGGACTGATGAGCTCTTTTGATTGTGATGACAATCCACCATGAGATAGTGGAGGCTGAAATATCAACAGAGCCCTTAAGAGGAAGGAATAGATGTTTCCTACCCTTTCTTTTCCCTTTTGAAGCATTCAATGGTTCATAGGGGGTTTTGGTTAATGATCATAAAACACAAGATAGATTCCATCTGGGCATAAGAGAGTGGGTGACAGCTCTCTGCAGCTCAAAAAACTTAATGAGATCAACAAGGTGCGAATCTGAACCAATTGCTGAGCACCAAGAGAATTTAAGAGTGTTGGAAATGGCAGCTCTATAGCCCTTGATAGCTCATACTGAACATCTTTTGTTCTTGAAAAGGAACACAACGAAATCAGCAAAAGAAGCTACAGAAGGACACTTAGGATCAACATGTTTCCTACTGCACCGATCACAGAATATTCTCCACATGGCATCATAGACCTTGGATGTTGAAACTCTTCTGGCCTGAATGATGCAACTGGCAACCCATCCCAAGAACTTGTTCTGACGGATTGATTGCTTGGAATATGGCGAACTCGGACGGTAATGTTCTCTGAGGTGGCCCAATGGAGGAGATTCCAGATCTCCACACAGAAAGAAGGGGCGTGTGTGCCCCCTTGACATCGGCGATACACTATGACGGACGTGTTGTCAGAGAAGACCATGACACATTGACCCCTTACTCTGTCGATGCACCTTGCAATGATAGAAATACAGCTTTCATTTATAGGTTGTTTATGTTACGGGACGACTCATCCAGAGTCCAATGACCCTGGAGAATTACACCCTCCGGCTCTAGGTGAATGCCCAAACCAGAATCTGACGCATCAGGGAAACAGGAGTAGGGGTTGGGTGCATGCGTAGGAACCCCAGTCAGCAATCTGTCCCGATTCATCCACCAATGCAAATGATGATGAAAGTCTGGTCCTAGAGGAATCAGAGCTGACAAGGAATCCCTATGTGGTTTCCACCTTGCGAGAAGGAGAAACTGTACAGGGCACATATGAAGATGTCCTAAGAAACCTGATCTGCAGCAGCGTTCAAGGTTCCCAATAGGGATAGGTAAAGGCGAGCAGACAACAATGTTTATACTCATAGCGCCTGTAAAAGTGCCATGATTTGATCTATGCGATCCAGTGGAATGAGGACTAAGTTCTGCTTTGTGAGGAAGTTCATCCCCACATAAACAAGTCCTGAGATGGAACGAGTTCTGACTTCTTGAGGATGGGCTAAAGACCCAACTGAATTACTGTGAACCAACAATAGAACAGATCCTGATGGAGGGACTGAACCTGAACGTTGTGGATCAGCCAGTCATCTAAGTAGTGGAGAATCGGGGTCCCCAGTAATTTGAGACAGGACGCTACTACTCCCATAACTCAGGTGAAGACTCTGGGTGCAAAGGCAATTCAGAATGGCAGAACACGGAATTGAAAGACTTCCTGGTCCAAGCAAAATCAGAGGTATTTCCTATGTGGAGGAAAAATCAAAATGTGCAGATATGCATCCTGATGGTCGATGAAGACCATCCAATCTGATGGACACATAACATCCAAGATTGAGGATGTGGTCTCCATCTTGAAATGTTTCTCCAAAAGAAACCAGTTTAACAAGGAGAGATCGATAATGATACAAAATTTCCCACTTTTTTTGGTGACCTGGATGATTTGGGAGTAGAATGCAGGAGACTGATCGTTCAGGACCCTCTCCACTGCCCCTTTCTGCAAAAGGGTGTGCACCTCTTCCCTTAATTTCCCCAGATTGGACTGGTGAAAGAACATGGGTGTCCTTGATAGAGGAGGTTGTTCCCAAAACTGAAGTCAGTAACCGTAACTCACAATAGAAAGGACCCATCCATCATCTGTGATGCTTGACCAAGCATATGAAAAGAGATCTAGACGAGCACCTACAGGGACATTTGGGGGAGGAATGCATGGCAGGAGAAGTTGCAAGTCCCTAGGGCTGTCCCCCCTCCCTTCCTTGGGAAAGGAAGGTCGGTTGGAGAACATCCTCCAAGAGGCTCCTTGGCGACTTCCACGCTGAGGACCTGACTGATGAGGAGGAGGTCTCATTTGGGGTTGTGCATTGGAATGGGGCTGCATCTGTTTGAAGAATTTAGCAGGTGGAAACTGGGGGTGATTCATATTAGTACGCTTCCTGGCCGATTGCAATGGGCCAGGAGCAGTTGTGAAGGATCTATGCTGATGATCCTTCAAATCTTGTGAAGCCACAGTGGGGATGAGTCTTCCAAAAAGGCTCTTGGTTTCCAACAGAGCAGCCCTTAGAAGGTCTTTACTATGGTCAAGTAAGACCTTTAAGGAGTCCAGCACAACATCATGGCAGATGTGTAGAAGTTCACCTTCTGATAAAGCCATTGTGACAAAAAGTGAATGCCGAGATGTCTTGGACACAGCTTCCAGCATGTGTTGTAACGCAGCTGGATTCAGAGCGGCCTCCTTCAGCATACTAAAAAAGTAACTGAGAGGAGGTCAGCATGGAAGCCGGACTTTCTGCACAATGGCTTCAATTGTTTTAATGGGAAGGCGTGCACAGGCTCCAGCTGTAATACCCACTTGAGATGCATCTGCATCCAACTGGAGAGGCCTCATGGGCCACTTCAGGGAATGTGTTATGTGAAAGAGAACAATAATAATAACCATATTGTATTATTTTCACACATGATACTCACCTGTTTGTATGTACTGCATGCCATATACACCCCAGTATATTTGCACAAGGTAACCAATTGTTCCCTGTATTAAGAAGTTATCTGAAGGAGAACAATAATAAAAACAATACTGTATTATTTCCACACGTGAAACTCACCTGTCTGTATATACCACATGTTATATATACACACCAGTTCATCTCACTTGTTTATATACACTGCGTACTATATGCACCCCAGTGTATGCACAAAGGTAAACAATGTTATATACATTTTTAATAAGAATTAGATGTTCAGTTGTTTAAACTTTATTGTTCTCTAGCAATTCAGACGCACACAAAAACAATGTGGCGTGTCACACATGGTATTAAAATACAATGGTGAATTAGAAAAAAAAACTGAATTGATGTTTGATCAATTATTTAATTAAGGGAATTGTGTTATAACTAACACACAAGACTTACCCATGAACCAATTGTATTTGAAAAATAAGAGGTGGTGTGCCATAATCCCTAAGGGTGGGATACAACGTGCTGACCCAAGAAGACCTTTCCAGAACTAATTACTGAAAGAGGGCAGAGGCTACCGGCATAAGGAGAACCAAATTTGGTTTAAACTCGTAATAAGCAATTTTTCTCTGGTCACGTTATGAACAACACAACCATTAACATGGCATCCTTGAAAAAGATGACTCTTTCTGCGCAGGCTCGGAAAGGTGCACAAGTGGACCAGGTCTTATTAATAATTCTCCACTCTGTTGGAGGATGTATTCACGTCAAACGGCCAAGATGTTTTGACAAGAAAAAGTAATAAGCTGCATAATAGTGATGGGTATCGTATTGCTGCTATTAAAATATGATCTATTGGTAACTATAGTTGATCTGTGAAGCACATAAATGTCTGTATGCACTTGAAATATCCAATAATGTTATTTACATTATGGATTAGTTTACTTGTGGTAGTATCTTTTAATTTAGTACATTGTTACTTAACTTCCCTGTATACTGGTATCTACTAATTGTTGCACCAATGATCAAACCTCAACTGCCCCACATTGTCCTTAACTTTATGATAGCTAGTATACCTTATTAGTTATTTAGACTGTAATGTCTGAACATAATCAGATAAACATATTTCTAGAAACATCATATATTTTTGGGATGAATAGTCACTTGACTACACGCTCATTGATACACATTTCTGAGTGTCACTATGTCAAGTTTAATGTTTTTTCCTGTCCTTGCACACTTAATGTCATTTTGAAATCTCTATATCTAGCACATTTTCACTTCATTTACCTACATCTTACTGATCTATAAGATTAAGTAAAACATGTTATATCTTTTCAGGTCTAGTCTGGTATTTGGAACAAGCTGGAAGAGTTGGATTAGCTTGGAAGCTCTCCAGTAGTCAGGTTGTGATACCAAGGTCTCATTAAGACATGTCCAATGTACTGCCATAAGTTACCAGGATTAGTTCATACTACCACACTGATATATAGCACCTCAAAGACATGGCCTAGGTCTTCATGAAAGAGATCAGCACCACTGTTTGGTAAGGTAGAGCCTCTAAGGAACTGTATTTTCCTATTACATTGTCACCATTTGTGATTATTGACATTGAAACACAATGCATTTTTGCTATAAAACATGGTACTCGTCTGATCAAAATGGGAAATTTGAGCATGCTATTATTTATGCTAATAACTGGCTGAGTACCTGACACAATAAATGTAGAACATAGCACTGGTCATTGTTTCTTTAGTGTATACACCTATATACATTTAAACAGGCATACTGCAATTTGCTGCAAAAATCATTGTGAGCTATCTTGCTTCACTACCCCTGTACAGAACATCAGCATTATGGTGTGGTTGTCCGTGTGTATTTTGGCGACAGTGCACAATAAGTAACGAGGCACTGGTGCTGATCTGGAAGTGAAATCTGTGATGCACTGCACACTGCTTTTGTTTACAGTCCAGCATCTCGAAAAAATACTGGTTAACCTATGACAAGAACTTCACCGTGAGTTTATCTTTGAAGATACTTTAGATCAACATATGATTTATTAGGATTTGGACATAGTGGTAAGTTCAGTACAGACAAACAAATGTAGAGACTATATAGTAAAATTACTTGTGGTCCGAGGCCATCTGAAGAAACTAACTGGGTGATGATGCAATGGCTCATCACATAGCCATGGGGTTTATATACCCACTTGCAGCCACTATATACCCCTGCAGATTGTTCAAGTAGCAACATTACATGTAAAGATACCATTTTTCTTGGATACGCCAACCACATACTAACCATCCGGTTGTGATCAATGCCATGTTTAATTGGAAGTTTCTACTATTTCTTTATCTGACAAAAAAAGACACTCATTGGATGGGGCAAATTTGTCCTTTATATACAGTTGTCTCTTAGACACATGCTGAATCTGTATCTGTACTTCTACCCAAGTGTAATCAATTATTTCATATGCAAATACGCTTGCACATCAAGATTTATGGGTATAAAAAAATGCTCAATAAATTCAAGTGAGCCTTAAACCTATGTATATACTCGCGTATAAGCCGATACCAACTGCAAACTGCATAGACCCAGATCTGCCGTCACATAATGCACTGGCAGATCTGGGTCTATGCAGTTTGTAAGGACTAATCACTAGAACAAACAACATAGACCCTGATCTGCCGATGCATTATGAAATGGCAGATCAGAGTCTATGTTGTTTGCATTTGGACCAGGCTTATACGTGAGTATATATGATATGTTTAAGCAACCGTGTCAGCCGGTGCACAAATAAAATCCTATATTGATAATCACAGCTATCATTTTGGAACAATGTGTCCTTCATATGCACTAAAAATAGACATATCCAGAACCATAACAAGTCTCCTCTGTTCACATTAAAAGTGTTCTTTATAGGCAGTAAAAATTTACGCAGCTGGAACAAAAATAACACTTCTCTGTTCACATCAGGTTTCCATTTAATGCAGTAAAAATGGACACATCTGGAACCAAAACAAGTCTCCTCCATTCATATTAGAGAGATGACCTTATTTGCAGTAAAAACAGACACATCTGGAACCACAATGAGACTTCTATGTTCACATTAGAGGTGTCCTTTATGTGCAGTAAAAATACACATCTGAAACCAAAATAAGTCTCCTCTGTTCTCATTAGAGAGGTTTCCTTTATATACAGTAACAATGGACACATCTGGAACCAAAACAAGTCTCCTCTACTCATATTCGAGAGATATTCTTTATTACAGTGTTGCACATAAGATCCCAAGGGCAGGGGACACGGTGTCCCCCACCCTCCAAATTTGGGGGTCACAACATATTAAAGGGGCAGAGGCAAATAGTAGTACTTCATGCACTAGAAGTGCTAAAACAATAAGATAATCTTGTCTGCTTTGACAGTTTTGCCACCTTAACTTTGTCATCTGCACTGTGCTATCATCTTTTCCTTGGACAATTACATTATTGTAATAAATGTTCGATCATTTGCTCAAGTAACTCATTAAAATACGAACATGTCTGAATATATGTTTTCCCTGAAATGAGCTGCAAAATGGAATTTCCATTCTGACTCTTGCTCTCATTTAACTTTGGTGGTCACTCATTATCTACAAGCATTTATTACCCATTTTTTCTGAATTATTTGTCTTTTCAAATTAATAAATCATTGATTAAATAACAAATTGTGCATTTGCATAAATTTAGTCTCTTCTGTCATTAATTCAACCTCAAAATAAATTAAATCAGCGCTGTAGGTGCGACTTTAACCTCGAAGACACGTTACACTGCCGACTGTCAAACATTTTTCATTGCAACTCAGCCAACTACCACAAACCTTAAATTTTTTCATTGCCAGATATATAGTTTTAATTGCCACCTTAATGTTGGTATCGCCTTTGGCGACTTCAGCCTTTGTTAGCGCCAACATAGATGTGGATGGACGTCTGGTAAAGAAAAATTGTAGGTGTATTTTTTAATTTTTTCCTGATGAAAAAGCATGCATGCCTCTGTGTGTGTGTGTGTGTGTGTGCGTGCATGTGTGCATGCATGTCCGCATGCACGCGTGCACACACACGCACAGGGGTCAATATTTTGGGGACATAGGACAAAATATTGCAGGAAACCCGTAATCCCACACTCGTCATGCAATGCTGTGTATATGCAGCAAAAACAGACACATCTGAAACCAAAATAATATTCCTTTCTTCTTATCAGAAAGGTGTCCTTTATGTGAAGTAAAAAGAAACATCTGGAACCAAAAAAAGACTGTTTACATTAGAGAGATATCCTTTATGCACAGAAATCTCCTTGGTTCACCTTTGAGAGGTGTCCTATGTGTGCAGTAAAAATAGATACATCTGGAAGCAAAATAATACTTCTCTGTTCACACGAGAGATGTATCCTTTATGTGCAGAAAACAGGTGTCCTGTAAGTGCAATACAAATAGACACATCTGAAACATAAATAAGTATCCTCTGTTCACAGTAGAGATGTCCTTTATGTGCAGTAAGAATACATTTGGAACAAAAATAAGACTCCTGTTCACATCAAAGAGATGTCCTATGCAGTAAAAATGGCCACATTTGGAACCAAAATAAATCTGCTCACATCAGAGGTGTCCTATATGTGCAGTAAAACATACAAATCTGGAAGTAAAACAAGTCTCCTCTCATTAGAGAGGTGTTCTTTATGTGCAAGACAACTACACAATGATTCTTATTGGGGATTCCTTACACTACCCTTTATGGATAGATGTTCTTTAGATACAGATGTATTAAGTCACATTGCACTGTACATATTTATATTATCAATAATATCAACTCATACACAAAGAATACTGATGAAAATAATGTATGAATGGTATCTATGGCAACAAAAAAGGTGTCAGTGAAAGTTAGAAAGTTTCATATACAAAGAAAAAAAATCAATGAAAGCAATTTTTTTGTCAAAGAGAATGAAGGAAGTTCATCTTTCAAATATAGTTTTCATTTGATGCTATGAGCATTTTAATGATCGCCTTCTTTCAAATAAAAATTGTACAGTTAATCCCCTGAATTTAATTACTTGCAGTCAGTTACAATTCTATAACAAAAAAAGTAATTATTAATTGGGAGTATGAAACCAAGCAATCTGGAGGCCCAGTCTGGAGGATAACTATATTTCTGTTGTCTTATATATAATGTTCTGATTTTATGACAAGTGACAAGTTAATATTACCCCTAAATGACAACATAATTACCATACGTCAGTCAAACTCTAGCATATGCCAATATAAATAAAATGCTGAACAGCACTATAGCTAAAGAGTGAAGTATTATGTAATTACAAGCAAACTGACAGTTTGTTGCAACAAACAGGTCTATACTCCAACACCTAGATCACCAGACTTATATCAGTATATCATACACAAATTCAAATGGTCGTAACTTCAATATTTTCCAACCATTTTCATTAAATTTCAGAATATTCTCAATGTTTATACCTATTCATATGGGGAACAGGCAAAAATGTCCCAAGCAAAAACTTGTTTATATGATAAGCTAATGAGTGGGTGTGATTATTTTGGTTCTGGCAATAGGTCAATACAATGGAAGGTTGACCCAAAATGATAGGTTCCCTTTAAAAGGGGAAGGAATGAAATGTCTACTATTTAAAAGTATATATTTGGTACTTCATCAGCATAACAGATATATTAAATGTGACAATTTTAATTTGGACAGAAGATATCAAGCTCTGCAAAATTAAAAGAAAGGAAGAAACTGAACCTTCTCAAAGGCCATATTTTGTTATTTACACAGCAAGGAAACTTGTTTAAGAATCAGACAGTCACTGAAATAAGATATTAATCAAAGGAAAATCCATAGATGTTGGTTATTTCAGTTTTCAAAAATCAATTTTCTTATTCTCTTCACTACAACATGTTCCAGAGAGTGATGAGAACTGGCTATAATAATGAAAATTTCAATCTGTGATCGAAGTTTATCTATCATCCACCAGATAAGATTGCGTGTACAGTCTTATGAAAGTTTATTCATGAGAAAAGAAATGCAGCTTAATGTGATACAAATAGATTTCAGTGACTGATGTCCGTGACATTGGACTAAATTAACCTTCTAGACCATACTAAATTGACCCATATCTTCTTGATATAAAAGACTTGTGCAAATTCTAATTAAATGCATAAAATCCTTCAAAATTGTTTTTATAAAAACTAAAATGCAAAAATCTCAAATAGGGGCTATAACTCTACATATTTTGCCAGTAAACAGTAAAAATCGAACTTGAGCTGCATCTACTTAATGTAAACCTTCACTCCAAATTTGGTTTCAATACAAGAAATTCTTTACAATTTCAATCCATGCAATCCTATAATACTTTTTAAGCTGAAACTGAAGTACAAAGTTCAAAGTCCAACAGGGGTCACAACTATGTAAAATTTTCCCAGAATATTGAAAACTGACCTTGACTGGGTATCATTAATGTAAAGCCTTATACCAATTTTTTTTTATTTCAATTCAAGAAGTTCTTCAAAATTTTCTAATCAGAAATGAAATGGATCTGATGGGACAGATTGATATAGGTTAACACTATATACCCCCTCAATGGATAGGTCAGAGGCATAAAAACAGAAAGCAAGTAGGTAGATAGGCAGGCAGGTAGATAGGCTCCTGAAGTAAAGAAGGCAAAAGAGGTAGGTTGGGAGAATAGGTCAGTAGAGAGGTAAATAGGTACAAGTGTAGTAAGGTATAATGGTAGGCAATAAGGTTAGTGGGTAAGTAGATAGGTAGGTAGGTAAGTAGATCAGTGAATGGCAAAGAAAAGAAAGAAGGATAGGTAGGGAGACAAACAGATGGATATATTAAGCAGTAGGTAGCTTACTTTGAATTTTAAGTCTCTTATGGCCTTGGCATTCAGGTTGCCTGAATTTGGAATTCAAACAAATGACCTACATACAGACATATACAGCCTAGTAACCATCTTGCTACCTTGCTACAGCTGTCAACACTGAAAGGTCTAAACCAGATAATGATAATACAAGTATTCTAACATTAAAGGCTCAAACTCAGGGGTCTCCTCTGCTTCCAGTCAAGGATGACTGCCTCTTTATGACTAAACTGGGTGGTACAAGAAACCATCTCTATTAAATCTGATATTCAATTTAGTGAGAAATGGGGCTTGTATTACAAAGGGCAGCAAACAGATTTATAAGTCACAAGCTTTTCTTCTCAGCATTGTGTGAACACCTGGCTCAGTGCAAGGAAGTTAGGCAAACCAGTGAGTTACATGTCTATTAACAAATTGAAACCTGACTCAGAACACAGAGATTAATATATGTCAGCTGGATACATGCAAATTGTCAAATAAAACATACAGTTTTTATCAACAAGGCAAAAAGAACAGCCTCTAGGTCTGACAAAGGAGAGAAATGTATAAGTTACTTGTTACATAATTTTACAACTGACAACAATAGATATACTGTATAACAATATACAACACAACAAGATGCATAAAACAATCCCATCCAACATGTGCTAGATAGACCACCTCCTGTAGAAGACCACCTAGTTTAGAAGACTACAAAATTGATTCCATCAGATGCTCAAGGTGCTTGAAAATACTTAAATTTTTGTATTTGAGATGCATGAAGTTGTCAAAGTTCAACAGCTGAGAAAATACTTTTTTTACTTTCATGGTTCTCAGATATACTCATACTTTACCTTTCTACACTACTGACAAATAGTTATGACATAATCTCTTATGTAAGTCCCAACCTGTATTAAAAGATGCTCTTTCTTTATTTTAAGGATTCATGTGTTTTCTCTAAGAACATTCCCTGTAGGCACGAAACAGTCAAAGTCTAAAAATTAAACTCATATTCAAATTAAAAATATCTGTCTTCAATATATTTGCTCCGAGTGAGGTTTGAAACATGGAAATTATGGGGTTATCTTGCAAGCACCTCTACAAACAGGCCACATTTAAAAGATCATTAAAGATTCCATGTATGCTTTTGATTATTTTTTTAGTTTTTTAGTATTTAGTCCAAGTTGAATTTTTGTCCTCAAAATTTTCTCTACTATTTGGTCTGGTTCCACTGCACTTAGCATCAAGGTAGATTGATACAAATTTGGCATCTTGATTAGCTAGAAGTCTACTCAAGTTATTCACATCCACAAATTGTTCATACTGAAATAAACTGAAGATTGGCTCTCAGCAAGTACATCAAAAAGTAGGGGTCAGTGTCAGCAAGTACATCAAAAAGTAGGGGTCAGTGAACAAGTTTTGTGACTAAGGACATCACTGTACATCGCTCCCTCATTTTAGCTTGCTGAATAACTTGCGAACCCACTCATAATGCTGGGGCAGGTTTGGATCCCATTTTTCTTCTGGATAATATCCCCAAATTAGACCCCTATTTGCTGAACATGAATAAAATCACAATCAAAATTGGTAAATGAAACCTTGATATATTGCTTGCTATATCATCGAAAATGGCGGTTAGTAAACGAAAATTGGAATCATCAAAAAAATTCACAACTTTTAATAAAAAGTCATATATTTTGTTACATTTTCTTTTAAAAAAATAATTCTGAATACACTGCATCTCGCAATATATGAAACAGCAATTAATGAAAATGTTGGTAATGCCTACCGGTGGAAACACATCAAGAAATCAACACAAATCAGTTTTATCTTTTAATTCAGTTTCAATGTAATCATCATAAATGTGATATGCCATCTTGTATTCAAACAGTGTAAGTGTCAATCGACTGTCAAAGTGATGACTGCAAGCATTTCCATGAGAACCTAATTAAGTGCCAACTGTAGTTTGATCTCCAACTTGCAGAAGTGTTAGTTGTATTGTTACAATCAATTAAAAGGAGATCTGATTTGTATTATCACATTAATTACATATTCTGTCTCAAATCAAGTAAAGGGAGTAGAATAAAAACAGTTGAAAGGTA
The DNA here is from genome assembly GCA_029931535.1 of Margaritifera margaritifera. Lineage (NCBI taxonomy): Eukaryota > Metazoa > Mollusca > Bivalvia > Unionida > Margaritiferidae > Margaritifera > Margaritifera margaritifera. The sequence goes on from JAQPZY010001659.1 coordinate 5,426,925, forward strand.
TGTAAATCCTACCTACATACAAGCTAGCAGTCATGGTCACGTGTCAAGTCAACTAATTTCAAGTGATCAATCAAACAGAGTTTTAAATATGATTATGTAACTAACATCATTAAGTATCTACCAATAATCAGTAGTTGATCCTAATCATTCATGAATGTGATCAAGGATAGCAAGGGAACCAAGCGAAAGGTCTACTCAATGTGTGAAAAGCTGTGTTTCACAGATAGGGTTCATTATGGAGAAACAAGATCCCAAAGTTTGTATTGAACTTAAAATTCCCAATTTTGACACTCAGACGTTTGCTCAAGGATGAGCAGAAGGTTCACAATTACACCCTAAATATTTTAATGATAAAGCAATTTTAAAAAATAGTTTAGACATTGTTGTTTCTCTAAATAAATGTGTCTTTTTAAAAATAAAAAAAATTTAGTTCTATTCTAAATCAATGACAACACTAGTGTGTATCTACATTCACATGAAAAAATGCAATGACATAATACACAATGTGTTTGCTGGTACACATGTGATGTGTATTAAAACCTCTTCGAGTTTACCAGTCTTTCAAAGATTGGTTATCTTGAAAAAAAAGGTAATGCATAAGAAAAAAGATATCTACTAACAATTATTACCACAGTATTATTCACAGTGATAAAATGAGTATTCAACCATTTAAACAACCCCCACCCCGTTCTCACTATCGATGTTCACCCCTTTCTTAATCTTTCAGACGTACCTCAGTAACTCGTGCCATCATTATGCTGCGGTCTATGTTTATGGACTCCGTTGTGAGTTATCAAGAGAGAGGTGTACTATGACTCTCTAAATTTGTTTTCACATACTTTGCTGTAATATGTTTAATACAAGGAGAAGTATACTGAACATCACGGAGGGGGGGGGGGGATCAAGACTCGGGTCAGAATATACTTTTAATTTCCCTCGAGGTACACATGACCCGTGGTGTGATTTTAATTTGAAAATGAATCAATTTAACAAATAAAACAAATTGACACAACCCAATTCTGATTGCCCAGAGGCTGCTTTTTGTGAAAACAACATATTAATCTGAAAGCCATACTCTCCTTAGACTATTTTACATAAAACAACTTACTTATTAACCCTGCATGCTGAATTTTTGCATTTTTGTATCACAAGGTAGTACCCTTGTTCTGAGCTCTGAGGCATCATCTGAATTCACAGCAGACCAAAGCGAGTGGTATTACAGAAACGGGGAAAGATGTAGCTTTACAATGATACCAAGTAATGTTGGCTTTCTACTCCTCTTAAAAATACAGCCAAAAAAACTTACTTTTTGAGACCAGATTTTTTTATTTAGGCAAAAATATTGCTAGTACCAGACAAGGAGTTTGTGTCAGATTTTTATACTGCCTACTGTTACATTTGAAGTAGACCAGTCAGAATCGCACACAGATGAAACTTTTGAGATTTGGAGAAAAAATAGGCCTGGACGTGAAAATCATGGTTTCAACAAGCAAAAAAGAAAATCCAATTTTCACCCATCTGCTCATGCGCAGGTGAAAAATAGCCAATCCAAAATAAAATCTTTTACACATCCAAGCATCTGGCAAAATGAAAATCTCTCTGAATCAGATGTGGTTGGTTTGGTTTGATGGTTTGATCTGATGGGTTTAACGCCATTTTTCAGCACATGATAGGCTATATATGGCAGCCAGTATGTCTGGTGGAGGAAGAACCTGGGAAAATCCTGGGTAGAACCACCGACCCACGGGAAACTAGTGGCAAGCTTTCTCACATGACCACATTGGCCGAGCCCAAGACTCGAACCCATGCGGACAGAGGTGAGATGGCAGTGATCAGTCAAGACGAGCACCTTTGACCACTCGGCCACCCAGTGCCTTCAGATGTGGTTGGATGCAATCAGGAGTAACAAGAAAAATGTGTTTCCTACCCCCATTTCACTCAAAAATAAAATGAATCTCCCTAGGACAATGAGTTAATAGAGGAAAATATTAAATTTAACTTTTTGATTTGTTGTGTGATTATTTACTGTTAATAACTTAAGGGTAAAATAGTATTTTTGTCCATTTCAGTGTTGTCCTGAAACCTGCTGTAAACTGGTCATCAGTGTATCAATATAAAGTCCTCTCTCATTATAATGATGTCCATGGGAACCAAAGTATACTGCCTTATAGTGACACTGCCTTACATTGAAGTACATTATACATATAATTTTACTATCTCTTAATGAAATAGGATCCATGACCATACCTGGCTTATAACAGGAACTGTGTTATAATGAAGGGCCTAATAGTGAAGGAGTTCTGTACTTCTATTGTAAAACAACTAGGCGACTTCTAAATAACAAACCTACCAGAAATAACTTATTCTGACTTATACATGATATATTCTTGACTTATACGGGACTTGTAGATTTAATGAAGTAAGTGAAATGTTAGTCTCTATAAGTACAGTATAAGTGAAAACAATATTGATCCATGCCTCGCCTACATTTCACTTATAAGTGATGTGTAAGTCATTTATAGGTGGTATAAGCCTTTATCAGTTGAGTATAAGTGCACTTAAGTGCATGGACATTGTCATTTTCTGACTATCAGTTCACTGCAAAATACAGTGCAAGTACAAGGTTTACGGCAAAATACAATCCAAGTTCAAAAAGGTGTTAGTATGATTTTTTTCTCCAAATTCATAACTTCCCATCAGATTTATCTATTTCAATGAGTCATATCAACAACAAACAAACACACACAGACACACACACACACACACATGCGCACACACAATGAATTTCATGTTTTATTTAAAATATTTTAAGAGTTAAAAAAAAAGACAAACATTGAAATAATACTACAAACTACAATGGATCTTACAGTATGTATCAAAGCTAGAATAAAGCAACATCTGTGCATGTGTGTGTGTAAATTGCAAAATGGGGACACAAGTGAGCATACACAACCACACATTGCAGACACACCTTGAAAACAAGGACTTCTCTAATTCTAATGAATTCATAGAAAAAAAATTGTTTGACATTAAAAAATTATTTGACATCGAAAAGATGTTTCAACTGCAAAAATCCAGAGCCCAAGAGATTTCCGAGGCAAATGTTATCATAATTTAAACTTGGCCACACATCCGTTTCTGGAATTTAAATCATTGGCAGTCTGCATGGATGGAATTATGTTACACCGCTTGTTCCCTATGGCAATTTTGTTTTGTTCATTCTTTGTGCTTTCCAGCATCATACGATATATACAAATATTCTAGGGTTCACATACTGACAACTGAATTTGGGACAGCCTTCATTTACCAGCTGAAGTAGAATGGCCATCAGATTCTGAAAGAAAATTTCTATATCGCTCTTGAGTGGAAACCAGCTTTCGAATTAAATTGTAGGGGCCTACTTGATGATGATCGATTCTGCCCGAAACGTATGTTTGAAAGAAATTTTTTATTTATTACTTGGGGAATAAATTATATTCATGGTTATCACTTGTTTGCTTTACTTCAGCTAACAATTTGCTACTGAGCAAGCTGTTTCAAAGGCTGTGGCTCAGAGAAGCAGCCTGCTGAGCAGGCTCATGTGTTGGAAATCATTTCACAAATTGTCATTTAAATGGAAATATATGAGATTTTTATAAGGTCAGAACTTATAGGTAACCATTTACATGTATACATTCTATGAAACTGATGACTTTATTTATATAAGGACACACTTTCCTGTCGAGCTGGGGATGGGGGGAGGAGGGGGGAGGAAGCGGCTTTTTTAAAGCCAAAATTCATTGAATTTAGCTGGAATTTGCTTTTTTATCTCGCTTATAAGTGTGCATGTAGTAAGTGAATGACTTACATTGCACTTATAAGTGAAGTGTACTTCATTTATAAAAGAAATGCCTAATTCACCTATGTCACTTATAGGTGACCTATAAGTGTAGTAAGTGAATAGCTCACATTTCACTTATAAAAAGTGAAATACATAATTTGCATATAAAATCCTAATCCTTCACTTATATGTCACTTATAAGTGACCTATAAGTATAGAGAATAGTCACTTACAAGCTCTTTATAAGTAATGAATACAAGTGACCTATAAGCCACATATAGGTTTTTTTTCCGTAAGGGAAGAGACATCTAGAGACAACATATCCCCTTGGTCAACTGCTTATATAAAAACTCCTATTGAAAGTACCATTGCTCAAGCACTCATGCTACACTTTGTTTCCTACTGAATGTGGAAAATTACAAGTCTCCAAAGACACCTACACACAACTTGTTTTACATGTGTACCAAGTTGGGCTGAAATATCTTGAATGGTTTAAGTTTTGCTCTGGAAACAAAATTGTGTACAGACAGACAGATGAATATAGCAATGGCTTTATCACCCTGTAATACATACATAAAACAAAGATGAGGTCATTTACATCCTCCACCACACCAAAATGTATGCTAGGAGACAGAATGACTTGTTGAAGATTTAATACATAGGAAGTTCCCCTGTACAAAGTATACTGGGAAGTGATAAGCATCAGGAGTTTTGCTTCAAAAGTGAATATGTGAATGGTGGATACATGATGAACAGACAAAGGGACAAAAACATTAAAACTATTGAAAGTGAAAAACTGTGAAATAGCAAAAGGCACATCTACATCACTAGTCTAATAAGTGTTCCAAATATGACAGAATTATCTTAAACGGTTTTGGAGTTTTGCTCCAGAACAGGTGTTATCATGGATGGATGGATGAACAAACAGACAAAAATATAAAATAAAACATATGAAACTTAAAAATGATGAACAGCAGAAGGCAAATATGAACCACTAGTCCAATGTGTACAAAGATTCACTGAGATATCTTAAATAATTTAGGAGTTATGCTCCAGAAGTGAGTGTGATGGATGGATGAACAGACAAATGAATTAAAAAGTTCAAAAATACTGAAAATAAAGAATTGTGAATAGCAAAATATATGTGTACCAAGTTTCATGGAGATATCTTAAATGGTTTTGAAGGTTTGTCCTGGAAACAAAAGTTGATAATGGATCGATGGACAAAAAATTATTTAAATACACCGTTGAAGGTAAAAAAAAATCACAATCAAAATTAGTAAATGAAACCTTCATATATCGCTGGCTTTATCGTCAAAAACAGTGGTTAGTACCCAGAAATTGGAATCAACATCATGAAATTTTCAACTTTTAATAAGAAGTCATATATTTTGTTCAATTTTCTTTCCAAACAACAATCTCAGTACACTAAAAATAACAATATTCGACAAAATTTCAATGAATGAAAACGTCACTAATACCTACTGGTGGCAACACTTTAAAAATAAATACCAATTAAATAAGTTTTGTTTAAGTGAAATTTGTGTTTTAGTTCTATCTTTCAATTTGGTTTTAGTGTAATCATCACAAATGCAACATGCCCTCTTGTATTCAAACGTGCAAAATATAATTCAACTGACCCAGCTATCGCCACAAGCATTTCCGTGAGAATCTAATTAAGTGCCGAACGTTTTTTTATCTCCGATATGCGGAAATATTTGTTGTGTTGTTACACTCAATTAATAGCAGACCGGCTTTGTATTATCACGTTAATTACGTCTTTTGTATCAAATCAAATAAAGGGGGTGGAATAACAGAAAAGTTAAAAGGTGTGCAAATCCTGCCTGCATAAGAGCTAGCGGTCACGGACGTGTGTCAGGTCAACTCATTTCAATTGATCAATCGAACACTGTTATAAATAATAAGTAATATAATTAAACTACCTTAAATTAGCCTACTCATTCACAAATGTGATCAAAGATAGTAAGACAACCAAGCCAAACGAGTACTTGGTGAATAAAAAGCTTTGTTTTACAGATACGGTTCATTACGGAGAAGCGAGTTCCAGAGTTTGTATTGAACTTAAAATTTCTAACTTGCTACTCAGAGATTTCCTCAAGGATGAGAAGAAGTTTCACTGTTACTTGATATGAAATCACGGCATCCATATTTTATTAATAGAACAATAAATAAACAGAGTTTCGACGTTGACAGTTGTTTGACGAAATAAATGTCCATAGTTTTTTAAAAAAGGAATCTTGTTTAGTTGTGAATCGACAACAACAAAAAGCAGTGAAGTAATACACAATGTTTTGCGTACACGTGTTGTTGAAACCGCTTTGACTAATATTGTTAACGATCTTTCAGAGGTTCGGTATCTTGAAAATAAAGGTAATTTATACAGAGAAGCAAACAACTACATTAGAAAAAAGCTCTTTGTTGACAATTATTCCCAATGTAATTATAAAATGAGTATTCAGCCATTAAACAGCCCAGTTACCCCCCCCCCCAACTTTGGTTTTCTCGATGTACAGCGGGGATGGCTTCCCCTTCTTAATTTTTTTCAGGTCCCTCGGTAACTCGCGCCCTCACTTATAGTGCGGTCTATGTTTTTGGACCCCGTTGTGCGCGAGTTATTGAGGGAGAGGTGTATATTGAAACTGAAGAATTGTGTGAATAGCAAAAGGGACATCTGGACCACTAGTCCAATATGTAGCAAGTTTCAACAAGATACCTTGAACAGTCTAAGAGTTATGTTCCAGAAATAAAAATGTTTACAGACAGACAGGCAGATGGATTACAGATAGAGCTGTCTTTTGATAAAGAAAGTAATTATATGATGTACAAACCTCTCTATATGATGTGCCTTTGCACCTATATTATATGCAAACTTTTATATATGATGTGCTTTTGTCCTTATATTATGTACAAACGTCTTTTTATGATGTGCTTTTGTCCTTATATTATGTAAAAACTTTTCTATATGATGTGCTTTTGACCTTATATTATGTACAGACACCTTTATATGCAGTGGGGTTTTTTTCTTATATTATGTGCAAACTTCTTTATATGCGGTGCTTTCATCCTTATATTATGTGCAAACTTCTTTATATGCAGTGCTTTCATCCTTATAGAATGTGCAAACTTCTTTACATGATGGATTTTTGTCCTTATATTATGTGCAAACTTCTTTATATGTGGTGCTTTTGTCCTTATATTATGTAGTGACACAAACACTGCTATATTCGGTGTAAACTTCTTTATATTCGATCTAAACTTCTTTATGGTGATGAGCAAAGCCTGAACTTTTGTAGAAGCACTAACAAGGATATATTGTCAAACTACACTGGAACACCATGCACTGAAGCTTGGTTTATTGGTTTGCCAAACAGACATTCAGACCTGAAATATATGACTGCTCGACAGTATCAACCGGTTGCCCAAGAAGAAATCACCCATGATGCAATCCAAAATGTTTACTTTAAAACTTGTATGTTAGAAAACCCTAATATTTTCTTTGATTTTCAAAAATACAGATAATTCATATTCAGATGAATCATCATCCACAACTGGTTGCCCAGTTGGACTTTGACAGTAAATCACGTGGTTGCCCTACTTGGAATTCTGGTTGTCTAGGCAACTTGGGGAAAAGGAATTTAATGCCCATTTTCTGAGTAATGCAACCTGTGCACCATCTAAAGATGATCTTTTTTTTAATCATCCATTATACTCCAATGTTGTTCAACCGAGTTATGGTCCTTGTACATGTAGATTTAAAGCTTATATACCAACCTTGCACATTGTGTACAAGTACCTTTTGAGTGCAAACTAGTCTCATAGTTTTTAACATTGTTTTGATACTTTGTAGATGTTATGCTCATTGTCTTTAGATGTTTTTTTATAGCTTTTATGCTCCAATGATTTTCACCACAGCTTCAGCCTTTTTTGACTTAGTTATAGAGCAAAAAATTACCAATGATCTTGAAATCATAGCTAACTTGATACAAAATTAAATACAATTATTTAGAATAAATTATGAACATTAAAAGACTGGTATATTGCTAAAGAATACTTTTTTCATAACTAAGTTCCAAAGTGGCCCTTTTTTCAACTAATGTTCCCAATTTAATGAGCTCTGGGCCCCAAGTCTTAAAAAGATAGAAAAACTCCTGATCTGTATAGGTTAAAAGGAAGGAAACTTTACCCATAGGGATCACAAAGTGCTGTCTGAAACTGTCAGGCTAATCTCACACAACTACTTCTGGAAATGGGTGGAATTTACCTATCCAACAGTATGACATAATATCATGTATTCTGAAGTAACCAAGTTTGCGAACAATGATGTGCGAGACACATAATCTAAGTTTAAGATGGTACAATCAAACAGATGTTAAAAGGACAATAAAAAAGGGGCCTAAATGTCCCTTTTAAATAGGTGTCTTTTATATACAGGACTGACACTACTGGTGTATCTTCATCCTTTTTAAATACTGTGCACTATATGTCTATATACATATTTCTTAATATATACTGTCAAACCTGTCCCTTGCAGCCACTAATGGGAAAAGACAAAACTGGCTGTTGCACACAGGTGACTGCTGTACACAGGTTCACCTTTAAAAATTAGTTTTTGAACAAATACCATGCACCAAATATCATTATTATTATTATTATTATTATTACATTGTCAAGATTCTTTTACGAGCACTGTACAACAAAATCATCATTATGGGTATATGTTGTTCTCTCCCAAATGTATGTTCCACACAAGATTACTGCTCACTTTAATCCATCCTATAAATGAAATCATCACCGACTTAAAATATACACTGATCTTAGTTTGTTCACGCTTTAAAAACAATATCCGGATTAGTCAGTTGCTCAACTCGCTGAGATCAAAAGACAGTCGACTTATTTGAGAAGCCTGTGATGAACAGAAAATCAAAAGAAGCTGTATATGGCTATTCGTTGTGACTCACGAACCGAAACTTCATCTATCTTTACAGATACATTTTGAACACTGAATGACCCCCGACCCAAATGAAAAGGGATGCAACTTGTGTCTATTCTCAAAGATGAACTCTTTTCTTCAGAGATATGTTTAATTCACAGGCAAATAGATGAAGATTTCTAATTATATCTGTCATACTGGCACAAAAGGTGACTTCCATTCTGCTGCGATAAGATAACTACTTTTTCCACCATCCAGCAAATGAACTGCTTCGACCCTCTACCCTAATGATAAAAAATGCCTTGCTTTAAAATTTGACATAGTGACACCTTTGAGTTACACTATTAATGTGACTGGAGTACGATGAGTACAAGATAAGAAATGTTTGCACATCGATTCACATGATATTCCTTCATCTAGACAATTCCTTCCTCATGGAGCAAAAGACTGAGTGGTCATTGCTGTAGATACACACCAGTGACTGCTTAAGGCCAGAAGAAACCATTGTTTGGTTAGGAAACACCTGGCAGGTGACCGTGGAAGGGCAGGTGACCATTAAATATAGGACATTTATATAGGAAATATACCGGGGGGGGGGGGGGATTTCCTAACAAGTCCGTCAAACTTGCCAAATGACCGCTGAAGGTGAACATTAGGACAGGTTTTACTGTAATTATGAAAGTATTTTTACATGGACAGACCGACTGACTTTTCAATGAAAATATGTCAAACAAGTTTATAATGTTGAACAATTTTAGGTTATAATTGACAAAAGAAACCTTCAATATCTTCTTGTCAATGATTCTTCTTTAAATTTACCAACAAATCTTTTATAATCAACCATTATTTATTATATTTATTTAAAATTAAAACATTTATATATTTGAAAATGATGATTTCAGTCCAAGAAAATTTTTTTTACACGAGGAAAAATACCTTCTTCTAATAATAATTATTTATTTTTATTTCATCCAACAATTAAATAATGTATTATGTGCTCTCTGTATGTGTGTGTGTGTGTTTGTGTGTGTGTGTATGTATGTGTGTGTATGTGTGAGACAGAGAGAGAGAGAGAGAGATAGAAAAATGAGATTATTTGAAAATATTTAGATATAATTTTTAATTACAACTATAATATATTAGTAGGTCGAGATAATGTACATGGAGGCTCTGTACCTAATCTGAAAAAGTATTTGCAGGGTGGCCTTGCATTTTAATCTGCAAACATCTTTTCACACAACAAAATTAAAATCAAATTCAGTAACTAAATCATGGGTTCTTAATAAGATCACATAAGCCGACAAAGCTAACAGTGTGAACTGACTTTCCTTGATAGTATGCCATGTGAATAACCTTTCTAGACAATTAGTACATGGACACCATACAAACTGCCATTCATTTATAAGTATTAGCTTTACTAGAAATGTAGTGGATACGTTTATTTTAGCATTACATAATTTCTATTGTGAAAAAAAATGTAGTTTCATTGGGTACAAAATTACTAGGATACTAAATATCTTGACTTTTCAAAGCCAGGTATGAAAAGTCATTTGCAAATTGGTCTGGGAATAAAGTGTCTTGGCTAAATTTGTTCCATCCAGGTACACATGATTTCCCATTCAAGCCAATGTAACCCCAAAGGACAGTGACAAGGGAAGCAATTCCTTCTTTGTCATTTACAGAAATAAACAACTTTTTGTCAAATTAAATTGAAATATGAAATATATGAAATGGTTTACTATCCAGTACCCATGAGCCAGTGGCTACTCCGAGTGACATAAAAATGTAATCATAACAATATTAAATAATAAAACAAACTTCGATATTTCTATGGAACAAGATTTGTCTTATCATTGTTTCACCATAATGTGGGAACCCTCTATTATTTCATTAACTGACAAGTCAAGTGTTTCATCAATGACATCCGAGAATTAAAATTTACTGAGGTAGTGTATTCTCTCATTCTCAGATATATAGTACTTTCTGAAACAGACAGTGTGTTACTGACATCCAAAACTGTAAATCCTGTCTTGAGAAGTGCTTCAATAGTAATTTTTGGGATGTGAAATTCATGGCGGCCAAGGTGATTGCTGTCCAAGTCTCATGATGTCAAACCTATTGACTAAGCCTAAGCATTCAAAGATGTACAACAATAGCTTGCGCACAATATCAGGCGAGATTTTCTGTTCTTCAAAAATCGCAAAGTAAGAATCTAAATTCACTTGTTTGAGAATATTAGACATAGAGTCTGCCATTTTATTTCACTGTGGTCACTAAGACAATTAACCCGTGTTGTGAGACAATATATCCCCCTTAGACCCCTTCACATGCCTGTGAAAGTTCCATCTTTGCTCTTCTTCATCAAGAAGTTTGGACGGATTATAAAGTTTTCCACTTTACTAAACGATATAATGACAAAAGCACCACATATAAAGAAATCTGCACATAATATAATAACAAAAGTACGTCATATAAAGAAGTTTAATTATCATATAAGGACGAAAGCACCGCATATAAAGAAGTTTGTACATAATATAAGGACAAAAAACATCGCATATAAAGACATTTGTACATAATATAAGGACAAAAAACATCACATATAAAGACATTTGTACATAATATAAGGACAAAGGCACATAATATATAAAAAGGTTTGTACATAATATAAGGACAAAAAGCATCACATATAAAGACATTTGTACATAATATAAGGACAAAAAACATCACATATAAAGACATTTGTACATAATATAAGGACAAAAAACATCGCATATAAAGACATTTGTACATAATAAAAGGACAAAAAACATCGCATATAAAGACATTTGTACATAATATAAGGACAAAAAACATCACATATAAAGACATTTGTACATAATATAAGGACAAAGGCACATAATATATAAAAAGGTTTGTACATAATATAAGGACAAAAAGCATCACATATAAAGACATTTGTACATAATATAAGGACAAAAAACATCACATATAAAGACATTTGTACATAATAAAAGGACAAAAAACATCGCATATAAAGACATTTGTACATAATAAAAGGACAAAAAACATCGCATATAAAGACATTTGTACATAATAAAAGGACAAAAAACATCGCATATAAAGACATTTGTACATAATATAAGGACAAAGGCACATAATATATAAAAAGGTTTGTACATAATATAAGGACAAAAAACATCACATATAAAGACATTTGTACATAATATAAGGACAAAAAACATCGCATATAAAGACATTTGTACATAATATAAGGACAAAAAACATCGCATATAAAGACATTTGTACATAATAAAAGGACAAAAAACATCACATATAAAGACATTTGTACATAATATAAGGACAAAGGCACATAATATATAAAAAGGTTTGTACATAATATAAGGACAAAAAGCATCACATATAAAGACATTTGTACATAATATAAGGACAAAAAACATCGCATATAAAGACATTTGTACATAATATAAGGACAAAAAGCATCACATATAAAGACATTTGTACATAATAAAAGGACAAAAAACATCGCATATAAAGACATTTGTACATAATAAAAGGACAAAAAACATCACATATAAAGACATTTGTACATAATATAAGGACAAAGGCACATAATATATAAAAAGGTTTGTACATAATATAAGGACAAAAAACATCACATATAAAGACATTTGTACATAATAAAAGGACAAAAAACATCGCATATAAAGACATTTGTACATAATAAAAGGACAAAAAACATCACATATAAAGACATTTGTACATAATATAAGGACAAAGGCACATAATATATAAAAAGGTTTGTACATAATATAAGGACAAAAAGCATCACATATAAAGACATTTGTACATAATATAAGGACAAAAAACATCGCATATAAAGACATTTGTATATAATATAAGGACAAAGGCACATAATATATAAAAAGGTTTGTACATAATATAAGGACAAAAAACATCGCATATAAAGACATTTGTACATAATATAAGGACAAAAAACATCACATATAAAGACATTTGTACATAATATAAGGACAAAGGCACATAATATATAAAAAGGTTTGTACATAATAAAAGGACAAAAAACATCGCATATAAAGACATTTGTACATAATAAAAGGACAAAAAACATCACATATAAAGACATTTGTACATAATATAAGGACAAAAAACATCACATATAAAGACATTTGTACATAATATAAGGACAAAAAACATCGCATATAAAGACATTTGTACATAATAAAAGGACAAAAAACATCGCATATAAAGACATTTGTACATAATATAAGGACAAAGGCACATAATATATAAAAAGGTTTGTACATAATATAAGGACAAAAAGCATCACATATAAAGACATTTGTACATAATATAAGGACAAAAAACATCGCATATAAAGACATTTGTACATAATATAAGGACAAAAAACATCGCATATAAAGACATTTGTACATAATAAAAGGACAAAAAACATCACATATAAAGACATTTGTACATAATATAAGGACAAAGGCACATAATATATAAAAAGGTTTGTACATAATATAAGGACAAAAAGCATCACATATAAAGACATTTGTACATAATATAAGGACAAAAAACATCGCATATAAAGACATTTGTACATAATATAAGGACAAAAAGCATCACATATAAAGACATTTGTACATAATAAAAGGACAAAAAACATCGCATATAAAGACATTTGTACATAATAAAAGGACAAAAAACATCACATATAAAGACATTTGTACATAATATAAGGACAAAGGCACATAATATATAAAAAGGTTTGTACATAATATAAGGACAAAAAACATCACATATAAAGACATTTGTACATAATAAAAGGACAAAAAACATCGCATATAAAGACATTTGTACATAATAAAAGGACAAAAAACATCACATATAAAGACATTTGTACATAATATAAGGACAAAGGCACATAATATATAAAAAGGTTTGTACATAATATAAGGACAAAAAGCATCACATATAAAGACATTTGTACATAATATAAGGACAAAAAACATCGCATATAAAGACATTTGTACATAATATAAGGACAAAGGCACATAATATATAAAAAGGTTTGTACATAATATAAGGACAAAAAACATCGCATATAAAGACATTTGTACATAATATAAGGACAAAAAACATCACATATAAAGACATTTGTACATAATATAAGGACAAAGGCACATAATATATAAAAAGGTTTGTACATAATATAAGGACAAAAAACATCGCATATAAAGACATTTGTACATAATATAAGGACAAAAAACATCGCATATAAAGACATTTGTACATAATAAAAGGACAAAAAACATCGCATATAAAGACATTTGTACATAATATAAGGACAAAGGCACATAATATATAAAAAGGTTTGTACATAATATAAGGACAAAAAACATCACATATAAAGACATTTGTACATAATATAAGGACAAAGGCACATAATATATAAAAAGGTTTGTACATAATATAAGGACAAAAAACATCACATATAAAGACATTTGTACATAATATAAGGACAAAAAACATCGCATATAAAGACATTTGTACATAATATAAGGACAAAAAACATCACATATAAAGACATTTGTACATAATATAAGGACAAAAAACATCACATATAAAGACATTTGTACATAATAAAAGGACAAAAAACATCGCATATAAAGACATTTGTACATAATAAAAGGACAAAAAACATCGCATATAAAGACATTTGTACATAATATAAGGACAAAGGCACATAATATATAAAAAGGTTTGTACATAATATAAGGACAAAAAACATCACATATAAAGACATTTGTACATAATATAAGGACAAAAAACATCACATATAAAGACATTTGTACATAATATAAGGACAAAGGCACATAATATATAAAAAGGTTTGTACATAATATAAGGACAAAAAACATCGCATATAAAGACATTTGTACATAATATAAGGACAAAAAACATCGCATATAAAGACATTTGTACATAATATAAGGACAAAAAACATCACATATAAAGACATTTGTACATAATATAAGGACAAAAAACATCACATATAAAGACATTTGTACATAATATAAGGACAAAAAACATCGCATATAAAGACATTTGTACATAATATAAGGACAAAAAACATCATATATAAAGACATTTGTACATAATATAAGGACAAAAAACATCGCATATAAAGACATTTGTACATAATATAAGGACAAAAAACATCACATATAAAGACATTTGTACATAATATAAGGACAAAAAACATCGCATATAAAGACATTTGTACATAATATAAGGACAAAAAACATCGCATATAAAGACATTTGTACATAATAAAAGGACAAAAAACATCGCATATAAAGACATTTGTACATAATATAAGGACAAAGGCACATAATATATAAAAAGGTTTGTACATAATATAAGGACAAAAAGCATCACATATAAAGCCGTTTGTACATGATACAAGAACAAAGGCACATCATATAAAGAGGTTTGTATATCATATAATTAAAATGTTAATTTTAAGACAGCTCTAGCATTCCATACTATTTCCATTATATTGCATATGGGGAGGAGGGAGGTATAAAAATGTATTTCTACTATAACTGGGTTTAATTCACCATTAAAAAGTACATAATTGTGGCTGATGATTTGTTAGTACCTCTGGCAACTTAGACTGACTTGTTAGCACATTCTTCCATATAAGATTTGCATTTGTAAAATTAAAATTATTGCAGATGGACACATATCTTAACATGTTTGGAGAATGTTTCTCAATAGCTATTGTGCTTGTTGAAAGAAGTGAAATACAGTAGAATTTACAACATTCAAAGTACTGTGGATTCCTTATCAATTGTTTTATTTTAAGACTGTTTTAAGTTTTCAAGGTAAAAGGAAACAAAAGGCTTCACATTGGGATTCAGAAAATAAATTCCAGTGGTACTGAGTATTTAAGTAATTGATGTTCAAGTTATCAAAGTTTCACTATATATTTTGCAACCTTACTGATAGTCAAATATAAGGAAAATTACATTTAACAACTTTTTCATCAACCAATATGTTTTTTTTAGCAACAAAAAAGTAAAGAAGAGAAGAAGAAAAAAGCATGGTACATAAAGAAATGTTAGTATTACTGTCTTATTTAATATTCAAAATAAATACTCACACTGACCATAAAAGTCACCTGCATTAAGCATCAACCTGTTTTAAATAGCCACCTTTCAAGATCCCTTACACCAAATTTGCTATGCAAATAAATCAAACACCTGTCCTGACAGGCCATGATTTCAATTTCCACCGATGGCTGTTTAAAACTGTTTTGAATGGATATTAAATATTCATTCTTTGGTCCTAAACCAGAAAATTAATGCATCTCGTTATCTCTTTCTGAAAAGTTTTTTTAAAAAAGTAAAATACATACAGGAATATATATACATAAATTTCTACAGGCTATAATAGATCTCTAGCAACATACACTACCATACTGGCTTTAATTTTCCATACACTTTTCATTCATTTTTTTTAGGAGGATGTATAAATGATTATTGGGAAAAAATATTACTTATAATTTTTAACAGATTCCTACAAAAAAATATTTGCAAAATCTCAAGAATACAATGTTCTCTGTATCAAAAATTAGAATAATAGTAATTTTTATTAATTGATAACACAGCTCTCCCTTGTAATAACGCGGTAGTTGGGGTCCATCACCACCAACCATGTTATGTACTGAACCGTGTTAAACCAAGTACCACAATATATACTGAACCGTGATATATTGAGATTAGCATAATATACGGAACTGTGGTATAGTGGGTACTATCAAAATTTGCTAAATAATAGTGTTTTGAAAAGGAAATGAAAATATAAGACTAAGTTTCACCTTGTTTTCTTTCAGCCCTTACTGGTATACAGTGGCATGTTTTTGGTCATGGGATCCATAGTAGTACTGCCTTATATTCAGAATTGCATCATAATGGGGTGCGTTATAATGGGGGACAGCTGTATATGAAAAACTACCAAAGGAAATCATGAAATATGCACCTATAACAAGTGAGCTTACCTATATCCAAGTATTTACAGCTGTGTAATTATCGATCGATGTACATCTTTGTACAAGTTCAATCTGTCAGCCTGCATCTAAATGAACAAACTTTCAATCTTCTCTCTTCTATCTGCAAGGAAATTATTTTTTTTAAATTAATAAATTACAGATTGAATTAAGTTTTCATATGGCAAAAATATGATTAATTTGAAGAATCAAATAGAAACTAATTTTGGCAAAACTTGAGAAAATTTCAGCAAGGATAAGAGATTAAACGTGGCACTGCACTTTTGGGAGACCGGGAAAAAATGCAATGATGAAGTCCTTCCTATTACTCAAGTTCTCTAACTGTATGTGAACCTTTGAAAATTTCTCTTGATACTATGAACATGTTTCATTCAATCCAAAATTAAATGTTGTCTTAGTAGAAAAATGCATCTGTACAACATGAAAGGTTTATCACCATCAAGAGGCCTCATTAATGTAGGAGTTGTAGTAGTACCAGCAGTATGTATATATGTATTTGTAAATATCCATGCACGAGTGCATGTATATATGTATGTATGTATATGGGACCCCCAAATTCTGATAGCTCTCGTCAGACATTTTTTCCCGAATATTAACATGGCAGCCAGATATTTGTGAAAATATTTATAAAAACATCTGAGGTACAAAATGTTGTAACAAATAAGAAAACACTGATATACTTAATTATTACATGTACCCAAATAAATGTGTCATTGTTGCTTCAATTCTAGTATCATCCTACCATACTACACAAGTTTTAATCCAACTATTTATAAAAATTATGTTTTCTTTCAGAAAACTATACTACATATATAGAACAACCGTTCCCAACCTCAGGTCATGACCCAAATCAGGGTCACATGGGGTCCTCTGAGCAAAATTTTGTTGTGCTTTTTTTAATTCTCAAAAGTGCACAGAGGGTTGGGAGGTCCTGTTGGTGGCCAATTAAGGGTCACAGCAAAAAAAGGTTGGGAACTACTGCTATAGAATTTCACCCAGCAGAAGTATTTTATGTTACTCTACTGTTTTAAAAATTATTTTTTGACAACAAGCAGATTCACTGCATCAAAACTATGTAACACTTAATTGATGGGCAAGTCTGGTCAAGGCCAAAGATCAAATTTTATTTGTGCAGGTCCTCAAACATGTGTCGGTGTATGATAATAAAAGTTAGTTGTTGTTACTAGTATCTTTTTCTGTTTTATTATTGCCTACACTATACATATCTTGTTCTAAAGGTCGGATCTATGCTGACACACCACCACATTGTTAAAAAGCACATGGCATTTGGGACTGATTATTGTAATGTCTACTATATAATAGAGACACAGTGGCAATCATGCAATTCTGGATTCTTTTTTCCATTTTTTTTTTCCATTTGCAGGTCTGATGGTGAGTAGGAAACAAATATCTTTACTGACAAGCCAATCTTTGAATTTACTACACTGTTGTTCACTAAAGAATCAAACTGCCCCTCTCTACCCCGTTCAACCAGCTGACTGTGACCGGTATAGCTTTCAAGCAGCTGGGTTGTAGCAAGCTTAGTTGGTGACACCTGTATTGATTTTCCAACAAAGAAATAATATTTAAACCCAATCATATTTGAATTTTACTTCATTAAGGTTTTTATTTGGCACTTTAATGGATAAACAAATTAAAGGCAATTTGATATCATGACTGATGTCCACTTGCTCACAGTATAAGCTGTTCAAAACCTTTGATCTGTTAGTCATGTCCACTTGCTCACAGTATAAGCTGTTCAAAACCTTTGATCTGTTAGTCATGTCCACTTGCTCACAGTATAAGCTGTTCAAAACCTTTGATCTGTTAGTCATGTCCACTTGCTCACAGTATAAGCTGTTCAAAACCTTTGATCTGTTAGTCATGTCCACTTGCTCACAGTATAAGCTGTTCAAAACCTTTGATCTGTTAGTCATGTCCACTTGCTCACAGTATAAGCTGTTCAAAACCTTTGATCTGTTAGTCATGTCCACTTGCTCACAGTATAAGCTGTTCAAAACCTTTGATCTGTTAGTCATGTCCACTTGCTCACAGTATAAGCTGTTCAAAACCTTTGATCTGTTAGTCATGTCCACTTGCTCACAGTATAAGCTGTTCAAAACCTTTGATCTGTTAGTCATGTCCACTTGCTCACAGTATAAGCTGTTCAAAACCTTTGATCTGTTAGTCATGTCCACTTGCTCACAGTATAAGCTGTTCAAAACCTTTGATCTGTTAGTCATGTCCACCAAATGCAGCGAATTCAGGATCCCTGGAATGTATGTATGTATGTAATGTATGTATCTATACATGTATGCATGCATGCATACACATATACATGCACATATGTACAAGGTTTAACAACACATCAGCACAATCATGGCTATATAGTGCCAAAGAAAAGCTAGGTAGCAAAATTGGTAATAGAAACAAACTTGCCAAAAACATCTGACAGACAAACCTCTACAACCAAAAGTAAATATGCACTATGAGACAAAAGAAGGTAAAGATGCAGGAAAACACTCGGCAAGAGCATCATGATGGCACATTATACAACCACCCTGTGTTTAATAATCCTCTATGTTGATCACTGAAATTTTTGTACAGAAACCATTTTTCTTCTCTCAGTCACAGTGACCTTGTTCTTTCACTTTTTTTAATCCCAAAATCAATACACTTCTTCTTCATCGAAAGTGCAAGCCAGCCACAAAGTTTGGTCCATGTTTGTGATGTAGAACTAATGTTATTGTACGGAGACCATTTTGTTTCCCTGAGTCTCAGTGACCTTGATCTTTGACTTTTGTACCAAATCATATGCTTCATTGTTACCTCAAGTGCAAGCTATCCACAAAGTCTGGTCCAGGTACATGATGTAAAACTAATGTTCTTATGCAGAAACCATTTTTATTCATTCAGTCAGTGACCTTGACCTTCAAACCTTCTGACCCCCAAATCAATAAGCTTCTTCCTTAAAACAAGTGCAAGCCATCATAATTTAGGTCCAGGTATAAGATGTAGAATTAATCTCATTGTGTGGAAACCATGTTTATTCTTTAAGTCATTGAGCCTGACCTTTGATCTTTCGACCCCAAAATCAATGGGCTTCTTCCTTACCCAAAGTCAAAGCTATCCACAAAGTCTGGTCCAGATATATGATTTAGCTACTGTTATTGTGTGGAACCCATTTTTCTTCTTTCAGTCACAGTGACATTGACCTTTGATCTTTTCCCTCAATATTGATAGGTTTCTTACTTAACCCAAGTGCAAGTCATTCACAAAGTTTGGTAACTGTAGATGGCGCAGAACTCAAATTATTGTGTGCAAACCATTTTTCTTTTCTCAGTCAGAGTGACCTTGACCTTTAGCAACACTCCAAGACCTCAGTGGGAACATTATTACAGAAAGAACTGTGGTGGCTCAGTAGTTTGCATGTGACCAAAAGGATGCAAGTTCTAATCCTGCCACTGGGTCAGCCTAGGTGGGCTACTGTGGTGCGTCCTCAAAGCACTTTACTCCAACTGCTTTGGCACAAAATAACTACTTGTGCTGCTGTGCCATAAAACACCAAACACAAACATTATCATTACAGGATGCAAATCAAGCCTATTCTACATCCAGAACCTGCCAGGGGTAAGAACTGAATAGAAATTAAAGCATCTGGATTAAAGAGTTTTCACTATATTGGATGAAACAATGCGCATTTGCTATATGAATTTAGTAAAACCATACCGCATCCTTCACAGATATTTTGTTTGACAAGCAGTATCAGAAGTTCCCAAATATCATGTATAAAGGTTTGGAAGAGACATTACCTTATCCATGCCCTATTATAAAACTGCATGATTATTTTGTCAGTTGTGATAACCCATCTTGATTGAAGTACATGTTTAAAGCCTGAATCTAGTTTGATTTTAATACTTAAGTTCCCTACAAATAAACATGCAGATTCTTTAAATAATGTGTCATGGATGGTACAAAAATATTTAACTGACATTTGCAGATGTGAAATTTGAGCTAAAGTTTTAAAAAAGTGATGTGACGTGTTATATATGACTCTTGGCAAGTAGTGATGGATTCTATATAAATATTCATACAAAATATTGCCATCTGCATAACCTAAAGTTTTTATATTGAAATTCTATGCAAGCATTATGCATACATGTCTAAAAATTAAAGTGCATCAGTACACTACCGTATTGTGATTCATATTGGTACCTATTCTTATGTATTATTTTAACCTTGTCTACTAGTTAGACTGGTTATGGCACTTTCTTTGTTTATTCAAACATCATGTGGTATTAAGGAATGACACCATAACCAGTTGAACACATGGTTTATTAATGGTCGACAGTCAATTACTATTGAAAAAAACCTACTGTATATACTCGCGTATAAGCCGATACCAACTGCAAACTGCATAGACCCAGATCTGCCATCGCATAATGCACCAGCAGATCTGGGTCTATGTAGTTTGTAAGGACTAATCAGTAGAACAAACAACATAGACCCTGATCTGCCGGCGCATTATGTGGATTATACATGAGTATATACGGGTAAGCCAAATCTTGTGCACAATACCCATTAAGTGAGCTAAGGGTGGTTTTTGGACTCACTTTGAATTTAAATGCAAAGACACAAGAATGACACAGTTGGAAGAACATGTTCTTTATTAAAACTTAGTCCCAATAAATCAAGTTGACATCTGGTATTACCTACATTTTCAAAATGGAAAGTTTGGTAGCAACACATATCGATACATACTGCAATAAAATTATTTATATCTCAATGCAATTTCAGCTGGCAAAACTCACACCTACTAAAACAATTATATGATTATTTTGTGTCTTTTGTGATTACCCATCCTGAATGAAGTGCGTTTAATGTTTGAAGCATAAATCCACCAATTTATTAGGCCCACAATCCATGTATATGTCTTTTAAAGTTACCGTCATAGTATGGTACATGTTATTGATATTTGCAAAGTTCTTTTTCACCTGAAGAGCTTATATTAGTGATATGATGTTTGAAATATGCCTCTAAGCAAATAATGCTGGCTTCTACCATTTAAAAACAGAAAATTTCAAAGCTGCATACAATTAGCAAAAAATAGTCATAATGCTGATTGTCACATGCAGTCTTTTAAGTTCCAATTATTTCATTAAAAGAAACAAGAATTTACTATGTCAAGTTTCCATGAAAATTAGCCTATGTTAAAATGTCAAAAAAGAAGGTGTCAAGTTACAAAAGAGACAATTATCTCCCCAAGAAATCCATGTAGTAATTATCTAAATGGATAAAATCAGGTTTTTCATACAATAGGTTTGCTTGAGCCTACAATTCTGGTTGGATTTTGTAATTTAGTAAATTATATTTTATCAAAAATAATAGCTTCATTTTCAGCATATAAAATATTTTCAAGAAACAATGTGACAACAGATTAAGAAAATCATCATGTCCACATGAATAAAAAGATAAATGACGCATAAATATTTCAATACAAAAAAGAATTTGGATGAACTTAGAAATAACCCTAAAACTATTTGGAAAGTATTTAATAAGTTTGCAGAAACCATTTTTCTTCTTTCAGTCAGTGATCTTGACCTTTGACCTTTTAACCCCAAATCAAGTCTTCTTCCTTACCCCAAGTGCAAGCCAACAATGCAAAACTGTTGTTGTGCAGAAACAAGTGTTACGTTTTCAGTCACAATGACCTTAACCTATGACCTTTTGACTCCAAAATCACTAGGATTCTTCCTGACACCAAATGCAAGACATCCACAAAGTTTGGGAACCAGAGATGATGGAATACTAAAGCTATTGTGCAGAAACCATTTTTTCTTCTTTCAGATAGAGTGACTTTGACCACTGACTTTTTGAGATCAATATCAACAGTGTTCTTCCTTACCAAGTCATCCACAAAGTTTGAAAACTGCAGATGTTGGAGAATGAGTTGTTGTGCAAAAACTATTTCTCTTCTTTCACTCACATTGACCATGACCATTGATCTTTTGACCCTGAAACTGATAGGGTTCTACCTTACCCCAAGAGCAAAGTTTGGTAATTGTGGATGGTGGAGAACTCGAGTTACTGTGTGGAAATAATGTTCCTTCTTTCGGTTAGTGACCTTGACCTTTGAGCTTTTGAGCCCAAAATCAATACGGTTCATCCTTACCCCAAGTGCAAGCCATCCATAATGTCTGGTAACTGTAGATGGTGGACAACTAAAGTTATTTTGCAGAAACGAAATTGGTAAAAGGCTTATGGATGGATGGACATATCATAACACAGCTTTATGGTGGGCATATACAAATTGTAAAGCAACAGGACTTGACATTATTAGACCAAGGCTACAAGGCAGCTGCACCCGCTACAGCAGACAATATAGCTTTTATTTACAATCAAAGTTTTAAGGTCTAATCAATTTCCTGTCTTGGAAAACTGCCAAGGTAATTCTGTTGCATAAAACTGGAACAAAAGATGATGTAAATAACCATAGACCAATTTCTATTCTTTCTTGTCTTTCCAAATTAGTAGAAAAACATGCACATGGCTCTTTAATGAACTATTTGAACAACTATGGTACAATCTTATTCATGATGATCAGTTTGGCTTTAAACAATTCACTCGTATGATGAATCTGCATTTATACCTCTGACTATAAAATAGCTGAAAGCATTGGATAAAGAAGACATGGATTGATTTTTGTAAAGCTTTTTATCTTGTAGAGCACGAAATTTCGCTTTAAAAACTACAAATCTTTAAATGTAATAAAGACTCCATAAAGTGGTTCAGTTCTAACTTAACTGACGGACTATAGAAAGCAGCTTTTTGAACGTAAAAATATTAATTGTGGAGTACCACAGGGCTCTGTCTTTGGACCACTGCTATTCATTCTATTTATTAACAACTTACACCTGAAGAGAGGAAATTAAATTTCTTCCACTGACCTCTATGCAGAGGACACTCCACTATCTGATTCATGTAAAACCAAAACTGAACTTGAAAATAGTTTGGTTTGGTTTTATGGATTTAACACCATTTTTCAGTACATGATAGTCTATATAAGGCAGCAGTATATCTGGTGGAGGAAGAACCCAGGAAAAATCCCAGGAAGAACCACTGAGCCACGGGAAGCTACTGCCAAGCTTTCTCACATAACCACATTGGCCGAGCCTGAGACTCGAACCCATGCGGACAGAGGTGAGATGGCAGTGATCGGTAAAGGAGAGCGCCTTAGACCACTCGACCAACTGGGGACCCTGAACTTGAAAATAACCTAAAAGATCTGCTTCATAGACTTCAAGTATGGTGCAAGGAAATTATTGTGATCATAAATACAGAAAAAAGCTACTAGTTAAACACAACAAAATGAACCTTAATAATGACCTTTCATGATAAAATGCTTGGTGTATTTGTAGAAAACACAATAACCTCATTTCAAAAAAAGTTAATTCTTATCTTTGACTACTCTAGAAAATCAAAACATTCATGCATTTTCAGTATAAGGTCTTTATAAAAGTTATATTCAGTCACAATTGGAGTATTGTAATGTAATTTGGGCCAATATCTCAAATTCAAATAGAAAACTTGTCAAACTCTAAAAGAGGGCATGTCTTTCACCTCAAGATCCACTTGTATACAGTTTTCAGAATGCAATGAATCATGTCAAAATGTTACCAATACATGAAAGAATATTCTATAGAAAGGCCCAATTTATGCATAGAGTGTCCAGAAAAGCCATTCCTGTCTACATAAACTATTTTTCACCAAAGGAATCTGATCCTACTCCAAATTTAAAGTCTATTAGAACCAAAAATTATGCAGTATCAAAGCCAAATAAGGAATTTTTTTTAAAAAAAGGTTTCAATATATTGGTCCACTGGTATGGAACATCATTCCCAGTGACATGAGGCAGGCTCCCAGCATTTCTGTTTTTTCATAGTCAATGTCTCAAACAGATGAAATCCTAAGACAGTCAAACAATTCTAAGTCTTGCTTTTCTATTATATTTTTTTCTCACACATGAATTTTCAACACAACATGATACTTAATATATGTTAATGTGCTGATTGATTCATGTGCATGTATTATGGGCTAAAAAGTTTGTTTGATTTTCAAAATAACTCAATACTTTAGTGCTAAACCAAATTTATCATATTGTGATGTGTATACTATATACATGTATACTGTATGTAACAGATGGTATTTGGGTGTTTTATGGCACAGCAACACAAGTAGGTTATTTAGTGACCAAGAACATACCATGGTTGCTGACCCAGGCTGATCTAATGGTACGATTCAAACCTGAACCCTTTCAGTCACGAGTCTAAACACTCAGACACTGCAGCTCCTGCCTCCATTAGTCACCTCTTACAACATGCAGGAGGGTCCATCGTACGTATTCTACATCCTACCTGCAGGAGGTGTACGTAATTGAGGGTGTCGAGGAGGACCTCAAGGTAGATTGGTTCCTGTAACCGAGTTGCCTTCTCTAAACAGAATTATTATTATTATTTAAATAAACTAAACAAGTTGCGTAAAACCACCTCCAAATCCTCTTGTTTGCTTTTAAAAGGTGATTTTCTACAACCTCCTGTTAAAGTCTAGACTAAGTAAATTGACTGATAATTAGTACATTACCAGGTGAATTGGCACCAGAAACCAAATTCTTGATTAATTCTTTGAAGTGCATTACATCAAGATTTATTCAATGACGGATCATAAGAGTACTTAGTACATTATTCTCATCCAAATGGCTTAAAATAAAGGGGATTTAACATGAGCATTAAAGAGGATTTAACATGAGCATTTAACATGAGCATTCATTTCATATGACATTTGTGAGAAAAGTAAAACATAAATTCCTATCTTCCCCAAGCCTAGATAAGTACAAGATTGAAACTGTTCAACATATTTCATAAACAGTGTATGAACCAAACACAAATAAAGATTTCACTTATTACATGACAAACCACACTTTACTTAATTAAGCTTTAGGTTTATGCTAGGAATTCTATTAAACATTACTTACATGCATAACACGTGTACTATTGATATCACATTATGACACCACAATATGATATGATGTCATGATATAGTATTTCACTCATTAACATATAAATCTGAAATAAGTCAAAGCAAGGCTGGGTAAAATGTCCTGAAAAGTGAAATTATATTATTCTTGTAAATGACATAATATGAAGCTTTACTTAACACTGAAGCAAAACTTAGACTACAGATTTGTAGGACAAACACATTTAGGAAACCAATGAAAGCGGCTACAACAAAATAACGCAAACAAAACACTGTATTGTCTTGCATTTTTTTTTATACATGATCAATTTCATAAAAATAATAACTATTTTGCATCCTCAGAATTTTTATTCTTATTAAAATTTTGCAAATGTAATCTACCCAAGAAAATTACAATTAATATGTTACAATAATTATTTGTACCCCTGAAAAAAGTGTATAAAAAATTACAGACAATACAGTAATGACAACTTCACTATCATCCTTCCATTAAAATGTAACGGTTTTTCTCTATTATATCATGATGATGCCATTAGAGATTATTTTTCATGTTGGGATAAATTGCCCTCAATAAAAAACTGCTCAAGAGTATCTTGTCAAAAGATACAAGCGCCATCAGACAGATCCATCAATAAGACTTGATGATATATTTACCATCAAAAGCAATGCATTACATAGCTGTCAATAAAATAAGTTAAAACTGCAGTTACCTGCTGTCTTCATTTCACATATTTCACCTTCATGTTCACTTAATCACTTAAGCAACTGAATACCTGTATCACAGGTAATGATATAACTGTTCCAATTACACAACACTGGGGTGATATAGTTTGACTAGAGTACAACCCACACACACCTGCAAACCACAGACCCAGCTCTGCCAGCGCAAAATGCACCTGCTGATCTGGGTCAATGCTGTTCACCTGCATACACAGACAGAATATACTGTGTAGACCAATCCATTAAGTGACAGCAGATCTGTCCTGGTAATCATACAAATCTGAGCGGAGTTTGAGATTCACTTTCCACTCTGGGCCAATCAAAAGTGGTGTTAGAAAAGTAAAGTCCTTTGTGATTGGTTGACACTAAATCTCAAGCTCAAAGGTTTTATGATTTCCAGTCCAGATCTATACTGCTCCCACATGGGTGGACATTATAGAAGAGAAAATATGGTACTTGGTGACAGTTTGCATCACCTGGCTGAAAATTATCATCAATCATGTGGAAATTAATTTATTTCAAATATGGGACACATACACTGCTCCAGGTTCAACATTCCTAACATCCATCACCGGCTGTAAAATTGAATTTTCTGGGCCAATGCTTTTAAACTTGACAAGAAAAAAATCTATCCCAATTATATGAATTGCAAAAGCCTATAAATGAAACCAAGATCATAAAATTTCTTTTAAAAACAGGAGTACCACAAATAGCACATTCTACGCCCACCACGTTTAATAGTCCTCTATGTGCATAACTGAAATGTTTGCGCATAAACCATTTTTTTTCTTTTAGAGTGATCTCGACCTTGACCTGTTTACCCCAAAATCAATAGGCCTCTTCCTTACTCTAAATACAAGCCATCCACAAAGTTTGGGCCAGCTCTGTGGTGTAGAACTAATGTTATTGTGCAGAAACCATTTATCTTCATTCAGTCAGTGACCTTGATCATAGACATTTTGATCCATCAATAGCCTTCTTCTTTACCCCAAGTGCAAGCCATCCACACAAATTGGTTGAGGTATGTCATGTAGGACTAATGTTATTGTCCAGAAACTATATTTATTCTTTCAGTCAAAGGCCATGACCTTTGACTTTATAACTCCAAAATAAGTAGTGAACTTGACTTTGAGCTTTTGTGCTCAAAATCAACAGGGCTCCTCCATACCTCAAATGCAAGCATTCCACACAGTTTGGTAACTGTAGATAGTGGACACATAAAGTTATTGTGCAGAACCAAAATTGGTAACAGACAGAGAGACACATGGACAATAACAAAACATAATACACTCTCCTTTATGGCAGGCATATAAATATTAGGCTTGATTGACTGATAGACTGATTGGTGTTTATAGGCACATATAAATACATGAAAAGTTAAATCATACTAGTGATATTGGAGTAAAGTGCCTTGCCAAATGACACACCACAGAAGCTGACCTGGCCTTGTCTGGGCAGGATCTGAACCCACACCTTTCATGGTCAAACAACCACAGATATTTATATTTACAAACACTGATGTGGTAAAAACATAAACAACTTGAAGAAAAACAGACAGCTAAATACTTGTTAGTGTGACAGCTATTATGGACAAGACACCAGAGATATCTTCAACATTCATAATGCAGCATTCAGTTTAAAAAATTTCCCACACACAAAAAAGAAATGAAGCCAGCAGAAGAGAGCAAAACTTGCCTGCACATATTTATTCAGAAACCAGACATTTCTTTGATATGGTGATATTGTACTTTTCAGGAACACCTAAACATCAAAGATGTACAGAATCGTTTAAAGTGTGAAATACGTTAAAGATCTACTTCGGATATTTTGGCAGAAACACTCAAGTATTTTGAATTTTTAAGAGGAATATTTAAGGGCAGTTCTTATATTTTTTTGGTCAATTCATCTAAAACTGCCAAAATGTGCGCTTTTGCCAATTGCTAAAAAACTACCAGCTAAGAAATATTACAAGTTCAGCAATGCATGGAAATCAGAGTTTAAATGTGTGCAGGCGAGTAGCAAAGGTCCCGATTTTGCATTGTGAGTTTCATGTTTCACCAGACATCTGCAGACACCATCACATAGGAGCAACAATTCTTCTGTAACAAACACACCCACTTTGAAGGCCTTGTTTGAGACCAGATCAGAAGTGGATAAAGTGGCTACAGAGACTTTGTTTGCAAATTTTGTGGCAGAGCACATTTTATAATTCCTCATTGCAGATCATTTTACTAAACTGGTTAAGTTATGTTTCCAGACTCGGAGATTGCACAGAAATTTTCATGCCAGCATACAAAGACAACACATATTGTCACTCATGTCCTTGCCCCTCACTGGCACAGAAAAGTTGAGAATATGTGAATGAGTTAAGTTCAGTATCATAATTGAGAAAATATTTTTATGGCAAAAAATGTACTTGTTTTGTTGAAAATCCCCATAAAACATGTAAAATTATTGTCAATAAAAAAAATCTGTTGGTATAGAAGCCAATCTACTGATCAAAATGTTGAGATCTACTGATCTGATGTCCTGGTTCTGTCACATTTATGGGTATCATTGTGTAACCTAAGGATGCATGCACACATCGAATTTCATAACTGACAAAGTAAGAACAACCAAGTAACTTGCCTAAATATAACATCACATGACATATGATATGTTAATCTCATTACCTTTTCCCTAAATGACACTGACCTTTGAGAAGGTGACTTAACTAGTGTATGACAAGGTGATGAACTGGATACAATTTCTTCAAAATATCTTGCTGTGACATGACCTTTATTTTGATGTGAACTAGATGTAGATACATTATAATGATACACCACCAGAGAAAATCCTAAACATTTTGAGGGAATGCAGTTTATATAACATATTTTGACCAAATGTTTTAAGAATTGTACACGTTTTATCTGTATCTTTTATTTTCTATACATGTTACAGAATGTTAACATCTTTACCTTTTACCTTTTATCATTTAGTATTTAATGTTTATGTTTTTTTGGAAGGCTTTTATCTTCCTATATTTTCTTTTGAAGTTCTTTATATTCCCATTTTTTGAGCTTTCATTGTAATCAACACCATATAACCAGTGTTGTGCTGACATGCCCATAAACCCTTTAACTACCACTACTTGTCTTGAGGCATGGCATTTGACTGAATACACGAGACACCATCAAGATATATAAAATGCTACTTTCATTAAAATATCTTCATTCGCTTAAAATATACGCCCGTACTTGGAAAGAGGTCACCGATTTATATTTTCCTCAGCCATGACCTTCACCTTAAGGCAGGATGCATGGCTATGGAATGTGACATGATATCTAGTTTAGATATATAACTGGTTAAAGTTTCATTAAAATATCTTCAGGGGTTCAAAAGTGATACTCCTGACAACGATACAAGTCACAGAATTACATTTCCCCTTGACATGTTTACCCTGAAGCAGGGGGCATGGCAAACTTTATGTGTCACACCCAATAAAATATTGTTTATAATCAGCCAAACTGTTATCAAAATATCATCAGTGCTTTGAAAGTTGTACTATGGATACAGATACAAATAATTACACTTTTCCCTTGCTGTGACTTTGACCTTGAGGCAGGAGGGTATGTAACACACCATCTATATATAAGTAAGCAAATGATGCTGCTACAGCATTATTGTGGGGTGGGGTGAAGGGGCCTTTCAAAAAACATCAGAAAATTCAATGTAGCTTGCAAAAACCAATATGCTAAAAGGGCCAGAAATTTGCATGTAATTCATAATCTTTTCAAAATTTGCAGAAAATGGCATAAGTATTTTCTTGTAAGTGAAACACCTTTTTATTTCATCTGCATCAGTGATATTTATCATTAAGCATATAACTGAATAATAGAAAAATAGCAACTACACATGCCATACTTCAGATGCAATATCTACATTGCAAAACTGAATGAAAATGAGCCAAAAACTGAACAAAAAAGAAATGAAAATGAACTTGATAGAATACAGCAAATAACATTCACTATGACTAATTATATAAACTTTTGATGGTTGAAAATGAATACTCTCACAATTGTTTTTTTTCTTTCTTTTTATCTTTCTTTCTTTCATTAAATCTTTTTACTACTTCTTTGATTATGTTTACCATCTTGAAACTACATTTTAAATGATTGAGCAAGGGGGAGAAAAAAACTGTTATTTTACACCTGTTTTTTCGGCAATAACTTCTTTTTATTTGTAATCTGACAGAAAAGTGCCAGTGACAAAGTTAGTTCAGGACAACTACCATCAACTTCTCAAAAGGTTCCCAGCTTAATAGAACCTAAACTTACATCTCTGATCAGGCAACAGTTTTGTCATTTTTGCAGAAAAATTAATTTTGTAACCAAGCCCAATACTAAGTAGTTTTCAATAATTAATACAGATTACCCATAATTAGTCTTGACATCCATCTGCACAGATATATTCTTTACTCATTATTCATCCATTTGCGCTACATACGTAATTCATTCATTTGTAACTGTTCTTTTTTTTTTTTTTTGCATAGTAACTCGTTTTAGTTTGTGACATGCAACTAAATGTTTGTTTGTAATAATATGCAATTCACAACTTTTAAACAATGTTACAAGAAGAAAAGCTACTTGTCCTTTGTAATAATTCGTGAATAAATCTTTATTTCTCATTAAAAATCATCAATGAACACAAAACTGTAATATTGAAACAGGTAAAGCCTCACTTTGTATTATGTTCTCATGTGCAGTCTCATCAGGAGTAATTTAATTCAATAGAAAAGGACACTTTATATTAATTTATTCCACATGACGTAGACATTGAGTGTGGAAAATGTCAAAATATGCAAAATTGTAATTTGATCAGAGATGTAAATTTTATAAAGATGGAACCTTCTTGGCAAGTTGGAGGCTGTTGTCCTAGCTGAACTAACCTTATCACTCACACTATTCTCTCAGATTAGAAATGAAAATATAATTAACAAAAATCGTGCAAAAACATATTTGAACTGAGTGCATTTAGACACTGATTGTATGCAACTGCGACCTATCAGAGCCATTCAGGCAGATGATTTTGAATGCAGAATGATTATGATCTCACCCCTCCCATCTTTCTTTAAAAACCGACCACTCAGCTACCAGTATGTAAGAAATTCATACCCAAATAAATTGCCCCAATAGTTTACTGAATTTTGATATTTCTCACACAGCAAGTAATATCCAAGTCCTGTTATGTTACACATAAATTCCAATTTTCAGCAATATTTTCTCTGTCCCTTTGACTTCATTTTTGGTTCCTTTATGTTCATTTTCAGTTGCAATTCTTCTATTTTAATTCATTGCCAGTGACCCTTTATTCATTTCCACTCATTTACTTTCGTTTTAGACATTTCAACTTCAGTCATACCTTACAGCCATACACTGTGACCTACAGTAGCAGGCCACAAGTGAGTAGCCACTTCATATGATTTTACTGACACAATTTTGGCATTGTTGTAATAAATTAAGGCATGAAAGAAATTATGAAGAAAATGATACTTGAAAGTATTAGTATTTTGTAATTCATCACTTAACTTTTATGACAGACTGTAGTTCAGGGCCAACCCTAGGCAAAATTGTGGCCTGTGCGAACTTTGTATTCAGCGCCCCTCTGCACCCATTTTAACGAAAGGTTCATGTAAAAAAAAAGCAACCGGTAAATGTATTATCTTTATTTTCAATATTTTAATTTATTTTATAATATGAAAAACAAATCATTTAAAAGTATACTTTCATGCCTTACAAGGTCAATTTTGACAAAACCTTGGTCACGGTGCACTGTGTGAGGGCACACGTCGCACACGTCACCCACCCCTTGGGCTGGCCCTGCTGTAGTTGCTATGGTAAAGACTCGTATAGTTGTCTTATATGAGACACATCAACTGACTGCCTAATATCCTTGACGACATTGATGAGATCAAATTTAGTTTTAATTTCAGTCAGCCTTTTTGCAAGTTTTGTTTTAATTATTCTCCATACATTTTCAATGATGTTTATGTCTGGTGACTATGATGGTCAAGGAATAATCTGAATATTGTTTTGTAACAGCACTTTCAGGACTTTATTGGCTATATTATACAAAGAAAATGGGAGCTACCCAAGGACACACTGAGGAAGCCAACCAATATTTTCAAGATGGTCACTGTGGTGGCCATACTTGATGTCCAAGCGGCACCATTTTCATTTAGAACCTACAATACATCGTAAGAGTTCTGCTGAAAACCTCATGTCAATGACTTTTTGCTCAGAACGTGTAGCAATAAAAAAAAATGTCAGATACATGTCACAGAATTACATTTTCCTTTGCCATAACTTGACCTTGAGGCAGGAAGACTGGCTACGGTACATGACATATTGTCTACTACATGGCATATTGTCTACTCATGACATACTTGTGCAAAGTGTCATGACAAATCTCTACATTACAAAGTTATGGGTCAGACATGCAGTAGTGTTGCTTTGTATGTATAGACCGGCGAACTGGTGACAAGTCACCCCTTCTATATCCCATAACTTTAGTATTTTTAGCTGATTGTTACACTGATGCACATGCTCGGTTGGGTTTACAAAATATAATCACACACACAAGTGGAGTTTTCAGTCAGGCCTATATTATTGATTGTGGCTATACTCTGTGAGACTAAAAATACAATTATTGATCACCACTGAATGTGTAAGCGATTTTGTTTATATTTTCTCCACAGCCAAGGTAGGTTGAATATACAAATATAGCCGATATTTTTTCTATCAACTGTATCACTACTGCAGGGTTATCAATCACAGTATATTGCAGAAGCGGATTTGCCACAGCTATATTTGACACTGACAGTGGCTTAGTTTATGCGAATATTTTATATTAGACATTTACCCTGGTATATATAAATGGCAGAAAATTCAGATAGATGCATATTTGTATTCTATAAGAATTTATCAAAATATCCAAGTCTTGAATTAATCCACCAAACCAGTGGAGAGTATGAAATGTCGCAGAAAGGATTAAGTCGTTGTTTCGCTTAAATGCGTCATACAGATTTATCAAAGAGGCTCAAAAGATGTACGATTTTTCAAACACGTATCTGGAGCATATTTATAAATTAATCAACTTAAGAATTATCCTTGAAAACAGCGATGCTTACTTGGAGAAAAATATAACAAGCAACCTGCAAAAACATTATTTGATTTTGTGCAAGAAAAAATAAAGTTGCTAACGCTGGTTGTATCACCTGGTACAGAAAGTAGAACGAGTGAATGCTACGATGATGATTATGATTAGACCAAAACATCAAGCAAAGATTACCAAGAACAAATTAATTAGAGAAATGCTTTTAGCATTAATATATGGAAACACGAATGGCACGTTTTTTTAACTCTGTGAGAATTGTAAAAACGGAAGAGCCTAGGCGGGCTACACATTGTAACGAGTTTTTGCAAAAGATATTCTCATGCAAAGACACAGCAACAATGGCATTAATATACAAAAAACAGTACACAACATTTTATGTTATCAGATGTCATTGTACTAGCAGTGGTCATTTACGAGTTGGCATAATATATCCGTGTACTGAGGAGTATGTGGTGATTTGGCCAAATACCCAATTGAAGAAAATTATATTTGAACACAAAAATCTATTTAACTTTAATCCTCAACTGTGATTACCGAGTTTGTTTACAATGCACTGCCACGAATTTTGAAATTGCAGTGATGGATGAAAAGCCTTTTACAGTCAAGGACGGTCATACAATCAAATTCTATCCACTGCAAGCAAGTGACCAAAGTATTATACCCTTTGCAGAGAACATACGCCTGAAGTTACATACATCATCAATCGAAAACATGTATGATTATATCTATGAAAACACTGTTGATTATCTCTATTAGAGAATAAAATATGTATATAAGAAGTTCAATGGCATTAGGACACAACCAAATCAAAGGTGTATGCCTTGAAAAATATGAACTGAGTGGCATAACATGCTATTATTATGAATACTGTAAATTGCATTTGTTCACATTACGTAAAGGTCTGGGTGCTTGACCATGTATCAAATGTGGTACCAGAGTAATGTCTCGTAATCAGTTTTGACAATCATGCGGATCTGTTCGCAAGTATTATTGCGCATGCTAACAGCAGCAGAACAAATTGCAGAAATACCCCTTGACAATGTTGATGTATCATACATAAGTAATTGAAATAATAGCCTGGATTGAGAAAACTGCTGTTTCCAACCCTGGAAAAGTAAAAAAATGTTTAAAATTTATTTATAGAATTCCCAATTAAACCAAGTTGTTCCCTTATATAAAAGTATGCCAACTGTGATTCAACTAAAACAACTCACACGAATGCATGTGATATGAATACCAAGCCGTATCCGAAAAGCTGACATACTTACGCTATTAGGATTTGTAACGGAACCGCAACCGCAACCACAACAAACACTTACCGCAAAAGCAACAGTATGACAACTGAGACAATTCACAATTGAGCATAACATACCAATACCGAGCGGTTCAATAAAAGTTAACATACTCATGTTAAAAGGTACTGTAGCTGAACCGCACCAGACCGTGAGACAGCTTCGTGAAACAGCAGCATGACTCAATATCTATTTCCTCCATGAATTAAATGTGCTGAAATTGCAAATATAGTTACGGATGAACGAAACTGTCAATGTGTCACAGCCACAATCGACACTGAGGCAGTCATACATGTTCGTGAACAAGAAGTCCTCAAAATTAATTTTCACAAGGGTAAGAACAATCATGTGGATTACCATGCGATTATTCCAAATGCATACACACCAAGCAAAGACATTATAAAACTTTTATCGAATATGTGTCCAAAAATCATATCGATGTTACAACACTCCAACACTATCAGAGTTAAAGTGGAAATTGTTATCCATGTGCACTTGACTATGCCACTTTCGCACAAGTCATCAGACAGATAGATTTAAAACTCAAACCGTGTTGCTTCATGGCGGTCCACTTATAATCACAAACCGCAAAGACACCGAGGCTATCAATGAAGCAATTCATGACGTTACTGAAAAGATTCTTCAACCATTGGAAAAATTCACCAACACTGGTTTGGGATGGACTCTTGACCGATATACGGAAGTTCAACTGCATATTTCCTCGTACGAAATATTCCACGGGTCCAATTATATACCAACGCCAGACTATATTCTGCTGCAATTGGTGATAAATGTAAAATACAAAGACAATCTATGTTTTGAATGGACGATCGTGTCTGCTTTACATCCTGTGAGCGATCATGTAGATCAGACATGAAATTACGAACAATATTTGGGTGAACTCAATTTTGGCAACACTGAATTTCAAGTGCACTGAACAAGCTTGAAGAACTTAACCCAGGTATCGCCGTTAACATGTACACTGGGGCAAAGTCTTTATCGACGTGAAATATCCCCACATGTACAAAGCGTAAATTGGCATGGATTGACCAAGATTAATCTGCTTTTGATAAGCGGTATGAAAGGTTCATAGTCGTTATCATATTATGTTTGGACAGAGAGTCTGTCACGATTGCTTAACAGACACAGCAAGCACACGGGTAAAATGTTTCCATGTGAACGTTGCCTGCATTTTAGCAGTCAACTGGGGCTTGAGGATCATGACTTTACTGTGGTGGAATCAGTAAAAATACCTCAGCATACGATTATGCCAGAACCCCGCACAAACTTTTGAAATTTACCATGCTGCAACGAAAGATGAATGTTTCATATGTGATTTATGCAGACTTTGAATGTCTGAATGTTCCAGTGAACGATCCTGAGGTTAACACAAATACTACACAAGTTGCGGAACAAATCCCATGCGGGTCTGGTTATATTGTCATCAGATGTGATGGAGCAGCAAAGCCACCAATATTGAATTATCGCCACAACACAACTGAGGTGCTTCTTAAATCACTCAAGGTTACCAGGAAATGGATCTGCGAACAGCTCGATTCACCTACAGACATGATTATAACCAATGATGATATTAACAAGTTTATCACGGCCAACGATTGCTAGATCTGCGGTGGTGCTTTCTGTTTCACTGATGCGAAAATTCGTAATCACTGTCATATCAATGGCACATACCGAGGAGCCACACACAACACATGCATAATGCAGTTCCAAATTTACCCAAATAAAATAAAAATCCCTGTGGTGTGTCATAACCTGCATGGGTATGATAGCCACTTGATTATGCAGGCAATCGCAACAGCATCAAAGGTGCCAATAAACATCTTCCCCAACAACATGGAAAAATACATGACATTTACGGTGGGTCACTTGCAGTTCATTGATTTGCAGCAGTTTATGCCAACATCATTGGAGAAACTAGTTAGCTATCTTGCAGTGGAAAACTTTAAAATCACCTCTCAATATGGTGTTGGTGGACAAA
Organism: Margaritifera margaritifera; assembly: GCA_029931535.1. NCBI lineage: Eukaryota > Metazoa > Mollusca > Bivalvia > Unionida > Margaritiferidae > Margaritifera > Margaritifera margaritifera. The sequence continues at coordinate 5,464,014 of JAQPZY010001659.1, forward strand.
GTCAACTCACCACTAAAAAGTTAAAGTTGATAACGCGAAAAAGAGTGTACCTGTACCAGTGCATGACCAACTGGGACAAGTTTGTCGAAACTCAGTTGCCACAGAGCTCGCGAAGGTATTTCCACCAACAACTATGCACATGCAAACGCGGTTTGGTTCGCATTCAAATGTAAAAACCTTGGTGACTATCACAATTTGTAATTGTGCACCGATGTGTTGCTGCTAGCTGATGTCTTTGAGTTGTTTCACAATACCGCCATGAGTGTGTACACGTTTGACCCCGTGCACTATTTCACATCACCCGGAATGGCCTGGGACGCTCTTCTGTCAAAGACAAAAGTCGAACTTGAGCTGTTCACTGTTAATGAAATGCATCTGTTTATGAAACATGGTATTCTGGGCAGGATTTCAATAACGAGTGATCAGTGCACTTGCACGAATAACCCAAGCATGGACAAATACAACCTTGCTGTCCCAAACAGTTATATCTTGTATCTAGACACCAACAATCTTTATGGTTGGGCGATGATGCAGCCATTGCCAGTTGGTGGGTTTTCATGGATAGATCCCGCAGATGTGGACTTGAACACACATGTACGCATTCACGACAGCAACAGCTACCACAAATACTTCTTCTAAGTCAATTTGGAATACCCGGATGAGCTTCACCACACCAACAATGACTACCCGCTGGCACCAGAAATGTTGTTGGTACCCCCCGAATGGCTGTCCCTGTATCAGTGCTCGATTGTAGATGAATCCGGATGCAAGTTCGTCATATGCACCAAACTTGTTCCAAGTCATCGGCAGAAAACCAACTATGTAATCCATGTACAAAGCCTGCACTTGAAGTAAAATTCATCAATTGCTACAGTTTCGCCAACACACTTGGATGGCTCCTTATAACGAGATGAATATGGATCTGCGTACAAAGGCGAAAACCAATTTTGAAAAAGAATTCTTCAAACTAATGAACAATTCTGTGTTTCGGAAAATGATGGAGAATCTGCAGAAGTGAATCCACATCGACCTTGTCCATGATACCAAACCAGACAAGCTTCGAAAGCTCATGGGGATCCGGCATTTGAATCCTGAAAGATCTTTGATCGTGGGTTTGTTGCCATACATAGTAAAAAATCAGAACTGAAGCAGACAAAGTTTATCTACATTGGCGCGTCCGTGTGGGACTTCTTGAAGCTGCTCATGTGCGACTTTTACTATGACAAAATAAAACCATTTTACGATGATCGTGTTAAGATGCTTTACACCGACATTGATTCACTGCTGATGCATCTAACCACCAACGATGTTTATTCCGATATTGCATCGGACACAGTTGTGAATGAATTTGACACCAGTGATTAGCCTGAGGGCCGACTAAAAAGCAATAGAAACAAAAAGTCGTGGGGAAATTCAAAGACGAGTGTGCAGGTGAGCCTATCATCGAATATGTGGGACTGCACCTTAAAATGAGCTCAATTGAGCTTGGATTGGAAAACAAAAAACGCACAAAAGAAGTTGCCAAGGTTATTATATGAAAGGATCTCACACACACCATGTACGTGGAATGTCTTAGTGATCGATGCAAATTTGTATATACTGCCAACGTGATCAAGAGTAAACAACGTCACATTGGGGTGTATCAATGCACCAAGGTGAGTTTGTTACTACTGGACACCAAACGATGGATACTCCCTGACGGAATTAGCACTTATGCGTATGGGCATCATGCAATTGCGAATTTGCTTACAATTTCAAAATAGATCTTGGTGGCAGCTATGTATTCACAGGAACGACCAACAATTCTTCCTTGTGCAAATGCTCTACTTGGTGGACGAGGTCCACCCAGTGACAGCGCCAAATGATAACATGTTGGTTGCCTTGGAAAATCAAACCAATCAGCAACTGTAAATACATCAACGGACCATACAGGGTCAGTAGCACAACATTGTCCACCTTCTAACTCCCCAGCCGCATACAGATACTGAACTAAATTGTTTCCAAGTGATTCCAACAGTGGCTGTTGTGAAATCATTTTAACAGTAACATTGACATTATTTTGCTGAATTGCATCTGCAGGTTTTAATCCAATCGCACATCGATCTTTGTTGTCAATAGATAGACCTATGAGCAGGTGGTCTGTACAATAGGATCATTATACTGTCCAAATATGTTTGTGAAGTAGTTTTTTGCTCAAGATTGTATTGTTCGTAATCTGATCTAAAATTTTCAAGAACAAAGTTTGTTAAGGACCACTGTTGCCCAAGTCACCAAAAGGTCCCATCTTAATAGACTGTAAACAAATGTTGCTATATGAGATTTTAAAAGACTTAACACATGTAATTCAACAATTTAAAAGAAAAAAACTATGTCTGCAAAACATGCCCAAGGTCTACACATGAAAGAAGAATCATTCTTAGCACACCTGACACCAATCCAACTTATGGCACCAAATTACTGCACTGTTGATAGACATATGTCCCATTTGTTGGCATCAAATCAGTCTATTTATAACTGCATAAACAACTGTAAATTTCAAAATAATTATTTATACAAATCTACCTCTTATGAGCAAAAATGGTAAAAGCTATACATACAGCTCTCTCTCATTAAATCATGGTAGTTGGGGTCAATAACTGCCATCCATGTCATGTACCAAAACACAGTATAGCAAAAGTGTCAACAAAACATACTGATTGCATGTACATGTGTTTTCACACTACATGGTATTTGTGCATTAAATGTTAAAAATTTTTTATATAAAAAAATATTTAAAAAAGGAAATAAAGATATCACAACAAAGTTTCATGTTGTTTTCTTTCAACCCATACGGCCATACATTTGCTAGACCAATTCAAGTACATGAACAATGGTTTAATTTTGGTCCTGGGGTCCAAAGCAGCACCATGTTATACCCAGAATCACACTGAAATGAAGGGTGTTGTAATCAGGAAGAGTTTTTAATTATACCTCGGCATTTTCCTCCATTTCATACAAATAAGCAAATTATATATTAATATACGAAAGGACTGTTGTAATTTATCATCAGAAGGACTTCCTTTGTAACTGGCAGAAATAGATATTTTACACGAGAACCACAAACAGCAGACGTTATGCCCATCTCATGACCATTTCCCTACAAATGACCTTGACCTTTGAGCTAGGGATCTGACTTTTGCATGGTAAGGTGTGGACCTGGGTAAAGTTTCATAAAAATATCTTCTAGGGGTTAAAAAGTGGCAGCCTAGATATAAAAAAAACCCCACCAATATACATTAACCCTTGTTGTGACCTTGACCTTGAGGGAAGGGGGTATGACTGTGAATAAAAAAAAAATGATACATAACAAGCTAAAGTTTCATTAAAATATATTCATTAATTCAAAAGTTGTATCCGTACATGAAGACAGATTATGGATTTATATTATTATCCCTTGCTGTGAGCCAGACCTTGATCCATGGGGCATGGCTATGGTATGCAGTATTTTATAACAATATATAACTCACTAAAACTCCAGTATAACATGTTCAGTTGTTCAAAATAAATAATCCTGGCCAGTATACACGTTTTCCTTTATTGTGACCTTGACCTTTAGGCAGAGGGCATGGCTATTGTACACAACACACTATCTAGTCATGATAAATAATTGGCGAAAATTTCATTAAAGTATCTTCAGCAGTTCAAAAGGTCTTACTCCAGACAAGGATACAAGTCATAATATTATATCTTCCCTTTCCATGATCTTGACCTTAAGGCAAGGCCTATGGCTATGGTACACAACACACCATCTAGTCAAGATATATGCTTGGGGAAAGTTTCATTTGAATGTATCCAATGGTTCAAAAGTTATATTGCACACAAGGATAGAAGTCACAGAATTACATTTTCCCTTGCTGTGACCATGACCTTGTGGCAGGGTGGCTGACTATCATATGCGATAAACCATCTAATCATGATATATACTGGGCAAAGCTCATGAAAATATCTCCAACTGTTCTAAAATGTTATGGGCCAGAAAAGCAAATGTTACAGATAGATGGATGGATAGAAGGACAGAAAACACCATACATAATATGCCCTACTTAAGAGGGCCATCTAAAGAGAAAGAAAGAAAAATATATTAAAGAAAGTAAGAAAGAAATATATTACAATGTTTTGTAAATTAAAATGAAATAAGCAATAAGCAATAAGCTCAACTCAAAAAGAATTATTTAAGTCACACAATAAACTTTTCATGCAAACAACTTCTTTGGCTTGCACACAAATTACCTTTCCTTAAACACCCTGTCTGTAGCTACTGACAAATATTGAGTGTCTTAGAGTGTCAATGTGTCAACTTGAATATTAAGTAGATGATCATCCTCACCCTCTGCAAGTGGATTATCTCCCTTGCTTCCAATACCCAATACAACTGCTATCAAATGTATTTCTATTTAAGTACAGCCACTTGTGTCTATTTAGCTTGAAGCATTAGAAGTGGTTTTCCAGCATGATCATGTAAATCAATACAATTGTCCCAACTCGTGTGATAGCAATATAAACCAGTATGCCTGTAGACAAATGTATCAGCAAAGAAGCCTAATCACAATGATATGAAGATGCAAGTTTGCACTTTTTCAGTTTATCATCACTGCAAATTATTCATACTGATTAAAGTTAGTTAAATGCACAAGGAACCATAAATAATTGAAGGTCAACAGAGACCTCAGAAGCTCTCAAGTGACAAAGGACAAGTGTGAACAGGTAAATTTACTCGGGCATATATGACCTGTGATTTCTGTCTGAGCAAATGTTTATCTGTAATGCCTTGTTGCCTCCCTCTCACTAAATGGAATTGTGGTTTATTTGGCTTCCAAGCCCCAACGGGGGTTGTATTTGTAAGGGACTAATCAAGGATTAGGGCAGTTAAAAATTCCATGGGTGTGGAGTAGCACAGGTATGTCTGTGCTCCAATACATTACCAAAATGAATTGCAACTAACCTGTGTATTTTGCTGACCTGTAAACCTTTTCAGATAAGTATTAAATGTGTATAAAAAAAATTTTGAAAAAATTTAATTTTTTTTTTATTTTTAAACAGAGAAAAAATGAGAATTTTAAACCAATTTTTTAAATTTTAATACACAACACCTGAAAACAATGTTGTGGAATGCTGGAAACTTAACTCCTTCAACTAAAGTGACGAGGATGGCAATCTGGGGGCATAACTCCTGCAAATGATGTAAAGGAATATTGGAAATTAAACTCGTTTAAGGTCTCAATGATATAAAGCTGCACACCAAATATGATTGAAAACCAACAAACTTGGTAAAGTTATACTGTGGAAACCAAGGTCAGGAGGACAGGCTATCTGGGGGCACAACTACTGTAAATGATGATTTTGACTGCTGAATATCAAACTCATTCAAGGTCTCATCAAGATAAAGCTGCCTCCCAAATTTGATTGAAATCTAACAAACCTTGATAAAGTTATGCTACGGAAACCTAAGTCAGGAAGATGGGCAATTGAGAAGTGAAAATACTGTAAATGCTGTTGTGGAACGTTGAGCTGAATGATTCAAGGTCTCAACAATATAAAGATGTACACCAAATATGATTGAAATCAAACAAACCCTGGTAAAGTTATGCTCTGGAAACCATGTCAGGAGGACAGGAACCAGGGGCATAATTGCTGTAAATGATGTTGTGGAACACCAGAGATCGAATGATTCAAGGTCTCATCAATGTAGAGCTGCATCAAGTCCAACAATCCTTGGGAAAGTTAAGCTATGGAAACCAAAGTCAGAGGGATAGGCAATCAGGGGTCACAACTCCTCTTCTAAATGATGACAGAGATGGCTGGAAATGGAACTCCTGCAAGGTCTCCTCAAGATACAGCAGCATATCAAATTCACAGTAAAATTATCTTGCAGAAACAAAACAGTTTATGGACAGAGGGATACAGGGATGGACATGCTGACAAACAACATGATAATCTATAGGGCTCAGCAGACTTTCATCAACTGTGGCCCTAATAAAATAATATACTGGAGGTTACAAAATACAGAATTAAAAATGATCAACATCTTTGCAGATTTTTAAAACAGCATTTCCTATGGGTATAGGATTAATTTTCCACTTTTTGAGAATGTAGGAAATTATATACTTGTAGAAAAGAATTATTAATAAGACTGCTTATGTTACAGTGGGCCTGTTATGCAATGACATAACTAATTAAATGTTTAAATACAAAACAAAAATGCAAGGAAATAAATTAAGGTGACAATTTTTTAAATTTCAATACATGCTGACAAGTAACCGTAGTAAACGTACCAACAGCAATAGTACTATTATCAGTAGTAGCACTAGTTAAACAAACATCTTCTGCTCAAACTATGAAAAGAATTTAATGAAAATAACAACCAAATTAGAGCCATAGCATCTCTCTTGCACTTATCAATTAAATCCACTAGGTACAACCTGTCATAATATCATTTCCAACAATTAAAATCTGAAACTATTTGGTTGAGAAGTTTTTTTCATCACAGAGTTATTTATATGTTAAATAAAATGAATAATGTATATTAGTACAAGCCATGTTTTGTGCACTTCTTTGTGTAAATAACACTCTTTTCAACCTAAGTAGACTGAAGTTTGAGATCAAAGGGAGATAATTCCATTTTCAGTGTTATAAAGCATTAACACAAGGCATGTTTCTATAATCTAATTTAGAAGCAATTCCATAAATTATGTGCTCAGTGCATGAGTACATTTTCCAATGATTTCCCAGAATGTTGACCAGAATCTTACACTTTGGACCATTTCTAATAGCAACCGTATCTGCCGATATAACAGTGACCAAAGCACCTACAAACCAAAGCAACTGCACCACCACTTGATGAACACTATAGCATATTTTTCATGTAAAAGGATTCATTCAAAACACCTTGTTCTCTACACGAGCTTGATTATTCTATGCTAAAGAAAAACAAAATTATGATCAATACAAAGTCACATTTAAGAACATTACAATGGTAAACCAAGTATTGATTAGGCCGCCTCTACTGAGACAACCTTCTGCTTCAAACATTGTTAGTATTGGAAAGGTCATTCTCAAACTGTTTCAGATTAAAATCATCCAATATTAAAGTGTCTCAATAATCATATAAAAAGAAGGCTAAAAATAATCAATTATCATTCAAATGTACTTTGTTCACTTGACAACTTTATTGTATATTTTCTGTAAATCTCAAAAGAATCACTGTGCAAGATCATGTTTATTCAGAGCATAAAAAGTCTGTAACAAATCATGCCATCATCCATTTTGATCAGCTTTTTTAAAAAAAAGCATCAGATCAAAAACACAGTGGTTCAGTCTGGTTTATCAGTTATCAAACATCCTGATAATCCTGAAAGCTGACTTTTGCTAATGACAAGTCTGCAAATGTCAAATTATTATAGTGATCCCTCACTATAAAGACCCTCAGTATACTGCTGACTCTCTTATAGCACAATTATAACATTCTTTTAATGTTATTTTATTTTAGCTAATTAATTAATCCACTTAATTTTAGTCTTTTTGTGTGCTATGAGAACCAGTTATAATGTGCTTTCATATCATTCAGTTCTCCATTTTTGTGCAACCCTTGTTGGAGCACACCTCAGTATTAGGTGGACTTGCTTGTTGTAATTTAGACTATTATATAAAAAGGGATAAATGTACTTTAAATATTGTCTTTGTTGTTGCTGCGATCGTTTTTAAGAAAGTCCATCCAGTTTTAAAGCAAGATAGGACACTATTGTTTAATCTTGTTGTCAACTTCCCTTTTGATACATCTTCATATAGTACTCCTTCATTATAAGACTTTCCAATGGAGTCATAGAGCACAAGGCCTTAAAGACTGTCCAATGGAGTCACAGAGCACAAGGCCTTATAGACTGTTCAATTGAATCATATAGCACAAGGCCTTATAGTGAGACTTCCTTATAATGAAGAACATTATACAGTACTCCTTCATTATAATACTGTCCAATGGAGCCAGAGCATAAGGCCTTATTGTGAGACTTCCTTATAATGAAGAACCATATACAGTACTCCTTCATTATAAGACTGTCCAATTTAATCGGAGCACAAGGCCTTATAGTGAGACTTCCTTATAATGAAGAACATTATACAGTACTCCTTCATTATAACACTATCCAATGGAGCCATTGAGCATAAGGCCTTCAAGACTGTCCAATGGAGTCATAGAGCACAAGGCCTTAAAGACTGTTCAATAGTGATAGAGCACAAGGCCTTATAGTGAGACTTCCTTATAATGAAGAACATTATACAGTACTCCTTCATTATAACAGTCCAATGGAGCCATAGAGCATAAGGCCTTATTGTGAGACTTCCTTATAATGAAGAACATTATACAGTACTCCTTCATTATAAGACTGTCCAATGGAATCAGAGCACAAGGCCTTATAGTGAGACTTCCTTATAATGAAGAACATTATACAGTACTCCTTCATTATAACACTGTCCAATGGAGCCATAGAGCCTAAGGCCTTAAAGACTGTCCAATGGAGTCATAGAGCACAAGGCCTTAATACTGTCCAATGGAGTCATAGAGCACAAGGCCTTATAGTGAGACTTCCTTATAATGAAGAACATTTTACAGTACTCCTTCATTATAATACTGTCCAATGGAGCCATAGAGCATAAGGCCTTATTGTGAGACTGCTTTATAATGAGACACATTATACATATAATTTTACTACCACTTGATGAAATGGGATCCATGACCATACTCACCTTTTAATAGGAACCATGCTATGATGAAGGTCATTATAATGAGGGAGTGATATATAAACTACTGAGAGAAAACTGTAAAGTTTAATTTAATCCTGAATCAGACATTACATAATCGCTGGCACCAACTGACCACATCAGCAAGAATTTTGATGATGTTAACTCTTTATCAATGAAAAGGTAAAAGATATCAAACTGATATGCAAAATGGAGGTGTAAAGTTTACTGTTTTCTCCTCAGATTGATACCTACAAATTTCATATACAGATAGTCTTGGCAAGGAGCTGCAGTGACTCAGTGGTTAGCGTGCCAGACTTGGCTCAGTGGTTAGTGTGCTAGACTCACAACCAAAAGTGTGCAAGTTCAAAAACTTACTATCAGATCAGCTTGGGTTGGATACCATGGTGTGTCCTTGAACAAGGTGATTTACTCCAATTGCCTCGGCACTAAATAACTTACTGGTATAGCTGTGCTGTACAACACATAACCGAACCAAACCAAACCAAATTGTCTTTGCAAGCCTTAAATACCCTTTCCACTTCCCACCCTCCCCCATTCAAACAGGACATACAAAAATTTCACAAGGCCAAAGCCAGTTTTCTGCTAATTTTATGCTGCAAGTCCCACAAACTTTCAAAATTTTGCACTATATGTGGAAAATCATTGATCCCTGAGAGTGTAATGGGAAAGTGTAATGGGGGAAATACTAAAATTTGCCCCATGGTAGAGGGGCTGTGGTTGCAAATGTATTTAATCAATCTTACCATCCTGTCATAGTCATTTGAATCACTTCTAACTTTTCTGAATTAGCTTTAAATCTCTGCTAATTGAAACATTTCATCCCAAAATTTCAAACAATCAGAGCTGCACCAAAAAACTGGGCAAGATATTCTGCTCCTTTTTAGTCTTGCATGCTCTAATCCTTTTTGCAAAATATTACTTCAGCAACATTAAAAGCAAACACTTACAATGAATCAAATATATATTTCAATATGGCAGTATCCAATTCAAAACAAGTTTTTGCCCATAATTTTACTCTAATAAGTGATTTACAGATAAGATTTGGTACAGCAAAGACACCGAAGTAGTAACTATTTATTTCTGCTGGTTTTCTTGTCTAAGCGGCTCTCAACTTTCTTAAAAAACTTGAACCAATTGTTGTGATTGGCTGTGACATAAAACCAATGAAAAAAAAAACAAGTATTCTGCAAATGATAATGAAGGATGGTAATATTGTTAATGTAAACATGCGACTGGATATTTATTAAGATAAAAATATGTGTTTGTATCTACCCAGCATAGAATTGGAACTTGACATTTACTACAAAATCCGGATCTGAAAAATGTATACATTTCCTAAACTGAAAAGCATATTATGGATGTGGGTTATTGGACTAATGATATCATTTGTAAATATAGCCTTAATTTTTTTTCTATTAAAAACACAAAAATTACACATACATATAATACTTCTGAAAAAGCCTTCAGGAGATTTGTTTTGGTCATTTCTTGACAATTTTCCAAAATGTATAATAAATATAAATAAGGAAAGCCTTTATTAGCTTGAGGGAAATGTCCTATGTTTCTCACCATTATGGACTAATGTTTGTGTCTGATTCAAGATGTCTCTCCAAAACATTTTCAAGGAGGCACTCAAACTGTGATACAGTATAAAGTACACATCAAAACTTGTACAACGCTGGTTAAATAGCAAAACAGAATGTGAAGACACATAACAAATCACTAGCACTGCTTGAAACTTTGGGAACCCAAAGCCATTAAAGAATATCTGCCACAAAACATACATAGATTGTTTTCTCTTCTACTTGAAGACTGTACTTTAAATGAAATAGCTTTCAAATCACAGCTATTTACAGAATAACCAGCTTGAGTAGAGTTTATCACTGTGCAAATATTAGAGCCCCATCGGTAAATATCTGATAAGACTTAAACAAGTAGATTGTGTTGGACTTAGTCACTCTTCAACAGCGCGATACATAAATTATCAGCTATCTGAGCCCCACTAAATTGACAGGTAAAAGTCGTTTATAGAAACTCCTCCTAGCTAAAACATCTCCACATGTTTTCTATACCATGTCGAGCACTAGATGCTCCATTTCAAGTGTTAAGTATATTGACTAAAGGCAAACTCCTTAATTAATTCTAGCTGGTATAAATTTATAATACTGCAAATTGTTACACTTTAATCAATAAAAAAAAAACTGTTCATTCCAATACAATAAGGATCTTTTTCTGGATTAGATGAAAAAAAACAAAAATAATTTACCAAGCAGTCCATTTACTAGAAGTCTCATGAAGCATATATTAACTACACTTCTGCAAATTTATCTTAATTTTGTTAATAACAAATTATAGAAATCTATACATAAAAATTGAGTTTTTCAATAGAACTGCATGTTAGGAAATGACAAATCTTAAGGATGGTGGTTCCTGTATTTAACTTTCTGAAACATTTATGTTTTTACATGGCTAATGGGCCATGCAATCTAAAACAAGATGCCTAATAGGCCTGGTATATCTCACCTTAATAGTTGCATAATTTGTCAAATTTGAAAGCCATTTATGCCAGGATGGTTTCTGTCAAATTTGGTCAAATTCTGTTCAGCTATTTTTCAGAAGTCATTTAAAGGTTTTTCTATTTTTAGTAACAGTAGCCATATTTGATGGCAGATTGGCATTATTTGAACAACTCTGAAAGACCTTCATGACAGGATGCCTTCTGTTAAATTCAGTCAAATTCTGTTAAGCAGTCTTTGAGAGGAAGTCGTTTTTAGGTTTTTCTAGTTTTAGTAACAGTGGTCATATTTGATTGTAGATCAGCATCATTTGCTAGGATGTATTCTGTCAAATTTGGTCAAATTCTGTTGAGGGTTTTGAGAAGAAGTACATTATAGATTTTTCTGTTTTTAATAATGGCAGCTAACTTTGATGGTGAATTGGCATCATTTGAACAGATCAGAAAGAACTTCATGCCAGGATGCTTTCTGTCAAATTTGGTCAAATCCTGATATGCAGTTTTTGAGAAGAAGTCATTTAAATGTTTTTCTATCTTTAGTAATGGCAGCCATACTTTATCAATGATTGGCATCATTCTCAACAAATTTTAAAGAGCCTGATGCCAGGATGCATTCTGTAAATTTGGTCAAATCCTGCCTGCCAGTTCTTTTTTAAATAGAAAAACTGTTATTTCAATATTTCTTCATTTTTATCAACGGTGACCATATTTAATAATAGATCAGCATCATTTGAACAAATATGAAAGACCTTAATGCCAAGATACTTTCTTTCACATTTTGTAAAATTCTGTTGAGCAGTTCTTGGGAAGAAGTCATTTAAAGATTTTCCAACATTTCATAATGGTGCCCAAATTTGATGCTGGATTGGCATCATTAGAACAAAATCGGAAAGAGGTTCATGCCAGGATGCATTGTCAAAATTGGTTCAAATTTAGCAGTTCTTGAGATGAAGTTGTTTAAAGTTTTTCCTATTTTCAGTAATGCTGGCCATATTTGATAGCAGATCAGTATCATTTGAATTTTTTTAAAGAGCTTCATGCCAAGTTGCTTTTATTCAAATTTTAGTCGAATTATGTAGAGTGGTTCTTAAGAAGTCATTTAAAGGTTTTTCTGTTTTTAAAAACAGCAGCCACATGTATTATCAGATTGGCATCAGTTGCACTAATTTTAATGAGATTCATGCCAGGATGAATGGTGTTAAATCTGGTACAATTCCACCAAGCAGTACTTGAGAAGAAGTCATTTCAAGTTGTTTCTATTTTTAGTAACATTGGCCATGTTTGATAGCAGATCGGTATAATTTTAATAAATCTGAAAAAGCTTTATGGTACTATGCTTTCTGCCAAATTTGGTCAAATTCTGTTGAGTATTTTTTGAGAAAAAGATGTAAATAGCAATTGTGAACGGACGATGGTAGGTTGTAAATCACTACTGAAATAAACCAAGATTTTATGCTTTACATTGACTTTATAATTTTCTTTCACAGGACTGTAATTGCAATTATTAAAATTGAAGAAGCATTTGTTTTTCATTATTTAATAAGAGACAGAAGTTCCAACTATGTCATTTTACATCTACATGTAATCTTTACCAGAGGTTATAGCACTATGATATACCTGGGTAAAAAGTGATATCATATCAATGTCATCATAATGTAATGATTATGTCATTTGGAGTAAGAGTTGATTTTACAAAGCAGACTACGTTAAGTAATTTAAAATGTCCATCTAGAACTCTTTGTTTGTTTTAATGATTTTGCATAATTTGAAAAGAATTAAAACACACAAAAAAAAGATGATATCGAATAAAGTTAAGATAGATGGCTACTAGTGGTCCATACAATACAACTGCTCAAAACTATAGGCCCCTGTGGGCCTGAATTTAATCACCAAACTGACATCTGCTAATAGCAAAATCCCAAAGTAGTTGGCCAAGAAATCTGAGTCAATAGGATGCTTTCTGTAGAAATTACTTGTATTCAACTGACTGCACATGTCATGCACAAAATTCTGTCAAGATTTCTTTATTTGTTGCATCTTATTTAAAGGCAGAGAAGCATCATTGAAAGGCTATGATTTTATCAGGGTTACCTTCCAGAACGACAACAATGTGACGACTGTCAACAGTATCCTTAGTGATCTATATCACTGGTGCACAACTCAAATGTTGACATTTGCCAAAATCGACCTTGATTGGAACTAAGTGGGCCACACTGTGAAAGTTTTTGTCTATAATAAAAGCATAAATACATATGCATTAAGTATGGACATGGGCCACCAGCCACACACAATGTGTCAACGGTCCACGTGGCCCACGGTCCATATGTTGTGCACCTCTGATCTATATAAATACTTCAATATTTATTATGTGCAACAGTACTTTTCCGTTTTATTAATAAATGACACAAATAAAGTGAATCTTGAAATGTACCACAATGTAGTAAATTGTAATTTGGAGATGAAAATAATAATGTGCAAAATTTAAACTGTGAAAGAGGTCATTCAGAATAAAAATGGTCTCCACTGAGAAGAAATTTCGACACTTACACAAAAAAATAATGCAGACTTTAGGTACACGTACGCTATATAAAACTTTATGCCTACTGTAAATTGCGACTAAATTCTTGAATTTTTTGTGGTTATACAATTATTTTGATGCATCTACATTAACACCTTCTCAGCACAACATATTTTTACCTCAGCTGACTTCTGACATTATGCGAAGGGATGTCACTCATATCTACCTTTAGAGAAATATCAATTGGTCTATTACAAATGTGTCAATGAATACAAGCATTTATCATTTGAAGGGTAATCAAACCACAAATTGTCATTCAAGTTAAATAGCAATCCTAATCCCAATGAACTCAATAAAGCTGATAATGTTTATGATAGTCCAAATAATATAAATATACAAATAGACAGTAATCCTGTCTCAATAATACATGATGATCTTTTAATTTCAAATGCATGTAGTGTACAAGATACTGATATGACTTGTATCTCCAATTGTTCAGACGCCACTTTAGACCAATCACATGCAAAAGATTCCCCAAACTGCATTTTTTTGGTTTTGGTCAAGAAACGATTTTGCATTGCTATCTAAAGGTCAGACATATCTTTCCAAATCTGATGAAATCAGGTTCTTACTACATCAAACTCAGTAAACATTTTTGGTTTTTGTTTAACTTTCTCGAGTGACGATACTGATAATAATCACTTGAAATTGAAGGGTACCAACTTGAGAGAAAGGACAGGGTACTCAGATGTGGAGGCAGTATTATCCTTTACATTTCAGATTCAGTTTGATATTAACAGTGTCATGATCTTGAAATTGATGAAGTTGAAAGTGTATGAATCAAGATAAACCTAAGACTAAACCAATTCTACTATGCTCAGTATATATACCTTCAAAATCTAAAGCAGACTGGACAGAACATTTTAAAACTGAACTTCAAAAAGCCTTGATAAATCTGATTTCGAGACGATAATTTGTGGAGATTTTAATATAGATTATTTAAAGAATACCCCACTAGAACAGACAGTGTTTCCCAACATATGGTTTCACTAAATTTGAACACAGTACATGCATGTGATTCTACTGGTGGTAGGGCAAAAAAAACATTTTAAAGGCCATCTACTGCACATACCATTTTAAAGTTGAGATTTACAGCTTTTTAAAAGACTGAGAAAACAAACTGAAAAAAGAAGAAAACAAAAATATGTTTTGCACATTCTATCCACACATTACAGAAACCAGCAGGAACCAGTCTACTGGGGACCAGAACTGTTACTGCAGTACAACAACAGGTGCAATGATGCATGGCTGAGTAATCAGATTAAGAAGGCTAACATCTGTACACAACAAGCCGTTAATTGATTACATTATTGTTGTAATCTGCAGAGTTCAAGGCCAAATGCGGGATGTTTTCTGAGGTGTTATAAGTAATAAAGGGATCAAAGGTGGTCCATGATGGCTTCAGAGTCTTTGATTCAAATTCAGCCGACCTTTGGCTGAGGTGATATAAAAAGGAGAGATCTACCATGATGCTTGGAAATCAGAGTTCAAGTGTGTGCTGACAAGTAGCAAAGGTCCCAAGTTTGCATCGTGTGTTTCATGCAAAGCGGATTCTAAGATAGTTATGAAGGAAGAAATGATATTACCAGACATATGCAGACACCACTGCATAGGAGCAATGATTCTTCTGTAATAAACACACCCACTTTGAAGGCCTCGTTTGAGACTAGATCAAAAGTGGATAAAGTGGCACCAGCAGAAACTTTGTTTGCAAATTTTGTGGCAGAGCACAATTTACAATTCCTCATAGCATATCATTTTACTAAACTGGTTCAAGTTTTATTTCCAGACTCCAAGATTACACAGAAATTTTCATGCAATCATACAAACACAACACACATTGTCACTCAGGCCCTAGCCTCCCACTGAGGCAGAAAAGCTGAAAATATGTGTAGGAGTCAGAAGTTCAGTGTCATGATTGATGAATCAAATTATCAAGGGGATGATAAAATGTTGAATGTTCTAGTCAGTGTGCATGATCGAACAGGAAAAATGAAGTCTGAACTTCTTGCATAATATGAAGTGATTCAAGGGGAAATCTAGACCAGAAAACTAACGACAGCTTACTAAGTGTGAAACTAAATAATTACAATGAATGTCATCAGTGATCACCAGTCAGTGATCTTGTGAAGGCAACTAAAAATGCTATTGGATTTTATCAAAATAATCTTTGCAGTAAACTACGAGATATACAACTTTTTCTTTTTCATTTAACTGAGAATACATCGACTCATATTAATTATTGTTGTAACATTTTCCATCAGAAACTGACTCACGTTCATCACTTGCTGTTTTATTATAGTATGAAGAGAGCACATATTATGGCAAAAAATGCTGATCAAAATTTGTAGATCTACCAGTATGATGTCCTGGTTCTGTCACAAGTATGATAGTATAACACGCATAGCTAGGAATACTATGACCCGCATATATATTTACCCATAAAGACCCGAAAATACAAGTGAAGAGCAAATACCAAAATATCACTATCCTGTGTGTCACAAAGGCATGCCCCTCAATTTACATCTGGTCATCATATTGAAATCAAATACAGGAACTATACAAAGCTTTCCTCAATGACTTGGCAGCCATGCCATTTGACTGTAAAGAGAATATTCAAATGTTAATACTGCATTAGATATATGGTATCAGTTTTTGTTAGTGTACTAAAGATACATGCCCTACCAAAATTCAAAAGGATTAAACACTGGACCCAACCAAAGTGGATAAATTCTGAAATAAAGGAAACAAGGTAAAAGAGGGATAGGATGCATAAATTAATGGTTTACTGAGGAAGCTTTCTTCAATGACTGGGTACAGAAAATGGAGATATAGAACTAAAATCTTAATAGATAAAACTAATGAAAACTACTAATAAGTATGATATTGAAACAAATTTAGAAACACATCAAACATTGCAATACTTTAGAGACCTTGGTGTGAGTAAGAAAGAATACATACCTGTTCACAAACAATGTGATGATAATGCTACTTCTATACAGGTCAATGAAGCTTTTAACGATTTTTTTCACTAGCATGGCTGCCTAATACACGACTGATGATGATGATAAACTTGAGGTAGAAACTATAAACCAGTTTGTAAAATCAAAAGTACCAGACTCTAGAATATTTTTCAATGCTCCTGTAAGTATGTTGTTTTCTTTTTAGTGTCAAATTTGAATATTATGAAATCTACTGACTTTGACATAGTAGAACCAAAAATCTTAAAAACTAGGGCTTCCATAATTAATTGGTCTATCACTTATGATAAATTTCAGTATAAAAACAAGTTTCCTTCTGATGAACTGATATGTATAAAGGTCACTCAAATCTACAAGTATGGTAGTAAATCAGACCTTGGAAATAACAGGCCAATATCTATACTACCAACTTTATCACAAATTATGAAAGGCATGAGGACAAACTAGTGTTATGAATACTGAGATATTTATTCACTTTTCCACACACAACAGTTAGACTTTCACAAAGCCCATTCTTGTGCAACAGCTTTGCTTATACCAACAGACAGCTGCCTACACAATATTGATACGGAAATCTAACGAGTAATATTTCTAGACTTTAAGAAGGCATTCAATCTTGTTAATCATGACATTCTTTTAACCAAACCAAAATGCTATGAATCTGATGCTCCTGCATTCTGCTGCTTTCATTCATATTTGATAGATCACAGAAAGTTTGTACTGGCAATGTTTCCTTAGATTTCATGACCATTAAATCTGGTGTCCCTCAAGGCTCAATATTAGAACCCTCACTTTTTCTCGTTTTAATTAACGATCCCAGGTTTTTTTTGCACCAACTGTGCTAACAGTTATTTTTGCTGATGATGCAACACTGTCAACCTTGAGCAATAATGTTGAGACCTTAGATGGAAAACTACGCTGATTTAGAAAATTTACAAAAATAGTCAAAACAGAATGAAATGGTAATAAATGAAACAAAAACAATTTAGTATTAAAACAGTATTTTATCATACCCATGAGCTGGGATCAACTCCTTGTCAGAATCAGTCCTTAACTTTTATTTAGTTATGTAAGATATTAGAACCAGCCTCTCCACAGTGCCAAGTGACCTCTTTGATTTTTATGACCAAGTGAGGTGGAGACACAAGAGAGTGTTGTTGTTTAGTGGGTGACACTGTGACTACGACAGCTCTGATTGCCTTGTACATATGTTTGCATGTGATCTTTTGAGTTACAGGGAGTACAAAGGATAACTTCCACTGAAACTATTCACATTTACTAAAGCAACGAAATAATGCTGATATAGAGCATCACTGTGGGGGCACTTTCCATAAATTAACGTAAAGTTCAAAGCTGCTAGCTAATTTCCATCTGTTGAGAAGGTGCAAAGATTAGGGTTTCATGCCTAATCTTTTTAAATTTCCCATCAGTTCGTTACTGTTTTTCAATAAAATGTATTAAAAGTATTTCCTTTCCAGTAAAACACCTTGATTACTTCATTTGCATTAAATATAATTATTATTATTAAACATCTAATAAAATTAATTAGTAACAATAGTTGCCGTACTTCAGATGCCTAAATTAAAAAAACTACAGTAAATTTAAGCAACAAGAGTACTGTGAATGGTACAGCATATATGCCTGCCTCTATGGTTAATAGTCCTCTGTGTGGAAACTAGAAGGGCATGGCTGATTCTGGAGATTACTGATAAATGGGTCTCAATGCCTTTGGTCAAGGTATGCTCTTTAGAACTAAGATTACTGTGCAGACACAATTATTTTCTTCCTAGACTTACCATGACTGTAACCTCTGACTTTTAGATCCCATAATCTCTGGGTTTTTTATTACCCTAAGTGCAAGTCATCCACAAAGTTTGGTCAAGGAGCTTATTCTAGAATAAACCAATAAGAAATCCTAGAAGCCAATCTACGGATCAAACTTTTGAAATCTATTGATCTATGTCCTGGTTCTGTCACATGAATGCATGTTAGATGTCAGCAAGGCACCATTATCATTTAGAACCAACTAGACCTTGGGATGAATACATGTTTAATTGTGTGTGGTAATCCTATAAGGAGTTTAATAGGAGTAGTAATAACAAACTTGTGCTAATGGATGGACGGACATCATTTGAACAAATTTGAAGGATCTTCATCAAATAAACAAATCTGAAAGGCCTTGATGCCAGAATGAAAATGCTACCTGTTAAATCGTATGCAAATTCATCAAGTGTTTTTTGAGAAGAAGTTGTAAATAACAACTGTGAAAAATTGAAGGACAAAGCATGACAGGTGTTGTACGATGGATGAAGGACCATACCATACGTTCATTTTATCTTAGAGCCAGGTCAGCTAAATCATGTTGGCCATATTTATTAGCAAATCAGCATCATTTATACAAATTTAAAAGCACCTATACCAGAATGCTTTCTTTCAACTTTGGTTATATTCTGCTCAACAGTTTCTGAGAAGTCATTTAAATTTTTTCTATTTTTAGTAAAAATGGCCATATTCGATGTTAGATCACCATTATATGTAAAAAAAAAAAAAAAAGATGTCTTTATGTAAAAATGCCTTTCACCTTTTTATTAAATCTGGTCAAGTTCTGTTGCTTGTTTTTTTTTTACTTGTTTAAAGGTTTATCAATAAATAATAACTGTGCCTAATTTTATGGTGCATCAGCATAATTTCTACAAATCTGAAAACCTATGCCAGGATGGCTTCTTTCAAAGTTGGTCAAATTCTGAAAAATGGGTTTTGAGAAGAAGTTGTGTAAAGGTTTTTCTATTTTCTGTATTGGCAGCAATATTGGATGAGGATTGCTGTTAAGGCACCTCTCGTTACAGGTGTACGATTTGGTTGGTTATCATTATCTAGAGGATGATCGACCTCGATGTTATTGCCCAGATCGAGTAAATAGTGAAATAAAATATGAAATTTTATAGATAGGATAAATAGAGATCTGAGCAGATATATAGAAAAGAACAACACGAGCCCCCATACATGAAATATAACAATTTAATCAATTACATAAAGCAAATTGAAATAATACATAACATTAGAAAGATACACTTCTTTTTGAAATCATTTACCAAATTTCGAGACAAATATAATTATGTAATTAGCCAATCTGTTTTAACGATTGACTTAGTTCATCATGGAATCGAGTGAACAATTAAATCAATTGCCCAGCATGCCAGCATAACCTTGTTATTGCTGGTCACTCCAAATTCAATGTTGCTGTCAGGTCAAGGTTGATGTTCTCCCCTTTTTGCTTCTGTCTCTCTCTCTTATTCAGCCTCTTTCGGTCCTCAAACTTTGTGTGGTAGGTGGATATGAGGATAGATAGTTGGGTTGGTAGGCGGATAGGTAAGTAGGTAGAGCTATTTTCCCCTTTAAAATAAACAAGAAGCAACCTAAATATCCCGTCTGATTCCTTCTGGGGAGTACATTAGCCCACTCTCATTACGTCAGATATCGTCCTATCAGAATTAAAACAGATACCAAAGGCTATCTGGTCAGGCCAAACCTGACAGACGATAAACAAACCTAGTTTCAGAAGATTAATGTACTTCCTAATGGCTATTTCATCACTAACTCAATCTAACATCACACGACACATAACAGTTTCAGTTCACGTCTTAATTATACAAATGAATCAATGAAATTCACTTCATGGCTTAACTACATTAATTTTAGTGAATACTCACTCAAGTCTTTATCATACATGAGATCATCTAAGACAACTTGTATCAAATAAAGTAATGCATGAAATTCTTAGAATACATGATTCCTATAACAATCAAGATGACAAATTCACACAATTCGTCAAACTCATATAAAGAAGATTATTGTACGAATTCAGACAAATGAACTCAAACAAATAGTTATACTCATATCAAGAAAACGGATGTACGAATTTAAACAAATAAATTCAAGCAAATAATTATATTGATATCAATGAATTACATGAGATTGATGCAAATACCTTGTGCATTCAAGACTCGCTCGCTTCTACCGCCAGAATTGTGTCCCTCAACTTCCAGACACCTGTCCCTTGAAAAATTGTTTATACGAGAGAATTTCGCCTTATTCTACTCGGAGTCAAGATCTCTTCCTCTCTCAGGAAATCTTGGACTAATTAAATTTTGCGATGTGGAATATTTAAAACATGACATTTTTGTCTGGGAACACACCCCTTATTTAGCGTAGCCAATCAGGATTAAATATATCTACCGCCTTTTTAAAATAACGTCCCAACGTGGTTAGCGTAACCCTAATTCCGCGCGCTATTTAAATAACTGATTCTGGAAAATCTCAAAAGATTACACTACTTCAACTGGCTTTACAAATAGTCTCTGCATCCTCTGAACTTTGACATTTTCGATACCTAGACCCAAATTAGCCTTATCCTTTCAATCTGTCTGACCGCTAAAAAAACAAATGCTTAATTAAGAATCAATTTCGCCCCAAACAGGGACATTAAAACCATCGCAGTCTAGCGATTTAATACGGTATCTTTCCTCATAAATCTAATTAATTGTTATGTGCTAAGCTAATGTGCTGTACTGAAATACATCGACAGAAATTTGCACCCTTACAATCGCCATCAAATGAAATTTGAAAGGCCTTAATAATGAGAATGCTCTTGGTAAAATCATGTGCAGATTGGTCAGGCGAGTTTTGAGAAGAAGTTGTAAATAAAAACTGTGAACAGATGAAGAATGGCACATGACAGACGACATACAACAGATGAAGAACCATATTATAATCTGAAATGGCCTTCGAACCGGGGGGGGGGGGGGGGGGGGGGGGGGGCTAAATAGCAAATCAGCATGATTTAAAACATATTAAAAAATATCTTTTAGCATCTAAATTGCACTCGGCACAGTAATTACTATATGGTGCCGAATGAAGTAAAATGATGAAGTTCCAAAAATGTCAACACAAAGAATTGCACAAAAAACTTTAGGGAGATAAAATACACATAAATGTAGACATGAAATACTACAAGATAAAAAATAAAAGGTAAATGTGTCAAAAATTCTGTAAACTGTATATAAAACAAGAGGCCCAAATGGGCTTCATATTTCTCACCTGGGTCACATAGCTTTTGTATTATGGTCAGCACACGTCCTATGCAAACAATCTCCCAAATTTTATACCATGTTGATTTTACACATTTTCTATATCCTGATAACATTTATTTTTCTAAAGATAAAGATACAAGTATTATGAAGTCTCTTGCTCATGATCAAAATCATCCACAATCCTCCTGATAACAAACCTAACATATCAAAATATGGCTTCAAGAGTTGTAACAAGATCAGCAAATCTGATGCAAGATCAACTCATTAATATGTGTGATCCCACTTACTTACTTTTTAAACTGCCCAAGATCTTGATGATGTAAGCCCATATTCTAATTCTGATTTAAATAAGATCAGAATTATTGCTTCCAGAGTGGTATTAGGCACAGCCAATCACATGCAAGACCACCTCACCAACATGCACGGATCTCACTCATTAGTGAAACAGTCCAAGATCTTGATGATATAAGCATATATTCCAAGTCTGATCAAAACTAGATCAGAAATAGTCTCCAGGGCAGCCAATCAGATGCAAGATTATCTCATTAATATGCAAGGATCTCATTCTTTATCAAACCAATCCAAGATCTTGATGATACAAGTCCATATTTCAAGTTTGATAAAAATCAAATCAGAAACATGGCTTCCAGTGAGGTAACAAGCTCAGATGCAAGATCACCTTATTAGTATGTGTGAATCTCACTCATATTCAAACTCGTCCAAGATCTTGATGACATAATTATCAGAAATACAACCTCCAGAGTGGAAATAAGCTCAGCCAATCATTTGTAAGATCACCTCATTAGAATGCGTGGATCTTGCTCATTATCGAACTCATCTGAGACCTTAATGATAAAAGCATATATACCAAGTTTCGTCAAAATCGGATCAGCAATATGGCCTCCAGAGTTGTAACATGGTTAGCCAATCAGGTACAAGATCACCTCATTAATATGCATGGAAATCTCACCTTTTATTGAATTCGTCCAGGATTCTGAGGATATAAACCTATATTCCAAGTTTGATTGAAATTGGATTTGAAATATGGCCTCCAGCGAGGTAACAAGCAATTATTGACACGGATGACGCACGACACATGACACACATAATGCATGATGCACGACACACGACACAACACAGGGCCGGACCATAAGCTCACATGGCCTTACAGCCACATAAGCTAAAAAACAAAAATAAAATAATGAATAATGCTTATTATCCAAATTCAAGTAATATTTTTATTACCAAAATCTTGTCTGCAGATTTACTGTTGTTCTATAATATTTGGGGGACATCACACAGTCAGTATTACCAATAAATGAAAATCAAATACTTTCAATTCAAATATATCTTGGGCATAAAAAAAAAAAATGATCTATATATTTTGGTATATATCATCATTAAAACTTGTCACTTCTTAATTTTTCAAGAGAGATTTTTGAAAGTAAGAAACAATTGTGGAAAGGGCTTGATTATAAAGATAGTATTTTGTTGGTACTATCTTAATAGGGCTTGTTCACACAAATGAAAACACACCACTGCTTAAACATCAATACAGGAAAAAAGAAATATCTCCTTATGATTAATCTTTGTACCATCTTAAACACATTGTTAGGCTTAAGAATACATCATATAATATGATCAATTTTATACAAAAATTATGTATATACAATTCTTTAATTAATAATAAGTTTCTTCTACAGTCCAATTTCTCCTTTCTTTAATCAGATTACACCACTTATGCAGTAAACAAAAAGATGACGCACATGTACTGTTGGAGATAAACCTAATGAATATCTGTTATTGAACCTCTCTGCAAGTGTTCAATTATCTTTAAAGGAAAGTGATAATGAGGCAGATAATATACTCATCATAGTCAATTCAGCTTGTTTATCAAAAGCTTGACACAATGATGTGTATGTAAGATTACACTTACCTGCGTTCACAAAATGATAGTTGACACTGATTAGGTAGCAATCAAAATTCAACTATTAATCAATAGTTTTCAATTTCAGCTTAAAATGTAGGCTAATAATATCAAGGTTAAATTGTTATGACAACAAAACAAATAGCTTAACTTTCTCTCTCATGGGTAAAACTGACAGATACCAAAGTGAATAGCACAACTCGTGACTGATGAGTGCAAGGTCACAATAGATTATTTACTTTTGTTAAGGTGACAATACAGGGTGTTGGAATCCTTACAGTCTATCTGGTTATTTATCATCTATGTATATACCCTCTGTTTGTATGCTATCTCACAGGAAAATTATAATTTGACGGTCTTGTTACTACATGCTTCTTGATAACACAATCATTTGCTGGAATGTTATCAACTTGTAAAGTCAGGCATTATAAACACACATTTCCCTCTTAATTTATGGTAATAATGTTATGATCCTTGATGATATTATTGACTTGATAGTGAAAGACATGGTTAAGATTGACAGACGTTTAAAGAAAGAGATCGATAGAAATTATAAAATATGAAATATAAAAGCTACCTCTTGGAAGACAGGTTAACTGCTATACAATTCCCACCTACCGTATTCACTCGTAATTATAACCACCTTAACAAAAACAGTAGAGACTCAGAAGTGCCACCACATAATGCACCACCAGATCAGTGTCTACACTGTTCAACTGAAATCAAATATAGAATGAACAGTGCATTACACTGCACTGGATGTACACTAGTTCTACAATGCTTGCAGATGGATGTACATTCAACGTGATAAAAATATGGTAAATGCAAACATATACATTACTACTTATCCACTGAAGTAACTGATAAAATTGCATACCTGCCAAGTCACGGACTGTGACACAAAAAATATGATTTTAAAACATTAACCCACCCCACTCCCAACCCCCAGGAAATAATTGGGTTTGGAAAATATGAATTTAATTCTTCCCTCAAACTGAATTCCTGTAAAACAAAGAAGCTATTACAGCCAATTACTACAATTTTGTATTTATTATAAATTGTCACTTTTGTCATTGATTAACTAAGAGGACAGGACCTGCATGTCAAGTCCACAATCAAAGTACTGCTTAAAAACATTAACCAAAACCTTAACTGCTAATGATGATGACAAAAATGTTACTGCTATGTCACACTTCCCACAACATGGGCTCCATAAAAATTTTCATCACATAGGCCATACACAATGGCACCTTTTTCAACCACAAACCCCCAATATAAACATGAAAACTCCCCAACAATATCAAGAAACTTGACATATGTGAAATAGATAGCAATAAATATGAATTGATCATCAATACTTATCCTCCAAAAGTGCAGTAAGTTTAAGATGCATTCACAAAATGTTCCTGGACAAGTATTTCACCTAGTTAACTCTTCAGGTCAACACATTTTGACAGGATAGCAAGAATAAAAAGAACAAAACAAGTATATATTTGACTACTACATTATGTGTTCAAATCCGAAGTGTGGAGTCCTACTTTACTTGGGGCTGCCTGTGCCGCATTTTAAGAATTGCTGATTAACATCAAGACAGTTGACTTAACACCATGATAGAGTTAGCCACAACTACTCGTATGCGTAGCATTTACAAAATAAATTACATGCCATGTAAAGTTATTTTACAGAAACCAGTTTTCTTCTTTCAATCTGTGACCTTGACATTTGACCTACTGACCCCAAATCAATAGGTGCCTTTCTAGTCTTAAATGCATGCTATCCACAAAGTGTGGTCATGGTTTGTGGCATCAGACTCAAGCTATTATGTGGAAACCATTTTCCTTCTTGGAATCCCTGCAAACCTTGACCTTTGACCTTTGAACCCCAAATTCAATAGGCATCTTCCTTGTTTGACATGCAAGCCATTTATAAAGTTTAGTCAAGGTATGAGGTACAAAACTAAAAGAGTTTTGTAGAAATCATTTTAGGCATCTTCCTTGTTTCAAAATGCAAAGCATAAGGTATGGTCAAAGAAGGTGATATAAAACACAAGATTTCATGTGGAAAACCATTTTTTGCCTTAGGGTCACTATGAGCATCATATCCGACCCCAAAATCAATAGGTGTTTTTAACACTTAGAACGCAAACCATTTGCAAAGGTAGGTCAAGATATCTACATTACAAATCAAGTTAATCAGTGGAAACAGTTTTCCTTCTTTTAGTCCCTGTGACCTTAACCTTTGACCTTTCGAGCCAAAATTGACAGGTTTCTTCCTTGCCCCAATGCAAGCGACTTAAAAAATTTGGTATTGGTAGATAGTGGAGAACTCAAGTCATTGTGCAAAAATGAAATAGGGAACAGATGGATGGAAGGACAGATATATGGATGGATCAATGGATACATCACAAAATGATATGTTCTGCCTTATGGCAGGCATATTCAAAATAAATGTAAACAAATTCTGAACATTTAACTATTTAATGATAATAATTTAATAGTTACATAATAAATAAAAAAAATTTAATATATTTTAAAAAATTAAAAAAATAGAAATTAAATGTATAATAATAATATAGTAATTGTATAGTATCAAGTATGTGCTGAAAACTAAACAAGAAGTGGTTGAAAATCTGAAGCATTACAGCAAGTTAAAATATAATCTCTAACATCATGACAAATAGTTTCTGACCACTCCAGTTCTAACAAACTTGCAGTTTAACATAACATACAAATATATAATGATTCACACTTTACCTAGAAGAGAGTCTGTCAGCAGTCCACAGGAATTTAGATAATGCATATGGGATAATTGACCCACAGATGGGTGCAGTTGAGGTGATTTGTTAAAATACAAAACAAAAATATATCCAGCAGGGTCTATTCTAGAATTAAAAAAAAGAGGGGAATTTTCTAAATACAGGAGGAATTTAATGAAGAAATAAAGGTACAGCTTGAAAGTATGATGCACCATTTGTGTGCATTTTGTTGATTATTTTTGGCATCATCTTTAGAATTTAGTGTGAACCCTGTAATTGTGTGTCCTAGAATAGACCCTGACTCGCACACTGGATGGCTATACCAGTTATGGTATTTGAAACCTTGGTTCTTGATGCATGGGCTAACTTCTAGAACTCAAACTGTCATGGTAAAAGGTGAAAATCAAGCTGGACTATGGTTACCTTGATAGTGAACCCATACCCAAAATTTGGGTTTATTCCATTAGGACCTTCAAATGTTATACTGTAAAGAAGAAGGTTGTGACAAATTGATCTTTAAACATGGGTAACACTATATTCCCCCTTCATGGGCTATGACAGGGAGCACAGAAAAAGGATTCAAAATTTCAACTACACTCTCAGTTCTTGTAATAAAAACAATGTCACAATTGTTCCTTGGTTGGTTTGTTTTCAACAGCATCATCAATACATTCTTGGCTATATCATGCTGTTGAAATGGGAGCCAAGTGCTTTTCCCATAGGCACAATGAGGAAGTCAACCCAGACTGGCTGGTGGGGCCGGTATCAAACCCACGACCTTTGGATTATGAGTCCAGCACTCAAGCAACTGAACTACCATGTCTGTCCAATTTCACAAATATGGAGAAGACTGTAATAATGCTACTAGTATAGGTAATACTCCAGACAAATTTCAACACTGACTTGTTCAGACTGCACTGTATAACATGTAAACTTGGCCACTATCAGATTGAGCATTAACACATCCATTCATATGTATATATTTTCATGCTTGTCAGAAATTGCCAACAATAGTACTGTGAACGGTGCATTATATGCATGCCCCATGTTTAATAGTCCTCCATGCAGATAACTGGAATTCTGCTGCAGAAACCATTTGTATTCTTTCAGTTATGTTGACCTTGACCATTGACTTTTGACACCAAAATCAATACTTTTCTTCTTAACCTCAAGTTC
Source organism: Margaritifera margaritifera (assembly GCA_029931535.1). NCBI lineage: Eukaryota > Metazoa > Mollusca > Bivalvia > Unionida > Margaritiferidae > Margaritifera > Margaritifera margaritifera. The sequence continues at coordinate 5,491,832 of JAQPZY010001659.1, forward strand.
AAGCCATCCACAAAGTTTGGTCTAGGTATGTTAGGTATGGAAACCATTTTTCTTCTTTCAGTCATAGTGACCTTGCCTCTGACCTTTTGAGTGTGATAGAAAACAAAAAATATCAAGCAATGAACTTGACATTGAAGACAGAACCCCAATGTGCCATGTGACATATCTACTTGCGATGATGTAAAAGTAGGCCAAGTTTCATACTTTAATCTTCAGCAATTTAAAAATTATGGAGCAGAAATGGGAAATTTATGAAAAATATAAATAATGAGCCATTACCATGACTTTGATGATATGATCCCCAATGTAGTATGCAACACACCTTCTAGTGATGCTGTGTAAGTATACCAAGTTTCAGTATTTAATCTGAAACGACTTTAAACTTACAGAAGGGATAGTGTGATGAAAAACAAAAAACACTGATCATGACCTTGACAATGAAAGAGAGGACCCTTAGTGTGGTAAATGACACACCTACTAGTGGTGATGTACAAGCGTATCAAGTCATCACTTAATCTAAAACAACGTTAAAGTTGCTGAGTCGATGGGAAAGTGTGATGGACAATGTAAAATAGTGAGCCATGAACTTGATCTTGATGACAGAACCTGCAACAAACCTTCTAGTGATGATGTATAACTAAACCAAGTTTTATCCCTTAATCTCAAACAGAATTAAAGTTATAGAGTGGATGGGAAAATCGGACAAATAGCTGGAGGGATAAACATCTATATGGATGGACAGAGATGCGGATACTATGCCCCCAGCTTTTCTATGAAAAAGGTGGAGTACAATAATAAGATACATGGGAATAAAGTTTACCTCACGGCCAATCTTTTAAAACTATGGAGTGCTTTCATAGTACATTGAATATTGTACTTAGCATCAGCTAACAAGATTAATTCACTAAGTACATGTAAATGCTAGATATCAGACTAAATGTCTGATAATTACCCTATAAACAATTTAAATAATATATGTCTTTTTCAAATTATAGTTTTTAAAAATTTTATGTTATTATTAAAAAGATAAATGGTTTTCCAAAAATAAACAAAAAAAAAAAAACAAGAGTCCTTCAAAGGGACTCATGCTCTACTGTCTGAAAAGAATTTCCAGGAATCCAAGAGAAGACCATGTTTTCTTTATAATTGCCGAGAGCTGAAACCATCTCTGATATTTTTGGGTAATAACAAGATTTTCAAATTGGTTGCTGTGGTGGCCATAATGGGTGTCAGATTGGCACCATTTTCATTTAGAACCAACTAGAGATCATTAGAAGTTTTCTGGTGAAATCACATGTCAATATGACTATCCATTCAGAAGTAGTGATACCAAGATTTTCAAGCTGGCTGTTGTGGCAGCCATATTGGATGAAAGAGTGGCACCTTTTTCATTTAAGACCAACTAGATATTATAACAAGTATTCTGGTGCAAACCCCATGTGGATATGACCATCCATCAAGGAGGACTAGTGATAAGATTTTTAAAATGGCAACCTTGGCAGCCATATTGGAGGTCAGACTAGCACTACTTGTATGCAATACCAACTAGGCATCATAAGAAGTATTCTGGTGAAAACACCTTGTTGACAAAACATTCCATTTAAGAGGAGTAGCAGTGACAAGATCTTCATGATGGCTACTATGGCATCACCATTTTCAATTAGGTTTTAACTAAACATCATAAGAAGCATTTTGGTGAAAACTACATGTCCATAAGACCATGCAACTATGTGTAGCAATAACAAGATTTTCAAAAAGGCCAAATGGCAGCCATATTCAAGATCAGATCGGCACCACTTTCATTTAGAACCAGCTAGACAACATGGGAAGTCTTCTGATTAAAACCTTATGTCAATACAACTTTCCATTCAGGTCAAGTAGCAATAACAAGATTTTCAAGATGGATGACGTGGCCACCATATTGGATATCAGATTGGCACCATTTACATTTAGGAGCAACTAGACCTCATGGGAATTTGTATAAGCAAAACCCCATGCTGTTATGACCATCCATTCAGGAGGTGTAGCAATAACAAGATTTTCAACATGACTACTGTGATGGCTATATTGCACCATTTTCATTTGGGACCAAATAGACCTTGGGATGAATGTGTGTCCAAAGTTTCATGGCAATCCTCCAAGTAGTTTAGGAGTAGTGACAACAAACTTGTGCTTTGATGGAAAATTGGCCATTCCACAATTTCTTCTGGTCTATAACCAGCAAAACTAAAAACTTGTTGCATATGAAATATATGCCTAAGAATGCACCCATTTCCTCAATAGAGCATTCCCTCACTATAATGCTATCTATGGGAGCAGGAGTATCACCTTGTACAGAGACCACCTTATAATGAAGTACATGATACATAAAATTGTACTACCACTTCATGAAATGGGATCCATGACCATATTTGCCTAATAATAGGAACCATGCTATTATCAAAGGCCATACAGTAAGGGAGTGCTTTATATCTGAGACATGGACCAGTGACCAACCCACTTACTATCATAAATGTGACCAGACATTTATAACAAAATATTATCTAATATAAAACTCTTCACTCCCTTATTTTGAAATGCTGCAGCTCTTGTCTCCCTTGCAGGTGTGCTAGAGACGGGATGAACATGGATCAAAGCACTATCTTTCATCTTTAAACAAATAAGAGTTATTTCTATCATCCAAATAAGAAACAAATAAGAAATGTGCTTATGGAACATGGATGCCTCACTACAGCATTTCAAAACTGACCCAAGCTCAAACCTCACCCAAGGTGTGATGGACAGATGCATAGATGGATGGATGGATGGATGGATGGATGGATGGATGGATGGATGGATGGACTGATGGACAGACAAGGGTAACACTACTTGTCATGGTGGGGCATAAAAAGCAGATTATGTAGAAACAAGTCACATTTTTATCATAAAAAAAAAACGAGATGGATTGGAAAGAAAGTGACAGCCTCTTTTACTTGTACGAGACATAAATTCACTATCCTCCTATCTGGACAAAATTCATTTGCCATTCAAGTGGATCATCTCCATAGCCAGTTTACTCTATGTTAAATTCCCATGCATATCATACCATACAACAAGGTCAAAGGGAGATAACTCTTTTGAACATTTTTCTATGTTGAGTCTTGCTAAAGTGATTACCATTGATGACAATCAAATACCAAACCTTGAAGCCTGATCTTAGTACAAACTAAATGATTAGATACAAAACTGAAATAAATTCTTTAAAAGGTGACAGTTCATGCATTAAGTAACATATTTAATCTGTTACATTAGAACAAACACCATAAATCTTCCAGTCAATGCTCGAATTTGCTCCAAGAGACAAGTGCTACAATTCAAGATCAACTGATAGGCAAATGCAGGTGCGAGTGCTCACCTTAGGGTGGTTTATTACAGGTACACAGCAAAAGGTAACTGTTACCTGAAAACCTGTACATACTGTTAAGGAAGCCTGAAGAACTAGAACACTTATGGTAACTGCTTATCATCCCCAATTTGTCAAATTTATCTCTTGTCTGCAGTTAGGCCTTACAGCCACTGGGAGGGCCTGCATGAGTGGGTGACAAAACTTTACTAAGAGGCTTTGATATTAATGGAGCTTATTTGCAATAACCTTCTACTATCTGCAAGGGGAAAACCTCTTACATGCCAAGGTTGAAAATTTTTATTGCATATGAAGAGGATTAGCTGGAAAATGTATAATAATTTTCATTGGTATTTTTCAAATGATGTGACAATACCAAATGAATTTTATAAACATTTTATATCCATTGTAAAACAATTACAAGAAGTTATTCTGAGCACACAGAACAAGTGGTGGTTGCAGGAGTGTAGAGTCAAACCTGCCTTACCTGACATATATACATATAACGGACAACTGCTCTCAAAGACAACATTAAACAACCACTTTTCATAATTTTTACATTTATTGTAAACAATATATGTATACCCAGGACAAAATTGTATGGTCCCATGAATATCCCTAACTGACAGGTGTCACTGTGTATCCAATGGACACTGCTGTCTTCAGAAGAGCAATCACTTATCCATGCCTTTCTGGCATTAACAATCAAATCTTACTGTCCAGAGGTGTGAATAAAGTGCACTATCCAATACTCTATCCAGCCACCCTAATAACCCCTCTGACTGTCCCATTTCCAGTAATTTACCTTTGCAACTGATGGGTCAAAGTTAGAGAGATGCAAGATCCTCTATCCATTACAAAGATGATGAACTTCCTCTATCCATTATAAAGATGATGAACTTCCTCTATGCATTATAAAGATGATGGAACTTCCTCTATACATTATAAAGATGAACTTCCTCTATGCATTATAAAGATGATGAACTTCCTCTATGCATTACAAAGATGATGAACTTCCTCTATGCATTACAAAGATGATGAACTTCCTCTATCCATTATAAAGATGATGAACTTCCTCTCGGCTAAAACACGGTATTGGTGCTGATAAAGGAATTTTCATGTTATATGCATGAAATAGAAAAATTAAACAAGATATGAACCAATTTTAAAGATTGGTAAGCCTGGCATATACCTCTCTTACTTTCCTGAAAATTTCAAGAGGTTAGTGTAACCCATTGTTGAGATATGCATGGAAACAAGCTCTAAAAATGGCCATTTTTGAGCGTTATGTAGTCTCACTCGAAAAAAGCTTGAATATAAAATAGAGAATTCTCTAAATATCATACTGAAATTATGCATTTATTGGTCTGGTTTTATGCGGAATTCTATCCTGCAAATATTGCTTCTTGAATTAAAGAAATCGGTAAAATATTATGGATTTTATAAGCAAAATACCGTCAGTAGAAGTTTTGTTTCAACACTGAAATTCAAACACTAATCTGTTGTTATATGCCAACATTTTGTACAAAATAACATTCATTATAACTTTTATTGACATCTAGAACTCGACTTTATATTATAATAAGTAGTAAAACCATTTAAATCACATGGCTAGCCAAGATATTCGATTGAGAGCTTGTTCTTTGTCAAACTTTCCAGTTCTAAATTTTGTAGTGTCTGTAACCTTTACAAGTTTATATGGCAATAATTTTGTTGTTTCATTATGGAAAAGTATAAATCCTACAAAGGCTCATGTGTATCCATGTGATGTCCAAGTTGGCCAAAATTGGTGGTGCTGTATTGTACCATTAAAAAACAGCAACTCAATAAAAAAAGTTACAGACACTACACAAACAGGTATAAAAATGAAAGATAAAAGTATTGTTCTACTTGTCATTAAAACATTGTTTTTCTCAATAGAAAGTTCCATCTTATGTGATGTAATGTTGCATCATCTATTTACCTCTGCAGCCAAGAGCAAAAAAGTGATGCAATAACTCTCTTGATTGAATATTGCATCATTCGTGCAGCACTGTCTGTTTGAGTAATTTACTACAAGACAATGTAACTTGAATTTCTTATCCTAGAAGAAGCTGCCTAATTACTTTTTCTGTTCTTTACCATGGTACATCCCTAAGACATGGGAAGACGACAAAAGCAAACCTCTGGGAACAACTCTGGTAAGTTTGTATTGAATTGGTAAACCACACTCTTAAATTGTAGTGTCTGTAACCAATATCCCCTTTTTATACTGTCTATGACTTTATCCCTGTTTTTTTTAAAAAAAATGAAGCCAAATTATGTTTCCTATTACAGTATTGATGTGTAAGGCTAAATTTTGACATATTGTCTGTCTGCAATTTGTAATATTTTGGTATATTTATAGTTTCTTTCATCTAGATTTCTGATAACAGGCAACATTTTCAGTGATTTCTTACAATATGCAATTGAAACTGAGTATTTTTGCATTCCATATCATTAGACTAGTAAATTCAAACAGAAATATTATGAGAATTCAATGAGCTCAGACTTAGTATTGGATACATTGCTGATATTGTCAAATGGTTACAGACACTACTAGACATGTGAATTGACCCGACTGTTGTTTACATTATTAAGGAAAGTGTGCAATCATTGTAAATGCTAGAACATTGAATAATCATCAGGTTTTATGCTATTTCTTTTTCAATCAGATACTTTTCTTTAAGAATCTACAGGTTATTCCAGTTTGCTTATGTATGAAAGCATATTGCGTACTCATTACAAGTATGTTTTGTAAAGTCTAAATTTCATCCGTATACATAGAGGAACAAAAATGAGAATGAAGTTGTTTGCTTTTAGGAAGCAAAGATAAGCCAGAAGAAGATGAACAGAAGATTAAAGCTAGAAGGGAGAAGACGAGGCTAAAGGTACAAGCCTGGAGAAAAAAACAGAGGGAAAATAAGGCGAAACATGAGGAGCTAAAAAGGGTTGATAGAGAAAGAAGAAAAGATGCAAGACTACTAAAAAAACAGCAATCACTTTCCGATTCAAATCTTCAACAAGAATTAAGAAGGAAAAAACGTGAAGAAATGAAAAGGTATCGCCAGAAAAAGAAAGAAAAAGCAGCCCTGGCAATATCGGTTAATAAGAGTGTTGATTTAAGAAGTCCGAAAACTGCTGAATTAAGTAGAAAGAAGAAAGAAGCTGTGAAAAGAACCCAAGCATGGAGAATGCATAACACGAAATTATTTCGAAACATCACATGGAAAGAGTGTTTGCGATGGTCTCGGTGCGACAGTCAAGAATGCTTGCTACAGAGCTGTAATCAGCAATAGAAAGGTGATAGGTTGTGCAGAAGATGTATATCATTTCTGTACAGAGAAACTGAAAATGGAAAATACAGATAATGAAGCTAAAACAGTTTCGAGAAGGGAGTTCATCCTTGTTAAAGATGTTGAGAGAAATAGAGAAGAAACTGATGTGCAAACACTGCAAGGTACAAGAAAATTACATGCTGTAAAGTCAGGAAGCAATGATTATGAACTGAGCATAAGAAATCTGAGCTGTTATTGTGAGCAATGCATGAAGGTTGACGGGAGATGCAACTTCAGCGAAAATGTTAATGCCTGGGAAATGAGAAAGTTAGTACTCAATAAAGATAATTTAAGTCAGAAAGGAAAACAACTTAAAGACAAGAATCCATCAACAATAGAAAATAATGACAAGAAAAGAAAACAAGGAAGTAACCAGAAAGATCATAACTCAGCAACAAGCGAAAAGCCTAATAAGAAACGGAAGTCAACAGAAAGACAAAACATTGTGACAAAGAAGATCAAAGTTGACAAAAAAGCACCAACCAACACAGAGAAACCAATAGAGAAATACCACCCTGGAGAATTTGTTGCTGTAGGACTTAAGCCAAAGAAGGGACCTCTAGATGTATACTTAGCAGAAGTAATAGACATTCTTCATAACGAAGTTAGACTTAAATACATGAGAAAGTCTGGCAACATGTATGTTTGGCCTGAAAAAGATGATTATTCACAAGAGGCTCTAGATGCTATCTTGTACAGGGTAAAAGCTCCACAAATAGTCAATGAAAGGGGTCATTTCAAGTTTAATGCAGCTGAATTGTCTAAGCTCAAGTCAAATCTGGAAAAAAATCATAAGCACTTCTATTTGAAATGACAATATAAAGTCAAGGTTTAATGTGTAGTGTCTGTAACCTTAAGATCAATCACATATGGGTCTGTGTTTGAGTCAGCACCTTGGGTTGAACAATACTTTAGTGACTATGATTTATTGAACATTCATTATACTTCAATATTTTACTCTTACAAACACTATTTAGTATTAAACTTTCAAGTGCTATTTACCAGTTCATAATTTTAACACAAGTATTGGACATATACCTGTTACAATGTGGTTTTATCATTTTATTAACTAATCAACATTCATTTAATGAATAATTCTAGTCAATGTGTTCATGTTGAATTATTTTTGAAGTGAATTTTATGGAGATATGTATGGTTCTGCAGCTGTATTGAAATGCTATAGTTTTGTAGTGTCTGTAACCAATTTTATGGACAATGTACTTCTGACTCTTATGGAAGTTTGCAATACTTTTGGCCAGTATTAATGATTTTGTTTGTTTAAATATTCTTCTTGGTGTTAGATAAATGCCTAAATAAGATTATTCTATGTCTTTTATGTTTGTTATGCAAAAGTTTCATGGTTAGGTTTTTTTTCTAAGTGATACCTTTGTCATAGATGTTTTGATTTTGTTATTAAGTTGTTTACCACTTCCAGTTATGTTGTTTACTTTAAATGTTGATATCCTGTTACTGATGTTACTGTGAAAAAAAATAAAGTTTTAAAGTTTTCATGCTGTTTTTCTTGCATGTTATACACCAAGTGTAGTGTCTGTAACTGTTGTTATACCAATGAATTGAAATAATGGTTAAACAAAATCGCATGCATGTTCAAGCTAAATCTAACTTGATCTGACTAGGGGACACCCTAGGGTATATAATGAGCTTCATTGAAATGTTCTATCAAACATTTCAATTTTTTAAGTGAGTGAGACTACTCTCAGCACCAATACCGTGTTTTAGCCGTCTATGCATTACAAAGATGATGAACTTCCTCTATCCATTACAAAGATGATGAACTTCCTCTATCCATTACAAAGATGATGAACTTCCTCTATGCATTACAAAGATGATGAACTTCCTCTATGCATTACAAAGATGATGAATTTCCTCTATCCATTACAAAGATGATGAACTTCCTCTATCCATTACAAAGATGATGAACTTCCTCTATGCATTACAAAGATGATGAACTTCCTCTATCCATTATAAAGATGATGAACTTCCTCTATCCATTACAAAGATGATGAACTTCCTCTATACATTATAAAGATGATGAACTTCCTCTATGCATTACAAAGATGATGAACTTCCTCTATCCATTACAAAGATGATGAACTTCCTCTATCCATTATAAAGATGATGAACTTCCTCTATCCATTACAAAGATGATGAACTTCCTCTATGCATTACAAAGATGATGAACTTCCTCTATCCATTACAAAGATGATCTTCCTCTATGCATTACAAAGATGATGAACTTCCTCTATCCATTACAAAGATGATGAACTTCCTCTATCCATTACAAAGATGATGAACTTCCTCTATGCATTACAAAGATGATGAACTTCCCATGGAAGTCACTGCAATGATGGCAATAGCAAAGTTGTGATCTGTGATATCAATTAAAGATGCTTTTCAAAGCCTCATCTCTTTTGAAGTTGTCAGAAGCATCAACCAAGGTCCATGCTAGACTCTTAATATTTGAGCAAAATGACTTCTCTCTCCAGCCAGAATAGGGTTAGGTTGGCAAAAATAAGGAGATGTGAATGAAAAAGTTCAAAATTTTTATAACGTTCAAAACAGTCACTTTAAACTTCTGCTTTTGTATATTTTCACAACAGATGATTAAAATACAGATGAAATACAATTATAACTTAATAAAAATATTTAAACTTCTTTTTTTTTTGCTTCAACACAGTTGTTGTGTAACATAATTATTGCATAATATGGCAACCTGAAAAATAGGTTACAGTCGAAAATCAGCAAATGTTTCCATAGTAGAAATCCTCTTTTCATAATTCAATAGGATGAAATATTGAATAAAATAACTAATTTTGTTAGTAACAAGCTTGGATATGTGCAGTAAGACACAATTTGCTTCCAACTGGGCTACAAACATTCAATTTTTCACTAATTTTTTTTCAAGGATCATGTGTGAATTTTCAGTCAGAATTCTGTATATAGCAATGTAATTTCTGGCATTTATGATCATCAAATTAGCACCAAAACTGAATACAGAGCATAAAACTTCATCTTTTACTTTCATTATTAATGCTCTGTATCAAAACAAAACATGGTGGAGAATATGTTCTGAAACAGAATCTCATATTCTCTATAACAAATTTTTTTGTTGATTGATTTCCAAATATTTGCATACATGTTGCAAGAAAGCTCAATTAAGAGGATGCATACAGCACACCCAGGCTTTTGGTAAATTAGGAGTTTTCATTTAACAATAGCTGGAAATAGCATGAGCAGATTTTTCAGACTTCCAAACACTCAACACTTGGCCTGCTTCAACATACATGTAAAACCATATACATACAAATTAAAGTTAACAAGTTCTTTTACAGCCAGGTATTTTGAAGTGATCCCTCATTGAACTGAATTGAAAACTCAGGCTTTATCCTTCATGCAGTCATAAAATTTAGGACCTTATTTTGATGTACATACCATATTTTGCACCTAAATAATATTCTATAGGTACTACTGAACATCTTTAATATAAAATCTTCAACACACTCAAGGAGACTAATTAAGTGTAGTGTCTTGAAGTTTCTATCACAATAGTGTGATGAAAGCAAAAACTAAGTCATTCACTGTTTCAAATGAGGCAGTCCTTACAAGGAAATCAAGAAACAAGACCACATTATGTAATGAAAAACTCACCTATATACAGATGGAACATTTTGATTGCTTTTACTCCAGCATCTGTAACTTTTCCAGGAATATAATGTCAGGCAATTTCATAACCAGAGTATAATCAACAATTACATAACTCACCTATACGAAGGTTATAGTACTCTACAATAGCTACTGTGCACATAAATTATCATGCAGAAAATAAATTCTGACTATAGTTATATTGAAAACAAAATGTTTACCCATTTTGTAAGCAAAGTTTTTTTTCTCCAATTTGTTATCTTTACATTTTAACTTTTATTCTTTTTAAAATTTAATATTTAGCTTTTAATTGGCACAATATAGCCAGTACTGTGCCAAGATACTGTAAACCATAACTCTGGCCTGGATAACTCGCGAACCTGCTTATAACGCGGGTCAGATGTGGATCCCATTTGTTTAACTAGAAAATAAAAAAAAAAAAGGGACGCTATTTGTTGAAGGTGAAAAAAATCGTGATCTAAATTAGTAAATGAAATCGCTCGTTTTATCGTCAAAAACAGTGGTTAGTACCCGGAAATTTGAATCAACATCATGAGATTTTCAACTTTTAATAAGAAGTCATATATTATGTTCAATTTTCTTTCCAAACAACAATCTCAGTACAGTATAAATAACAATATAAGACGAAATTTCGATCAATGAAAATGTCACTAAAACCTACTGGTGGCAACACTTTAAAAATAAATACCAATTAAATAAGTTTTGTTTAGTGAAATATGTGTTTTAGTTCTATCTTTTAATTTGTTTCAGTGTAATCATCATAAATGCAATACGCCCTCTTGTATTCAAATGGGAAAAATATAATTCAACCGATCCAGCTATCGCTGCGAGCGTTTCCGTGAGAATCTACTTATGTGCCGACCGTTTTTTTGTTTTTTTTTATCTCCGACTTGCGGAAGTATTTGTTGTGTTGTTACATTCAATTAATAGCAGACCGGCTTTGTATTATCATGTTAATTACGTCTTTTGTATCAAATCAAACAAAGGGGGTGGAATAACAGAAAAGTTAAAAGACGTGCAAATCCTGCCTGCATAAGAGCTAGCGGTCACGGCCGAAATAAATGTCCCTAGTTTTTGAAAAAACTGCACTATAATTGAGGGCGCGAGTTACCGAGGGTCCTCAAAAAAATTAAAAAGGGGATGCCATCCCCGCTGGATATTGAGAAAACCGCAGGGGGGGGTAATGGACCCATTTAATGGCTGAATACTCATTTTATAATTACATTGGGAATAATTGTCAATAAAGAGCTTTTTCTAGTGTAGTTGTTTGCTTTTCTGTATAAATTACATTTATTTTCAAGATAACGAACCTCTGAAAGATCGTTAACAACATTAGTCCAAGAAGTTTCAACAACACGTGTACGCAAATACATTGTGTATTACGTCACTGCTTTTTGTTGTTGTCAATTCACAACTAAACAAGATTCCTTTTTTCAAAAACTAGGGACATTTATTTCGTCAAACAACCGTCAACGTCGTTTTATTTATTGTTCTATTAATACAATATGGATGCCGTGATTTCATATCAAGTAACAGTGAAACTTCTTCTCATCCTTGAGGGAATCCCTCAGTAACAAGTTAGAAATTTTAAGTTCAATACAAACTCTGGAACTCGCTTCTCCATAATGAACCGTATCTGTAAAACAAAGCTTTTTATTCACCAAGTACTCATTTGGCTTGGTTGCCTTACTATCTTTGATCACATCTGTGAATGAGTAGGCTAATTTAAGGTAGTTTAATTATATTACTTACATAATAATATTTATAACAGTTTTCGATTGATCAATTGAAATGAGTTGACCTGACACACGGCCGTGACCGCTAGCTCTTACGCAGGCAGGATTTGCACGTCTTTTAACTTTTCTGTTATTCCACCCCCTTTGTTTGATTTGATACAAAAGACGTAATTAACGTGATAATACAAAGCCGGTCTGCTATTAATTGAATATAACAACACAACAAATACTTCCGCAAGTCGGAGATAAAAAAAAAAAGGTCGACACATAATTAGATTCTCTTCTTTTGCTTTAAGAGTGTGGTACCTATAGAGATTCATATCATCAATTTCACAATTCCAGCAAGAACAGTGCCTGAGAAATGAACATCAAACACAAAACTTTACTCAAGTCAATGAAGCATAAAATATTACCCATAATGACCTACCAATGAATGGAGGTATATATAAGATAGTATGTACATAACAAGCAAAAACCATATATGGTCATCACCTAAACACAAAAGCTTAACCTAAGCCAATAAAATGAGAAATGTATGTTAGTAATCTGTTTAGGTAGCAGTGTGGTACTAAGAGAGATGTATACAATTATCTAGTTTAATGATTCAAGCATGAACAGTTAAAACACAAATTTAACCAAAGCCAGTGAAGCATCAATTATGGGGCACAGTGATCTACTCTTTAGATGAGGGTGTAGTACTCATCAAGATGCATCCAGTCAACAAGTTTAATGATTCCAGGTATAACAGTATGTACACAGGAGGTATAAAAACCCAAGTGGTCATGAGCTAAACACAAAAACTTAACATCAGCCAGACAAATTTGAAATGTCGTTCACAGCGACCTTCTTTTCTTGTAAGAGTGTGATACTAATAGAGATGCATAAAATTACCCAGTTGGATGATCCTGACATGAATATTGTTTGAGACTGAACCCAAGTCAGTGAAGTATGAAATACAGGTTACAGTTGCCAAACTTTCGTAACAATTGTGTAGTACTCTTCAAGATGCATCGCCACACCAAGTTTCATGCTTGTAAGTATAGCAACAAGTATCCAGGGTGCCAAAAAACTATTTGGTCAGGAGGTAAATGCAAAAACTTAACTTAAGCCTGTTAAATGTAAAATGTAGGTCACAGTGACCTTCTTTTGTTGTAATATTATGACACAAATAGAGATGCATAAAATCATCTAGTTTGATGATTGTCGCATGAACAGAACTTGAGAAATAAACTTAAAACACAAAATTTAACCAAGTCAATAGTGTGAAATATGGGTCACAGTGACCTACTTTTGTGGTGAGGGTATAATACTCATCATGATGCATGCCCTCACCAAGTTTCATGATTCCTGGTATAATAGTATGTCACAGCTGCCAACCTTCAGGCAGTGTTAGAGGGTTTAGAGACTCAAAAAGTGTGTTTGGTGGTCCCAAGGGTGGACAGTGCATGTGACCCAAATAAGCAAACTTGTACAATTGAGATTTAAGTTATTTACTCATATAAGCCTATTGAAACCGACTGAATAAAGCAAAAAAGTACGTTTTCTTTGAAGCATTTAATACACTTTCAAACAGCAAATAGCTGGCAGACTTAGCATTGTCATATGTCATCACCACACACACACATAATCACAACCACACAGACATTAAATAAAATACACACAGTTTGGCTGTAAAATCTACTGAACAGTGGAATACAGTATTAACTTGTAGTTCCAGACTTAGCTACTCTCAGTCGTTCACTGAAGCGTTTAAAGGTGAAGCAAATGTCATTAGTATTCATCTCAGTACTCATTAGACACTGGAAATTGTTCAAACTTCCCTGAAGATCTTGTTGAATATTTTTCAGCATTGAAAATGATCTTTCTGCATCTGCCCCCAATGCAGGGTGGTGTTGCTATGTCAACAGATGTTGTATACTGTAAAACACTTTATTTTCATGGGTTTCAAATTTCGTGGTTTGGGTAAAAAATACATATTCATGGGTACCTAATTTCGTGGATCTATCATTTACAAAAAGAAAAAAAAAACGATGCATATGTCTCTGTTTACTAGCATACCGACATTCATTTCCACCCATGTGCAACCAAACATGTTTAATCCGTACTGCCATAATTAAGTGTGTAATTAAGTTATTCATTACTAACATCTTGCATAAATGCAGAGATCTTAAAGAAAATGCCGACTTCTTTTTCCACACATCTAAGCAAACACATTTAATACCACTATTATAAGCTTAAATAATTAGGTTCTTGTGTGTTCTTAAAGACTGCTATCAAAGCATAAAGTTCTCAACAATTAGGGATTAGGCACTTGAACAAAGCCAATGACTTTAAACTCTCATGATATCGCAGACTTCCCGTAATCGTAAACGAGGCGAGCACATATCATATGACGACTATACTAGAGCTAAAATTGCAAGATACTTGATCGAAAATGGAATCTCCAAAGCAGCAAGGACGTTCAGTGCCAAGCTTGGGAAGAAAGTCAGCGAAACAACAGTCTACAGTATGTGAGATCACTATATTAAACTCAAGAAAGCTGGTGGAGCTGATGTAACAAGCCTGCCAAAATCACCTCATGGGAACCCCTTGTTGCTGGGTGACCTTGACCTTATGGTCCAAAATTGGATAAGTAAAGTTTGGGTGAATGGTGGTGTTATTTATGCGCATATTGTGATGGCTGGTGCTAAAGGAATTGATCAGTTAAAAGAACTTTAGGACACTGGAGATGTACATTCAAATCAGATCTTAGCTGACCTGAAAACATCTACCCTTAAGCCAATTCACACAAAGTGGCTTATCTGCACACATGACAAAGTAACTCTTCGAAGAGCCCTGATTGAAATGGGCTTTAAGAAAGCGGGACTAATCTGCTGATTGTATATTCAGCAGTTAGTTGTGCAAACATTTATTCATAAGTGGGAATATTATGTGCTTTGGGAAATAAAGAAGAACACAGTGAATAAATCTACTTGTATTACTATACTGTACATGAGACAGAGTCATTACAATCTTACAGGAGTTTTCATGTTCATTTTGCATTTGAATTAAATTGTAATCAATCAGTTTCAGTGTTCCTCGTTGTGCATGTACTTATCCTAATGCATATTTCACATTCTCAGCACTACATATAGCCACGGTATTAAAACAAAGAAAGAAATAGGTGATGCCTTTATATTGCATATAACAGGGAGGTGAATGTCGGCTTCGTTGACATTTCTTCATTGTCTGGCTCATCCACGAAAACCATGAAAATTGGAACCCCACAAATTTAAAGTGTTTGACAGTACTCCAGAATAATTAATGTTGATACTGTGTTTGCAGTATGCACACAGTGCAAACTGCTCCCCCTTACTGCTTCACTTCACCAAGTAAAACTCCATCAACCACGAGTTCTGAAATTTAGTTTTGCTCGGCTCTGCTCATTTCAGAGATGGCATACTCTTCCCTGAATCGCAGCTGTGTTTTGACATTTTGCTTTCAATAATAAATGACACTCATACAGTGACACTGCTCCTACCTTAAATATTCCATCTGCCAAAATAATGTTTTTCAATTTATAATATACAGAGTAAAATCCTACTTCAAAAAAGCTTTGCCTCTGGTCATGAACTAGCCAACAATCTTTAATAAAGATGGTTTAAACATTTTCATTCAAGTCAACAAAGTGTAATAATTTGTTTTTCTTCAACACCCATCACTGATATACCTAACTTCAAACAAATTTGGTTGCTCCACTTGCTATATTTGATGGCTGATCAGCATCATTTGTAAAACTTTATAGGTTCGTACCAGGATGCTGTCTGCCAAATTTGGCTGAAATTGGTTTAGCAGTTTTTGAGAAGAACTTGAAAACAGCATTTGTTGATGTACAGATGACACACAATGGAAACAGGACCACACCATAACCTCATTTGGCTTACAGCCAGGTGAGCTAAACAAGAGACCCAAGTGGGCCTAATATCACTCACTTTTTGTCACATGTCAGCTTGTTAATGCAAATTCACACATATATTGAAACTGAGAAAAGGAAAGTTTAGAGCATATACTCGTTACATTGTCTAATAATGTTGGCATGATTCGTCTTCTTTCCTAGACCATATTTACAGGTTCATTTTCTCTTCATAAAAAGGACAAATAATTTATACAACCACCACTCTCCCCTGGATCTCTCCCAGCCTCTGAGGACTTGGCCCTAATTCAAAACTTAAAAGCTGTTTATAGCCCAACCCTTAAAATATATACGCTTACCTGACATTACAAGGAGAGTTAATCTGTACAGTCAGCATCAATTTCTGGGTCTGTCCTTACCCCTAGGGCCCTGCCCTGGAGTCACAACTTGTAAACCATTGAGATCGGCACCTAAAGGAGCTGCAGTTGCTCAGTAGTTAAGGCACTGGACAGGTGACCAGAGGGTTGCAAGTTCAAGTCCCACCATTTGATCAGCCTGGATTGACTACCAATTTTCTCTGGATTTTCTTTTTGAAGTCATGGGTTTCTTTGCTCTTATTAAATAAATGTGGAAGTGTTTCAGGAAGAAAGCATATTGGGTTATTACAGTTTGTTTTCATTAAAAACTACACAATATTTAACAAATATAAGTTACATTCATTTTTTGTGAGTAATGGCACAGAATATATGAATGCCTAAATATAATACACAATATATTTGATAACATAAAAACAACAAATGTTTCAGGCACTTTATCTACGGAATTCCCACCAAAATTTCACTCATGATCCCTGAAATTACAAGTGAAAAACAGAATTTCCACAACCCAATTGAAAGAAAATTATGATTCAGTGGTTGTATCTATGTCCATTACTAATAAAAGTACCGTCGATAATCGCGTATAAGCCGATACCAACTGCAAACTGCATAGACCCAGATCTGCCGGTGCATTATGCGATGGCAGATCTGGGACTATGCAGTTTTTAAGAACTAATCAATGGAAAAAACAACACAGACCTGATCTGCCGGCACATTATGCGACGGCTGATCAGGGTCTATGTTGTTTGCATTTGGAACCGGCTTATACATGAGTATATATGGTAATCATTTTATGCAATATTTCATCCAATAAATGTATGAAAAGATGACTTCTACTACAGAGACAGTTGCTGATTTTTTTATGGAATCTATTTTTCAGGTCGCTTTTATACCATAACTATGCTACACAACAACTGTGCTGAAGCAAAATAACAAAAGTTTTTAATATCTTCATAAAGTTTTAATAGAATTTCATCAGTATATTAATCATCTGACATGAAAATATGCAAAAACAAAAGTTTAAATTGACTATTTTCTACACTCACTTCCCCCAATTTTTGTCATCTTTGTCCTATTCTGGATGGCATGGAAAGAGAAGTAACTTCACCCAAATATCAGAGTCCACCAAAGATCCGTTTAACATGTATTATTTTGCAATTTTATAACTTCTTCTGTTGAGATACATGCAACTTGTAATCTTCAAATATTTGTTTTTGTTTTAAACTTTTTTTTCTAAGGGGAAGAACTCCATATAACCCCAAACCTGTGATTCTAAATAGTTCATATCACAGGTAACTTTCCTTGCTTTACTGTAATGAGAAATCTGGGCTAGTAGGATTATTTCTTCCATTGCTGTTGACTGCATAATTTATGAAAACAATTGTTTCAAGCTTTATCTACTTTTTGTATCTTCACCCATATTTTACTGAACATAAGCATCATTTGTCCAATATTGAAAGGCCCCTATGCCAGGATGCTTTGTGTCAAAGTTTTCCTATTCTATTCAGCAGGTTTTTTTTAGATAAAGTTGTGTAATGTTTTTCTACTTTTTACTAATGATGGCCATATTTGATGGTGAAACAGCATCATTTGCATAACTCTGAATGGCATTCAAGCTAGGAAACTTTCTGTCAAATCTGATCAAAGTCTCTCAAGTGGTGTTTTAGAAGAAGTTGTTAAAGGTTTTTCCATTTTTGGTAACAACAGCCATATTTCAAGGCAGGTTGGCATACATTTTATAAACTTAAAAGCTGTGTGCTGTCTGTTAAATTTGGTCAAATTCTGATCAGTACTTTTTTAAAAGAAGGCATTTATAGGATTAAATAATTTTATTTTAGTAATGTTGGCCATATTTGATGACAAATTGGCATCTTTTGTACAAACTACAAACCCTTATTCCCTAAATGCTTGCAGCCAAATTTGGTCGATTTCTGCTGAGCGGTTTTTGACAAGTTATTTAAAGTTTTGTCTGTTGTTAGTAACAGCAGCCTTATTTGATGATGGATTTGCATCATTTGTACAAATCTGAAAGACCTTTATGCCAAAACGCTTTGAGTCAAACATGGTGCAATTCTTTTCAGGTGTTTGAGAAGTCATTGTTTTTTATTTTTTTATTTTTTAGTAATGGTGGAATTAGCTTCTTATGTACAAAATTTAAAGTCATTTATCCCAGGATGCTTTCTATGAAATTTGGTCAGATTCTGTTAAGCAGCTTCTGAGAAGAATTTGTTAAAAAGTTTTTCCATTTTTAGCAATAGCACACATATCTGATGGTGGCTCAGCATCATGTGAACAAATTTTAAAGAGCTTTTTATGCCAGAATCCTTTCTTTCCAATTTGGTCAAATTCTGTTGAGCGGTTTTTGAAAAGCAGTTGTAAATAACAATTGCAAATGGACAATGGATGACGGATGATGCACAACAGACAAAAAGAACCATACCATAAGCTTACTTGGCCTTATGGCCAGGTAGACTAATGTTTATTCCAGTAAAGATGGAATGACCTGTACAAAATCGTAGGTAAATTGATTTTTAAACTGAAAAAATAATAACATTTTTAATAGACTGACTTTTGGCAAATTGATTAAGCTACGGTGCATGGCAATAGCAGTGAAAGGACAACACATAAAAAAACTGAGAAGACTTTTTCCATTCTCATTTCACTGAATAGTACTGAAAAAATATTTTGCACTTTGTGTCCAAGAATTTCCATGTTAATCATGGCTTTCAAATACAGACTTTTTGAAAAATAACTACAGCTTAAATGGATGACACCTTCATTAATTGTGTGCGTGTGTGTGTGTGTGTGTGTGTGAGAGAGAGAGAGAGAGAGAGAGAGAGGGTGAGAGTGAGGGTAATGAATTATTGAATATACAGATCAAAAGGGTGGGTACTATAAGAATCAATTTCGGCCCTTAATCAGATCCAGATGAAACTTAAAAAAAGATACCCCTATCTCTTCCTTGAATATGTATTTCATTTTTATCCAGGACTGCTTTGAATAAAGGAAAGCAACCATTAAATAGCCAATGGTTTTCTTCTTTGTTGTGGTACCTATATTTGTGGATTATAGATATGTTGGCTAAAAAGCTCCTGTCACGCATATTGCAGAAAAATATGCATCTGAAATCCTAAATTGTGCATTTGCATGCAATGTGCATAATAGTCAATGATAAGACTAATAAAACTTTATTTTTGTTTTGCAACATTGTTTAAATGATGTGTATATTTCCATTAGGTTCGCTTGATTACTTCTGACACCTATTTTCATTTTCATTTAAAACATTTCGCATATGTTTATGTAGTACTGACTTGCTGTCAAATTCTTGGCAGAATTGCCCAAGAAAAGACAATTTATGTATTTCTTGATCATTTTCTTCACAAAAATGCAGTGCATACACTTTGTACATTAATAATAGCCAAATGTTCAGAATTACAAATATTAAAAACATCCGCAACAAAAGTTGTCATCTATGTATCATTCGGGGCAAAAACTTACTTTATGCTATTAATAATTCAAATTTTTGTTTCCTCATGATGATGATTGATCCTAAAATCTGATATATTTATTTGAATTTTATGAGAGAGAGAGTACAATAGCTGTAAACTATACAGTATGTCAGGCACCTGTTCAACATATATGGCATGGTTTTATTACTTCACTGACCAAGGATACCAGTTTTTTTATACATTTATGGTCAAGACTAGGAGTGAACAGGCACTGGTTTCTTATTTTATATCAAATGGGTCTCCAGAATGGATGGAATGAAAAAGAAAAAAAATATAACAGTAAGACAGATGAATATGAATATATTTGTTCCAGTACGTACTGCTCCCCCTCCCTATGATTTTATCATCGACAAATCGACAACATTACTGGGTATTTATCCCTTAAGTAACTGTATATTCAGTCGTTAATATGATCAGGAAATGGCTTTAGATTTCGTTCTGTAGAAATTCGTGCCACATTATTGCATTTATTTGCCGGAGTTCTTAAATTTCATATTAAATGACTTGGAAAATAATGGATTGTCCATTATAAATATCCAAATATACACCATAGCAATTTCTCTTTGTAGTATGTAGTTTGTACTCCCAAGCCTTGTACTTCAAATAAACAAGGTCATATGGCATTGAATTTCAAGCTGACATGGCAACATTTTTCTTCTTGTAAGCATGTATACATAGAACTAAACCTTGAAAAGACCTACACAACTTTTTATCAATGTTTGATTGAACAATTACACAGGAAAATCAGCAAAATTTCAGGAGTGAAAAATGTAAAAAAAAATGGTTTACATGTGCATTAATTTGGAGTCCATGCATAACAACAATTTATATATATTCATGCACGTGTGTACATTTCCAGAGCGAGTGCAAGCACACTCACACACACAAACACACACACAGAGCGAGTCCAGGGACATCAGGACTTTTTAAAAGAGGCTGTTTACTCAAGGATAAGGAGAATTCTGTACCAGAGGTGAGGCTGGCAATCAAACTGTTCGTTTACAACTTGATTTGAAAATGGAGCAGCTATGGTTGACTATCTCACCAGTTTTTGATGATCCACATACACATATACAACACACATACACATTTTAAGTTTAAAGATAAAAGAAAATATGTATATGACATTAAAAATCCAGCAACAGAACACTGGCAAGGATGCAAAGGATAGACTCCATAAGGCTCAGTGGCCTCTCGTTTTTTCTCTGCATTCTTATAACTTCTGTCTGTCTGTCTCTCAATCTCTCGCACACACACACATGAATGATGGTCACGAGCGAAAGATTTGTACAAAACAGCTTCAGGAAACAGTAGAATGATAAACAAGAATGAGCTAGATAATGACAAATGTAACCAACCAGTAGAAATAGCAGTATTTTAAAAACAAATTGCTTTCAGGGTCAATTTTAAGCTATTTCAAATCTTTGGATATAAAATGGTTTCAGTTATACAGCAAAAGTCTGTTACAGGAGAAAGAAAGACAGAAACAAAGAACTAGTGCAAGACCATTAATTACTGAAGGAAAAAATTTTAAAAAACTTGTTTATATAAATTACAAAAGCCCAAACAATAATGCTCACTGTGAGGCTCAAACTGCTGATATTTAGTGGTGGTTTACTGACAAGCACATTACTATTACACCACTCAACTTTTATAAGAAGCTTGTAGGAAAGTTACTGTATAAACTCGCGTATAATCCAAGTCCAAATGTAAACAACATAGATCCTGATCCGCTGTTGCATAATGCGATGGCAGATCAGGGTCTGTGTTGTTTGTTCTACTGATTAGTCCCTACAAACTGCATAGACCCATTATGCGAAGGCATATCTTGGTCTATGCAATTTGCAGCTGGTATAAACTTATACACGAGTATAAACGGTAGTATATATAGATAGCATGTTGCCCTGTGAGGTTCCTTGGGGTAATATCAATTATGTCCCAAACAATTCTATTCTCCCTTTGGAAAACAAAATACTTAGTACTCGTCTTTGCATTAAAAACAGTAAAATTCGTAACTGTACATAATAATCCCTTTCTTCAAAAAATACTTCGAGAACCACTGCAATCAAAATTATTTCTCCGTGTTATAGTCAGCTAGAGAGCAAGATCTAGTCTTCAGTTTTCTCTATTCCAGAGGATTCTGTGAAGTTGTGAACTGAAGTAATTCATCAAATGGAAACAAATGATGCTAACACATAGTGCATTTTAAATTTATTCAATGTTGAGTTTAGTACTTTCATAGCTTGTGTGTGTATGATTCACATTATTATTTTATATTCTGATGTTGTTTGTCAGAGTTCAATAGTGTAAATTCATACATGGGTAAAATATAGTCTACAAACGAATTAAAACAATAAATGCTATTTAAAATGATCAAGGTAAGTAAAAGATATACAGTAATCGTTATTTCTACCATCATTCCTTATCTTTCAGACCCCATTAGTAACATAATACCATACGCTGCTTTTTGGTGTTGTTGATGTTGTGGATTGAAGAACAGTTTGTTGTGATTTCTCATTTCATTAAGGAGAAGTGCAAACGAGAACACATATGAAATCTGCATATGTGTTAGTTGGTTTTTAAAAAAAGCGTCTTCTGTCTAAAAGTAAAACTTGTTCTCGACTGCGCTGGTAATTTTTGAGATATTTGAAGATGCAGAAATATGGTAGAATTTCAGGTTTTTGATGAACATACACCCATTTAGGAACAAAATTAAATGTTTCTTTCACAGTGTTTCACAATATCATATGCATATATGTTACAGTGGACATATAGTCATTGTGGTATAACCGTAACAAATGCTGTAACAATCACTTAAATTTATCGCTAATTTGGGGACCAAAATCGGCCCTAAACCTACCTTGTCCTTTATATTTTGATGAGATAATCGTAAATAATGTAACAACTGTTGTCTTCAATCAATCCTTAAACATATTGGGGAAAAATCTTGTCTGTAACAAATTCTTTATTTATAATGCTGGTTATTGCATAAGAATGTCTCTGCATTATATCAAAATCATTTTATGTTTTCATTGTAGCAGAAATCTGAGTTTAAATGTAGTTAATAATTGATACCAATATAGAGATGCATGGTGCCAATGAACACTGATGGACTTAAATTTTCTCGTTTTTCACTTGGTCCACATGCGACAACCAAAACAATATTCTAGTGATAGGTTATTAACGCATACCTTTATATTCTGTAAAAATATGAAATTGCTTGTTGCATGTGAACCACCTGGATCTTCTTAAAAACAGCTCCAATTGTAGCACAAAATGGCAATTTTATACCCAAATGTGACATCATGAGCATGTGTGAATGACATAATATCTAAATAATTTTCAGAGATCAATTGCAATTTCAAGTTTTTCAAATGTTAATCAATTTGTTGCCATGGTATTTTCTGAGAACAACTTTTTTGAACATTTTTTAATTTTTGGGCCAAAAAGAGGCCTTATAGTACCTACCCCTTTACGGAACAAGAAAAAAACAACATGGAAACCCAATTTATTGTGAAAATGAGGTAATAGTGTTAGTTTGGATAATCAGATTCTGGCAAATGAAGCCAGGAATAAATACTCTCCATAACCCACAATTTTCTGTTACAATGAGAATGCATCACACACTAAAACAATAATCAAGTTAACAGCAATAATCTTTTGCCCTATAATTGCCAGCCATTGCAAATTGCATTGATTTGGATCTGTATCCATGATTAAGTAATAAACGTTTGGTAATTGATGGCTTCGGCAAGCGAGGCACTGAATACAAATGCGGCCGTCAGCTCTCTTCATTCCCGAGAAAATGACGTCCATAAATTCAATTTTATGAATCTTTTCTGCCAGTATGGATTTTCTGAAAGAATCTGTTTTGTTAGTCTTATTGATTTGGGGCAAACAAGAGACAGATCCCAAGTGATCTATTGGTTGCTGATGATGGCAAGTATATGCTCTCATCAAAACAATCCTTAAGCATACTAGAAAGATTTTTATCTTTCACAAAACTTGTAATAAATTAGCTGCAGCATCAAATTACTTTTATTTCAACAAAAGAAGTGCTGAATGCTTACAAAATGGGTACAAGCATTCCCTTCAGAAGTCATATAATAAGAATTATGTACTGAATGATGCCACTCTGGAAAGTCAATAATACCTAGAACCTATCAATTTATATTCTTTATGCGGAAGTGAGTAATAAAAAATATTGACTTGTGTAACCTATGGTATCTGTGCTTAAACCTAAGTTTCAAGTTTAAGAGCTGAGGCTTGTCTAGAAGACACAGAAATAAAGCCTCCATAAAACCTGACAAATGTTATAGAATCATTGACAATCAAATAACCAAGGACCATAATGTACAGTGAAGTCATTCTACAGCAGACTCATATTTAGCCAATCTTTGAACATAGCCAAGTAATAACTGAAAATGGAATGTTTATATAATCCATTTTTTCTTGTTTCTTTTTTTTTTTTTAATTCTGTTTTCATGAACAGATTCTAATGGTTCCTTTGGGCATATTATACATGGGTCTACTGTGGTTTCAAATTTCTCCTAATGCACTCTTGTATCATTATATAGTTAAACCTGTCAATAGTGGCCACCCATGGGAAAAGGCAAAACTGTATACAGGTTCACCTTTCAAAATTGGTTTTTGAACAAATACCATGTATCAAATATCATTATTATTATTATTATTATTATTATTATTATTACGTTATCAATAGATGTTATGTGCACTATTCAACAAAATCATAAAATAGGCGTAAATGTTTTCTCTCCCAAATTTATGTTCCACACAAAATTACTGTATCCTCTGCTTACTTGAATCCATCCTATAAACTAAATCATCACCGACTCTTAAAATAATCACTGCCCTTAAGTTTGTTTGTGCACCATGACAAAACACTAATTTCACTAAATAACAGCTCACATACAACTGTAAAACAAAGGACTGACTCTCTGAGTGACCAGCTTGTATAAATTAGGCTTAGAAACAGCTTGTTCACACTTCAAAAATAATATCTGGATTAGCCATAGCCAGTTGCTAAACTCGCCAAGATCAAAATACAGTCAGCTTATGTGACGGGCCTATGATGAATAGGAATTCAGAAGAAGCCATATGTGGATATTCTTTGTGATACATGAACCGAAACTTTGCCAGTCTTTACAGACAAGTTTTTAAATAATGAATGACCCCTGACCCTAATAAAAAAGAATGTAACTGGTATCTCTTCTCAAAAATGAACTTTTTTCATCAGTGATAGCTTAAATTCACAGGCAAACATATGAATATATCAAACTAAACCTGTAACACTGGCACAAAAGGTCATTTTAATGGGGCCCTCTATCTCTAGATGAAATAGTTCAAAGTAATGGAAAATTTCCAATTTTGGGAATCAACTCACTAAAAATGTATTACCACTGATAAATGTTTCCAAAACAATTGGTTGGTGACAATTTCCAATCACCAGGCTTTATTCTAGAATTTACAATTGAGGAGGAAAATCCCCCCCCCCCCCAATCCATTTTAAAAAAAGGGGAAAATATTCAGAATGTTAGAGGGATTTAATGAAGAAATAAAGGTAGGCATGAAAACATACTGCGCAAATTCTGTAAATGTTTCATTGCAAATTTTTAATTAGCGCGAATCCCTGCAATTACATGTCCTAAAATAGACCCTTTATATCACCAAGTTTCTTTACAAACACAAATATATGGCTAACAATGTGAATAACTGAGGAGGTGCAACAAATGCAATTTTGGTCAAACCTTTAAAGAAGCTGTCCAAATGTAAAGATTTGAAATGTGGGAATTATTATCCGGTTCATGTACCTAAGTATCTATGATTTTTCTGAAATGAACTTTCTGAAATTTTCATGGAAAAATTATTTGCAAATGAGAAATATCCATATTACAGAAAGAATGTATATTTCCAACTCGGAGAAGACATGTATAATAAAAAGCGGGATTGCAGTTCCATGGCAATATATGTGTTTAAAACATATAAGCTCTCACTGCAGACAAAAAGTAAAATTTCTAAAGGTTCCAAAACCTATTAAAGCTTGCAAAACATAAATTTATGAAGCGCTGAAACAATTACTGCATTTTGCTACTCGAATATTTATTGGATTTGTATTCCAATATTCGTTATGATTCCATCATGACATTTTTACAACTGACACAACCAACTTAAGCAGAATGAGAATCTGAATTCCTGTAAACACTGGAACTTGTGCAGTTTGAATCAACATATACTGTATATACTCGCATATAAGCAAGGTCCAAATGCAAACAACACAGACCCTGAGCTGCCGTCGCATAATGTGCAGGCAGATCTGGGTCTATGCAGTTTGCTGTTGGTATCAGCTTATACGCGAGTATATACATGTACGGTACTCACACCCTATTCGACTTAATTGATTAATTGACTAAGGCTGTCACGTTTACAAATTTTTTTTAATGTTTAAACAACCACAAGCTGAACTAATCAGATGTTAGATCGCCTCACTAATGTGCATCGACATCACTCATAATGATATTCATCCAAGATCTTGATGATATGAAATTACATACCAAGTCTGATCAAAATCTGATCAGAAATGAAGCCTCTGGAGAGTTTACAAACAATTATGGTCAGACTGACAATGCACAAAGGATGATGGACACAGGACCACCCCATAAGCTCACTTAGCCTTTGGCCTGGTAAGCTACAAAAAAAGAGTATTTGTTGACATTTTTTATAAAATGATGGATCTATTCAAGTTCCAGCTTTGGGAAAGCTGACATTCCTATTTGACTGTATAAATTAGTGGCAGCCAATGAAATGTGACAAACTGACTCTTTATCACAACCATTGTGCTACAAATGAGCAGTAAAAGCTATGATCAATGTGAGCTGGTTTGGATTTGCTTTACTCATACATTGGAAAGGTATCTTCATGATAGACCAGTATCAGACAACAGTCTAGATGACTGATGAAGGGCCATCACATAAGTTCTTCTGGTCCTGTGTTATGTATAATCTTTACATATTTAACTTTTGTCATACATATTTAACTTTGTCCTTGATTGTAGGTTGTAAACAAATTGTTTACTAGAATTCGAGGGTTGCTTTTGTTTACAATTTGATTAGTTTTTCCACTAGAATTACTGATTTTTGTCATGTAGGCATATGATTTTCTAGAAAATTCTGTCAGGTGACTTGTGTTTTTATATAAGGAGTTTGGTAAAAAATAATTCATTCTTGTTCTAATGGTCAGTCTATGAAGAATCATTTTTAATAATCAGATGTTTATAGTTGTGTTGTGAAAACCAGAGCAAATTCAGAGACATGAATTTATTTAAAATATTCAGTGTAAATACTAAAGTGCTCATAGACTTTAGGACTTCTTGGAATTAATACATGACTTGAGGATTTTTGTGAAATCATTCAAAGACATTTTGTATTACATCATTGTGGTACATCAGGACAGTCAAAACTACTGGCACATCAGGAAATTCAAGACGATTGGCACATCAGGACATTCAAGGCTACTGGAATTCATGCGGAACATTCCATATTTTGGACTTGTGATTAGTACACTTAGCATTATTGGATTATCTGGATTTTAATTCACAATATTGTAAGTGTCTTTTTGAATTTTCATTTTAATTGTCTAGAAATAAATTGCTTGTTGATTTTACTTACACTGTTTGTTTCACTTTCTTTCTGTCACATATTTTTAAGACCTAGAGTCATAACACCTGACCAGTACAGCTAAAAACCAGAGTGAAATCAATGATTACACAACTCACCTCAACAAAACTTTTAAGTTTCCAGTAGCCATTGTAAACGTTATCATGCAGAATATAAATTCAAACTAAAGTGACCCTGACAAGGAATGTTGGCCCCTGTTACTGACCATAAATGAGATACAAACAAAATTGAACCTTCTTTTCTATGAGACTAAAATGAGTTGATAGAAACTAAAGATTAATTTTGTTTTCTTAATTTATCTTAAAATCACCTTTTTAAAAGTCTGCTTCAGCAACTATTATCACCGATCACCCCTAGAAGCTAGATTAAACTTAGTGAAAGTCACAGGCTTCAAGTAACCTCAGAATCAAACCAGAATGACAACCATTAGAAGCACAGTTTATGCATCATCAATTACCTTGACTAGCCACTACAGGTTAGGCCTCACATGAAAGCATGCAGTCCACTCTTCATTTCCTATACTGTTCATATGTACAATTAAAAAGCCAACCTGTTGAGGATAAAATACTGGCTATATCATGCTGAAGTAATGGGAGCTAAGTGCCTTTCCCATAAATACACAGGGGCATCCAACCCAGGCTGGCCTCCGCAGGTATCAAACCTGCAACCCTTGGATTACGAGTCTGACACTCTACCAACTGAGCTACTGTGGCTCCCACAATGTATAGTCATTATTATGGAAAGTTTACTGTTAAATAAACGTGTATTCCTACTCTCAAGTTCACTTGTGATAAAGGCCCTTCTGAGTAGGCTAGGATGCACATAGCATTAACAAATCTGTGATCATGAGCTAAACACAAATACTTAACCCATGTTAGCAAAGCATAAAATGTAGGTCACATTCATCTTTAGTTGTAAGGGTTTAGTACTAACAGAGATCCATCCAATTATCAATTTTCATGATTCTAAAATAAACAGCACCCAATAGATGACCCTGAAACACAAAATTGCAATAGACTCACTGAAGCATGAAATACAAGTAACAGACACCTCTTTTTGTAATAAGAATCTAGTACTCATCATGATGCATCCCCTCATCAAATTTCATCATTCACGATAGGATACTATGTATAGGGAATGCCAAAAACTCATGTGGTCAGGTGCTAAATGTAACAAGAGTCAATCAAAGGGACTGACGGTCTAATGTCCAAAAAGAATGTCTAGGAATTCAAGATAAGACCATTTCTTCTTTTTAACAATGAGTGTTTAAACCATCTCTGATATTCTTGACCAATAAGATTTTTAAATAAGCCACTGTAGCAGCCATATTGGATTTAAGATAAGCACCATTTTCATTTAAGACAAACTAGACACCAGTAGAAGACTTTTGGTGAAAATCCCATATTGATATGACCATCCATTCAGGACAATTAGTGACAAGATTTTTAATACACTGTATGTTCATTGTGGCTGCCATATTTGATGTCAGATCAGCACCATTTTCATTCCGGACCAACTAAATTTCATAATTAGTCTTCTAGAGAAAACCCATGTCGATAAGACTTTACATTTAAGCTTAACAATAACAAGATTTACAAAGATGGTTCCCATGGTAGCCATAATGGATGTCAGATTGGCACCATTTTCATTTGGTACCAACTAGACATCATAAGAAGTCTTCTGGTGAATCCCAATGTTGATACGACTTAACATATAGGAGGAGTAGTGACAAGATTTTCAAGACGGCTATTGTGGCAGCCATATTAGATATCAGATCGGCACAATTTTTTATTTAAGACCAACTAGATACCATAAGAAGTTGATTTTTGTGATTTTGGGGGTTTAATGCCATTTTTAGCACATGGGGGCCAGTATATTTGGTGGAGGAAGAGCCTGGGAAGAACCACCAACCCACAGGAAGCTACTAGCAAGCTTTCTCACATACCCACATTGGTCAGACCAAGACTCAAACCCATGTGAACAGAGGCGAGATGTGAGTGATCTGTAAAGGCACATGCCTTAGACCACTTGGCCACCCAGGGCCCCCAATGGATGGAAGGACATCGGAAGACAGACGTTGGATGATAGCTGGTGGACAACAGATGACAGATGACTGACAACAGGCCCTCTCATACACTCTTCTGATCAATGACCAGCAGAGCTAAAAACTAAACCAAAGCCAATGAAAGATTAAATATAGTGCACAACAAGCTTTTTTATTGGCAAGAGTGTCCTCATAACAGAGATGCATATCATCATCAATGTAATGATTTGAGGATGAACAGTGCCTGAAAAATGAACATAACAAAAATTAAATCATGTCAGTGATAATATGGACTTGTGAAATGTGAGAGTAGTGCTTGCCAAGTTTCATGATTCCAAAAAGGATCTGCTGTTTGAAACTTGGCAAAAATTCTGTATACCCTTCTTGGGAGTTGTAGGCGATGCCAAAGAAGTGATAAATAAAGATTTCAATTATAAACAACACATTTTGTTTATTTGTTGTCTTTGTTCATAAGCAGATGCAGAAACAAACAAGTTGTAAATCGATCATTTTGATAGGACAATACTTGCTTAATTTTGACTGTTAACTTTTTTACCACTCATGAAAGAGGTTCTAGCATAAACTAATTATATTTCAACTTTTAACTTCTGATATGTTTGCATGGTCCAACACCAATGATGAACAAAGGAAAAGTTGGTGAAAAAAAGATTTGATTTAATTAACATGATAAGATTTATCTTGCATACACACTATGCTAGAAAAAATATAGTGCTTTGATACAGGATTAGTCATCAGCCAGAAGGACCAATGTTCTGCCAAATGCATAGGTCCTGTGATAAATATGTCAGCATCAGGTCTGTCGACTGAGGGTAATTTCTAACACAGGATAAGATAGTATGTATGCAACAGGTAAAAACCCTATGTGGTCATGAGTTAAATGCAAAATTTTAAACTATGCCAGTAAAATGTGAAATGTAGGTCAGACTGACCTTTTTGTATAGGTGTGGTTCTAATAGAGATGTATACAAACATCTAGTTTAATGATTCTAGCATGAACAGTTAAGTGAGTGTGTAGTACTCAACAAAATGCATCCCCTCACCAAGTTTCATGATTCCAGATATAACACCATATATACTGGATAGAAAACACCTATGTGGTTACGGGCTAAATGCAACTATGCCTGTAAAATGTGAAATGAAGGACACAATGACCTTGTGCTGTAAGGTTCTGATACTAGTAGAGATGCATACAATGATTTAGTTTGATGATTCTAGTATGAACAGTGCTTGAGAAATAAAAACTTCAAACAAAATAGAACCCAAATCAAAGAAGCATGAAATAAGGGACTCGGTGAAATATTTTTGTGATAAGCTGTATGCATGAGGTCAGAAAATCTTGTAAATGCAATCAAATTTTTACTCATTTCTTCATGTACAAGACACTTGTTTATAACAATAGAAAGCATGTCCATCCCTAAACAGCTTATTTCTGCAATTTAAAATTGTATAACTTTCATATTTTGAGTGTCACCTTCAAGAATCCTATATGATACATATTCTACACAGTGAACAACAAAGTGCCCAGATATACCACTGAATACTAAAGCAACAGATCAGGGTCTACTCTGAACAGCAAAGTGCCCAGATATACCACTGCATACTGCAGCAACAGATCAGGGTCTACTCTGAACAGCAAAGTGCCCAGATATACCACTGCATACTGCAGCAACAGATCAAGGTCTACTCTGAACAGCAAAGTGCCCAGATATACCACTGCATACTGCAGCAACAGATCAGGGTCTACTCTGCTTGCAAATGAATGCACATTATATAGAGGTACAATTCACCAAAACATTTTTCTGCTTAAAACCAAATATTTGTATTATTTTCTCACACTGAGCAATACATGTACAGACAAACCTGTCTTAAGAAGCCATGTCTTGAATCTGAGAGATGTGGCCTCTAAAAACAGGTAGCTGTTTAATAGAGGTTAATTTCTGCACAAATATGACCTAAGGGACCTTAAAAAAAGTAGCTGTTTAAGACAGCTGATTGCTTTAGAAAGGATACCTTTAAGGCAGGTTTCACAGTACTTTTTATTTTAATTTCAATATAATCAAACACATCGTCAACTCATCTTTAAAATATGAATTCAATATATCAAGTGCTACCTTGTAGAAGCTTCCTTGCTGTGAAAACTAATTATTCTTCCATTAGGTTACATAAGCCTATTGAATGTCAATCATATCCCAAGTGTGCACAATATAAGGATTAAGTGAGCTAGCAAGGCCTTTTGGATCAATGTGAGTTGCAATAACTACCAGTTCACTATTAAAATAGCTGGTTAAAAACTGTTGCCTCCAGCATTCAACCATATGTAAGTGCTTTAAGCATCAAATTTTGTTTTCTTTCCAAATCCAGTTAATTTAACATATTTATGATAAAAAATTTTGACTTTAGCAATACATGTACACATATTGTTTAACAATAGTACTCTAAATGCAAATACAATTTTCATCCATTTAGTTATCTTGCGTAATAATATTTGCAAATACAAATTTTGTGCTTGTGAAACTTTTGTTCGTGACTGCAAATACAATAAATCTCAGGACTGTCTAAATTGTGCTTTACTTGCAGTTAATATATGTCACTTGTCATCTCTCATTCAGCCAACCTAGGTATGAAAAAATACATCCATTTTAGAGCGTTGGTTTAAAAACAAGGTTTGTACAACCCTAAAGAGTTCTTTTCAAAGACATTTGAAGGAGTTTCATGGACTTCTAAAAGTTTTCAATGAGTATTTTTTCTTACGGGAATTGAATTTTCTCCATACGTTACATTATATATCTCAGTGCATAAAAAGGTACACAAGTTGAAGTAAAACACATAATTGTGCCACTACTGAGGGGGGGACAAAGGTAAAACTTTGTCCTGTGAGGACACCATCTATGTCGACAAAGTTATTACATCTTCTTTTGCAGGTAAGGTAAAATTATAGACGTTCTAAAATGACTGATGATGCTCATAAAATGGTCTCCATAAAGCTGATAAAATGATCTCATTTGGTTATGCAGGAGATAGAAAACTTGGACTAAAGGATAAAATGATCTCATATGGTTATGCAGGAGATAGAAAACATGGCCAATGTGGTGTCTATATTTGATGTCAGATCAGTACCATTTTCATTTAGGTCCAACTAGCCTTCATCATAAGTTTTAGGTAAAAACCCTATGTCGATGAGAAATGATAAAATTTTAAAGATGGATGCCATGATGGCCATATTGGATTATAAATTGACATCATTTTAATTTAGGACAAACTAGACATAATAAATAGCCTTTTGGTGCAAACCAAATGTCAATATGACCAATTCATCCATGTGATTCTACTGGTAGAAGGACAAAAATACCATTTTAAAGGCCATCTACTGCACATACCTTTTGATACTTGCAATCTACTGCTTTTGAAAATTCAAAGGTTAAAAAAAAAGGTTGAAGACAAAAAGTGGCATTTTTACGCATTCTGTCCACACATTACACAAACCAGTCACAACCATTCTAACGGAGACCGGAACTGTTCCACCAGTGCAATGAATGCTTGCCACGTAATCTGATTAAGAATTGTTACAAAATGGCTGACGTAACAAGATTGGCAGGTACAAATCTGAACTGACTGCCGTGCCCTGAGAGAATTTAAGTGTGTTGGAGATGGCAGCTTGATAGCCCTTGATAGTGGATACTGAACGTCTTTTGGTCTCAAAAAGGAATAAAGGAAATCAGCAACAGGGGTTACAAAGGAGCAGATAGGATCAATGTGTTTCCTACTGTACCAATCACAGAAGATTCTCCATCTGGCATCATAGACCTTGTATGTAGAAGTTCTCCTGGCCTGAATGACTGGCAACTCAGCTCAAAAACTTGTTCTGGCACAGAGATTGCTTGAGATGAGCCAAACATGAAGGTGGAGAATGTGTGGGCTGTTGTGGAGAAGGGATCCCCGGTGTTGAGACAGGAGATCCCTCCGGTGAGGTAGAGACCTGGGTCGATCGATCAACAGGTCTAGCAGATCGTTGAACCCTGATCGCTGGGGCCACAGTGGGGAGATGAGAATGTTCTGTGCAGTGAAAGTTTGAACTTCTTGCAGAATTTGACATAGCAATCAGAACAGTGGGAAGGCATATGCAAATAACCAAGTGTGAACAGGGACTCTGTTATGGAGTGGTGAAGAGACCATTCCCTGAGGACGACTAGACCTGTCCTGGACAGGCTGTCCACTAATACGTTCTTCTTGCCTGGAATGTGGCAAACTTGGATTGTGATGTCCTCTGAGGCTGCCAATAGGAGGAGGTTCCCGACCTCCACACAAAGAGAAGGGGCATGTGTGCCTCCCTGATGTTGTAGATACATTACAATGGACTTGTTGTCTGAGGAGACCATGATGCAGCGACCCCTTACTGTCGATGCACCCTTGCAATGCTAGAAATACTGCTTTCATTTCTAGGTTGTTGATGTGGAGGGATGATTTGGCCAGAGTCCAAAGACCCTTGAAAATTACGCCCTCTGGCTCTAAATGAGCACCCAAATCGGAATCTGATGCATCAGCGAAAAGATTAGAGTGGGGGTTGAGTGCAAGCATTGGGAACCCAGCCAGGAATATGTCCTGATTCATCCACAAGCGCAACTGATGGTGAAAGTCCTGTCCTAGTGGGATCGAGGTTGACAGAATCTTTGTGTGGTTTCCACCTTGCAAGGAGCAGGAACTGTAGATGGCGCATATGGAGACGTCCTAAAGGAACCAAGTCGGCAGTGGTGTTAAAGGTTCCCAATTGGGATAGATAAGGGCAAGCAGATAAAAATGTTTTTGCTCGTAGCGTCTAGGAGAGCCAGGATTCGATCTACCTGATATAGTGGAACCCAGACCAAGTTCTGGTTCATGAGGAAACTCATCCCCACGTAAACAAAGACCTGTGATGGAATGATTTCCAACTTCTCTAGGTTGGGTAAAAGACCCAACCGAATTAAGGCAGACCAAGAATGGAACAGATCCTGATGAAGGGACTGAATCTGGACATTCTGGATCAGCCAGTCATTGAAATACTGGAAAATGTAGGCCGCAACCACTCCAATAATTCGGGTGAAGACTCTGGGTGCGGAAGAGATTCCAAACGGCAGAACCCTGAATTGAAAAACTTCTTGGTCTAAGCAAAACCAGAGGTATTTGCGTTGTGGAGGAAAAAACAGGATGCACAAATAGGCATCCTGAATGTCGATGGAGACCTCCCAATTGAACAAAATGCATTCTGGATAGAAGAGGTTCTCTCCATCTTGAAAGGTTCCTTTAGAAGAAACTGGTTGAGTGGAGAGAGATAGATTATGATACAAAATTTCCCACTTTTCTTGGTGACCAGGAAGATTCGAGAGTAGAAGGCGAAAGACTGACCATTCAGGACCCTCTCAACTGCCCCTTTCTGCAAAAGGGTGTGCACCTCTTTCCTCAATTTCACCAGATTGGACTGGGGGGAGAGAATGGGGGTCTTATATAGGGGCAGTTGTTTTCAAAACATGGAGTCAATAACCCTTGTTCACAATGGAGAGGACCCACCCATCATCCGTGATGCTTGACCAAGCCTCTAAAAAGAGGCCTAGGCGAGCACCGACGGGGACATTCGGGAGGGGATGCATGGCAGAAGAGGAGTTGAATCTCTAGGGCTGCCCCACCCCCCCTTTCCTTAGATGGGAAAGGAAGGAGGATTATAGAACTTCCTCTTTTGGGGTCTGTGGCGACCTTGGCACCTTGGACTTGACTGATGATGATGAGGTCTAGTTTGAGGTTGCAGATTAGACTAGGGTTACGTCTGATTGAAGAATTTGGCGGATTGCGATGGGCCACAAGTGGATGTCAAGGATCGATGTTGATGATCCACCAAGTCTTGAAAAGCCTCTGTTGGTATGAGGCCTCCAAAGAGGGTCTCAACTGCTAGCGGAGCAGCCCTTAGAAGGTCTTTACTGTGGTTAAGTAAGACCTTTGAAGAGTCCAATGCAACGTTGCGGCAGATGTGCAGAAATTTTGCCAATAAAGCCACTGCAACAGAAAGCACATGCCGGAACATCTTGGTCAGTTTCCAGCACATGCTGCAATGCGGCTGGATTAAAAGAGGCCTCTCTCAGCATACTAAATGCAGTTGCTGAGAATAGATTGGATTGCGAAGCAATGGTTACGAGTAACCGGGTTTTCTGCTCTATAGCATCAATTGTTTTTATTAGAAGGCAAACCCAGGCTCCCATAGAAATGCCCACTTGGGCCACCTCAGCATCCAATTGGGGAGGTTTGGTAGACTAGGGGTCTCAATGTCAAGAGAGGGATGAACCACCCTCGATGTTGCCAAGCTATGTTTTGGCCTAGCGAAAACCTCTGTGAGAGTTCCTTAATTGTTGGAGAATGAAGGAGAAGCAAGAGGTCTGGTTGTGTTTGCTCCCCGGAGACCTTTTCCATAACGGAAAGGATCATTTTGGATTGTGTGCCAGATGCTTTGGGGCACAATTCTGGGGTAATGAAGTTGACCGCCTTATCAAAGGACCAGACCTCTTCCTCCTCTTCCAACTGAGAGGAAGGGGTGGGCCTGAGAGAAGGTGTCAGTGCCGCTGCTTCTGTCTTGAACTCATTTGAGTCAACGAGAATAGAGGGCATTGTCATCATCTAGTATACTCTGAGTCGGAGAGTGGGTGGGCATCGCTATGTCCCTCGATGGTGGAGGCGGCACAGGAGCACTCTGCACCATGGCTCATAGTTCAGCGCGAGTTCCAGTGGGGAGGCCAGACCACCTGTCTACCCTGGATGATGCAACACCTCTAGCCCTCCACGTTGAGGCCATCTGGTGAGGAGGTGATGGCATGACACGAGCTGCAGCATCACCTCGACAGTGAGGGCAAGGTCCAGTAGCCCCCAGAGGCATAATGGACCAAGGGCCTTGAGGTGGAGGGCACCACATCCTGTAAGGATTCATTATGATAATAGGGAAGGGAGGGATGCTGATCCATTCCCCTTCATTAGTCCAAGCCTGGTGGGCCGACTCCCAATCCTGCACAGGATGGGACAGTAGAGGGGGGAGAGGGGGGAACTCAGTCCATACCCTGTCCCTGTACCATTAGGCCGACGAGTGGAAATCAGAGAAGACATCATCTTCAACTGATATATCGCTCAGGAGGGGTTCGGTACTGATAGCCCCACTCGGGGGGGGGGGGGGGGTGCAACACACTATCCCAGAAGCAATGGGAGTGGTGCATTCCCTCCTGCATCCCCTCTACCTCCCTAACAGGAGGGTACAAACCCACTGTTGCAGTGCTCTATCTCCCTAACAGGAGGGAGCAATCCACTGTCGTGGTGCTATTGCTCTTCTTCCCTGCCAGGAGGGAGCAACCCGCTGTCGCAGTGAACGGTGGGAGCAACCCACTATCTGAGGCATACATTCTGTCTTGAACATGAGAAGTGTTTGTCTTCTCCTCCCTGTGGGGGGAGGTGATCGACTCCTTGAACGTCCAGTCCCTCCTTCTGGAGGGGCCTCATGGGCTGCCAAAGAAGTTGGTCCCAAAAGCTGAGACCTAAGAGAGAATCCAGAAAAATCTGAAGATGAGGGGGAGGGAAGATTCATGCATCCTAGATAAGTACATCTGGAATCAACTAGATTCCAGGTGCCAGAAGGCCATAAATCGCAAAGTGTGCAGCAATTTTTCCATGTGCACTAAGAGCACTTTATGCAGTCTGGGCGAGTGTCCCAAAAGCCCTTCTTGTAGCCACACTTCCCACACAGACTGTCCTGACATTATTCTGAAGAGAATTAATGACAATATTTAATAAATGTCATGTTAAACTCACCTGGTTATGTCACGTAAAAGTCACCTGGTTGTATCCAGTGTGTACCGTGTATACCACTGTGTATGCATCAAGTACACTGTATGCACAAGGTAAATGATTGATTTGACCTCGTAGAAATAAACTTCCTGTTTAAAAGTAAGATATTTCACACTGTGAACTTTATTAGAGAAACATGCAGACACATATGCAATGACAATACGATTTGTGGTGTTGACATTAATAATATACATGAAAATTTACAGACAATTGTCACTTTTTGCAAAAGAGAGAGGAATACGCTGTCCTCTATGTTTGGCAGGGCCTGTTGTTATTTTTTTTCAGAACACAGGGACTTACTCATACTTCAGTTGTATATCAGTAAAGTAGGGGAGTGTTCCCACTCCTAAGGGGTTGAATATACGAGGTAGCCTAGGAGGCCCCTTAAACAGGGCCGTCATAGGGGGCAGGCGATATGGGCAACCACCCGGGGCGCTGAGTCTGAGGGAATGCCGTTTCGCGGAGTTTGCAGTACTTTTCCGACTGGGGGGCACAAGGGCATTGTTTCGTCCATTGCAAACTAGCGATGGCCCTGCCCTTAAAGAACTAAGTTCTAAAAAGGGGGACAGGTTACCATAAGGAAAAAAATACGAACTGATAGTGCAACACCGAGACTTAATTATCAACTGCAGCATGGAGACTGCTAATGCAGTAAGTTGCTACAGGCAAAATTTCTCTGGTGATGATTTCAGGCAAATGTCTACCAAGTATGGCGTCTGTAAAAAAAGATGATAATTCTGCACAAGACCATGCAACATACAGACTGGAGTGCAAAGGTTATACTAACCTTTTCTCCACTCTGTGGGAGGATGTATTCACAAAGAACAGCTGGTGATTTCAGGCACGAAAATAGAATAGTTAAACAATAGCGATAGGATAAGTAATTGCTGCTATTAAAAAACATTTTGATTTTTGTCTTGTATATTGTGTTTTTAAAGATGATTTTTTTTGGTCAATTCATGTCAAAATGCCAAAATGTGTGCTTTCTCCCAATGCTAAAAAAAACACAGGCTAAAATATATTACAAGAAGTTCAACAATGCTTGGAAATCAGAGTTTAAGTCAGTGCAGACAAGTAGCAAATGTCCCAAGTATGCATTGTGTGTTTCATGCAAAGTGCATTTTAAGATAGTATATGGGGACATCATAAACATATGCAAACACCATCATATCAAGGAAATCTAGACCACAAAACTATCGATGAATGTCTTCAGTGGACACCAGGCAGTAAACTTGTGAAGGAAACTAAAAATGCTTGTGGATTTTATTAAAAACATATTTGCAGTAAACTATGATACATATCTTCCTTTTTCATTTCATTGACAATACCCCCACTGATATGAATTATTGTTTAACATCACCATCAGAATCTCTTTTATTATAAGAGGAGAATATATATTATGGCAAAAAATGCACTTGTTTTGTTTTCAGTTCCCTTAAAACACAAAATTTAAGTTGAGAAGAAATCCTACTGATTTAGAAGCCAATCTACTGATCAAAGTTTTTTAATCTACTGATTTGATGTCCTGGTTGTCACATGTATGCCAGCTGTTCAGGAGCAGTAGCCACAAGATTTTCAAGATGGTGGCCATATTGATGTCAGATCAGCACAATGTTTCCTTTAGGTATGTATGTATTAAGGTTGAAAGGAATGTCAGCGCACAAAAAAACTATATGCTGATTAACAGTAAAGTTGTAAAAAGGTAAATTTAAAGAACTGCATGAAAACTTTAGCAAGATAAACCCTTCCAAATAAAAGGAAACATAAAATACTAATTTTCATTTAGGACCAAGTAGACATCATATGAAGTCTTTTAGTTAAAACCCCATGTCGATATGACCATCCATTAAAGAGGAGTAGGAATAACAAGATTTTCAAGATGTCCACCATGGTGGCCATGTTGGCTGTCAATTTGACACCATTTTCATTTAGGACCATTGAGACATCTTACAAAATCTTTTAGTGAAAACCCCTATTCAACATAACCATCCATTCAAGAAGAACAGCAATAACAAGATTATCAAAATGGCCATTGTGGTGTCCATACTGAATGTCAGAGTGGCTCCATTTTCTTTCAGAACCAACAAGTCCATTGGATGAATGTGTGTGTCAAGTTTCATAGCAATCCTCCAAGTAGTTTAGGAGGAGAAGCAATAACTGGTGCTAACGGACTGATATACAACATATGCTGGACAACACATAAGCTATTCTGGTCTATGACAATTCGAGTTCAAAAATTCATACAACTGAAAGTAAAGGATGGTAGGATTGCATCCACCATGCATGTCAAGGTGAATGCAAAACCAATCCATAAATATCATTCCAATTATTAATACAGCAATTACACCAATGGCTGAAGAGACTGTTCTAAATACACACCAATAGATTTCTCTGCATTTGCAGACCTTGCGGTAGAATTCACTTTTCAAGATTTCTCAACAAAACATGGACACAATTTACCTAAATAAATGCTTTCCTAAGAAGTGCACATACATGTCATTCCATTCCTGAAGATATTTTTGGGTTTATGCATAACCAGCAATTCTGCAAATTAACATTAATATAACTGAAATGACAAAGATTCATTACAACATATATTAGAGTTCAACAGAAAATACCTAAAAATCTCTAACATTCTTTGTACAAAACCCCATAACATTCCAAAATTAAAGAGAGGATATTTGCTTGAAACGAGTGAATAACGGATATATTTCATCGAGTGGGTGAAAAACTCAGTATTTTCACGAGTGGCAAAGTCACGAGTGAAAATACTTAAGTTTTTCACCCACGAGATGAAATATATCCGTTATTCACTCGGAGAAAGCAAATATTCTTTTTATTTTATGCTCAAGCGTATTGTCTAGCAATTTGTATAACACATGAAGTAGCTGATTTCTTACTGCATCCCGCACAATAATGTCAGCAGTTTGCCGTTTATGTTTTGCTCTGTTTTGTGTATATTTGCACATAAAATATCAGTAGTTACATAATGCTTCTTCCCAATTCAAGGTAAAATATCAGATAAAAAGAAAATGAAACCAAAAAAAAAATTATGTCTGTTGCTGGATTTGAACCCGGTTCGCTGGGATGCAAAGTGGCCATCTATACCACTACACCACGCGAGCTTTTGACTGATAGTGAAAAAATATCATGATATTTTTTCACTGCAGTGAAATATCACAATTATATCACTCGGAAAATCCAGTATTTCACTGCCTAGCATAAAATAAGTGATCTTCCTAGTAAAGCCTTTTGTTTACAATGCAGGCTATATTTGAAGATGGACTACTATTTGGATATGTACAGTAAGAATCAATCTGCAATATTGGAGACCTTGGGTACTATTTTCTTCTGGACTCTGCAAACATCTGGCAGAATAATGACAATATTGGACTGAAACTCCCTGCACAGCTACTACCCTAATAATGAGCTCAACTGCTGCAAATATGTCAGAGCTCACATGTATTTTATGGATTCTTGTCAAGCGGAGTAAGATGATAATCAAGTGAAGATTACCCATCCCTTTGAAGGGCTATGTATTCATACTCAA
This sequence comes from Margaritifera margaritifera, assembly GCA_029931535.1. Taxonomy (NCBI): domain Eukaryota; kingdom Metazoa; phylum Mollusca; class Bivalvia; order Unionida; family Margaritiferidae; genus Margaritifera; species Margaritifera margaritifera. The sequence goes on from JAQPZY010001659.1 coordinate 5,532,925, forward strand.
ACAAATTAAAACTAGAGTTATGGGACATGGGTGTACTACAAAGGACTCCACTCACCACAATGTGCTCTACAGAACTTAAAACAGAAGAGTGGGCAGTCAGGGATAACTCTTTGAAATGATTATGTGGAATGGTCAAAATTAAACTCATTCAAGGGTTTGTCAGTATAAAGGTACCTGCCTAATTTGGTTGAGATCCATCAATTCTTTGTAAACTAATGTTGCAGAAACCAAAATCAGTAGAACAGGCAATCAGGAGGCATAACTGCTGCAACTATGTTGTGGAACACGTAAAATCAAATTCATTAACGGTCATCAATATAAGTTTGGTTGAAATCCAACAAATCTTGGTAAAGATATGCTGTGGAAACTAAAGTCGGGAGAACGGACAATTAAGGAGCATAATTTTCACAAAGATCATGTTCCCCACACTTTTTGAAACATAATTTTCCAGATTTTCTCCTGGATAAAACTGATTTCTCAAGGTTCGTGTATGAACCTTACTAAACAGAATCAACAACAAACTGGCTTTGAAATCATGCATTTTTAAAATAAAAAACTGTTTCTTTCTGGAGACTCTCCCGTTATATCTGAATTAGACATGTTCATGTACTGAACAACAGGATGTATCACTAGAAACAATTATAACTATTGAAATTCATAAATTTGCATGTAACTCATTTGAATTTACAGAATACAAATGTTAACTTTACTCTGCTTAACTGCACATGTTGCTATAAAGAAAGTTTTTTAATCAAGGGTTGTTTTAAATTTTGACAAAAAGCCCATAAAACTTATATACCTTTATCTAAAAAGGAGTGAAATTATTTATTTTCTTTTAAATCCACTTATATCTACTTGGTGCTCTAACCTACTATCAATGTATTCTGACTATAGACTGTATATTTAATGCAATCTTATATGTATGTATGAAAATGAATACACACATACGCTAGCATGTACAATTCTGATGTGCCAAAGTTCACCAATAAAGCCATTGAAACAGAAAGTGCATGCTGGGAAGATTCAGCCACAGCTTCCAGCACATGCTGCAAAGTGGCTGGATTCAGTGTGGCCTTCTTCAGCATGCTGAGTGAAGTAGCTGAGAAGAGGTCGGCCTGAAAAGCTATGGTGACTAACAACCGAGCTTCCTGTTCAATAGCTTCAATTGTTTTTATTAAAAGGCATGCCTAAACTCCCACAGAAATACCCACATCAGACGATCTGGGTAAGAGGCAGTCAAAACTTTGTTTACCACCTTATCAAAGGACCAGATCTCCTCCTCATCCAACTGAGAGGAACTAGTGGGCCTGATAGAAGGTGTCAATGGAATTGCTTCCACATCGAATTCATTCGAAACGATAAGGATAGATTGGGCATCATCATCATCTAGTACACTCTGAACAGGAGAGTGACTGGGCATCACTATGTCCCTCCCTGGGGGGCGCTGATGACATAGTAGCACTCTGCGTCACTGCCTGTAGCTCATCAACGAGTAGGGGCTCTGTGTATGAGAAGTCCAAGTGGAAAGATGAGACCGCTTGTCTTTCCTGGATGGTATAGATGATGCAACACCTCTAGCCTTCCTGGTTGATGCCACCTGATGAGAAGGTGATAGTGGTACATGAGCTGCAGTATCAGCTCTACTCTGGGTCCAGCAGCCTATGGAGGCATAAAGGACCAATTCCCTTGAGGTGAAGGGTCCGACATTCCATAAGGATTCATTGGGACAATAAGGACAGGGGAATACTGATCCAATCTCCTTCCCTAGTCTGGCTGGTGGGCAGACTCCCATTCCAGCACTGGATGTGATGGCTCAGTGGGGAGAGGGGGGAACTCAATCCTATCCCTCTGAGTGATAACCAGTGAATAGTCAGCAATCTGTACGAGATGACCGGTGGACAAATTGTCAGAGCCTAGTTCATCTGATTCATCACTCAGCAAGGGTACGGTGCTGCTCCTCCCACTCCGGAGGGCACAACACACTACCATGAAGTGTTGGCTGCAGTGCAGCTTCTCCCTCGCAGGAGGGTGCGACGTGCCACCCAGGATGTAAGGCATGTGCACTACACTTTACGTGCGATGTCTTCAAGTTCTCTCCCTTTTGGGGGGAGGCATTTTCTACTCAAACATTCAGTCCCTCCTTCTGGAGGGGCCTCACCTGTCTCTGAAGAGACTGGTCCCATAATCTCCTGGGACCCGGGAGTGCTCCTCTGACCTGAAGAGCTAATCAACTTGAAGTGAGATCCTTGGGGTTTTGCAAAACAGAAACCTGAAAATTCTGAAGAGGGGGAGGGACGTTTCCTCCGCCTTTTATATGTGCATCTGGAATCGGCAAGATTTCAGTTGACCATAATTTACAAAATGCACAACAATACTTTTCTGTGCATTTTGAACAAACGAGGAAGTCTCGGTGAGTGTCCCAAGGACCCTTCCTGTGGATAATCTTCCCCACAGACTGTCCCAACATTGTTCTCTGAAATAAAAATTCCTGGAAGAAAACTATGAATATTGACGATATGTTCTAAATGTCACATGTGAACTCACCTGTTGTTTATATGGTGTATGCTATATACACTCCAGTACATGAACTCGCCTCTTCACAAGGTAAACAATGGGAACTTACCTGTCCTTTCTTATAGTAAAGTATGACGTTTAATTGTTAAACTTTAGTTCAGAAGCAATTGCAAATACACACACAACAACAATGCAACGTAAGTCACGAAAAAAATTATCAATATACAAAGGTGAAAAAACACCAATGTCAGTGTTTAGACAATTCATTTAGAAAAAGGAATACATAAGTCCTGTTTGTTAAGGTAATGCCTCTGTTGCGTTATTTCCTTAATAAAAAATACTTACCTGTAACCAGTGTAACTGATAATGAATACAAGTGTACCCTAACCCTTAAGAGGTGAGATACAGTGTGATAACCTAAGATGTCCCTCAAAGTACCAAATTCTGAAACAGCGGGGGTTACCAGCATGTAAATAGAATATGGAGAGGACAAATTTAACACAAAGATATAATATCTGTTGCAGGAAGACTGCAAGGCGGTCAAGCACTAGCAACATATAGTTTTTTGGGGGTAAAACTAATTTTAATTATGTAATACTTACCTATTGCTATTGCTTAGCTAATCTATTTCTGTGATGGGAAATACCCGACCTTATGATGAGAATTCATCCTCCCATAGGGTTGATTAGAAAGTTCTGGTGAATAGAACCCCATGTAACCCACAATTCCTCATTCTGTTTCAGGACGTAGCCTTACTAGTGGGACATCAGTGCAGGGAGGGAGGAGGGAATCTGGCAATAGCAACAGGTAAGTATTACATAATTAAAATTAGTTTTACCACCCAAAAAACTAAATTTTAATATCAGTAATAGCTCACTCTTTTGCTATTGCTTAGCTGAATTTGCTAGTTTGGTGGGAGGCTGATGATTTCACAAATGGTTAAGGAAATTAACAAGGAATACTCACCCACACTGTAGAGGCTTTGACTACTGCTGGATGGTATCCGCATGGGCCACTTTTTGAGCCATGACTAGTGGATCCAAAGAAAATATGCCTTTCCTCTGGTGAGCCAACGAGCGAAGGTAAAGGAAGTCATGTAATATCACCAAAATGAGCCTTTCATTGCATCCTCCTGAGACAAATGAGTTAAACAGACCCATTAGGTAACAATGGCTCGAACCTCATGAGCTTTAATTTTCATCAAAGAAAGATCCCTCTTGGTAACGGACTGGTAAGCTCTCTTGATAGTTTTTGGTAATCTACCTCGAAACAGTGCAAGCTGAAATATCAGCTAAACCTAAACCCTAAAGGGGGAGGAAAAGACACTTCCTACCCTTCCTTCTCACTTTAGAAGCTGCTAAATGAAAACCTAAAGCTCTGACTGGACACAAAAGTCTATCCTGATCATCCCCAACACAGATACAACTGAGACTGGGGATCTCAATCAAAAGTGGAGTGACCGACGGAAGCAGTTTTTTTGCTAAAAGGTCCCTCCTCTGGGCTGGTCTACCAGCAGGTCAAGGAGATTGTTGAACCATTATCGTTGGGGCCACAGAAGGGCTATCAACATGAGCTGAGCAGTGGAGTTCCTTACTTTTTGAAGTACTTAAAGAATCATTCTGAAGGGTGGGAAGGCGTAGGCGAATAGACGATCCCAATTCAGACTGAAAGCATCCACTGCCCAGGCACTCTGGTTGGGGACTGGGTAGACGTAAAAGGGGAGCTTGTTGTTTAGCCTCATGGCGAACAAGTCCACCTAGGGTGTCCCCCAAAGTCTGAACAGGGAATCTGCTACGGATTGGTGCAGAGACCATTCCATGATGACTATCCGTCCTTTCCTGGACAAACTGTCTGCCAAAATATTCTTTTTGCCAGGAATGTGGCGAACTCCAAGGGTAATTACTTCCGATGTTGCCCAATGAAGGAGGTTCCAAACCTCCATGCAGAGAGAAGGGCATGTGTGCCTCCTCGTCTTCTGAGGTAAACTACCACTGATGTGTTGTCTTTGGAGACCATCACACAGCGACCCCTTATGTTGCACTCATAGGATAGGCTAAGAATACTGCCCTCATTTCCAAATTGTTTATGTGGAGGGTAGATTCTTCCCATGACCACGAACCCTGAAGAATCAAACCTTCCAGCTCAAGATGAGACCCCACCCTCAATCTGATGCGTCTGCAAACAGATAGAAGTGAGGATCGGAGGCGTGTGTAGAGACTCCAGCAAGAAACCAGTCCTGATTGATCCACCATGACAAATGACAATGGAAGACCTGACCTAGAGAAATCCGAACATTCAGAGGGTCCCTGTGCAGTTTCCAGTTTGTCAACAATGTGGTCTTGGCTCTCAGCATCTCCAACAGGGACAGGATCTCATCTACTCTGTCCCAAGGGACACAGACTAATGCCTTGTTCGCAAGGAAATTCATCCCCATGTAGACAAAATCTTGAGATGGAGAAAGCTCCGACTTCTCTAGGTTGGGTAAGAGACCCAGTCTGGTCACTATAGACCAACAATGAGACAGGTCGATTCTGAGGAATCTGAGTCCGCCATTATGGATCAACCAATCGTCAAAATATTGGAGGATTGGGATACCCAGTTACCTTAAGTGGGCTGCAAATACTCCCATGACCCTGGTAAATGTTCCGTAACGGATGCAAGACCAAATGGCAGAACGTGAAATTAGAAGACCTCTGTCCAAGTAAAACCGGAGATACTTCCTGTGAGGAAGAAAGATAGGGATGTGAAGACATGCATCATGAAGATTGATGGAGACCGCCCATTGGCCAGGCCTTATGGCATTCCTGACTGAAGCTGTTGCTTCCATCTTGAAGGGTTCCTCCTGCAGAAATCTGTTTAGTGAGGAAAGATTAATAATTACACAAAACTTTCCCCCTTTCTTGGGTACCAGGAAAATCCAGGAGTAGAAAGCCAGAGAATGGTCATTGAACACCCTCTCCACTGCACTCTTCTGGAGAAGGGAGTGTACCTCTTCCTTTAACCACACCAGATTAAACTGGTGGAAGAACATGGGGGTCCTTACAAGAGGAGGAAGATCTCAAAACCAAAGATGGTATCCTCTTTTTATGATAGTGAGGACCCTCCATCAACCGTGATGCAGGATCAATTCTCTGAAAAAAGTTTAGTCTGGCACGTACGGGAACCCACGGAGAGGGATCAAATCCCTAGGGCCGACTAGGGGTGAAACGATTCATTGATATATCGATGCATCGATACTTTTGTCATATCGATACACGTATCGATACAAGAGGTGAAGATTCGATACAAAATGATATCTACCCTATATAAGTTACTTTAATCTTCAGCAGTCATGAATAATTATTAGTCGTTTGCTTTCTTATTCTTTAAACTGAGAATTGATAATGTATCATATCGTAGGCTGTGTATCATGAATCGTATCGATACATGGCACAGGTGTATCATTTCACCCCTAGGGCCGACCACCCCCCCCTTTTCCTTAGGAAAGGGGGAAGGGCTCGTAAACCTCTTCCTTTGGCCTCGGCGGCGTGTCCTTTTAGGCGCCAACTGATGAAGTGGAGGTCTGAACTGGGGTTGTTGCTTAGACTGGCGTTGCAAGGCTTTCAAAAATATGAGTGACCTTGCTTCCTGGATGGTTTCAATGGGCCAGGCGCAGATGTGAGAGAGAGATGTTGCTGGTCTCTCAAATCTTGAAAAGCCACAGAGGGAATGAGCACTCCAAAAAGAGTCTCTGCCTCCAGGGGAGCAGCCCTCAAAAGGTTCTTACTGTCCTCCAGTAATACCTCAGATGTGTCCAAAGCAACATCCCTACAGAGGTGGAGAAGCTCTGCCGATAATGCCATGGATAAGGGTAACACATGCCTTGATGTTTTTGCCACTGCTTCCAACAAACAATGAAGAGCAAGTGCAACAGAGATTCCTCCCTAAACAGGTTGTTGGAGGCTGCCAAATAGAGATCAGCATGTGAAGTTACGGTTACTAGTGACCTAGATTTTTGCTCTAAGGCCTCCAGTGTTTAAACTGGAAGGCGAGCCCAAGTCCTGGACTTACCTAATTGTGTTACTGCGGCATCTAAAGTGGGAGGTTTAGGGGCCAGGAAGGGGTGTAAACCCGATAACTAGCAGAAGAGACCATGGGTCTCAGTGTCTAAGGGGGGACTGACCACCCTCTACATTGTCTAGGAAACTCCTGGCCCTTACAAAACCTTGTAACAGTTCATTACTGTAGCTGAGTGAGGAAGGAACAAGAGACGAGAGGCAGATCCAGAGCCAAAACTCTCAAGGGTAAATACCACCTGTAAATTATGAAAAATGTAATGAAAGAGCATAAATCGCTATGTAGACTCGCCAGCAAAGGCAATTTCTTTAAGTGATAATTTTAACCATCTTCATCAAGATGATGACTGGAATAAAAAAGAGGACTTGTTGGTTACACATGTGTGACTGTGGGGTTCACATGGAGTTCTATTCACTGGAAACTTTCTAGTCAACCCTATGGGAGGATGAATTCTCATCATATGGTCGGATATTTTCCGTCATGGAAATAGATTAGCTCAGCAACAGCAACAGAGTAAGCTATTACTGATATTAAAATTAGCAATTTTTCTCTGGTCACAGATTTGACACACATCCATTAACTCATTAACCACCTTTGCGCCACGTTTACGCGGCATGAGGTTGTACCCTACTTCTGAGCTATGTAACGTCACCATCAATTAAGATTCACTAAAAGAGATGGTATTGCAGGAAAGTAGACAGATTAGCTCTACAATGATACCAAATAGTGTCAACTTTCTACTCGCATTAAAAAACAGAGTGGAAAAACAAAATTTTTGAAACCCGAATCTTTTGAGGTCTTTGTGTCCAGATTTTAGACCTTTTGGCCTTAGATCTAAAGCAGACTGGTTCGAACTGCACATAGACAGATGAACCTTTGCAAAAACTAGGACAAGTTTGACGATTTTGAGTAAAAATGGGCCAAAAATTTGGGGTCCAATATGATGAAAAAAGAAAAGAAAAGAAGTCCAACTTTTACCCCTCTGCACATGTGCCAGCGTAACAGCCTATCAAAAACAACGTTTTTGATACCCCTAAGCATCTGGCTAAACGATAAACTCTCTTAAGCAGATGTGTTTGACTGCATTCAGAAGTAACCCCAAAAATGCATTTCCTACCCCCATTTCAGGTGAAAACGAAAAGAATCTCCCAGGGTTAATGAATTAACATGGTATCCTTGAAAAAGATGACTGTTCTGTGCATGGGCATGCGGGGTGCACAATTCTCCACTCTGTGGGAGGATGTATTCACATCAGATGGACGAGGTTTTTCGGCACAAAAAAGTAATAGCTATGCAATAGTGATAGGTTATGTATTGCTGCTATTAAAATTTTATTTGACCTCTTCATTTTTTTGCATCTATTAGCAAGCAGAAAGTGTCTCCTTCTCTTTCTCTGTAAGTTATTACATGTATATCTCCATTCCTCCATTTCTATTCTCTTTATTAACATCTTGTTTATCCATCTCTTTGACACTTCAACTCCTTTACCTGCCTAAAAACATCATCTCTTTTTCAAAGATTGCTTCTATCTCTCTTTATTTTCTCTCTTAAATCTTGTATATTTTAGCCACACTTTGTCTCTACCCCCATCTCATTCCTCCAGTAAGTCTCCTTCTTTGGCTTTATAAATCTTTACAAAGTCTGTCACTTTTTAAAACAATTCGTGTGCTCTTTTTTTTTTCGTTCCATCTTCCTTTCAGTCTACATTTAGTGTATTATCTCTCTACATTCAATATCTAGACATCATATCCACACATACACACATATATATTTAGTATGCATATTCTATTTTATTGAGCAAAATCTGCTCAACTTTATATTCATACATGCATCCATAATAATCTGTTTATTTAAGAAGTGCAACATCATTCTGAATTTTTTACCTTATGCAAAGTTACATCTTTGTAATAGAACTTTTGAATAATATGAAATACACTGTTCGTTTTATCTACATGTATCATCACATAAACAGAGTATTTTACATGACATGTTATAACCATTAGTCCTGTAAAGTTGTACATTAGTTAGCAAATCATGTTTCCCTTCAAACCCCTTGACCAGATGTTCACTCCTTTAATATAACAGAATATAACAAGCCTGATAACATCTTTTCAATGAAGCAATTATATATATAAATATATATATAACATCTTTTCAATGAAGCAATTATATATATAAATATATATATACAGTGAAACTCCTCAAAACCGAAAACCCTAAGGAACAAATTTAATTTTCGGTTTTGAAAAGTTTTTGGTTTACTGAGGGTTTCACAGATATGAAAAAGTATGTCTTTTTATATGCGCTTATGTGACTTGAGAGAGAAAGGATGTAGTTATGAGAACATCTGTGTATGTGCATGTAAGAGTGCAGAAATTAAAAGAGCTGTTTGGGTTTTTTTTAACATTTAATGAAAACTTCACTGTTTCTCAAGAAACATTTAAGGAAAGAGATACTTTCTTTAACTTTACTGCAATTCCATTAGAAATATGAATGATAATCCATAATGTTTAAATACCACTTATAATTTATAATGTTCGTATGACAAATTCTTCTCCTAGTTTCTTCAATGTAGGTTTTGGCTCATATTCATACTCTCTGATCAAACTCATTTTATCCTGTAAGGATAGTTCAATCCTATGACACTTAGCTAGTCACTCTAACACTTTGACCCCCCGACTGAAACCAAATGAGAGACATGGCTACTTTAATACATGTATGTAATGATTTTTCTCCTTTGAAAATCAACTGAGTGAATCTGACTTTTATATTACTGTTTTGTCTGCCTCCAACAGCTAAGCATCAAAAGCCACATGCCTGGTTAATAAACCTCGGGGATTTATTTTTAAAAAAACAAACAAAAAACCCAATGTTCAATGGATCATTTATACAAATGAAAAGCATTAATCACAATTAGATAGTAAAGAGAAACATAATCTTTCTTAAATAGTTTATCCAGCGAGTGTCAGGAATTTAGCAGCTAAAATACATTTCCAAGTTTTAAGTGAGTTTTTTTTTTATGGGATTTTTTTAAGCATAAAATTGAAATTTGGGATTGAAATTTGTAGAGGGGTTTTGGTTTTATGGGATTTTTTTAAGCATAAAATTGAAATTTGGGATTGAAATTTGTAGAGGGGTTTTGGTTTACTGAAAAAAAAAGATAATATCAAAGAAGGACAAATTCTGGTCTCCAAAAGATTTGATCTAATGCAGATTCTGGTATACAAAGGGTTTGGTTTCATGGGGTTTCAGTGTGTGTGTGTGTACATACATATATATATATATATATATATATATATATATATATATATATATATATATATATATATATATATATATATATATATATATATATATATATATATATATCACACTATAAGTAAAGTTGCATCTCAAAACAACCAATACATTCTTAAGAGTTTGGTTATATTCTTTGCTGTAAAATTTACTGAAGTAGTGATAAATGGGTATACTATGGAACCATCATCATTCAGTAGATAATAACCCAGCAGATTAGGGTTCAGAATCAGTGTTAATATTATGTATGCACACATCAACAGAAAAATATGGTACAATTTACAGATTTAATATAGGGATATCTCACAGACTTATACTGTCTGCATCCTTTACACCAGTGAAAACAAGCAAATTCAGCCGATTTATGTTCCCCCCCCCCTCCCCTCCCTACTGTGGTGAGATCACCAATGGTACACAATGATGAAATCTGGTCGTGCCGCATGTGGCATAGCCATTCATTTACTACGGAGGCAATGGAAGTAACAAAATTTCATGTCTCTGTGTCAAAAGGCATTAGAGTAGAAGTGCAGAAAGGGGGAAGAAATTGATCAGTGACCTTGACTTTGAAGATAAACCCCAACTGTGAGACATGAGATGCCATCAAATGGAGACATATAAGTCTACATAGTTCATCCCTGAACCTCAATGATATTTTAAGAAAGAAAAGGATCAAAAACAACCATGAAACATAAACCTTTCACCTTGACCTTAAAGATGAGACCCCAAATGGGGAATGCAACACATCTTTTAGTGAAAATATGAAAGGAAACCAAATTTCACTCATTTATCTGAAACAACTCATATGTTATAAAGCAGAAGGAAAATTGCTACTGAAACCTAAAATATTGACCTTGAACTTAAGATAGGGCATCCACTGTGGTAATCTCAAATGGCTCAAATGTTATAGAATACAAAGGAAAGTATGAAGGAAAACTTAAAATATTCATGCACGACCTTGACCATAAAGCTAGAACCCCCAATGTGCTATGTGACACATTTGCCAATGATTATGTATAAGTATACCAAGTTTCAGCTCTTGATCTCAAATAGCTCTCAAATTACAAAGAAAGAAAAGTGCGACAGAAAACTAAAAATACCGACCAATGATCATGACCTTGAAGATATGACCCCCAACATGGTATCTAAGACACTTTAGAATGATACTGTGTAAGTGTTTCATCCCTAAATCTGAAAGGGCCCTGAAGTTATAGATTAGAAGATATGACCCCTAATGTTGTCAGCAATGCAGCTTCTAATAATGATGCAAAACTATAAAGTTTTATCCCTTAATCTCAAACAGCCCTAACATTACCAATTGGAATTTAAAGTGTAATTGAAAATTTCAATATTGAGCCATAACCTTGATCTTGAAAATAGAACTCCCAATGCAGTATGTGACATACCTTTTAACTCATTAATCCCGAGATATTTTGTTCATTTTCGCGTGAAATGGGGTAGGCAACACATTTTTGGGGTTACATCTGAATGCAGCAAAACACATCTGCTTAAGAAAGTTTCTCGTTTAGCTGGATGCTTAGGTGTATCAGAAACATTGTTTTTGATTGTCTATTATGCTCGCACATGTGCAGATGGGTAAAAGTTGGACTTCTTTTTGTTTTTGTTTTTTTGGGGGGTTTTTTCGTATTGGACCCCCAGATTTTTGTGTCCTGGCCTCTTTTTACACCAAATCTCAAACTCACCCTACTTTTTGCAAAGGTTCAGCTGTCTGTGTGCAGTTCAGACCGGTCTGCTTTGGTTTCTTTAGATCTAAGGCCAAAAAGTCTAAAATCCGGACACAAACTCCTGTTCCGAAACTGGCAATTTTCTACCTAAAAAAAATCGGGTCTCAAAAAATGCATTTTTTTCGCTGTACTTTTTAATGCCAGTAGAAAGTCGACATTATTTGGTATCATTGTAGAGCTACATCTATCTTCTTTCCTGCAAATCCATCTACTTAAGTGTATCGTAAATGATGTTGATGTTGCAGAGCTTGGAAGTAGGGTACAACTTCATGACGCATAAACGTGGCGCTAGGGGTTAATGAGTTAATGATGATGTTACATCCTTTAACCTCAAACAGCTGTAAAGTTATAGAGTGGAATGGAAAGTGTGCTGAAAAACAGAAAATATTGAGCTGTGACCTTTACCTTGAAGATAGGGCCCCAATTTGGTATGTGACACACCTTCTAATGATGATGTACAAGTATACCAAGTTTAATCCCTTAATCTCAAATGGTTTTATAGGTTATTTAGCAGAAATGAAACACGTGATGTACAAACAGAAGGATGAATGGAATGCAGATACTATGTCCACCACTTCTGCAAAAAGACAGAGGCAAATGATTCTCAAGACACTCAACCTATCCCTGACAAAGACAGCACCAAGTTTTATTGTATGCTATATTAATATATCCATCAATCCATCCATCCATCTAATTGTACAGTAAAACCTAATTTGAGCAACCTCTACAAAGTGGGACCAACTGTCATTTACGACCAAAATGGTCATGCACTAACAGATTTTACTATATAAATATACTGGCATGAGTGATCACTTGCTAAATGTGACCAGTGACCATGATGGGCAAAATATGTTTCAACACTGCCATAAACAACTGTATTGTAAAACCACACATAAACACTACAAACCTTCATTTAATCTTTTGTAACCACAAATGCTGAATACAGTCTGTAGGCAGAGTGCCAACTGTTCCAAACTGAGATGGACAACAACAAAAATGAAGGGAAAAGATGAGTCTGGATACCAGTTTCATTAGATTTATAAGGTAAAGTTGTATACTAAAGACCATAAACCAGACTGATGTACTTGTCATAAACCGCCATTGTTGTACCATCAAAATCCCTGTAATGATTAACCATTCCATCTTTAAAGGTACAGCAATCATGGATGCACATAGTCAGTTCAAAGGTTTATTTGTCTATCTGCTGTGAATACTGGCACAAGGCCAATAATGACATTAATAATGAGATATCTTGTCATCCTGCTTTCACTGTTGCACAATGGGTACTGACTTAAATTATTTATCTGTGGAGTTGCCATACCTAATGACCAAGGTGAATGAGGTCTTTGGTTTTTCTTCTCTTATTAAGTTATTTACTTTTCCTGATGAGTTAGTTCTAGAGTTATTGTAAACATCTTTATTCTGTGTTGCTTTATTTGATGTTCCTGTTATTAAATCCCACACACAAGGCTGAACATACCATGGTCAGAGATCTCATCATCTTTTCACCATAGCCATTTTCAACATCCTTTTGTTTATTCAGTTGATTTATTTATTATTTATGTTAATGGTGACTTAGGTTTTGGCTTTTGAATCTAAATAAATTTACTGAGTAAGTGTTGTTATAGCTAACTTTACAATTTATTGACGGTACAAGTGCCACCTACATGTATATGCCATAATAACAATAGACTACATGTGAACATAAAATAAAAATGGTAATTATTATGATGACGTATTTTTAGGACAATATATTTTTTAAAATATGAATGCATGAAATTTTATAACAAGAACTATGAATAAGGAACAGATTATATGTACAGTTGTAATTATGGGCATTTTTTCTTCTTAAACCCAATTACTTTTGACCTGTTATAAGATACCACTTGTCTTGAGCAACCACTTTTTGTTGACAGAAGGGGTGGTCTCTCAAGATAGATTTTACCATATCTGTCTATATCAACTATCCATCTATCTATTAACATAAGACTGTTTTCTGTTGGCCAGTATAGTCACTAACCAGTGTGAACTTCATGGTTATTTGATCACTTGCTCTGCCTTGATCCTTAAACATCTTATTCGCTTTTGTCACACTCCTCTCTCTGAACTTAGAAATTACACAACAATGAAATTACAGTAATACCTGTCTGCATATTCTACCAACAAAAGGCGTTCTCTCAAGACAGGTGGGGTGGTCTCTCATAACAGGTTAGTGCAAGACAACCAGTTTTCAAGGTCGAAATTCAACAAGGCTTAAGAAGGAAAAATACCCACAATTACTGTACATACATTTTATTCTTTATTCATAGGACTTGTTAAAATATTGCATTCATTTCATCTCAAAATAATTTTATATAGCAATAAAGACATACATCTATCATAAAACATTCACATTTATATTTGAAGATCAGGTGTACATGTATTAGCATATGAATGTCCGTAAGTTAGATTCACAAGACAATAAATTTCAGAGTTACTTCTGTGTAAGAATTGCACCGTAGCAGTTTTGATCTGGCTTTGGGTAAATATGGAATATACATGTACACATGAATGATATAAAAAAACAGAATTCACCCATCCAGAAACAAAATAAATTTAATCAGAGATTGAAGAAAAAGGCTGAATTCATCAACGACATATTAAAAGAGATTAACTAGATAAACAAAGAGTGTAACCGGCTTCAATACAGTGAACTGATGTCAGCTTCGTGTGTGGGTTTTAACTGTAACATCAAAAAAGCAACAAACAACACAAATATTTTACAATGACAATCAAATCTGGAAAATGATAATCACTTATTAAAGACAACGACCTCATTCACTGTCAGCATTGAGGAATTGACTCCAAAGACAAACAACACACTCGACCACGATAGTGAGCCCTTTAAGAAGGTTTCTCATTATGACATTATTGGTATTGTGCAGTTTTTGTCAAAAGTAAAGAAACAAAATAAACTGTTAAACTGACTATGAACATCCTTGACTGCTCCCTTTGAAGAAGGAATGGTTAATCGTAATAAGAGATTTTTATCAGCAGTAGAAGTATAAGTATTTTAGGATTTTTTCTCGTGCAATTGGAAATGAGCTCAGCCCTTCAATTTGAGGAAACTAAATTTGATCAATAGAGAATAAAATACGCAAGATTACCTTGCTGAAAATGAAAATTTGCATTATTCTAATTCATTTTACAGTGGTATTGGGGCCTATTTTCAGCCCCTGTGGACCCCTAAAAAAACCCACCTATAACAGTGTCAAAATCCATCAGGCTGAAATGAATTAAGAGTGCACTAAGCCAGTGGTACTCAAACTTTTCTCATTCGTGGACCACCTGACTATTAAAGACCATATTTCATATATGATATGAATGGAGCTCACAGACCACCAGCAGTCCACGGACCACAGTTTGACAACCTCTGCACTACTAAGCAAAATACATATTTTTCTCAATCTGCTACTTTTGATACTTTGTATAGAGGACTTGTATGAGGTGGAATACTGCACAAAAATTCTGTGTGTACATAACTGTTCTATTAGTTCAACATTTCATTGGCACAAGTATCACTCCAAGCCAATGATAAGAATTCTCCCTTAGCTATGTTTTTTTTTCATTGCCACCTCAAAAACAAACACAGCCTGAATTCTTCACTCTATACTGTATTGTCTGATGTAACTGTTTGTTCACTTTTCATTAATTATTTTTTCACATGCACAAATAATTACAAGTAAATAATTCTCAGCTCACTATTAAGTATTGATATTTGCTAAACAAAATGTATGCGAAAAGTTCACTATATGAAAAAGTGAATTACAAAAATGAACGAATTTTATGATGGTGCACAAACAATTAGCAGGTACTAATATCAGGCAACATATGGCATTTATGCAAAAACTTTGCAATAAATGTAAGAAACCCACCTGATGCAATGATACGTGTTAGATCATGTAAACAATTTATATCATACAGATAATTACGAATTATGTTAAATAACAAAGAAATAAGTCTAATGAATTTTCAAAGAGATGCACGAAAAAGATTACAAATATGAAGCCATCAATTCATCCAACAATTAATACATTTAATGGTTGGTCCATCCATACAGTAATATATTAATCTCCTGCAGTTCAATAAACAGACTTGATACTAAATACAAACAGTACACACATGATTTAACAAAAAATCAAAACTTCTGTGTACTGGTAGGTAGGCATTGTCAGGATTACTGTATGAAATTGGATTACTGATGGAATTTCAAACATAGGTGTGTGACAAGAAGCAACATGACAGCATTTATCACCAAAGAGAGACAACTCTTGGAAACATTTACTATATAATCACCAATAGCTCTCAAATTTGCACTTGTATTACTATCACTGTTTTTGCTATAATTGCTTTCACATTCATGCTTCAAAACTTATGAATTTAATGTGCTTATCAAATTTGCAAAGAATTTAATCCTCATTGCTCACTGAAGTTTTACTTTAAGATTCACAACAATCACAACTTCCACTCCTTGTCTAGCATCTTTTATGAGGAGAATTCTTAAGAAAAAAGAAAACTTGCTTGCCACGTATTTTATACATTTTACAATACAGACATGAATCCTATTACAATGAGCTCAAAAACATGGAAGCGAATTTCAGTCATCATCATGACATCTACATCAATTAAATGGTCATTGATTTGATCCTGAAAATTCCAATTAGCAACTGTACAGCTTTATCGCATGCTATTTGTAAATTACTGCATACTCCATCTGCATTAGAAGTTTGCAAGTGCTTTGATGAGAGGCAATCTTACATTATTATTACAAATTCAAATACTGATAGTTTACACTTTAAATTTTTTTTATTAACAAGAACGGAACCCAATTTATCACAAGTCTTGTACAACAGAGACAGACTTCACAAGTTCAGTCAAGGAACTTACTCTAGAACCCAAGTTATTCTGCAAAGCCCATTTTTCTTTTAACTGCAGTGACCTTGACTTTTGACCCCAAAATCAATTGGCCTCTTCCACATGTTAAGTGTAAGCCCCCCACAAATATAAGTTAAGAAGTTCCAATGGAATGGCACCAACTTTAAAGAGGCTTCAAGACATTTTTTTGAACAAAGACAGTAGTTTACCTGGCTGACATTTGCCTCATAGCCAGATGCAAGAATGGCCAAGAACCTGGTAAAGCAGGATGCTTCCTGTTGAAATTTCTTCCAATGCTGTTGATTGCATATGCATATGAAAACAACTGTTCCAAGGTTTCTCTAGCTTTTGTATCTTCATTCATATTTAATGGCAAATCAGCATCACTATTCCAATATTGAAAGACTTTTTATGCAAAGTATCTTTCTGTCAAAGTTAGTCAAATTCTGTTAAGCATATATTTAAAGCTGTGAAAACATCTTTCTATGTTTAGTAATAGCAGACATATTTGATTGCAGATTAGTGCCATTTGCATAACTCAGAAAGGACTTGAAGCTAGGATGAATTTGGGTCAATTTGGTTCAATTTTCTGATCAGCAATATTTGAGAAGTTATTAAAGTTTATTTATATTTTCAAGTAACAGAAACCATATTTCAATGGAAAATCATCATCATCTCTACAAACTTTAAAACTTTTGTGCCAAGATGCTTTCTGTCAGGTCATTTGAAGTTTCTATAATTTTAGTAATGGTGAATGGTGGCATACTTTTTGGCAGATTGGCAACTTTTGTATAAACTTGAAAGAACTTAATGCCAGAAATGCTTTCTCTCAAATTTGTCCAAATTCTGTAGAGTGGGTTTGTTTTTAGAAGTAATTTAAAGGTTTTCTTTTTGAAGTAACATTGGCCATATTTGATAGTGGACAGGTATAATTTGTAAAACAAAATTACAAGGTTATCATGCCAGGGTACTCTCTGCCAAGTTTGGTTGAAACTGGTCCAGTAGTTTTTGAGAAGCTAAAAAGAGCAGTTGTTGATGGACAACAGACAATGCACAATGGTTGAGGGACCTTACCATAACCTCACTTAACCATGCAACCACATAAGCACAAAACTGGAAGGCTCAAAACTTACTTTCATGTTTGACTGCTTTAAGTCAAATTTATTTAAAGTTATTTTTTTCAATTTTAAGTATCAGTTGCCATATTTGATGGCAAATTGGCATAATTTGTATAAAATAGGAGAAATAGAAGGCATTTGTGCTAGAATGCTTTTCTGGCTTTAGGTGTACATTGTGCACCTGTAAAATTTGGTCAAATTGTTTGAGTGGTTTGTAAGAAGAGGTCATTTCAAGATTTTAAAATTTTAATAATGGTGGGAATATTGGATAGCAGATTGACATCATTTGTATGAGCTTAAAGGCTTTTATGCCAGGAAACTGCCTGAAATGTGGTAAAATTCTGTTCAGCATTTTTTGAGAACAAGCCAATTAAATGTTTTCTAATTTAGTAACAGTGGCCATATTTGATGCAAGATGGGAATCATTTTTATAAACTGGAAAGGCTTTAATGCTGGGATGCTGTCAAAATGTGTAAAATTGTACTAAATGGTTTTTGTTGAAATGCCTTTTAAAGCTTTTGTTTTCAGTAATAGCAGTCACATTTTATCACAAATCAGCATCGCTGGTACAAACTTGAAAGGTCTTCATACCAGGAATACCAGGATGCTCTCAACCAAATATGGATAATACTTTCTCGTAGTTTTAGAGAAAAATTTGAAAATGGCTAATGTTGATGCATAAGATATAAGAACCATATCATGAGGTCACTTGGCCTTCAGCCTGGTGAGCTAAAAATTACACATGACCTTCCTGTGACCTTGACTTTAGAGCAAGGCATGTAAATGTGACATGTGACACACTGCCAAGTAATCATACATCTCCAAGTAGATTTGTATCAAAATGTTTCTAGCAATGCAAGTTATGAAGCAGACACAAAAAATTATAAAAATGCAAAATAATTATGAGCACATGGCATATTGATTATGTCAAACTGTTTAACATTTTGAATACACAAAAGCATATTTGTTACATTTGTCTGTCTAACACAGCCAAGCCTAATATCAATTATCAACAATAAAACATATTGGATGATTCGTGTGGGTTGGTCATTACAGGCAACATTCATCTCTTTTGATGTAGAGACAAAAATCTATAATAGAAAAAATGTCAATAAAATGGTCTAGAATAGTGTAAAACATCCAGATTAGTACAGTTTATTACAAGAATAGATTCACTGCCATCTAATGAAAGTATCTTGCTTACCATATATAGTCGTGTATAAACCGGGTCCAAATGCAAACAACATAGACCCTGATCTGCCATCACATAATGCACAGGCATATCAGGGTCTATGTTGTTTGTTCTAATGATTAGTCCTTACAAACTGCATAGGCCCAGATCTGCTGGCACAATATGCAATGTCAGATCTTGGTCTATGCAGTTTGCAGTTGGGATCAGGTTATACAAGAGTATCTATGGTAGTCCCATATAAAATATTAGTAGCCAACTAGGTTGTATGTCCTCTTTAGAAATAAGGAAACTGATTAACAAATTTCAAAGGGTAATACAAGATGAATATCCAGAAATAGACATCCCACTCTTATTAATAACAGCAACAGTGCAATGACTTGTCTTCAATAGCCACTTTATCAGTCTCTCAACAACAAATTATTTTAAAAACAAACACATATTAAGCAACTTGCTTCCAAGCAGTGGATGCTTACAAAAGATTGTACTGTAATATGTTCACAGCAATAATCTTGTTATGAAATTAACATTTTTTTGTTTTTTACTCATTTAAAAGTTTAGAGAGTTCATGAAAAATCATTTTAACATAAAGGAACTGTGAGGCTGACAACATTGCTGGAAAATACCTTAAAAAACAAGACCAAAAGGAATTTAAATAAGATTGTGCATAACACAAGTACTGAAATAACAGCACATGATGCCAACAGGTTAGTTGTTTAAATGGGTTTTTTTGTAGTTTACTTTGAGTACACATGAAAAGACAATTAGAGAAATGGTTCCAACAGTATTCCAAGGTCAATCTCCACCAATCTGGGATTTGTCCCTGACCATAAATGTTTCAAGAATTGAGCTGTTCAGAGTTCTTTTTCAGGCAAAGGAAAACATATGTACCAAGTTTCCCCACAATCTGTTATAAAGAAATTCAGTTCATGTCCAGATATGAAATGCAAAGGCAAATTCAATTTTTTGTGATACTGATCTTAAACTTCAAGCTACCAACTCCCTTATCAATCTTAGGTAAAAAAAAAATTTATATATGTACCAAGTTTCACTCAAATTGGTTGAAGAGAACTTAAGATCTAGTCTTGAATGAAATGCAAACTTTCATACAAATGTTTTGTGTAATGCTTTAGTTATTGTCTGGAAATCCTACACAATTGCCAAATCTATTTTTAATGACATCAGTCTTGATCTTGGAGCTATTGACCCTGAAACAGATAGGGTACTTTCTGAGACTTAGTGATATAAATGTACTAAATTCAGTTCAATTCTGTTATCAAGAACTTAGATTGTCATCTGGAAATGATATGTACAGATAAAATCTATTTTTAACAACTGTGGCTTTTGTGTTGAAATCTGTTAATTATAACTTAATTTATTATTGAGTAACCAAAACAGATGCCTGCCCATAACAGTAAACCATAAGACCCCACATTTTTCACTGGCAGGGTATAAAAACTTACAAAGCAAACAACATTTGTACAAGTAAGAAGCCCCAAATGACATGATATCACTCACCTGCTTGATTTTAAAGAACTTTTTTCAAATAAAGTTTAACTGTATTTGGCAATAAAGGTAATTACAATGCCATAGGATTTTCTAAGCAGGTAATTCTATATAAACCCTTTTGTTATTATAAGATCTTCTCCATACAAGCTAATACAACAAATTTGATCAAAGCATTGTTCAGGAGAAGCCAATAAGATGCTGCATCACCTCAGTTAACAAATACCGAAGCTGTAGTCTAATGTAGTCAAGATTAGTTATGGCAACTCTTTTTTTAGTGCCACTGATGGCATATTTCATACTTGCCATATTCCCACACAGTGTTGGGGGGTTTTTGAGACTCAAAAAGTGTTTTTTGAGATCCCAAGGGGGATCAGTGCACATGACCCCTCAAAAATGACCTCATCCAAATGAGAATAAGCTATCTTTTCAAATCAGCCTATAGCAAATGACTGGAAATTCAAATCTGAATAAAAGAAAATACCATGTGTTTTCTCTGAAGCATTTAATATACTTACAAACAAAAAAAAAAAATAATGGTAGACTTAGCATTGTCAAATAACATCACCACAAACATGGTCACAACTTCACAGACATTAAATATAAAAATACACCAAGTTACTGTCTTTAAAATCCATTGGACAGTGGAATGTAGTTTTAATTACATGCAGTCTATGCTGGTTTCAATATTTATGTAGTTAGTTTGACGGTAATGCAAGTGTTATTTGTGTTCACAAATATGCCTACACTTTTCCATCGCGAATGTGCATCCACGTCTAAGTTGGCGCAAGCAATGGCCAAAGTTGCTAAAAGTGATAAAACCTGTAAGATGGCAATGAATATCCATTTCAAAATAATTAATTGCCAATGAAAACATTCAAGGTGGTAGTCGGCCGAGTTGCTAAAGTCTTTGACCGCCACAGTTGTGACGTATTTTTGAGGTTAAGGTCACAACTACGGTAGTAAAGATTTAATTTATTCTCTGGCTGAATTAATGACAAAAAGGTACTTTTTTATGCAAATACACAATTTGTCATTTTATTAATGATTTAACACTTTTAAATTGTTAAAATTCCATGGTGCAGTTCATTTCAGGTTAACCAGATATTCAAACATGTTAATATTTTATGAGTTACTTGATCACATGATAAAATGTTTATTGCAATAATGTAAATGTCCAAGGAAAATATGAAAAAGTTAAGGTGGCAAAACTGTCAAAGCAATTAAGATTATCTCATTTTATTTTATTTATTTTTTGTGTGTTTGTTTTAGCACTTCTAGTGCATTATGTACTACAATTTTCCTTTGTCCCTTTAAAATGTTGTGTGTCCACCAAATCTGGAGGGTGAGGGACACTTTGGATTCAAGGTGCAACACTGCATTAGAGGTTGAATGGTGCTGTTGTTCAACCTACCAAAATGATCAAGTTTTGAATTTTATATATGGAGTACAAATCCGACTTCAAAGAAACGTTGCCGCTAATCACAAACTTTAATAAAGATGGCTTCAACGTTCTCATTCAATGCAGTCAGTGATGTGTAATATCATTTGTTTTTCAACACGCATCTGTTTGATGTACTTAACTTCAAACAAATTGGGTTGTTCCACTTAGTGTACTTTACCTATGCAAATTAGCCTAATGGGCTCTCCCTCAGCAGTGCTCAAAGGATTTGACATGACACATCATTGTAAGCCAATTCTGTAAATATCTGAAAGGTGTCAGTTTATCTCTGACCACCTTAACTTTTAACTGTCTTTAAAACAGCTGTATAAGCTGCCCCGAGGATAGTTTTACATGAGCTCTGAGCACAACTGTTTACTGTTTATACATACAACAGATTACTGGCATATATCAATGTGGTCAAGAAATTTGAACTTTTTTTGGGGGGGGGATTTTTTTTCTGTTAAGATTGCAGAAAATCATGTTTTTCTAAACAAGACCGTGTCGGGGGGTTTGGGAGTCCAAAATCGTGTTTTTCGCGTGACACATCGTATTATGGCATGTATATTTATGACAAAAAGGTCTTTCAAGTTCAAAAAACCAGAATGTCTGCGGAGAGAAAAAAAAAGTAATATCAGGTCTTTTCTTTGTTTAGTAATGATAGCTACATATGAAGGCTAAATAAAAAATCTTAAAGGTCTTGTTATGTGAATGTTAACCACTAAATGTATTTAAAATAGACCCTTCTGCACATTCTCCAAGAAAACATTAATGTTATCTCCCTTTGCTTCTAAAATCAGTGGTCATTCAGAGTATAAAATACATTATTATCAATGCAGTGTTTATTTGTTAAAAAAATTACTAATGCACGCAAATATACAAGAATTTGGTACCATTTCACAGTAAATAAACTTTTACAAAACATTTAAATTTCTGCATAATTATGTCAGCATGTTGATGTAGAAATCACATTTAAACATAAATCGTTTTACCATGAATGATCTCTGACCTTGGAAACTCTTCAAAGAGTACAGAGCAAGTTTGGTAGTAATGGTGATGAAGTGTCAATTGATGTATTGGTCAAGAAATGTTGCCCCTTTAGCACTGAAAAAGCAGGAAATAAATACAAATTCTGGCAGAATCTGACAGTTTATATTACTAATGCTAAAATATGTAACAATATATCAGTAGTCTTGTGTGTCTTATCTAAAATCTGGCATGGAATTACTAAATAAAATATTTGATAGAATCTGGCATAGAATAACTAAATAAAATATCTGGTAAAATCTAACAGTTGATATTACTACTATTACAACACTTAGTAACAATATGACAGCAATCCAAGATGTCTGTCCAATCTCAAGTGATGTAAAGAAATAGAAAAGAACATAAAAACAGTGACTATTTTCAGAGATAAAATCTAATGGCTACTGAACACATATTAAGTATCAAGACAATATTAAATTTTTTTTTACCAAAAAAATCACCAACCAGCATGGTTTACATGGTAGCATGAAAATTCTTTTTAATGAAACAAATCAAAGGAATTTATCATCGCTCCAGACACATCAAACAAAGCAAACAGAAACAAACAACCCTATTTGTGTGCACTGTCTTTTTTGTCATTGGTTACAAGGAAATACTTTGATGTTTTTCATGACTGATACATAACAAAATACAAGTTCTCCCTCACTATAACCCAGTTTGTGCGATCCATTTTTAAAAAGTGGACCAATTACAGGTGAGGTCAGCTTATACTGAGGTATTTTAAACATAATATTACTATTAAGATGGCACTCTCCAGTTTCGTACTTTGCATAGGGTTAGATTTTTAAAGAAAAAGAATTACCCAGGTTTTCCCCACTGACTGTCCTGGCTATTTAAAAAAGACCTGGTATATCTTAGGTATTGTTAAAAGAACTTTGAATTCCCTTTATTTTGGTATATGATTGATGGGTGAAATTTGGGTTATAGAGTATACAGCTTGGTCTTACTTAAGATGTGCACCTCTCAAAAAACTGCTAGCTCCGCTTGGTTATTTTCACTTCCTGGACTTCAAAGGTAAATAATAAAAAAAAGAGCCGATAACTTTTTTTACTTTTTAGATATTTTGTAATTCATTCATAGTACTTTCAGAGGCTGGTATTGTCTGCTCTGGCAAACTTTGTTTCCCTATTTTAATAACTGCTGAAAATTGTGCACTTTTTACTAATTCAGGCTGATTTTTCAAGTACTTTGGAGTGGCCATTTTGTCTGCTGTGTGCTTAGATCATGTCCAGTTTCCACAAGAACAACATGTAAAGAAATTTCAGCCACAGTACATGTAAGTAACATAGAGGTATGCCAACATTCTCTCCATTGTGCATGTTGCAAATGCAAAATACTTCATCTTACAACTGTCACTCTCTCAGAAGCATGTATTATCTGTAGAGCGCCCCCTAAATAATGAAACTGCATCCATGACCATGCCTAGCTTATAAGAAGGACAGCATTATACTGAATCACCTTAAAGGCCTTTTTGGAATCTAGGTTACTCCCCTTGAATTGGAACTCTTCTGTCTGCTCAGTGCGCATGCCCCACTTGGCACTTCAACTTCCAGGGACTATTGATCCAAATACCAGCAAGATGTCACATTGTTATAGTAAGCAGTTGTAAAATCTGAAATACCCAAATTAAAGCCCTAACACGTTGATGTTTGGACCTTTACTGTTTTAGTTCTGTATGTCCTTAGATACTATTTCTTCATATAGGCATGGCTGGTTTTAGATTGATTTTCTTTTAAATGTTTATAAAAGATACCTTAAATAATATAAAAACATCTTGTCCGCTGAAATTTCCTTTGATACTGAGACCCCTATTAAATAATTTAATTTGGAATAACTCCATTTGTAGTCAGTGCATTGTTGTATATTAAACAAGACTCTTTCACGCTTCCGTGTTTGACAATAAATGTAAACGAGTTTGAAAAGTGTGTTTTCTTTTTTCCATGTCATTCTCGTGACACTCAGGTTTAAGATTCTGAATCTTAATCTTAGAATTTTGACTCTCTGAAATTTCCCTTCAGTTTCAAATCCTTAGGGAAACCCTCTAGTTTCCAATATTACCACTAGAATTATCCAATTTGTTGTATGTTGCACTTAAAAGATGACCCCTACTCTGCAAGAATCGAATTGCAAGAGCTCCTATTGCAAGGCAATTGTCACCCAGCATGCTTTGTTATGACAATTAGCCTTCCCACAAAGATCAAAGCAATGCACTTGGAGAAGTTATGATATCGATGGATTTTTCCAGGTGTGTTATCATATTTCTCCACTTCACTTGTTGCAAAGCGCTAATCTGATTCAAGTATAACAAATTTTGTTAGAGCTACCTAACAAAACAGAATAGAACAAGACTTTATTGAAAAAAATCAAACTCAGGCCATACATATAAGGCATACAAGTCAAGCACAATCCAAGTTCTATTATATAAGAAGCCATCATGGTGTAATATAAATAAGAGGGAGAAGTGAGAAAACACTAAGAGACAGAAAGAGAGAGAGATGGAGACAGAGAGTGAGAACAAGGATTATCTAAATATTACAAGTCCAAGGAGTATCTCAAGAAAAGTGATCAATGATGCAACTGAAAACACTTTTTATATGTTTCACTTAATATTCAAAAGAGTCACAAACGGTAGGAATGTAAAATCAGAATAGGTAGCTAACCAGTCCTCTATTCAGTTTCTAATTCATTCATAATTTGTTCATAATTTTGATAACAAATATGCTTACATTTTTCATTAGTATTTTATTCTTATTGGTCATTAAATGTTCAAAGTATTTGGTCGTATGTAATAACATTTCTTTATCTAATTCAATCTAGTTTCCCTAAAGAATCCACACTCGACGAGGTAATGGAATTCATCACCCAAAACATTACTTTTACATTTTATACATTTTCTTTCTTCATGTCTAATTTTATTCAATCGACAAGTTTCAACAGATAATTTATGCTTTGAAATCCTAAATTTCAAAATAGGTAAGTACACTTTTTTAGGAGATTTGATTAAACATTCTCCCAATCGGATACCCATTTTATCAATTTCAAAATTCATTTATCCATGAACGTCATTGTTGATTGCATAGTCCCCGGAGGTGATAGTCGGCGCTGAAGAGTCTCCCTCTCAAGGGAGATAAATAGGTTATCAAAAAGGCCTATTGTGATGGAGTATCATCTATACTCGCGTATAATACTGGTCCAAATGCAAACAACATAGACCCTGATCTGCAGTCGCATAATGCACCGGCAGATCAGGGTCTATATTGTTTGTTCTACCTATTAGTCCTTACAAACTGCATAGACCCAGATCTGCGGGTTCATTATGCGATGGCAGATCTGAGTCTATACAGTTTGAAGTTGGTATTGGCCTATACATGAGTATATACGGTAGTGTACTATATTTACCAAATGTAAAGCATGAACACAACCATGAACAGGTTATACCAAGATCATAAGCCATGACATAACAAGGCAGCATATCTAGGTCTGTACTGTTCACTCAAAATCATGAATAAAATAAAACAGCATAGACCCTGAGCTGTCAAAGAACTACACAGTGGCAGACATGCAACTAACCTGTTTGCAATTTGGTGGGTCTTAAACATGGGTATATATTTTACAGTCCTCTTGGAGAGAAAGAAGCACATGAAGAATCTAGGCATTAATTAATGCCAACAAAATTGAACAAGTATTAACTTTCATAAAAAGCCTGCAGTCTTACTGAACCAATTAGGTGCAGTTTCAAAACCAATTAATGTATGGGACCTGGGGGTGTTACCGATGAAAGTTTGAAGACTCGCTATACGTTTTTTTCACATGTTGTCATTATGGTTGCATTCATAACATGACGTGTAATGAAAAGTCTCTTGATGGAGAGCTATGACAGTGCTTCAAGCATATATTTTCAAATATTATTAGTAACACTTGAACTTTTAAAACAAAATAAAAGCTATTAATTGAAGAATAGATGAACAAAAATAATTAAATAAAACAAACCATAATTTCAATGGGTGGATGAACACTGTCACCCAGCTAGTGTACAGTAAAGCCCACAAATTATTTCATTTCTCCGCTCATCAAGGTGGGGGTGGAGAGAGCAGGCAGAGGATTAAGAAAAAGTCCAGACACAGATGAAATCAAATTACTTCATTCAGGAAATAATTCAGTAATTGATATTATTTCATTCAGTGAAACCTTCTAACATGAACTTTTTCATGATGATGAACTAGATATTCCTAAGTACAGTTTTCAAAGAAAAAAAAAGACTTTTCCAAAAGCGTGGTGGACTTCTCATTTACATTAGGGACAGCATTCCTTTCAAACGACAATATGATCTTGAGGAAAATGGTATGGAAATAATTTGGCTAGAAATCAGACATAATGTCAAAAAACCATTTGTATTAGGTTGCGTATATAGACCACCGAATGCAGACAATGCTTGGTATACCATATTTCAAACTTGAAACTTTGTGTATAGAAAAGAAAGAAGTCTGTTTAGTAGGTAACTTCAATTACAATTTGCTGTATGACAACAATCAAAGCTGGATTAAAACTATGAGTTCCCTGAATTATCAACTGCTAGTTCATGTAGCAACTAGAGTAACAGAGCTATGTGAAACACTAATTGATCACATCTATGCTAACAATGCTGACAACATTATACAGTGTAGAAGTTGCAGTTCCACAATATATCGTAAGTGATCATTATCCTATATGCTGTACATGAAAATTAAGTAAAAAAAAGTAAACTCCATCATCACAAATGTAGCAAGTATCAAATAATGACAAGATCTGATGCACAAATATTCCTTAAAGAACTGAAAGATATCCCTTGGTCAATAATTGAATCTTTTGATGATCCATCAGATGCTCTTGACATTTGGATAGATATGTTTACTGACTCCCTGAACAGCCATGCTCCTATTAATTTCAAGAGAGTTAGGTAACAAAATCAACCCAATTGTATCATAAGTGATATATTGAATGTTATTAAGACAAGTGGAAGATTTCATAAATTAAAAGATACTAACAATTACAGCAGATTATGGAGAAACAGAGTCAAGTCAATGATTCAAAAGGCAAGGAAAACTTACTATTCCACTGAAATATCAGATGCTCTTGACATTTGGATAGATATGTTTACTGACTCCCTGAACAGCCATGCTCCTATTAATTTCAAGAGAGTTAGGTAACAAAATCAACCCAATTGCATCATAAGTGATATATTGAATGTTATTAAGACAAGTGGAAGATTTCATAAATTAAAAGATACTAACAATTACAGCAGATTATGGAGAAACAGAGTCAAGTCAATGATTCAAAAGGCAAGGAAAACTTACTATTCCACTGAAATATCAGATAGTATTATGAAAAAGAACCTTAGAAAGCTCTGGAAAACCTTTAATGACTTAAAAGGCAAATCTGTCAATAACTTGCCATTCAGATGTATTAATGATGAAAATGGTAGCATTCAGCAAGAACCTCTTGAAATTGCAGATGCACTCAATGATTCTTTGTGAACATATATGAAAAACTTCTGGGTCTCACAGCTCATAAAAGATTCTCACGTGATGAAATAAATAAGCATATTTTCTCAAAACTTGGCAAAGAAAACTACTTCAAAATACCTAAAATAAGTCTTGAATTCATTTTAAATAAATTAGATAAACTTGATGTCAGAACAGCTACAGGTCCAGATGGTATAAGTGCTAAATTCCTAAAACTTTCATCTCAAGTGATTGCACCTTGACTTATGTATATATTCAATCTAAGTATTTCTGCAGGTATTTTTCCAAACAGTTTAAAAAAGTAACTCCAATACACAAGAAGGGAGATCTTTCTGATATGAATAACTGTAGAATGTTATCATCATTTTCAAAGATATTTGAAAGCCATGTTTGTAAAGAATTTCAGAACTACCTGGAATCTTTTACTTTACTACATTCACGACAATCTGGCTTTTGTGACATTCATGCCAGACTACACTAACTAGAATGGTGGATGATTGGTGAACAGCAACTGATCAAAGTAACCTGGTAGGTACAGTGTTTCTTGACCTTACAAAGGCTTTTGACCTTGTTAATCACAAAATCCTGCTGGAAAAACTCAGCATATATCAAGTCAGACATGAAAGTTTAATTTGGTTTCAATCTTATAATCCTGAAGGCAGAAAACAAGAAGTTTCTATTTTAAGCTTTCAGATAAGAAACTCATCAAGTCAGATATTCCACAAGAATCGGTTCTTGGATCTTTCTGCTAAACATCAATGATTTACCATATCATATTGAGCTATCCACCACCAACATGTTCGCAGATGACACAACATTATATAACACTGGATCCACTGGATTTGGTTCAAGTAAATAACTGGTGTGAACACAATGGTATGAAGATAAATGTAGCCAAGTCAAAAGCCATGATCATAGGTAGTTGAGCCAAAGTAAAAGCTGAGAAAGATGACTTCAAAGTAATGCTAAAATGAATAGATAGAGAACAGTCTGAAAATGAAAAACTGCTTGGCATTATGATAGACAATATCTTGTGCTGGAAAATGCAAGCTGATAAAGTCATTAAAAAATAACCTCGCTGCTTTATCTCTTGAATAGAATAAAATCTTATCTCGCTCAAGAACAGAGAAATGATTACATCATGCCACATCTAGAATATTGCTGTTCTATATGGGGTAATAGTGATAAAGAAAATCACGAAAGACTGCTGAAAATTCAAAAAAGAGCAGCTAAAGTTATTCTTGATTCTGATTGAGATACACCATCAACAAATCTTTTTAAAACCCTTATGTGACTTCCATTTTAACAGAGAACTCAGCTTCAAAAGGGTTTACTAGTCTACAAATCCTTACATGGGTTGACTCCTGATTATCTTCAATGTAATTTTCAATTTTTGGAAAATGTACATATGTAATAAGATCCATCTCAAACAACAATTTATATAAATCTAAACCAAATTCAGCGTTTTATAAAGAGAGTTTTGCTGTTTCTGGAGCCAAACTATGGAATTCCATTCCACCCTAAGGTCAGCTAACTCTTTCCTAGATTTTAAGAAGCTTCTTAGTGTATATTTACAGAAACAATCATTTGTATGATTTTGTAATTCAGTACTACTCTTCTTTAAAACAATGTTCTTTAGGTACTTGCCTGTAATGTTTTACACAGGTTTACTACTGATCTTTGTATGAATCCTGTATGTACTCATCTTTAATACCTTGTACATACTTTATAGTAGCAGTAGATCAATTTTCTAGCTTTTAAAAGCATTGTTGTCCAAAGACACCACAACTTGTAAAAACTGTACAACATATATATGTAACTGTAGAAGGCCTCATGGAAGATTGGTCAGTTGACCAAATGAACTTCTTCTTTAAATAAATTCATTATTATTATTATTATTATTATTATTACTGTCTTTCCATGCATTCCAATGGAGCTGCCACATCTTCTTGTGGAGAATTCTTTGCACATGACGCTTTTCTCACTGATTTGCATCCAAAGATCACTGCCACAAACCTTGAATGTTTTAATTGCCAGATATATAGTTTATAAACATATATTAAAATTGCCATCTTCCAGTTTGTATCACTTTTAGTGAATCTGACCATTGCTGGCACCAACACAGACATGGATGGATGTCCATTGGAGAAAAGTGTTGGGCATACTTTTGCAATTTTTTTCTGATGAAAAAGTGCACTCAGAGGGCACATGGGAGCCAAGATTTGGGGGACAATGGACCAAAAATTGTTTCTGCACTCAAGGTGCAACATTTTATCATGTAAACATCAAATGAAAATATAATGCACTAAGTCATCAAATCTTTTTGAGCAAGTATGAGACAGAGAAAGAGAGAGAGAAAGAGGCAATGCGAGACTGTGCTCAAGACTGCCAAAGACATGTAACTCTATAGTCATATTTTCATGATACAGGCAATGTTTTTTTCCCCAAAAAACTATATAATAAGAACTAGTGATATCATTATCATTTAAAAGTATAATGAAAATACATTTACAGAATCCTCAAATTTGTAGACCTGAGGCCAACTCCACATTGGCCAAAAACTTGTTAAAGATTAGAATTAACCCTTGTCTAGATAATCCAAGGAGACTGACCAGCTATCCACCCCTTCCTTACAAGCTGGTAGAAAACATCCAAATTTAAAATCCTCCATTCAATAATAACTTCAATTTATTGCCAGTGGGGGAGGGTTACAGTCCTTTTAATACAGTATTGGCTTATCATGCCAAGGAAATGGGAGGCAAGTGCCTTTTCCAAGAACACACCAAGGCAGCCATCCATGGCTGGCCTGGGCACGTATCAAACCCACAAACCTTGGGTTACAGGGGTTACAGGTCCAATGCTCTACCAAATGAGCTAACACGGCTCCTTAAAATAAACTGAAGGCATGAAATTTGCATGGATTTTTCTCTCAACCATACATACTAAAGACAAGTGAAAAGGTATTATTAACACACCTTAGAGCCAGTGGATGATCCGAGATTCATTTGCGTTTTAAAGATGTTTATTAGGATTATTATCAAGGCAACAAGATATAAACGATAACAAGAGGCCCAAGTGGGACTGGTATACTGTACACCTGGTGTACATAACTTGAACAGTTGACCATTTCACTATCCATCCTTATGTAGTATAATAAGAACACAACATATGTAAACTATCTCCCTAACTTTATATCATGTTGATTTTACCTATTTACTATACATATCATGATAAAGCATATTTCTAAAGATAAATGTATAATCTGCACAGTCTCTTGTTCATAATCGAAGTCATCCATGACCTTGATCATAAAAAAGCTAACATTTAAAAAAAATATGGCTTCAAGAGTGGAAACAAGCTCAGCTAATCAGATGCAAGATCATCTCATTAATATGCAATGATCCTGCTTACTTTCAAAATTGACCAAGATCTTGATGACATAAGCCCATAATCAAATTTTGATCAAACATCAGATCAGAATTATGACTTCCAAAGCAGTAATAAACTTCACCAATCACATATGAAATCTCCTCATAAATATGCACAGAAATCGCCCATCTCTGAAATAGGCCAAGATCATGATGATAGATGCATATATTCCAAGTTTGATCAAAATAGGATCACAAAGTGGTAACAAACAAGCTCAGCCAATCAGATACAAGATTACATCATTAATATTTATGGATCTTGCTCATTGTTTAATCCATCCAAGATCTTGATGATATAAGTGAATATTTTAAGTTTGATAAAAACTGGATCTGAAATATCACTTCCAGAGTGATAACAAGCTCAGCCAAACAGATGCAAGATCAGCATTCTTGAACTTGTACAAAATCTTGATGATATAAGCATATATTCCAAGTCTGATTGAATTCGGATCAGAAATCTGGACTCTAGAATGGTAACAAGATCAATCAGATGCATGATTATTTCATTAACATGTGTGGATCTCATTTATTATCAAACTTGTCCAAGATCTTGATGATATGTGCCAATATTTCAAGTTTGGTCAAAATCAGATCAGAAATGTGGCTTTCAGAGGGGTTACAAAGGGGTAAAAAGCTCAGTCAATCAGATACAAGATCACCACCTTATTATGCATGGATCTCACTCATCAAACTCATATGAGAACTTAATGATATAAGCATATATTCCAAGTCTGATCAAAATTGGATAAAAAAAATACAGCCTCCAGAGTTGTAACAAGCTCAGCCAATCAGATGCAAGATCACCTCATTAATATGCATTAATCATGCTCATTATCGAACTTGTCCAAGATTTTCATGATATAAACCCATACTCCAAGTTTTATTGAAATCAGATCAGAAATGTGGACTCCATACTAATGAACGATATTTAACCCTTGTGAATAAAACATAAAATTTTATCGGAATGGAGACACCTTATCACAGTTATGGTATCTTTAACAGCAAATGGTCTCTTATTTAAAGCACAAATTTCTAATCTCAGTTAAACAGCAATCTCTTGCATGACACATAGTTTTCCAGTTTACCTCTGCATGGCTATTGTAAACCACTCTAAGCAATTTGCTGTGACATTCAAGTAGCCCACAAAGTCGCTTGATGCAAATTGAGGGAGATAATCCTTAAAAGTGATACTTGGTAAATGCCATAAGGGGGCATAGAGCTGTTTCTATATGTCCATTACCATCTATGATCATCACAATGGTGCAGAAATGTCTTATTGATTTTCTAAAGAGACTTTTGAAATCAGGCCTCTGTTGCAAGACAAAGTGATTACAACTTCCGCAGTCAAATACAGCAATGAGATATTGACATTAATAGCCAGATATACAATCAATGATTAAGCTGATTTCTAACAGAATGTTCTAAATCAGTGGCCATAATTCCTCCCCTCAAGAAGGTGGGGTAGTGTCAAATGGCCTGACTGGAAAAGTGGGAAGAGCTACTAAATATGTCCTTCTATTTGTTCAAATAAAGAATGTTTCAAAAGGTCACAGTTTAAGCAAAATGGGTGTGATCCTGTAAAATGTGAGGAAAGGAAACAGTAAAAACTGCCAGAGTGAGGAAAAGAATTAATAACAAGAAAAATAACAAAAGTACCTTCATGGAACTGATGCTCTATTGTCTGAAAAGAATTTCCATGAATTCAAGATAAGAAAATTTCTTCTTTTTAACTGCTGAGTGTTGAAACCATCTCTGATATTTTTCAGCGACAAGATTTTCAAATCAGCCACTGTGGCAGCCATTCTGGATGTAAGATTAGTACCATTTACATTTAGGACAAATTAGACGACAAAAGAAGACTTTTGGTGAAAACCCCATGTTGATTTGACAATCCATTCAGGAGAATTAGTGACAAGATTTTTCACATGTTCATTGTGGCAGCCATGTTTGAGATAAGACTGGCACCATTTTCATTCAGGACAAACTAGATACCAGAATTATTCTGGTGAAAACCCCATAACGATATGACTTTCGGTTGATTTGAAGTAGCAATAACAAGATTTTCCAGATGGCTGCCATCGTGGCCTTACTGGATGTCAGATCGGCACCATTTTCATTTAGTACCAACTAGATATCATAAGAACTCTCGTGAAAACCCAATGTTGATGACTTTCCATCTAGAAGCAGTAGCAATAAGACCATATTGGATATCAGATAAACACAATTTTTATTTAAGACCAACTAGATACCATAAGAAGGCTTCCAGTGAAAACACCATGCTTATATGACTTTCCACTCAGAAGGAGTATCAAAAGCAAGATTTTCAAGATGCCTGCTGTTGTGGTCACACTGGATGTCAGATTGGCACCATTTTCATTTAGGACCAACCAGACCTCATAAGAAGTCTTTAAGTGAAAACTCCATGTTGATATGACCATCCATTCAGGTATTTGTTTTTGTTGGTTTTAACAGCACCTTTAACATATTACTGGCTATATCATGCCAAGGAAATGGAAGCTAAGTGCCTTCCCAAAGACACATCAACGCAGCTACTGAAACTGGCCTGGGTAGGTATCAAACCTGCAACGCTTGGATTACGAGTCTGACGTTCTACCAACTGAGCTACTGTGGTTCCTCCATTCAGGTGGAGTAGGAATAACAATATTTTCATGATGGCCTCTGTTGTGGCCATACTGAAAGTCTGGATGGCAGCATTTTCATTTAGGACCAACAAGACATCATAAGAAGTCTTTCAGTGAAAACCCATTATGAATATGACAATCCATTCAGAGTGGTAGCAAAAACGAGATTTTCCAGATGGCCACCATGACAGCTATACTGGATGTCTAAGTGGCAACATTTTCGTTTAGGACCAACTACATCTTGGGATAAATTTGTTTGTAAAGTATGATGGCAATTCTCCAATTAGTTTATTAGTAGCAATAAAAAACTTGTGGTACCAGACAGACAACATACAGACGAATGATGGACAAAAGGTCATAGCACAAATTAGTGGTGAAATGGAAATTGCTCATATGCATTAAAAAGTTAACTTTTGAATGAAAAAAGTGATCCTTGTTGATTTTGTGCCCACTAATGTGAGCCCTGAACAGTTATATGTAAAATACAATCAATCAGGGCCTGAAAATTACACTGGCCAAGGTCCAGGACTGATCTTTCTTGGCTGCAGACCTCTCATATATTGCCAGCAACAGCTTGTCAGATCTTTAACATTTCTTAGTTGTTCCTACAAGCTGAATAAAATGTGCTGTAAATCCTTAAAATGTCTGAAAAAGAGTCACAAAAGTGCACTGATGCAGGCAGAAGTAAATTGTTTGATAGTGACAGACTGGTATTTTAAAACATTAACACAAATCTGCAAAGTTAGCATGCAATATGAGGAACACCAGTCTAAGCTTGATATTTGTCAAATATTGTCTTTCCTCAGCCTCAGCTAAACCAAGCATCTACTGTATGGGTTTACTGAATTTTACACGTCAGACTTAGTTGTTGGAATAATGCTTGGCGTATGCAGATCTGGACAGTATAGGGTTCAACTGGTCCTGGACCAGCGAGTTTGAAACAAAATTGTCATGTCCTGCTCAATATTTGATGGAGAGCTACAAACTATTCCATGATCATTTAAAAATTTATTTTGCTTATGAAAGCATTGGTATATGATTGAATGATTGAATGGACATAAGAAAAAACATATAGTGAAACATGCCTTAGCAGAAACCTCTATACAAAGGACACGCATTCATAAAAGACCTTTATAAACCCTTTCTTCAATTTACTAATATATTTCACCTCAATATAAAAGAAAACCTGTCCATAAAGAACAAAATGCTGTGGTTCAATGAGTGTCCTCTGTAAACAGGTTTCACTATACACCTCTCCCTCGATAACTCATGCCCAGATAACTTGCAAACCTGCTTATAATGCAAGTTCAGGTGTGGATCCCATTTTTGTGTTCTAGAAAATACCAAAAGATATGGCTCCTATTTGTTGAACATGAAGAAAATAGTGATAAAAACTGGTTAATGAAACCTTGATATATTGATCATTTTATTGTCAAAAACAATAGTTAATGCCTGTAATTTGATTCACAATTATGAAATTTGTAACTTGTAATAAAAATCATATATTTTGTAAATTTTCTTTAAAAACAAAAAAAAACATTCTCAGTACACTGTAAATAAAAATATATGACGAAATATTGATCAACTAAAATGTCAGTAATGCCTTTTCCAAGGCAATACTTTAGGAAATAAATACCAATTACCAGGTAAATAAGTCTTGTCAAGTGAAATTTTTATTTTTTTTATATCTTTTAATTCATTTTCAGTGTAATCATCATAAATGCCATGTGCCCTCTTGTTTTCAAATGTGAAAAGTGACAACAGACCGCCACATCGATGTCCGTGAGCATTTCCATGAGAACCTAATTAAGTGCTGTGTTTTCATCTCTGACTTGTGGAAGTGTTGGCTGCATTGTTACAATCAATTAACAGTTGACCTGCATTGTATTATCACGTTAATTAGTCTTTTGTATCAAATCCATTAAAGGGGGTAGAATATAAAGCTAAAAGGCATGCAAATCCTACCTGCGTAAGAGCTAGCAGTCACACTAGTGTGTGAAGTCAACTCATTTCAAGCGACTAATCCAACACTGTAAGTACCTGTAACATAATTAAATATCCAACATTATTCAGCAGTTTATCATACTCATTCGCAAATGTGATCAACAATAGCAAAGGAACCAAGCGAAAGGCATACTATGTGCATGAATAGCTTTGTTTCACAGATAGAGTTCATTATTGAGAAGTGAGTTCCAAAGTTCATAGTGAACTTAAAATTCATGAATTGGTGCTCAAAGGTTTGCTCAAGGATGAGCAGAAATTTTGCTTTAACTTGCAAAGAAATCACAGCATCAGTATTTTACAAATACAACAATTATAAAAAAGCAAGATCAATGTTGTCGTTTCTGTAAATAAATGTCACTTTTTGAAATAAAGAATCTTATTGTAATCTAAATCTACAGTAATACTAGAATGTATCCACATTTACATGCAAAAAGTGGCAATGTAATACACAATGTTTTTGCTGGTACACATGATTTGTGTTGAAAGTTTAAACCACTTGGAGTAAGGTTTTCAACGTTCTTTCAGAGACTGGATATATTGAAAATGACGGTTATTTATACTGAAAAGTGAAGAATTTCATCAGAAAAGCTGTTTATAGACAATTATTCCCAACAAGATTATTAAAAAAGTATTCAACTACTTAACCTGCCCTACCCACTTCAATTATTCCCAACAAGATTATTAAAGAAGTATTCAACCACTTAATCTGCCCAACCCCACCCACTTCTCACTGTTGATATCCATCCCT
The DNA here is from genome assembly GCA_029931535.1 of Margaritifera margaritifera. Lineage (NCBI taxonomy): Eukaryota > Metazoa > Mollusca > Bivalvia > Unionida > Margaritiferidae > Margaritifera > Margaritifera margaritifera. The sequence continues at coordinate 5,570,072 of JAQPZY010001659.1, forward strand.
TTCTTAATTTTTCAGAGGTCCGTCAATAACTTGCACCCTCACTTGTGCCATACTCTATGCTTTTGGGCCCTGTTGTGCGGAAGTTATTGAGGACGATGTATATATGGATGTCATCTACACCATTCCCCACATTTCAGTTTGTTCCTAATGCCATCATTCTCTCACCTGCTCTACTTTCATACTCAATTTTATACTGTTTTTATTTTGATTTTAAATATTCTACTAAATGTGTAATAATAGTAATTTATAATAAAAAGGAACTTGCCATGTCTCATAAACTCGTTTCCTATCTTTCTGCCATTATATTATTTTATTATTTTACTGCAATACAAAAAGTACACTAAACTTAAGCAGAGGTACTGCCTATGACATTGCTAAAGTCTCCAACTTGATGGGAATACTTGCATTTTTGATGTATCAGTGATTCCTATTTAATACACCTATATTACGTCACTCTTTATTTTTATTTCATGGGAACTACAAAACCTGTTAGCACCTCTAAACTGGAAGAAAGAGCTTTCTTTTCACTAAGCTTTTCTAGCATCTTCTTCCCTTTACTGTTTGGGTATATACTACCATCAACACTGAACTATGACAGAAACCTGATCACACAACAGAAGTCGCCATAGAATCATTTAGCTATTTTCATTCTCTCATACCATCAGATAATTAATTAAAAACCAAAATTGTTTACAATAATTAATTCACACCTACACTCTTGAATCAATATTGTTAGCATGGCTTTAAATGTCACAAACTCCCTGACTCTATTTTTGGGAGAATATTTTCTCTTGCAGGAGATTTTATATAAATGTCCAACGGTGCATCTATCCATCTACCTAACTACCTACCTACTTAAACTGACACTCACCAGTTGATACATACAAAGTTTTCATCCATGGCATACATTCAGGAGCATTTTTAAATCCCAAAATCTGAGGTTCCATCAGATTTGCAACAATGAACAAGACTTTCACGACACTTGTTCATTGCTTTTTGCAGGACTGAGAAAGAGGTTACAAAACCAGGGAACTTGGGAAAATGAAATTTGAGGCATTAAGAAATATAAATATTTGGAACAAAGCACAAGAAATAATTCCATTTATTGTTCATTTCAGTAGACGTTATGCCTCTGCACCAAAGCATACAAGAGAAAATGTTAGTGATTTGCAACAAAAATTTCCTGAAGCATTTGGAACATACACTTTGGTTACAGTTTAGAAATGAAATAAGAACATAAGGGACTTTTTAGTGAGATCCAAACTACCGAACATCAACAAATCTGGTTGTTTTATGTGTGAATTTAATGTTTGTAAACTGTGTAATTTCTAATTAATTCAGACATAGTAAAAATTTTGAAAAGCAGAAATTTTCAAATTAAACAAAATATTTCAGGTGATTACAAAATATGTGGTGTATTGTCCAAACTGTAAAAAGCAGTATGTAGGGGAAACTGAAAAAAATGTATGCATTAAGATGGAGGTGCATTTTTCAGACACATGACTGCAAAGACAAAAAAATACATCTATCTGAACATTTTAGTACAAACTGTAGTAAGATCATTTCAGAGTGATTGGCATTAGGAAAAACATCTGTTGCTCAAATGCAGATGGAAGAAAAAACAGAAAAATTCGGTATTAGTTGTTCAGGAGCTGAAATTAATTTTCCAATTCCACCACCAGTGTAACATTAATCATAGTCTTGTGCATTTTTATTTTATTTATCTTATTTTTTTAAAATATTTTTTTCAAAACTTACTTTTTTTTTGTCACATACCTCCAACCATCTATCCATCTATCTATCTACCTACTTAGTTACCTACATACCTAACTGTATGTCTTTCTGTCTGCATTTCTGTTTTTTGGTCTAACTTTGGCTAACATGTAATAATAAATGTGATTACCTCCCTGATCAGGAGACCCTCTGTTCAGTCTAAAATTCATCCAAAAATGTGAGAAAAACTGGAAATCTCTCAAAAGATAAGCAAAGAATTTTCTTTTTTATAGTGCATGTTTTGGGAGAAATGACACGGAAATGGTGAGAAACTCTTCATGAAAACTGTTTCATAAGAATCAAATGTATGATATACAAATAAACAACATGTCCTAAATCTAGGTGAAGAGCAACGTTCATGCAAATTTGATAAAAACTGACTGAAGACATGTGTCCTAAGGATACATGAATTATATTCAAATGTCCAAGTCAATGGCTTCAAGCATAAAATATGAGTAACAGTGCCTGGTTTGGGTGGTAAGGATGCTATCTTCATTTAAATGAATCTCTTGAAGTTCTTTTATTGTTGTATTAAAAGGAGAAATGAATATAAAAAAAAAAAACAAGAGTACCATGAACAGTACATTATATGCCCACTCTTTCTGTAATACTCCTCTGTTTTGCCATTAATAGTAATAGGGCATGGCTGACTCAGTAGAATACTGTCCAATGGGTCTCAATGACCTGAACCTTTGGTCAAGTTACTTTTTTGAATTAAACTTACTCTGCAGAAACTATTTTATTCTTGTTAGACTTACCATGGCCTTGACCTCTGACCTTAAGACCCAAGAAACTATGGTTTTTTCTTACCCCAAGAGCAAACCATTCAGATTTTTTGGTCAAGGAACTTGCTTTAGAACAAATGTTACTGTGCAAAATCCATTTTTCTTTAAGTCACAATGACCTCTGACTTCTGACCCCAAAATTAAAAGGCTTCTTCCTTACCGTAAGTGCCAGCCATCCACAAACTCTGGCCAAGGTATGAAGTCTGCAAGTATGCAAAAACCATTTTTCTTTCAATCACAGTGACCTTGACCTTTCATCTTTTGACCCCAAAAAGTAAGCCATCCTCAAACTCTGGTGAAGGTACATGTTGGCAAACTGACATTTTTGTGCAAAAACCTTATTTACAGTCACAGTGACCTTCACCTTTTCATCCCAATATCAATAGCCTCTCCACCTTATTCCAAGGGTGCACCATCTACAAAGTTGTCCTGGTTCTGTGATGTAGAATGAAAGTTATTATGTGGAGACCATTTTTTCTTCTTTCAGTCTCTTTGACCTTTTGACCCCCAAATAAATATACTTTTATCTTACCCTATGTGTAAACTATGCATGAACGGCAGTGAAGGTACATAGTTGTGAACTGAACTTTTTGTGCAGAAACCATTAGCAAATTTTTCAGCAAGTGTGACCTTCACCATTTGACCCCAAAATCAGTCGGATGTAATCCACAAATTTTAATCCATGTCTGAGATGTAGAAATTAAGTTATTATGTGGGAAACAAATATTCTTTCAGTCAGGATGACCTTGACCTTGGACCTTTTTCCCCCAAAATCATTAAGCTTCTTCCTTAATCCAAGTGCAAGCAATATGTAGGGGGGTGGGGGTAAACTAATTTTAATTATTAATACTTACCTGTTGCCATGACGGAAAATACCCAACTGTATGATGAGAATTCATCCTCACATAGGGTTGACTAGAAAGTTTGAGTGAATAGAACTCCCCGTGTAAACCCCACAGTATTGCACATGTGTAACCCACAATTCCTCATTCTCTTTCAGGACATAGCCTTACTAGTGAGACATCAGTGCGGAGAGGGAGGAGGGAATCTGGCAATAGCAACAGGTAAGTATTACATAATTAAAATTAGTTTTACCCACCAACCCCCCAAAAAACTACATTTTAATATCAGTAATAGCTTACTCTGTTGCTATTGCTTAGCTGAATTTACTAGTTTGGTGGGAGACTGATGATCTCACAACTTGTTAAGGAAAATAACAATACTCACCCACACTGTAGAGGCACTGACTACTGCTGGATGGCATCCATATGGGCCACTTTTTGAGCTATGACTAATGGACTCAAAGAAAACATGCCTTTGCTTTGATGAGACAACGAGCGAAGGTAAAAGGAGAAGGTCGTGTGATATTGCCAAAATGTGACTTTCATCATATCCACCAGAGATGAACAAGTTAAACAGGCCCATAAGGTTGCAATGGCTTGAACCTCATGAGCTTTAATTTTCATGAAAGAAAGATTCCTCTTGGTAAGGGACTGGTAAGCTCTCCTGATAGTTTTGGTAATCCACCTCAAAACAGTGGAAGCTGAAATATCAGCTGAACCCTTAAGGGGGAGGAAAAGATATTTCCTACTCTTCCTTCTCCCTTTAGAAGCTGTTACATAAAAATGTAAAACTCTAACTGGACATAAAAAGTCTATCCTGTTCATCCCCAGCACAGGTACAACTGAGACTGGGGATCTCTATCGGAAGTGGAGCGACCGATGGAAGCTGGTTTTGTGCTAAAAACCCTGATTGCCCACTGAATCTCAAACAGCCATGCTCTAGTTTTGGTAATCCACCTCGAAACAGTGGAAGCTGAAATATCAGCTAAACCCTTAAGGGGAAGGAAAAGACCATTCCTTCTCCCTTTAAAAGCTGCTGAATAAAATCCTAAAGCTCTAACTGGACATGAAAGTCTATCCTGATCATCCCCAGCAGAGATACAACTGAGACTGGGGATCTCAATCGGAAGTGGAGTGCTAAAAAACCTGGTTGCCACAGGAGAGAAACCAACTCACAATTCCCACTGAATCTCAAACAGCCTTGCTCTATGGATAGAGCATGAAGCTTGCTCTTCGTCTCGCAGACACTAAGGAGAGCAAGAAAACAGTCTTGAGGGTAAGGTTCTCAAGGGTAAGCCTCACTTAAAGGTTCATAGGGGGATTTATTAACAGACCACAAGACACATGAGAGATTCCACCTAGGCATCAGAGAGCGAGACACTGGTCTTTGCAGTTTGAAATACCTGACCAGGTCTGCTAAGTGAGAGTCTGCACCAATAGCAGGACCCTTAAAAAATGTGAATGTTGGATAGGGCTGCCTTATAGCCCTTGATAGTAGAAACCGAGCATTGTCTCTCTTCAAACAGGAAGAGAAGAAAATCAGCCACTGTGCTCAAAGAGGGATAGCTAGAATTGATGCGTTTCCTACTGCACCATTCACAACAGATTCTCCACTTGGCATCATAGACCTTAGACACTGATCACCTCTTGGATTGAATGATGCACTTTGTGACTTGGTTCGAAAACTTCTCCTGGCGGAGAGATCGTTTGAGACAAGCCATGCATGAAGGTGGAGAATCTGTGGGCTGTTGTGCAGAAGAGAACCCTTGTGCTGCAACAGAAGGTCCCTCCTCTGGGTTGGTCTACCAGCAGGTCAAGAAGATCATTGAGCCACGATCGTTGGAGCCACAGAGGGGCTATCAACATGAGCTGAGTAGTGGAGTTCCTTACTTTGTGAAGTACTTGTGGAATCATCCTGAAGGGTGGGAAGGCGTAGGCGAACAGAAGATCCCAATTCAGGCTGAAAGCATCCACTGCCCAGGTTCTCTGGTTGTGGACTGGGGAGATGCAAAAGGGGAGCTTGTTGTTTAGCCTCGTGGTGAAACAAGTCCACAAAGGGTGTCCCCCAAAGTCTAAACAGGGAATCTGCAATGGATTGGTGCAGAGACCATTCCATGATGACTATCCATCCTTTCCTGGACAAACTGTCCACCCAAATATTCTTTTTGCCAGGAATGTGGCAAGCTCAAAGGGTAATCACTTCCGAGGTTGCCCAATGAAGGAGGTTCCAAACCTCCATGTGGAGAGAAGGGGCATGTGTGCCACCTTGTCTTCTGAGGTAAACTACCACCAACATGTTGTCAGGGGAGACCATCACACAGCGACCCCTTATGTAATTGATGCACCCCTGAAAGGCTAAAAACACTGCCCTCATTTCCAAATTGTTTATGTGGAGGGTAGGTTCTTCCCAGGACCATGAACCCTGAAGTATCAGACCTTCCAGCTCCAGCTGAGAGCCCCACCCTCAATCTGATACATCTGTGAATAGATAGAAATGGGGATTGGGGGCATGTATAGGGACTCTGGCAAGAAACCAGTCCCGATTGTTCCACCATGACAAATGATGGAAGACCTAACCCAGAGAAATCAAACATTCAGAGAGTCCCTGTGTGGTTTCCAGTTTGCCAGAAGGAGAAACTGGAGAAGACTAAAGTGTAGTCTGCCTAGGGGACCAGGTCTGCTGCGGAGTTCAAGGTCCCCAGCTGAGAAAGAAAAAGACGAACCAACGTGGTCTTGGCTCTCAGCGTCTCCAACAAGGACAGGATCTTGCTACTCTGTCCCGAGGGACACAGACTAAACCCCTGTTCGTAAAGAAATTCATCCCCATGTAGATAAAAATCTTCAGATGGAGAAAGCTCCGACTTCTCTAGGTTGAGTAAGAGACTCAGTCTGGTCACTATGGACCAACAGGTTGATTCTGAGGGACTCGAGCCTGCCATTGTGAATCAACCAATCGTTGAAAAATATGGGAGGACTGGGATACCAAGTGAACTTAAGTGGGCTGCAACTACTCCCATGACCCTGGTAAATGCTCTGAGTGCAGAGGCCAGGCAAAATGGCAGAGTGCGAAATTGGAAGACCTCTCTGTCCAAGCAAACCCAGAGGTACTTCCTGTGAGGAAAAAAGATAGGGATGTGAAGATATGCATCCTGAAGATCGATGGAGACCGCCCAGTGGCCAGGTCTTATGGCGTTCCCGACTGAAGCTGCTGTTTCTATCTTGAAGGGTTCCTCCTGCAGAAATCTGTTGAGGGAGAAAAGATCAATAATTAGATTCAACTTTCCCCCTTTCTTGGGTACCAGGAGTAGAAAGCCGGAGAATGGTCGTTGAACACCCTCTCCACTGCACCCTTCTGGAGAAGGGAGGGTACCACTTCCTTTATCCACACCAGATTCGACTAGTGGAAGAACATCGGGGTCGTTACTGGAGGAGGAAGATCTCAAAACCAAAGATGGTATCCTCCTTTTATGATTGACGACCCTGCCATTGACCGTGATGCATGACAAAGTCTCTGAAAAAAGGTTTAGTCTGGCACCTATGGCAACCCATGGAAGAAGGATGCTCAGCAGGAGAGGGATTGAGTCCATAGGGCTGACACCCCTTTTCCTTAGGAACGGGGAAAGGATCGTAAACCTTTTCCCTTCGCCTCTGCACCGTGTTCTTCTGGGGCCCGATTAATGAAGGGGAGGTCTGAACTGGGGTTGCTTCGACTGGGGCTGCGTGGCTTTAAAAAAATTTGGATGAAGGGCCTTTTGGCAATTCAGGATGTCTTTGCTTCCTGGTCAATTTTGACGGGTCAGGCACGGATGTGAGTGAGCGATGTTGCTGGTCTCTCAAATCTTGAGAAGCCACAGAGGGAATGAGCCCTCCAAGCGAGCAGCCCTCAAAAGGTTTTTACTGTGCTCCAGTAATACCTTGGATGTGTCCAAAGCAACATCCCTGCGGAGGTGGAGAAGCTCCAGCGATAAAGATATGGACAAAGATAACACATGCCTTGATGTTTTTGCCCTTGGCCTCGGCGGTATGTCCTTTAAGGCACCAACTGACGAAGTGGAGGTCTGAACTGGGGTTGTTGCTTAGACTGGGGCTGCAAGGCTTTCAAAAATTTGGGTGAAGGCCCTGTGGCCATTCAGGATGACTTTGCTTCCTGACCAGCTTCAATGGGCCAGGCGCAGATGTGAGAGAGAGATGTTGCTGGTCTCTCAAGTCTTAAGAAGCCACAGAGGGAATGAGACCTCCAAAAAGAGTCTCTGCCTCCAGGGGAGCAGTCCTCAAAAGGTTCTTATTGTGCTCCAATAATACCTCGGATGTTTCCAAAGCAACATCCCTGTGGAGGTGGTGAAGCTCTGCCGATAAAGCCATGGACAAGGATAATGCATGCCTTGATGTTTTTGCCACTGCTTCCAACAAACGATGTAGAGCAAGTGGTGACTGAGATTCCTCCCTAAGCAGGTTGTAGGAGGCTGCCAAAAAGAGATCAGCATGTGAAGCTATGGTTACTAGTGACCTAGCTTTTTGCTAAGGCCTCCAGTGTTTAAACTGGAAGGCGAGCCCAAGTCCCTGTGAAAATACCCACTTGTGTTGCTGCAGTATCTAAAGTTTGAGGTTTGAGGAGCCAGGAAGGGGTGTGAATCCAATAACTAGCAGAAAAGACCAAAGGTCTCAATGTAGAAGGGGGGACCAACCACCCTCTATGTTGTCTAGGAAACTTCTGGCCGTTACAAAACCTATGGGACAGCTCCTTTACTATAGCCAACTGAGGAAGCACAAGATATCTGGGAGAGGCAGACCCAGAGAGTTTCTCCAAGCTGGAGAGAATCTTAGTGTCTTCAGAGTCTGAGGGCTTGGGACACAGATCATTGGGCATGAGACAGTAAACCTCATTAATCACTTTGTCAAATGACCAGATCTCTTCTTCCTCTGCCGCCTTAACCGACAGTTCCAGAGACCCGAAGGAAGAGGGTGCCACCTGTCGGATCTGTATCAAACTTGTGAGAGTCCACAAGGACAGAAAGGACATCCTATTATTGCACTCAAACCTGGGAAGCAGGACTATGTGACCCAGTGTAACTCTGTTCTTTAGGCTGGGGAAACTTGGGAGTAAGAGGGACCTCAACACATGACTCCTTACACAGAACCAAGAGACTGTCCTTATTGGCAGACATGGCAGAAGTGTGAAAGCGACTCTCAACCATCCTGGGGAAATTGGGGGAAGGTCTGTCCCCTTCCCTCCTTCTATGGACTGCAGCATCTATCTCTCTGCCATGGGGCCCAAGGCCCTGAAGACCATGGCTGTATGCAAGGAACTGTCCAATCACTGCCATGTGATGGAAGGCCCCACATCCCATAGGGATTTAATGGAATCATAGGGAAGGGTGGGATGCCGATCCGATCCCCTTCCCCAGTCCTACGTCAGTATGACAAATCCAAATACCATAAGGGATTGAACAGTAGTCTGGAGAGAAGGGGGTCTTCACCCAGTCCCTCTCCCCATAACAATGGGCCTTGAATGACCAGTACTCATAGCCCGACGACCAGTGACCAGTGACCCTCATCCAGTGCTCAGTGCCTGGTACCTGGTGCCTGCTGCCCAGTGCCGAGTACTCAGTCTCCGGTAAATGACCAGTCAGGCAACTCTGATCTGGATTTAGATCTTCTCCCATATCTGACAGACTTAGATCAAGGCCCAGCCCTTTCCAGGTGGCACAATCCTGTTGCCGACAACTGGCCATGGAGACTGGAAGGGTGCTGCTACCCAATCGGGGAGAGAAGGGGCCCCAACTCACTTTCCACCAAAAAATAACTGTGGGGAAGTAGAGGATGCTGCTCCTACCTCGCATGATGGCGCAACTCACTCTCTACCCTACGTGACAAAGGAGGGTGCTGCTCCTCCCTAACAGAAGGAGGCAACTCACTTTGTCCTTGCGGAATAGAGAGGGTACTGCTCTTCCCTATCAGGAGAGCGTGATTCACTCTCTGCCCTACGGGATTGGGGAGGGTGCTGCTCCTTCCTCACAGGAAGGCGTGACTCACTCCCCACCCACTTAGATACTCCCTTAGGAATGAGCCCAGAAACCTTGAGCGTCTCCAAAGAAACTCTACTGATCCCTTTCTGAGACCCAAGGGACTCGGAGACAGAAAAGCCTGAAAATTTAGATGAAGAAGAAGAGACCTTCTTACATCCCTTATAGGTTCTTCTATATTCGGCGAGGTCCCAAGCCTCATCTGACCATAAACTGCAAACGGGACAACCGTCTGTCCTCTTGCACTCCATGTACGAAAGGCAGGTGGAGTGGGTGTCCCAGGGGGCTTTTCTGTGGCCACACCTCCCAACCCTGTTTAGACATTGCTGTAAAAAAGAGGCACTGAAAACAAGATAATGGTTGTAACTGCGTTGGAAACGAACCTTAGCAGGAACTCACCTTGTAGGTGGCGACCAATGAAACAATTAAAACCAATCTAGTTTTAATACAAAAAGACAGCAATATATATATGTATGTATATTGGTAATAGGAATAAGACAAGGTAACATAAACTAGACTTAATAGAGTACTGGATAAGAATAATCAGCAAAAAACCAACTTGGTAATAATGCTAATGAATATTATAATAAAAAGGAATAAATTCCTATACTAAATTATTTAAAATTGAACCGGAGTTCAATTATAAAACATACAAGAATGAAAAGACTGGTGTGCGACCTGCTTTCCTGAAATAAATTAGCCTACCAATCAGATTAATGGGAAATTAAATTTCTATGCTTTTACGAGTTGAAAACAAACGAAAGAAAACTGGCCGGCGGCAGGGATAAGGAAATTAAACTTACCTACCCGAGTAAGAAGACAATACAGAATTCTCAAAGGCAATAATTAATTCCCCAACAAAACAACGTGAAGGTGAAATAACCTACTAACCAAGATTTTACTAAAATGACGTTTCTTGGGTACCAAAATTGCCAAAAGTCTCAAGAGAGCTGATTTTCCAGACAAGGAATGATAATGGTCAAGGGTAAATACCACCTGTAATTTATGATAAACATAAGGAAAGAGCACAAATCGCGACAAGACTCAACAGCAAAGGCAATTTGTTTTAAGTGATAATTCTAACTGTCTTCATCAAAATGACGACTGAAAAAAGAATGAGGAATTGTGGGTTACACATGTGCAATACTGTGGGGTTTACACAGGGAGTTCTATTCACTAGAACTTTGTAGTCAACCCTATGGGAGGATGAATTCTCATCATAAGGTCGGATATTTTCTGTCATGGAAATAGATTAGCTATGCAATAGCTATTACCAAAATGTTTGATCTAAATCTCTTGTACAGAACAAATTTTATTATGCAAAAACTATTTTTCTTCTTTACATCAGTGATCTCGGCCTTTGATCTTTTGATCTTGAATACAATAGGGTTATTCCTTATCCCAAGTGCAAGCAATCCAAAAAGACTAATCTTTGATAGTATACTACCCTAAATTCATTTCACAATTGGGAAATCAGCCAATACAGTGCAACCTGTCTATAAAAGACACTCATGGGTTAACCAAATCTTGTCTATGTGGACAGGTGTCACATATATTATGATGAAATATTAAGAAAAGGATTCATAAAATGTCCTTTATAAAGATGTGCCCTAGATGTGGAGGTGTCTGCTAAGACAGGTTTCACTGTACTCAACTTCTAAAAAAAAAAAGACCTGAAAATCATCCAGATAATCAAGATTTCCAATAACTGGGGTATTGTGTGCTGGAATGATTCTAGTATATTGATTAGAGCCACCTGGTAACCTCAATTTCTGCTTGTGGCCCCAGAACTTTTATTTTGAAATAACCCAATTGAAAGTTAGAAAGTTTTGCTTTCCGGAAATTTTCTATTACATCCATTCATATCCATAACATGTTACTGGATCAGAACCATAATGTAATTTTTTTATCTTTACCGGAAGTCATCTTGATCATACAAAAGCTTACCATTGGTTTTTCATGTACAATTTAGGCATTTTAGTATTCGGCTATTCCAACATATGTGTATCATCAAAGAGCTGACAATTCAGCTCCTCTATTTTCACAGCGATAGATATGTATTCGTTCCTTAATTTGAACATTCTTTTGGGATTGTTTACAAACACTACTAGTAATGACCAGTACACACATTTTGTGCTTTGAATTGCTTGAAATGTTCACTGGGCCTGAGATTCGTTCTCCAAAGTATGATTGGAGTTGTGTGGTCTAGTGTGAAACACTAAATTACTTTTTAAACAACTTTACTTGTAATAAAACAAATCACGTACTTTATAACATTGTATTTTATAGTTTTTATTGAAAAGTAAATATAGTTTTTTAATAATGTTCAATATTCTAGAACGTTGACCTAAGTCTACTTGGTAAATATACTGCACAAAATTCCTATCCTTTATGTTCATTACAAATTTTAATTTGATGTTACACCAACTACCATATCATTCCAATAACACATAACACAGAATTATGATAATGCATCTTAATTTTTTATTATGTGAGATGAATAAACTGAACATTTGCTGGCTGCAGATCCTCAGTCTCGTATTAATGACTTGTCTTCCAAAAGTTGTTTTTGTATACCAAAGAACAAAACAACTACAACCACTTCAACTATGAAAAAAGGCAACATCTGTACAAAACAAGAACAGAATTATACAATAATTTTGGTCTACACTATACACACACCCATACAATATTAATTTTTTAATCTATATATGGGCATCTGAAAATAAGTACAACAAAAATTACAAGTGTGATGAAGGGTAGAATGTTAAAAACACCAGAAGCCTAGATGTTAAATTCCCAAAAGTACTAGTTTCATGGCAAAAAAATTCCCATTTTTAGGGATGGAGGGACCAAAATCGGATAAAACTTAACACCCATTTAACAGAATCGACTCTAACTGCACCATTCCCATTCTTGACCTGGTACTGAACTGATTGTGGATAAATGGATGTCAGACTAACAAGAGTTGACTGTATATACACCTATAATTGGTGTGTAATTGGTGTTCATATAAGATGCAGTGTGCAAAGATATCAACTAAAGGCTTGACTAATAGCCTTTGGTAAAAATACAATTTTACATCATATTTTTTTACATCTTTTTTTTTTTAGGTACATTTTTGTTCTCAGTATTTTAATACTCCTGTGGTAAACAGGTGCTGCTATTGATTACATACAATTATGTACATATTGGAAAATCTTACCTTAATGCAGCTAAACAGTTTTGGGATACTTTTAATCTTTTCCAAGAGGACAGGAATCTGCCAACAGTGCAACTTCCTGGCTACAAGGGAAAACAAGCAGATAAAACCAGTGTGATTTAGTTGTCAATAATTCCGTCCTAAGTCAATTAGGGGCTTGACTATCTGCATCACATAAATGTAATGAGAAGGATGGCAACTGATAGAATACTCTCAGGAAACTTGATTTGCACGCTGTGAGCCTCATATGACTGGGAAATCATTTGCCATACAATTACAGACTTTCAGTCCTATTGCCTCTGTACTTAATTACATTCACTGGGAGACACAAATCTTCAGATCTCCCAACAATGACTGTTTGCATCTTTACCCTTTTTAAGGAAAAGCTTTTACGAAAACAAGTTTTGACTCATAATTGGTAATCTTAGGAGCAGAAGATCTAGCCATTAATTTTCTGACTGTGTAATGAAATGATTGGCTTAGAACAGTACTGTAACAAAATTGTGTTCTGATCTTGACTCCAGAATACAGTCAAAACACAAATGTGAACTAATTACTGATAAAAAAGTAACATTTTCATCAAATATTTACAAGACAATTAAATTATTGCCTTTTCATATGTCCCCACTAGATACTATCCCCAACAAGACAAGTGATTGAGTTTGTCACATACAAGAGTTCCTAAATCAATTTTATTATATCCATGATAAGGGAAGCAGGGAAAATAGAAGGTAGAGACTCGAACAGGAAAACTTAACTTTCATAAATATTTTTAAACAGCAGATGTCCTCTTCTCAAAGTTGAGTTTTATAGACAGAACTTTGCTTCACAGTTTATTTTCAGCAACAAATAATTGCATTTTTTAATGTTTAATAAAGAACTGTCCTGGGCAATTGTATTAGTCCTGTTCGAAAATGTATATCATCAACAAGTTGGAATAATAATTCTTTAATTAGGATACATTTTTTAGCATCAAACTTGAAAAAGAAATGAATCATTTTTTGTAACATTATTGAAAACAAGAAGTCTAGATTTTGTATAGTTTATTTAAAAAAAAAAAAACAATATATACATAAAAAAAGAGAAGCAAAAGCATAAAAAAAGAAAAATGCAACATTTGCATAACATTGTTAACATGATAATCTTACTTTAACTTTCTGCACAGATCTTCAAATACAGATATTTCATTACACAGGGGAAAAATGTCAAATTTCATGCACTGCACATGAAAAAGAAAAGAGAATAAAAGGACATGTAGGGGAATTGCATAGTATACACATACACACAATAACTGCACATTAGTGATGTTTCTGTTTAAATATTCAATGTTTTTGCACATACACTAATGTGAACAGAGTAAGGGGATGGAATGTCTTCAGGAAATCAAATTTCAACAGAATTTTCATTTCCTTGTGCTGAACAGAATCATTCTAATCCTAACACATCTGTAAACTGCAAACAGAATAGCAAAGTCTAGACGAAGTGGCAGAGCAACTGATCCTAAAAGTGACGCAAATAAACAGGGCTGCCCAAAGAATAAATAACTGTTTCAACAACAAAAAATGCAATTTAAGGAAAATTACTGTAATGCCTGTAATTTTGGAAAACTAATATTTATTATTTGGCATGTACAAATAATAATAGGACAAATATGCCATTTTTAGTTGATTCTGAAGCATTGGCAATATCTTAGGAATTTAAAGCTCTCTGTAGAAAATAAAAATGTGATGGTACAAATAATTATTTACAATTAATTAATTATAATTACAGCTAATATGGTAATTATACAAGTAAGAATGCTGGTCCAGATTATCTCTCATACTCTCAATTATTTCCTGGTTTGCTTATTGCATCACATTTTTCAATTCTGAGACCTCACCATTTTCATTCAAATCAATTTTAGGACAATCTGGACAATTAATTAAAATAGAAAAAACACAAATTTGATCAATTTCGAACCACCGTCTAAAAATTATTACTCAAAATTGAAGTGTGCGTGATACGAAAATGAGACGAGTAATTTTTACTCAAAGATTGGTATTATTTTTGGAAAATAATATGTACACTTTGTACACAAAATTTTTACAAATCAGGAATAAGCGCGTTAATTAAAAAAATTCTTTGTAACTTGAAGTATTGTCATAATTGAACAAGTGGCTAACACTTTATTGGTATTAGGGACAGCCCAACTTAGTTAACTGGGCAGAATTTGACCTTGTACGATCCTGGCGTTTCTTCCGTTCCGCTTCGTGTCCCCCTTGCCGAGCCCAAGCCGCCTGCCACGTTCCTGACATAGCATGCTGTGCATGCATTGCATTTAAACCTGTAAACATTGAGGTTCTAATCCTATGTACAGGTGGAAAGTAAATGGTTACACACCCTCCTAAACGTATCGCGCCTTCAATGAACCCCAGTATTGGGGAAACCATGCAGCGATGGAGGGGTGTAACAAATTCACAAAGTGTGTTTCGCACACTTTGTACACCAATGTGTTATTAATAACACAGATTGGTGAGCAACTAAATAGTGCGCCGTGCGCATATTAATCAGAAGTACATGACGAGATTCGTCGCACACGTCTATAATTCAAATTCAGTCAGTCAACATAAGATTACATACTACAGTTATTGTTGAGGTGCCAAAATTGTGCAATTCCGAATTTATACTAGTTTGCAATATTTTAATTTCATCGTGCTATCTGTCAGATATTATTGTATTATTATTATTTGTAATGTTATGTAATTTTTTATTAAATTTTCATACATATTTTATTTTGATGGAAGAATGGATGATCACAAATAAAGCACACACAAAATCCCCATAGAAATAATATGCTATTCAGCACTGAATGGAATGAAAACATGCTTTAAGCAGAATCTGTCGACAAACACAGATGGTTCGAGGAAGGGACAAACAAACAGAATCTAAAGGAAAGACCATTACTGTAGTGACTGGAGCATGAGATATAATAGATGCACAGACCTTATTACATATGGAAAAAAATTTATTTCATTCTATATTGTAAGGGTGCAAATTTCTGTCGATCTATAAAGAGAACATTAACTTGGACAGAGAACAATTAATTAGATTTATGAGGACAGGGTGCGTATTGAATCGCTATGCTGCGGTCTGTGTTGTGAGAGGAACCGATTTTTAATTAAGCATTCGTTTATTTAACAGTCAAAGAAACTGGAAGGGAAAAGGTTAACTCAATCTTTGTATCAAAAATGTCAGAGTTGAGATTGTCCAGAATCAGTTATTTGGAAATCTAAAGGGTCAGCATGACCGCAAATTTTGGCGCCTATTTATAAAAGGCGGTAGATATATTTAATCCTGATTGGCTACGCTAAATAAGGGGCGTGTTTCCCACACGAAATTTCATAGTTTTAATATGCCACCTCGGAAAATTTGGCCAGTCTACGTTTTTTCCGTGAGAGTATAAGGGACTCCGAGATTGAATTTGCAAGAAATTATCTCGTAAAGCAATTATCCAAGGGACTGGGTGTCTGGAAAGTTGACGGACACAATTCTGGCGGTAGAAGCGAGCAAGGCTTGAAAGCACAAGGTATTTGCGTCAATCTCATGTAATTCGTTGATACCAATATAATTATTTGCTTGAATTTATTTACTTATATGTGCATGAATTTACTTGTATAAATTCGTAGATCAATTTTCTTGATATGAGTATAACAGTGTTTGAGTTCATTATCTGAATTCGTTTAATGATCTTATATATAGGTTTGACAGATTGTTTGAATTTGTTGTCTTGAGTGTTATAGGAGTCATGTATTTTAAGAATTTCATGCATTATTTTAGTTGATATGAGTATGAGAATCCGTGTAAATTCACCGATCTTAGATGATTTCATGTTTGATAAAGCTTAAGTGCGTATCGACTGAAATTAACGTTGTTAATCCATGAAGTGAGATTTTATGGACGCTAAAGACTTGAATGTGTGTATTCGCTGAAATTAACGTAGTTAAGCCATGTAATGAATTTCATTCATTCATTTGTATAATCGAGAACGGAACTATTATGTCTCGTGTGATGTTAATGTGAGTCAGCGATGAAATAGCCGTTAGGAAATACATTAATCTTATGAAACTAGGTTTGTTTGTTTATGGCCTACCGTGTTTGGCTTGACCAGATAGCCTTTGGTATCTGTTTGACTTCCGATAGGATGCTATCTGACATAACGAGAGTGGAGTAATGATCTATTCCCAGTAGGATATCTGACAGAAGATTTAGGTTGCTTCTCTGTTTATTTTGAAAGGGGAAATAGCTCCACTGACGTAATCCACTGACGTATCCACGTACCTACGTATCTACATACCTACGTATCCACCTACCCACACAAAGTTTGAGGGCCGACAGAGGCAAGATAGTCAGGGTGAGAAGAAAGCGAAGGAACCAATTGAACAGGAGAGAACAGGAGGAAACCAGGTTATGAAGCCGTACAAAGCAATGACTTCGATTGTTCACTCGATTCTATGATGAATTAATTCTATCATTTAAACAGATCGGCTATTTATATAAGTAACTTTGTGTTTAAAATTCGGTGAATGATTTATTTCAAAAAGAAGTGTATCTTCCTACTGTAATGCATTATCACAGTTGTTTATGTAATTGATTAAATTGTTATATTTCATATACGGGGGCTCGTTTTAGTCTGTTCTATATATCTGCTCAGATCTCTATTCATTCCATCTATAAGTTTCACAATTTATATTATTATTTACTCGATCCGGGCAATAACACCGAGGTCGATCATCCTCTAGATAACGATAACCACAACCACAACCACCCCCACGCCACATATATACAGCATGGCCTAAGTGGACCCCAAAACAATCATCTTTAAGTCTTTGCCAATATGATATTTTATCAACTTAATACCTGTACACTTTCTTATCTTAAGCACTAATTGTAGAAGTATTAGTAAGTGGATCAAATACATTATAACAAAGATGAAAAAGCAAAATTGTTCAGTTTTTGAGCAGTCATAACAGTTTTGATAATTTCAGCAATTGTGGTCATATATTAGGTGACAAAGTGGCATCATAAAAACTAGCAATGCTAAAATACTTTCTACCAAATTTAGCAGTGCCTGGTAAAGATATTTAATGAAGTAGTAATCAACAGGTTTTCACAATTTTTTATTAATAACAGCCATTTTCAAATGCTTTAATGACTGGATAAACTCTTAAAGTTAAATTTCATCAAGTGGTTCTTAAGAACAAACAAATTTTTTTAAAAAGGTTTTGCTATTTTTAGGCAAAGGCAACCATATTTAATGGCTGATATGCACCATTTGTGCAAAATGCAAAGGCCTTGATGATTCTTTCTGTCAACTATGGTCTTAATTGATTATGCAATTTTGTAGATATTACTTAAAGTTTCTGTAACTTTTAGTTATGGCAACATTTTCTGGATGCCATATAGGCATTATTTGATCAGTGCTTTGATACCGTCAAATTTTGTTATAAAAAATTATCAAAGTGTGCGTGTGAATGGGGGTGGGGGTGGTGAGAAAAAACAATTTAAAGTTTCTGCTAGCTTTTGAAAACAACATTCACATTTGAACTGGTTAGGTGCAAATTTGAATGACCCTGATACCAGAATGACTCTTTATCTTTTGGTTGAAAAATGATGAGCGTGCAGACTTTTTTAAGCTAGCAACTTTAGATGCACTGACGAAACACAATGCATCGGTAGGTAGTACCATACTGTCAGCTCACATGCAAAATATTACCCAATCTGTAGTAAAAAAAAAAAACACAAAGACCCTGATCTGCCAGCTCACTCTAAATGCCAGCATATCAGGGTCATAGCTTCTCAGTTAAGTGCACACTGAGCTGCTTTCTTTGTTATGAGCTGACTTTAATTCCTGAGCTTTTGACCATATAGTCAATAAATGTTCAAGCTAAAAAAGCAAAAAGCAAACTGGTACTGATGTTTTCAGAAACTCAATCATTGACAGTACTTTTCTATCTTATGTTTCAATAACATTTAAGTTGACATCTACAGATTGAAGTCCAAAATCGATACCAATTTTCCCCCCCCCATCTCAAATTGAAACCAATAAGTAATCTTCAAGATAAATGAGGTGCAGCTCAATTCATCATAATGATAACAATGATATCAAATTTTATTTCTCTGAAGTGCCACAGAAGACAAAGAGAATTTATTAAATCATAATAGGATTTAAAACTAAGAGGTTAATATAAGTACAAATGCTGACCTGGATGACTGCAAATCCTTTCTGCACTGATTACTAAGCAGCAATCCTCTAGATCCACTGTTGCTTGCATTTTGCATTTTGAGAGTAAAATTACTTTTTTGTAAGGCTGTCTTTTCCATGGGGCTTCTCCATTCCCTAAGAGAAAGTTTTCTGAAAAGCAAAACATATATCTTTTGATAAATCTACTAGGTTTGTATGAGATTAATGAAAATGCTGCCCACTCCCATTTTTATAAATTTTGCCAATTTGTTTTATCTTTTAGCATGTGATTGATGTCCCCACAGGTATAAATGAATAGTCTTCTTTCTTACTCTATTGTACGTAAGATGACTTGCAGTTATCCACATATTTTTGGTGAAGTTACATTGTTAAGAAATGACATTTTTGTGTGGAAATCATTTCTCTTCTTTCTGTCACAGTGACCTAACCCTTTGACCCCAAAATCAATAGGCTTCTTCCTTACCCCAATTGCAAAACATCCACATGGTTTGGTCTTGGTCCATCATGTAGAACTAACGTCACTGTGCTGACACCAATATTCTTCTTTCATTTGCTGTGACCTAGAACTTTTACCTTTTCACCCCAAAATGTATAGGTTTTTCTTCTTTACTCCATGTGCAAGCCATCCACAATGTTTGGTCCATGTATGTGATGTAGAACTAATGTTATTGTGCCGAAGTAATTTTTCTTCTTTCAGACAATGACCTTGACCTTTGACCTTTTGACCCCCAATAAACAGACTGCTTCCTTAACCCAAGTGCATGCCATCCACAACGTTTGTTAACTGTAGTTGGTGGGGAACTAAAGTTATTGTGCAGAAACCATTGTTCTTCTTTCAGTCAGTTTTCTTGACCCGTGACCTTTTGTCCATAAAATCAATAGGCTTCTTCCTTACCCAAAATAGAAGCCATCTTTAAAGTTTGGTAACTGCAGATGTTGGACAAACAACATCATAATGCAATATGCTCCAGCCTTATGGCAGGCATATAAAAAGTGCTGCATAAATCTGTGAAAGTAAGCCAACAGTGTAAAAGAAAATATTATTTTTACATAATTCATTAAAATTCAGAGATTTAATAATATGTATAGCATGGTATTTTTGCATATTTCATGCATTTTCACAGATTTTTGAAAAAAATATTCTTCAAAATTTCAATCTGCTTCCTTTAGTCTTATGTTGAATCATCCTTGGAGTCATTATACCCATGATATCTTAACTGATCTCTGCATGGTTTTTGTTTTGATTATATCATTATCAATTGCACTGTATTGGGAAGAAGAAATTACAAAGATGCCTGCCTAAAAAGCATGCTAAGATACAAGGCAACTATGTCCTTTACAAACAGATGTTCCTGATATGGAGTTTTCAAACAGTGAAACCTGCCTTAGCAGACACATCCATGTAAAGTACACCTGCTCATAAAAATGCATGAACCCTTTTTATAACATTCACATATTCATATTAAAGACACCGGACTACAAGGGCCAAAATTTAAATGATCCTTTATAGTCCCATTTCACTCAACTAGGTATTCTCTTTCTTTTTACAAGTTTATCTTCACGTTCTTTTCCCATAGCATAACTGGTGGACTTCTAAATCTAAATGTATTAAGTGTTCTGAAATTTGTTAGTGTTGGGAATCAGTGAAATGTCAGGATCGATGGTTTTTCAGAATTGATCAACCATCAATTTGAATTAGTTGGAGATATTTTCTGTATATTTTGTGGATGATATCATTTTTGCATACTTGGTCAACTTGCTCGTGTTCTGAAAAATGGAACAGTTTACCAGCACAATGCTGTCTGCTATATTATCTGCATTTGGGTTGTACTCGACTCCACAAACATTTGCTATTTTAACTGGAAACTTTTTTTTAGATACTTTACCTTTCCATGAAGATTTCATCACCAGAAGTCAATTTATTTTTTGTTCATACTGTTCATCTGCCACGTCATTGTGATTGGTGTTATAACGAAATATATAATGTTATTTTAAATGGAGGCTTTTACTTTATTTCTTTTTCAGGGAGATTTCTTAGTTTAATAACACTTAAAGAATTAGTGGAAAAAAGATGATTACATGGATATTTTTTATTTTGTTTGATTTTTCTTTCACATGATCAGATAATAATAGTTCAATGTACAACAGAGCCAGTTATCTCCCTTTATGCTGTCACAAGGTTATCCTACAAAAAGGACAAATTGGCCGATATTGTGACTGAAGAACAATAAAAGTATGTTTCTTATATGGTCTATCTTTTAGCAAATAAATGTCATGTTCCATTCCAATGCAGTGAAAACATTAGAATCAAAAGTGTAAAAAAAAAAGTTTGCAAAAGAAAATGATCATTTATAATTATGAAAACTCGTAATCAAACGCTTGTTTGTTCAGCTTTTTCAACCAATCTTCAACTTTCTGGATTATTTATCACGCCACTAATTCACACACACATAATCTTAACTGATATTAAGTCCCTATTTAACAGAGAAAAAAATTGCATACATAAAAAAAAATACTGCAGTCATTTCAGAACAGAAATTGTCGTTACAAGGCAGTTAGTGGATATACGAGGGAAAAATCAATGTACTCTATTGACATTACACATGGTTTTTATATATAAAGGTCAAATAAAAAAGGTTTCTGAATGGGTTCTTTATGGACCACAAAATGCCCTTTGTACACTAGTGTCCTCTAGGCTAGGCACAGCTGTATCCCGAGGAATTTCTCCTTTCCTGATGAGGGCTACAACAACAGACCTCATCTCAAATGATTAGTTTAGTTCCAATCCTAAGGACATTTGAGTGAATATTAATATCAAATAAGACCACCTCCAACGTATGAAAAAATGTATTGGGCAAGCCCCCTGGCATGTATTCTCTAAACATTTTGAACATAATGCTCAAGCTTACAGCCCCAAAATTAGATATGATGCTCCATCATAGAAATTAAGCTTTGTGTTCCCACATTTGTCATTACACCAGGTATTTTAGCCATATTAGTTCAAATGAGCACAACAAAAAACTATACTGCCAGTGATACCTAGATTACATTATTGTAACTGATGATAGATAAACATATTTAATAAACTGCCACTAAAACATTATTTTTTGTTAGCTTCTAAAACTTCACTAAAGAATGACAAAGTCCAAAATAATTCAAAGTTAATTTGAAACAGCCCCTTTAAATGTACAGGGGAGCACATGCACAAATGTCTTCACACCTTAGTGTCCATGTATTCAAACCATAGTGGTCACTGATGTTGTGGGTGAGTAACCTTAACTTTACAACTATCTGTTTAAGGGGGTTATTAAAAAAAAATGAATGTGAATGTTGAGTCAATTTTGGTGAAGTTTTCAAAAACTAACAAAAATTAGATTTTAACCTATTTGTAATTACCATAATGTAATCTTAGTACTACTAGCAGTTAGAATTAATTACACTGTATAGTTTTGGATATACTTATTTACATATGGCCAAATACATCATGTAATGGCCAAAGTGGGAACATAAACCATTAATGTTGACTGAGCCAAGTTGACAAAGTTTTTTAAGTTCTATAATTGTAAATCTAGCATCAGTCTAAACAAAAATTACAGGTTGTCAAAATTTTCTTGTTTTGTGCTCGTTCTAAAAAAGTTTGAAGAATATGGGGCCAGTTCTTATCATAGGTAAAATACTGTAAGGAACATTTTAAAGTGCATACAACCTAAAATGCCTGCACAGACTATGACTAGATTCCATCTTATATCAGTTATGATTACTCCAGTTGCTAAACAATTCAAGGCTTAGGCATGTCTTACTATTGTACATATATCATTTGAGCTTCGACATCCCTATTTGACGGGTTTGACAGTAAATGGAACTAAATCAATCAAGAGCTAATACAATTAGATGACTCGGCCAGTGTGATAGTGGTAACTTTCATTAGCTGTTATAACACAGCTGTCTCAATCGAATCAATTCCCATACCCATTTTAATAATCAATACCAACACTGAATTGAGAATGCTGCTTGACAACAATTTTCCGAGACTTTAATTTGAGACAGGTCATCCAGTTTCTATTAAAGTGCACAAGCATTGATGGTTCCAAATGGAACAGGAACATTTGTGTTAAATCAATGCCTAGAATTGATCTGTTTAACTTAAATATTGCTGCAAACCTTCAAGAAGAGAGAAAGAAAAAAATTCAATTATTTTTCAAAGCTTCACTTATTTTTATTATTTTTGGGTGAAATGAGAGATAAACTTAAGCGCAAACTGTAATAATTAGCTAGAGATAGTCAAGAAATTTGATTTGCATTTTCAAAAACAAAATTACACAGAAAACAGTTGTCAGGTTAATTAATATAATCTAAAAATATCTTGATAGAAGCTAAATAAAAAATTTCCATATTGGCTTTGTGCATGAGCAAATGGAAATTTTTAAGATACTGCAAAAGAAACAAGTTTATTATTTGTTAGCATTAATTTTTTTCTGTACTAAAATATTTTTAATTAGAAAAATACTCTTGACATGCATCAGATATTTTTTTAACAAGAAAGTTTTGCCTTCACTGTAAATTAAATTAGCCCTGAGAAAGAAATAAAGTTCTCAATATCAGCATTTACTAATTTTCTCCCATTTTTTGTGCACAATTTTCAGTTTTCAATTTCATACACACCAACTTGGCATGACAAAGGGAATTACCTTGTACAGTCAGCATTTATTTCTGGGCCTGTTCTTATCCCCTTACATTTTCTTTACCCTTACATTTATTTGGCATTGGGTAGTCTGGTCTTCATTGTGGAGGAAAGCAGAGACCAGTGGAAACTAAAAGCCCTATATGGGTGTCAACATGCCTATTGACATGCCAGACAAAGGTATCAAACCTATTGTAGAGGTACAAAGCAAGTGCTCTGCTGCATTATCCAGGTCCTTAATTGACAGTATACATTAGAGACAAATCTAATTCCTTGTCAATGCATTTTTTACTATGTTCTTACATTTTGGTCAACATGATGGTAGCATACTGCTCATCTCAAACTGGGTTCAGTTAACTCACCTCTTACTGCCTGCTAGAATTACAATCTTCAAATCAAATCTCCAGGCCATGCCCTTCCCTAAAATCTATTCATGCATACTAGAAAGGATATTAAGTGTATTTGCTGGGTCTCAGATTAATATTTAGTCACCATGTTGGCAGCAACATAATGTCAGTTGAAGGTTAATTTATCCCTTGCCATTCTACAATCTCCCTCTTAAATTTATTTGGAGTATGCAGACTTGTCAATGTAATGCTTTTCTGTTTATCAGTCTTTCCGTCTCTTAAGAAAATATAATGTACTTGTCAAGAAAATGTAGTTCATGAAGTGTTTACAAGTGATGCCCAGCTATGCTTTTCTTTATTGACTGCTACTTAATTAACATCTGAACTGCCTTGCTTTCAAATGAGCTGCCCATCCCTGGCACAAAATGGCATTTTGGTCCATGCTGTGTGTGTCTATATATCTATATATACCTCCCAAAAGCCAAATTTTGCTGGTCACGTCGGATTGATGAGCTGGAATGACCAGTTGCTAACTCGCCATGTTGGACATTTGTCATACGGTACCCATAAAAACCCATATTCCAATTCTGATCAAAATCTGTTCAGAAACATGACCTCCTGAGTGGTAACAAGCAAAATGTTGACAGATGAATGACAGACACAGGGCTATACCATAAACTCACTTGGACCTATAGCCTGGTAAGCCAAATATGGAGTTGACAAAACCAAATGTATACAAGGCACATCGAGATCTAGGAGACAATGCACACACCGAATTGCATCAGAACATGCTGAAGAGTTCCTGAGCTATGCTGGTTACAAGGATCTGCTATAGATGTTATACTGATTGAAAAAAGGCATCAACTCCATAAAAACTGGACCAATAATACAAAACCTTTAAAAGGCACATCTACACTTAATAGGCAATTCACCTACAAAATGGCATCCAATAACATATAAGGACTGCAGATCCATGCTGGTTACAATAAATATGAATGGATGGACAGATGGATGGATTGAAGGTCAGACTGATGGACAGACAGATGGATGGATTGAAGGATAGACGATCAGACTATAGGACAGGCAGATGGATGGAAAAGGTGATTACTATACAGCTCACACATCTCAATGCATGGCTCTATTTAATGGGTCAACTCAGACTCCCACATCTCAATGCATGGCCCTATTTAATGGGTTAATTTGGACTCCAACATCTCAATACATGGCACTATTTAATGGGTCAACTCAGACTCCCCCATCTCAATGCATGGCCCTATTTAATGGGTCAACTCAGACTCCCCCATCTCAATGCATTGCCCTATTTAATGGGTCAACTCAAACTCCCACATCTCAATGCATGGCCCTATTTACTGGATCAACTCGGACTCCCACATCTCAATGCATGGCCCTATTTAATGGGTCAACTCAGACTCCTCCATCCCTTGGGGAAGGGGGGGAATTCACTTTGATGCAAAAATCATTCCCCACTCCGTAAACATTAAGTATAGCAAGTTTCATCAAATTCCTTTGGGTACTTTTACAGTTGTAGCCTTGCAGAAAAACTCAGAGCTGATGCTGCCACCACCAATGACAACATCAGCATTGCTATGTCTTGCATTTTTCTATGAAACGGTGAGAGAAAAACATGTTGCAGAAAAAAGCAAAAGTAGATGGTTCTGACAAGCAGTTAATGTAACATTTTTCTCTTTCATTAGTAGTTTCAATAACCCGTCTTGTCTGCAAGTAGCTAAAAATCTATCCAATTTCACTATGTATGCAAATGAGTCTCGAAGCTTACAAATGTGTGCAGTAACTGACTGATTATTTCTGTCCTACAGTGAATACTAAAAGAGTCCAACTTTCAATTTAACATAATAATGTCAGATCTATGTCACTGAATGATAAATTATGCTTTTAATCATGGCCTCTTTGGGAACTAAGAGAGAATCCAAACATACTGTTTTGAGTTAGACTGATCATTTTATCTTTCCCCGTCTTGATTGTCCTCAGCTAGAACATTCAAATGTAGATAAAATGTACAATAACAGTCCATCAGACGTAGAAACAGAATTTGAGTGATTTATTGCCAGTGGAGTACTATGGCAGTACAGCACTGATCATGAAAAGCTCTGAGGGAATAAAATAGATTCACTGATATGCAGTTCAACAGTATAAATCTTGACAACTGAGCCTCTAAAAAAAGTGAAATCCTTTTCAATTAATACATCCCTTCAGTAGGAACTGCATCAACAAACTCTGAAGAAAAAACCAAAGGGACAGGGATAAAACTAGTATTGAGTGGCACATAATGGGCAGAATTCACTATTTATGTAGGATAGGCAATTTTGTTTATTTTTTAATGAAAGCAAGGAATGAAGATTTAATAAAAAAAAAAAACTAAAGATGATGTACACTTCTTGTTAAAATTGGAAAGTCATTTTGACCTTCAAATGCCAATATGACCCGCATATCATGGGTATGTTGAAGTATTTTCAAAATTTAGTCAGAGGGAGACGAGATAACACAGTCTGTAGAGCAGTTTGTACAGGATCAGACTCGTAATTGAAGGACTGTTGGTTTGACACCTGCCCAGGACAGCTGCCTCAACGTGTTTTGGGAAAGGCACTTTGCACCGATTTACTAAGCATGATCTAGTGAAATAAAGTACTGAAAATGCCATCAAAACCAACCGACATAACAACCAGAAATATGCTATGAAAACATGAACGTCTTGCTATACCTACTTATCAACTAACACAGGCAATCTTAACCAGTGACCTCTTTTTATAAGCAATGACTTAACTTCTACAAGGATGCTGTATAAGTCATTGGTGCTCATCACACATAATTACGTACAATCTCTTGAGTCCACAGTGCATGAGAAGAAAAAAAACAGGACACAAAGCTTACCCTCAACATCTGAAGCACAAAACAGGTCATTATGACCTACTTGTGGTCCAAGAGTGTTGCACCATAGAATAGGCATCAGAAATACACTCCCAAGCATGACCTTGCATGCAAGCACAATTAACTGACCTAAGCCAAAACTTAACCATGAAAGACATGATGAAGATTTGAAGGATTGATGGATAGATATGTGTAATGCTTCATATTTCTTCATACTAATGAAAGGACATCATTTTTTTATAAGGGCATCACTTATAACTTGAACAAGACATATGCTGATAAACACTAATTTGATATGACACGAGTCTCAAATTTTTTATATGGAACGTGTTCTTCATCATTACCCTAAAGTGTGAATAAGACTTTTTATCAGTGACATAATGAAAAAAAATAAAACATGACTATATGACAGATTAAACTATACAAAGTGACATGTATATGAGAAATTTACAATCATGATTTCATGAAGGGGAAGAAAATTTTTGCTAATTAATTTAACCCTTTTCATACTGAAGCCCAATCAGACAGGCAGTTGTGTAGAACTGGAAATTTTTTCAGTCAGTGGTTAGCAGCATGGGAGAAAGCAGTGACCTTGGTCAATCTGGCCTTACAGGACAATTTTTAAAAATTATTTTTCAATATTGTATACCATTTTAAAGAGCATAAAATTTTCATTAAGATCATATATTTTTTCACTGAAAATTTTCAGATGTAAAACTTCAGTTGAAAGTAAAGTTATGTCAGCAAAAAAACATGCTTTACATTTTTTTTGATAACTTGCTTTCAATGCAATTTTCCTATCTGCAATATTCATTTTACCTCCTATATGTAAGTGTATGATATGGGGGGAATTTTACGCCATTTAAGAAGGTGACAAAATAATAAAAATCCATCAAGAATGTCAAAGGTTATAACAAATTTATTAAATTTACTGGCATGAGAATTGGAGAGCAAACAGAATAATCCTTACTGATAAGTCAACAAAGCTTTTCATTTTGGTTCAGTGTTTTTATTCCACAATAAATTCTAATGTAATAATATTAGAGTTATGTTGGGTTTATTTTGGTCGATTTCCAGGAATGCAGTAAAATTTCATAATATTATACACACACCCAACATCGGTATATGTGCGAACTTTATGAGAAGTGAAGTTCTCAAAATGTCCAGTTAGCTTGAAAAGCATCCATGTCTTCATCATCATCAATATTGGAGTCAAAAATACCAATTAACTATTTATCATCTGCTCAGTTCATTTGATGCAAACAAGATCGCGATGCCCACTGCCAAAAATAATTTTCCCCCACAAAATTGTCAATATTTTCATCAAAATCGGCATCATCACGGCCGCTTCAGTACTGTCCACCATTTTGAATTACACGCATTACAATTCAGTTTTGAAATCAAATTTTCTACTAACCAGTTATCATCATCTCTGTTCATTTTGTCGAAGTCAAGCTCACGATCTGCACTGCCTAAAACATAAATTTTTCCCACAAAATTGTCTATATTTTCATCAAAATTGGCATCCACATCACTGCCGTAACTTGCAATTTCAGCGCTGTCCACCATGTTGATCTCCACACATTAAAACTCGTGTTTAAAGTCAAATTTTCAAATAACCAGTTATCATCAGCTCCGTTCATTTTGAAGAAGTAGAGATAACAATCCCCACTGCCTAGAATGTCAATTTTCCACACGAAATGGTCTTTATTTTCAACCAATTCAGCAAGCACATAACTGTCTTCACTTCCCTCTTCAGTATATGACCGCCATTTTTATATCTTCGCACTTTAAAACTCGATTTTGAAATCAAATTTTTACCAGTTTGGGGGTCTTTAAAACACAATCTGTTAATGATAAGTTTACCTTCTACCTTTATTTCCTTCTTTTCAAAAGAGTACACGTAAATTGTTGATGTATTATACAGTTAAAAAGCTTATGCGAAGCGGTTGACAGAATGTAGTGAACATAGAGAGTCGTATCCAGCTGGCAAATGTAAAGTATGACTGGAGTCGTATCCCGCTGCAAAAGGGTTTAACACCATGCAAAAGAAGGTCTTTGCTTATCGGAACTGAACTACTCGCGACAGTGAGTACACTCTTGGGATATTTTCACACAGTCAAGTAGATACAATTAATGGATTATCTTTTCCAAAATAGTCTTTGTAGCCATTGGCTGGGTATGGTTCATTGTGTTTATTCTAAATGACATGCAGATCTTTTTCCACTTATGCAACAAGTTGCAATAATTAATGTGGGACTGAATCTGAGCCAACCAGAATTAATATTGTTCTCAAAAAGTTTCCAGCTGGTTTTGATTTGTTGTCAGTTAATAATTTATTGACATTCATGTACTTTATTGCTCTAAATTAAAGCTAAAATTTCTAACAAGAAATCTCTTTCATTTTAGCAGCATAGTACTGGATTCTATAAAAGGATGAAATCGAAGGGCACAATAAATGCTACTGACTAGTTATAGCCTTCTTTTTTCAAGGTATATCTAATGAACAAGCAAAGACACTGGTTGAATGAACTTGTTTCCACAAAAATTTAAATTCAAGAACAGTTGCTTATGACACTGTATCAAAATACAGCTGATCATGAAATACAGTCGAACAGTGCAAGGGAAATAACTCCAAAACAACACCATAGAATATATGATGTAGGGGAAACAACTCTAGCATGACAATTCACCAACTGTGTATTATGACAATACACAGCTTTAGTCAGTAAAGAAACAATACAAATGCTATAGTATTACAGAGTTTTCTTTTGAAAGAATACCTGCTTCTAGTGATTGCAAACTACTGGAGTGACTGAAAAACACTGCAGTAAAGCCCACACAACCCAACACTTTTCTTAGTTATTTAATCCCTAAATTCCTAATCCCCTCAACAACCCAAATCAAATACCTGCTACATACCCCCAACTCCCTATACAGACGGATAAAAACCATAACATGTTCATCCACCACTCACCTTTTATCATAACCCAAGGTTTGGAGTTTGTGGGACAGGCTGCAAGACACAATACACACACTAATTCTTCAAGGATACATATATGCATGCAGGGTTACAGAATCATCAGTTTCTTAAAAAAGTGTGCAGACAATAAATACATGCAGAAGAAGATTATAAATTCTCTTTCATCAATACATAATTTTACAACAGAAGGAAATACTGTAAATTCTAACCACATTTCTACATGCAACATTTTCCTATGAGAAAAGTGCATGTGGATGTGTGTACATGTATATGCACAGTACAGGGAAACCCCACTATAAAGTGGCAATTGGGGTCCATAACTCGTCATGTACCAAAATGTGGTATAGTAAGAATGATTTAAAATTTGATGTATGCATGTACGAGTTGAGAGGGGGGCTGGGAAATAAATAAAATGCTCAATAAAAATTAGTTACTGCTGTGTAAGAACATTAATTATGACCTTTAAGCCATAGGTTTCTTGAACTTAACTGAATTATTTATATCTGATTATCAGTTTGGCTGATGTTCTGAGCAGCATCAGGGAATAAGGAACATCAAACACAAACAAGGCCAGGACAAGCATGTCAAGCCCAGAATCAAAGCATTGCTGTCAAATGTGTGACTCTGTAAATTTATGCAACCTTAACCCCAAGATCAAAAGTTTCAGCAAGCATGTCACAGAAAGAGTTGTTTCAGTTTCATATTGATTCATCCAATGTATGAAGAAAAATCTATCAAGGGGTTTAGGAAATATAAGCAAAAGGCAAAACTTTAACCAAAACCACACTGCAAATGTTCGAGGACAGATACTGACCTCCAAGTCAAAGGGATGAGAAAGTGCATCGCAGAATGAATGGTCTTAGCTTCACAATTACTCATGCCAAGGGGTTTAGGAAATATAAGCAAATACAAAACTTTAACCCAAGACTTAACTCTTTAACAACTAGTTAACTCTTTAACAACTTAACAACTAGTGCTACTGTAGTGGCTCACTGCTCTGCCTAGCTGCTGGGGTCACTAATGCAGCTGATTTGGGGGCAGACTACCTGAGCCTGATGCTGCTGCTGCCAAATGATAGCTGTTTAGCAATTTTGTCCTCTGAAAAACCTGAAAATTATGATTCCAAATCGCTAGCAAAAGCCACTATTTCCGCTGTCAACAAACCACATGTATTAACTACCACGTGGTAGAAAATTCCAGAAAATCCCTGTATTTAGTAGCCACATTTAGTATATGACATCTTTCATAGCAAGAACCATCATTTGTAAACTCTATTTTGATTGGTTAAATTTCCTTTTACCACCCATTACTGACGAATAAGATCATTTGTAACATGAACATACAGAGCAGATCCATCCATCACTGGGATCTAAGGGATCTAAGGCACATAATCAGCAAGTGGATATATCCGCTATGACGGACAGTAGTGCCTTGTTTACAAGCAGATTTATAAGTCACTGCATAGGCAAGGCACATTTATGCAGTGGATATACACGGGAGTCACTGTTGGAAAAGTGACTGTTGTGTCTTGCTTCCCATAATGTGGGTTCAAAAAAAATCAGAAGCCATGATACGATCGCATTATATCTGAATTCGAGTAGTAATGAAACATGTTATAGTGGTGTTCAAACGGTCCAGATACAACAGGAGCGAGCTTTCTATTCCTTACATAGGCCCAATGTGCCCTTATGCATGTCATGAGGCCACTAATGGCAGCAAACTGTTTGAAATTAATTTATTTGGCTTGGAATGAGAGCAACTATCTGGTTCAACATTCTTCTTCAACCATCTTGAAATGACAACACTGTTAACAAAAAGTGTCAATACCAAAACTCATTCACAACAGTGTGGAATGTCTGTCATGCAGTGACCAGTCGCTTTGCCTTGTCAAGAGTCACGGGCATATAAGCTGCATGCAAGCACTGTTTATTGTTACTCTATGGTGGACACCTTGGACTGCATGGACATGAAGCACATCAAATCCAAACTCTAAATGTAATTTATGATATTACAAAACACTGTCACTGTCAAGTTAAAATATTTGTTGATTAAAAGAGTGCAATTTCTGGAATATCCAATGTGTGACCACAATAAAATCTGACTTCCAGAATTTCATAGACTTAAATAGTAAATGTATTTGGAAAAAATAAACAAGTAAATAAATAAAACAAGGACTACTGATATAATAGGGGCCTCAGGTGGAGAATGGTCTAAGGTGATCGCCTTTACCGATCACTGCCATCTCACCTCTGTACGCGTCGGTTCGAGTCTTGGGCTCGGCGAATGTGGTTATGTGAGAAAGCTTGCCAGTAGCTTCCTGTGGGTCGGTGGTTCTTCCTGGGATTTTCCCAGGTTCTTCCTCCACCAGTTATACCAGCTGCCATGTATAGCTTATCATGTGCTGAAAAATGGCATTAAACCCATAAAACCATACCAAACCAACTGATATAATAAAACTGCTTGGATTAAGCATATTCACATATCATATTAGTATTCATTTCCAATGTCTTATTATTCAATTTAGCTCTAATATAAAAAAATATATATAAAAAATACATATTGGAATTGCCAGATTATTGCTGATAAATAAATTATAACAGCTTTTTTCTTATAACTGAGAGACTTGTGTTCCATCATTTTCTTAATCAGATAATTTTAATGAAAACAGCAATAAATTATTACTTTCAGCTTGTCAAGTGCTTTGGTAATGTTGTGTTAGCATCATAAAATGTAGGTCAATGTGTGAATATCCAAACCCAAGCTTGAAATGGCATGAAATAAAATTGAATTTAATAACAAACAAGAGGCCTAAGTGGGCGCGAGATTGTTCATCTGCATGACATCTGCCAAATAAGCAGTTGGACAAGAAATCTGGGTCAATAGAATGCTTTCTGTTGAAATTTCTTCCAATGCTGTTGGTTTCTGTAGTTTTGGTATCTTCAGCCATATATGATCACACATCAACATCATTTGTCCAATACCAAAACCCCCTATGCCAGGAAACTTTATTTCAAAGTTGGTTAAATTCTGTTCTGCAGTTTCCCTATGATAAAGTTTTGTAAATGTTTTTGCTGATTTTAGTAACATCAGCCATATTTGATGGCAGAATGGCATCAACTGAATAAATCTGAAAGACATTCATGCTAGCACACTTCTGTCAAATTTTGTCAAATTCTGTTATATGGTTATTTAGAATAAGTTATTGAAGGCTTTTCTATTTTTAGTAATGGAAGCCATATTTGATGGCAGAATGGCATCAACTGAATAGATCTGAAAGACATTTATGCTAGGACACCTATCAAATTTGGTCAAAGTTGTTAATTGGTTATTTAGAAGAAGTTATTACATATGTTTCTATTTTTAGTAACAGCAGTCATATCTGAAGGCAGATTGGCATAATTTGTGCAAACTTTTTAAAAGCCATTCATGCCAGAATGCTTTCTGTAAAATGTGCTCACAATCTGAAGAGTGGTTTTTAAGAAGTTATTTAAATGTCTTTCCATATGCAGTAATGGTGGCTATATTTAATGACAAATCAGCATCATTTGTATAACATTGAAAGTCTTTAATACCAAATTGCTGTCAAATTTGGTCAAATTCTACTGAGTCTGAGAAATCCTTTTAAAAGCTTTTCTGTTTTTAGTCATGGTTTCTTTAATTGATGGCAGATTGGTATCATTTGTACATATCTGAAAGCCCTTTATGCCAAGATGCTTTCTGTCAAATTTCGTCAAAAGCTGAGCAGTTTTTGAGAATAAAAAGTTTTTCCTATTTGTAGTCACAGTAGCCATATTTGATCATGGATTGCATAAAATTGAAAGCCCTATATGACAGCATGCTTTCTATCAAATTAGGTCATGTTAAGTGATTTTTAAAATAAGTCATTTTAAAGGTTTTTCTATCTTTCATAATGATGACCATATTTTATGGCAGATAGGCATCATATGTACAAAATTTAGAATTTTTCATGCCAGGATGCCTTCCATCAAGTTTGGTCAAATTCTATTTAGTGGTTTTGGAGAAAACCTTGTTTAAAAGTTTTTCTACTTATAGTAATGGCAGCCATATTTAAAGGAAGATTAGCATCATTAGTACAAGTTTTAAATAGCTTCATGCCAAAATACTTTTTGTTAAATTTGATCAAATTCTGTTCAGTGATTTTTGAAAATTTGTTTAAAGGTTTTTCTACTTCTAGTCACAGCTTCCATATTTGATCGTGGATTGTCATCCTCTGAAAGGCCTTTATGCTAGGATGTTATGTGCCATGTTTGATCATGGATTGTCATCCTCTGAAAGGCCTTTATGCTAGGATGTTATGTGTTTGGTTGAAACTGCTCTAGCAGTTTTTTAGAAATGGAAAATAGCAACTGTGGATGGACACATGACATATGAAGAGCCATACCATAAGCTCACATGGCATTACTGCCATGTGAGCTAAAAATTACCTAAACCAGTTCAATTCTCAGATTTTTAAACCGAGATCTTGTCATGTAATATTCAGCAAAATTCCTTATACATCCACTTAATGGAACTCTTTTTCTTTCAAAAGTATTGCTGAGCAATGATGGTTGTAATTGCCATCAAAAATTTTGGCATCAATCAATGGTAAATACTTTCATGTCAGCTCTGCATTTTAAGTATCCTTCATGTACATGTATCAAGTATTGTGATACCCTGAGTAAATCCTCTATCTGACTTGAAAAACCTTCAACACAAGACCCCGATGCTGCCATCTATAAAATAACACCTATGTCTCTCCATGCTAACGCAGGTGAGACAATAACTCTAAAAAAAATGTTTACTTGTAAAGTGTCATCATGAAGTATCAGTAAATTCCATCAGTTATACAAATGATGTCATTCTGCCATCAAATATAGTTATGTTACAAAAAGTTGAAAAAATACTTACAAAACTTCATCTCAAGAATCTGCAGAACAGAATTTGACAAATTTTGATGCAAAGTGTCCTGGCATAGAGGCCTTTCAATATTGATGAAATGCAGCAATTTTGATTATGAACATTCTTGTTAGTTTTTGAAAAAATTCTGAACATTAAACTTGATGCATAAACAACATAGATGTAAGTCACAAATATGTTGGTGGATTCCAATCCAGCCAGGTATTTACTATACAAGTATACTTCTTTAACATGTAAAGAATGTCACTGCAACCTATTCTTCATTCTCTAAATTCAAAATTAAGCTGGTTATTTAGTTCATTTTCTCAGACACTATGGCATAACAACTATTATTGAAAATATCTGCAGCTTTCCGTAGGAATACTATTCATCTCTCCTTCATTTATGTCACCATTTTATCCATATTTCCTTCTCAATTTAATAGACTTTGATTTTCAATTCATTGTTTAAGGTTCATTCACAAATATCCTTGTTTTATCAATCTCTGTTAAAACTACATAATCTAAACATAATAGGTTCATTTGACATGTTTCCTACAAGACATGACAAAATGTTTTACACAAGGTTAATTGTTTGGAAACCATCTTCAGTCATCAAATGTCATGTACCATGTGTCAAGAGACAGTTACTGTGCAGAGCACTTCACTTCAATAAACCTGCTGGTAATTGCACTTTAAAAATAATTTTCTTACTGTTCTGAACTTGTTGGTTACATGCTATTTTTTATTTTTTTCAATCATAGGTATTGATGCAAATCACACTGGCTGCAATGGCTATTTTACCATCTTTTATTTACGTCCAGTTTTATATGGAATGAGAGACATTTGTAACTATTAGTATCTAATACTTAACTTCCAAATTTATTTTGCTGTCGTAAGAGACGAAAATTCCTCCAACTCTGATCATTTAAGAACAAATATCAAAGGAAATTCTTGCCATCTCCTCTGTGTGCAACTACAACAGGCTGATCCCATTACAAAGGTTAGAACAGTTTCTGGATGGAGTAAAATGCAAGACTAAATCAATGTTCTCTGAATTTCTACAATAAACAAAAAATGTTATCATGCTTAATTTCAAACAACATGATGAGAAAAAGCAGAAGTTAAAGTTAGGAGAGTGCTATTTCTCAATCACAATTTGCACATACATATGAAAATCTAAAACTAATCAATTCCATACAAACACAATTACCATAATATATGCCACCTTAAACTTTGCATATGGTCCTACACTGTTCTCAATTTTATATTACTTCATATAGACAAGAGGGGCCAGCAGCACTTTTTATCTAGAAAGACCCTTGCTGTACATATAGTGTAAGGTCCATAATTACACATTTATCTGAATGTCATTGTTGGGAATTTCAAATATCATAGTAGTATATGTAACAATCAATATATTCTCAAAAATAAATAAATGCAGTCTGTATTTAAGCTTCTAACTGGGACATAATAGTTACACTTGGTTTAATTACATCTTTAAATACAAAATTCATCCTGACCGTATTAACAGCACTTTATTTTCTATACATGTGATTCTGCTTTTGGCTGATTAGCACCCACCATATGAAAATATTGACATTCAATTGCAAGATTCTACATTGTGTTCAAATCAAGAAAGTATACAGTTATATGCATCAAATGCACAAATGAAATGCACAAAGCAACATCAACTAATGGTACAAACAATATGTACACTGTACAAATGCTGGACAACCTGAGAAATATATGACAGGAATCCTTCAATGCGACTTGCACTCTACTGGATGAAAATAATTTATAGAAATTCACAAGTCAGCTTCTTCCATCCTTTTAGTCCTTTTAACTGGTGGGTGCTGAAACCAACTTTGATATTCTTGAGAAAATCCAACATAACAAATTTGGTAACAAAAATATTTTCCTAGATGTCCAAAACTGAAAGGCCTCTATGCCAGGATGCTTTATGTCAAAATTGGTCAAATTCTGTTCAGCAATTGTTTCAGTTTTGTACACTGTAAAATGTTTTTCTACTTTTGGTAATGGCAGCCATATTTGATGGTGGAACAGCATCATTTGTATAAATCTGAAAGGTGTTCAAACTAGATACTTTCTGTCAAATTTGATCAGTCTGTTAAGCGGCTTTTTATAAGAAGTAATTACAATTTATACAAAATTTATAGCCCTTCAAGCCAGAATGCTTCCTGTAAAATTTGGTCACATTCTGTTAACTCATTAACCCCTAGCACCACGTTTACGCGTCATGAGGTTGTACCCTACTTCCAAGCTCTACAATGATACCAAATAATGTCGACTTTCTACTGGCATTAAAAAGTACAGCGAAACAAACGCATTTTTTGAGACCAGATTTTTTTTAGGTCAAAAATTGCCAGTTTCGGAACCAGAGTTTGTGTCCGGATTTAAGACTTTTTGGCCTTAGAACTAAAGCAGATCGGTCAGAACTGCACACAGACAGATGAACCTTTGCAAAAAGTAGGATACATTTGAGATTTGGAGTAAAAAGAGGCCAGGACACAAAAATCGGGGGTCCAATACGAAAAAAAAAAAAGAAAGAAGTCCAACTTTTACCCTTCTGCACATGTGCGAGCATAATAGCCACTCAAAACAATGTTTCTGATACACCTAAGCATCCGGCTAAACGAGAAACTTTCTTAAGCAGATGTGTTTTGCTGCATTCAGATGTAACAACAAAAATGCGTTGCCTACCCCCATTTCACACGAAAATGAACAAAATCTCCCGGGGTTAACGAGTTAAGCGGTGTTGGGGAAAGTAGCTATTTAAAGGATTTTCCATTTGTAGTAATAGCAGCCATATTTGATGGCAAATTGGCATCATCTGCATAAATTTAAAAGCCCTTAATATGAATGCTTTCTATCAAATTCATTCAATTTCTGAGCAGACTCTGAAAAGTCGTTTAAAGTTTTTTCTGTTTTTAGTAATGCCAGACCTGGAAAATCTCTTATTTATTTGTAAAAACGCTCTACAACTTCAGAACGCTTGATGATGGATTGGTATCATTTGTATAAATTTAAAAGCCATTTATGCCAGGATGCTCTATAAAGTTTGCTCAAATTCTGTTGAGCAGTTTTTTAAAACAAGTCATTTTAAATGTTTTCTATTTTTAGTAACAGTGGATAAACTTGATGGTGAATCAAAATCATTTGTATAAAATTGCAAGCCCTCTATGCCAGGATGCTTTCTGTCTATTTTGGTCAAATTCTGTTCCGATGTTTTTGTGGAGAAGCTGTTTAAAGGTTTTTGTTCATATCTGATGGCAGATCAACATCATTTAAAAATCTGAAAGATCTTCATGCCAGGATGCTTTTAATCAAGTTTGGGCAAATTCTATTTAGCATTTTGTTTTAAGAAGTTGTTTAAAGTTGTTTTTATTTAATTTTAGTAATGGCAGTGCTCAAAGAAAGTTTTTTCAGACACAGGCCCAGGGATGGTGACTTTAAAAAAATCACAAGTCCTGACTCCAATTCCATGTGCCCAAAATCAAAATACTTACTCCAGTGTTTTTGACGAAATCATTTTTTGATCGGTCTCTCCTTGATATCTCACCTCCACCAAAGGATGGCCAATTTTTATTCAAAGACTCAAAAGTCATCATGGACCACCTTTGACCCCTTTATTACTTATAACACCTCAAAAAACATCCCACATTTGGCCTAAACTATCCAGATTACAACAATAAGGTAATCAATTAACAGCTTGTTGTGTACACAATTTAGCCTTCGTAATCCGATTACTCCACAATGCATCATTGCACCGGTCACAACAACTGCTGGAACAGCTACAGTCCCCAGTAGACTGGTTCTCGCTGGTTTCTGTAATGAGTGGATAGAACATGTATAAATATCATGTGGGGTTTTTTCTTTCTTCTTTTTTCAATTTTTAAAAAAAATCTGTTAATTTTCAAAAGTAGTAGATTTGAACAATAAACTGGTATGCACTGTAGACAGCCTTATTTTTGTCCTATAGCCGGTATAATCCCATACACAGACTCATATTGTTGCTTACAATTTACCTATAAATCTTATAAGTACAGTATATGGTACATACACGATTTATTTGTACATTGTTAGCAACGATACAAGCCCTGTGATCACAGGTATGTTAAAGCAAAGAGAGCACTAATTATAGTTAAGCCAGGCAATCTGTTCCCCATTCATAGGTCACATGCTTCCAATTGTACACAAAGTTTACAGCTTTCGATAGAAGTATGGTAAGTAGACAATCTTCATAAGGGTATGAAGCCTACATGGGGATAATCATTAATAATTGACTAGTCTTTCAACAACTTCAAATTAAATTCCACATTTTGTCAGCGCAATCAAAGTTTTCTTCAGAATTTTTTTATTTTTTTTACAAGTCCAATGGGCACATCATTTAGAATACAGGAGGGGCACAATCATAAATTATAGGGGCCCCAAGTGTCGGGATATCCGATTTTTCTAGCACTGAATGGCAGCCATATTTAATGGCAAATTGGCATCATTTCTACAAATTGGAAAGGTCATCATGCCAGGATGCTTTCTATCAAATTTGGTCAAATTCTATTAAATGCTTTTGAAAAAGAACTCGTTTATAGGTTTTTCTATTTTTAGTAACAGCAGCCCAAAAACGATGGCAGATTGCTATCATCTGTATAAATTGTAAAGGTCTTTATGCCAGGATGCCTTCTGTCAAATATGATCACTCTTTTCAGCAGCTTTGGAGAATTCATTTAAGTGTGTCTATTTTTAGCAATGGTGGCCATATTTGATGGCAGATATATGTATAAACTTGAAAGGCATCTATGCCAAGATGCTCCATGGCAAGTTTGGTTGAAATTGGTATCTTTGGTTTTGCGAAGATCAGTTGACATATGCACTGTACAGAAGCACAATAAGGCAAATCATGTATTATTCAGCAGAAGAAATTTTTTACTTGCCCAAGTTTTATTTGTTTACTCAGCATAGAGCAACAAACTAACATTTTTCTCTCACCAACACCAATTTTTGGTTGCATATGTGACCATTTTTGTGACAACTTGGAGTATCTATCATGCTTATTTGCACAGGTAAAGTACATCATGTGGAACAACCCAATTCATTGAAAGTTAGGTAAATCAAAGATGTGTCTTGTAGAATCAGTAGCTACATGTATTACACTTTGTTGATTTCCATGAGGCAGTGTTCACAAATAGTGGCAAAGGTTCTTAGAGTCAGATTTTACTGCATACATGTAATCATGAAAATACAAAGTGTGATTATTTCGATTGTTTGTATTGTCAAGGTAGGAGCAGTACGAACATGGGATTCCTTTTCGACGGCAAAATATCAAAACACAAACTGTTTTCTTCCATCATGAATGCCAAAATCTGACATGATAACTAGTGTGGCCATTGCATGTTAAACAGACCTTCACAGCAATACAGATGCAGAAAGATCACTGCTCATAAAAATTCAGCAAGACCTTCGCTAGTCTCGACCGAGTGCAAAGATGAACACAAAACTTGTATCACCTTCAAACCATCCAATGAACTACTGCGAGCAAAAGTCTGCATCAACAAGTTACTGCTGTACTTCACTGTCCGGCAAATGGTGACAATTTTGGAGTAATTCAAGAGTAAATTATAAAATATGGAAAGTGGATGCTAACTGAATTCCAATTTTGTTTGATAATAGATTGTAAAGGCAAAACCTTTGTGTATTTTTATTCTACACCATGATGGTTGTAGCACATAGTGTTACCCTTGTCCATACATCCATCACACATTGGTTAGGTTTTGTGTTTATGCCATTTCAGACTCTGTGGTGGGGCATCCATGTTCCATAATGACATTTCTAGTTTTATTTAATGTCTGTGTGGTTCTGATTGTGTGCATTTATGCCTATATATGTGTGTGTGAGTGGTGATGATATATGAAAATGCCAAGTTCACCAGCTAGTTTTGTTTGGAAGTGTATTAAATTCTTCCCAAAAAACATGTATTTAATGTTTTGTTATGTCCAAAACTAAATTTCCAGTCATTTTCTACAGACTTGAAGGACTAGAAAACTTATTCTCAATTGTACATTGTCACTTACTTAGGTCACACACACTGACCCCCTGGGTCCACAAGACCCATTTTTGAGACCCACAAAAAAACAGCACTATCTGGAATAATATCCAAATAAAGACAATTGCAGGCTCTTTACAGTCTTGCTAAGATTTACACATTCTTTTTTTTTAAAAAAGAGTCCCTTGGATGGACTAACACTCTACTTAAAAAAAAGATAAGACCATTTCTACTTGTAAACTGCAGTGTTGAAACCATCCTCAAAAATTTACATATTCACTTTCCCCGACTCCCAGGACAAGTTTAAATTTGACTCTGGCAAGCTCATGTTTCCAAGGTGGCAAGTCCAAAAAATTGTATGAGAGAGAGAGATAGAGTGAGAAAAAAGAGGTTGTGTTCCATTTGTAATGCTTTATGCTCTGCAAGTTTTATACCCTGCAATCTTGCCACAGTACATATATCAGCACCTTTATTTAGTGTTTATATGTACTGCATTCTTCTATTACATGACTGGTCACAGTTTCTTTCATCATGTCATTTTCATCTTGCAGTCTATGTTACCAAATGTAAAGACTTTTGAATGCCTCTACCCCATTCTCAAGGAAGCACTAGTGGACGCTTCCACCCGATTCACATACATGCGCGTTTGGACACCTCTGCACCATCTGCATGGAAGCTTGTTTGGACGCCTACAGTAAACATCAACTATTTTGAGCTGGTTTTTGTGGCGCCACTTTGGGGGCGACCCCTTTGTAGAAACTACACGCATTGAGGTAAATGACCATTACGTCAAATCATGGGGTTGCTATTTAAGATCTAGTTTTAATCTGCTATTTAATGTAAATGGGTTGGATTCTCCACTCTCCAAAATGGAAGCCACAGATTTCGTTCAGCACTTTCTTGAGTTGTATGATTTGAATTACGACTATGAAGTCTTCAATAAGTCAGACTCCGATGTCGATGTTGGCAACAATGATTTTATATAATTTTTTCAATGACTTGATGGTGAATGACTTCTCTCAAGATTTTAAAGCATAGAAAAAAAAACTCTTCAGTGAAAAATAATTATACAACTTTAAAGATCAGATTTTACTCTTAAACCTATCTATAGATAATAGATGTGTAAAAAAAAATTAAAATGGTTAAAATGTATGTTGAACTTAACATATACTACACTGCTATAAATTTTACAGGCAGGCCTATGCGCATCAAATCATATCGTTTACAGATGTTCTATTTATAGCACACTGCACTGTGTGGCTTGGGTATATTGACAGCCCACACAACAACAGACTCTACGAGGTAGAGGGTTAAAGTCAGTCTCGCATTTTCTTGTGCAGATGTGATCATGTGAATATTTACTATTTAAAGCAAGTTGTGACAAATAAGGAATAAATATTTATATTTTAACTTATCAGTTACATTTTAATAGTAATATTTGTATGTATCTGGGATTCGACGACTTTCAGG
Source organism: Margaritifera margaritifera (assembly GCA_029931535.1). Classification (NCBI taxonomy): domain Eukaryota; kingdom Metazoa; phylum Mollusca; class Bivalvia; order Unionida; family Margaritiferidae; genus Margaritifera; species Margaritifera margaritifera. The sequence continues at coordinate 5,612,285 of JAQPZY010001659.1, forward strand.
TCCTAACCTATCCTTGGGCAATTTGTGAGCTTGACGACTCTAAACAATTGACCTGTCAAAGATTGTTTTCATGCAAGTCACCGATTTTAATAACTAGTGAAATTTCTTTGACAAGTGTACATGATAATTACAGGAGACTGATACATACTGCTCGGCAAACAATTAAATGGATGAAAAGAAGTGTTATCAATCTCAAAAGTCAGCTTTTTGATGTATGTCACCAATTTCAAGGTGACTAGATGATAATTGTTAAATAAATGGATAGAATAAGTTATCACAAATCCTTCAGTTATGAGTATAAATAAATCATTATAGTCTAGCTTTCATTATTGTTGATGTAGTTCATGAAATGAGTCTATTATATTATCTAGGCATAAAAAGGAAACTTCATGAAATTTCTAGCTCTAATGAACCTGTTTTAAAGAAAAACAGGCAGTATGATGCTATGAAACGTGCAAAAAAGTTCCAATCATGGTGGATTAATAGTATGACTGGCTAGAATTATTGTTATTGGTTGTTTAAGGTCTTTTACATAAAAGTAGTATAGGGTGAGTGTTGGGGCCATGTTGACACTATGGGCTCTTATGGGATTTTAACATTGGGGACCCTATTGGCCCAAAAGTGCCAAGATTTATGGGCCGTGTTGACACTATGGGGTCTTATGGGAATTTAACATAGAGCCCATACAGTCCCCAAACGGGAAAAAGGAACGGTAAACACAGAGAGAGAGAAAGTAGGGCAATCATTGGAAAATTAATCTTTTCTTGTGAAATGGGTGGCCCTGAAAAGGGCCATTGGAGGAGAAATTATTATTTCCTCCAACATTTAGTTAGGAAGTCTGAGAGGTGGAACTTCTTTTTCTTCTTCTTCTCCTCCTTCTTCTGGTGGGGTATCCAGTCAAGATGTCCCAATTCCCTGAACTTGTCTTGAATTTTCATCCAGTTCAAGTTCAGGCGATTGAATTCCTTTTCTTTTTTTTCCTTAGCCCACATAATCTTGATTTTTGCGACTTCCTGCTCCATAATTTTTTTAACAATGGTTTCAACTCGGAGCAGGGCCGCTTCTTGTCGAGTGAGGATTGGACACTTTAAATTGTCATCTAACTTTTTTAAACAATCCAGGACTTCTTTAAGAAGTCCTACTCGACAAAGTGAAGAGGAGTTCTTAATCTTCTTTACTTCCTCCTCCTTCTTCACTTCTTGAATTAAACCCATAATCAAGTTTATCTGGGCTAAGTATTCAATATCCAAGTGTAGATTCACTGGATACCACCACATCATTCTTTCTCTGTAATATTTTACTTCCACCATCCAGTCCCAGGCTTCCTGTAGATTTTCTGTTATATTCATTTCTTCTGTTGAAGTGTGAATGGCGAAATTGTGGAAGGCACCGGTTTATATGGTAGAAGTGCGGACGTGAAGGAAAACATCCCCCCTTTTTTTTCCAAAAAAACATACATACATACAAACAAAACACACACCACACTATCCTTTTTTTATTTTTTATTTTTTTTTATCAAACATACAAACCAAAAAAAAAAAAAAAAACACACACCCCAAACATACAATCCATTTTTTTAAAAATCAAACATACTTTATACAAACACACACCAACATTCACACACCCTCTATATGGCAATGATAAGAATTAATCTTTTCTTGAGTAATGGGTGGCCCTTAAAAGGGCCGTTGGTTTTTTTTTGTTTGAGTTCACCTAGAGGAGGTGTGGGCACCTCCCAGGCTTTGCCCTACAAGCGGGGCAGCTCCCCCTCCATGTAGCTGCGCTCATACATTTCTTCGTGTTGCAAAGGATAAATGGAGGTTGGTTCGCTTCCGGATTCCAATTTTCTTTTCCCTCCTCCATTATCAGGTGGGGTCTAATAGCCACTTTCTTTTCCTTCTCCTCCTTCTCCTTATTTTCCAAGTCTTGGAGGAGGTGCCACACCACCTCTAGATGAACTCTAATTTGATGCATCGTTTCTTGTTTATTCATCTTGATAGATAAAACGGGATAGCTCTATCGGGGAAAGTGTTGTTTTAATATACTAGAAGCGCGGACGTGAAGGAAAACATCCCTTACACCTAAAACAAAACAAAAAAAAACATCACCCCACTACCCCGCGTCTGACATCAGTCTTTTGACGTCATTCTAGGCTTCACAGATTTTGCACTCCATCACCCCTTACCCCCCAAGGCGCGGACCTAAAAGAAACTACTTTTGATAAAATCAAACACACACCACACTATCCATTTTTTTTAATTTTTTTTAAAAATCAAACACACACCACAAACATTTTTTTATATTTTTTTTATAAACCAAACACACACCACACTATTTTTTTTTTTATCAAACATACAAACACACGCCACAAACATACAAGGGAAAAGGGTTTTTTTGTTTTGGTGGGCTAACACAAACATACAAATATATATGGCAATCTGAGAGTAGTTATCTTTTCTAGAGATTGGGGTGGCCCTGAAAAGGGCCGTTGGGGTGTTTTAAGAAGTTATGTTTAACTTCTTGTGGCTGAAGTAGCGGTAGCAGCAGCTCCAGCAGGTTGGCCACGTTTAGCCACTGGTCTCACAGCTTTAAGGCAAGGTGCTCTCTTTCTGGTAAATGAGAAAGCAAATTCATCGCAGTCTATCTTACAGCTGACTTCTCCGTCGGGTAGTTTGATGGACTGCAAAAGTTGTTGTTGTTGTTGTTGTTGTTGTCTTTGCTGCTGCTGCTGCTGTAGTCTTTGTCTCTCCTCCCACTCTGTTCTTTCCCGAAGTATTTCTTCCCTCAGGACTTCTTCCACCAGATCATGAGCCATTTGAATGAACGTCATCGTCTTTCTCTCAGGGTGGGTCTCCATCAAATGATTCTTCACCCTCTGAATGTTTACCATAGCTTCATTCAGTTTAGTAATCTTTGTTGCTGCCATCTTCTTGAACTGTTGAGATCGTGACGAGTCAACGAGAATGACTACAATGGCCAACGCACCGCTTTATATTCTCGAAGCGCGGACGCGATGGAAAACATGGGGTTCAGATCGACAGCGAGATAATAGATAGAGGGTAACTTCAGATCGATAGAAAGAGAGAGAGATAGAACATAATTATTTTTTTTTTTAAAATTCAATAAAAAACCACACAACACCATATTTTTTTTCCAACAATCAACATTTTTTTAATGAACAAGAAGAAGAAGCTTCTCTAACATAAAAAATTAAAAAAAAAATAACAATCAACAAGATATTAAACAGGAACGTATTTACAGGGTTGACAACGTTGGGAAGGTAAACTAAACTTCCACTTTTCTACATCGACATCATTCTGATGCACATTACGTTTCTGAGCTAAAGACAAGAGATATCCATAACATTCACAAAACCATCGTTCTACTTTAGCATCGTTTCGAGCATAGTTTCTATCAAACCAAGTCACTAAATGTTCTAAGGAATATCCAAGACTGCATTGATGAAGAAAATGTACACAATATTGTCCACACACCATGGAATCCGATCCTTGTAATCGAACATTACTGAATCGAGTCGAGACGGCATTTCTTCTCATAAAGTTAATGATGTCGTCTTCCAAAGGAGGTAATCCATAAGAATCAAAATATTCCACACCACCATTGTGATCATTGGGAAAGTACACCGCTACCCAATGGGTTCCTGGTAGATGACTGTCGTTGGTATTGATGACATAGGCATGAACGCCTTTAGGTTTACGATGAGGTAGTTCATCTTTAGCACACACCACAGGATTCCAAGAAGAAGTGTAGGAACTGCGAGTCAACAGATAATGAAGTTCCCTGGTATCCATTTTTTTTTCTTCTTCTTCACAGGAAATAATAGGTCACCAATTCACACCTGACTTTAAACTTGAATTGATCTGTCAAGTAATTTCACGAATATTCACGGCAAATAGTTTCTGTACTCTGTTGAATGAGCCCTTCGATGCGTTTGATCTCCAGAGGATCAAGTGGAGGAAAAGAAGAATTCACCAAGTCTTTATACCATTGTTTCAACACTTTTTCTTCCGAGATCTGTGACCAAGAATTCTCCGAATATTCATCCAATTTTTCTTCGCCTGTCATCATCAAACATTGGTCGTGTTGTTTTTGGCTGGGATGATCGATTTGACATCCATGACAATGTTCTCGGACTAGACTGTTAATTATTTCACTCAATTCCTTAGCATAACAGGAGACTAAATGAACATCAGGCCATCGAGAAATAAATCCAGTAAACTCGGGAACCGAATTTTTTTCTTCTTCTTTTTTAGGTTCTCAATGAATCACTTCGTCATCATCATCATCCGTGGTAGTTTGTGACTGTTGAACTTCACAAAATCCGTCATCTATTTCCATAGGTTCTTCTTCTACGTGTTGCATCTTTTTTCTTTTCCTTCTAATAGTCTAGAATCACTTCTCTCAAACTGTTGATCTCTAGAGTGTTATCAAATTCTGCATACAAGACAACGTTCACCGTGTGAGGTAAGGGATCTGCAAACTGAAGTTCCACACGAAGTGGGCCTGATTTTATAGGGTGGAAATGTCCTTCGTGGCTGCCTTGGTCAGGAGTGAAATCAAATCCCCACAACGCATACCCTCCTGCATAATCCTCGTACGAAATGCCGTGGCTGGTGTTGGTGCCTAACTGTCCTGTGGCTTCAAACAGGCTCAAGTAAGATCGCAAGTAATTTTTCTGCTCAAAGTTAGGTTCAAAAGGTCTGGTACACAACGTTTTACCATCTCGACTGACTTCTATCTTGGAGACGTTGTAGTGTTTAAACTCGAACGGATTCTGATCGTGGACTCCGTTGAGGGCTGCATTACTGACGATTCCAATCAGCAAACGTTTGGGGAGCTGTCCTTGGAAGACGTGATCTTCGACTTTGGATCGGAGTCCAGCGGCAATGGTAAAGGTTTTCACTTCCACTCGTCGCACAGGATACTTGGCAGTGGTTCTGCTCAACATCTGATTGATGTTGTTGGCTACTTTTGGTAAGACTTCCACACGTCGCACGTAAAGTTTGGCTTCTTGGATGATGGTTTTCCACTCGTTGTTTTCGGCCATCAAATGGAAAGCGGCACTACTGCGATTCAGCCTCAGGCGTACATCTACTCCGTTCAACAAATACTTGTCTTGCAACCACATGTCCAAATGCAAATGATCCATCAGTTCTAGACTGCGTCTGATTTTTTTTCGACGGTCGTTAAATCCCACATTGTGTAGGACTGCTGGAATTATATCATTAGTACCATTATTGCCATCCTCAGTAGACTTCGCCGCTACTGTCAGGTCTGTGATGTTGAACTTTTCCGAGGTGTCAGGTTTCCAGATCACCGAAGCATCCAGATGAGTGTTCTTGGGTACTTTTCCGTACGTCAAGAGATTGTCCAAATAAGCAGGGTAAGGGTAAGTATCCAAACTGCTGCTGACCAGTTTGTTATTCAAGTACAAATCTACTCCGCTGAACAAGGAATTAATGAAATTATTGACGGGTGCCACTCTGGCAGTGTCCCCAGGAAGGGTGTTGTCCGCCGTTTTCTTCACTTGAAGTTTCAGGTACAAGTAACTGTTATTCAGATCGATGTAATCTTCAGTTTGTCCTTTGATTTCAAATTCGATAGGAGCTGATTCCGTCAAAGACGATACAGGATGAAATTCCACCCATTGGGATTCTTGCATCGTCATCATGGTGGGAGGCATGGTAAACATATCCAGTTCTGACTTGGTACATTCGCAAGAATCTCGGTGCATCATTTTTTTTTCACAGTTAATAATCAAACACGTCTAATTCTCTGACGGTTCTTCTTCCTTTCTTATTCTTTTTTGAACTGCCATGTGTTCTTTTATGAACTTTGAAGGGATTTTGACGTCGTCTCTTTCTACCTTGTCCTTGCTTCTAAGTGGAGGAAGAAGTAATGCCAGGGCCTGAAGCGTGAAGTGAATTTATAGGATTCTCTCGGAGACCTAAAAGATCTTTGCCAGTGTTCATCAACACATTTTTGCCTGCTCTCATAAAGGCTTCTTTAGGATTTTGTTTGTCAATGAGGACATTTTGCAAAAATTCTTTTCCTTGCATCAAAGCGGCATCTTTTAAGGCATGGAATCCTCGAGTTACCATGGGTTTCAAAATAGGGGCTACCGTCCGAAAAGCCGATCTTAACATATCTCCTAAACCATGTCCTCGTTGTCGAGCCACTCCTCGGTACACTGGATACATTTTTGGGATGTTGCAAGGCGTTAGAGAACCTTTTTTCGAAAATGTAGTTTCGCCGTGACTTTTCCTTTGTCAGTGAATGGCACATCTTGTCCCAAATCTCCTTTTATACTAATGTTGACACTGTCAAAATACGATTTACTGACTGGAAGATAATGAGGATGTACAAATTCACGGTGAACGTGAAACGTGTTTCCACCTTCTTCGTACGCACCAGCAGAAGTATCCACTTTGAAAGGAATGACTCTCAGTAAGGGAGCAGCTGTGTGGCCCACGACGTTGTACTCCACCACATCAGAGTACACAAACATTAAATTCAGTCCAACGTTCAATTCGATAGGGGTTTTAAAACCATCTCCGAATTCTACGTTGCTTGCGACTTTTTTATTAGTATACTTTTTATTTCCACCCAAAATAGAATACAACCCAGGAGAAAATTCAATGGTCATGAATTTTCTGTCCTGCTCGGGTAAGTTTTTGTCTTTTTTGTCGTCAATGAGTTCCCCATTCTCTTTAAAAAATTGCAAGATGAAACGGCATGCCACATCATGGTAAGCAATTCGTACCCATTTTTGGTTTTTTTCCAAGGCTTTGCCAAATTGAGCTACGAAGATGGCGTCAATGGTGTCCACAAAATGTTTAGCACTAAAATAATACACCTTAGGAATTCTCATGGTATGGCTCGCAAAGGGAGGAGTGGTCTTCGTGAATACCTTTCTGGAATGCTCAAGGCTAGGTTGAATTTTCTCCAACTCATCATGCACTCCCTTGTTCAAGATTTCCACGATGAAAGTGTTTTGACCTTCGTCGATGTTCATGATTTGCGTAGGATGAATGATTTCTACCAAAGCCACTCCCCAATGAGCATCGTGATCTAATTGGATGGATTGAGGTAATTTGGCCGTGAAACAACATAAGCTGTTGTTGGGAAACACATCCATGGAACTGTCACTAGGTAAAGTTAAATAAAATTGGTCATTCATAGTAGGTCCAAAGTGGTTTTGGCGTCCGAGGAGTCACTCGAGTTCAAAGGATGTTCAAAGGGTTCCAAAAGAGGACTACTGTGGTGACTGGAAGAAGAAGGTGGACTGACGTTGGTCATACTACCGTGGTTGCTGCCGTGGCTGCTGTTGTCCGTCATCGTCGTAAATTTCAAAGAGGGACTGGGTAAAAGATAACAGATGCAACTGCTAAGTAAAATGGTCCACAATTGTTTGTCTCCTTGTTGCAAACTCAAATTGGCAATGGCTGCTCCGATGACACAATACACTACAAAAATTTGGCAGAAAAAGACGATTTGATTTTTAGGCACACGTTCTCCGCACCACACCCAGAGCGGTTGTTTTTGTAATTCTTGAAGAGAAGAACTCTGCGAAGGAGTCGTTGAAGTCTTGGTTGTGTTGAATGGCATGTTAGGTTACTTCTTTTTTTTCTTTTTATAGTCGACGACTTGGGAAGCAGCAATCCAAGAATCAAAACTAGGAGGATATCCTTTCCAACGTACTTTGACTTCTTCTACTCGACGTTTGCCTAACATGTCGTCAAAGATGATCAGATGTGTTTGACTCACGTCAGACACGATCCCATCGTCTTCGCAAGGGATGCCTTCTACAAATGAAATGGCTTCTCCTTGACTTTCTTGGAGTAGCGTGTAAGACTTTTGCCACTCTTTGTAACACCACACGATGCGTTGAGGTGGACGATCAAACAAATGAGATTTGTGTTCGATCAAACGTTTGACAAATTCGGTTTTGCCTGAACCACTGGGTCCAGCAATCAACATGTTAAAAGGATGGCGCAGATACAAAGCGTCCCAACTGGAACGATCTAACTTTTCGTCAATCGCTTTGACTACAGAAGCAGAAGAGGTAGACGAGGCAGAAGAAGATGTAACCATGACTGAGGTAAGAAGATTTTTGAGAAGAAGACAAAAGACCCAAGACATTTTATACGTTTTCATACACTATTTTTTTTTTTTTTTTTTTTTTTTTTTTTTTTGTAAAAACAACCAACACAACAAATATATTTACAAGTCATGAAAGCGAACGAGTGATAAAATAGCAAAGTAAAATGATCACATACAAGACTAAGGCTACCACTAAAACATCTAAAGTGTTGTATAAACAAGGCAATGTACAACAAGAACAAAACACTGTCCTAGGAATGGAAGGCCTAGACACTGGGGGTGACATTCCGCAATGAGTGTGTCGCTCCCGATTATTAAACCCTTGGTCACATTTCTCGCAGTAGTATCCGTATCCTAAAAATCCGGTGATATTGGTGATGGTATCGAAATGTTCTTGGTGATGATAGAGGTGAATGCATTTTCCTTCAGGGAAATCAGGGCCTCGAAACACCATATCTCCACGCACTTCTTGAGGGTAAACTTTCAAAGTGTAGTGAGGAGCCAAAACATCTTGTAGTTGTTGCATTTGAGAAATGCCACACACGGTCTCTTTAGGGATACCTGCTTGTTGCAACAGGAGTTCTGCTTCTTTTCGTTGTTGGGGTTTGTTCGACTTTCGAATGCTCTCCCAGACTTTATTCCATTCTTTACTCTCGTTCTTGTTGACATACGTACGCCCCACCACAATGGCTCGAGCCAAACACATCTGGTCTTGGGTATTGTCAATTTGGACGACACTGCGTTTGGTAGTGCGAAGATCGTCCACCAATAACGGTTTCCTACTTTGTCCACTTCCTCGAGGAGGAGCAACGTGAGTCATGTAAAGTGTCGCCTTTCCATCCGTGATGGTAAACTTGTCGTTCGATTGTTGAACATGTTCTATTTTGGGCATGACTTTGTCTGGCGTTAATTCTGCCGGGGTGCTGAACTCGATCCAAACAGGACTCTTCAAATTGTCATGATGAATGGCCAGTCTCAAGCGATCGTCTTCTTTGGCTCCACATTGGCGTTTCAAGTTCTGTAACACAGATTCCCACAAATCACTAATGAACCCCGCCGCTTTCTCGGGAGGTACTTCGGACTTGAAGTCTTTAAAGTGAACCGTGTGAGTGTCGGCTGTAGTTTTAAATTTTCGAGAAGTTATTTTTTGAGTCTCTCGAATCCGATAGTAATTTTCAGGAGGAGCCAAGGTAGTAGGTAGTCTTTTTTGGTCAGGGGTTCTGGTGTTGGTAGTAGTGGTGGTGGTGGTGGTGGGTTTTGTTTTGGGTGGGTTAGAAGTTTGGGTTTCAGGTTCACTCATCTCCTCTTCGAAGTCACTAGCATGGACTTGAGCTAGTAGTTCAGCTAGCGGTGTTTCACGCGGTACAGACAATCTTTGGCGTCGTGGTCTCTTTGTTTCTTCTTCTTGTTCTTCTGGTTTCTCATGGTTTGGGCGTGATCTTTTCATCTTGAAGTTTACTTTGAAACTGATTCAGTTTCACCCCAGGTATCTATACATAGGGAGAGGAGAGTATATATAAAGAGACCTTCTTACCTTCAGAATCAGTCTTTGGTGATTGAACTTTCAAACTGTAAAGATGGAAGAGTCAAGAAGAAGAAAAAATCGATGCCCTAAGAAAGGACATCCTTCTGAGTATTATTGGGATTATCTAGCCCAAGGAAGAACACTGAGATAAAAGTCAAGATACTTGTTATATCTGCCAAGAGAAAGGACATTGGGCTCCAGAATGTCCACAACGTCAACAAACTCAAAAGAGAGATAAAAGTCAAGATACTTGCTATATCTGCCAAGAGAAAGGACATTGGGCTCCAGAATGTCCACAACGTCGAAACCAAAAAAAAGAAAAAAGAGACAAAACAAAAGATACCTATTATCATTGTAAAGGAAAAGGACATTGGTCTTCGGAATGCCCTCAGAAAGAAGAAGAAGAAGAAGAAGAAGAAAATCTACCAGAGGAGAGGGAGGAAGCCGATTCAAACAACATATCATCAAGAAAAGTAAGAAGAGAGCGAGATGGATGGAAGACAGTGAGAATGAAGAAAATGTACCAATGGAACCCATGATTCCTGTGAAGATCTTGATCCCTATGAAGAAGAAATTCAAGAAGAACAAGAGAGACAGACAGTGAAAACAAATGAACTTTTGTTTTTTTGGTGTTATATGTTCATGGTGAATTATTTTGTAAAAAAAGAGAATACACCAGAATGGAAAAAAAGTAAGTGTTTTTTGTATTATTTTAGAGTATGGATGCACGCACGCACGCACTCACTCTTACACAAAGAATGGGTAATTTTTTTAAGTTTTTACTTGATTCTTTTTTTTTTTGGCAATTTGATTTCTTTTCTATAAATCTGGGTGGCCCTGAAAAGGACCGTTGGGGTGTTTGTTTGTTTGGTTCAAACAAACTTATGGAGTTGACATAATCAACTTCAATTGTCATAGTCCTTTACCACGACCCAATCCAATTCCTGCTGCTACTTCTGGTGTTTTGGTAATGGTGGTAGTCACTGGTGGTGGTGGTGGTGGCATCTCACTAGAAGTGGTGGTAGGTTTGGAATGTTTAGCCCGTGATGGTCTTTTTCGTTTAGGCGGCTGAGTTAAAGAATATTCGTATAATTTCCTCAGATACTTTAACTCTGATAAAATCTCTTCTAAAAGACTCACCGTTTTTTCTTCCTGACTAACTTCCTTTGGTGTTTCCTTCTCCTTCTCCTCCTCTTCTAACTGTTGTCTGATTTCTTCCTCACTTTTTCTTCTTCTCTCCTCTTCTTGCTGCTGAAGAAACATTTCTTCATCCTCTCGCTGTTTCTTTAAAAAAATTTCCATCTCTTCCTGTTGTTTCTTTTTAAATTCATCCATCACTGGTAGCAAAGAGGGAAGTGGTGTAGCAGCAACAGCAACAGCAGTCTCAGACTAAAATTCTTGATTCAGAAAATCTAAATTAAAATCTTCCGGTAGGAACTGAAAGATAGGATTCTCGCTCCAATTCATAGGCTTAGTAATCTCCATGATACCGCTCCAAGTCAAATCCCTACGAACGCTACGATGTCTTTATACTCAAAATGACGTCACACCCCTACTCTCTTCCCATTGGAAGAAAAACCAACCCGCTTGTAACGCGCGTTGGGATTGGTAGTTCATTTCCATGCATTTCAATCCGATCGTAAGGTATATATACTACCCCTTGTCTCATAAAGCTTCACCGGTTTTCTCTCTCCAAGACTATTCGTAAAGAAAAAAATGTGGACCAGTGTGGAAGCTTCCAACATCGTCTCAGGGATGCTGTTTAATCCAGCATTCCCTATGTATGTAAGAGCATCATGGGCTGTGACTAGACTTGATGAAAGCACCTACTGGCAAAGAAGAATCTACATAGAAAGGCAAGGTCCTTAAAAAGAGTGCTAATGTATGGGGAAGAAGTCAGAAGAAGTAGAAGAAGAAGAAGAAGACCGTCTAGGAGATGTGAATGCTAAAGCAGTAAACAAAAAAACCCAATGGCCCTTTTCAGGGCCACCCATTTCACAAGAAAAGATTAATTTTCCAATGATTGCCCTACTTTCTCTCTCTCTGTGTTTACCGTTCCTTTTTCCCGTTTGGGGACTTTATGGGCTCTATGTTAAATTCCCTTAAGAGCCCATAGTGTCAACACAGCCCATAAATCTTGGCACTTTTGGGCCCATAGGGTCCCCAATGTTAAAATCCCATAAGAGCCCATAGTGTCAACACGGCCCCAACACTCACCCTATACTACTCATAAACATCTCTCTCTCTCTCTCTTGCTTAAAAATTTAGCTATTTCCAAACCATTTTCTACCTATCCATTTACCTGTCTATATACATGTATATGTATGATTTCGCTCTTCTAACTATATCTGCATTCTAACCCTTTCTCATTCACATATCTATCTACATGTATTATTTACATATATATTTCTGATAACTTCATCGGTATCTGGTTTTAAGGTGCCAACAATGATAAAAAGAAAACAAAAGTTAAAGTAAATATAGAGAGGATATGTGCTTGCTATGAGTTAATAACGGATATATTTCATCAAGTGGGTGAAAAACTTAAGTATTTTCACTCGAGACGAATATTCTTTTTATTTTATGCTCAAGCATATTGTCTAGCAATTTGTATAACACACTGAAGTAGCTGATTTCTTACTGCATCCCGCGCGATAATGTCAGCAGTTTACCGTTTATGTTATGCTGTTTTGTGTATATTTGCACATAAAATATCAGTAGTTACATAATGCTCCTTCCCAATTCAAGGTAAAACAGCAGATAAAAAGAAAATGAAAAAAAAAAAATTGCCCATTGTTGGATTTGAACCTGGTTTGCCTGGATGCGAAGCAGCCATCTTAACCTTTACACTATGCAAGCATCTTACAGAAAGTTTGAAATTTCTTAGTTATAATGTTATCAATGTCTATTGACGGCCAGTGAAAAAATACGATATTTTTTCACTGCAGTGAAATATCACAATTATTTCACTCGGAAAATACACCAAATCACTGCCGAGCATAAAATAAAACGCAATTTCCTTAAAATATCATATTTTATTCATGTATGTTTGTGGCAAGCTCAAGTTTCTCAAGGGCAAGTTCAATTTTCCAGTCAGCTTGCCCTGGGCAAGCTGACTTTTATAAAATTGTTAAATCCCTGATCCTTGATATTCTTTAAAGTCTTCTGGTGAAAACCATACGTTGACATAACCATCAATTCTGGAGAAGTAGCCATAGCAGAATTTCAAGATGGTCACCTAGGTGGCCATACTGAATGTGTGATTGTCTTCGTTTTCATTCTGGACTAACTGCACTCGATAATAAGTTTTCTGGTGAAAACCACGTGTCAATATGATTTTCAGTCATATGGAGGTCAGATTGGCACTTTTTTAATTGATGACCAACTAGATATCATAATTAGTCTTCTGGTGAAAACCCCATGCTGAAATGACTTTTGGCTTAAGAGGAGTAACCATAATAAGATTTTCAAGATGGTTGACACAGTGGCCATATTGAACATCAGATCAGCACTATTTTCATTTAAGACCAACTCGATATCACAAGAAGTCTTTTAGTGAAACCCTATGCTGATAGTTGCAATAACAAGTATTTTCGAGATGGCCACAGTGATGGCCATAGTTGATGTTCTAGTGGCACTATTTTTATTTAGGACCAACTAGACATCATAAGAAGTCTTCAGATAAAAACCCCCATGTCGAACAAGCAATTTCATTTTTTTAAGTTTCTAAAACTTCACCAGAAAATGACAAAGGTGAAAACTTTTCAAAACAATTTTGACACAACCTTGATAAATGGACATAAAAGCACATGCACAAGTGTCTTCACACCATAGTGATCATCTATTCAAACCATAATGGTCACTGATGATATGAATGAGTAACTGCAACTTTACAACTGCATGTATAGGGGGCAAATACAAAGCAAAATCTGGATCTTTTTTATCAATTTTTTGGTGAAATTTTGAAAACAAACAAAATTAAATTGCTTGTTCTGGTGACAGTTAATGAACTATTTATACCTATTTGTAATTACAACAATATAGGTACTCATATCAGTTAGAATTAATTACAATATATGGTTGTGCTAATATGAAGTCATATGACCAAAATACATGGCGTAATTACCAAGAAGGGCACATAAACCTTAAAGTAGCTATTCTCAAGCAAGGGGGGAATAACTCTAAACAGCGTTTCAAAAATAAGATTGGATCAGGTTTCAAAAGGAGGTCTATTTTTGCACCTTACTTTGTACTCAAGCGATCGCTTCTTGCATGGAATTATGGGTATTTATGCAAATCAAATACCCGAATTCTTGCGTATATGGCCTTATTCTAATTTTAGCATGCATTCTGAGGCAAGTAACAGAAAGTTTAAGTGTTCAAATTGCATATGATCCTCTTAATCTGCAAAGTACGTGCTCAAGATACATATTTTTAGAAAAAGGATTTATTTTAAACCTTTTTTGAAGCAGTTTTCAAAATTTTTGCTGATGCGCCTTGCCAGCAATTGAGTTTTGAATTAAGTGGGTCAGGTTTGTCATCCAAACTGGAAGATGCATTGCCAACATGGAATAAGTAGTTAGTGATGTCATTTTTACAGGCTCAAAAATATGTTACACTACAAAAGTATGTCAACTTTTGGAACAAAATCAGCACACCATATAACTATTTCATAATTTTTCAATCACTAGATATGTCATTTTAATAGAACCGATTGCTAACTTAGAAGTTATAAACTTTTGGGTTGTTCCTTTGGCATTTGCAAGTGCCAATCTATAGGGTTTTGAACACAAATTTACCTCTTCGCCATCTTGGGGATTTACCCCTTCACTATCTATGGGATGTGTAAAGTATTTCCTCTACTTTTACTACTGTGTTTTCAGGTACAAGGATGCATGAAATTGTGTAAACGATGAGTAACATGCATTTAGATTCTTTGATTCTGCTTTTATTTCAAAGCAAAGAAAATCAAAGTGAGATGAATTCTAATGTACAACTGGTGACGATTTACTCCAAATTACTGTACATCGGAGATAAATGTTCTAGCCCCTTTTTTATTCACTTGTACCAATGTATGAATGTCACATAATTTTTTAATGTAAGATATAAAAAATTGTTTTCCGTTTGGACGTGTGAAAAATTCCCCGTTGCTGACGAGAAAACCGCTGATGGACAAATTTCGGAAATTTTGAATCCGTGCTATTTTTAGATAAGAACTTTTGCTCTGCTCCTGACGTAATATCTTAGGGGTTGGGGGAATACATATTTAATAATGAGATCGCAATAAATCTAAAATAGTGTAGATTACTCGTTGCAAATGCACTTTTCAAAATACCTTGAGCATAACTACTTAAAGGTCTGCCCTCTACTTCTTTTTAAGGACTACTCGACTTTTGGCTTGGATCTGACCATTGCATGCAGCTAAATTTGTCTTCATTACTGTCAAATATGAGCATAATATTCAGATATTTTCATGTTTTACAAAAGTGTATGTCATCTTTTTCAGTTAGCAAACATACGTATTAATGGTGAAGTAACTGTCGTTGCCGTACACATTGACGGTTAGGAAAAAGGAGTGCACGTGCATATGCGAACAACTCTGTCTGCAGTATTTTAGGAACGTGTTAAAACTAATCCCGTTGCACTCTACAGATTATCTTAAGGTTTTCATACAAAATGGCACGGCATCTAATTTCAAACCATTTGTATTCAAATTAACGACTAAACGCCGTGTGAATCACGTCGTCTGTCATACAACTTCTTGCCGCCATACGTCGGAACGCTGCCTTTTTATTGGCCAGGAAGAGTCACATGACTGAAGCAATACAACTCAAGTGTGAAGACAGCCGAGTAATCCGAAATTAATAGGGAAAGCGTAAAACTGTAGGTCACGCCCCCTTGTCGTACGTACGAAAAGGTGCCAAATCGCATACCTATTTGGTTGTTGATTGTTGTCGATTGTTCTAGCTACTGAGATGTCGAGGAAATGATCTGAAGTACCAAGAACGTCTTTCCTTCAACCAATCCATCATTGAGCTTTCTTCCAAACTGTTGATTTGTATCAAAAACGAAAGTGAACTGTAATATCGTCAGCTCAGGTGAGAAAAAACTATGAGGAAGTTCTATATTTCTCGTGTCATGGTGAATGTATCAGATTTGACAGTGCCAATATTCAAAATACATGTATATATTTTTCCAGTATGAATGTCACTATGATCAAGGACTACCTACAATGTCATTCAAATTACAGATTGTGGTGGGATTTTCTTTTATTTCTTTTTTTTTTTTTTTTTTTGCTGGTGCATGTATAAAAACGACCACTATAGGATAGCTGACTTTCCAACCCACTTCCCTTTTGATGCGTACTTCGTTACTTTATACATGTATACCTTGGGCTTTTATAACGCATACTTTTCCAACTGATTTTGGACAAAACGAAAACAGGGAAGGGGATGGTATGGGAATACACAAGTGCCACAAGTAATCTGTGTTGGATTTACCTTTACACCTATACAGTGCACCGGCTTCTTACTAATGGGGTGGGGGGGGGAGCGGGCACCTTTAGCAATATGGGCATTTTTGTTGAAGAAACGGACACTTTTTGGAACAAAGGGGCATAGGGGTCACCTTTAGTAATAGGGAAACTTTTGTTTAAGGAAGGGGCATTTTTTGGAACAAAGGGCATTTTTGTGATAAAAAGAACTTTATGCAGTTAGTAAAATTTAGAATGTCATCTTTTTATCAATTGAAACAGATAAATGCACATGTATGTATTCATCCTACATTAGATAAATAGAAAAATATGTGAAATGAATAGAAAATGGGGATGGGCTAGGACAGCACTGATGGCAGTGAGGAGAGCATTGAAGGCAAATAGGGGAGCATCCCTCTATTTCTTTCTAGCTGGAGCACTGCAATATTGCTATTCTGAGACACTGTACCAAATTCAAAAGTAACAAACCTTTTAAAAAGCAAATATGTCAAAAATTACAGGTAGCAAAGAAATAGGAAGTATTCAATTTCTTGCCAATGTTGCTACAGAATACATTGAAGTGTGTAACAATCCCAGTGATGCTATATCAAAGAAACTCAGAGTTTGTATCTATCAAATGACCAGCAGGTACCAAGTTTGAAATTCCACCCATTCAAAATTCAGATGTTCTCAAATTGCTGAAATCCATTGAATATAAATAGATACAATGGCCTAGATGGAATCTGTGCACACAATAAAATGTTTTTTTTTAATTGATACTGAACATATCAGTCAAAGCATTACCTCCATTATGAACTATGCTATTAAAACTGGTTCTTTTCATGACCAGTGGAAATCTGTGAAAGTCACGCCTCTCTTAAAAAAAGGGGGCAAAAGATGATAAATCAAATTGTAGGCCAATTTCTGCTCTTCACATACAGTTAGTACTATTCAAATCACATGTCTCTATACCTATCTTTATTCCTTTTTTATCAACACCTAATTTGTTTTACAAAAATCAATCAGGTTTTTAGAAAATTCAACTCCTGTCAAATGGTTTTAACAAACATTACTAATTCTTGGTAGCAGGAAATAGATAGAGCCAGAATCATACTGGTATATCACCGTTAGATTTTAAAAAGCATTTGACATGGTCAATCACAATATTCTATTACAGAAATTAGGAATTTATGGATGCTCAAATTTAACAATATCTTTTTTGCATATTTAAATAGCAGATCATGAACCATTAGTTTCAATAGCATTTAAGTTGTCCAGACCATATTTACTGTAGGAGTTCCCCAAGGGTCAATTTTAGGAGCACTTTTCTTTTTATTGTTGATCAGTGATTTCCCCTTTGGTATTTGACCATACTGATATGTTTATGTATATGGATGACACAGCTGTTCAAGCTATAAGTACACATATTTATGAAATTGAGAGTAAACTAAATTCTGACATGACAAACTTTTCAACTTCATGTATAACATTGCTGTGTGCATAAATTCCCCCCCCCCCCCCAAAAAAAAAACAAACAAGGTTTTACTAATTGGCATTTCTTAGAGGAAACGGAGCACGCCAAAGGATCTATCTGTATACTGACAAGCTTGGATGTGTCACTCATGAAAAACTTTTAGGAGTCACAGTTGACAACATTCTATTATTGAATAAACATATCAACTCTGTATATAGCAAAATTTCCATCAAGTTATTTCATTTCAAAATAATTAAGCACTTTTAATGCTAAAATTAAGAATTACATTTCACAGTTGTTTCATGTTATCACATTTTGATTATTGTTCCATTATTTAGGGACATTGTTCATCTTATCTTTTAAAATGCATTGAACACATCAAAAAGAATGTGGCCAGAACTCTTTTGGAACTTTATTTGAAAAACTCAGATGGTTGCCTTTTAAAAATAGACTAAAATTCAGTGACTCAGTCCTCAAGTACAATGTTCAAAACAACCTGGCACGAGATTATCTGAATACTTTTACTTCAGTCTCAGAAGTTCATAATTGAATCACATGTTCTTATACAAAAATCAACTAAGTATTCCAAAACATAGACTGAAATGTTTGAAGGGAGTTTTATGTACAACAGTGTTTTAATATGGAATGTCTCACCAAATGATATTAAATCATGTTCAATCCTTGCTGCTTTTAAACACAAATGTAAAACATCTTTTTTAACCACAAATATATATATATATATATATATATATATATATATATATATATATATATATATATATATATACAAACTTGCTATATTAAACTGCCTCCAGTCTGTGATAATATTTATCTTATGTAGTTCATGTATTTTATTGTACATAATGTGAATACTGTACATGTTAGTACATCTCGACCCTGTGTGAGATTAACCTTTGGTTCAACAGCCCATTGATAACACATAAACTCTCTTATTATTATTATTAGCTGAATGAACCACACACACACACACACACACACACATATATATATATATATATATATATGAAACTGTACTATATGTGGTTAATGTCCTTCCATCAAGCACAATTTGCCATCACCATACACCTATGACAATTTCTTGATGGGTACTGGTAAGGGAATGGCCAATTTGGCACCAGACATGTTAAATTTGGGCTAAATTCCATGTCTGTATTTCGCCAGCTAAACTCAGATCTAGACTTAACTTAAGTATAGAATCTAACAATCTGTTTGGCTGAACTTCAAGTTTGACTAATAACTGGCCAATCAAATGTCTTCAGATTAGAAACAACTTCTGTTGGAGGATTTTTTTTTACATAGATAAAAATAGATTAAAGATGGTAGATGTTTAAAACCAAGAATTTCAGACATTGGAATTATGAATTATTGGAAAACCAAGGTTCCAATGAAATTACTTTCAGAGCAATGAACCTATGCTACGCAGCCTTATATTTTAAAAGACCACTTTTTCTAATTCCTGTCTGCATGCCAAAACACAGAATATACTTAATTCACAATAAGGACTCTGATCATCATAGTGTATAATGGACTTCAGTATAACTGGGTCCTTATGGCAGTACTCCCTCACTATAACAATGGCAATGGGAGCCATATTGTATACCACCTTATAATGAAGTACATGATACATACAGTACTCCGTCACTATAATACTGTCCATGGGAGCCATAGAGTATACCACCTTATATGAGACCACCTTATGATGAAGTACATCATACAGTACTTCCTCACTGTAATACTGTTGATGGGAGCCATATTGTATACCACTTTATAATGAAGTACATGATACATACAGTACTCCCTCACAATAATACTGTCCATGGGAGCCATGGAGTATACCACCTTATAATAAAGTACATTATACAGCACTCCCTCATTATAACACTGTCAATGGGAGCCATACAGTATTCTGCCTTATAGTAAGACTGCCTTATAATGAAGTACATGATAAATATAATTTGACTCCCACTTAATGAAATGGGATCCACATGCATACTCACCTTATGACAGGAACTGTTATAATAAAGGGCCTTATAGTGAGGGATTGCTTATAATGCAGGTATGGTCATATTATTATTATTATATTATGCAGTAGTAACACTATGTGAATTGTATCTCGGTATAAGTTGTGAATTGTATCTCGGTATAAGTTGATGTCACCTATAAGATTGTATACATGTAGGACTTCCATGGACAGCATTATAGTACTGTAGGTACCTGATAATCCATTATTACTTTGTGAAAATTTTATGTCAGAAAAATGTTAAATGTTTTAAATTTGCAAACATTTGATGAAATTAAAATATTATGATATATGGTCATTTATATACTTCAGATGACAATCCTGTACAGTTGTATTGCCAGGGGATCCACGATTCTCAGCAGTCAATCACTTGACTCTTCATCAGATTATGAAAAAACAGCTGTATCTATTATACCAAACATTCCCACCAGAAATGATGGCAAGAAAACATTCTCAGCAAGTGGGTATGTAGATTCACAGGTTATTAATATTAATCCAACAATATCCATAGCATTAAGAAATATCATATCAAACAAACTCTCACAGAAAGAGTCAATTCTATTTAATCCTATGATATCATTGCAGGAAGAAGAAAATCAGAATTTACCTAAGTATAATCAGGGCTTTCTGTGAGCACTTCCAGTTCATCCAGGACCTTAAAATGCTAGTCTTGGACTCACAATTTTCTAAGACTTCATCTTGTGGGCCCTCAGTAACTAGCTCAGGACCCTTTGTTTTCTGAAACTCAGAATGCAGGTGATGTACATTTCACCCAAATGGGTGACGCAAAAAAGGCCTACAGGGCAAGAAAATTCATTACATGAACAGAAATTAAATAAAGAATTCACATATTTACAAAAGTGAATATATATATTGTTACGACTCTATGGTCTAAGAAAAATGTAACAGAAAGAAAGTGAAACCAACAAATCAAGTAAAAATCAACAAGCAATTCATTACTAGATAATTAAAATGAAAAATCAAAAAGTCACTTAACAGTAATGTGTTTTGAAATCCTAATAATCCAATAAGAATGATTGTTCTAATCACAAGTCCTAAATATAGAATGTTCCGAATTCACGGCTGTGTCCTTGAATGTTATGATGTGCTAATGGTCTCCAAAGTCCTGATGTACTAGTAATCTTGATGTGCTGATGTCAAAATGAAGTATTCCAAAATCTCTGAATAAGTTCACATAAATTCCAAAATCATCAATTAAAAATCCAAAATCCAAAAGTTTATGAGCACTGTTATAATCCAATGAATATTTAAAATAATTCCTCTCTTAGAATTTGGAATGAATTTTCACAACTGTAATAGCTCTTTACAAGACTGATGGTAATGTCAAAACTGAAAAAATGTCCACCAAACATGATATATATAAAGATTGGTCACATGACAGAATGTTCTAGAACATGAGTCATCTTAATGGAATTTTACTTGTAAACAAAATTCACCCTTGACCTTCAAATTGAGAAAACATATTGATCAAAACAACCTAATTCAAGGACACTAGTTAAACATGTTTTTCCTGATAACATTAAGATTTAAGCAAATATTTAAGTGAAGAAACATTTATAATTTCCTAAAATATTTATAATATTATATAAACATCATACATAACACCTCCCCTCATAAAGAAAAAGAAAGATTTATATAATAAAGCTTTCTTTTGAATATACATCTAATACTATAATAACCAAAATTACATAAGAACATGTTTTATGATACTGGACTTAATTACATCAAGCAATATTACATTTCTAGGCACGTGAGAGTGCATCTGCAATCACATTGTCTTTTCCCCTGATGTGTCTAATGTCAATGTTATATTCTTGCAATATCAAACTCCATCTCAACAATCTCCGATTTTTATCTTTCATTTTGTTGATGAAAGTAAGGGGATTGTGATCACTATACACAATAATTGGAGAAAGAGCTGAGGTAACATACACTTCAAAATGCTGTAAAGCCAATATCAAAGCCAAACATTCCTTCTCAATTGTGGAATAATTTTTCTGGTGCTTGTTTAGTTTTTTAGAAAAATAACACACAGGGTGATCCACACCACTTTTGTCTTCCTGAATCAATACTCCACCAACCCCTACATCACTTGCATCAACAGATAATTTAAATGATTGGCTAAAATTTGGTGCAGAAAGAACTGGTGCATTCTTAAGCATGGCCTTTAACTTGTCAAAAGATTCCTGACACTTGTCAGACCAATGAAATTTGGTTTTCTTACTCAATAAACTTGTCAAAGGTTCAGCAATTTTGGAAAAATTTGAACAAAATTTCCGATAATATCCAGCCATACCTAGAAATCGCATCAGTTGCTTTTTACAAATTGGAACTTGAAATTCAGAGATAGCTTTGACCTTAGCTTCTATAGGTTTAACATGACCTTGTCCCACAATATGTCCTAAAATGTGACACAAGCATGGCAAAACTCACTTTTACTCAAATTAATTGTCAGATTCGCATCGCTGAGTCGATCAAAGAATTTTCGAATGGTTTCCAAATGATCTTCCCAGGTGTTGTTGTAGATAATGACGTCATCGATATAAGCGTCACAATTATCAAGACCAAATGTTATCATGTTCATCAGACGTTGAAACGTTGCAGGCGAATTTTTCATTCCAAACGGCATGACTTTATATTGATAAAGTCCATCTGGAGTTACAAATGTTGAAATTTCTTTTGCCCTTTCCGTCAGTGGAATTTGCCAGAATCCTTTTAAAAGGTCAAACTTGGTGACATATTCCGCATTTCCAATTTTATCAATGCAATCGTCCATTCTTGGGATTGGAAATGAATCAGTTTTGGTGACACTGTTGACTTTTCTATAGTCAGTACACATACGGAATGTATTATCTGGCTTGGGAACAAGAATACATGGTGAACTCCAGTTACTTTTACTTGGTTCTATGAAATCATTCTCCAGTAGATACTGAATTTCTTTCTTCAGATAGTTATGTTTGAGAGGATTCATCCTATAAGGATGCTGTTTCACAGGCGCAGAATCTACAATGTCAACGTCATGATAAATTTTACTTGTTCGTGTTTGAACATCAGGAAACAAGTGCTCATATTCATGTAATAGCTGTTTTAGTTCATTTCTTTCCTGTTGTTGTAGATGTGAAAGTTTCTGGTCTAGGTTGTTCAATATTTCTGAATTCCAAAGATTGGTTATACCAGAGTCACTATAGTCTGATTGTATTCCATCGTTGATATCTTCACTGTGTGGGACAGGTACAACTAAATTAACTGAATAATTAGCTGGGCTATCTCTGTCAAAATATTCCTTTAACATATTTATATGACAAAGTTGTTTCTGTTTCCGTCTCCCAGGAGTGTTAATGATATAATTTAAGTCAGTTACTTTCTTTTCAACGGTATAAGGACCATAAAATTTAGCCTGAAGAGGATTCTGAGGTATGGGAAAGAGAGCCAGAACTTTGTCACCAGGTTTAAAACTCCTTTCCTGTGTATTTCTGTCATACCTTAATTTCATTTTTGACTGGGTAGTGTGAAGATTAGTTCTTGCTACTTCACAGGCCTTTGACAACTTGTATTTGAAATCAGAGACATAATCAAGAAGATTAATCTTTGAATCTTCATTTGAAAGAAGTTTCTCTTTCAATAATTTCAATGGTCCACGGACAGTATGACCAAAAACTAGTTCAAAGGGACTAAAACCCAACGACTCTTGAACTGATTCCCTAACAGCAAACAACAACAAATGAACACCCTCATCCCAATCCTTTTCTGTATCAAAGCAATATGATCGAATCATATTCTTCAAAGTTTGATGAAATCTTTCCAAAGCACCTTGACTTTCAGGGTGATAGGCAGAAGATTTAAACTGTTGGATGCCTAATTCATCCATAACTTGTTGGAAAATTCCAGACATAAAATTTGACCCTTGATCCAACTGGACAGATTTGGGAAGGCCAACAAGTGTAAAAAACTTCACCAAAGCTTTCACAATAGTTTTAGTTTTTATATTTCTCAGAGGAATTGCTTCTGGAAATCTTGTAGATGTACACATGATGGTCAACAAGTATTGGTTGCCTGACTTGGTTTTAGGTAAAGGACCAACACAGTCTACAATTATTCTACTAAATGGTTCATCAAATGCAGGAATAGGTTGCAGATGAGCCTTAGGTATCTTCTGATTGGGTTTTCCTACCATTTGACAAGTGTGACAAGATCTGCAGTATTTAGAAACATCACTTTTGAGTTTCGGCCAATAAAAATGATTCAAGATCTTGTGATAAGTCTTACGGACTCCTAAATGACCAGCCAAAGGAGTTACATGGGTTAAATTAAGAATTTCCTGTCTATATGACTTAGGAACAACAATTTGATAGCTCACTGACCACTCGTCACCAGCGGGTACCTCAGGTGGTCTCCATTTCCTCATAAGGACCCCATTTTTCACAAAGTAACACACTGGAACTTGTGTGGCTTCAGTTTCACTAATAGCCCTCTGAAACAAACAAGATATCTCGGGATCTTGCTCCTGTTCAACGACAAGGGATTGTCGTTTGTCATCCTGATAGAACAAAGAGAATGAGTTGCCAAAAGAGGATCACTGTGATCAATACCATTTGATTGATCAATACCTGAGGAAAAAGTGACCTCATCAAAAGACTGACCAATACATGTGTCAGCTAAAGGAATAATATCCTGATCAACATCACTCTCAAGAGCTCTTTTTGCCATAGCTCTAGTAACTGCACAAGCAGGGTACAAATCAGGGATTTCAGTTTCGACAGGATCAACTTTCTGATCCAAACAAGGCTTGTCAGTTACAAGTGGATTAACCACAACCTTATCTCCAGCTAGGTCATTGCCTAGTAATAAATGAACACCCTCTATGGGTAAAGAAGTCACTGCCCCAACAGTCACAGGTCCAGAAACTAAGTCTGATGCCAAATTTACACAATGGAGAGGAATATTTACAAAGCCGCACTCTACTCCCTGAACAAGAACACTTTCACTTGAAGAAGACTCCTCAGACAAAGGCAAAGTACCTGATAATAAAAGACTCTGAGAAGCTCCAGTGTCCCTTAATATTTTAATTGGGATAGGTTTGGCAGAATCACCAATAAGTGATATAGAACCTTCTGACATGAATGGTTCATAAGCCTCCAAAATAGAATCAGACTGGGGTTTGTTTGACCCAACAAATGTATTGCTTTCAATACAAGACCGTGACCTTGACCTCGTAGAAATAAGAGCATTTGGAAAAGCTCTGTCTTTTCTCTGTTGCTTAATTTTCAACTTGAAGCAATCAGAAATAACGTGCCCTTTCTTTTTTACAATAAGTGCACGTAGGAAGAGATAAGGATTTCTGATCAGTCTTATCAGATGTTTGATTCCTAACAGTTGTGCTGTTGTGAAATTTGGAAGTACTCGAATGAGATTGAAATGGTTTTTTACCAGAAAACTGCTGAGAGGACGACTTACTGCCAAATGAAATTTTGTGAGTCAAGGAATAATCATCAGCCATACGAGCAGCATTTTCCAAAGTTTCCACATTCTGCTCGTCAAGATAGGTTTTAACATCACTATGGATGCACCTCTTGAACTCTTCAATTAATACGAGCTGTCGGAGGTTATCATAAGCTTGATCAACTTTCTTGGCTGAGCACCACCTATCAAATAGTTGTTCTTTATCCCTTGCAAATTCGACATGAGTTTGTCCAATTTCTTTTCTACAATTCCTAAACCTTTGTCGATATGCCTCTGGTACCAACTCATAAGCTTTCAAGATGTACTCCTTAACCACATCATAATCAGTGCTTTGTTGTACTGACAGTGAAGTGTAGACTTCACGAGCTTTGCCAATAAGTACACTTTGTAATAACAAAGTCCAATGCTCTCTGGGCCATTTCAAGTTTTCAGCTATTTTCTCGAAATGAAGAAAGTATTTATCTACTTCTTTTTCCTGAAAAGGGGGTACTAACCTAATATATCTAGTAACATCAAAACCTGGACTTGTGTTTAAAGGAGTGGAGTGTGCTCTGTTTGCCAGTTCTAATTCTCTTAACTTAAATTGCATTTCCCTTTCTTCTCTTTGCATCTGCATCTGTCTCTCCTCTTTCTCTCTCTCCCTCTCCATCTGCCTCTCTTCTTTTTGCATTTGTATCTGCCTCTCTTCTTTTTCTCTCTCCATCTGTATCTGCCTCTCTTCTTTCTCTCTCTCTCTCTGAATCTGAAGCTTTGGCAATTCTAAATCCATCTGGTTCTTTAACTCTAATTCCCTTAATTTCCTGTCAGAACCAGATACAGGCTTTCTCTTCAAACTTAAAGCACTATTTTCAAAAATTCCCTTTCCTACTAAATACTGAATTAAAATAATCTTCGTCTCCTGTTTTGTCAATGATACTTTTGCCTCAGATAGACTGTATTTTCTGGCAAGCTCGAGCAACTCATCCTTTCTCATGCACTCTAACCCCTCCTGGGTAGGTTTTGAAATGAAATTCTGAACATTAGATGCCATAGTAAATGCTTGTTGGTTTCACACACAAAATTTCTCTATATAAAATCTTTGCCAAAGACAAAAAAAAAATTAAAAAATTCCAAGACAAAATCAATATGAATTTCAAAGATAAATTTAATATCTCTAATATGCTTTAAAGAAATTCAGATCCCGGAACGGCGAGCCCCCAATTTCTGTTACGACTCTATGGTCTAAGAAAAATGTAACAGAAAGAAAGTGAAACCAACAAATCAAGTAAAAATCAACAAGCAATTTATTACTAGATAATTAAAATGAAAAATCAAAAAGTCACTTAACAGTAATGTGTTTTGAAATCCTAATAATCCAATAAGAATGATTGTTCTAATCACAAGTCCTAAATATAGAATGTTCCGAATTCACGGCTGTGTCCTTGAATGTTATGATGTGCTAATGGTCTCCAAAGTCCTGATGTACTAGTAATCTTGATGTGCTGATGTCAAAATGAAGTATTCCAAAATCTCTGAATAAGTTCACATAAATTCCAAAATCATCAATTAAAAATCCAAAATCCAAAAGTTTATGAGCACTGTTATAATCCAATGAATATTTAAAATAATTCCTCTCTTAGAATTTGGAATGAATTTTCACAACTGTAATAGCTCTTTACAAGACTGATGGTAATGTCAAAACTGAAAAAATGTCCACCAAACATGGTATATATAAAGATTGGTCACATGACAGAATGTTCTAGAACATGAGTCATCTTAATGGAATTTTACTTGTAAACAAAATTCAACCTTGACCTTCAAATTGAGAAAACATATTGATCAAAACAACCTAATTCAAGGACACTAGTTAAACATGTTTTTCCTGATAACATTAAGATTTAAGCAAATATTAAAGTGAAGAAACATTTATAATTTCCTAAAATATTTATAATATTATATAAACATCATACATAACAATATATAATAACAATTTATATGAAACTGAATGGTTGCAATAATTTTAGTCAGTAAGATTTATTATATCAAAATGTTATTAATTTACCTTCAACGTAACAATTCTGTGACCAGTTATTGACTCCCCACCTTTTCTCACCTGGATCCCCAAGTTTTTCTATCTTGACCTCCACTTCCTGGAGACTGAGGGTCCAGAACTTAAAGTGTCAGAGGCCTACTGAGAGCTCTGTATAAACTGCACCCTACTTCCAACAGTGTATTCCCAGATCTGCCTTTACATAATGTACCAACAGATCTGGACAGGACTTCCAACAGTGTAGTCCCATATTGGCCATTACATAATGTACCAACAGATCTGGACAGGACTTCCAACAGTATAGTCCGAGATCTGTCATTACATAATTAACCAATAGATCTGGACAGGATGTTACCAACAAAACTTGATTCTGGGCTCATATTTACATCTAGGATACAGCAGTATGGCTCAAATTAAATTCTGACTTAATATTGAGAGATCAAATGTCATAAGGATCTTGGAGTATTTCACTTTATAAAAATTGATATTTGTACACAGCTAAGGGTCCAAGCAATCCAAAATCACTACAAATGTATAGGTTGGTGTTGATATTTTTACACAGCTAAGGGTCCAAGCAATCCAAAATCACTATAAATGTATAGGTTGGTGTTGATATTTTTACACAGCTAAGGGTCCAAGCAATCCAAAATCACTACAAATGTATAGGTTGGTGTTGATATTTTTACACAGCTAAGGGTCCAAGCAATCCAAAATCACTACAAATGTATAGGTTGGTGTACATTTTCTTGCACTACTCTTCATTTAATATCTATCCCTAAGTAAGGGTCATTACATGTACATAGACAAGTATGGGAAATGGTACACTGTTACTAATTGCCCATAATGAATATATAAAAAATTAAACAAATTTGCATGGATTGAAGATCATAAACTAATCAGTTATATAAAGATATGACCTCCAATGAGAGATCACCTGTCTTGAGAGACCAGATTTTGTTGGCAGAAGGGGTGGTCTCACAAAACAGGTTCTTCTTTAGTAGTATTTAAACTAAAATCCAGTATAGTATTTATAGGGTAAAGCATTAGGTTTAAAATATAACTTTTTTGCTTGTGTGCACATTGTACCACCAGCTTTCAAAATCAAAGTGCACAGCTATGTAATTACAATGCACTCTTGGCTGATATTGTTAGGTGCACATGCCCAAAATAATGTGTATTGTGCATGTTTTTCATCCATGCATTTTTCACCCTGTGAAGTTGGCTTAGTAACATCTGTTTTTACAACTATCATGTTAATGAAATCAGTGTCCAGAAAGAATTAATTTAACACCAGTTGCAGTCAAATATGTTTTAAGTGACAGTCATGTTTAGTTTGAATCAAATTAACAAGACTTGAAGTTGTACTAATTATTAAGACTGATGTAAAACGCATCCCTTTTTATATTACCGTATTTGGGAAAAAATTTTCAGAATTATGGAAAGTTGGGCAAAAGATTGGGTTAGGAGGCAAACCCCATGTTCCTGAAGCGCATAATATTTCAAATGTCAATTCAGTGATAAAATCATGATGTGCAATGAAGTTTCTTTTCAAATTTGACTGTACAAATGTTGCTTTTATCGCTCATTCAATAACTAAATTAGCAAGCCCATTAATGTAATGCATCATACAAATTAATCTGACATTTCTTTTTAAATGGAGAAATCTTGTATGCATTGCAATTATTAAGTCTCTCCCTGTGCAAGCTAAAGTTAGACTTTTTCTTTCTATTTCAGCACCAAGTGGTACTGTTTGGTGGAGAATGGCATCATATTTATGTGCACAGCCAAGTCCTCCATTCCATCAAACAAGTGTTATGGATACCTTACTGAGGTAATAACCCTCTTCATCTTGTTTTATTTCTAAATTCAGTTAATAATTAAAGGTGAAGCCAGATAGATGCAAATAAGGGCGTTTTACCTTAGAACAGGGAGTAGTTACAGCATTTCACTTATTATAAGACAGGGGGCCTAGCCTAATACATTTGTCCAAAAAGCAGTAGGTGGGCTTATTACCAGATAGAGATATCCCTAGTGAATAATTGCCAAATTTTTGAGGGGCAGGGAGCTTATCATCAAGTATGGGCTTATAATTTGATAAATATGGTTGCTTTGGGGCATGTTATCAGTGTACTGCATGCAGGTTGAGACATACAAATTGGGTCAGGTAACAGGTGTTACTCATCAACATGAGATTTATAATTTGATTAATGTGTGGTCATTAAATTATTTCATCAGTCTTTGTGTACATTTCTACTAAGTATTTACTAATGGCTGCTCTATACTTAGAGACTTCTGCAAAAACCATATAAAAATATTGGAGTTGTGTTCTGCAAAAAAATTTGTACTGTGATCTACTGCGGTATTTCTGTGCATATCACAGTATGTACCATGGTATACCAAAATTATATTATAGTAAAAGAATTTGCTATGTATATGTTAATTATTGCATAATTTGTCATCTAAGCACAGTCAATAAAGTGGCATTATTCTACTTATACTAATGCTGACACCCTGTATGAACATTGTTCTGACATCAGGGAGATTGTTCAGACATTGTTCTGACATCAGGGAGATTGTTCAGACATTGTTCTGACATCAGAGAGATTGTCCAGACATTGTTGTGACATCAGGGAGATTGTCCAGACATTGTTCTGACATCAGGGAGATTGTTCAGACATTGTTCTGACATCAGGGAGATTGTTCTGACATCAGGGAGATTGTCCAGACATTGTTCTGACATCAGGGAGATTGTTCTGACATCAGAGATATTGTTCATAAAAAATGGGATGAGTTGAAGCTACTGTTTTTACTGATTTATTTTTTTTATTAAAAAAGCAGTGCATCTCTGACTTCATTTCTGTTTTCAACTTTGATCAAGAAACATGGAGATTTTTGCACTGTTTAGAAAATGAAACTTCTGAGTATCAGTTTACGTCAGGACCTGGAGAAAATATTGCTTTTAATGATATGAAATCAAATAAAAATTTTAGATAACAAGGTAATACAAAATTGTTTGGGGAAGTACACTCATAGGAGAGGCCAATGCACACAGAAAATTAGTCAATTTGAAGCATTTTTGTCATCTTTTTTTCAAGTATAGCAATTTCAACATTTTGTAAAATAATAGTGAAAAAAAATACATCCTTATTGGGCAAGGGGATTTTGATTCAGGACAAGTGATATTTTGTAAAGCCACTTGCCCTGGGCCTGTGTCTGAAAAAAAGTTTTTGAACACTGATGCTGGATTTGCATTCCTGTAGATCTGAAACTATATTAATGAAAAACAATTCTGATGATGATGAAATATAATCACACAGTACACACTGTATCAAAAACAAGAAGTAGCGTTTACTCTCACAGACCAGTAATCAATCAGTTTGAATGGACATTACTGACTCAATGCTGAACAAATGAATTCATGGCAATAATTTAAAACTGCCATGAACTTCCTCAAATCCTCAGATTTGAGACTGTGATCCACCAATTTCTCTGAACAACAATCTCAGAATGTGATCCACCAATTTCTCTCAACAACAATCTCAGAATGTGATCCACCAATTTCTCTCAACAACAATCTCAGACTTGTATCATTTTAGTTCTTTAGGTACTAGTTGTAACAATTGTAAAAAAAATCAAACATTCTACAAACTTATATTTAATTTCAGCTACAGGTCATGAATTGGATGGAGACATGGGGTTTACTATGATACCAGAAATGGTTAGTAGTAATCTCTTACATATATATATATATATATATATATATATATATATATATATATATATATATATATATATATATATATATATATATATATATATATATATATATATATATATATAGTTGTCCCCTTCTTATAGGGTCACCCATCTACAGTGGAAAGATGGCCTTATAAAAGGGATGGTCACTCATGAAGGAGACAAAATAATACAAATAATCTACTTTGTGTAGTGTTCTCTCTCACAGACCAGTGATAAATCACTGTTTGAATGGACATTACTGACCCAATGCTGAACAAATGAATTTATGGTAGTAATTTAAAACTGTCATAAACTTTCTCAAATCCTCATATTTGAGACTGTATTCCACCAATTTCTCTCAACAACAATCTCAGACTTGTATCATTTTAATTCTTTAGTGACTAGTTGTAATAATTGTTGTACAAAAAAATAAAACATTCTACAAACTTATATTTAATTTCATATAGTCTGTCAAGTGCTTGCTACAGATAGATAATGTTTCCTGCTTTATTATGGATTTGTTACAATTTACCTGTAACAAATTATCAAGATTATTTATGTTTTGTAGATTAAAGACAAATTCCACAATGATGGCCTAGCACTCAAAGCTGTGTCAGCTACAGGTCATGAATTGGATGGAGACATGGGGTATACTATGAGACAGGAAATGGTTAGTAGTAATCTCTTTTATATATATGTATAGTGGTCCCCTTCTAATAGGGTCACCCATCTACAGTGGAAAGGTGGCCTTATAAAAGGGATGGCCACTCATGAAGGAGACAAAATAGTACAAATAAATAACTACTTTGGAATCAAGCAAAGAGGCCTTTCATGACATGTGCCTCTCAATAGGGGGACCAAAGTACAATCAGACCTGCCTTAGGGGCACCTCAGTATAGAAGATACCTCCATGTAATGGACACCCATATAAAGGGTGCATCCATATAAGGGATACCTTAATGTGGAGGACCCCCATTTAAATAATACTGCCATGTAATGGATATCTCAATGTAAAGGATCCCCCATTTAAATAATACTTCCATTTATTTTATGCTAGGCAGTGAAATACTGGATTTTATCAAAGTGAAATAATCGTGATATTTCACTGCAGTGAAAAAATATGATATTTTTTCACTGGCTGTCAATAGACATTGATAACATTATAAGGAAGGAATTTCAAACTTTTCGTAAGACGCTAGCATGGTGTAACAGTGAAGATGACCGCTTCGCATCCCAGTGAACCGGGTTCAGATCCAACAATAGACAACTTTTTTTTTTTTTTTTCATTTTCTTTGTATCTGCTATTTTACCTTGAATTGGGAAGGAGCATTATGTAACTACTGATATTTTATGTGCAAATATACACAAAACAGAGCAGAACATAAACACTAAACTGCTAACATTATCGCGCGGGATGCAGTAAGAAATCAGCTACAGAAATCAGTGTGTTATACAAATTGCTTGACAATACGCTTGAGCATAAAATAAAAAGAATATTTGCTTGCTGCAAGTGAATAACGGATATATTTCATCTCGTGGGTGAAAAACTTAAGTATTTCACCCACTCGATGAAATATATCCGTTATTCACTTGTTTCAAGCAAATATCCTCTCTGTAATGGATACCTCATTGTAAAGGACCCCCATTTAAAGAATACCACCATGTAATGGATACTTCAGTGTAAAGGACACCCCATTTAAATAATACCTCCATGTAATGAATACCTCATTGTAAAGGAACCCCATTTAAATAATACTGCCATGTAATAAATACCTCTGTGTAAAGGAACCCCATTTAAATAATACTTCCATGTAATGGATACTTCAGTGTAAAGGAACCCGATTTAAATAATACCTCCATGTAATGAATACCTCAGTGTAAAGGAACCCCATTTAAATAATACCTCCATGTAATGAATACCTCACTGTAAAGGAACCCCATTTAAATAATACTGCCATGTAATGGATACCTCAGTGTAAAGGAACCCCATTTAAATAATACCACAATGTAATGGATACCTCAATGTAAAGGAACACCATTTCAATAATACCGCCATGTAATCGATACCTCAATGTAAAGGAACCCAATTTAAATAATACCTCCATGTAATGGATACCTCAATGTAATGGAACCCCATTTAAATAATACCTCCATGTAATAAATACCTCAGTGTTAAGGAACCCCATTTAAATAATACTGCCATGTAATGGATACCTCAGTGTAAAGGAACCCCATTTATTTAATACCTCCATGTAATGAATATCTCAGTGTAAAGGTACCCCATTTAAATAATACTGCCATGTAATGGATACCTCAATGTAAAGGAACCCCATTTAAATAATACCACAATGTAATGGATACCTCATTGTAAAGGACCCCCATTTAAATAATACCACCATGTAATGGATACCTTAATGTAAAGGAACCGCATTTAAATAATACCTTCATTTAATGGATACCTCAATGTAAAGGACACGACCATATACAGGTACCTTATATAAAATACCATAATATAGAGAACACTTCCATATAAAGGATACCTTAATGTAAAGGCTACCCCATATAAAGGACACCTCCATATTAAAGGACATCCCCTATAAAAAGGAATCTCCCATAAAAGGTACATTTTGATAATTCTCAAATAAAAATTCCTATATATTCTATAATGGGATTTACTGGCAACCATAAAATATATATGTGGATTTGAATTAAAATAAAGTGAACATTTTTGGCAATTATAATTTTGCTGTATTGTGGGATGCTATTCATTAATTTTAGTTTATTTAACATGGTCCTATGTCAGTGTATTTGTTTCAGAATTGAACAATAAAAACAAAATGACATTGAAAGTATTTTATCCACTACATAGTGTGTTGCTAGGCAATTTTCTGATGTATGCACTGTTTTAGGGCTAAGGGAAAGAGTATCCTAGAAATTTAAAAGATGGTATCTTGATTTTTCTACATTACAGGTCCATATGCCTACCTATCCCACTGAACTAATTTATATAGATACATGCATGTGTTGCAAAAATATGCTACAGTCCTAAAAGAATTGTTCATATAGAGAATATGTTTTTAAAAAAGGCATTATGTATAAATTTAATAAAGTTATATGTATATAATCAATATAAAAATACCTCTCTCATGTTGAAATTTTACCTAGTCTCAGAAAATGGAGTTCCATCAATATAATACAATAAGTGATTGAAAATCACTGGTGCATTCCTAGGGCTAAAAGTTGGTATTTTTGAAAATCACTGGTACATTCCTAGGGCTAAAAGTTGGTATTTTTGAAAATCACTGGTACATTCCTAGGGCTAAAAGTTGGTATTTTTGAAAATCACTGGTACATTCCAAGGGCTAAAAGTTGGTATTTTTGAAAATCACTGGCACATTCCAAGGGCTAAAAGTTGGTATTCTTGAAAATCACTGGTACATTCCAACGGCTGAAAGTTGGTATTCTTGAAAATCACTGGTATGTTCATAGGGCTAAACATTGGTATTCTTGAAAATCATTGGTACATTCCAAGGGCTAAAAGTTGGTATTCTTGAAAATCACTGGTACATTCCAAGGGCTAAAAGTTGGTATCCTTGAAAATCACTGATACATTCCAAGGGCTAAAAGTTGGTATTTTTAAATTGGTCAATAGAAATAATACACAATTTAAATTGGAGATTTTTCTAAATCTGTTAAATACCCTAACATTTGTACCCCCATGAAAAATAACTTTTATACACATTTCCTTTGTATCAAAGACACTTGTCTAATGTTGACAAAAGATGCCAATTTCTTCCCCTACTGTTCATATCACTGCATAAAATAATATTTTGCTTGCTCCCCAAAAAGAAAGAAATTAAATTTAAAATTGATTTTAATCAGCTTGTTCACTCATCTAATGTTTTTACTTTTTAATCATTCACTATCAACATGTTTATAAGATTTATAAATATTTTGTTTGTACCTCTAGACCTTTTTCCAACTTACTAAAAACAAAAACAGTCTACACATACATATACAAATAAAAAAAATGTGAAGCTTATAGAAGACTAATTTCAAAGACAACACCTTTTTATAGAGGATATATCTTTTGTGTATCTTGCCTTTTCTTTATTGAAGATTTTTACTGTACTTTTATTTTTCTCCCCCACCCCCAAATACTTTGTGGTGCTTCAGCTGTTGTTGGGGGGGGGGGGTACTCTTCCAGACAGTGCAGATACCTTTGAATCACCCTTTACAATCTCAGTCTATATGCTTAATTAAGGACTAATATTTTTGGCAAATTAGAAAAACTTCTCTGTGACCTTTTTTCACTGTGTACAAAATAAGTAGTTGTTTCCATTTTGGCAGGAAAAATACTCAAAGAAAGAAGACAACATAAAAGTTCTACAAACCCAGGTGGATGAAGTGAAGGGGGTGATGACCCAGAACATCGAGAAAGTGATTGAAAGAGGGGAAAGACTCGATGATCTCATTGACAAAACTGATGAACTTGAGGCTCAGGTAATTGTTTTTGCACATATTGACAAGCTCCTTTTAATCCCTTCATCATATAGAAAAACTTTTGTTGATCTATTTTTTAACCCATGTTATTCACTACATAGTTGGCTGTTCAGAGATTGAACACATGTTGCACACTATAATTGTAATGCTTTTGGAATGCATCAGAGTAGAAGTGTTCATCTTTCTTAACTCTACAGTTCCATTTTTGCACCCCCCAGTTTTCTTCATGAACATCTGTGTGTTCCATTTTTAAACATCACTTGAAAATGGCAATCTGTTCAATATGTGAACACTATATCGAGGTAGAGAAATCCATTGCTGGGAGCCCGGGACAACCACAATTTCATGCCAGGCAACCATTTTTCCCAATGTGAAAGCCCTATTGGGCAATCCAACAATATTGTTAAAAAATGATCACGTTAAAACTTATAATTGAATTATATATTTTTTCCAGTGACAAACATTTGATTCCATAGTTGAATGTTGGATGATTTATATCAGTAAGAAGCCACACTAATCCACGTGTGTTGGCTACCCATTATCTGATTAAATAATCACAGCCCATACTACAGCCCCTAGGGGTGAACATTTAAAGAAACAAGACATGTAAACGCTCATCTTTTGTCCACAGACCAACATATGGTAGCGGTATTTTTAATCTTTGACTTGACACACTGGATGCCTATGATCTAATATTACGCTTTTCCATTGGTAAGTAGAAGAAATGGGCATTTGCTGTAGAGTATGCAACAGTTGTTTCTGTTGGTTAACTGTAAGAATCAAACAAATCGCAATTGTTGTTGCATACTATATTGGGTTGAAAGCTGATGACTAAACAAAAATCCCAAGTGTAAAGTTTACATTTATCTGACAGTTTAGATAATAGTACATGCATCGGATTAATGATAACATGAACTGTAATGATGTAAACTCAGATAAACATAAAATATAGATATGTTTCTAGTCAAGGGTGGCCAGCTACTAATAAGCTGATGGACAACAAGACACCAACTCTGGTTACCCATCAGTACCATTATTACTTTGGGGGTGATTTACAAAACACCATAAAAAAAAGGAAATTATTTAATTACCTTTTATTTGCTGATCTCAAATATATTAAATAAGTCTGTCAACACGTGTGACTCCCTCCATTAGAAAAACATTAATGCAATGTGTGGTCAAAGGAGAAAGAAATTACATAACAAAAGGATAATGAAAGGATAATGAAATTACATAACAAAAGGATAATGAAATTACATAATAAACTGGCAGTTAAGCTGCTGTAACATCAAGGCTAACTGTACAATTACTCTTTGATCAAGTTTTATTCCTGTTTGGAATTAACTCTCACAAGAGTTATTGACTTTTTTTCATAACCTTGCATTTAGGTTACTCCCCAACAGGGGTGTCAATGTAACTATTATTGTGTATTGTTGTGTTTGAGAATTATTTTATTTGTTTTTCTATCTCGGTTAGGTATTTAGTTTTCTCTATCCTTGCCAATTTGGTCTGCAGACTCATTTTGATTCTGTTTTATTGTTTTAATACAGTAACAAATCATCAGAATTCATATTCCATTTAATCTGACTTTGCTATTTTTGTTCTACAGAAGCAGGTTGCACACCAGTCCTTCCTTCATTTATGTGTGTTTAGTGATCAAACACTTTTCATCCTTAAAATTCAGTTTAGGATAGTAATCCTTATTATTATTACTTTCTTATTAGCATCTTACCAAGTTCGTTGTTTGCTAATTTTCATCTTCAGTACTCAGTAATAGTGTTGCTGGCGACTTTGTAAATAAAAAAGATACAGCATTGCTGATTTACTGAAATTTAAAAACAGTTGTTTTAATTCATTGAATAGAATCAACACCTGAGAAAACACTTGCTTGGTCTAACAGTATGTATAGCCACCTCTCTTGCAGGTGTACCAAGTTCGAATCCCACCATGTACATATACACAGGTAAGATCTTGCTGAGAAGTTGTATTCTTGTTTTTCAGACTTTTCTCTTGCAGCCATGCCAGAGCAGAGTGTTGGGTTGTGGACACAAGAAACTCATGGGATACCCACCCCTCCTGCCTAGACACTTACAAGGGAGGAAGAAGGTGGCCTTCCTTTTTCCTCTTCAGAATGTTGAGGTTTTTCCATTGCTGAGTCCCTTGGGTCTCAGCATCAGATTTAGAAGTCACTTTGGAGACATTTCAGGCCCTTGCGCCCCCCCCCCCCCCCAGGATATAAGGTGGTGGAGAGTGAGTTGCACCCTTCCGTAAGGGAGAAGCAGCACCTTCTCCAATCCCATAGAACTGAGAACAAGTCACGTCCTCCATGAGGGAGCAGCACCACCCTATTCAGTTACATGGTGACATGATTGAGCCAGTCGTTAATGAGAGAGCTACGATATGAATCTATCAGATCTGAGGAAATGTCTTCCTTCAGATCAGAGTTGCCTGACCAGTTATTGACCCGGCACTGGTCACCAGGCACAAGTGGGCTTGCCTTCCAGTTAAAATACTGGATGCTTTGTGACTAAAGGCTAGGTCATTAGTAACCATAGCCTCACATGCCAACCTCTTTTCGGCAACTTCTTTCAGCCTACTGAAGGAGGAATCTCTATTGCTTTCAATGTTTGTTAGAAGCATTGGCCAAAACTTCTCATCATGCTTATCCATGTCAGTAGCATTCTTAGCAGAGCTTCCCCACCTGTGCAGGGATGTTGGTTTGGACTCATCCAAGTTCTTAGTGGAGTGAAATTAGAACCTTCTGTCGGCTGCTCCCCTGAAGGCAGAGAGCCTCTTTGGAGGGCTCATTTCTTCCATGGCCTCTCAGGATTTGAGAGACCAGCAACACCGGTCCCTCTCCTCTGCTCTAGGCCCATTGAAACTGACCAAGAAGCAAAATCATCCTGACTGGGCTCTGGGTCTGTCAGCAAAGTTCTTCAAAGCCATGCAATGAACAAAGGCTGGGTCCTCTATAACAAAAGGAGGATATTGACTTTAGTTTCAAAATATTCCTTCTCTAGTAAGGTCACTCATGTGCTTCCACCAGTTGAATTTGGTGCAATTAAAGAAAGAGGTACACTCCCTTCTCCAGAAGGGTGCAGTAGAGAGGGTGTCAGCGATCAGTCTCCAGCCTTCTACTCCCAAATTTCCCAAGGACCAAGAAAAGGGCAAAAGTTT
Organism: Margaritifera margaritifera; assembly: GCA_029931535.1. NCBI lineage: Eukaryota > Metazoa > Mollusca > Bivalvia > Unionida > Margaritiferidae > Margaritifera > Margaritifera margaritifera. The sequence continues at coordinate 5,650,849 of JAQPZY010001659.1, forward strand.
CAACAAATTATCAACTTTTCCTCATTAAAACAAGTTTCTGCAGGAGGAACTTTTGAAGATGGGAACCACAGCCTCATTCAGAGTATGCCATTAGATCTGGTGGTTGGGCAGTCTCCATCGATCTTACCTATCTTTCCTCCTCACAGGAAGTACCTTCGGTTTTGCTTGGACGAAAAGGTCTTCCAATTTCACATTCTGCTGTTCGTCCTAGCCTCCACACCCAGAGCTTTTACCAGGGCCATGGGAGCAGTTGCAGCCTACTTGAGGTCACTGGGGATCCTTCAATATTTTGACAATTGGTTGATCTACTGTGACCAGCTAGAGTCCCTCAGACTAGATCTGTCTCACTGTGGGTGAAGCTTCTTTTGAAAACCTTACCCTCAAGACTGTTTTCTTGCCCTCCTAAGCATCCATGAGACAAAGGAGCGAGCTTCATGCCCTATCCATACAGCAAGGCTGTCTAAGGTTCAGTGGAAGTTATGAGTCAGTTTCTCTCCTTTGCCAACCAGGTGAGATCCTCAGTCTCAGTCTTTTCTGTGCTGGGGCTGATCTAGATAGACTTTTATGTCCAGTTAGGACTTTTCATGTTTATTTGGCAGCTTCCAATGGAGAAGAAAGGGTAGGAAGCACCTTTTCCTTCCTCTTATGGGCTTGGGTGATATTTTGGCTTCCACCATTTCCAGGTGGATTAACATAACTCTCAAGAGAGCTTATCAATCCCTTACCGAGAGGAACCTTTCTTTTATGCTACTTCATGGACCTGTCTTACTCATTCATCTATGGAGGATGTGTCAAAAGCTGCATTTCAGTGATCACACAGTACCTTCTACTCCTTCTACCTTCACTCGTTGGCTCACCAAAGCAAAGGCACATTTTCTTTGGGGCTGATAGTAGTAGCACAAAAGTGGCCCTTGTGGATACAATCCAACAGTAGTCTGCATTTCTACAGTAAGGGTGAGTATTCCTTGTTTTTCCTTCACCAGTCTGTGAGATCATCAGCCTCCCACTGGACTGGTAAATTGAGCTATGCAATAGTAATAGGTTGTGTATTACTAATACTTAAATGTAGGTGGGGGGGATGGGGGTAAAACTAATTTAAATGATGTAATACTTGCCTATTGCTATTGCCAGATTCCCTCCTCCCGCCCCACACTGATGGCCCACTAGATTAAATCTACGTTCTGAAAAAGAAAGAAGGTTAGTGCACATGGGCCAGGGTCATGAGTTGGACCAGAGATCTTTCTCAAAAGTCACCTTGTGGGAGGATGAATTCTCATCATACAGTCGAGGGTATTTTCAATCCCGAAAAGAGTAAGCTATGCAAAAGCAACAGTTAAGTATTACATCATAAACATTAGTTTTACCCCAACCCCACCAAAAATACATTTTACCAGAGGGACTTGTGTAGTGCAAGTATGTGCTTATATAACAATATAAAATAAAATATATATACTATAAGTATGAGCATATATGTGTGTGTGTGTGTGTGTATATATATATATATATATATATATATATATATATATATATATATATATATATATATATATATATATATATATGAAACTACACTGATACAGGTCCCTGTGTGGTGGACAAGTAGATCAAGTTAAGTGGAAAATTAGGAAGAAATTGATCCCACAGTATGATATATTTTTCACTACATTTTAGCTCTTAAGATCAAAACAATTGAAGAGATATTTAAAAGTAACATAATTAATTTTCACATATACAGTTAAATGATAACAGTTTTATAAATTCAGAATGAAACATTATAAGATGAGAGATGTTGATCACTTTGTAAACAAATCATTGAATCGGATTCAGTTTATTGATTTCTTCATTCTAGATCAACAGACACTTAACATTTGTGTGCCAGATCTGTCCATCCCTCCAGTTAAGTTTTTAGTTTAGATCAGTTTCTCAGGCACTGTGGTGTGGTGGGGCATTTGTGTTCCATAAGCTCATGTCTAGTTTTTTGGTATTCATGTCTCTAATTAGGTAGATATTGTAAATAAAGCTCGTTTTATGCTATTAATTAACCACATTTTTCAAATCATTTTTTTTTTTCAGTCCTCCAGATTTCAAAAGACTGCAACAAAAATCAAACAGAAATACTGGTGGAAGAACTTGAAAATGAAGATTATCATCGCCATAGTACTCCTCATTATTATCATTGGCATCATCCTAGCGATTGTATTCGGTGGTGGATTTGTAAAAACAGGAACCTCTACCACTGCTGCTCCACCTCCACCGAAAACTTCTCCAAAAAATGGATAGACTATATCTGGTCTATAATTTTGTGGGGATTTTTCTTTGTGTGAGTAATTCTGGCTGAAACATTTTTATATTTTTAGTGAGCATAAAATTTTTTACAAGGAAACTAATTGTATGCACATTAAATTTTTGTGATGAGATCATACTTAATAATATATAATGTAAACACTGATGATAAGTGAAAATTTTCAGCTTATAGAAGTAACACCTGTTTAACTGAGAGATGATTTTTTAATGCTATTTTCTTCTGTTAAGTAATTCACTAAAATTTTATGTCACTAATACACTGAAATAAAAAAATGTGTAAAAATTTTATGACTTTAAAATAGTGTAAATTTTCAGTACCATATGTACTCGCTTATAAGTCGAGTCCAACTACAAACAACATAGACCCTGATCTGCCATCGCATAATGCGCAGACAGATAAGTGTCTATGTTGTTTGCTCTTCTGATTACTCCTACCAAACTGCCTGCACATTATGCAATGGCAGATCTGGGTCTGTGCAGTTTGCAGTTGGACTTAACTTATAAGTGAGTACAGATGGTATATATAGACTGAAATGCTGGGAATTTACATGGGGTACCAATTTTTGTGGATTTTTGTGATTGTTGCAAATCACAAATTTAAAGAAGCAACTAACTAGCGTACTTATGTAGAAACAATATGACCCCTTTCCCAATCCACAAAGTTAAGTACCTTAAAAACCATTACCTGCCCCCCCCAAAAAAAAAAAAGAACGAGTTCACAGTATTACTTTTCCAGAAGCAAAAGCATTAGTCACTATTACTGAAAAATTTAGGATTCTGTGCACTAATCACAGGCAAAGGATTGTGTTTTGTAGAAGCTAGTGTTTGGAATCGGTTGAAATTAAAAGACTAATGATCATTTTGACAGAGCCAATTAAGCAACCAAGTTAAGAGATAATTTCTCTATTTTTTATTGAAAGTGTCATTTTTGCATACTTTTTAATATTCCTTTGTGTCCCTGAATTCACAGAATTATCACTTTCACCATGTTATCTTATGAAAACTTTGATTGGCTGATACTGGTGATCAATAATCAATAAGAGTATGACAATAAAATGGTCTATCATTGATCTGTTGGAGTGCAATGCACTCAAAACTTTAAAATTAAAGGTCTGAAAACAAAATTTTCCAAAGAAAAAAAACTATTTGTTTATATTCGATTTTTGAAAATCATGATCAAATGCTTGATCTTTTTTCTTTTCTGACCAGTCTTCGATTTTTTATTTTTTTTATTAATCATCACACCACTATTAGAAACCTTGTTTTTTTATCCACTTGCATTTTATAATAGTGGTATGAGGTCATTCCAGAGTGTGAACTTTGTTACATTTTGATATCCAGTATTGAGTGATTTTATGAAAGCATTGTAATCAATAATAGCCCAACTCTGAAGATATATGCATTTATCATTAGATACTTTTATAAAAAAATTGAATCCCATATAGACCACTGAAATTAATTGGCAGCAGAAGAGATTTTTTCTTGTCTGTTTTGAAATGAAAAATAGAACTAATGAGGCTGCCAATTTTGTTTTCTTTTTGTTTATGTGCACAAATAGAATAAAATAAGCTGATTTACTTCATGATTGATTAGAATATCCACCTCTGTGTATATTGTACAGTATTTAATGTGCATGGGGATCTGTTACACTATTATGTGCCAATCCAGCAGATCAAATCTAAGTACAATATGCGGTTTGCTGAAAATTTTAATTAAATGAATAGTGTTGACCCCACTCTGCTGATGTATCATGGTACAGCAGATATGAGTATTATCTGTGTTTGCAGTTATGTTAAATTTGGGATTGTATTCAAGTAAAGAAAATACTTGGAACATGGACATTTTTTTCAACTTGTTGATACTGAAAAATGTGCTTGGCATGGGAATTCCTAAGCTTAAGTGACATTGTAATTATCAAATATTTTTATATTCTGTCTCAGATATTCATGTTCTAAAATGTACAAGCAGTTAATAAAATTGAAATCTATTTTTGTAATTATCATAATTTGTCCTTGCTAAAATTACATTTGAACAATAGCTGCCATATTTTTCTAAATGTATCATATTTAGTGTATGTGCAAATAAAATTACAGTCTTCTCACTTCTGATCCAACTTTTTCATATGAAAACATTTTACTGTACAGTATTTACAGTACAGTATATACTCATGTATAAGCCGGGTACAAAAGGCAAACAACATAGACCCTGATCTGCCATCGCATAATGCGCCAGCAGATCAGGGTCTATGTTGTTTGTTCTACTGATTAGTCCTTACAAACTGCATAGACCCAGATCTGCTGGCACATAATTCGACGGCAGATCTGGGTCTATGCAGTTTGCAGTTGGTATCGGTTTATACATGGGTATATCCAGTACTCATTATAACACTGTAACATAGTTGCCATAGAGAATACAGCATTATAAGGAGACCACCTTATAATGAAGTACATTATAAACATAATTTCACTACTACATAATGAAATGGGATCCAGGACCATACTCATGTTATAACAGGAATGGTGTTATAATGAAGGGACTTATAGTGAAACCACCTTAGAATGAAGAACATTATACATATAATTTTACTACTACATAATGAAATGGGATCCAGGACCATACCCATGTTATAACAAGAATGGTGTTATAATGAAGGGACTTATAGTGAAACCACCTTAGAATGAAGTACATTATACACATAATTTCACTACTACATAATGAAATGGGATCCAGGACCATACCCATGTTATAACAAGAATGGTGTTATAATGAAGGGACTTATAGTGAAACCACCTTAGAATGAAGTACATTATACACATAATTTCACTACTACATAATGAAATGGGATCCAGGACCATACCCATGTTATAACAAGAATGGTGTTATAATGAAGGGACTTATAGTGAAACCACCTTAGAATGAAGTACATTATACATATAATTTTACTACTACATAATGAAATGGGATCCAGGACCATACCGGTGTTGTAACAGGAATGATGTTATAATGAAGGGACTTAATGTGAGAGAGTGCTGCATCTTTATTATATACTTTTAATCAATTTCTATTCATATTGCATTGCTGTAACTATTCATTACTTTCCTATACTGAATGTAGATAAGGTGATATTGTAGCCGAACTTTTGCATGTATGTTTTCCAACTATGTGACACAGAACTACTTTTGTTTACAGAAAACACAGTGTCCAAAGACTCTGATAGCAGGGTAATTGAGATTAAGAAGATATTGAGATTTTAGAAGAAATGTTTTATACAATGCCAATGTCAGAAGTTTAACATGGTCATTATGAATAATGGGAGGAACGAAATTATTAACTGAAGTACCATCTTGGTTTTAATTTTGCTGACAAGAAAAGGAAATCACAGATATTTGTAGAACTGCCACTTGAAAGGACAGAAACACAGTATTGGTACAATCTAGAGTTGATTTTATACCAAAATCTGCTAAATTAAAGCAGAAGAATGTGTTTAAATAATAGTAATGCATGATTACTTACAGAAATTTAGATGCTTGATTGACAAATTGAGGAACAGTACAAGTATTTCCTACTGCTATGAAAAGATTACCACTAATGTTACACTTTATTTACGTCACCGCTTTTGTGTGATGTAAAGAACTAAACATGAATGGGATTCATTCATTGAGAATTTACAATGGACGGAGTGTTTTAATTTAATTTGCCTGAATTGAGAATTTTGCAATGGATGGGGTGTTTTAATTTCATTTTTCTGAAGATAAAAACTTGAATTTGTACATTATTGCATTAAGTTTCAGTTTTTATTTCATCAATGGTCCTACAAAATAGCATTTTAATGTATTTTTGGGGAATAAAGTATATCATAAATAGGGGTTATTGAAATTATACTGTAAAATATTTGCATTGACTCATTGTTCTGGTGGGTCACAATAAAAACCAAATCATCTGCAAGAATATTTTTCAGTACAAATTCAATAATCTATATATGTATTATAACACACACAACTACAAACAGTACAGACCCAGATCTGCAGTTGCTTTTACTAGCAGATCAGGATCTGTTCATTCCACTTACTCAAAATTACAATATTTTAGTGAGTACAAAAATTTGGGAAGAAAACTATATTTGCTCAAATATATTTTGCTAAATTGGACATGGTAAAGTATGAATCCATACATGAGACAGAACCAGGACATCAGAGAAGTAGATTTACAAATTTTGATCAGTGGATTTGGCTTCTAAACCAGTAGAATTTTTATCGATGTAAATTCTACATGTTTTAAGGGGATTGAAAAATAAAACAAGTGGCTTTTTACATAATGTATTCTCTTCATTCTATGATAAAACAGCAACTTTTGAACATGAATCAGATTCTAATGAAAAATCTTACAATAATAATGAATGAATACAAGTCAGTGTATTGTCAATTAAATGAAAAAGTAAGAGTTATATATCTCATAGTTCACTGCAAAGATTGGTAAAATCCACAAGCATTTTTAGTTTCTTCACAAGATCACTGACTGGTGACCACTAATGACATTCATTGTGATTATTAAGTTTCACACTTAACAGTCTCTCAGTAGTTTTCAGGTCCAGATTTCCCTTGAATCACTTTGTATTCTGTGAAGAATGGAGAATACTCTCTGTATCAGCATTAGAAGTGACAGTGACAAAAAAAAACACACTCAGCCTGCAAATAAGTTCAAACTACAGTTTTTCTGTGGCTGGGTTTTTAAGGCTGCTGACTATTCTTCAATACTCCTCCAAGCTAAGTTCACCCTGAGGTAAAAGTTCCTGAGACATAAATTCAAAAAAAGATAAATGAGCTGCTGTTAAATATTCCTCTAAAATATCTTGAACAAGGCAATAACAATTAAACAATACAAAAACTCAAATTACTTACTCAAGTTTTTCTGCCAAAATCATTTTTTGATCAGTCGCTCCTTTTTATCTCACCTCCGCCAAAGGTCAGCTGATTTTTATTCAAAGACTTGAAACCTATCATGGGCCAACTTGGATCCCTTTATTACTTATAAAACCTCATAAAACATACCCCATTTGGCTGTAAACTCTCCAGATTACTACAAAAAGGCAATCAATTAACAGCTTGTTGTGTACACATTAGCCTTCTTAAGCCGATTACTCAGCTACACATCAATGCACCGGTATAACATTTCCTGTCCCCAGTAGACTGGTTGCTGCTGGTTTCTGTAATGTGGGGATAGAACATGTGAAAATTCATTTTTTTTTTTTTTTTTATAAATAAATTATATTTATCAAAAGTAATAGATTTCAACTATTAAACTGTATGTGCAGTAGACGGCCTTTAAAATGGTCAGTTATTTGATAACTTTTCTATCGCTAACATGCTGAATTCACTGCATTCACTAAAATTGATGTCACTAACATGCCGAGTTCACTGCATTCACTAAAATTGATGTCACTAACATGCCGAGTTCACTACATTCACTAAAATTTATGTCACTAACATGCCGAATTTACTACATTCACTCAACTTGAATGACTTTGAAATATCATGATTTATAGTGTTATGCCCAGCAAACAGCATAAACCCTGATCTGTAGGCCCATTATCTGCTGCTAGATGTGAGTCTGTGCTGCTCACAGTTGTGTTTGCATTATACATGGCTAAATACACCATTACAGACAATTTAAAATCTTGTCCCATCTCTCTGATAGTCAAGTTAAGGTTTATGTAACCATTTTGGTCATTACACAATGTATTTTGGCCATATGACTTCGAATGAGCATAGCAGAAGCTATACATTCTAATTAATTCTAACTGATGGGATTACCTAGATAACATTATGGTAAATACAAATAGGTAAATATATTTAATCAACTGCCAGTAGAACAAGCAATTTAATTTTTTTTTTAGTTTTCAAATCTTCACCAGAAATTGACAAAGTCCAAAAGATTTATATTAAATTTTAAACTAACCCCTTAAATATATAGTTGTATGGTTGAGGTTACTCAACTTTAACATAAGTGATGGTCACTGGTTTGAATACATAACCACTATGGTGTACAGACATGTGTGCATTTTCTCTCATGTACATTTATAGGAGTTGTTTCAAAATACCTTTGAAAAGTTTTGGACCTCACCATATATTTGTGAAGTTTTAGACACTGAACAAAATTAAATTGCTTGTCCAAGTGGCAGTTGATTAAATATTTTTACCTATTTGTGATTACAATAATGTAATGTAGGTACTTCTATCAGTTAGAATTAATTACAATGTATAGTTTCTGCTGTGCTTATTTGAAGTCATGTGGCCCAAATACATGGTGTAATGACCAGAACAGACACATACATCTTAACCTGGGAAAGTAAATGGCAGTGGTGTACACAGGGTTAATGAAACTAGACTGTATACCATATTTTCTGGTGTAAAATATTACCCCAATTGTTAACACTGTAGAGCCAGATCTGTCAATGCTTAATACACAGGTAGATCTGGCCATGTTTTCGTAAAATTCACTATGCCAGAAGCTCCAACTCAAAACCACAGTATAAGATATGATACTTTGGGTGCACCTATGTCTGGAAATTTGGCAGTTTGGCTGAGAGATCCATTTTTTTAAAAATCTGAAAGGTTCATGATGATATAGACTGTCAAAGTTTTAGGACTTTGATCTTGAGTTTCTCACTCGAAAAGTTTCAAGAATATAGGACGTGAACTGGAAATCACCAAACTTCTGAGTTTAAGTTTGAGCTTGAGATTTTGTGTCAGCCAATCACAAATGATGTACAATTTGTAACATTGTTTTTGATCAGCTTAGAGTTAAAATTAAATTTCTTACTCAATCTGAGACCAATGTTATTTATTATATTTATAATCCCAGCAAACATCAAAGACCCCTTATCTGCCAACCTATTATGGGATGGCACCTTAAGTGGATGTGGTTTGCAGTAGGTTGTACTTTATACATGGGTAATTACTGTATATACGTAATATTATTTTCATGTGATATGGTTTGTACTGTGTAAACACGGTAGTGTAAGCTTTACATTTTATATATTTTATGTCAATATGCAAGCTGATAATATTTATACACCCACCATAAGGTAGTGCATACTACGTTGTGATGATGTCCATCTGTTACCACTTTTTTCACTTCTGCATGATTATTTAAGTTGTCCACCATCCAAAGTTACCAAACTTTGTGGATGACTTGCACTTGGGGCAAGGAAGAACCCTATCGATTTTGGGCTAAAAAGTTCAACAGTCAAGGTCCATGTGACTGGAGGAAGAAGAATGGTTTCCACATAATAATTTGAGTTCTCTACCATCTACAGTTAGAAAATTTTGTGGATAGGTTGCATGTCTGGTTAGAAAGATCTCTCTTGATTTTGGAGTCAAAGGTCAAGGTCACTGTGGCTTGAAGAAGAAAAATAGTCTCTGAATAATAACCCAGAATCTACAGTTAACAAACTTTTTGGATAGGTTGCAATTGGAGTTAGGAAGAACCCTATTGATTTCGGGGATAAAAGGTCAAGGTCACATTAACTGGAGAGAAAAAAAATAGTTTCTGCACAATAAATTGAGTTATCCACTATCTACAATTACCAAACTTTGTGGATAGTTTGGTGGATAGTTTGCACTAGGGGTAAGGAAGAATAAATTGATTTTCGAAAATGGTTTCTGCACAATGACCTTATTCTTACATCGCAAACCTGGGCCATACTTTTTGGATGGCTTGCACATAACATGAGGAAGAAGCCTATCAATTTTGGGGTCAAAAGTCAAGGTCACTGTGACTGAAAGAAAAATGGTTTCTGCACAAATATTTCAGTTATATACAAGAGGGCTATTAAACATGGAGCAGGCATATAATGTATCATGGACAGTACTCTTATTGCTTTAAAAAATTTTGCTGTGTAAAATTTTTGATAAAAAATAATTTGAATACATAATACATTGCTTTGCTATCCCAGAATTATCTTCAACTATTACATACCATTATTTTTACTTTTATACAAAATTTCCCAACAATATACTGTGGTTATCATTTTTTTTATAAACTTTATATTTGATCAGTCACATAGGAAATCACAATTACTTGTACTTTAAATTCCTAGTTTTGTAAAATTGTTTTTTACACTTTGGTATGTGTAAACATATGTTCAATATCAGCATGCATGTTCTCATAAACCAAAGTGAAAGAACTCAGTCAATTCAATAACATATTTAAAAAAGTAAAAACATTTAGATCCAGGTAAAATCTGATGCTTTCATGAAGCCATGAAATGAATTTTAAGTGGTAATGTCAGATTTTTATTGAAGCTGCATTCCCACACAAATAATTGTGAACTGAGATAATGGTACACAATGATTTTTGTGACTCTTCAAAGAAGAGTAAAATAAACGATTTTGGAAAAATGTGTACCAGAAGCAATCAAATAAAAAAGGGGGTGGTTGACATTTTGGAATCCTATACCAATCTGCTCAGTAAGTTAGCATATACATATTTCCAATATGTTTTTCTTCACACACCTGTCATGTGCTCAAGAAACCAACAAAACGGTTGACATGGCATGTACAACTGTAAACTGCATATTGAGGGTTGGCAAAGCAATGTGGATTTTTGTTTGTCTGTTTGTTTTGAATTTTAAAACACTAACCACTGAGACACTGTGGTTTGGCAAAGGAACGTGGACAGCACATGCTCTTCTGTTGCAGTGCTACTATCACACAATTCACCTGTTTTGACCTAATATGTGGTAATAGACACTATCAGAAGTCAGAAAATGTATTGAACTTTTGCATATTTTAAATCTTGGACCTATGCACATAAGCTGGTCTCATTTTAAAGCTGCCGCATCACCTAGTGTAGTAAATAAAGAGAACAAACTGGACAATCTAGGTTGTTAAATATTAAGTATGTATGTATTAGCGAATAATGACATCTTAGCACAAAAGTGGCTATATCGTGCCAATAAAACTAAAGTTCCAACAATTTTAAAATAAAGAATTGCATAGAGAACTTTAGGAAGAAAAACCCTTCCAAGTAAAGTCAACTTGAGGTATAGCAAGATAAAATATAAAAGGTAAAGATGTTCAAATTCTGTAAAAGGTTTATAAAAAAAACATAAAAGTAAAATATGTCAGATCCTTAAAACATTTGGTGAGAGCTACAATACAGATATTGGCTATACAATTGGTTGTCGGAGGGAATGCAGCTTTACAATTGGTTGTTGGAGGGAATGCAGCTTTAATTCTTCCAAACAGTTTATGCAGGACATAAGTACCAAAGGTACTGTTTATACTCTCGTACTAGTCAGATCCAGCTGCAAACTATGTTGACCCAGATCTGCCATTGCATGATGCGCTGTCAGATCTGAGTCTATGCCCTTTGTTATTAGTAAACAGTAGAACAAATAACCTTGACCCTTTGTTAGTAGTAAACAGTAAAACAAATAACCTTGACCCTTTGTTAGTAGTAAACAGTAAAACAAATAACCTAGACCCTGATCTGCCTGTGCATTATGTGATGGCAGATCAGGATCTATGTTGTTTGCACTTTGACTCAGCTTATAAGTGAGTATATACTGTATATATGGCAAGAAGTGATATGTAGTTAAAACATCACAATTTTATTTCTTGAGGATAGCTTGAATATATAGCAGTGTTTCATATATAAATATCAACATGATGATATAATATACACAATTTATTTATTTCATCATAAAGTATGATTTTGACAAGAAATTACACTTTGATGAACATCTTTAAACAGAGACAAATTTTCTACCATAATCAGATGTTAGATTTAGATTTTTCTGTTCATATATCAGATATAGAAAGTGTCATTTTATTAAATCATGAATTTTTTTTACCTTTCTTCTCTTTCCTTTTTCAACTAAAATATAGGCAAGACATAAATATCACATTAAAAATTATGTGGATGTAGTTGTCATTGTAATTGTTGTCTTAAGCATCTACATAAATTTGTGAAGTTCTCTTGAACTGTGGGATTTTTTGTCACAAAAGCTAGAGTATTACTCGCTGCAAGTAAAGTATGTCGCAGTGATCTACTTTTTACACTTTTTAAAATTAGATTAAGTTTTTGCTTTAGCACAATATGTCTAATGTTGTACATTGATTCAGTTTGATATGTGCATTCTTTCAGAGGACTAAGATTTGCACTCTGAAAAGTAGATCACAGTGACATTCTTTTGCTTGCTTGAGTAGCTATGTTAGGTTTTTTAAATCATGCAGCTGCAAAGCAAGTGAGACAGCCACTTTAAACAAAATTCTTGTTTACATTTGTCCTAAATCATACAACAAAGTCAAAGAGCCAGTGTGAAGTGCACACAAAGGTTTAAAGGGTGATGCAGAATTTTGTGAACATTTTTCTCAAATTTTTATGCAGACTTGATGCCAGTTAAAATTTATGGAAGTTGTATTATCTTCAGTTTTTATGTGATCTTATGATATTTTTTCTGGAGAATGTTAAAACTTTTTGTAGGCAAGTCTATATTTTACATTTAGACAAACATACATGTATTTTTCTTGCATTTTTAATGAATGGTGCTTCTAATAGCTTGCATCCAAATATTCATTGAATTTATTATTAAACATCCAGTATATCCAGTGCATTGTTAAATAATACATGTAATTGTGCCTTAATATGGTGTCTTGTAAGAATTTCTTATGGTATATTTAATTGTTGTAAATTACATATTTTTTTTTTCTAAGCACACTGTTTCAAAAATACTGATAAAAAAAAATAATGAACAAGTTCATTAAATTAGCATGAAACACGTCCATGCAACAAACCGATGGTAGTTCTGAGTGATTTTTTCTGAATTGCCTTACATACACAAACACCACACACACACATATATGAGAGTAGTAGTAGTAAGCAAACAGCTTAGATCAAAGTAGTTTATTCTTGTCAGTTTCATACTATAAATCTATAAATAAACTAATTCTATTTAGATCATATCAACATTCCTTATGTCTTTTCACTATTTTAAGTTGCAGTGTGTACAAAAAATACACAAGGATAAAATAAACATCAGTTACAGCAGATTAAATCAAACACATATTGTTGCAGATTAAATGAAAGAAATACTTTTTTTCTCAAGTCCTCTAAGGAGGGAAATAAATGGCTTGTCGGCTATGTTCAAAGTTTATTGTATTCGCCTGAGGGTGACAAGCTAATATAATTGCTATATTGCTCCATCTAATGAAAATAATAAAGCTCTATTTAAAAAGCAGCATCCTTCATTCCTGTAATTTAATCTTGAGAAATGCATTCATTCATTTTTTTCCTTTTTTTTAGTGATTAATATAATAATTATTATGTTCTAGATGAAGATTAAAATTCTGGTGGAGTTTAGAGCCACTTTACTGAAAAGTGACTTACCACAGTTTACTGAAAAGTGACTGACCACAATTTACTGAAAAGTGACTGACCACAGTTTACTGAAAAGTGACTTACCACAGTTTACTGAAACTACATAAGCAAAAGCATAAAATAATTTTTTTATCTCTACTGGTCATAGACCATAAGAGTTATGGGATGGCCTTTTGTCCGTCATCCATCTCTCTGTTGGCACAAGTTTGTTATCACTACTCCTACTAAACTACACACATTCATCACAAGGTCTGTTTGGTCCTAAATGAAAATGGTGCTGCTCAGATATCCGATATGGTCACCAAACAGCTTGATTTCATGTGTACAATTATTTAAAATCCTCGCCCCCCCCCCAGAACACGGACTGCTCCATTATGTAAGAAACTTCATAGTCACCTAAATTCCCTTCTTAGTTTACTCAAATTTGATATTTCACAATAATGTGCTTCTTAATAACAGTAAGTATTAAAAAAATACTATTAGGTTACACTTACATTCCGATATTCAGTAGTATTTTTGTGTTTATACATACTCATGAAAAACTAGGAAATCTGAGTGCAGGCAGCCACGGGAGATATAGGAGCATAGTGGATCATTGGCCGTGGCTTGTGACGACATGGTCAAGCCACTTAGAAATTTCCACTAGCCCGACCATTAATTTCACTTGTCCCGGACATAGGGCTATGTAATTTTCTCATCCCTAGAAAGCCCTTTATGCCAGGATGTTTTCTGTCAAAATTTATCAAATTCTGTTGAGCAGCTTTTAGAGATAAAGTACTGTAGTATCATTTATTTTCGTGGGGCTCAATTTTAGTGGTTTTGTAAAAAAATACATTTTCGTGGGTACTTAAATTCGTGGTTTTGCCTGTCAAAGTTTGCATATTACTAAGTGTTTTAAGTTCATGGTTTAACCTCTACAAATACCCAAAATAAAGAATACAAAAGAATAAAACTCTGCCGACGCAAACGGCTGTCACTTGAATGTTTATACTTTCACATGTATGAGCACAGATCAAAAACCTGACAAGTTCAATACTGACACCGTGTTTTTGTCCAAGTGAATAACATCAATGGAAGCCAACACAGCTGGAATTGTTTAATTCTGTAATTTGGGGGTTATTTACCTGACAAGCATTTGTGTGTACATTGAGACTTGATTGACATGATGTTGATACAGTGGCTTTGTCCGAAAATCAGTGAAGTGTGAGCTTTAATACTCTGCTGCAATTAGTGTATATACGTAGTGTTTCATTAATAATAGTGCTTCAAGCAATAGTTCTAGTATTTTACAGGCTTGTTGTTCTTTTGGATTAAAAATGCATGGATAAAATGAAATGTGGTTTCAGGAGGATTTAAATTGTGTACATTGAGACTTGATTGACACGATGTTGATGCAGTGGCTTTGTCCGAAAATCTGTTAAGTGTGAGCTTTAATACTCTGCTGTAATTAGTGTATATATGTAGTGTTTCATTAATAATAGTGCTTACAGACGTACATGACGAGATTCGTCGCACACGTCTATAATTCAAATTCAGGATAATAGTGCTTCAAGCAATAGTTCTAGTATTTTACAGGCTTGTTGTACTTATGGAATAAAAATGCATCGATAAAATGAAATATGGTTTCAGGAGGATTTAAATTGTTTAACAACAGTTGTACTCGAGTGAAGGATTGATTTGAACAAGTATTTAATTTAATGTTCATATACTGTTATTTTTTATTATTCTTTCTTTCATTTTCAACATTACTAGTGTTTGAATACCTTATGCTTTTTCTCGTTTCTCTCTATCCTAACCTATCTCGCATATCGATTTAAGGCAGTGAGTGGAAATTAAAGCTATCGGATATCTTATCGACACGTGTGCATTGAAACAATATAAAATGCTTTATAATTCTTTTTTAAAGGTTTAAAATAAAACAAACACGTGTAAAAGCTAATATTTTATTTCCAAATTACAGTATTGAAATTGATTATGAAATACAAGTAGGTTCCTTAATCTCTAGGAACGACACACAGTAAGTAAATGTGCGGGGGGGGGGGGGGGCCACCATCATCATACGTGGCTAATTTTTCGTTGGGTAACAACGAAAACCACGAAAATTTGTCCCTCAGGAAAATTGATGATACTAC